>OZ025296.1:159474900-160865733 GCA_964019185.1 Maratus speculifer | reverse complement strand
GCAGCAAATGGATGAAATTTTTAACAGTGTATCATGTTATTAGAAACAGGTACATTTTAATAAAAAAAAATTGTAATATCTAGTGTAATAGTAAAGATGTATATCAAATTTATTATGTTCAAAAAAGTGCAATACCATTATAATGCGATTGAAACTATTTTTTTTCCATTGGGCGTAATATAACTGAATACTTTTGATTGTCCTTGTAATCAAATTATATATCCGATTTTCATAAAATGTAAAATAACTCAACAAAATTATGCAACAATTACATACTTTAAATTTCACGAGATTCGTTTGGGTTGTTTTTGCTCTGTTATATGCGGACAGACGTACTTAACGATGACAATAGGTGCTACGTATTTACATAATTACGAACTCACCTAAAAAATATCCCAATCTAGTGATTACCATGAAATGAGTAAACAGATTGGTTTCTAAAGAATGTTGAATCGTTTCATTAATAATTTCAATTGTTTGTTTTTAATTTATGCAATTCAAAATGCAATCAGAGCACAAATAGCATTTCCTTTTTTTTTTTTTTTTTTCAAAATTGACTACAATAGAGTACAATGAATACCATAAAAGAAGATTACAAAAGAAATTAATTTATATAACAGATATTTACGCTGATATGAATCCTTTCAAAACCCCTTTTTTAAAATCTAATATTAATTCAGCCAGATGAATGAATCGTCAATAAAAGGACATTTTTTTAATACTAGACATGTCTTTATATTCAAACATTTGACTTTCATTGTGTACACGTAAAACTTTTTTTTTAATCTCGTTCACTAAATTGCATTAAGATAGTGTCTGACAATATCGTAATTAAATAAGGACAATTATATAAAAACAATCGATAATTCAGGCTGTTATATTATTAGAAACATGCACATTTTAATTATTTTTTTTATTTGTAAAGACTGGTTTAGAAATAATGGATGTCTTCAAAATAACGAAATTACTTATAATATTACGATAGAATATAATAATTTGCACATAACTTTGTGAAACAAGGTGTAAAATATTTCTAACGTAAACAAAAATTAACATTTTTAAAGTAATTTCACACCATTATAACTTTAGAGATTGACTTAAAATTCGGTTTGGTTTTCGCTTCCAGCCCAGAGTCAGAGTTTCTCCTAACAATCGGTTTTGAGGAAAATGCTGCCGAAAATTCCGTCGAACTGAAACTTGGTCGAAACTATCTATGTTAAAAAATATCGTCTTTCCGTTTAATAATTTTCAACATTACTCATTGATTTCAGCTGAATCGGCTCATATAAGAAAATATTTATTGCTATGAACTTCGCTGTCTGTAATTATTAGTGTACTCAAGAACAGGCAAGACTTGACTCGAAACGTGAGAGCAAATTATAAAAAAGGTAATGTATGTATGAAAAAACTTTAAAAAGCTTTTAACACGTTCTCATTAAAATCTGCAGATTTAAAAATAAAAGAACATTTAAAAGAAAAAGAAAACTAAACATGTCTTTATATTCAAACATTGACTTTCATTTTGTGCACGAAAACCTTTTTTTTCGCTAAATAATTTGCATTAAGGTAGTACTCGACTAATATGGTAATTAAATAAGGATAATTACATAAAAACAATCGATAATTTAAGCTATTATATTATTAGAAACATGTACATTTTAATTCTTTTTTTTTCTTTTTTTTATAAAGACTGGTTTATAAGTAAGGTACAACGTGAAAATAACATAACTTATTATGACTGTAGAATGGAAAAATTTGCACAGAAATGACTTAAATAAGGTGTAATACTTTTGTAAACAAAAATTAACAATTTAAAATGATATCTCATACTATCATATAATAGATATCGACCGAATATTCGATTTCGTTTCCTTTTTTGTTCCAAAGTCAGTTGTTCGCCAAAAATTTGGTTTTCGGCAAAAATGCTGCCGAATATTTGGGCGGACCAAACCTATCTGTATTCCAAAATTCTCGTTTTTTCTTTCGAATATTTTCAGCATTATTTATTGATTTCAGCTGTATCATCTCTAATGAGACTCCATTTATTTTTATGAAATTCACTATCTACAAATATCAGTGCACACAAGAATAGATATGACTTGATTCAAGGTGTAAGTGCAAATTATAAAGTAAGTAATGCATATATAACAAAACTTTGAAAACGCTTTTCACATGCTCAAAAACTGAAGATTTAACAACATATTTTTAATAACAGAATATCTTTAGTTTGAAACAACAGAAATGTTTCGAATACTTTTTGAGAAAGTTCTAGTATCACAGATGAACAATTACAAAAATTACTATAAAAGATTAATCGTGGTATATATATATATATATATATATATACCCAAAATAATATTTTATTAGCTGAAACTCGTATAATTAGAAAAATAGTCTGTGTATACATGATTTTTTTTTTAATTTTTAATATGAAAATAAAAAGTATTGATCAGAGTTACATAGACCCTTCTTGGACCACAAGTGGATTAAAAAACATTTATGTGCATTTAATCGTTTTTGGCTAAAAATAAGAAGATTACCGAAACTCGAATTATTTTTCAATTCCGGTCTTAAAAATTTATTGCAGTCGATCCTTACACCTTTTTTCTCTTGCATTGCTGTTTGACTAAATCAGTAGATTTTGGTTTTTGTAAACTAAACTATTTTAGAATATTATTGCCTGATCTTGCAAGAGGAAAAGTGACTTACGTGATACAAATGTGTAAGAAAATGCAATATTTAATGGAAATCAGTTGTTGCATTGTTTAACAAACTCACTCATCTAACAAAGGAACCTTTAGGGGGGCTGCTAGCGCCTGGCATTGAGATCTGTTGCGTTTTAAAGTACTGTATTAGGAAGATTGCGAACCGCTATTTTTTTTCTCTTAAAATGATATTTTTTGTTTTTACAGCAGCATAATTTTTAAAAATGCAATTTTCTAGACCGCTTATCGGGCTATTAACGGATAAATAGTATTTTTTTTCAAGCAGTTAAAAATACAAATCAGTCAATAAAATGTATAAAATATTCAAAAGCGTTTAAAAATTTCTTCAACAACCAAAAAAAAAAAAAAAAAAAAAAAATTATTAAAAAAATTACAGCATTATATTTATATATTTGGTGGGGAAAAATTGCTTTTAGCCTCCCGTAAGCGCTTTCCGTTAACCTTAGCCGAATGTCATAGCTATTTAAGGTCTTGCAGAGACTTGGACTTCATTAGTATTTGGACTATCTTAACAGACTACAGTATTTTTTTTAATTCGGTAAACTTAACTAAATATCAATACCTCATAATTTAAAAGCTTTCTTACAAAAAGTTAAAACATTTAATGTAATATTTCTTTTTAAACATTTTAAACTTCACTTCATAAGACTTCAAAAGAAAATCTTTTAATTATATCGAATTTAAAAATAGCTTTTAATAATACTGAAATTTAATAGAAATGCATTTACTATTTATACATTTATCGCCAGTATAAATAAAAACTTATTTCTTGTTTCTTTGTTACAAATCATCAAACAACAAGCGATCTGATTTAATGCTAATATGTACACCTATTCTATGTGTAAAGCTACCAAACAAATTGTAGCACCTTATCTGGCGATTTAATTCTCTTTTCACGTAAATTTCATAAATTAAAATCCGATGATAAAAGATTATAATTATAAATATATAAATATATATAATATGATTTTTAAGAGAAATTTTATGTATAGGGCTACAAAAGGCAGCAGGTCTCGACCCGAGGTGATAGCAGCACTAAATAAAAAAAAAAAAAGTTTCACTTATAAGTATCATAGCTTACACATACAATATATATATTTGCGTTCACTATTGTTATAAGAAAATTTTCAGCAATTTCAAATATAGATGCGGTGCTTTAATTCACAGAGGACTAAAAAAGGATATAATATTAAACTTTACACCATTTACTAAACTGCTTGATCTCATCATTATTTCCTAATAATCTTATTGCCACGTTATCGCTGAATTTCTGTCATTGAATAAAGCATTGTATATATAACCTTCCATTAGAAAAAAAGTATTGTTTCAAGTAAAGTCATATGATGAGACTCAGTTTTCAACTTCTTTTAAACATAAAATATACAACGTGAAACCCGTCGAATTTCAACGAAAGATAACGTTTAAGTAGAAATATCTTCATTGATTTATAACAAAACCTACAAAATTAGTTAAGAGTAAAAAAAGCATCTTATATTGGCTACTCTAATATATTTTAACTTCAATTATTTTTTTTTCAGTTTGTATGATAAAATAGCTGCAAAAAGATACAGTAATCAATTTTTTCCTGTTTATTTCTAAAGGAATTGGAGTACTTCTGTTGCCTTAGTTACAAAATTGATCTTAAAACTACAAAAAAAATTAATATTTGAATAATAAATTGATGTACAGCTTCTAAACAAATAGCTTTTAAAAGCAATTTTTTAAAGTAGTTTTTTTCCTATACGTTTATATCCCTATACGTTCCCTATACGTCCCTATATTGTGTAAAAATTGAAAATGTGCAATATTTAGATGTTTAAAAATCTGCAGTAGAAAAATTTCAAAAACCGAAATTTCATTTAAAATTTCAAAATGTTGTCAGTCGCAAAATGAGGTATGAGTTACGAGCAGATATGACTGTCCTTTATAGATAATGTGAACTTGAAAACGCTCACTGTTTTAACTAAAAGGCGGTTAAAATAGCATCTTTTGGTATAAATAAACAACAATTAGTTGTAAAAATATTCTCTGATAAAGAGACGGAATACGACTTGAAAATACTGAGATATTTTAAATATAATGTATATGTTTAATCCTTTATCTATTGACGGTACATATAAGTGCCATTAAAATAACTTATTATAAAATCTTTTAATACGTTAGTTAGTTGTAATACTGTTTAGAATGAGTTACAGATACATTACTTTATCTTGTTCCAAAAGAATTATTGGTTACAAATAAATAAATAAATAAATAAATAAATAAATAAATGTTTTAAAAGAATGAATTCTTTTGCCTTTGCATCTTTTCAGCTTTCTTGGCGCGGAGGGAGGGGGATGGGGATTTTTCAATGCGGAAATATTCCTTTATTTATATTGTAAGAACATCCTATTTATACATTTTATAAGTCTACAAAATACTAAGAAAATAATAAAAATAAAAGATTTGACTGGTGTTATAAAAATTGCACAAAATCCCTATAAATTCAAATTTAATTAATCCTTCTAAATCCTTCAATCCTAGTAAATCCTTCAAATATTTATTAAATGATTATGTAAATCTTTTAATTTAGTTTGAACAATTTATGTAAAATGCTTTAGAATGTAAAATTTTCATGAATTCATTAATGCGGTAGATAAAGGGTTAACTAATAGCATCAATTTGATTATTTTAATCGCCTTTTAAGGAAAACAGTGAATGTTTTAAAGTTCATATTTTAAGCATTGATTTAAGCATTGATTGATTTTAATATAAATAAATTTCTTTTTTCTTGTATACTGTTGTATAATGAAAAATTATTCATGAATTATAATTAAAAAAATCTCAATTTCATGTCTAATAAACTTCTAATAGACATCGAATATACAGGGTCATACAAAAAGAATTTATCTTGTTTTTTTGTTCTCGAGTTATTTCCTTTAGAATGACACATTATTTTATTTTTCAATGAATAAATATTTTTCGTGTATTGCAATAAAAAGAATAAATATACATGTATGAAAAATAACCACATCAAGCTCTATATTAAATAAACTTCATCTAGATTTCAAATATACAGGGTGAAAGAAAAATCTTTGTCACGTTTTAAAAGTTGATAAAAAATCATCAAAATTAAGGGTAGTTTATTTTATATTTTCTTCGTAAAAATTTAATATATTTATGCGTACTGTTTTTAGATGCGTTCGTAATTATGTAAATACGTAGCACCTATAATTGTCGTTCAGTCCGTCCGTCTGTCGGTCTGCCCGCACATAACAACGCAAGAACTACACTACCGAATCGTGTGAAATTTAAAATATATAATTATTACATAATTTTGTCGAGTCATTTTAAATTTTATGAAAATCGAATGCTTAGATCAATTACAGGGACAATCAAAAGTACTCCGTTACATTACGGTCAATGAGGAAAAAGGTTTGAAATGCATTTTAATCATTTAAAATTTAAAATACATAATTATTTCATAATTTTGTCGAGTAATTTCAAATTTTATGAAACTCGGATGCATAGATCAATTACAGGGACAATCAAAAGTATTGTGTTACATTACGGTTCAATGGGGGAAAAATGATTCAAATGCATTTTAATGATGTTACACTCATTCGAACATAATACAATTGATACCCATGTATAAAGTACACATTATAAGACACATTTTGCATAATCTGTAGTACAAAGATCATTTATTATTGATTTACAAGGCCACACAAAAGTATTCCATTACAAAATGATATAGGAAAAACATTGTTTGGTGCGCATTTTAATTGTAATTAATTATTTACAATTTTATGAGATTGATATATGAGAGTGATATTTTTAAAACTTTGTTATAGTACGAACGCACTTCATTTGAAACGCTTCACGTGCATTTTGCAACTTGTTATTTTTGTAAAAGGATCCTAATTCGTACATATATTTACCTATTTCTACATATTATTTCTAAAAAAAACTTTTTATATTTTGCAACGTACGAAATAAATATGTAAGAAAATAAACAAATTCTGATATACAACATGCATTTCATATTATTTTAGTTCTTCAATAAAATTCTGAAATACTTAAATTCGTATTCTTATGCGAAAACTTATGTATGTCTTAGACTGCTATGAATATTTTCCTGATGTAATAAGAACATGTGGTTTGAAGAGAACAGTAACCATGGTGACACAAGAAAAAAAAGGGAACAGAATATCCTCACAATAAAATAAAACAGAATTGTGGTATATGTTTGTTTTCTTTATAAAAAAGAAAAGCCATATGTTGCATTTCATTCATTGTTGTTATGTTTGAAATGCTGTGGCCTCTCTTTTGTGGCGTAAATAACTGAATTTTAGTATAGAGAATATCCATAGATGCGAAGAAATAACAGTTTTGCATGTCGAACAGATTTTTTATTGCTAAATTTGAATAAAATAGACATTGATAAAATTTTATCAATGATAAAATTTGTTACATTACGTATGTTTGCATGGGATTATTTTACATCAAAAGTATTTTCCTTGTTTTATGTTTGCGAGACACAGTATTCCCTATACGCACACTAATAGCTTTTTGTTTTAAAATAAAGATATCATTTATTATTTCCTAACAGTCTTATTTCTGTGTTAACCTGAATTTCATTACCGGTAATTCACAACCAGTCATTAAATAAGGCAGAGATATCGTGGATATAGTAACACATTTGTGTGTTTTATTTCTAAAAACAGTTTTTATTTTGCATCGCACGAAATACATATGTATAAAAATGAATAAATTCTTATTTATAATATGCGTTTCAAGTTATTTTAGTTCTTCAATAAAGTTCTGAAATATTTTAATTCATATTCCTATGCGAAAACTTATGTATGCCTTAGAATGTTATGAATATTTTCTTGTTACAGTAAGGGCATGTTGTCTCTAGAGAACAATAACCATGGTGACACACATACACACGCAAACAAAAAAAAGAATATCCCACAATAAAAAAAGAGAATTCTGGTAAAATAAAATAAAATAAAGAATGCTACATGTTGCATTTCATGCATTGCTGTTGTGTTTGAAAACTTGTGGCCTATCTTTTATGGCGTACCTAACTTGATTTTATCTTAGAGCAAATTCATAAAATTAAAGAATAAATAGTTTTGTATGTCGAATATTTTTTATTACAAATTTGAATAAAATAGTGGAAGATGTTACGCAATGGTAAAATTTGTTACATTCCTTGTGCTTGCATGGGATTATTCTATGTCAAAAGTCATTGACACATTTTAACAGCTGATAAAAGATCAACAAAGGAATTCATATATTTCATATTTTCTTTATTAAAGCTTAATTTATTTTTTACGTACTCTTTTAATTTTTCTAAAAACTTTTTACTTCCCTTTTATTATTTATTTTCGTGCATTATGTCTAAAAAGCAGTTTCTACTTTCCATCTAACGAAATTTATATACAAAAATGAATAAATTCGGATATATAATATGCGTCTCACATTATTTTAGTTCTTCAATAAAATTCGGAAATACTTAAATTGATATTCTTATGCGAAAACTTAATGTGTGTTAAAGAGTGCTATGAATATTTTCTTGTTACAATAAGGGCATGTGGTCTGTACAGAACTGTAACCATTGCGACTGAAGAAAAAAATCCCAGAGAATAGAATAATCTTACAATAAAATAAAAAACAATTCTGGTCCAGTCGACTCTCGTTAATTCCAACTGGTTGGGACCACATGTTCGAAATGAAAATATGCTTAATATAGTACTATTACAAAGAAATTAATGTTATAGTGGTTTTTTATTTATTTCGTCTATTATCATTAGAATATGACTTAATATTAAATTAAAAGATATAAATACGTAAACTAATTAAAAGATTTGAAACAAGCACAATGTAAGAAAAATTTAAAGCGTCACTGATGTACCGACGAGGCACTAAGAAAGTGGATATCAGATGCATTGGATTATATGTATACTCGTTCGAAACAATTTCCATAAAAATCAAAGAAAAATGTTATTCAGTATATATCACTTATATGATTTGAAAAAAGAGAGAAAGTGAGAAAGAAAAGAAAATTGAAAAATCAGAATTCTCGTTAGTTTGAATTAAACGAAGTCAAGAGAAAATGAGTTCGAATTAATGAAAATTTTTAACGTTATTATGTCATTGTAAATTTCGAGACTTCATGTTTAGTTCGAATTAATCGAAGATTCGAATTATACGATTTCGAATTAACGAAAGTCGACTGTATATGTTTGTTTTCTCTAAATAAAGGATGTCACATGTGCATTTCATGCATTGTTGTTGGGTCTGAAATGTTGTACACTGTAAAAAAAAAGGGTCGATCTACTAAAAAAATTTTAGTAATCCTCGTAATTACAAAAAAATTTTTAGTAATCTTACTCGGTTACAAGGAATCTGTAAGAATTACTAGAAAAAAGCTAGCAACGAATAAGAGTTAATAGTTTTACATTTTTAATAGCTATTACTAAAACTCACTTGGTGTGGCCGGCATAGCCTAGTGGTCATAGCACAGAACTGCAGGCTGAAAGTACCTGGGTTCGATGCTGGCCGGCTCCAAATGTGCACCGAATGTATGGAATGTAATTACTTGTTAAATAAAGGGATTAAGAAAATCCTGTCGTAGCAGTTACCATGGGTAATGATCTCTGAATTTTCCCTCCCCTTTAGAAACATGTGAAAATAGAGTAGGTAGGAATGTTTGGTGCTGCCATCTATTGCGGCTTTGACGAAAATCTTCCGTTTCAGAAGTCTGTTTTTTTACCCACTGGATGCGCTTGAAGGAGGCTCCTGCCCTTTGGGAACACGTAATGGTTACTAAAAATAATTTTGGAGCTATTACTAAAATTTGCTTGGTGGCTCATACTAAAAAGTTTTAAGTTAGTTATACAAAAAATTCTTTCGTTCAGTTTACAAAAGAAATGTTTGTTTCACTAGCAAAAAAAAAGCTTGTAATCGTTACTAAAAAATTCTGTGGAATACAAATTTACTAAGAAATTTTTAGTAACCTCTTGAATTATTTTTTTACAGTGTAGCTTCTCTTTAACGGCGTAGATAACTCGATTTCAGCATAGATAATATTCATGGATTCCAAGAATAAATAGTTTTGAATATCGAATATACAAATATACAGGTGGAAGTAGAATCTTTGACGTTTTAAAGGGAAGCAAAAAAAAAATAAAATAAAACAAAGGAAAGGATACACTGTAAAAAAAATTCAAGAGGTTACTAAAAATTCTTTAGTAAATTTGTATTCCACAGAATTTTTTAGTAACCATTACAAACTTTTTTTTTGCAAGTGAAACAAGCATTTCTTTTGTAAACTGAACAAAATAATTTTTTGTATAACTAACTTAAAAATTTTTAGTATGAGCCACAAAGAAAATTTTAGTAACAGCTCCAAATTATTTTTAATAACCTTTACGTGCGCCCGAAGGACAGGAGCTTCCTTCGAGCTGCATCCAAAATTCTGAAGCGATAGTTTTTCGGCAAAACCGCAATAGATGGCAGCACCAAACATTGCTATCCGCTCTGACAGGATTTTCATAATCCCTTTATTAACGAGTACTTACACTACATACATTCGGGACGTATTTGGCGGTGTCCGGTATCGAACCCGGGACCTTTCAGCCTGGAGTCCGTTACTATAACCACTATGCTATCAAGGCCACACCAAGTGAGTTTTAGTAATAGCTATTAAAATGTAAAACTATTAACTCTTATCCATTGCTAACTTTTTCTAGTAATTCTTACAGATTTTCTAGTAACTGACTAAGATTACTAAAAATTTTTTAGTAATTACAAGTTTTTTTAGTTGACTGACCCCTTTTTTTACAGTGTATATTTCTGTGGCTTCCGGTAATAACCAGGTAAGGCACATTGAGATAAAATTGAGATAATTTGGGAAAATGTAGCTTTAAAAGAGTACTTTTATCTGCCATAGTACTGAAAAAGGAAAATCGAATACTTCTCGCCATAGGGCAATTATAAATTTTTATTTAAAAATTTAAAAAACAGTAATAATCGGGTAAGTGCATATAGTAACTGTAATAACCAGTGAGACCTTACATATCGACACCGGACAGGAAAAGATTTTAAAAATATTCTTTGGATAACAAATGCAAGTTCGAAATATTTGTAACAAAAAGGTGAATTTTTGTTCAACTTTGTGGCTGAGAAAAGATGCTGCCAACTTGTATGGTTCATTCTGTAAAGCACAGCAGTAGATGTGTTATGATTTGGGGTTGTTTCTCTGGGTTTGGAACGGTAAATTTGATTAATACAAGGAATTATGAAAAAAGAACAATGTAAAACAATTCTCAAGACAAATGCCATTCCGTCAATTATGAGTTTCATTGCAATAGGCTCATATTGCAACACCATAACGACATTAAATATAGTTCGAAATTAAGCAGAGCATAAAAACTTGTAAAGTGTATTAAAAAACACGCAGTGGCCTCTTCAGAGTCCCTATCTCAATCCGATTTAACTAGTATCGAGGATCTCGACAGAAACATTCGTGATCGACGAGCCTCGTCACATATAGACATGTGGAAGAATTTAAATGAAGGCTGGAAAAACGTACTATAAGATAAAATTGATAAATTATCGCTCGTATTCCAATACTAGTAAAATCAGATATAAAATACGAAGGAGAATTTTGAATCCAAAAATCTCATTAAGCTATTTTTACCATGTAAAAATCATTTTAATAGAAATAATATTAATTTAGCAATATATTTAGATTAAATCAAAAATATACTACAATGAAAATCTGAAAATCTAATATGCATTTCATGTTACTTTAGTTCTTCAATAAAATTCTAAAATACTTAAATTTATGTTCTTATGTAAAATCTTATGTATGTCTTAGAGTGCTATGAATATTTTCTTATTGTATTAAAGGCATATGTTCTCTGGAGAATAGTAACCATGGTGACAGAAGAAAAAAGAGAACCAAAAAAATTCACAATAAATATAAAAATAAATTCGCGTATATGTTTGCATTTTTTTGTAAAAAGAATGTCATTTGTGTTTCATACATTATTGTTGTGTTTGAAATGTTGTGGCTTCCCTTTTTTCTGCAGTAGATAAATGGATATAAGGGGATCCTCGAAAGATTTTAAAATAATTTTTATTTATTGAATTAAACTTTTGAAACTTTTCGTATTCGTTAATCTTATCCTTTAAAAACAAAATCATATGATAAAACTTTTTAGATTCTTTACAAAATTTTAAAGTTTAAAATTTATCTAGAAAATGTTATAGTTTAAAAACCTTATAAGGTACCCTGGGGTAATAACGCCACGTTAAGGTTCTACCAATTTTCACGGCTCAGTTTTAGCTTGTATTTTTCAAACAAATATATGATTTGATACAGCAACTCATTGACTATCTATATAAAAAAAATAATTTAACAGATATGAATACATAAAATGTAATGGCATGATTTCTTGACCAATGCTATTTGGCGTTATTACCCACCTATATGGGTAATAACGCCATGCAAACAAAACTATGAAATGATCTGGAATAATTGCATGTAGATTGCCCAATTCTAAAAATACAAACTCTCAGCTCTAGAAATTGATGAATTGCACCCTAAGATATTGAAAATGTTCAATTTTTTGTGAAAGTGTAAGAAAAATAAAGGTGTGGTGTATGCGGGGGGGAGGATGAGGCAAAAGAATATCAGACCGTGAGCTTCTTTTTACTTAAAAAGGGGACCTCTCAACTGGTAGACGGCAGGTGCTGGGTTCGAACCCAATCGCGGCTGTCGGCCTAACCGTTCGGAGTTTTCGTGGTTTTCTTCGAACCTTGCGTAAATACGGGTTAGGTTCCCTTAGAAAGACCCCCACGAAGGGCACTCCCCCCTGGTCCTATATCCCTAGCGTAGATAATCGGACGTCAAAAATCAACCAACCAACCAACCAACCTTACTTAAAAAGGACCGTTTAAATAGAATTATTAGAAATATTGCATAGTTTTAACTGTGTTTATTTGAATCAGTATTTAGGATGTAGCTCGGCCACCGTAGGGAATCAACCGGGGTAAAAATTGCAAGGATTGGCGTTATTACCCCGTTATAGTTATTGAGCTGTACATTTTAAATTACAAATTATCTCGAGAAGATATCCAAAATCTTCAACAACATTTTGAAAGTCCATGAAATGTACTACAAATTTATGTAATTAACAAAGTATTTCCGGATAAAAAAAATAGTCTTCACATCACAAAACGTATCTCGCAAATTTTAGATCAAGCTTTTTTTTTTAGCTGCTTGTAAAAACAATAAAACCTAAAAAATGAAACAAATTAACCTGAAGCTGTTTCTTGCGATTTATATGACTCAAAACCCTTCTGCGCAGAGCACATTGGTGTCATTTACCAGATTATTTCATAATCATGCAAATTATTAGCACTTGGCGTTATTACCCCGTCTGGCGTTATTACTCCAGGGTACCTTATCTAGAAAGAATTAATGCAGAATTTAAATTTTTTATTATTGAAATAAACTAAAAATACGTAAATTTTACTTTTGATTCAGAATTTTTTTAAATATTAATTTAAATAAAAATTAAAAATATTGTAAGTAAATATTTAAGAAAAAGTTAATTAAATTAAAAAACTATATTTTCAAGAGTATTTTTTTTTTACATTTTTCTGGATCAAATTTAGATTAAAACAATGGAAAAAGACATATTCTATTGTTGAACCTTTTATCTTTAACGGATCTTGACTTATAACAATTTAAATATGATAAATGGCAAAAAAACCCATCATAGATAAAAACGCATTTTCCGAAAAAGTCGTTATCATGACAACCATTGCTTTAAAGCTAAATTTTGAAATACAACGAAAACGAAAAAAAAAATTAAAATTTTCTGATCCAGTTAAGATAGATACAGGATTTGAATGTCATTTTAAGCAGAATAAAATAAAGCTTTTTTTTTAATTTTGAAGATTTTTGTGTCCTGAACTTCCTTAACAAAGAAAATATTCATAGATGGAAAGCATAAATTATTTTGCATGTCGAATGTACTGTAAAACCCCGAAAATTCGAAATAAGTGGGACCGGACCCAATCTGGATTGTCAAAAATCCGGATTATACGGAGAATTAGAAAAAAATGAAATAAAACAAACATACTTACAGAAAGTCACCTTTATGTTAAACTTATTAAATATTTACAGATAGTAAAAATGTTAACTTTTTTTAATTCTTCTGAAAATATTTCTGAAAAAGTTTTTTATATTCAGAATGCGACGATAAAACAAGTTAATGTTATGGAAATTAACCAATCGCTTCTCAAACTTGAAAAAAAATTGACCAAACCGATCCGGATTATCAAGAAATCCGGATTTACGGGGTCCGAATTAGCGGGGTTCTACTGTACATACATATGTATGTGTACATTTGTGTTTTCATTTTAGCTATATATGTATATGTTTATTATTTACAAAATGTAAATAAAATATCGGATTATGTTACTTAATGACGGGATTTGTTATAATTCATAAGCTTCCATAGAGTTATTTCATATGTAACGATATATTTATACTAAAATGTATTTTATTTTCATATTATTTTTTCTAGAGTTATTTCCTGTAAAACATTCCTGACTAGTACAGTAATACTATTTTTTAAAGAAAAATGTTTTTATCTTTTATAACTATTGTTTTTCTTTTCTTAATAAATACATTTCCTTTTTTGCTTGCGTAGCGTTATAGAAAGAAAACACTATTAATGCATTATAATTAAATGAAAATCGGTTCCATTTTATATGCTTAATAAACTGCTAGGTTTCAAATATACAGGGTGAACGGAAAGTCTATGTCACAGTTTAAAATTCTTTAATAATACAATCATTAATTAATGTTAAAAATTTCGATACAGAATAAAATGTTTCTCGTGATGGAAAGTTTATAATCAACAAATTGAAACATTTAGTTGCGAAAATTACCCTTAAAAATATTTTCTTTGTGCAACAAAACAATATAGACTCTCTAGAGTAATAACCATGGAGGCAAAATAAAAAGATGTGAAAATAATTTTATAGAAAATGTTTAAAAAAAAAAAAAAAAAAAAAAAAAAAAAAAAAAAAAAAACAGTATTTGTCTGCGTTTTCCATTTAAGAAAAAAAACTATACATGACAATTTATACATTGTAGTTGTGTAAGAAAAGCATTTACTCTATTTCTAGGAATAAGCAACTAAGTTTAGCCATTATACATATGAGGTGGAGGAACCTGTCGAATTTCGACGAATGGAAACCTTTAAAAAAGAATTATTTATTTATTTATAATAAATCTGCAAAATTAGTTACAGTAAAAAATACATCTCATATTGGTCAGTCCAACTCTCAAGCAAATAATATTTTAAGCTAAAATTACCAGAATACTATAAAAATCAATTATTCAAACGATATAAAACTGAAATTCACCGGATTTTATAACAAAAACATTTTAATTTCAATTTTCCCCCTCAATTTTGAGAGAAAATGGCACAATTCTGTTGCCACAGTTACAAAATTGGTACTAAAAATTATAAAAAAAAATTAATATATATATATATATATATAAAAGAGATACAGCTTTGAAACAAAATGCATTTAAAAGTACATTTTTTTTCTCTATACGACGGTGTAAAAATTTAAAATGTACATTGTTTAGAAGTGTAAAATTTGCAGTACCGAAAATTACAAAAACAAAATTGTTTGGGAAAGTGTTGCACATTTTGATTTCTATTTTTCCCTTTCAATTTTAAGAGAAAATGAAGTGATTGTGTTGCCACAATTACAAAATTGGTACTAAAAACTATAAAAAATTAATATATCAAAAATAAATTGAAATACAGTTTTCAAACAAATTGCATTTTATAGTAAATTTTTTTCTCTATACGACTGTGTGAAAATTTAAAATATGCGATGTTTAAAAGTTTAAAATTTGCAGTAGCGAAAATTGCAAAACCGAAATTGCAGGGGAAAGTGTTGCCATTCGCAAAATGACGTATGCGTTACGCACAGATACGTTTGGTCTTTATAATGTAGATATTCGTACTAGATGTAGAAAACAAACGGTTTTGCATATCAAATATCTATTTTTTATTGAATCTCATTAAAAAAGCAGATATTCTCTATTGAAATGCAATGTCAGAATTACTTGTTGGCAGAATCCGTTTAGTTTGTATGTGAACATCAAAATCTGTCTACTGTCACATCATATTAAAAATTATTTTTATGAAATATTTACAACATAAATATCTTATATAAACAACTATTGACAATTCTAGCGACATACGTATAAATTTTCAATTAAAATTCTATAAAATACGAGATAAATAGACCTAGGTTAGTAACCAGAAAATTTAACTGGAGCATTATTATAGATCTAATATCTTGATTTTGTATTAAATCTGTTTGAATTCACCTCTTTAAAATTTTCTAGTTAGAAGCACGTATAACCTGAATAAATTTAATAAACATTTTATGGAAATTTAAAGTGAAGTTTTAAGTAATCATTTGAAAATTAAAAAAAGTAATAATTGGCAAAACTATTAATATTTAAAGATAGATATATAGATTATAAAAAATCCAATTTTCTTAAACTTTTTAAAAATAATTAAATATTCTTTTTTTAAAAAGTGCACTTTTTTGAATATTGAAATGCAATAGGCTGACTATTTGAACCATATTTTTTCAAATAATTTTATTTGAAACGTTAAACTGACTCCTTGAACGATATGAGTAATACATTAAGGCCAATTGGATTTTAAGTCTTCGATAGCTGTCTCAATTTTTGGTTGCATTAAAGAAATTTGAAATTTATAATATGAACTGTTTAAAAATCATATAAATAATTTTAATTTATCTTGTAGTAAACACAATTAACGTCAGTAACAGATTCATAAATGTAATTTATTGGACATCTGCATTATTAATAAGTTAAAACATAAAAATGGACACACACGTACATATGTAGGAAGCAGGACGTTTCAGTCCCGCCATTTCGGTCCCGCCGTTTCGGTCCCAAGACATTTCGGTCTCGAGACGTTTCGGTCCCAACACATTTCGGTCCCTGGCCATTTCGGTCCCGAGACGTTTCGGTCCCGAGACATTTCGGTCCCGAGACATTTCGGTCCATGGTCATTTCGGTCCCGAGACATTTTGGTCCCTGGACTTTTCGGTCCTTAGACATTTCGGTCCCTTCTCCAACAAGCTGAAATTTTGTGCACGGGAAATATCTGACATAATTTTATAGGGAACATTTTAGAATGTTGAATTCAGGGGCGGGTCATTCTCCCCGGAAATTTTGAGATTTTGTGTTTTCAGTGGTAAAAAAGTGTAATCCCCCAGCACTCTATTGATTATGGCAAAAATGAAAAAACATATTTTTTAAATTTCAGCTACTATAATGTTATTAAGGGGGCTCAGGGGTTGAAAACTTTTAAAAAAATCGATTTTTTATGATCTAGTTTGAATATTCAATTAATTCTTAACTCAATGCAAAAAAACGCATAAAAATTTTAGCATTTTTAACGGAGTTACAAGCATTTATGTATCAATACTTACATAGCCGCATCGATATAATTTCAACTTTAAGTCGTGTTTTCTCAAAACTTGATTTTTGACGACTAACACCAAGATTTAAAAAAAAAAAAAAAACTATTTGATAGAATGGCTTTTTTTTTTTTTTTTTTTGCATGCATATAACATCATAATCTAGATTATGAATTAAGGATATAACTATCACTTTATAAAAACAGTATTAAAAAATCTCTCAAACCCCTAAAAAATACAACTTTTTTTCCATTAAAAATACTCGAAATATTAAACTATCTAAAATATATTAATTCATAATCTAGATAATGATGTTATATGCATGCAAAAAAAAAAAAAAAAAAAAAAAAAAAAATTAAGCCATTTCATCAAATAGTTTTTTTTTTAAATCTTGATGTCAGTCATCAAAAATCAAGTTTTGAGAAAACGCGACTTAAAGTTGAAATTATATGGATGCGGCTATGAAAGTGTTGATACATAAATGCTTATAACTCCGTTAAAAATGCAAATATTTTTATGCGGTTTTTTGCATTGAGTTGAGAATTAAATGAATAATCAAATTAGAGCATAAAAAAATCGATTTTTTGAAAAGTTTTTAACTCCTGAGCACCCTTAAGTTCATTACGATGTATAAAAATTATAAGGATTCTCAAAATAAATATGTTATTTATTCATTTATTGGTTAGTTTATGATATTTTTCTTACTCTTTAAAAATAATTAATTAATATATGATTGCTTTTTGCGAACTGTAAACTATAACTTTGTTTCAGAAAATTTAAATCTGCATCTGGATAATAATGTTGCCCAACACTGTTAAGAAATATTTTTACGCATTGTTACAGTGTTGCATTATTATGTTTAATTAATTATTACGTTACATTACTAACTGATTTTTCAAAATAATAATAATAATAATAATAATAATAATTTCCTTTTTTGAAATAAATAATAATTTTTGAATAACAACTTATGGTGATGAATAATTGCTATAAATTAAATCTCAAAACAGTTAGTGATTTTAAAATTAAAATCAAATTAATATTTTATTAAATGTATGTATTTTTAATTTAATGACTCTTTATTTAATTAAATTGATAAAATTATTAATACGCATTTTGAATTTTACTTTAAATAAACTCAATAAATAATCTGTTTTATATTCAATTTATCATTGTGTTTTGTAGTAGTTATAAACTAAAACTTATTGTTTACCTGTTTATTTATTTTATATTTAAAGTTACTGAAATTTAAAACTATTAATCCAATTAATAATAAAATTAAAATAAGAATTGTCAATTTTTTTTCTGTGAAAGTGGGAGCGAAAAGGTAATGCAAATAAATAAACGATAAATTAAAAAAGCTTAGTTTTGACAGTTAAAAATTGAAAATAAAATTATTTAAAATGATAGTTACATTATTATATAAAATTAAAAAATAATCATTTTATTATAAAGAAATAGGCCCACTTTCAATAAAATTAATTCACAAAAATTGTCTTCATAAAATAAAAAAACCGTATTAAAAAAAAAAAAAAAAAAAAAAAAAAAAAAAAAAAAAAATGCAACCAATAATTATTACATAAAAAAAGGTCGCTGGAGCATTTTTATTTTTTTAACAAAAAAATTTCGTGGCACGCCTAGCTACGAAATCACTAATTTAAAGATTCTAAGAAAGTGTGCTAAAACAATCAATCAAATATGTATTTTAGTTTTTTGTATAGATAAAATACCTAATACAAAGAATATATGATAAAACTTAAAATATTAATTCTGTTAAATAATAATAATAAAGACAGTGCAAAATTATATAAAATTATTTAATAAAATTTTCAACTCGCTGTGATTTTATTATCACGAGTTACAATAGATTAAACTTATTGGACTATTATATTCAGCTTTGTATAAAATTTGAGGGAAGGGGGGGGGGCAGGAGAATAAAAATATTTTAAAAATCCCGAACAATGTTGAGCTTACAGCGTTTAGTAGGCCCTCATCAATCAGAAACCAAGTTATAAGGTGGCCGGTAAAGAAATAGCAAGGGACCGAAATGGCAAGGGACCGAAATGGCAAGGGACCGAAATGACTAGGGACCGAAATGGCCAGGGACCGAAATGGCCAGGGACCGAAATGGCCAGGGACCGAAATGTCTCGGAACCGAAACGGCGGGACCGAAATGTCGTGTACCCACATATGTATTATTACATTATACATAAAATCTTACGAGTATGATATACTACCTCTGACAATAAAGTTCGGTGAATAGTCTTGTAACATTAATGTAGATGAAATATTAACGAATGTTACTATACCATCCTTCTAAATAGTCACCTCTTATAACTATAATTCGTTGAGATCGGCTATACATGTCCTTGGAGATTCGCAAGAAGTCTTCTTTTTGGATGAGGTTTAAAAGGTTCGTCATGAGTCGTTGGATGACAGAATTATGGTCAAAGCTCTTTGAAAGAGAGTTTGAGTCGTGGAAATAGGAAAAAGTTTGGAGGATTGAGATCTGGGAGTATGGTGGATGGTCATTTTGCACCAACCCTCATGAGTTATTTTCGGTGTCTGGCAAAGCTTAAAACGAAACTTTAAACTCATCTTTTGTTCGTTCATTTTCCTGTTCTCAGTTAAGTACTTACACACTGAACTAGCATTTTATAAAGCGCGTCTTACACAGAAAAAAAATGACGCTCAATTGAACAACGGTAGGGGAAGATAGTGAACACTTGCCTCTATGCAGGTGCAGCGTTTTGTTTTTCCAGTGTTGCCTGATCGGCCGTTCTGAATACATTCACCGAACTTTTTTGTCAAAAGTGGTATATAAATAAGGTTTAAATATTAAAAAAAAATATAAATTGAAGTATTTTTAAAGCATAAATTTCTTTAAATATAAAATGTATATATTTTTAAATCTTTGCTAATAAAATATCAGACACTGATTCGATTCGTATCAGTTATTGATTTCTCAAAATAGAGTTGGTGTCAATTAATAGAGTTTTGATCATATTTATAAAAAATAATAATAATAATTTCAACAATACAATGTATAATTTTTTAAGATTATTTTCCACAATAATTTTTATTGTATTTGCACTATCCCTTCAAAAAAGAAAAAATAAGCATAATATGAGTTTAAAAATTTGACATAGTTATTTGTATAAGAAAAAATCATTAAAGAATATATTATTGTTGATTTCATTAAGCTTGAACATAAAGAAAATTTTGCTTTTATCTGTATTCTTTCGTAGAAAAAAAAGAACGCCATAAATCACAAGAAACACAAAGAAAACCCCTTAATAAGGCTTAATAATTTTCAATTAGGTGTCAGATTTACGTTTACTGAAACTTTTCCATATGGTCCCATCTTTCATAGTTTAAATTCAATTATAAATTTTAATAAATGTCAGCAATTCTTATACTTGCTTTTTAATTATTTTGTATTGTATGTAGAGTTTTTACTGAGATTTTGTTATATTCACATGCAAACGCAATTGGATACAAAGCAATTCCTTACTAGTTAAAATTTTACTTATGTTAAGATAAGTATTTCGATACATAAACTTTGGACGTAGTAATGATGAAATTTGAAATTTAAAAAACGAAATTCTCAATATATAGTTTAGAAAACTTTATTAGTTTTGTATACTAAGTCTGTGAATAATTTTTTATGAATATTAAAGAATGAAAATTTAAAAATATAGGACACAGTTTTTTTTTAAAAATACATGATGTCATTATAAGACAATTTAACAAAAATAGAAAACAAAGTACCATTATATTTTCAACAATATTTAATGGATTCATATCATTATGATAAATAAAATTTCTACAATAATAAAATTTATGCATTAGTTAAGATTTTTTTAATGATAAAAGTTTGAAACAGAAGATGTTAGAATGAAAACTAATTATAATAAAAAACGACTATTCTATCGTCAAAGTATTAATTAACAAACAATTGTAGAGCACACAAATAATATAAATGCTGCACAGTATACATACTACGGCTGTATTAGATGAAAAATGTCAACTTTTGTTCCGAATTTCTGCTGTTTTATTTTAACATTCGGAAAATTGAACTCAAATGAAAATTGAACATGCTAAGATTTTGTTTTATTATTTTCGGAAGGTTCAATTATTACTAATGTAACAAAAAAAAAATCATTCTAAAAATATTTTACGAAATAGAAGCAATTTATTCTAAAATATTACAAAAAAAATTTGTTGGTTTGAATTAAATAAAAACTCTTATAAACAACGTACTTTTTCATCTAAATTTACGAAGCAATTTATAAAAAACATTTTTTAATCGTATTTTTATAGTCACGATTGAATCATTTTTCTATGATATGATATTTCTAAAAAATATATTAAACAATGAAAGATTTAAAAAAAATCTCAATTGTATTTTTAAATAAATAACGTCTTTTCAAAACAACTCTCCAAAAGCAGGAATAATATTCGCATTATCGCTCCAACAATTTTTCAAATGAATTATAAAGCTATAAAATCGTAAAATTTCTACAATCTGCATAATCTAGGAGAATTTTTAATGATCCAAAATTGAAAAGAAAGAAAACGTGCTCGAAAAAATAACTATAATAAAAATACCGGAATTCTTTCGTCTAAACATTAATTAACATACATTTTTAGTGTGACTAGCAGAAATACTATGGAAGTGCCGAATAAAACCTGTCTACTTTTGATTGTATTTTAGCTTAACATCCTGAAAATTAAACTCAACTGAAAATTGGAACTGTTCAGATTTTATGTATGCTTTGTTTTCTGAAGATTCAATAATTACTCTACTAATTGAAAAAAAAAACTTCAAAAGTTTTTTATAAAATGTAAGCAATTTATTATAAAATAATTCAAAAAGCTTTTTCATTGGCCTGACTGAAACAAAAACATTCATAAACATCATAATCATTCATCTAAATTTACGAAGCAATTTGTTAAAACACAGTTTTTTAATCATATCTTTACACGCACTGTTGAATAATATTTCTATGATATGATATTTAAAAAAAATATTGAACAATGAAAGATTACAATTAAAAAAAAAAAAAACTGAACTGTACTTTTAAATAAATAAAGTCTTTTCAAAACAATTCTCCAAAAGCAAGAATCAAATTCTCATTATCTCTTCAGCAACTCTTTAAACGAATTATATAACTATAAAATAATAAAATTTCTACAATCTGCGTAAGCTAGGAGCATTTTTAATGACCCAAGTTTGAAAGCGAAGAGAAAGTGTTGGAGGAAGAAAAAAAAATCTATAACAAAAGGACCGGCATCTTCCTGCAGAAGATTAATTAGCGTTGGGACTTTGATGAGATCCACGGGGACCCTTTGCGTACTAAAGCATGCTAGAGATAAAGAAAATCTGTCTCCTTGGCTTTTCGACGCAGTTCTAAAGCCCTAAAATGGAGTGCAATTTTTATGTTCGGTTTCCCTTAAGATATTCCGCAAAAGTTTTCGGGAAAATTCCTTGAGAAAAATTTGTGATTCAAATAACTTTAAAGCGAGTCATTGAAATCATGCTCTGCGTTTTCTCTTGCGCTAAATTCTGTTCAATGGATTTATTGTTGGGGATGATATTTGATGCAAGAAAGATAAGGATGATGTGTGTTTAGTTAAAAAATGTAGTAGTGATGTATGAAAATGTACATATTTACCGAATGTTAATACGCATTGTAATATTAATAATCTATTATTGTATACGTATTAGAATAAATTTAATTTATGATTGTGAAAAGCATCACAATATATCGACACTTCTTTTTCTTTCATCATCAAAGAAATGTTTAACAACACATTGAACTTAAACAAAAACATTTATAAACAGCATGCTCATTCATTTAAATTTATGAAGTAATTTATTAAAGCACAATTTTTAATCGTATTTTTATATTTATGGTTGAATAATACTTCTTTGGTATGATATTTAAAAAAAATATATTAAACAATGAAAGATTACAGTAAAAAAATAACACAACAGTACTTTTAAATAAATAAAATCTTTTCAAAACAACTCTGCAAAAGCAGGAATCAAATTCTCATTATCTCTTAAGCAATTCTTTAAACAAATTATATAGCTATAAAATAATAATAAAATTTCTACAAACTGCGTAAGCTAGGAGCATTTTTAATGACCCAAGTTTGAAAGGGATGAGAAAGTGTTGGAGGAAGAAGGAAAAAAAATCTATAACAAAAGGACCGGCATCTTCCTCCAGAAAATTAATTAGCGTTGAGACTTTGATGAGATCCACGGGGACCCTTTGCGTACTAAAGCATGCTAGAGATAATCTGTCTCCTTGGCTTTTTGACGCAGTTCTAAAGCCCTAAAATGGAGTGCAATTTTTATGTTCGGTTTCCTTTAAGAAATTCTACAAAACTTTTCGGGAAACTTCCTGAGAAAAATTTGTGATTCAAATAACTTTAAAGTGAGTTATTGAAATCATGCTCTGCGTTTTCTCTTGCGCTAAATTCTGTTCAATGGATTTATTGTTGAGGATGATATTTGATGCAAGAAAGATAAGGATGGTGTGTTTTTAGTTCGGAACAGTAGTATTGAGGTATTAAAATACACACATTTACCGAATGTTAAGATATGCGTTTTAATATTAATAATATGATATGTCTTAGAATAAATTTAATGCATGATAATATATGGTAAGCAGTTTGAACTAAAATAAATCAAAAAGATTTTTCATTGGCCTGACTGAAACAAAAATATTTATAAACAACACGCTCATTCAACTAAATTTATGAAGCAATTTATTAAAACACAATTTTTTAATCATGGGTTTAGACTCACGGTTGAATAATATTTTTATGATATAATATTTTTAAAAAAATATATTGAACAATGAAAGATTACAATAAAAAGAAAAACTCAACTGTACTTTTAAATAAATAAAGTCTTTTCAAAACAACTCTCCAAAAGCAGGAATCAAATTCTCATTATCTCTTCAGCAACTCTTTAAACGAATTATATAACTGTAAAATAATAAAATTTCTACAATCTGCGTAAGCTAGGAGCATTTTTAATGACCCAAGTTTGAATGGGAAGAGAAAAGTGTTGGAGGAAGAAAAAACAAAATCTATAACAAAAGAACCGGCATCTTCCTGCAGAAGATTAATTAGCGTTGGGACTTTGATGAGATCCACGGGGACCCTTTGCGTACTAAAGCATGCTAGAGATAAAGAAAATCTGTCTCCTTGACTTTTCGACGCAGTTCTAAAGCCCTAAAATGTAGTGCAATTTTTATGTTCGGTTTCCCTTAAGATATTCCGCAAAAGTTTTCGGGAAACTTCCTGAGAAAAATTTGTGATTCAAATAACTTTAAAGCGAGTCATTGAAATCATGCTCTGCGTTTTCTCTTGCGCTAAATTCTGTTCAATGGATTTATTGTTGGGGATGATATTTGATGCAAGAAAGATACGGATGAGTGTTTTTAGTTAGGAACAGTAGTATTGAGGTATGAAAATGTACATATTTACGGAATGTTAATACGCATTTTAATAATAATAATTTAGTATTGTACATAATAAATTTAATTTATAATTGTAAAAATACATCGAAATATATCGATATTTCTTTCTTTTTCAGCATCTAAAAAATATTTAATAACGCATCAGTGTATTAATGCACATAATTATCATTATTTTTTTTTTTTTTTTTTTTTTTTTTTTTTTTTTTTTTTTTTTTTTTTTGGTCCTTTTGAAGTTGATTTAAAGAATGAAGTAAATGTTTTTGTGTGTGTGTGTTATTTTTTATGAAAAATCTTTGAAATTATTTTCTTAGAAAAATTTGTTATCTAAATATTTTTAAAGCGAGTCATTTAAATCATGCTCTGAATTTTTTCTTGCTCTAAATTCTATTCAAAGAAATTATTGTTGATGATGATATTTGATATTAGAGAGATAATGATGATGCATGTTTAATTAGGAACAATAATACTGAGGTATCAGAATATACACATTTACCGAATGTTAAAATATGCAATTTAATATTAATAATCTGATATTGTATATCTACTAGAATAAATTTAATGCATGATTGTGAAAATACATCGCAATATATCGATATTTCCTCTTTATTCAGCTCTAAGAAATATTTAACAACCTATTATAGCAAATGCATATAATATTTTCTTTTTGAATTTGTCTTCTTGATTTTTTAAAGTAGATTTAAAGATCAATGTAAGTTTTGAGAATTTTGTGTCATTTTTTTAAAGGTACAGTCGGTTCTCGTTAATTTGAACTCTTTGGGATCACAAGAAATGTTCGAATTATCCGAAGTTCGGATAATTCAAACGATTCGATAGTCGTTATGGAAAATATGAAATGAAACCATGCTTAATATGATACTAATACAAATAAATTAATGTTATGGTGTTTTTTTAAATTTATTTTGTGTGTTATCAGTAGAATATAACTTAATATTAAATTAGAATGTATAAATACATAAACTAATTAATAGGCTAGAAACAAGCACAATGGAAAAAAATTAAAGCGTCACTGGTGGACAGACGGAGCACTAAGAAAGTGTGTATCAAATGCATTGGATTATATGTATACTCGTTCGAAAAATCAAAGAAAGTTATTCAAATGATCTGAAATGATCTGATCTGAGATCTGAGAAATAAAAGAAAAATGAAAAATCGGAATTCTTAGTTGATCGAATTAAACGAATTCAAGAGAAAATGAGTTCGAACAAAACACTCAAAATTTGTATTAAAACGATTAATTGATTACATGCAAAGAAAAGAAGTACTTATTCAAACACGAACAATAGCAATTGAGATCATAAAAACACTTTTTTTAGAAGTGTGCAAAATCATGGAAAAAGTTGGAAAAAAATAATTAAAAGCACATTGTAACTTTGCAATAATACTATTTGTTAAAGGAAAATTAACATATTATATTTATAGAATGGGAATCTAGATCAAACCTACATAAAATAACAATGAGTTAAGTTATACTTTAAGAGTTGAATTTTTTAGGCACAAAAATCACAAATTAAAGTGCGATCTTGATCATCTGCATTGCTGCATGCTTCATCTGTCCACCTTTTGCAGTGAAAGCACTATGTCCAACTCTCCATAGATTTAGATTGTTCGTATAAGCCGTTGCATCATTTCTTTAGACTCTTCTTTTTTGCATCAGTTTTTCTACTTTTATTTTCCGTAATCATGGAAAGTTTTCACTTCAGCTTTTCCTGTCTTAGTTCTTCCTGTCTTGTTTTTGCATACTTTATTTTTCTTTTTGTTCGCATACTAGTATGTAGGGGGTTGAAATAAGGATCGCTACTTGTCAGATTTCCTGATGGTTGAAGGATCCGTTTGTACTGCAATAGGCTTTATGTCGTGTAATGAGACTGAAAAAGGGCACTCGATATCTCTGCCTAGACATCAAGAAGACGTAGAAAAATCGGAAACTTCCGGGTTATGCCCGACTATCTGCATCCTAGTTTTATCCAACCATGCCATTTTGATGAAATGTTAAGCTAACGTTGTTCAGCTTGTATACACCTATACAAGTAGATGGCGTAGATAGAAGTAGATGGCGAATAAAAAACTCAGGGGCGTAGCTTCAAATTTTTATTGAGGGGGGGGCCCAAAATTTGGCGCCTTTTAATGTTTTGCCGCCCTTGAATTATTTGCACATTTTTTAGGAGAAAGGGGGGGTAATTATGCTACTTTTTATCTTTAGTTATTTATTCATGGCAATGGCATCTATTTAGGTGATATAAGTGATGCAGTCATGATTAAATTTCCATTTCAAGCGTGCATGCACATGTGCTGATACAATATCTCTCCCAGCTCTTGTTTTTTCAAGGTCTAAAAAGGCAATGTAGAATGTTTGAAGAGAATCCGAATCCTGGATCCTTAAATTCATTTTCCTGACAGGATAAGAACAATTGTATTTGGAAGAAAAATAAAAATACAGAACACAAAGTTAATTACAACAGAGTTATAGTGGTTTCAAAGCCGTAGCTTCCGCTCGAAACTTACTGGTCAATATTATTGAATTAGCCTTCAATTTTTTCTGGTGAGATCCTCCGAGATCGGGCCCAATACTATCATTCCCACCAATGTGGTGGGAGTGATAGTAAAAAAGGAACTATATAAAAAAGGAATGTTAAATCTCTGGATGAGCATTCGACCCTTTTTCAAGGAAGTAACGGTGGTCTATATACCAAATATACTGAATATTCCAGTTTCTGCAAAATGGAATAACATACCTTCCCTTTTATAATCTTAGTTACCCAGTAAATACAGATAAGTAAAAAATAATCTGTATTGTACTGCAATTATAACACAAAACTTTAAAGCAGTTATTTTTTTCTAATGTGCATTTTTTAAATCGATTGCACGATTATTCTATTAATTATATTAACGAATATTTTTTCCTGTCACTTTTAACATTAAAAGACAGTCGTTCAAAATAAATTTAATTCTCTCTTTTGACAATGGCTACTTTAAAAACAAAAATCAATTATTTCCAAATCTCTTTATCCAACCACTTGAACAAAAACTTTTTTAACCCCTTAAGCAACATGTTCAATTTAGCAATAGTATGCTGAATACCGGATATCATTAAATTTCGACAAAAGTAATTTATCACAATAGCAATTAGCGACCCAAAAAACTCAGGTGCATAGAATATTTCAATCTGGATTTAAAATAAAGACATATACACATATATTTTGGAATTTCAGATAGAAGAGTTCACTTTGCACGTCGGTACATCGTGATGTTTATAGAGTTAATTGAAAACTGTTATTTTTCAGATAAATCAAATTTAAGCTGTAATGTCCACCGCAAGACAGAAAAAAGACCCATCAAAAGAGTGACAATAACTTGAAATGTATATGTACAATTGATAAATATAACAAAATTATATTTAGGAATCATATTATAAAACAAAAATAGAGCCAAAAAAAAAATCTATTGCTCAGTTGAAAATATTTTTGAAAAACATTTTTTTACCACATGATCAGTAACCCTTGCAAGAATGAAATCAGTACCACTTGATCATAAACAATGCATTTTTAACTATAATGTTACAATTTTAAATACAGTGTTTTATAAAATAAAATCTGTGAAAATGCAATATGTGGATATCAAAAACCTAAATAATAATAGTAATAAAAAATCATGTAAAACTGAGTATTTGTTTGGTTTCATTCGATTGCATCTTACTATATTTGATTGCTTTTTCGAAAAACATTTGTAAGTAAAGGTGTATTCCGATCCAAACTGCTTATTTTCGCATTTAATTTTGAATTCATTTTTGCTCTCAAATTCATCAGACTGACAAATTCTCTTATTTAGAAACTATACCAGGTGCCGTAAATCTCGATATTTTGATAAAGACAGAAAATAGTATGAAAAATGCTATCAAATTGGCCGTTGTGAACCGAATTTTCCGAAGCGGAAGACCTGGAGTCGAAAAAAAGAACCATACTGAAGTAATGATTGTTTATCAATCAAATTCTAATAAATGGAGCAAAAAATAAGGTCATACGGCACCTTGTACGTCTCTTCGAAAATCACTCCAGCAAGTTTCATGTTTCTATTTTTTAAAATGAGTCTGAAATTCTATCAGAAAATTTCGAAGGTAGAAAAGCATGTTTTCGAGTACACCCTTAAACATATATTTCTTTTATTTTGGGGAAAGCTTCATTCCTGCCCAGTCCTGGGTTAAAACTTGGTCGATTATTAATAATGTAAAAGTTTCAGAAATCACCATTAATAAAAAAATAGCTATCTGTTTAGGAAATAAATAATAAAAATCATTAAAACTTAAATTTACCGGAAAACTGAGAATACTATTTGGTTTTTTCCCTATAATAGCAATGATTGATAATAAATGAACTCACAATTGCGTCAGAAATATAAACGTTGTACTTTAAGAACATGCTTAATTAAAGGAAAATATGTACACTTTTTGCCTTCGATTGCATCATCGTTTTTCATCCACTTTTTCATAAATTTGAATCATTTTTCCGCTTCATAACTTCTTTTTCTCTTTTGTTTCTGGTTTTTTATTGTTATGTTTTATTTCAGTCATCATTCATGACTGAATTTCTTCTCTCTGGACGACTACTAAAGACAGCTTTTTATTTTTATTTTAAAAATTGAACGGAAAAAATCGCTAGTTTTGAAAAGTCGCGTTATTAGCTTCAGTACAATCTGACAACACTAGGCACAGGGCAACAAAGATGTATGTAGGTGACGCCTGAAAATTATCTAACCTCACACAAGGAAGGACATAAGAGGGGGGGTAAAATAGTTAAGGTCAGATGACACTGTCGAGGACCACCAACCTTGAATTGGAATAAGGGCAGAGCTTTTCTCCGAAAAATCACATTACATGTAGTGATCGAACAATGTCCATTTCCGGAATGTGTTCTTGTTTTCGCACTGTGGATAGCGCCTGGTAGTAATCTTAAAATGTCTCAAACGTAATGGATTGCCTATATTTTCTTGAAACCATAATTTATTTTCTTATAAATTTACAGTTACTGCTAATGCGTTACTGCTATTTCGTTGTTTTTTTTTCCCTTTTTTTTGTGTGTGTAAAAAATAATCTAAGAATGTCACATTAATAATAAAAATTTTAGGTGCCTAACGCCGCCTTTAAACCTTCCATGGCGCCATTTTTGAAACCCTCTTTTTTAGGTGCCTGACTGCACCTCTAAATCTTCTGAGGCGCCCTACTACTAAAACATATTATAGAACCATTCAAACGCACTACAGTCGTTTCCACACTTCTTTTCCCTTTCTGTCTATTTCTAAGGGTGACCAACAACTACTATAAGAAGGAAATAACTGTACATCTATCCTGGAATTCATTACACACCTGTTTTTGGTTTTTTTGGTACTTCTAGGTTATCCCGTCGACCCATTTCGCCAAATTATACAATTCGCCAAACTAAGAGCCAAATTATACATGTTGACATAATTTTTATTTTAAATAACGAAAAAACAAATAATTAGAAGTATATTAATAAAAATATTAGTAAAAAGTCAAAATAAAAATCACTTAATGTCATTTTAAACACGTGAATCGCATTTAATGTCATTGAATATGTCATTCACGATCATCCATTATTGGCATTTAATCTTGTAGTTTGGCGATAATTTTTTGGTCGACGGGATAATCTAGAAGTACCGATTTTTTTTTTTTTTTTTTTTTTTTTTTTTGGATGCATAAATTTTTTTCGGGATAGGAGTGGGGGAACAGAGGTAGTAACAAGTCTAAAATTAAATGCCTTTTTCATGTTTTGTAAATGAATAGTAATTTATTTTGTAATTTTACATCTCAAATTAAGTTATTTTATAATTACTTATTGCTACTAAATAAGCCCTTTAGCTCCGGGCACCTAACGCCGCCCTTAAACCTTTTTTGGTGCCCTACTACATGAACATATTGGGAGGGAAGGCTCCCCCCTCCCCCCCCCCCTAAAGCTACGTCCCTGAATAAACTGATATCATATACATATTATGATAAGTTTGTTTCCTGATTGTGAAAAGCATCGCAACTCATCAATATCCCTTTTTTAAAAACATCTAAAAATTATTTAAGAATCCATTGGTGTATTAACGTATGTAAGTTTTTCTGTCTCCGTGCCTTTTTATTTTTATTTATTTATTTATTTATTTATTTATTGAAGTAGTTTTAGTCTTTTAAACCAAGACCTACACAATTGAGTAAGTGATCGTAAATTAACAGAGAAAGATTATATTCTGTTTTCATTTCGATTTAAAACAAAAGTTGCACATTTGTCTGGGTTAGTTTGCTTCAGATGTTTTAAAAACATACTACTTGATGATACCAACTGAGCAAAATTGCTCAGTTAAATTTGAGATTCAAATCAGTAACATAATAGAATATTTTTTGCCTACAGTCCCTGACCCTGCCTGTAAAGCATGGTGACGTCACTGCAACGTCGTTGTGAAGTCACAGTGTGATTTTGTGACCATCGATTATCGATGTGACGTCACGTGACGTCGATGTGAAGTCACAGTGACTAAAATGTGAAGTCGTTATGGCCGTTTTAGAGCTCGTTTGTGACGTTTCACAAAGTGGTCAGAATGTGACAAATTTGTGAAAAATGTGTCATTTGTGACTAATTTGACATTAACATTCTGACGAAACTGTGACGAAAGCGACGATATTTAAATTGCCAGAAATTTTTTTTTTAAGTAAATAACATGTTTTGAAGGATATTTATAAATTTCTAAAGATTTTTAAGAAAGTCACATCTCAGTCACAATGTGACGTCACTGAGTGGTGGCATTTTGGTCACAGATATGATATGACCAAAGTGACTCACAGTGACGTCACTGTGACCATGCATGCTATTAGGGTGATTAGGTGTGATCTTGAAAATACATTTCCAATGTCATTGACAATGAAATAATGGCGACAAACTTGGAAAATTTGGATAAACTTGCGGCGTTAAATATCTAATTTAAAACAAAAATGTAACAGAATGTTTTCGTGTATAGCCACTGACCATGATTAGGTCCGATCCTGAAAATACTCGAATATTGGATCAACATTAACACTGGACTTGTACATTACGTTAAAGAAAAAAACATGAGGTCAAAAATAGACTGAAAAATTTGACCCATACAATCAGATAACAAACGAAGTTTTAGAAAAGTGTGTAATAAGAAAAAAAAACTGTCCAAACTGAATATATCTCATTTAATTTAATTAGGTTATTCAGAATAACATTTTTAACCTCACACAACGTTTTCTCTTTTAATTTAGTTATTAAACTTGATAAAAACTAAAAAAAATAACGAATTCACAGAATGCATGAATCACATTATAAAACTTTCATGATTCATTGAATGATGAAAATTAAATCGTGTTTTGAGTTTAACACAGGATTAATATTCTGTACATGTATCATTACCAAATTAATCAAGTTAAGTAATTCATCATGTTGCTACGCAGTGTTCAAATTCATTTGCATACAGAGCAAAAATGCTTCTGTATATTAATTACCACCAATAATCTAAAGGTTTCTCCTCGAATTTCGCTTACACTGATAAATTACACTGTAAAATGCATCTCTTGAGCGATAAAATCAATTAGCAGATTAAACACTCAGGAGAGAGCATAATTTTCAATTGCTCATAGAAGTGTATCAATGATTCTTTAAATTAAATTAATATTTATAAGAATCTAACCGGAAAATGTTATGTATTGTTTTAAATTATGTTTTCTTTTTTTTTCTGGTGATTGCAGTTCCAATTGGCAATTCCACAGATCTGTATTTTGTTAAAAATACAATGCTGCATTCGATATTTTTAAACTAAAACTTTGCCTTTTACTTATTTTTTTATTATTGAATCTTATTTGGAATTAGCAATAATGTACTAGTTAAGTGTATTTAAAGTAATTAATGAGACATCAAAGTATATGATGGTAATTAAAACTGTTATATAATTAAAAAGAAATCTTTAATGAATATCACATTGTTACATTTCAAATTACATTTCATACCCTTTTGGTGATACAGTAGAAATTCATAATTATACTAATAAAAGAAATAACTTAGCATTCTTTTCAAAAATCTTTACCAAAATATCTGTAAGTAAAACACTGATAAATCTCATATTGTCGAATAGATATGTATTTCATTACTATACATTTACTTTATTTTGATACCTATATATATATATATATATATATACAGGGTGATTCAGCTCGTCGGTGACAAACTTTAAGGATCGATAGAGCACACCTAGACGAACATTTTTGAATAGGGAATGTAGGGTCCCTGACGCGATGGTAAGGCGCTAGGCGCTTTCGAAAATTTGGGTGCCGAAATTCGAAACGTCATAAAAACTAGGGAAATGGTTAGATTTTCTTGCTTGTTGCGTCGAAATGATTCTGTTTGTTTAGACTTTCTTCAGTACCAATTTGATAAGCGTATCTCTTAAAACATGGATAGGGGGCGCTGCAGACTTTGGAGAGCTAGACAACAACTTTAAGCCCGTTATTTTGATAATTTAACACATGCTCGCCAAAGTTTATACTCTAACTTAAAGTTTGAACCCAAAAGTAGAGCCCTGCAAAAAGCGTAAGAGCCGGAATAAAATGTCAAAGTACAGGGTGGTCGAAACTCGAAGGCTCCTAAGAGATAAACAAACAGATATCTGGACTTATTGCATGCATTTTCATGATTCTGTTTGCTGGGGCTCTCTGAAACTCAGTTGAACGGTACAAAAAGAAACATCGATAGGGGGCGCTTTGGGCAAAAAACATAATTCGTTGACATTTCGGACGCTAACTGGAAACGGGGCGCTACGATCAGTTAGAAACAAAACAAGAGAGTAATTTACTTATCATAAGAAGCTATTAAAACTGCAGTTTGTTTGTTTTTTTTAACAAACATAGCTGGTTTCAATCATGCACAATGCGCGCAATAAAATTTACATAAGGTGCTTTTTGCTGATTTATGCAAAAGATATCGTACCATATCGATATGCAAAAGATACGTAATGCGTAGACGACAACGCGAGATGACGTAGTTGTATGCGCAGACACGTCTTTTGAACGTGCGGTACCTACTTAAGCTTCGGGTTACTTGTCTGCAGATCGGTAGTAGGATGGAACGGTACACAAACTCTGAATTGGCTGACATGCATTTGGCGTATGGCGCTGCTGGTTGTAATGGACGAGCCGCTCAGCGGTTGTACGCCGAGCGTTACCCCAACAGGCAAATCCCCTGCCATGCCTTCTTCGCTCGAGTACACCAGAGGTTGTCCACAACGGGATCTTTCGACGGAGGTAGGCCTGAACGGGAGCGATCAGTGAGCACCCCCGACAACGAAGAGGCTGTGTTTAACCTGGTTGAGGACAACCCAGGTCTTAGCACGAGAGATATCGCCAGACATGTTGGCATTTCGCAAGCAACTGCGTGGCGCATCTTACGTTCCCGGAATCTGCACCCCTACCACATCCAGCGGGTGCAGTTGCTCAGAGAGCAGGATTTTGGCCCTCGAGTGGAATTCTCAAGATGGTACTTGGCGATGAGATCCAGGGATCCCCGTTTTGTAAACAGCATTTTGTTTACGGACGAGTCCACCTTCAGCCGGGAGGGAATGTGGAACGCCCACAACAGTCATGTGTGGTGTGATGAAAATCCACATGAAACCAGAAGCCGAGCAGCCCAGGAGCGTTTTTCAGTAAATGTGTGGGCCGGCATTCTGGGGGATTGCCTCATTGGCCCTTATTTGTTACCTGAACGGATGACAGGTGGAAATTACCTGATTTTCCTGGATCAAGTGCTGCCGCAGCTTCTGGAGGAGGCGCACGTACCCGAAGGTTCGCGTCGCCAGATGTGGTTCCAGCACGATGGAGCTCCGGCCCATTACACGAACGACGTGCGTCTCCATCTAAACGCAAGGTATGGCCAGCGGTGGATCGGGCGTGGGGGTCCAGTTCACTGGCCTGCCCGATCACCAGACCTCACCTGCTTGGATTTCTTCCTTTGGGGTTACCTGAAGGCCGAGGTATACCATACACCTGTCAGCAGTGCTGAAGAACTTGTGGCGCGCATTGTGGCAGCTGCAGGGCAGATCAGAGATACTCCTGGCATTGTTGGAAACACACACTCCTCGATGCGACGGAGGTGCGAAGCCTGCATCATGGCCCAAGGTCGAAATTTCGAGCATCTTCTGTAGTGTTATTTTTTGTAAATAAATTTCCAGTATCATTGATGTTTTTGGTCTAAATTTATTCAGAAGTGTTGAGCAGAGGTAGAAAATGTGTTTTCATTATTACTAACTGATCGTAGCGCCCCGTTTCCAGTTAGCGTCCGAAATGTCAACGAATTATGTTTTTTGCCCAAAGCGCCCCCTATCGATGTTTCTTTTTGTACCGTTCAACTGAGTTTCAGAAAGCCCCAGCAAACAGAATCATGAAAATGCATGCCATAAGTCAAGAAATCTGTTTGTTTATCTCTTAGGAGCCTTCGAGTTTCGACCACCTGTACTTTGACATTTTATTCCGGCTCTTACGCTTTTTGCAGGGCTCTACTTTTGGGTTCAAACTTTAAGTTAGAGTATAAACTTTGGCGAGCATGTGTTAAATTATCAAAATAACGGGCTTAAAGTTGTTGTCTAGCTCTCCAAAGTCTGCAGCGCCCCCTATCCATGTTTTAAGAGATACGCTTATCAAATTGGTACTGAAGAAAGTCTAAACAAACAGAATCATTTCGACGCAACAAGCAAGAAAATCTAACCATTTCCCTAGTTTTTATGACGTTTCGAATTTCGGCACCCAAATTTTCGAAAGCGCCTAGCGCCTTACCATCGCGTCAGGGACCCTACATTCCCTATTCAAAAATGTTCGTCTAGGTGTGCTCTATCGATCCTTAAAGTTTGTCACCGACGAGCTGAATCACCCTGTATATATATATATATAGAGAGAGAGAGAGAGAGTAAAAACCTCTATATAGTACAAATAAAAGAATAAAAGGATAATTTTAAGAAAAATATTATAATCTGATATTTTGAAAGGTAAAAACTATATCAAAATGGTTCACTTTTGATTTTTTTAAGATCGTAATGGAACAAAGATGATGGAATTAATTAAGAAAAATAAGTCTTTTCTTATAAACCAAAAAGTACCTTGGACGAGTAGATAAAAATTTCAATACGCACAGACTTCTGCCAAATCTTTCTATTATCCCACCTGTAATGTTAGACTTTACATCAAGTAGTCTACCATCGTCTTCAGGGATTGCAGACACATTAAAATTTTAGGACTTTTCTAACAGTATTTTAAAACAAAAATCTTTCTGTCAGATTCCTTTAACATTTACAATGAAATTCTAGAATAAGTATTATCGTTTTAAACTTGTGATAAGAAACAGCGAAAATTTTAGGACGTTGCGGCCCCTTGCGTCTTAGAAAATTGCTGTATTTCGTCTTGCGAGGACTTACAAGGACAATGCTTGTAAATATTGAGAAATTTACATGAAATTTCATAATTCTGAAATTTTATCATTTTGTTCTGTTAAATTTCAAAAGTATTAACTACGACCGAATTCCGGCTCAATAGGAAATTTAGAGAATTACAATAATTCATTTCCATGCCTCACAAACCCCTATAGGATTTTACTTTTTGTAGATTCCAACTTCGATGAATAAGAGATATTTAATGAAAAAATATATATATATATTATAATATTGCCTGTCAATTCAATTAACTATTCTTACATTCCCATCGTAGTATTCAATGGTACGAGAACTACTTAGAAAAATTTCTCGAAGCACAATTCTAATATTATCGTCTTCGATTTGAAGAGTTATATTTGCGCGAACTGATTTTTACGTTCACTAAGCTGTAGGTTTTTATTGCAACATAAAGAATTTTTAAATTAATATAATTCTACAAATAAAATTCAGTTTTGAAAAATTCAGTTATAATTAATATTCTTAAGGCTTATACACGCATTAGTAAAAAAAAAAAAAAAAAAAAAAAAAAAAAAAAAAAAAAAAAATTGGTACCAGATTGGAAAAATATATCTTTTTAAAATAATTTTTACAAATTAAAGAGAAAACAACATTACAATTTTGCCCTTTTGTTCGGCGGTCAGGGGATTAAGCTAATCTTTTTCACTGATCATACCCTAATAGCATGCATGGTCACAGTGACGTCACTGTGAGTCACTTTCGTCACATCACATTGTGACCAAAATGCCACCATTCAGTGACGTCACATTGTGACTGAGATGTGACTTTATTAAAAATCTTTAGAAACTTATAAATATCCTTCAAAACATGTTATTTACTTTAAAAAACATGTTTCTGCTAATTTAAATATAGTCGCTTTTGTCACAGTTTTGTCAGAATGTTAATGTCAAATTAGTCACAAATGACACATTTTTCACAAATTTGTCACATTGTGACCACTTTGTGAAACGTCACAAAAGAGCTGTTAAACGGCCATAACGACTTCACATTTTAGACACTGTGACTTCACATCGACGTCACGTGACATCACATCGACAATCGATGGTCACAAAGTCACAATGTGACTTCACAACGACGTTGCAGTGACGTCACCATGCTTTACGGGTAGTGTGCGAGTAATCGTTGTAGACGTATGCACTGACAACTTACAAATAACATAGGTAAGTTCCATTTGTAAAAATCCAACAATCAATAAAATATGAATTGAATACACACAAAAGTTCATACTGATATTCTTAAAAATTACCTAATAAATTTTAAACATATTTACTGTATTAATAACATTCATATTTATTTCGCTCATCGGTCTCGGTGTTAAATTGAAGAGCTGACTCAATATAACGATGAATCAAAATTCCGATGATATGTTTTATTATGGCAGAAAATGTAATCAGCACCACTCTAGTTTCTCATAATAGTGCATTTAACTCATCAAGTAATCATGAATCTATAACTCTATTAACCCGGGAGAACGCGCACTTACCCAAGGTATGAATGGTTTTAACTTTGTCACCAATAAAATCAAATTAAAACAGTCGCTTTATTTAGACGGAAACAATTCTTACAAATCTTGCGATAAAAAAAAGTTGAGATTACTTTAAAAAATTAGTGGTCGCAATTGTAAAAACCACACGCACTCCGGCTCCAGGCCCTGCGTGCGTCCTCCCGGATTAATTAATGATATGAAATGTTCAATTGTTAGCAAAAAAAGCAAACATAAAACTATCTGTTTTTGAATGCGAAATAAAACTATCTCTACTGTATTCCTGCGTACTGACCGTTTGAAATCTTTCATTTTTCTTAATGTCTGTGAATCTTGTGTATTGAGCCATACATTGTCTTTACATATTTTACTAAATTTGTTTTATAGTAGAATAAATTTTAAGAGAATTGCAATGTACACACAGGCTATGACGACATCGAAGTTTTTGTACAAACTATGGCAACTCACATTCTAGAGCTTGGCGATATTCTCTTCAACGGATTCGATAAGTCAACAAGCATTAACCCGATAAAAATCGAGAGGAGCACAGAGTCACCCCATTGTGACAGAGTCACCCCATTGTGTATGAATGTATGAAAAATATGTAGTCGCAAGAGAAATGTGTATCTATATAACAGTCGCAATCGTATCTATATATAGTCGCAAGAGAAATGTGTATCTATAATCAACAGTATCTTCCTGTTTGACCCTCACTTTGGTAGATATGATGTTACTTTTACTTGTGTTTACTTTCTTTGAGTTAAGCAATCAAGTGTATGTGTATAATAAAAGATTTGACTCAATTTCCACACTCGACTGTTATTGCTTCAAAATTTCTCATTCTAAGTACTGTAGCTTTCCATTTTGAGTTTTTGGTTGTTTTATACGCCTTTCTCGTTAATGAATTAATGCATTTATTGTTTATAAACATTTTTTTTCTAATTTATGGTTTTTTCTCTTTTTTTGTATTAAACGTATTGGGGAAGGGAAATCCAGTCACCACGGCCAATTTCAACGTCATAGTTTTGTGTACACCTTTTACCGGGTTAATTTTGTACTCGCCAACATGTCTGGCGATTCTTTTTTTGTCGAAACATGTGTCGGATTATCAAAGTTTACGACACGCATGTAGCCACTCATTTCTAAACAGTCTAGCGCACGCGTCCAAAATATATTACTGTTTTATTTATATTTGATCCAAACATTACCAACCATCATAATCTTTTTTCTAATGAAAATTCTTTGAATAAAACATTTTAGCCATTATTTATTCAGATAATAGTTCTACAAAGAGAATCACTTTAATACGTTTCATAATTTGTCATGTCGTTTACCACATATGCAGAGTTATCGCTGTCTTTTGACCAACATTAGCGATTTGGCGAATAAGAAATAAAAAACAGTAGCCAAATAATTATAAAAAATACTAAAATGTTTGCAAAATAGATTCAGCGTGAAACAAGGAAAATTCTTTTTTAAGGGTGTTCTCAACTGCTCCGCTCAACAAGCGCAAAACGTTTTGACACATTTACAAATTCATTTTTTAACAAAAAGATATTAAATTGGAATGCCTTATTATGGAAACGTTTTCGAATTGAACTTAGTTTCCCATTTTATGATAATTAAATTACCTATCCAACTCTAAGCTATTTCGATCACGTGGTCAACCGTTTTTTATCTGCTTTTCGACCGGTTTTTCTGCTTTCGTCTGGAAATGTGTTCAAAAAAGTCAATTTTGAAGGCTTGTTATGAAAGATCTATTGTGTTTTTTAACCTCTTCAGACCTGAGAGTAAAATAACTCTACAAATATATATTTATTGTTTTTGCATAATCAAAATGACACCATAGATCACAGAAAGAGTGATTTTTATGAAATCAGTACTTTAAGGGACTGGTAATTTAGGTTTACAAATATGGATATAAAAGTACTAATCCCTTTCACACCATCAGCTTAACTATCAATAATATAAATTTAGGCAATAACAGAATTAAGGTCTTTAAACAAGTGAATGATCAGCAAATTCTCAAAATATTTTATTGTAAAGCATTTAAATTAAATAATCTTGAATATTTCTTACTTTCTTGGCCACAATGTCATGAAGGCATTTTCGAATCTCAGATAGAAATAATATTTATTTTATGAGGTAATATTCATCCGTGCTGACATTTATTGGTTTTGTTTTAAAGCAAAAAACATTCAGCTGTATAAATGTAAAGTAACAATTCAAAAAAATTCGATCAATTTAGTTTTTTTGAGGAAAAGAATGGAGGTACACATTTGTGTACCTCAGGTCTGAAGAGGTTAAGAAACAGAAAATTTAGTGCAATTAGAGAGTTTCTGAGTAACAATATCTGCTATTTTCATACATTTTCGAACAAAAATAAATTAAAGCATAAATCACAAAGTTGTCCTTTTTGATTTAAGAACAACCATCCGCTTTTTATATCCCTTTTTTTTTTTTTTCAATGGGTTTTAAAATGACATATTTATTTATTTATTTTGTTGTTATTTTTTGTTATTGCTCAGAAAACAGAAATTCTACAATACAGAAACTATTAAAAATAAGTACATTCTAAATGTCTTCTAAATGTGTAAATGTTTCAAACACAGGATGGCGAGTGATCAGGGGCAACCGGGAAAAATACAGTCAAGAAAAAATTAAATTACTAGTATTTTCTTGCAGAAAATACTTCAAATAATATAAAGAGATTATGTAAACTGAATTTATCTTAAAAAAAAAAATACTGGTATTTATCATCTAATTGACTGTGTTTTTACCTATCCACTCGCCACCCTGATTAATTTAGCGGCCTAAATAAAAATTCAAAACACCTATCTTTGATATACCGTTGCGAAAATTTACACTAAAAATTGCTGTGAGATTTTGACTGTAACCAATAAAAAAATTATGAATGGCCTACTGCTAATCTGAATTGATATTAAGTCAGTATCTGTTTAAATAGAGTAATGTAAGTGGCTTGTTGTGATTCAAGATGAATAATACCATCAATCATGGATAATAATCTCAATGGCAATCATATACGCAAAATAAAAAATAAAATAAAAAAGAGTGGAAATTGAGCGCTCGCAATTTGGAGAGTCCGATTATTCATTTACTCACAAATGAAGCATTTTGTCGCGATTTGGCGCAATGAGCGGCAGCGCAAACCTGCACATAATCAAACTAGATTCAGTAATATAGACTTGGGTTGTCATAATTTTCTTTTATCAGTATGCACGAACAATAATCATGGACATAAACATTTACTACACTATTTTCTTTCAAATTTGTCTAAGATTTTGAGTTATTCATTTCATGATTAAATAAAAATAAGGACTTAGGAAGCTGGGGGAAAATATATCAATTATACGGAATACATATCACAAAAACTAACGTAAAAAAGTGTTCAGTTAAAATGAAATTAGAAATAAATAAAACTATTCGAAAATAAGCATTCATTTTAAAACATAATTTAATTATATCTTACAACAGGAGAGAAAAAATTATAATTTAAAAATTAAAATGCTTCTTGCTGAAAAAAAAAAATTACATTTCTAGTAGACTGGGAAATATTTTTCTCTGTAACACTTGATAATCAGAATGATAACAGATGTCAATTCGTATAATTTTAATTTATAAAAAAAATTCTAAGTTTATTTCAATTTACTACATGAACAATTTGTATCGTATATAAGAAAACACGGGAACTTCAACAAATGTTTATTTTTCAATGAATAATTCTTAACAAGAAAATAAGATATCTTTTAAAAATAAATCAACTAGCATTGAAAAGAGATTTTTCTCGCACCTTTTAAAAATATTTCTTATGTAAAGTTAATTAACTGTAAACATAATTGATACTGTAATCTCACATCTGAAACAATCCGTTTGAATGTGCTATGCTACACAAAGTAAATATTTTTTTATTATATTTATGAAAATAAATATTTATATATATGAATATAATACGAAATTCGATGAAAGCGTGAATTGTTTAATGAAACATTATTGTCTGTTTATCTTTTAGAACAGTTTTTTTTTTACTTCAACACGCTTCTCTGAGTTACTCTTTGTGAAAAGATCCAACTGTTTATAAAATGTATTCAAATTGTTTTTTTTTTTCATTTATTAGAGAGTAAAATGTTTCAGCTTATGAAAATCTTCCATATTATGTTTGATTAATACACTTGTTTAATAGATAAAGAAAACAAACATCTCTTTTTTTTTCTTAGAAAATCCATTCACTTTTTAAATTTCTTTGTAACATTCAGAAAAGTAATACACTAACCAATGCTTTTGGGAATCGGTTTGACGACTAATTAAATATTATGATAAGAAATTGTTTTTTTTTTCCTTTTCAACTTATGAATTTTTAATATATATTGGTATTACACAAAAATATGTCAAACGCATTCGTATGTAAATTTAAAGGTCTTTGAACAAATCATCCTAATTAAAAACAGAAAGAGATATAAAGAAACTAGAATTTCTTTTGTTTCGAAATTTCATATTCAAAACTATATTTTTTATTATTAACCCCTTGAGGATCTGTGGAATATATTTTATCCCATCTAATTTAAACGAGATTCTAACCAGAAAATTTTTACGAAATTTTACATTTTTAGCTTTAACGGCAAAATTTTTAACAATTGCTTTTTGTAGTTATAAAACAAATTTTCCGATTTTTTCGGTGAGAATTTAATATTATAGAGACATTATTGCTTGCCTCTGAACGGATTAAATGATTGATTTTTATTACGTTTTGTATGCAATTGATCACAGCAAATTTTTTGAAATGTTTCTGAATACATATACAGTGGACTCTCTCTATTCTGAACACTCATGAGATCAGCCAAAAATGTTCAGATTATGGGGGTGTTCATAACAGAGGGAGATTGGAAATACATTACTACTACTACTACTATGTAGGATGACCGAGCCATTAATTGATCAAATAAGGTCAGTGCTACGAGGTTTTTATTATATTTCCTCCCTTTTAAGTTTTAAAAGTAAACTAACATGATTGCTGCAATCCTTAATGAATGTCCCATCATGGGTAAAAATGATATCTAAAACTAAATAACAACAAAATTATAAGCAAATAGTTTCTCTAATTGCCATTTTCCCAGTAGGTGATCAATCGGAGAAATCGATCAAATTTAAAAATTAATTTTTAAAATATCATGCTTAAGCTGTGTTTAACAATAATTCACGTAAAACTAACATTTCAAATAAGCAAGATGGAAATGAATTATTTTATCTTACCGTAATCATCTCCAACTAATCAAAGACCATAAAATGGCTTCTCTTACAGGCTAGCAACTGACAACAATGTAACAAGTGCTCTGAATTTTTAACTGAAGATTTTATTAGAACTATTCAAACAAATTGCAATTTCAAGTACATGCTTAAAATCTAGCTGTAATTTTGTATGTTTTTTTTGTTTTTTTTAAACAATTGTTCAGTTTACAGAGAGGTGGTGTAGGAATGGGGACCACAAATAGCATTCATAATAGCGGGGTGTTCAGATTAAAGGGTGTTCGGAATACAGAGAGTTCATCTTTTGTTAAGTCTATGGAGTTTCGCCGGGACCGTGAAAAAGTGTTCATAATACCGGGGTGTTCACATTAGAGAGTGTTCAGATAGAGAGAGTCCACTGTATATAACTAAATATTTATTAAAATACACTATTAACTCGAATTACGTCAGCAATTCGTTCCAAGACTAGCGAAGTAAGTCGAGATACATTTAGATGATCAAAAAAAGATAAGTAATAAAAATGCACAAAAATCTAACGAACATATTACATAGTATTTAAGCATTATGTTACAAACATTTCGCGTTAGCAAAAATGAATTAGCATATGTGTCTAGAATACAAGATGGATGTTTGGAATATGCAAATGATTACAACAAAAATTCTTGAAATAACACATATATATAACTAAATATCCATTAAAATACACTTATACTTCGACTTACGTGAGCAATTTGTTCCAAGACTAGCAGAGTAATTCGAGATAATTTTAGATGATTAAAAAAAGATAAGTAATAAAAATTCACAAAAAATCTAAAGAAAATATTATAATATATTTAAGGATTATCTTACATACATTTCGCATTAGCAAAAAATTAGTTTACATATGTGTTTGGAATATGTAAATGATTACAGAAAAAATTCTTGAAATAACAGATTTATATAGCTAAATATCCATTAAAATACACTAGTACTTCGACTTACATAAATTAACTTTAAGCACGATTATTCAATCGGTAAATTAATTATAACAGATGTAAATTTTCCATTTTTATTTTTGGATGAAAAAAGTCCTGGCCAGGATTCGAACTAGGGATGTATTGGCTAAAGCCGCCAATGCTCTTCCAACTCAGCCCTCCCGGACACGAATTCTGGAGGACTATTTCACCCAATTAACAAATTGGAAAATTTACATCTGTTTTAATTGATTTACCGATTGAATAATAGCGTTTAAAATTAATCTAATGTAATTTCGTATGCAGCGATTTTCTACAGTTCCATATATTGACTTTCGATTTATTCTGTTGAGCTGATCCAGAGTATCAGACCAGATTAAGTGATCGTTGAGGTTAATTGGGTGAAATAGTCATCCAGTATTCGTGTACGGCATGGCTTAGTTGGAAGAGCATCGGCGGCTTCTGCCAATACATCCCTGGTTCGAATCCTGGCCAGGACTTTTTTCACCCAAAAATAAAAATGGAAAATTTACATCTGTTACTTCGACTTAAGTCAGCAATTCATTGTAATAATGGCAGAGTAAGTTGAAATAATTTTAGATGATCAAAAAAGGATAAGTAATAAAGATTCACAAAAAATCTAAAGAACATATTATAATGTATTTAAGGATTATCTTACATACATTTCACATTCGCAAAAAATGAGTTTACATCTGTATTTGGAATAGAAGAACTATCAAAAATTAAATCGATAAGTATTAAATCAATAAATTGCTAACTTACAATTTATTGTTTTTCTAGCTTCTCCATTAAAGTCTTGAATGTATGAAAAAATCTTGCAATGAATTTTTAATTATCCGACAAATATTATTTATTTTTCTGTTATTTATAATCGCTGCCTCTGAATGATCCTCTGAATAAAATTTTTGAAGAATTGTGGTTCCAGCTTCCAAAAGGTTTAATCCTAAGCTTAATTTTGCAACTATCATAAACTTCCTGCATGGCTCAAAATATTCGAAAATCTACTTCTTCGAGATAACTATGTTTCTTTAATTCGGTAAGTTCATTCAAATAAGGGTAATTTGTAAGTTCAACAACATCTTCAATATCTACCTTTCTACCTCTAAGTTGAATTCTTTTCTATTTTAAACGATTTCATCAATTAAGAGAGATACACAGCGACAATTTTTGATGTTTTCTTAATCTCTGCGAAGGAAAAAAGACACAGTCTAGAAGCATCATTATTTTTTGCTGAACTTTATTGCTTGAATTCCGTACAGGTGTGCCTCCCCACTAAAAAAAATCTGTAGAAAATCTATAAGGAATTGGCCCAAAATTCTGCGGGAAATCTGTAAGTAATTGACCCTATTTTGCAGATATTTTAAATAATACCTTTAAAAATTCTGAAGATATTTCCAAAGTGAAGCTAAATCTACAAAATTTCTTCAGATTTCTGTCAAATTTCTGCAGAAAGTGGTTCAGAAAAAAGTTCTTCAGATAATCTTAAGATTATTTTTAGTGTGTTGCATGTGATATGATGCGGGCGTGCCACAAGGCTCCAAATTGGGCCCCTGGCTTTACAAAGCTTATATCTATTACATTCCTACTTCTCCACACACGTTGTTGGCTATTTATGCGGACGACACAACTGTGATGGCTCGTGATAAAAATCTTATTATTATGCACGAGTATCTACAACAACACAAACGCAAACTTGAATGCTTCTTCACCAAATGGCGAATTAAAATTAACTCTTATAAGTCGCAGTCTGTTATCTTTACACGTAACCGCTCCACTCCTCCTCCTCTCTTTCTTGATGGCTCCTTCATTACCTTCGGACGGGAGGTAAAATATCTGGGTGTATTCCTGGACAGCACTCTCACTTGGCGCAAGCAAATCGACTATACCGTCCAGAAGTTCTGCAAAGGAAAAAAAGACCTCGCTCATCTCCTGTACAATCATGAGATGAGTATGAGCAATAAGGTACTGGTATACAAAACAGTATTTCGTCCCATACTTCTTTATTGCGCTCAGATCTGGGGTTCAGCGGCTAAAACCAACTGTAAAAAATTCAGGTAATTCAGAACAAGACTCTCCGTGGTATTGTTCACTCTTCTTGGTATCGCAGAAATACTGTTATCCATTCAGATCTTAATATTCCTCCTATTCGTTCTGTAATCAAAAGTCAAGCCATAAAATTTTTTAACAATATTCCCTCTATCCCAAATCCTCTGCTTTGCATGATATTTCAAATTATGATGTAAACGCTAGTTGGAGACGACCACGAACAACCCTTCATCTCCCTGAAAACATCGACCCAGGATAATTTTTCCTAGTTCTTATCTCATTGATATGGTTTTCCTTCCTGAACGTTCACCATCTCCTAGTCCCTATTTTGTAAATTGTACTATGTAAATACTTTTAAAAATATTGTTAATATTCTTATTTCTCTTGTTTATACTCTCATCTATTTTATTTATTTTGTATGGTGCCCTTAAAGGGCCTTTGCTTTTTTTGGGACCCGACTTCCCCCCCCCCCTTTGTTTCTGACGTTCTGTTTGTCAGGCTTTGGCTATGACTTGAATTGTTCCATGTATCATTTCTCTACTAGAGGTAAGGAGTCGATCTCTCCAGGCACTCTGAAAACTATCTCATCCAAGTCCAAGTCATGTGATATGTTAAAATTCTTAGAAAAGTCTGCAAAAAAAAATTAAAAATACGTCTTAAATTATGTCTTTTTATATTATCCTAAACTTTGCGAAGGAAAAGGGGCACAGTTTCCAAGCATCTATCATTGTTTTTTTTTTCTAAACTTCATTGCTTGGATACCGTACAGCTGTGCCTGCATGTGATTTGTTAAACTTCTTCCAAAAAAAAAAAAAAAAAAAAAAAAAATCAAATTGCGTTTTAATTAAGATTTTTTTTCCTGGCTAGACGACGTAAATGCATGGTGATGTAAGCTGGGGTACTGCTATAGGAGCGAACAATAGTTATCTTCTTCAGTTAGTACAAAACATTTACCGGTGTCAATTTTGTATAGAATTTCTTTAAGCTTTAATCGTGATTATATATTTATCTTTACTTCATATATTAACAATATAAACATCAATACTTTAAATATTTGACAAAGTTTTATTTTTCATTTAGAAGTTCTGATTTTATTGTTTTCTGAATAATGAACAATGTGTCCAATGCTTATAGTATTTGTACTATTGACGTAAAATATGGGAAAAACACTTAAAGAATGCATTTGATGTTTATCTAAACGAGGCTTCGATAGAAATCTGAGATTACCTTTTTAAAAATAATAGATACCTTTTTAAAAATAATGAAATTCTGATGCATTTTATACTGTAAAATTTCTAGTAATATGGGAAAAAATACACTTTTTGTGTTTGTTTTATCCATTAGATGATACTTGTTAAGTAAGAATCAGTAAGTTCTAAGGCAGTGGTTATGAAATGGGGGCGCGCTCTTTGGGAAGGAATTTCGATTTGTACCAAAATTAAAAGTAATGTACATAAAAAATAATTATAAAAAAATTTTACTATTTTTTTTCAAAGATGTGAATTAGATGTTTAAAATAAAATTAAAACCAATATAATTATACAAAAAGTTTAAAAAAAATGTTACCATAAGCAGCAGTATGACCACTTTCATAGCAAATGCTCACCTTCTTTGCGCCTGACGAAGAAAGATTCGGATTTTTCGAATCACCGCAAATTTGGCAATTTTTTATGCTAATGTTAAGAAGTTTTCATCGGAACCTTTTCACCAGATTATTAGTGAATATTTTATGGGCCCGGTGACAAACGTTTTATTGTATAAATAGCGGAAAAAATACCCTTCAAATAAGAGTAATCTAATATTATTTGAATTTTAAGTAGATAAGTCAAGTAAATATGCAAATGTCCTAATAAGTAGTATTGTATAAAGATACAATTCTCAATTTATACCATATTCTATACACAGAAAATGAAAACTATATATGTTTTTAATATATTCGTTACTGCCATATCGCTCCATAATTAAAGTTTAAACTATCCATTATTCTGCTCAATCACTTTCGTAAAATCATCTCTCTTGAAACCCATCATCAGGTTTTTAATGAACCATTTGCTGGTCCAGAGATAAACTTTTTAATACAGGAATAGCGTAAAAAAATTATTTACTTTTTGATACTTTTTTCTGACAACCCTTATTCTAACAAGGCACGGTCTGAAAATTGGTGATCCCCGCCGAAAACTCTTTTGTTTAAAAAAAAAATCCGAATACTGTATATATTATAGCATATATTACAGTATATATTAGGGTGTATCGATTTTTAACTTTTTTTTGTTCCCAAATTCCAAGTTGATAAAAAGTTGCTACTAGACACCAAAACTTACCACAAAAAATTTTGGATTTTTCAAAAAATGTTTAGGTCCCCCGCACAAGGCCTGAAGTTTAAAAATTTTACTTAAAAAATAAATTTTTACAAAAAAAAAAAAAAAAAAAAAAAAAAAAACCTTAAACACTTTTTTTCTAAATTGCAAGTTAAAAAGTTAAAATTCCACTAACAATAAGCAAAAAAAAAAAAAAAAAAAAAAAGAAACGATAAAAAATGTATTTCAAAAACTTAGCACTACATTTAGGTCTCCCGCACAAGGCCTAAAAGTCGTAAATTTCAACCAATTTTTGAACATATTTCAGTGCTTTGATATTTGTGTTGTTGCTGGTTTAAAAATTAAATGTAACTAAAGCCTCGTTAGGCTTGATTGGAATTGTTGAAATAAGTGAAATAATAAATCACTTTCAATACGTCAAGCGTCAACTTGAAGCAATGGGGTGGGTGAAGGCCAGGCTATCGCGCCGCGGTAACGCGACACCTATGAATCACCGCGTAGACTTGTCATTAGTCGTCTGCCCGCGAGCGAGCATTACGGTTGTGTTTTAGTGCGTTAGTTTTGCTGTAAGAATCAATTGAGTGAGTGTTGTTGTTCTTTATGAGTAAAAAAATGCATCTAACTAGACAAACTACCAACATGCCAGTTATCGGGAAATCTATTGATGTGAGTGAATTTAATGTTCTGCCAACCAAGATGGATATTTTGAAGTATTTTGAGTAGACACGCGTTGAAATGAAACAAGAGGGAATACATCAGCCTACAAGAAAGTAATTGCGTTAAGAGTTGCTTTAAAAATTGAGAAAATATGCAAAAGAGCTGTAATTCCTGTGTGTGGCACAGAAAACACAATATTTATGGTTTTAAAACTGCATGAGCAGCTTGAGAAAATTAAAAAGTGTTCAGGGCCTAAAAGGAAGTATTCTAACTCCTACAAAGATGCAGTAACTAGCTTTCAGTCAAAAACTGAAACTGCATTGTTTGATATTTGTAAGTATGTTTTTTGTATGTTATGTAAGTTTTTTGTAGTATGACAAAAAAGAGACTAAAAAGCTTAAAAAGCGATTATTAAGAAAATTTAAGTCACAAGCTTTAATGCAGGTACTTGTAAAAAAAACTGAGGTTGCAAACTTAGAATCTTTTGATAACATTAATTCTGGTGATAGTACAGATGATTCAATGTCTCACACATATCATGTCGAGATAGTGATTTTAAAATACATGTACTTGATACAAGACAAAAAAGTGTTTCAAATGTAGAAGTAAAACAAGAACTGCCACAATGCTTGTCTTTGTTTTCAAGTGTTTGTGACTGCAGGGGAATTTCTTTTTTACAACTTTTGTACAAGTACCTGCATTAAAGCTTGTGACATAGATTTTATTTCTAACCGCTTTTTAAGCTTTTTAGTCTCGTTTTTGCCACACTCCGCAAATGACATCAATCTAGGACCACGTTGGTAGAGCAAAAACTCGCGTTCTAGTGCCGGGACTTTTTTGTCAAAGAGCAAATGCATTGCTGAGTTTACATTTGCAAGTACAAATATCAACAATGCAGTTTCAGTTTTTGACTGAAAGCTAGTTACTGCATCTTTGTAGGAGTTAGGATATTTCCTTTTAGGCCCAGAACACTTTTTAATTTTCTCAAGCTGCTCATGCAGTTTTAAAACCATAAATATTGTGTTTTTGGTGCCACAAACAGGAATTGAAACTCTTTTCCACATTTTCTCAAGTTCTAAAGCAACTCTTAACGTAATTACCCTCTTTCCAGGCTGATGTATTCCCTCTTATTTCATTTCAATGCGTACCCACTCAAAATACTTAAATAACATCCATCTTGGTTGGCAGAACATCAAATTCACTCACATCGATAGGTTGCCCGATAACCGGCCTGTTGGTAGTTTGTTTAGATAATTGCGGATTTTTACTCATAATGAACAACAACAACACTCCCGCAATTAGCGTTGCAAAGGTTAGAAAAAACCCGGTTTAAACCCGGGAATAAACCGGGTTTTTAGGAATAAACCTGGAAAAAACCCGGGATTTTTTAGAATAATTCGGTTTTTTGGGAATAAACCTGGGAACAAACCTGGTCTATTGGAAATAAACCCGAGAATAAACCGACTTTTTGCAACTCTACCCTCAATTGATTCTTACAACAGAACTATCGCACTAAAACACAACCGCAAAGCTCGCTCGCGGGCAGACGACTACTCACAAGTCTGCGCGGTAATTCAGGTGTCGCGTTGCCGCGACGCGACAGTCTGGCCTTTCCCCACCCAACCACTTCAAGTTGATGCTTGATGTATTGAAATGTGATTTATTATTTCACTTATTTCAACAATTCCAATCAAGCCTAACGATACTTTAGTTACATTTTATTTTTAAACCAGCAACAACACAAATATCAAAGCACTGAAAAATGTTCAAAAATGGGCTAAAATTCACGACTTTTAGGCCTTGTGCGGGAGACCTAAATGTTGTGCTAAGTTTTTGAAATAGATTTTCTATCTTTTTTTGTGCTTATTGTTAGTGGAATTTTAACTTGCAATTTAGAAAAAAAGTGTATTAGGTTTTTTTTTAATTTTTTTGTAAAAATTTATTTTTTAAGTAAAATTTGTGAACTTCAGGCCTTGTGCGGGAGACCTAAACATTTTTTAAAAAATCCAAAATTTTTTGTGGTAAATTTTGATGTCTAGTAGCAACTTTTTAACAACTTGGAATTTTGAAACAAAAAAAAAAGTTAAAAATTGATACACCCTACTGTATATATTATAGTATATATATATATGAACAACATTTGAACATTTGAGCATTTTGATCAGGTTTTTAATGAACATTTTGTTGCTCTTGTGACAGGCGTTTTTGTTTATAAATAGTGAAAAAGACACTTTAAATAAATGAATTTAATATTTATATTAATTTATTGATATGTAAGTCAAGTAAATTGCAAATTTCATAATAAGTAGTATTCTATAAAGATACAATACTCAATTTATACCATATTCTATACACAGTAAATGAGAACTATATGGGTTTTTAATATATTCGTTACTGCCATATCTCTCATTGTTTCATTCTAAGCTATCCATTAGTCTACTCAAATACTTTCCTGCGTTCATCTCTATTGAACCTTTTCAACAGGTTTTTAATGAATATTTTGTTGCTCCGGTGACAAATACTTTCAAGAAAATAAGTTGAAATTGGCGTTAATCAATCGAAAAGATAATAAAAAGAATATTGCCCAGTTAAACTAATGGCACAGAGCTCACAGGCTATGCACACTAATTATACAAGTACAACCTTATATAATAATGCCCTTCGAAAAACAAATTAAGGAGGGAAATAGCTCCTGTTGCCTTTCTTAATATGCAATGAACACCCAATACTAATCACGGAGACACCTCATCAGAATGATCCTATATCTAAGACTTGAACGAAATCTAATAATTCTGCGTGAGAAACCCATTTACATAAATTAAGGGGAGGGGCATTAGCCCCTTTTCCACTTCTTAATACTTATCTAATGAACACCTAATATTAATCAAGGGGATGCCTCATCAGAATGATGCTGTATCTAAAACTTGAAAGAAATCTGATAATTTTGCATGAAAAAACATTTACACAAATTAAGGGGAGGGGCATTAGCCCCCGTTTCCCTTCTTAACACTTATCTAATGAACATCCAACATTAATCACGGAGGTATCTCATCAGAATGATCCTATACATAAGATTTGAGCGAAAACTGGTAATTCTGCATGAGAAACCTATTTTTATAAATTATGGGGAGGGGCATTAGCCCCCGTTCCTCTTCTTATACTTATCGAAAACTCTCAAAACTAATCAGGGAAGCGCCTTATTATGATAAACCTTTATCCAAAATTTCAAATGAATTGGATATTTTATCATGAGTTATCGCGTTACGTACATACGCACGTACGTACTTACATACAGAACGGGCGGGCACATAAGCTCTCAGGCTTTGATAGCCTGTGAGCAAAAAACTTCTTAAAAGCACCGTAAAATATACTAAAATATGCTAAGCCTTCCGAAAGATCGGAGTTTTCTTCCTCAGGCATAGAATAGACGTGCCTCTACTATAAAAGCAGCGGCACGACTAAGTGCCGCTTAGTCGTGCCACTGCTTTCATAGTAGACGCACGTATTTGTGCTTCACGAAGAAAGAGTCAGATATTTCGAAAAGCCCAGTGTATTTTAGTATATTTTATAAGGTTTTTAAGAAATTTTTATCAGTTCGACAAATCTTTTACTTTATAAATAGTGGAAAAAAAGACATTATATATTAACAAGTTAATATACAAATTTCATAATAAGTAGTATTCTGTAAAGAGACATTACTAAATCTATACCTTATTCTATACACAGAAAATGAGAACTATACCTGTTTTTAATATATTCGTTACTGTCATATCTCTCAATATTTTAGTTTAAGCGATCCATTATTCGGCTCAATCATTTTCCTATGCTCATCTCTCTTGAAACCCTTCATCAGGTTTTTAATGAATCATTTGGCGGTCCAGAGATAAACTTTTTAATATAGGAATAGCGTAAAAAAAAAGATATTTACTCTTTAATAAATTTTTTCTGACAACCCTTGTTCTTACAAGGCACGATCTTAAAATTGATGATCCCTGGGGAAAAACTCTTTTGTTTATTTAAAGAAAAAATCCGAAAACTAATAAGCAGTCACTCGATTTAATCTTGCGGTAGTTTATCTAATATTTTGATATTTTTCGCATCGATGAACCGATATCGGAAGAGTATTACTGCTTAAGCTTTTTGAAAGCGAAATACTCGAGATCATTTTGCGGGCATTAAGCTTAAAAGCGTTTCATAAATTGATTTCTGATGCAATAAGCAAATAGTGAAAGATATTTCATTTTTCTATAATCTTATGGGGGTTTTATTCTGAAAATTTTTCAGCGGGAGAATATATTTATGTAAAATCTATTTAATCAACTTTAAAAAAAAATTTAATTATGTGAACAAAAATAAATTTATGCATTCTAAACTAACAAAATATATATGGATTAAAATATAAAATAGCGATGTTGATTATTTGGGATTCCGTTATATCAATAGAAAAGTCCTTTTTTATTTTGAGATGGGATAGTTTTCGATAATTAAATGCAATCTTGTTTGTTTTACCAAAGAGAATAGCAAATACTAATAAATTATATAGGTAATTAAAAATTGCCTATGCTATGCCCTGGTTGTGCTCATACTTCTGTAGAGATTTTGGAAAATAAAATATGAAACAAAGCTAAACATTTTATTTTGTAATGTGTTCAGTCTATAGTCCTTATATTGGACAATAATATTACATCTTGATTTCCCAAGTAAAAAGGCTTTTCTTAACCCCTTCGCGACGGGAGCCTTTTACGCAATTTTTAATGTTTTGCCACTGGTTTTTAAAAACAGAAATTTGTACCTTCTTAAATCGAGAAATTGCTTCAAAAAAGGGAAATTTTTCAGTAAAATTTAACTGGTAGGTATAAACAAGGATTCTTAAGCATTTTTGCAGCACGTATGCGTGTTGCTCTTTCTTAAGTGGTTAAACTTTCAAGGTCGATCCTGGTCCATTCGTTGACTGCCATCATATGCAAACGCTTCTTATATAAAGAACTTGTTTTAAAAGTCCAGATGAACAATAATTCAGAGATGACACGTCACGGGGCTTGGGTAAAATGCATTTAAATAGAATAGCCTTGATTTCGATTCCATTTATTTTTTCTTCTAGAAATGTATCAGTATAGTTTCAAACACAAAACTGGTAGCATTATCCTGTTTGAATTTAACAGAATGAAGAATTTTAGGCAAAAGTAATGGAATGTCTTCTGTGAATGCACATTAGGGTGGAGTGAAAAATCGAAAGTTGGAATTTTGATTTTGGATAGCAGCCAAAAGTTGCCTTTTTGTACCTCTAATACACGTGCAAAATTTCATTAATTTTGAAAAACTTCTTGAGTCCCCTACCAGGCCATTTATATTTTCATTGATTTAAACGATAGATTCTTACCATAAATTGTACATTAACAGGATTTTTTGTAATCTCGTTTGATATTTTTATATTTAAAATGTTTAGTGTAATTCCTTTCATCGTTTTCAAACTTTAAGTCTTTATTTTTAAATATTTGAAACGGTTTATTGAGTTTTAAAAATTGTATATTATCATTTTTACAGTTAAAATGAGTATGTGTGTAAGCAAATCGAAGTTACCCATTACTAGAAGTTGGTGATTCTTCAAAACTAAATAAAGCTGTTTTGCCAACAATAGCAGAATGCTATAAAATATTATTATTATACAAAACAATAAATAAAAACACATCAGTAATTGTAAAGTTTCGTCAAAACCAGAGATAAAAAAAATCCTGAGAGAAAACATCGAAGGCATCATTTATTGTAGTTTCCCAAAGACGAATTGATCAAATGATAGATAACAATTTTACTGAATATCAGAAGCTTATTCAATTCCCCAAAATCAAAGGAAATTTTGGAAAATTGGAGGTATATGGAAGAACTATAAGTTACAAATATAATCTCTGATTTTAAGAGTCAAATTAATTGTATTTGGGACACATTACACCATCTTTTGGACCAGAAAAGATCATTGCAGGAAGTATCAAAATATTGCACTGAAAAACATTTAAACCTTGATAAATTTATGGCAATAGGTTGTGACGGAATAACTGTAAAAAGTAAGATGAAAAATCATGCTAATAGATTTTTGAAACTAAGATTTAGTCGTCCTCTTTAATGGTTAATGTGTCAGCTCTCTGCAAACGAATTGCCGCTACCGATTGTTTATCGAGTCATTGAACTTGATAAACAAAATATAGGCTCACGAGTTTTTCTTGCTCTAATTGGAAAGTCGTTGGATCAATGTGAACAATAGACAGTTATGGAAATTAAAAAAATATCTGCTCTTATCACACAGAAATGAACTCTGGAAAGTTAAGTGTAGACCAAAATTATCTTTGACATGTGTCAAACATTTGCATCTGGTTAATGCTCCTCAAATCTGGTAAATCGTAATCCAGCAAGAATGTCACACTCTAAATGATAGACAATTGCCAATTGATTACTTGGTTTGCAGTTTGGAAGTCATAATTCACCCCAAAACCTGAAGATTATGGCTGAATTTGTAATGAAAGTACATTTGTCTGTTGTTTCATTTCAAGAAAGATTCTTCTTGCGACAATAGAGCTCAAAATGTTTTTTATAAACAATTAAGTTGTTTTGTTATTTGAGGGAATGTTTAAAGAAAATTCTCAATCCCTTTATTAAAAAAAAAAAAAAAAACGTAAACTTTTGTTATTGAGATGAAAATTTACAGGAACGATAACTGATTAAAAAAATCATGTTGGAGAATTTGGATTCCGAAGAATATTGAAGATGAAGGATATTATATGTTTTACAATAAGACAGTTTCATATTCCAATATTGAAATTCAGTGTTACAAACTATATAAACATCATTAACTGGCAAGAATGTAAAATCACCCCTCATTCTTAAAAGAGCACAATGAGAGAAACTACGGAAATTCTCAGAAAAAAAAATCGAAAGTCCCATCATTTCAATTGAAAAATTTCCCTGTTAGATTAAATTTTTCGAAAGATGTGTAAACTTAGTTGTTGAAGTGCCATTAGCGGCTGTAGTAGTAGAAGCAAGAACCGAATATATATGAGCAAAAATCAAATCACAAAAGGTAATACCTAATTTTGATAACAAAGATTAATATAAATTAGAATGAAATGAAAGTTTTAAAATACATCGTATATATTCTTTTCATTTCATTACTATATATTCAGAAAACTGCATTTCCTTTATATTTAGAGAACTATATTTTATGTACATTCGAAAAATAAAAGTGAAAGCATGTCTAATTGTGTTTTCTCTTCTCTGTGACAATATGATTCATATCTTAGGGTTTTATTCGCAATTCAAAGAGTTAAAACGCAACTATACTTAGATCGTTCACAAGTAATACTTTAAGAAGTCATTTTTGTGGGTTATTTTACTGAAATCAGAAATTTAGTTAAAAAAAAAAGTTGATTAATTTACACTACATTGTGAAATCTTGATTTTCACATGAAAAGAGCATAATCTTTAAGAGCTGGTAGAGAACTAAAATGAATTCCAAATGGAAATGAAATTTTAACAATATATTCAGTGTGCCAAAAAGCAACATTTTAGACCTATCTAAAGAAAAAATTCCGAAAAAATTTTTTTTTTGTTCATTTACCCTACATAGTGAAATTTTGATTTTCACGTATAAAGAGCATAATCTTTAAGAGCTGGTAGGGGACTAAAGATGAATTCCAAATGAAATAAAATTTTAACCTTATATTCAGTATGCCAAAAGGCAACTTTTTAGACCTATCCAAAGAAAAAATTCCGAAAAAAATTTTTTTTGGTCTTTTTCACTCCACCCTAATGCACATGGTCAAACATATTTCTCTAAGTAATCCGAGTAAATTTTGACATTTTCTTTCATTTTGGTTGCAGCCATGTGATATCTGATTTTTTCAACAGATGATAACACATTCATTTTGTTTTTTCAACGTATTCAAATCACCTAACCAATATTGTTTGTTTGTTGTTTGGACAGCCGCCTTTAATTCAGCAAAAAATTTGTACCGATTACCTATTTAATTTAATTTTAATCCCAATTTGAAAACAGAGGAACAAAACATGCTTTTAGGCATATTTTATTGTTATTTCTGGAAGGCAAGACCGCTTTACAAGCATACAAGAAGTTATGTGCCGTATATGGGAATGTAATCGTGAAAGAAAATCAATGTCAAATTTCGTTTACCAACTTTCGTTAGCCAACCAGTTGAAGTTCATGAATTCCATATTAAGGCCATTATTAATTCAGATCATCATAGCTCAATACATGAGACTGCAGCGAAGCTCAAAGTTTCGCATACATGCATTGAAAAAGAATTAAACCAACTAGGCTATTTAAAGAAACTTGATGCATGAATCTCTGATCAGTTTAAGGGATTTCATCTGAGACAATGCATTAGCCTCTGCGATTCGCTTCTGAAACGCAATTAAATTGATCCATTTCCGAAACGACTGATAACTGGTAACGAAAAGCAAATAGCTTATAACGACGTTAACTGGAAAAGATCGTGGGCGATGCAACACGAGCCAGCACAAACGGCACGAAAATCTAAGATTCATTAAAGAAAATATTATGCTGTCAATTTGGTTAGATTATACAACAATTCTAGTTATTTAACTTTTACCAAACGATTAATTCAAATGTGTACTTTCAACAACTTGCCAAACTGAGACTTGTTTTTAAAAAAGTGTTTTAGCATTGGCAAATTGCAAAAGTGCGTTTTTTATAACAATGCAAAACACCACTCACCTTTGGTTATTCACAAAATTATTGGAACTCAGGTGGGTTGTGTTGTCAGAACCACCATATAGCCCTGATTTTGCACCTTCAGATTATTATTTATTTCGTACAATACAGAACTCCTTAATTGACAAAATTTTTAATGAAACTGAAGATGTAAAATAACATTTAATTCAGTTTTTTGATGCCAATAAATAAATAGTTTTATGAACATGGAAATATGACGTTGTCTAGATGATATTAAACGTATCGGACAAAAACAGAAAAACCATAATTAAATAAAGTTAAATTTTTAAATAAAAAGCTTAAATTTTACTTACTTTAAATTTTAATTTAAAATCCGATATCACTTAGTTCCATGCCTTAATTTTAAGATTTCCATTTGAAGAGAATCACACAATACAAATTGAAATTTTGATAAAATTTTCTTATCTTCTCCGAGCCAATAATTTAGGCCTTTTTCTCTTTTTTTACCAGTAGTAAATCTATTTAAAAAAATTAAAATCAGGTAAATGTCAGATTAAAGTAGATTCAATTGTAGCTACATATTTCTGTTTTTCACTTGCCAAATAATTTCCATGCAACAATCCTTATATGCAGTGTATGCCTGAAAAAGAGAGCAAAACTGTACGGGGTAATAGAAACAAATATACCAGCAAAATTCTTCATAGAATATATGGTCAGAACACGAGCAGAGAGAAGTTAAAAGACAGTTTTCCATTGTTGCATTTAAAGGATTATTTTTTATTTGAATAATAATAAAAAAAGAATTAAAGAAAAAAGAATCTCAAATTCTAAAACAATTAATTTTCCGTCACCCGCAAAGTTATGGCCACTTTTATCAGCCCTGTATATCTTACCATGGGAAATAAGTTTTTTTCCATTAGACTGTCATGTAAACTGCTAAAATTATTATATTAGTGATAAATCGTGAAATAGTAGCATTATCCACATTTTACATATAATAATAAACAGAAAACTTCGGCAAAATTCGTGTGTCATGTCACATATTGTCACAATTTATATTAAAAATTTGTGTTTTAAGAAAATGAGAAGAAATATAAAATATCCATCAGTGACAGCCATATTAATCTCTAAACATTACGTAATAAACTTTACCGCTTCTATCGAAACCCTTAAGGCCTGCGGAAAGAAGACATGACGCAGGGTTCGCACTGTTCCTAAAATATTCGTACTTTTCTACCACAATTTTTGAACGGTAATATTTATTGTATAATTCTATTGTAGATGCTAAACGAACCTTCCCCAGCAGCCAAACAATATTGTGACAATATTGGCTACATCTTGGAGCAATACTGGTACATTGGCGCAATACTGGCATGAAATATTGCTCCAATATTGGGGTGTTTACATTTTGCCCTTATTCAACCAATATTTGCAGCCAATATTTTGCCAATATTTGGGTTTCATTTGAATTATTGCCAATAAAACGCCAAGATTGGTTAAATATTGGAATTTCATTGGAAATATTTCCGATATAACGCCAATATTTGTACCATATTGGCGTTTTATTGGCATTATTTCCAACGAAACCTCAATATTGGCATAATATTGGCTGGAAATATTGGCTAAATAAGGGCAAAATGTAAACATCCCAATATTGCGGCAATATTGGCGTTTTATTTGCAATATTTCAAATAAATGAAATATTGGCGCAACGTTGGACTAATATTGGTTTGCTACTAGTGTTCCGTGAAGATTTTTGATTTAAAATACTGGTAGCAACGTGTGAAATTTTTAGGAACTGTGCGAGCTCTGATGACGTCATTACTAATGGCCCGAGATCTTGCTAGTGTTGGAAACACATAAGAAAATTTTGAATAGCAATTTCCTTTTATTTTATGTGTGGAATACCTATCATCTTATAAAACAGTAATTACTATTTAAATACACTGGTGGGAATTTGAATTTCCCTAAATAAAAATTCAGCAGATGAGGAATGCCGCAGTGTTGTGGCATCTGGCCCATTTACCCTACCGATTACATTACCGATTACATAACCGATTACATTAGACTACCCAACCGAATCGTTTGAAATTTAAAACATTTAATTATTACATAATTTTGTTGATTCATTTCAAATTTTATAAAAATCGGATGCATAGATTAATTACAGGGACAATCAAAAGTATTCTGTTACATTACGGTTAATAATACGGGGAAAAAAGTTTGAAATGCATTTTAATCATTTGAAATTTAAAATACATAATTATTACAGAATTTTGTCGAGTTATTTTAAATTTTATCAAAATCGGATGCATAGTTCAACTACAGAGACAATCAAAACTATTCCATTACATTAAGATCAATGGGAAAAAATGTTTCAAAGGCATTTTAATGGTACTCATTCGAATTATTAAGAAATTCCAAATTCTCACCAGTAAGTTCCAATACTAGTGTCATTTCCAATAATAGTGGGAACTCGGTCCATTAGGGATGACTCACGACACTTGTCCTCAAGCCTTGAGGGTTTCGCTAGCACCAACTTTATCCGCATCGTGTCAACTGTAGGTACAATCATAATAAAAATAATAGGGGTGAAGAGTATTTTAATACCGCATGAAAGTCATCCAATAATCAGTCTTTTTAGGTGCGTTCGTAATTATGTAAATACGTAGCACCTATAGTTGTCGTTCAGTCCATCTGTCTATCCGTCCGTCCGTCCGCATATAACAACGCAAAAACTACCCAACAGAATCATTTGAAATTTAAAAAATTAAATTATTACATAATTTTGTCGTGTCATTTCAAATTTTATAAAAATCGGATGCATAGATCAATTACAGGGACAATCAAAAATATTCTATTACATCACGGTTTAATGGGGGAAAAGTTTCAAATGCATTTTAATCGTTTCAAAGTTTAAATACATAATTATTACAGAATTTTGTCGAGTTATTACAAATTCTTTCAAAATCGGATGCATAGTTCAACTACAGGGACAATCAAAAGTATTTCGTTACCTTAAGTTCAATTTGAAAAAGTATTTGAAATGCATTTTAATGGTGTTACACTCATTCGAACATAATAAAATTTATATGGATCTATAACGTACGTATTATAATATACATTTTGCATAATGTGTGGTGCAAAGAACATTTGTTATTGATTTATAAGGCCAGACAAAAGTATCCCATTACATAATGGTATAGGGAGAACATTGTCTGGTGCGAATTTTAATTGTATTTAAATATTTACAATTTTATGAGATTGATATATGAGAGTGATATTTTTAAAACTTTGTTATCCTACTAATGCACCCCATTGTTACGCTTTATTTGCAATTTCCAACTTGTTATAAAAAAGCATAATTACCAATCTCCCAATCTTTTTTAATGCTAATATTTTTATGCAGAAACACTTGTCTTATGCAATCGTACAATTTCTGCAATTAAATAAAGAGAACATTTTTGTGAGAATTTACTGGTATTAAATGAATCAGGAGATTAGCAACTGAGAAATATTACGCGCAGAGGTGTAGCTAACTGTTGCCTCCCGTGGGTAATGTTCCAGGATTCGTACCGGGAGCGTTAATTTTTCAGGTTTTCTAGGTCAAATGTTAATATTGTTTTTTATTTTTAAAAAATGTCTAGTTTAGAAGCCCGAATTTTCATCCTACTTAAAGAGAAATTTTCTATTAGACAATACTGGTAACGAAGAATTTCCTAATCTTGAAATTCTAGGACTTGTACGAACTCTGTATTTATTCTAATTTTTACACTACCCTAATAGAAAACCAACATGTACTTACAAATAAAGTTTGTCTGAAATATTATAAGGATTTTAAGAACTAAAAAATAATAATAAGACGAATGTTTTTTTTTCTTTAAAATTCTATCTTAACACTGTGCATTTGTTTATTTCTGTCATGTAAAGTAACATGTTGCAACGATATAAATAAATATTCCAAACTAAAAAGAAACAGTTGCAGTTTCTACAATTAGCAATTGATTGTGCTTACAAGGAAAATCTCCATACGAGCATACTACAAAAAAATCTAAAAAAAGAATTACATGATATTCTTCTTACGAGTACAGAATGTTCTTCTCATATATTTATTAAAAAAATCGGCGATACCCCCATGCACCATCCGTAAAAAAAATAATGAAAATTTCATTATTTGGTGATTTTGGTTAGTGAAGAAAAACAATTACAAACAGCGCTTTTATGTATCAAATACACTTTGAAGTAAAAAAAAGGTTCATGTTGAACTTGCTTAGATAAATTTAGTTTAAGTAACTTTAATTTTGTAAGTTATATATTAAACTCTCTCATTCTTTATGTTTAAATTCGTTAAATTCCATTTACACGCATTTTAAAAATCCAACAATTTCCAGTTGCTTTAAAATCGTTTGCGTTTGGCAAAGAAAGGTGTTCCTCGCCAGATCGCGTGACGCTTTCGTCTTTTCACGCCAAGTAATTCAAAAATATTTTATTTCTCACCCAACATACGTAGTATAGGGTAAGTATTGCAATCGTTTTGAAAATCGAATTTTTTTTTTTTTATTTATTTACACGTTTTAGATACTGGAGATTCCGAAAAGCACATTTTTAGAAAAAAAATTGCCGTCCGTCCGTCTGTGGGTCTGTCTGTCTGTTTGTAACCGCTCTATCTCCCGAACAAATTGAGATAGAAACTTGAAACTTTGTATGTGCTTAGTATGTAAGTATGGGACGAAGCCTATTTAATATCAATTACTTCGATTATCCGGAACTATTTTTTTCGGACTCTCGAAAAATTCGTTCTGATGAAAGGGATACAAAAATTTTCGAAATAATTTACTTTAAGGCATGGACGTAAAGGGCAATAATATAACACAAATTTTGCATACAGAACGAAGTCGATCGGATTATTAGTTGCCGAGATATGTGTAACCCTGTTTTCCACATTCTTCAATTTTTCATGACCCTGTATTTCATTCAAATTTCAATTCAAAGATATATTTTAATTGGAAATGAGACGCTTAATCCGACGCAGTAAATTGTTAGTTAATATGATTATTATTTTTGGAGTTATAAGAATGTTTCTATTACGCAATCTGGTAGTACTTGAGTATTTTGGCGTTTTATATAATTTGTCGAAATCGACTCATCAGTAATTCATTGATAGAACATTACTATGCATATTAAAACTATTTAAATATGCATTTAAATTTTATTTTGAAATTGCGACGCATTTTATAAATAGTTCATATGCGTTTTATTTTCCTATTTTATATTATGCATATCCATGATGGGTAAGTATTACGTTTGTCCCCAAACGATTAGTTTTTACTTACGCATCATACGTAGTATAGGATAAATATTGCAATCGTTTTGAAATAGAAAAAAAAAATGACGGATTTACACGTTTCAGATACTACAGATTCCGACAGACATATTTTTAGAAAAAAAATGCAGTCTGTCCGTCTGTGTGTCTGTCTGTCTGTAACCGCTCTACCTCCAGAACAAATTGAGATAAAGACTTGAAACTTTGTATGTGCTTAGTATGTAAAATTGGGATGAAGCCTATTTAATATCAATAACCTCGATAATCCGGAACTATTTTTTTCGGATTTTCGAAAAATTCGTTCTCATGAAAGGTATACAAAAATTTTCGAAATGTTTTATTTTAAGGAATGAACGTAAAATACAATAACATAACACAAATTTTGCATAAAGAACGAAGTCGATCGGATTGTTAGTTGTCTAGATTTGTGCAAACCTGTTTTCCACATTCTTTGATTTTTCATGACCCTGTATTTCATTCAAATTTCAATTCAAAGATATATTTTAATTGGAAATGAGACGCTTAATCCAACGCAGTAAATTTCTAGTTAATATGATTATTATTTCTGGAGTTGTAAGGATGTTTCTTTTACGCAATCCGGTACTACTTCAGTATTTTTGTTTTACATAATTCCCTCATAGCATGCACAGTCACAGTGACGTCACAATGACGTCACTGTGAGTCACTTTAGTCACATCACATCAGTGACCAAAATGCCAGCACTCAGTGACGTCACATTGTGACTAAGATGTGAATTTTTTAAACATCTTTAGAAAATTTACTAAAATTCTTCAAAACGTGTTATTTACTTTAAAAACATGCTTCTGGCAATTTAAATATCGTCGCTTTTGTTACAGTTCCGTCACAATGTTAATGTCAAAGTAGTCACAAATGACACATTTTTCACAAATTTGTCACATCGTGACCACTTTGTGAAGTGGTCACAAACGAGCTCTAAAACGGCCATAACGACTTCACATTTTAGTCACTGTGACTTCACATCGAAGATCGATGGTCACAAAGTGACTTCACAAGGACGTCGCAGTGACGTCTCCATGCCTTACGGGTTTGTCTAAATCGGCTCATCAGCAATTCATTAATAGAGCATTACTATGTATATTAAAACTATTTAAATGTGTGTTTAAATTTTATTTTGGAATTGCGATGCATTTTATAAATAGTTTACACGCGTTTTATGTTCATATTTTATATTATGCATATCCATAATGGGTAAGTATTAAGGTGGTCCCCCGACGACTAGTTTTACACGGTTTCTGCTTTAATTGAGCCTCTAATTTTTACTGATCATTTATTACATACATACGTAGTTTAATTAGTGTTTTAAAAAAAATCTTAGTATACCCACTATGGAGACCTTGTTAGCGAAATAAACTCAGAGGTTCTTGTCAGGTACGAGAAGAAACAACAACAACAAAATAAATGACCTTCCACCAAATGTTTCCAGACAATTTTCGAAATTTAATAATACGAGGTGGAACCGTCGAAATTCGACGAAAGATAATCTTTCAGAAAGAACTCTTTTATTGATTTATAATAAATCTACAAAATTAGTTACAGGAAAAAATGCATCGTATATTGATCAGTCTATCTCTAAAAAAATATATATTATTTTAAGCTAAAGTTAACAAAATACTATAAAACTGAATTATCTAAATTATTAAACGAAATAAAACGGAAATTCACCGGATTTCATAACAGACGTATTTTTAAAATGGTATACGCATTTATTTATTTATTTATTTCTCAATTTTAAGAGAAAATGGGGTGTTTCTGTTGCCACAATTCCAAATCGGTACTAAAAATTATAAAAAAAAATTAATATCACAAAATTTAATTGAGATACAGATTTGAAACATATTGCATTTAAAAGTAATTTTTTTTTCTATACAACGGTGTACAAATAAAAAAAATATGCTATGTTTAGAAGTGTAAAATTTGCAGTAGCGAAAATTGCAAAACCGAAATTACAGGGAAAAGTGTTGCCATTCGCAAAATGACGTATGCGTTACGCACATTTACGTTTGGCCTTTGTAATATAGACACTGCCTTTTTTTCCAAAGTTCCAATTTACAAAATTAACGATTACAATAACATAATTTAATATTTAAAAAAAAACTTAAAAATTCATTGAACCTTTAGACGCCACTTTTTATTCTCCGCGCAAATCAATTAATTTTTTAAAGCAATTCTTAACTGTGCATTTAAAGGAATTTCGTGATAAAATGCCACAAAATTATTATGTCAAGACTTCAAGATAAGAAGCTTGGCGATATTTTTAATTCCAAATCTCCTGAGTGCCTTTTATTTTCAAAACGAGGAATTTCTTATTTTAAAAAGGAGCTCCATAAATTAACGTTATTTTGAAGTATATTTATTTAAAAAGCAGTTTTTAGAATACCTCGGAGAAAAAAAAATTCGATATTGAAAATCTTTTTTTTTCTTTCTCTCTCTTTTATCAATGGCACTATTAATAGAGAAGCTCTTCATTTTCTTACAGATGTCGTATTCTGTTTTGAAAACAATTTTTTTTTGGCGTGCGCTTTTCTAATACAAGGTATTTTGAACTTTTTTTTCTTATTTGAATTTATATCTATTTAATTGACGAAGTTAATTTATTAGACTTTGATAAGAATTGTATAAGAATTCGGATTATGTAATGAATTGGTAAATATTTTATTTCGCATACTGTGAAATAATTATGTTGAAATTACAAAAAAAAAAGAGAAAAATATGTATCATTATATGCATGTTATCCTTTAAGACATTTTGGGATTCCATTGGTAATATTAACAAAGAATTTTATTAGGTGCGTTTGTAATTATGTAAATACGTAACACAAATAATTGTCGTTCATCCCGTCCGTCTGTCCAAATTCGACAACGCAAATACCATCCTACCGAATCGTTTGAAAGTTAAAGTATGTAATTATTGCATAATTTAATCGTGTTATTTCAAATTTTATGAAAATCGGATGAATAGTTCAATTACGTAGACAATCAAAAGTATTCCGTTACATTATTTTTAACCTTCCGTCTACCAGACAAAACACCCATTTATCTACATTAAATATTGCTGTCGGGTCCAATGGACCCGTCTGGTAGACGGAAGGTTAATAGGGAAAAAGTTTAGAGTGCATTTTAATTGTATTACACTCTTTTGAATTTAACAAAATTGATATGCATCTATGGAGTATATAGTAAAATATATATTCTGTACCATCTGTGGTGCAAAGAATATTCGTTATTCATTTATAAGGCCACACAAAAGTATCCCTTTGCGTAATTGTATAGAGGGAACATTGCTTGGGGGCGGTTTAATCGTACTAAACTATATAACATTTTATGAAATTGATATGCATTCATGAGGATTACTACAAGTAACTTCCTGTATAATAGAAAGCAGACAGTATTTACAGAGACACACAAAAGATTTCGGCTACTATACTGTAGCCGAAATACGGTATAATATTACACCAAGATCTGAATATTTTTAAAACGTCGTTATTGTACGTTATTTGCTAAGCTTGACATGCGTTTTCCAACTTGTTTATTCCTTAAAAATTTTAGGAATCTGCGTTAGGAAGTACTCCATAGAGTTTGCATGAATATTTATGCAACTAAGAAAAACAATAATACTTCTTCACTTTAAGCTGCAATCAACGACATTCAAGTCAAGTGATTTTTATAACATTCGTTGCACGGAGTGGGACATCTTTGCATGGCGATTGCTACAAAAAAAATAATGCACCGCTTTGTATTAATATCTCTTTAAGGGGACACACTAGCTTTAAATTGGTCAAAATATCGATTTATTTTTAAAAATATAAACTGAAAATTTCTTTAATTGTGAATATTTTGACAGCATATTTTTACCTATACTAATATATGTCTCGAAATATTGCAATATTTTTTAATAAATTCAGTTTTATTATCCATACCAATGACAATTTTAAACTGATTTTTCCCCATGTTCATATCTATTTGCTCAATGTATCATGTCGCATATTGTTTGTTCGATAAAAACTAAGGCTTTCTTGAGAATTTAAATAGAGGTTTGATTTTTTTCTTTTACTTGTTTTTCATATTGTATTAATATTTTTGTGCATGAATTTAACGTTCAACTTTATAGTTATTTTTTTAATATCTAAATTGAAAGTTTCTTAATTTTTTTCATTTTTAATATACACGAACGAAAAAAAATCACATTAAACGTAAAATCCCACACATCTAAACATACATGTACAATTTTATGCAGTACATTCTAATGAAGGTGGGAAAAAATCGAAACAAATATACTCATATTTATAAAAGTATTAGACATTTAAAAAGAAAGTTATACATAAAACAGAAAATTTAAATTTTAGTAAAATATATTGTTTTATAAGATTTTTTTTCAATTTAATTCAATTTTTAGCGTTGAGTGTTGTGCCACAACATCCATTACTGTATTATACAAATTTGAAAAAAACTACCGTATCCCCTTAAAGATTATCTATTCTGTGGAACGTTTTTTGGCATCCTCAACAGTCCTCGTATGTCGTCAATCTCAGTTCAGCATTCCAGTAAAAAATCAATATCACATTAACCTTAGCAAATATAAATTACGCACACACACACACATATATGTATATATATATATATATATATATATATATATATGTGTGTGTGTGTGTGTGTGTAATAGTCCAAGATATCCGAGCCTCCAGACGCTACTTATTTTCTCACAAGTAAAATGTATTGGATAAAGTAGTGTTAGTACATGCTATGAGCGTAGTGATACCTGCTAGCTTGGACCGACGGCCAATTTACGGGTACCAGGTACCAAAGGTAGGTAAAAACACTACGAACTTTTCTTATTTTCTCAGTCTTGATTTTTATATATGATGCACAGGGAACTATTTAAGTACTTTATGTAAGCTCCCACACCAATTGCACGGGCCAAACACTTCCCAGATATACATAAAGTGTCGCTATGAGTATGAGCGCGAGCGTGATAAGTAGATAGTTTTATAACATAATTTCATAAAACTTATGTTATTAATGGTCTAATGGAAGTCTTTAGTAATAATTAAGCAATATTTTAATATTAATATCATTTTTAAAAGATTAACTAAAAAAATACATTTTGAAAAGTGAAAATATTAGAATATTTATTCAAGTAATTAATAATATTGGAATATTTTAAGTTAATTCCCCTGTAAGTATTACCAATTCATAACTGTCAGTCAAATTAAAACATTGATTAAATTTAGACAATTTTATTTAAAATCAGTATTTTTTTTTCAGTTTATTTGCTTTATCATCTTAAAATGGATTACTTCGGTAAATTGAGTTGAACGCGCTTCTTTTGTATGTCTGGGAAGATGTTTGGCCCATGCAATTGGTCTGGCAGTTTACATAAAGTATTGAAATAGTTCCCTGTGCATCATATATAAAAAACAAGACTGAGAAAATAAGAAAAGTTCGTAGTGTTTTTACCTACCTTTGGTACCTGGTACCCGTAAATTGGCCGTCGGTCCAAGCTAGCAGGTATCACTACGCTCATAGCACGTACTAACACTACTTTATCCAATACATTTTACTTGTGAGAAAATAAGTAGCGTCTGAGGGCCCTGGTATCTTGATCTATAAGAGACGTCGGTGATCATAGAAAAAACATCCGGTGAAACGACGGAAGAACGGATTATCTCACAATATCGCTGGTCAATTTAAACATTTTTATATTCTCAGTTATAGAACCATTAAAGTACGATCTATGTCGTGGCTGGCATACAAAGGCAGATGGGTGAATTTAATTGGTGGTTTCTCCGGTAAGTGAAAAATACACAAAAATAAGTGACATAAAATATTTATTATGGTCCATTTTCACTTGCTATTACACACATCATTTAATTCTCCAACATTGGAGCGTTACTACAAAAGTGTTGTTCTTTTAATCATTTCCATTATTAAAAAATGACTACAACAGATTAGCCATACTTTCTAAATAAGTATCACCGTAAATAATAGGCAAGCAAAAAGAGGTCTGTGATAATACACTGCTGGGAATACATTGCAACTCCAAAAAATTTTTGGAAAAATCTAATAAATCGCGGGTTGTTTAACAGTGAGAAGATCAGTCTATCCTGCGCATTTTCCCTCCAATCTTTTAGCTCCGATCATACCTCAAAGACCCCTGCTCAGGTCCCCGCCTGACGCAAGCATGTAAAGTCCAATCAAAGGAACCAGCATGTATGTGTAGAAAGTTTTTAAAATTTTTATTGGCCAGAAGGAGAAGCTTCAAACCCGGACTTTTTTCCCAAGGCGATAGTTTGCAAAATTAAACAAAGGTAAACAGTCCGTAAGCTTTTTCGGAATTGATCAGACGATATTTTAATAAAAATAATAAAGCAAAAATAAAGCTTTTAAGAAATGTTTTTTATTCTAAAAAGGGGAAATGGATTAATAGAATAATTTTAATATTTCTAAATAAGATATTGACATTTAAGTAGTACAGTTGAGTTCCTTTTAGGAAATAATATACTATATAGAACCCGTCAAAACTTGACGGAAAAAATTTACTACAATATTGGTTAAATAAGTTTTTGCATTGTTTAACACCTTTAGGGGTGGTAAGGGCCATCAGGCACATAAAGTAGTTTGCCGAAGATGAATAGACTAATTTTGATATTTATCCTTGTAGGCAATCAAAAACTTTTACAGGTTTATTTACTTTTTTTTCTGGCCGACAATCAACCAATTTCTTGATGTTTTTTCTCCATGATCTGTTGGCTAATTTCACATCTTCTCTCGGCCAATCAACAAACTGTTTTTTTTTTTTTTTTTTTTTTTTTTCGCGCAAAAATTATCTGAATGGGTATCTAAAATAGAGTGGTAAGGGTCACCAGCATATAAGATAGTAAGATAGTTTAAAAAGAAACGCTAGGCACATCAAGTAATTCCAAAAGGCTTGCCAGACATATAATGTAGTTTGAAAAGTAACGCCAGGTAATAAGATACTTAGAAAAACATCAATAAGTGCAACAATATGACACCGCCAGAAATAAACACTTCTTTAATAATGATTAAAAATCTCAATTTAGAATTTAAAATTGTACTTTAAAAAAATATTATTTAATAGATCGTTATGAATTATTTATTTAATTTTACTATAATAGATTTTTTTTATTTTCTTTCTTTCTCCCTGGATGTTTAAAGTTTTAATATTTTAAAATCAAAATCTCGAAATTTCAAAACTTATGTATAATTTCTTAGCTTTATATCATAGTTTGATAACTATCATAATTTGGAATTTTAGGTAATATATATTTCCTAATTTTTTACTAGCTTTAAAATAATGCGCAAATTTGAAGGACACCCATCTGAAAACTGTATTCCTATTTTAGAAAAAATATATATATATTTGTAATTTTAAACTAATTCGGTTAGGAAAAAGTTTTTTTAAATTATTTCTGAAAAAAATCTAGTTTTTAGTGACAATAGAAAATTAATTTTTCTTTCTTTCTTGCCTCCCTTTCTTTATTTTCCAGCTGAGAAGAAAGGACATCATTTAAAAGTTTAGTTATTTTCTTAAAATTAAGATCTAATTTGCAAGGGCGTTGAAAACTTCTCGACCAATCCATTTTGATTGGCAAAACGGTATGTTTTTATTTCGCACTTGGTTTTTCCCCATAATGTATGCTTTTGTCTCTAAACTTTTGGACGAAAATAAATTAAAGTCGTGCAAAGGCTTTTTCTATTTTCATTCATAAGTGTCAGGCTTCATGCATATATTACGGTAAAAAACAAAGTCAAAAACCAAAAACATACGTTTTTTTTCCAATAAAAACTCTAGATGGCACCATCTCTCAAAACCCCTTTAAAAAAAACTTTTCGAAAAAAAAAATCCAAGTTGGTGGGTATACACTGAAGGAAAAGCCTACATCGCCTATTATCGGTACAACAAAGTTTTCCTTTCCAAAAAATGATTTAAAAACTCAATAATATCAACCTCGTGAAAAAAAAGCTTGTAGTTAGTCAGATATTATAACAACAACCAAAGAATCGCACGTGCCGATAAAAACACAATCGGCTTCCACCGCCCATGATAATTCAACTGAGCGAGTATTTATAAGCATGCGTAGAGCATCACTCTAAGGCAGAGATTAGTACTTATGGATTACGCATACGCATAAGTGAAATTTTAATTGATAATTACAGCAAATTATTAACATATCTGATCAAACGAATGTACGATAAGAAATCTGTGTACAAATATCTTTCATTTAAAAAAAGAATGGTGTAATTTGATACAATAGTTTCTGCTCACGGTCTGTCGAAATAAAACGCTCTGCGTTTTAAATATATAGATTATGCTGAATTCAAGAAAAAAAAATGGAACTTTAGCCGATAATTAAATATTAGTACATTGCTGAAATAATAATAAAAGTATATTCTTATAAGAATGTAGAGCGAAATCGAAACGAGGAAATGGCGATTTTTTTTATTATTACCTATGTCTATATATATATATATATAGAGAGAGATATACATGTATATATATATAAAGCAAAATTTCAAAAAAAGGAGGCCAGACGATAAAAAAAAGTGATATAACTATAAATCTTTTTTTTATCTCAGGAAATTTTTTATAACCCTATGCAAAAAAATTTATTTTAAAAAACTGTATTTAGATACTATTATATCAAAATACGAAGTAATATACTCAAATGGAACCAACAATACTATAAACTCAAAATACGAAGAAATTTTTGGAACCTCTTGTATATATTTTTCTCTTCGGATGTTTTTCTAGTTAAAAGATTCATTGAATAATATATCTTCAAAAGTGTTTTTCGAATGGAGAATTCCAGAAATGAACTTTGCTTCTTTGAAATTTCAGTCAATATATCATTACAGGAAAAGTTTTGTTGATAATTTATCATAAAAGAGAGATTTTTTATTATTATTAATTTTGTATTAGTTTATAAGTATAACAACAAATAATTTATATGTTGAAATTTCGAAAAAAAAATTCATTAAACTCATATAGCAAATAAAATAAAAATAAAATAAATAAATAAATAAATAAATAAATAAATGGTGTTATAATGGAAATAACATAATTATTCTACAATATCGATATACATATTTAAAAGCTAGATTTAATTAACATTCAACATAAAATAAAGTACTAAAAACAGAATTCAGTAAACATTAATCTTTCTGTCTTTTTAAAAAAACTGTAAATTATTTTCTCTAAAGATTATTCGCTCTATGCAACGTTTTTGATGTCCTGAACAGTCCGTGTATGCCGTCGATTGCAGTTCAGTATTCCAGTTAAATATCAATATGACATTAACCTTAACAACACATAATTATATATATATACATATGTACATATAAAGCAAAATTTCTGAAAAAAAATTCCATAACTATACATTGTTCTTTAAACTAACAATTTTTATTTTATAATCCTATACATAAAAATTTATTTGAAAAAACCGTTTTCAGAAACTATTTTAAAATAAGAAGAAATTTGCGGAATCTCTTGTATATATTTTTCTCTTCGAACGTTTTTCTAGTAAAAAGATTCATTGGATAATATATCTTCAAAAGGATTTTTCGAATGGAGAATTCAAGAAATGAACTTTAGAGTGCTTCTTTGAAATTTCAGTCAATATTTCATTGTTGGGAAAGTTTTATTATTAATTTACACAAGTCAAAGTTCTTTTTGTTATTGTTAATTTTCTATTACTTTAAAAGTTATAACAATTATATTTTATACATAGACGTTATCAGAAAAATTCTTCATTAAACTAATATTACAAACAAAAAAGGATGCTATGATAGAAAAAATGTAATAATTTTAAAATATGGACATGGTTAATCAAAACAAGAAATAGTTATCATTATGTATAAAGTAAAATACTAAAAACAAATTCAGTATACATTAATCTTGTATCTTTTTAAAATAACTGTAAATTATTTTCCCTTAAAGATTATCCTCTCTGTGCTATGTTTTTGACGTCTTCAACAGTCATCGTATATCGCCGATCGCAGTTCAGAATTCCATTGTAAAATCAACTGAATAAATTGAATTAACCTTAGAATCAATTCAATTAGCCTTAACAAAACGTAATTTTACATATATATATATAGGGGAGAGGGGGGCACCTTTGAACACTCAAAATATTTTCCTTCAAAAAAATACTTAAAAAATAATACTATTTCTTGTAGCTTATTTTAAATCGAATATTTAAAACACATTAACTTCTTGGGGACGATCGACGCATATACGTGCCACAAAAAAGCTTAAGCATCCTTGTTCTTCCCCACCAGTAAAATTTTACAGCAAAATTTTCCTTATTTAATCGGAGCATTTTCTTAATTTAATAAGGCATAAATTTCTGTTTTTAAAAAACGGTGACAAAACATTAAAAATTTCGTAAAATGCTCCCTTCGCGAAGGGGTTAAATGCAGAAACACAAAATACAACAATTCAAACCACAAATATTACACAAAAAATAAATAGATGATGCAAATATAATGCAAATGCTTGAGTAGTTTTGAAGTGTACTGTATTTTTTCAACTCACTTATAGATATATTATTTTTGACATACACACACACACAAATTCCGACATACTTTTGGAAATCTTTCACTTGCAATATGCTACTTTCTTTCATGTTTTATTTTCATTGAACGCCGCGGAGCCCCTGGAAAGTTCAGGTGGAGCTTTTGGAACCTCTACTGCACAGAGTACGGACAGAGCCTCAACTCGGCTTGAAAAGAACGCCCTCAGTGGATCACTTAAAAACTAAACCGTCGCGTTGGCGATTTTTATCCTCGTGATTTCTGTTTAACTGTAACCATATTCTGGCATGGCACTTCTTGCTGAATGCTGATTTGATTATCTTTGCACACGTGCTTATTCTATTTGATCTTAGATTTCCGCGCTTATATTGATTCGTAATTATTACTGTTATTGTTCTTGAATTTTCAAGTTTACATTATTAGGTCGTCATGTTAAGAAGAGACACATGTATTGTTTGCAAGACGAATACGTCAAAGTTATTTCATATTAAAATAATTCTTTCATAAATTTCAAAACAATAAGCAGCAAGCCGTCGCTGTTTTTTTTTCTTTTTTCCCTTATCATTTGTCGCCAAGGAAGCGATGTTTTGCCGAATTAGCAACCTCTCTTATCTTATGATCGTAGTTTCAGAGTGATCCGCTCGTATCGCTACTGTCTATGCGTAATTCCATGTTAAACAAGTTGCCATTACAGTGTATGAAAGTTGATTCTCTGTTCCGTACTCTGTGCTCTACTGTAGAGACAAATATGTTTGGGATGTAGGCAGGGGCGATCGCTAGTTTCATCGCCTCATCCACCCATTAATCTTTTTTTTTTCAGTGTCTTTTATTTCTTTAATTTCTCTTTTAAATTTGTCCGGTTTTCATTTTTCTCATTTTTTTCCTATTCTTTTATTTCCTATTCTTATTTTAGAGTCTAAGGCATACGGGTCGTAGGTAAAGTTGTTTGACGCTATTCGTGGTCGCTCTAGTAGTACCCTTGTAGTACGCTTCAGCGATGTGTATCAATTTCAATATTCGTAAAATACTTCAATATCATTTAAATATACGGCAGACGGTTTCCCCTCATAGACTGCAGTGTAACGGAAGTCTTTTTTGTGGTCCGGTAAATAAACCGATAATGCTATGCACTTCATCTTCAATACGGAATATGCCATGACAATACCCAATAAAATCTATCAATTTCATAGCAATCGGACTATGTTTACGAGATATACAGAAGGGACAGGCAGACAGACAAACCGAATTCATAAGCACTTTTCAACTATGTTGAAAACTGTTAAAAATATTATTAATCTAATATTCTAATTTCAGAATTAATACACATCGTAAATATCTCCGTTTCACCTTAACTTGGCAGTACTGAATATGCTACAAGAGCCGAATTACAGCCGTTGCCGTAGAAACCAGGGTTTGCTGGAAAAGCACGGGATTGCAAACAAACAAGGAACAGCGCCATTTTGGCGTGAAAATATAATGCGTGTGAAAAAATTGATATGTTTTGAGGTTCTAATGAAATTAATTTTATTACATAAACATTTACTAAAATAACGAACATCATTATTATTCTTTTCTTTGTTTCACCATTTTTATTTTTTTTCAGTTTTGTTTCATATTATTGTTGATCTGCTCAGACCCTTATTATCGCATGGGCAAATCGGGACTTTGCCCATAGGTCCCGAACCTTAAGGGGCCCTCAAATCCATAAATTAAATTATAAAGTATTTTTGTTCTTTTTCCAATTCCAACTCTTTCATATGTTGAAGTTATTAAACTAATCTTAAAGTAATATAACAAATTGCTACAGTTATATAAAAGAGTTTTATTCTGTACTAAAGGGGAAAGAAGTGTACTTTTATTAATTAAGGTAGTTAATTTAGAATTGACAAAGCTTATAATTTTCTATTTAATCGAAGGTGCGAAAATGTTTATGTATTACATATGCACATATGAGTGACCATCATTTCTATTTGAATACCGTTGCAATGATTCGAAAGGGGCCCCCTAATTTATCTTTGCCCAGGGTCCCAAGACCCAATTATTCATAATCAGGCCCTAGATCTGCCCGACTCACAAAATGCGAAAAATATCAAAAAATCCCGAAAAAATTTAAAAACTTTGCACAAATTCTGGAAAAAGATGGAAATTTTTATTGGAATAAGCTAAAAATTTGAAATTGAATTCCATGCATAAATGTCACTTTTTTTTTTTTTTAGAATTTTTAGTGCGATTTTTTTCCTTGGGTGTGATTTTTTTTTTCTAATTGCAGAGGAGAGAGGACAAAATTTAAATTTATACTCAAAATTTAAAAACTAATACTTCTTACAAATGTTAAAAAAAGTCTCAACAAGCAAAAAATTCTACAAATAACATTAAAAAAATAAAAATAATAAAAATAGAATTGCAAGCAAATTTTATTGAAAAGAGCAAAGCATTATTTTTATTGAGTTAAAACATTAAAGCCAAATTCTCCAAAAATCTAACAGAATTTTTTTTATTTTTACCCAACCACTGGGGGAAATCTAGAAAAAGCCAGGTACCACGCTATCAGGCTAAGTATCTCTCAACTTTAATGCATATAAAATTATACATATTTGGGTGTAAAAACGTCATGATTTTTAAAAGATCAAATTATTTTATAATTTTTTTATTATCGCCCCCGCCTTTGCTTTAAAATACATAATTTCTGATAAAGAGTTTATTTCATAAACGATTACAGCTTTAATTACTAATATAAAATATGTTACTTTAATTCTAAAAATTATAATTATTAGTTAGAAATTTCGAAAATTATATAAACTGCAAATTAGTAATTTCATTATTTATTAAAATCCAATAACATTCTGTTCGTAAAAATTCTATAATAATTATGGAAAACTATATTAAATGTAACAGATATTTACATTTATTAAAATAATTTAAAACTGCATTCAACTCTAAATTGCTAACACTGCTTAAAATTAAGGGGCTACTTCACTCATGCAAAAACACTCCAATTCAATAATATGGACGATTTTTTAAAAATATCTCGTTTGCATTTCAATATTTTATTGAGGTTTTTTTTTTAATTCTTGCTTGGATAGTTGAGCTCAATCTTTACAAAGACCCTTTAAAAATTTTTAGGTTTTGTCAGTAGGATTTCATTTTCGGGGGGGGGGAGGGGAGGGTTTCAATTTTCAGACTTTGTATCGAAAGTGAAATCATCCTAGCAAAAAAAGTCCTAAAACAAAAACAAGAAAGTAAAAAGGGTCGTTGAAAAACTCGACCTCCAATGTCGAACTCAGGAGGTGGCCATGGGGACATTCCTTTCCGGAACAATGAAATCCCCCCCTCCGAAAAATTTGAAATTATGGGTTTTCAATGGCCAAAAAATTGCAATTTCTTTCCAGTAGTTTAAAATATCCCCCCCCCTCCCCTTCTCCGAAGCCGCAGAAATCTGTCCCGGAGAAAAATATCTGAATTCAACACTGTCGACCTCAGCTATTAAATGCAAAGTTAATAATTTAAAAACACGGAAAAGCAAATTAGATATTTTTTATAATTTCTTCCGTAGAAGTAATATTAGCGAACGGGATTTTTCATGATTGAAGTAGCATCTTAATAATTATTAAACAATTAATTCTCCAAGTAGTAACATAATATTAATATACAGTTTTATACTGAAGAACTTATCATAAAAACAATAAGAATGCGATAAGTGAGAATGACAAATTAAACAATTGACAGATGCTTAAAAAGCGCGCCAGATATTTAACCTTGAAGATTGGTTCCTCGCCGAAGGAGAATTTTTACGCCAAGATTTTTACTTTATACGTGCGCTTAAAATAGAAATTACTTTTGAATTAAATACTTTTAACAGAGAAATTACTTTGAATATATGTTACAAAATCTCGAATTTATTAATTTATAAACATAACCATGTAAATTTCTATGTATTTTCATCACAAGATTAAAAAATATCGGAGAACTATTTTTCACGGCGGAACCTTACTGTTTCTACCTTTCACAGTGCTGCCAAGTTAAGGTGGAACAGAGTATACATACACATTATTTTTTCTATATTTTTCTTACTTTATAAGCATTAGATAAATAAAATTACGAAATAACTTCTTTTCCTCTAATTTTATACGCCGTGATGAGAATTCTGAGTTATTTTGATTATTGACTAAAATAAAAACAATTGTCTGTAATAAGTTTACAGAAATAAAAATCGAATTTGTATCGATTGGGACAAATTTAACTTTATCGGTAATGGAAGTTTTACTGGAGTTAAAAAGAAAATAATAACTAAAGAATTTATTATTTTTATATAATGTTTAAAGATAATGGATGGATCTGCATTTGGTTAATCGCTAATTCATTCTTTTTACATACGTGAAAATATCAAGCAAGATATTTTAATGAATTGGACGATATATATTTTCTTATTAATATAATATATGTAAATGAAAAAATTTAAATATTATTTCCTATATTTATAAAATTAAAGTTATCTTAAGGATTTTATACAAGTTAAATCATAAACAAAATTGTTTTGTCATTTTAAAACAGGGAAGCTGTAAAAGTAATAAATAAATAAATAAATAGAAATAAAAAAATAACTTCTTAAAAGATAAACAGAAAAATAAATAAATAAATACCGATTTATATCAATTTCAATATCCGTAAAATATGGTGTTGTCATTAAAATATACGGCAGACGGTTTTTCCCCTTAAGATCATAATGGAACTGAATTATTTTGAGTGGGCTTAAATGAAACGATAATGCTCTATCTTTCATCTTAAATACCGAATATTCCGTGACAATACCCAATAAAATCTATCCATTTCATAACAATTGGACTACATTTACCAAAGTTACAGAACGGAAAGACAAACCGAATTCATAAGCACTTTTCAACTACAGTCTATTCTCGTTAATTCGAAATCGGATAATCCGAATCTTCGCTTAATTGGAACTAAACATGAATCCCCGAAATTTTCAATGGAAGAATAACGTTAAAATTTTTCATTAATTCGAACTCTTTTTCTCTTGACTTCGTTTAATTCGAACTGACGAGAATTGCGATTTTTCATTTTTCTTTTCTTTCTCACGGATTTCAGATCATTTGAATAGCTTTCTTTCTTTGATTTTTGTGAGAATTGTTCCGAACGAGTATACAACCAATTTCATACATTTGATATCCACTTTCTTAGTTCCCCGTCTGTCCATCAATCACGCTTCAAAATTTTCTTCCATTGTGCTTGTTTCTAATCTTTTAATTAGTTTATGTTTTTATACATTCTAATTTAATATTAAGTCATAGTCTATTGATAACAGACGAAATAAATTAAAAACACACTATAACATCAATTCCTTTGTAATAGTACCACATTAAGCATGTTTTTTTTTTCATACTTTCTAAAATTTGACCATTTCATGTGGTCCCGATGAGTTCGAATTAACGAGAGTCAACTGTATGTTGAAAACTATTAAAAACATGATTAATCAAATAATTCAATTTAAGCATTTTAATACATGTTGTGTAGTTTGTCCCTATGTACACATTATTCTGTCTATATTTTTCTTACTTCGTAAGCATTAGATAAATAAAATTGCTAAATAACTTCTTTTCCTCTAATTTTATACGCCGTGATGAGAATTCTGAGAGATTTTGATTATTGACTAAAATAAAAACAATTGTCTGTAATAAGTTTACAGAAATAAAAATCGAATTTGTATCGATTGGGACAAATTTAACTTTACCGGTAATGGAAGATTTACTAGAGTTAAAAAGAAAATAATAGCTAAGGAATTTATTATTTTTATATTTAGTTTAAAGATAATGGATGGATGTGCATTTGATTAATCGCTTATTCATTCTTTTTACATAGATGAAAATATTAAACAAGATATTTTAATGAATTAGACGATTTTAGTTTACCAATTAATACAAAATATGTAAATAAAAAAAATGTTATTTCCTACATTTTTAATAATAAGGTTGCATTAAGGATTTTATAATAGTTAAATTATAAACAAAATTGTTTTGCATTATAAAACGGAGGATTGTAAATAAAATAAAAAAGTATGTTGTTAAAAGATAAACAGGAAAACATATAACGGCTTTGTGTCGCTGAAACAAATCGAATGCGGTAAAAATACACTGTAGTGCATGGATTTTCATAATTTTTTTTTATTTTGTTGGTACACAATATAAGATGGTGTTGATAACATTTTGGTGCAAATCACACAACATCATAGCTGCCAACATCTTCTGCTTCTTTCTGGCCCGGAAAAATTCTACAGAAAATTTTACCATTCCAAATCGCCGAAATCAGCCGATTAAAAAAGTCAAAAATTTCTGTTAAATTTTTCCCGGCCAAAAAATCAGAAGAGTTGGCAGCTATGCTCAACATGTGGTGCTGCTATGTGACATTATTCATGATTATCGCAATAGCTCTATCCCAAGAACTAATAAACAAAATGTTCTAAAACTTCAGATTCAGTTAGTCCCTGATTAGTGTTGTTTAGTTTTTGATTTAAATTGCCCTACAGATGGCGCTGCTATGCTGGATTTTTCACGATTGTATAACAAATTTATATCAAGAAATAAGGCAAGGATTTTCATCAAACTTCAGATTCAGTTTTATCTATATGATTAAAATGTAATATGATAAATGGTACATATGATAAAAAATTGATCCCGATAAATTTTTTGTATGTATCACCCAACATGAGACGCTGCTATGCTGCAATATTTAAAGTTTCCTCAATGACCATATCTCAAGAACTAGTGCATGGACTTTCATAAAACTTTTTATTTTGTTAGTACCTAATTTAAGATGGTGCTGATAACATTTTGGTGCAAACCCCTCAACAAGTGGCGCTGCCATGTGACATTATTCATGATTATCGTAATAGCTCTATCTCAAAAACAAATGCACAAAATGTTCTAAAACTTCAGAGTGAGTTAGTACCTGATATGTATTAGTGTTGTTTAGTTTTTGATTTATTTTGCCCTACGGATGGCACTGCCCCAGACAACACAAATACATCGTAAAAACATCCAGAAGATATCACGCTTCGGACATGCGTGATATCTTGTGGACCGATGAATAGGTCCTATCGACAGTTACAGAACATCCCCTGGGTTTCGAAATGTCACACCTGTCAACATCCTACGGATGTCACTTCATGACACCTTTAAGATGGTTATAGAATGCTTATACGATAACCTCTGGACTGTCCTAAAATCATCCTAATATCATCCTATGGATGGTTGAATCCGTCTTGTGGACAGTTGTAGGACATCCCCTTAAGTGTGAAACCTGCCAATGTCCTGTGGACAACATTTTACTACACATTTTGTACAGTAATAGGACAGTTGTAGATACCCCCTGGATAACCCAAATTCAACCTGCAGTATATAATTTTCTTTTTTGACATGTCAGGGGTTGATCCAGATTTTTATTCTTGGGGCCCATTTTGTGAAAAGTAAAATTATTTCTGTGGTAAAAAAATAGTAATAGTAATGAAACTAGAAACCCAGTTACGCAAATTCGAACCAAGCATTTATTAACAAAAACATCTTTAAATCCTTTTGCTAAAAGGTTTTCTTTTTCATAAACTGGTTATATTTACAAATTACACATTTTTAAACAGTTTTTATGAAAAAGAATTTTATAAAAGAGTCTATTTTATTATAAGAAATTTCGTGAAATGGCCCATTTTATTAAATTAATTTTTTTGAAGTTACAATATAGACCTCAAATTTTGCCTGGATCGACCTATGCATGTGTATAAAAATGTATAATCTTCAGCATTATTTTATCCAAATATAGTTTTTTTTTTTTTTTTTTTTTTTTTTTTAACGTATGTATAAAAAAATAATCCAAGAGCTTCTTCAGCTCTTCATGGTAAAATAAACTTTTCTGTCTATTTATAATGAGCTTTGTAGTGATGCATCTATTTCTCAATTCGAAGACATCCATGAGTGTCTTCTAGCAAACACATTTCCTAATTGGACAGGTTTTTGAATTTTTCTATTAACACGTCGAATGCCATGTCAGTCACCGAGTTTAAAAATATATTGTTTTAAGCAATCCCTGAAGATTTATTTAAATTTTACTGAACTTAATTAAACTTAAAATTATAGGATTTTACTTTCTTAATTATTTAAACACTAATTTATTTTTATTTTATATCATATATTACATTGTCAGTCACTAGTAGCCGAAGCAAAGTTCAGTGTCGTCAACATGGATCGCATCGCAATGTGTTAAATTTAAATATTTTTAAACAATTTAGGATAGCAAAAGCTATTATGCAATAACTTTTTTTTTTTTTTAAAGAAGGTATTTTTACTTTCAGAATTGGTTAAACAAAAGTACCTGTATTTAAAAAACTGCAACTAAAATTGGAAAAGTACAAAATACTCTTATTAAAAAGAGACAGCTGTGGAATGAAAAATTAAAGGTTGAAAATTTTTAAAGTAAAACAAGAACCTACCTAAATGTTTAGCATTAGCGAGCGGGTGTTTTTAAGTGAAGTTTTCTCAATATTAAATAATAATCAAACAGACAAATTGTCAGATCATTTACAGAGAGACAAGTTTTTCATTACATTATGATGAACGCTTTATTATATACATTAGTAGATTAAATAATATTTTTTGAAGTATTCACAGAATGCACTTTTAATTCTTCTAGCCGAGATTTTAATTCTGAATGAGCATTCTTGTTTTTCCATTATCTGCATGAGAAATTTTATTTAATGACGCTTCTTACAAGGTATCAAGTTGGTTTTATCATTTTTAATTTATAATTTTCTTTTCAGTTTTAAACAAAATCTTTAAAACAAAAATTATAATAATAATAATAGAGTCAATGAAGATCCAAAATGGTACTAACAGAGTTAGGACCTTTCTTGTAAGATGTCCAGGATGACTACAAAAATGGTAAAAATAAATAAATAAATAAATAAAAATCCTTTTTTAAGAGAATTTATTTCAAAAAATATTTTTTCTGTAAAGATGAAATTTTATGAGACATTTTTAAAAATAAAAGCATGAAATTCGCTGACATAACGTTTGAAGAGATGTATAAGCAGTTGTGTGTTTTTATTTTGCACTTTTCTAAACAGTTATTTTATTAGTACAAACATTATTTTTATTCTTATTCTCTTGCTTCCAGAAATTTCTTTTAAAATGTCCATTTCGATAATGTTTTTTGCAATATATTCTGCCTGTATCACAAAATGTTAAGCACGGCACATTATAGTTCATGCATAAGATAACCTTGCCAATATGTTTCATCTGCAAGGGAAAGTGCTAATATTTCTACAAGCATACAAATTTGCATGATTTTAGAGTACTTATAAACATCCATCACTAGATCTAGATTATCTTAGTATAAAAGCTAAAGGGACAGGCCCATTTAGAGTTCATAGGCAATATATCATTATTAAAAAATAAATCACACTAGGCCACTAGACTAATTTTGATAAAAAATGACATTTGGCAAATTAAAATTACTTTGCAATTAAAACAAATTAAAGATAAAAAAGCAAATTATTTTTCGTCTTTTGTATGTAGATCAGAATAAATCAAGGTTACTATTTAAATAAAACTAATGATTTTTTTAGAATAGCAATTACTGAAAAATTAATTTAGTTTTTGAACAAAAAATATAGGCGATTAAAGAAAATAATTTTTTAAAAATTTGATAAAAAAGTAATATAAATTTTAACATATTCCTTAATTAAATTTGTTCAATTAAACATTTCTTTTTGAATGACCATGAAAAATTTCCAATAGAAAATAAGCTTTCTAAGCTGAGTTGTAATTTTTTTTTCTTGTGTGTGTGTGGGGGGGGGGGGGGGAGGTCTAAAATGTAATCTGAAAAGAAAAAATGAAAAGGAGAATTCTAGATCTGTACAACAATTTTTATTTTATCCATCTCTTATTAATCTGCATAGTTATATCTTTTCTCTTAACATAATATTTTCTCTCTTTAGCATATCTTAGCCATGTTTTAATTATGTCTTCAACAGCAGACTTGGTAACAGATTGCTCCTCACAAACTGCATCTGAAACAGAAACAAATGAACATCAGAAAATTTACCTATTTATGAAAAAAGTTTGATTATTTTCACTTTTTAATGTTTTAAAAAGTGCTTATTACTTGTCTCAAGTAATGCATGATAATTTATTAGAAAAAAGCGCAAACAAAATGAATAACTTTTTAATATTTGGTTTGTTTTAAATATTAATGTATGTTAAATAATGAAGTAAAAAATGTTTAGTATACTGACTTTGAAGTTTACTAAATATGCAATTAATCGGTGACATATCAAAAATATTTAAAACAGAATATCAATTTGGAAATTTTTCGTATACAGAGCATAACTTCTTAGCTAGTATTTGCCTTCAAAAGAAAATAAGATATAAATAAAAAAAAATATTTATTCTGATTTATTATGTTAGTTTAGCTAATGATTTCTTATAAAAAGTATAATTATATGTGTATGTATCATAGATTACGTGTCATGTGGGATCAGCAGACAATTTTTAAATTTCAAATTGAAAATTTTTGCTTTATTTTTTGTTAGAGTGAAAAAAAAATATATATAATATAATTCATCCAATGTTATTCATCTGAAGTTAAATACATTTGGGCATTTGGCAAAATATTGAATTATAATTTACAGGAAATAATAAATTTTCACTTAATCCTATAAAGTACATATATACACTAAAAACATATAATGGTAACTAATAATTACAAATAAAAAAAAACTTCTAGGCGGTATTAGAAATGTTATTTTACAAATGAGATAAAGTATAAATTTTCATGGGGGAAAAAAAAAGCTTAATTGTATGCACACAAGAAGTAAAATATTGCATAGCTGCCAACATCCTTCACTTTTTAAACCCGGAAAAAATTTACAGTAAATTTTACTATTTCAAATCGCCATAATCTATCGATTGAACAAGACAAAAATTTGTATTAAATTTTTTCGGGCAAAAAAATCAGAAGAGTTGGCAGCTATGATATTGTATGTATATATATATATTCAAAACATTTCTGAAACCAAAAGTGTTATTTATGGGGTTAAAATCTCTCTTAAAAATCTTTTAAAATTTGAATTTTCATGTGAATTAAAACTTCTGAAACAAACCTTTTCTTCCCCCTCCCCCCCTACTGTTTCTTTTTCCTTCTGGATATGCTATTAAAGCAAAAATGTTTATTAAAAAATTTGAATATGCTTCGCTCAAAATGTATGGTTTCAGTGAAAATTTGTTTTCATAAGTGATTGTATTATTTATTTTTTTAATGAATAAAATTATACATGATGGATATCAAAATTAGAGGCTTCAAAAAAATTGCCTTATGATTATTGAATAATATAGGGCAAAATTGGGAAAATTTATTAGCGGCCACTGGATGGTAGGACTAGTTTTTTAAGTGGCCACTTTTTTATTTAAAAATACTAAACAGTAAAAATTTTACAAGAGTTAATTTAAAACTAAATAGTTCAAATAAATATGTTAAAATGTACTGGAACAAAAAAAGTAGAATACTTTTTGAAATGCAAGAAAATTTTATTCTCTCTCTATGAAAAAGTGGCTGCTGATATTTCAGTTTTTCACTAACCGCTTTTTCTCATTTACTGGTCCTGTGGCCAGTGCTAATTTTGCCCTTTATTCAATAATATATATATATATTTATTTATCTCAAACATAAACTATCAGTTACTTGGTATTTCTTAATATGTATAAATAAAAATTAATGACTATATATATGATACATAATTTTTTTTTTTTTTTTTTTTTTTATATATAAGCATATTTCCATTCACATTTTAAATAATAATAATATTTAGATTCAATCAATAAATACACATACAAATGAAGAATAGCAGATTTTAAGTTTACAAAAACATTTCTGTCATGTTAACATCAGAATAAATTATCTTTAGGAACACTAAAAAAATGCTTATTAGCAGCAAATTTACTGTACTATTTGTGCAATATAGTACTATACAATATTTATAACACATTTTGCTACTTTTTTTTTGATGTAAAAAATTTAAACAGTACCTATGAGAAATATGTCAAACACTTATGCCAACAATATAGCACAACGGTGTTAACATGGTAAATGACATCACAGTCGCTTTCGTCCATGATGCAGCGTTTTGCCGCCAAGACAAAAACTGGCATTTTAAAATTCATTTAGTGAATTATTAAAGCTTCAAATATACATAAAAATAGTATCAATTTTCTTGATTTTTTGTGATATTCAATATAAAAGTGAAAAGGAAAATCATGAAATTTCTCCATTATCAAATAAAACAAGCTGATCTACAACTTGTTATATTTTCCAACCACTTATCAAGAATATTACTGTGTGAGAAAGTAAAGTATAACCACCAAAGAAACTACAAAAGAAATTGCCTTTATATCTATGTTTTAATATTTTAAAAATGCAAAATTCAAGTAATTAAAAATACATATTATAAATTTTTAGCTGTATCCAAATTGAGGTATTTTGAGAATGAGATTGAAAAAAAAATGCACATCAGTTTTTAAATGGTTGTAGAGTTATATATATATATATATATATTTAAAAAAAAAAAAAAAAAAAAAAAAAAATTTAAACATAATAAACAAAAATATTCTACCCAGTATTTTTAGTCAATTTTCTGACAAAAAAGTAAGCATATTTGGTTGTAAATTATAAACTTAATATTCTTTAATTCATTGAAGATGTTAGACTAACAGCACCATCAATAGCTTTTCAGATATGGGAATCATTTATGCGTTATAGAAGTTATTTATCATGGTTTCAATATATTAAACATAAAAATTTAAGAATTTTTCTAATAAAACATTTAAGTTATTTACCGTCAAGTCTCGACAGGTGCTATCTAGTAATAGATATTTAATGCTACATGCAAATCGAACGCAATTATTTCGGGGGGAAAAAAATTTATATATATACACATTATCTACACTTGAATAAGTTAACATGAAGTCAAAATCTGCAGTATACCACTATTACTTAAAAAAAGTAAAAAATAAATAAAACTTGGGCATAAAATTTTACAAAAGAAAATAATTTTGTAGTTGTCAAATGCAACTAAATTAATTCATCACTTACTAGTAACGACTAACAAACATTAATAATATGTAGCACTATAAAGAAGGGTTTCTTGAGAGGAAAAAAAAATCTCTAAGAATTATGACTAATCTTCAAACATTAAGATAGTCAGAAAAAATGGTGAAATTGCATATGATATATACTTGATTTTCTGGTCCTGAAAGTTTTTCTTGTAAGCACTGCAGACTGCACTTATCCATTAAGAGGAAATCTTCAAACTCAGGTGCTTTTGAACTGTGGAAGCAGAAGCTGAAAGAGATTAAATAGATAAAATTCAGTATGGACTAATACAAAATATATTCTGAGATTTATCATTTTCAACAATTAACGACATTTTTAAAATCAGTATTTTTATACCCCTCCCCAACCCCCTAAATTTAAAAATAGGATAATCTAAAAAACCTATATAAAAAAAGACAGAATTTTAAAGATATAAAAGAACATTATCTATGTAATAGAGATGAAGTATCAATGCCTTGCAAGGCTATCCCTTTAAACATTATCAGTTTCCCCCAGAGGGTTTCAGGAGGGTGCTGCGCCACTCCTGCCCTTTGGTTTAAAAAATAGCGCCCCTCTTGCCCCTCATCTAAAAACTAGCGCCCCCTCGTGTCATTCATTCAAAAAAATAGCACCCTTCTTGCCCCACAATTGAAAAAACGCAGCCCTCCAGCGATGACCCCGAATGCGCTATAGCACGTAAATTAAGCAAAAAATCGGCGATGGAACGCAAAAAACAGCCTTATACGCGTCCTGTGTTACGGGTAATTTCGTCAAAAAATCGCTAAGAAAACGGAAAATTCCGTGAAAACTTCAGTTTTTCGTGATATTTTCATGAGATTTCTCGTTTTTTCACGATTTTTTAGCAAAATATGCCGTTTCGTTAGAAATTGCGAAATAATGACTAATTTCCGGCAAGATTCACAAAAAATGGCTAATTTCATCATAAAATTTCAGTAAATGGCAGATTTCCTCAAAAGATAGTAAAAAACGACAAATTTCTTCCAAAAATGACGATAAAACGGAAAATTTTGACAAATGAGTCGCAAAAAACGGCAACTTTCGTCAAAAAATAGCAATAAAACGGCAGATTTCGTCAAAAGATTTGCGAAAAAACCGGCAAATTTCGTCCAAAAATCGCAATAAAACGGAAAATTCCGTGAAAACTTCAGTTTTTCGTGATATTTTCATGAGATTTCTCGTTTTTTCACGATTTTTTAGCAAAATATGCCGTTTTTTGCGATCTTTTAACAAAAATTGCTGTTTTTGCGATCTTTTAATAAAATTTTGTTTTTTCACGATTTTTTTTAAAGCAAAATATGCTTTTCGCGATTTTTTTAAGCAAAATATGCTTTTCGCGATTTTTTTAAGCAAAATATGCTTTTCGCGATTTTTTTTAGCAAAATATGCCGTTATTTGCAATCTTTTAATGAAATCTGCTGTTTTTTGCGATCTTTTAACAAAATTTACATTTTTTTTTCAATTTTTTGATAATTTTTTTTTTTCACAGCTTTTTGAACCGCTAGATTCTAGATTCAACTCTATAAAAGTGCCCTGAAAAATGTAAAAAGTGCCCTTTTCAGAACAGTAGCGTCCTGCCCTTTTTTAAACTTGGGGAAACTCTGCATTATGATTTTATTACATTTTTGAAAAACATTACGAATGACACGAAGTTTGGAAATGACAATATAACTTTAACAAAGTGAAACTATCTTCAAAATCTACTTACATTTGTATAATTCACGAATGCAGCCAGACAGCCGAGTGCAGATTGATTTGGATTTCGTATGGCACAGTTAGCATGGAACCTGGAATTTCACGACCAGGAAATTTTTTTGTACCAGTATTTTCTCTTAGAAAATGTATCTTTAAATAGGACAAAATTCATGAAATCCCGGACAAAAATATAACGTGGGCAGGAGGCTCTTGCCCAAAAAATTTTGCATTTTGAAACTTTGATCAACTCTTACGACCATTTTGTTAATTTTGTGATATTTTCGTGCAACTGATTGACACATTTTGCAAGTTTTCTAGTGCGAAAGATAGTTGAAATTCATGATTTTTTCCCGACCAATTGACATATTTCGCAATTTTTTCCTGCAATCAAGTGACAATTTTCATACTATTTTCCACTGCAAAAAAAGAGATTCTGCTTCAAATTTTTCAAAAAATCAACGCATTCAATTCCAAAAATTATGAAAAATCGGTTATCAGATCAAAGATTCAGACTTACTGATATCGCAAATTTTGATAAAGTCTATCAGATTTTCAGATAGTCTATCAGATAGTCAAATTTTGATGCTAAAGGTTCAGCCCAAAAGAAGAAAAAAAAAACTGAAATTTCAGAACTTTATGGACTTTTGAGAAAATTCGCATTTTCTTGCAGTGTTTTTCATGACTATTTTATGAAAATCACACTTTTTTTCCCACAGTCTTTTCCATGAAATTTGCATTTATCCATGATCCTTTAGCAATATTTGTGGTTTTTCTCACCCTTTTTAGACAAAATTAGTGTTTTTATTTTTTACGATACTTTCAGAAAATTTGCATAATTTCGACGATTTTTCATCAAAATTCACATATTTTTCGTGATCTTTAAAAGAAAATTCACGTATTTTCCCAATCCTTTGACAAAATTTACGATTTTCCTCCACTTTTTTGACAAAATTCGCAATTATACTCTGATTTTTCAACAAAATGTGCTATTTTCATTCAAACTTTCGACAAAACACGCAATTCCCCCCAATTTTACTACAAAATACGTCTATTTTCTGTGATCTTTCAGCAAAATTCACGTAATTTCCATGATCTTTCGACAAAATCTGTATATTTTCCCCGATCTTTTGACAAAATCCGCAAACTTTTCCCGATCTTTCGACAAAAACTGGAAATTTTTTTCGATCTTTCGACAAAATCCGCATACTTCTCCCAATCTTTCAACAAAACCCACATACTTCTCCCGATCATTCGACAAAATCTGCATACTTTTCCCAATCTTTCAGCAAAACTAGAATATTTTCTCCAATCTTTCGACAAAAATTGGACTATCTTTCACAATTATCCAATGAAATTTGAGTATTTTCGCGATCCTTTAACATAAACAGCGTCTTTTCCGTAATCCTATAAAGGAAATCACATTTTTTTTTTCTGGAATCATGCGACGGAAATCGTGCTGTCTCCCCCGATCATTTGAAGAAATTTTTTTCCTTGATCATTTAACAAACTTATATACATTTTTTTGTTTGTTTTTTATACTTTGGAGAAATTTTCATTTTTTCCTGCAATCCCTTGAAGAAATTTTCTCAATTTTGGACGCAGTTTGTACTTGTGTTTTTGTTGTATTTATTTACTGCCCCCCCCCCATACACACACACATAAAAATGGCAACAAATTTTAATGCATATGGAATTCCATGGGAAAGTAGCATGCCTGCAAAGTGTCACAGAAAAAAACACATCAAATTTGTCAAAGGATTGCGATAAAACTCAAATTTGGTTGAGAAATTGTGAAAAAATGCAAATTTCTTTAAGGGATCACAGGTAAAACGCAGAATTTGTCAAAGGGTCACTTCAGGGGTGAATCTGAGGGGGTGAGGGAACTGAAAATCACAGCAAATTTTCTGATATGTTTCGCCACAGTGTATGTGTGTGGGGAGGGGTGGAGGAAGGAAACCCAACTGTGACACAATGTTTTTTCCGCAGCCCTTTGACGAATGGATTTTTCGAGATCTTTTGAGAAAATTTGCAGATTTTTAGCAATTTTGACAAAGTTTGTGCATTTTTTGACGAAATTTGCTGTATTTTCAAATGTTAAAATGATGTTTATTCTTATACTTTCACTCATAAATACATATATTTGCATTAGTATTTCTAAAACTGTATAATTTACACAGATTTCATTCAGATATGAAGAAATTGAAATGTTGTTAAAAGTTAGCATTTTACGATAGTTTTTAGGACTTGACAGCCATCGAAATATCCTCATGAGGAAGCAATTAGCAGTCGCACCCGGAAATTTTGTTTAAAATGCTAAATCATGAAATTCTTTAAAAGGTTTTTTTTTTTTTTTTAATATGCTTTTATTTAAAAATGGAAAACACTTTTCAGGAATATGTTTAGGAAAATTTTAGGTCCTTTAAAGGACCCTTCACAAAATAATTTAATCTTAAAACAGGACCCTTCACAATTTTTTTTTATCCCCAAATACGATTCTTCACAAAAATGTTTCACCGAAAACAGGACCCTTTACAAAATTATTTGTCTCTTAAATAGACTTTTTACAGAATTTCTTCATGTTTAAATTGAATTTTTCACAAATTTAATCATTTGATAATAAAATCTGGCTTGTAAATAAGCAGTTGAACACAGCAAAGAGCATATAACTTAGCTTTATACACATGAAAAATAGAACCTGAAGACATCGTAATTTAAAATTCACAAAATTCTGATTAGAATTTTCACAAATAAGAAAAAAAATTCACAATTTCACAAAAACAGGACTCTGTGAGAAAAGTCTGGACAGACCTCTGCTTTTTAATCACATGGTTTCTGAATTTGAACACTTGCAACTCGCAAATAAAATTTTGAATTGCAATTCAAAATTTTATTTGTGACATAAGTGCCATTAAAAAATCTCACAGCTGTTTTTTTTCTTTTCTAGAATCAATTTAAAAATCATCTGAAATTTCATAATTATATTGAAGAAAAATATTTCTGAAATACACATTTTAACAATATTTAGAGTTTAATTGAAATATAACAATATAAAACGTTTTATTCAGGTGCTTTATTTTTTGAATGAACGTAAGTAAATAAAGTAAAAAACTAACTGTGTACAATCAATGAATAATCAAAGTCAACTCAAATTTTTAAAAGCACTTGTTACATCAGCGTAAATATTAAATTCAAATTTTTGATTTCTCTAAAGCTGATAAATAAAATCATCTTGTTAAAATGATCTTGTTTTCTATTAAACAGCTTTGCTACAAAAAAGCATTAAAATAGAACAAATGCTGCTGTCACATCAGGGTGTCGGCGTTTTTTCTTTAGAGATTTTAGCGAGAAAACACTGTTTTGAAATACTTGTATTTATAACCAGTTTATTTTATAATAAAAAACATACACATTTACTTCAATACATCAGTTGACATTCATCATCTACAAAACAGAAAATTTTCATTTTTATAAAACAAATTTATTTTTTACTGTAAAAATATATATTGTTTTATAAAATTATTTCTTATTCGGGCGATGACTAGGCCTATTTTTTTTAATTGCATTTTAATGAAATTTTGCCAACATTATACAAACATAGAGACAGAATAATTATAAAGAAATGCATTGTAAATAAAAATGAAAGAAAATTCTTACCTTATACCCACATTCTATTCCACTTTTTACTTATTGAAAATTCGCCATCGCCATGCGGTGGAACATAAACATTGGAAGTTGGTTGGTAGGTTGCACATCGAGTACAGGGATAAAATCCAAGGAGTCGAACTATGCATGCATGTACTCCGTCCTCCGGCCGTTCTAGGGATAATACTGTTTGGACGGTCCTGTCTTCAGTATTCTGGGGACATTCAGAGGATAATTTTATTGGATATGACAATTACAGGATCTCTAGGATCATTGTGAAACGACCGAAGGACGATTGTGGTTGTCTGGGGCTATGCTAGATTTTTCACGATTTCGCAATAAATGGATCTCAAGAACAAATGCAAGGATTTTCACCAAACTTCAGATTCAGTAAGTACCTGGTAAAAAATTGATCCCGATTATTTTTTCGTACATATCACCCAACATGTAGTTCTTTTACGAAGAACTTTTTAGAAATATTTTGCAATAGCTCTATCTCAAAAAATAATGCATAGATTTTCATTAAACTTCAAATTCAGTAATAAGTTGACATAAGTTGTTGCTGGCTAAATTTTTTTAAACCACCTAACCGGTGGCACTGCTATGCTGCATTTTTCAGAAAGTATTAACAGGCATAAGATAGAAACAACTTTTGGGACTGCCACATCTGACTAATTTTTGTATGGGATCAACGGTTTTTGATTATCGCCACAGTAATTTTTGAATAGACAATGTTGCGTTTATTTAGTGGCCTTTTTTTATGAAACTTTTCTCTCAGAAATATTGTTGGTATTTCTATTTATTTTTACTGGTAGGTGTTTGCTCAGGCATTTTAAAATTTTACTGACACTAATAGGGGTCTTGTTTGTCACTATGTGGCGGAAAAGCAAGGACTGACTACCCTCAAAATAAACTCCTACCAGTGAAAATAAAAATCTATTTTTGCCACTACATATGACTGAAATTTTGCATTAAAAAGTGTTTAAATAATGCAAACATTTCTATTTAAATTTACTGGTGGAAGTTTGTCGCAGCGGTAATCAAACCCAACGAAAGCGGTTACAGTTGACGTTTATCATTATCTTCAGGATATGTCAATTCCGCTTATTAATAATAAAATATGCTTAAAAAAATACTAACCGACTTAAAAAAAATCAAGCTTGGCAACAATTTGGCGCTAACGCATATGAATGCCAGTTTTAATATGCTTATGATTTGAAAACGGTTACAACAATGGAAGATGATTTGCGACAAATAATTTTTTTTAGAAAATCCATATTTTTTCATTAAAAAAATTCTAATCATCAGAATTTATTGAAATGAAAATAGAACCCCTTGGATACCTTATGCTTTCAAACAAAAAAGGAATTCTCAAAATCGGTTCATATTTAAAGAATTTATGAGTGGAACAAGAAATACATACAGGTCAAAAGCATAACCTTCTCCTTGAAGTCGGTTAAAAATATCTCGTATCGTTTTAAGAGTTATAGACTAAAATTTTATTTATATATTGTACACACACATCTGACTTGTGTGCTCGATATCAAAGCCTGCGATTACCTGAAAAATAAACGCTTCTAATTGAATGACTGCTTCAAAAAGAATTGGAATTTTAATATTTTTATTTTTTAAAAGTTGTGATCGCAAGAATTTGATAAAACTGAAATGGGACCATGTGGTTATCTTATATGTTCAAACAAAAAAATATTAAAATCGATTCATATTTACGGAAGTTATGTGTAAAATATATACAGGTCGAAATCATAACCTTCTCCTTGAAATCGGTTAAAAATACCATGCGTCCGATTTGACTCTTTGAGATATGGGTGTCCAAATTTCAACAGTGAAAACTGGTTATGGACAAATAAACACATAATTTTACAATGTTCCTTGCAAAAACAAAAGAAAAAAAATCATGTTAAGAAAAGTGTGGGAAGATTTGCCGTTCACTGCAAAAAATGACAGATGATTCTTAATCTATGAAATATGGAATAATTATGAACGAAAATATATAATAATCTGTTCCTAATTACCTAAGATTCCGCAAAGTTTTCCTTTATCATTAAAAACCATAAAAAGCAATTTATTTTTGAAATTTAAAAAAAATTACAAAAAAAAAAAATCATAAGTTACGGTAGTGTCGGAACCGTTTCCTAGTAAGTTTTACAATGCATTAATTAATTCTATGTAGCTAGACAATCAGTTATTCGTATTTTATCTTCTCTCAAGAAAACGTTTTTTCAGGAGCATAACTGAATTTGAACCTGCAATTGTCACAAACGGATGTTAATACTGTTAATAGACAAACATATTATATGCTTGTCTGCTAAAGATGTTTTCTGAAAATCAAAATATTTACCTAAGAATGGATAGCATCTGAAAAGGTTATTCGAGAAAAATGGCGATTTCACGGCAAAATCTACTCAGAAACATTTTCGAAAAGGACGGGCAGGTAATAATAAAAGATTGTTATTAATTGTTTTTTGAATTTCAAAAATAAATAGTTTTCTGATATGTTCAATCATTTATCTACCGACGAAACATATAAGTACCATAAAAATTACTTATTATAAAATTCTTTTAATACATCAGTTAGTTGTAATACTGTTTAGAATGAGTTACAGATACATTACTTTATTTTGTTCATAAAGTGATACTAGTTACACAAAACAAAAATATTTTTAAAAAGATGATTTATTTTGCTTTTGCATCATTTCAGCTTTCTTAGCGCTGATGGGGGATTTGTCAATTCGGAAATATTTCTATATTTTTATTGTAAGAACATCATATTTGTACATTTTATAATTCTACAAAATACTAAGAAAACAATTTAAAATAAAAGATTTAAATGGGGTTAGAAATATTGCACTAAATCCCTGCAAATTCAAATTTTATTAATCCTTCTGAATCCTTATCCTCCAATCCTTCTAAAATCCTACAAAAATTTATTAAATGATTATGTAAATCTTTTAATTTAGTTTATTCAATTTTCGCAAAATGCTTTAGAAAGTAAAATTTTCATGAATTCATAACTTGATAGATAAAGGGTTAAATGTAAAAGAAAACTTTTCGAAATCTTCGGTGACTTGAAAGAGGCTATTGCATTTTTTCGTCCTCGTTTATACGGAATTGTTCTGGAATTGGAAACGCCTGTAATTTTCGGTGTGTTAATTATGTGAATACGTAGTATATACGGTGTATAATTATGTAAATACGTAGCACCTATAGTCATCGTTCAGTCCGCCCGTGTGTTCGTCCGTCCGTCAGACAATCCACATATAACAGACCATAAACTAGCCAACCGAATCGTTTGAAATTTAACTGTGTAATTGTTGTATAAATTTCTCGAGTCATTTCAAATGTCGTGAAAATCAAATGTATGGTTTATTTACAGCGACTATCAAAAATATTCCATTACATTAATGCTAATAGGAAAAAATAGTTTCAAGTACGTTTTAATGATATTACGTTCTTTTGAACGAAATAAAATTTATATGAATCTATGAAGTATATACTAAAATATACACTCTGTACAGTTTGTGATGCATTGAATATTTGTTATTAATTTACAGACCTCACAAAATAATGCCATTAGATAATTATACAGGGGAAAACAAGGCGCATGTTAGTTATTATAAACTATTTCCGATTTTACCAGACTGATATACGTTGCTGAGGTTTTCTAGAAGTTACTTCCTGTATAATAGAAAAAAAGATAGTATTTACAGAGACACACACGAAAGACTTCGGTATCCGAAATACAGTATACTATTACACTAAGATCTGAATATTTTTAAAACTTCATTATAGTACGAACGCACCTCATTTACTACGCTTGATGTATATTTTACGACTATTTTATGTAGTCCTCTGTGCTCTAAAATGGAATACAGATGTCTTAATCTTCGATGATAATCAAACATTATTTCCAATTAATTGAATTTGTACAGTCGAACCTCGTTAACTTTAACCTCAGCGAGAATGAAAATTTTGTTCATGTAAACAGTAATTCATGTTATCAGTATCAAATCTTTGTACTCGTCTCTATAGGGGAGTGTGAATACAGTTCATATTAAAAGTAATTACGTTAAGCGTGTTCACGTTAACGAAGTTTGACTGTACTATGTTTTTCTATAATTTAAAAAAATGCAATTTATTTTTGTTTGATAAAAATATTGATTTATTAAATTTAAAAAAAATCTCTTGAGTTTCTTTCTTTATAACTTCAAAGTTATGCATTCTTATATTATTAATTTTTATATTTATTATATAGCTAATACTCCTTTTTAGAGTTCGAAGTTTGACGCGGAAAATATGGCCTAAAATTTTACAACACCATTTCCAAAGAAAAAATTTCGTGCATATTTTTGGAACTTATGCTATAGAAATCTGCAATCGTGTTTATTTTTAACACAGTTTAGACCCTTGTAGCAGATTTTTTTTTTAAACTTTCTGCAACAAGCGAACAAACAATTTCTGCAGCATGATATTTTTTAAACGTAGAAACAAATGTAAATTTATACTTAACACAATTAGAAAATAGACGCTGAATTACTAATACATCATAAATCAGGTATTATAGGATTTTACATAATGATCTTGTCTATTTTTAAACTGCATGCAAACAAAAATGCCAAATACATAAAATCAATGAATTAGCATTAGAGAAATTATTTAATACATTTACAATAGTTCAAAATAAATAGATTATTCCGTTTTTCTGTTAAGATTTGTTGTAAGAAGTTAAATTCCTTAATTCGCAAGCAATTCAGTGATTTGAAAACTATAATGAGATGTATTTATTGGGATTGGACAGAGTAGGGGTAAGAAAAATCACACATATTCTTATATTTATTACAAACAGTTGCCGACCCAGTGGCGTGGATAGTGGCGGAGGCTGCTCCTACACCGCTGGTCCCTGGTTCGAGTCCAGCTAGCGGCATGGATGTCTGTGTTGTCCCTGTGAAAATGTATGAACTGGATATTCTGTGATAAAGTGTGCTATATGGTTTCTTGTGATCCTTGGAGGTTATGCTGGCAAATAGCTGTAGCGCCTACCCCAAAGCAAAAAATACAAACAGTTACAATAGAAACTAATATTGTTAGATGCATATCTAATTTTTGGTCTTGCTAGAATTTGAGGATAAGGTTATTCTTACTCTTGATATAAATAAAAATGATAAATTTAATCTTCTCATTTAATCCAGTTAATTTAATAAGCATTTTTCAAAAATATGTGTTGTGCTTTCTACATAACTATGTTGTTGTTTAGTTGCATTAAAAATTTAATCTTTTACAAATTTCCACTGTTACATGCATCACTAACTTTAACAGTTTTCCGACGCGAGTTTTTTATGTATGATATTATATTTATATCCTATTCACAAAAATATATTCTAAAAATAAATTTTATGCTATATTTATTTTATATATGTTGTCAAATATAATTAAATATTTTTCTTTAAAAAAATGGTACGAATTGAATAAAATGTGTGTAAGACATGAATGCCTCGGCTATCAGGTTAAAACTTTTTACATGAAATGAAAATAACAATTTTGAAAACGAATATTTTTATCGGCTATATTTATCGGATCGTGGCTGAACGATCAAAGTTCCGTAGTGTTCTGTAAAGTGCCGTGAACTTTCTGCAATTGTGTTGCCGTGTGTCCTCGTTTCTGCGACGGGGCGTAGTGTATAGTAATGAAAATTTTTTACATTTTCGTAAAATTTCTTCCGGTACAAATATTCAATCCCACTGATAATATTAATCTTGTTAAATTACTTAACCCTTTCAAATCTGGTGTACTATTAATAGTGCATAACATTAATGGAGTATTATTTTGTTTGAAGAAGTATTTTTGCTAATATTTGCATGCAATAATATTAATATATGTCTATACATTTACTAAATGACTTCATTTATGTTTAGGAATTTAGTAATATTAATAACTATTATTATTTGCTTAATTCTCTTTGCGATTTTGCAATTCCTTTATTTTAAATATATATTTCACTCTTTAAATTTAAAATAACTGTTACTTTCTTGTAAGAATTATGTGTAATAAAGTGTAAAAAGTATTAAAAAGTTGTAATATAAGTTAAATCTTATTATTATAATGCAATATTTTCTAAACATCTCCAAAAACTCTTCCCTATCCTATTTTCATATGAAAATTAATTGATTAGTATGCAAAACAACAACATTCGTTATCTTTCAGTCAATGAAATTTTCACTAAGCACTAATTATTCTATTTGGATAGCTAAAGTTAAAATTATCAACGTAAAAGTGCTTTACGTAAAAATTAAGAAAAAAATCTAACTCGAAAGGATTAATGTTACTTGATTAGACTACACAGTTAAGAAAAAAAGTTGTAAATCTACAAAACTAGTTTTTATAAAACCGTCAGAAGTATGTATGTTTCCTAAATTTTCATCAGTTATAAAATTTCCTTTAAAATTCATTAAATTAAAATCTTTTAAACTATGCAAAACACATAAATTTATTTTTAGCACTTTCCAACAAAGTTGAAAAGTGCTTATGCATTCGGTTTGTCTGTCCGTCTGGCCTTTTGGCCGGATGGCCGTCTGTCCGCGCTCTAACTCCCGTAAATATACTCGGATTGCTATGAAATTTTTATACGTTATTGACGTTTACCCTAACACGAACCCTATTGAAAATGAAGTTTCTATTAGGATTAGTTTATCTACAGGGCGAATCAAATTTTTCCATTACATTACGGCCCATGGGGAAAAATCGTTAATATACTCGGATTGCCATGAAATTTTAGGACGTTATTGACGTTTACCCTAGCACAAGTCCTATCGAAAATGAAGTTTCTACCATGATTAGTTTATCTACAGGGTGCATCAAAATTTTCCTATTACATTACGGCCTATGGGGGAAAATCGTTTCAAAAGAATTTTAAAGATGTTATACCCTATCAAACATATTAAAATATGCATTCTATAAAATATAAGGTGAAAATGTAGCTATTATTCATTTACAGGGCCACACAAAAGAACTCCATTAGATAATGGTAAAAGGGGGAATTGTGTGTGACATATCTTAAATATATTTAGCTTTTTCATGTATAATAAAATTGATATATCTCACTGAAGCTTAATATAAATTATACGCTACTGTCTTGCATAATATGAGGTACATAGCATTTACAGGGCCATACAAAAGATTTCAAATAGTATATTCTTTCCGAAATACCGTATATGTGTCCGATGATGGCTGATGGAGGGATGAAATGCATTTTAATTATGATATTCGTGTTTATATTTCGCGAAATATATGCACATTATATGGTGTGTATAAATGTTATAGTTGATATACAGGGCTACCCAAAAGAGCTTACCAACGTTACTGAATATGAGCGTAAATTATTTAAACGTGGTTCTTAAATAAGCCATGTATTTTTACACTGAGCTGCATTTAATTTACTGAGAAATGTTTGCAGGATATAGATAAAAGGATATACAGGGCCACGCAAAGAATTCGGTACTTGGACACCTATGAATGATGATTTATGAGAATGTGATTTCAGTTGTTTTAAAAGTGTTTTAGTTTACAATAAATTTTAGCCTAATGCTGACGTGTAATAAAGGGACAATGTAAACTACAGGGCTGAACAAAAGTATTCAAGTATGTTTCCATCTAATAGTATGAATTGCTGAAAAAGAAATTTCAAGCTACTGGGTATTTTCTTGCTAATCTAAATTTTCCCATTATATGAATTGACATATGAAATACAGGGCTGTTCTAATGTACTGGAATACATATTTGGCTATATTTGGTTATACACTATTATTTCCCTAAATAACAAAGTTTTGTTAAAGATTTCATTAAGTGTTGGAAAGTGCTTCATAATCTATGCTTAACGCATGATTTTTCTTACTTGTTAAATATGCTTTTGGGAAAAGTACTTTTACATTTCGTTTATATCAGATTAGCACATTTCATTAAAAATTCCTAAATGCGTTGAATAATAATATCTAATTAAAATATGTTTTAACCGAATGTGTATTCTGTAAAAATCCTGCCTTTATTAAATATTCGCGTATAGAATTCATAATATATACTACCTCAAAACTATTTGTAATATTTTAAAATCTAAACAATGTAGAAGGCAATTTTGACTAATGTTTTTAACTCAATTCTTTGCTTTTATAGCCTGACCCTGCAGAAGAAATTCAACTATTCAAACTTAATTATCATTTTGTATAACTCTATCAAACTTAATTTTCATATTTTAATAACCTTTTAATAATTTATTTTATAACACATTTTTATTTTCAGATTGTTAACAAAAAAAAAATGTTTGCGAACCATTAGCGTTCAACATTACAACATTATATTTTGAATAAGTAGTATATAATATTGTATATAATTAAAATATTACTAATATTTAATGATTGCTAATGTATGGTTTTGAGATTTAGGGCAATCTATTACAATCTACGCTACAACCATAATTATGTATGCTATTTACGTAATATATATTTTTGTTATTTCATTAATCATTTGTAAAAGTCATTAGTCTATAAGTGATAAGTGCTGTTATGATTAGTGTTATGCTAATTTTTTGCAATAAAGAAAAAAGTTCAAATCGAATCCACACACGTCATAATTGAAATTAGTTAAAAGGTTCAATATTCAGTAACATAATACTGAATAACTCGAAAGTATCTTAATCGTATTTAATATTCTGTTTAAAATGCTTTTAATGGAAGCCTTAAATTTAAAAAATATATAAGACATAAAAAATTAATATAAGGCATGTTTAATTAACGAAATATACTACCTTTATTTAATGAAACCATAACTTTAATTGCAATGATTATTTTCTTAACTTTTATGATAAACATATTATGCTATATATATATACATATACGTGGATGTATTAAATTAATTCCATGCCTTATGATGTAAACGACTGAAATATGAAAAAAAGTTGAAGAATTTTCTGGTTCATTATTATTATGTTTCGTTATAAATTAAATTAGTTTATTAAAAATATACAAGACAAATCGTATTTACCTGCGCACTTTGTGCGTACATTAAAAGTCATTCAATTATAAACTTTTATACTATGCAAAACACGTAAAAATATTTTAAAATATGCTTTTTGGATAAGTACTGTTATACTTCGTTTACATCAGATTAGTATATATATATTTTTATGTTCCTAAATCAGTGGAATATTCATATTTAAATTAAACATGTTTTAACGGAAGGTATTTCATAAAAATTCTGCCATTATTAACAGTCTCAAATAGACTTCATAATTGGTATTGCTTCAAAACCATTAGTTATATTTGAAAAAACTAAGCAGTTTAGAACGCAATTTCGTCTAATGTTTTTAAATTAATTCGTTGCTTTTAAAAGGTGACACCGTAGAAGAAATTTAACTACGTGATTATCATTTTGTATAACTTTATCAAATTTCATTTTCATATTTAAATAAACTTTTAGAACTTAATTTTACGAGAGATTTTTATTTTTAGGTTGTTAACGGAAAGAAATATTTTTCAACCATTAGCGTTCAACGTTATGACTTTATATTTTGAATAAGTATATAATATTGTGTATAATTAAAATAATACTAATGTTTAATGATTGCTAATGGATGGTTCTGAGGTTTAGGCAATATTTCATGATCTTTTAAGCTGCAACCATAATTATGTATCCTATTCAGTTAATATATTTTTTCAAGTCTATAAGGGATCAGTGATGTTATGATTAGTGTTTACTCTAATTTTTCGCTATAAAGAAAAAAATTTCAAGTCAAATTATTACTCTTCATAATTTAAGTTAGTTAGCAGTTTCAATATCCAGTATCGTAATACTCGAATGTATCTCAATCGTATCAAAAATTCTGTTGAAATAGCGTTTAATAGCAGTCTGAAAACTAATATTTAAATACAAGGCATGTTTGCTTAAAGAATTGTACTTGCTTTAATTAATGAAAACTAAACTTTAATTGTGAAGATTATTTTCTTAACTTTTATGGTAAACATATAATATGTTGTATAAATGTATATGTAAGTAGATTCATCAAATTTATTATGTGTCTTATGATATAAACGAGTATAATATGAAAAAATATCGAAGACTTTTCTGATTCTTTATTATCATGCAGCGTTACAAATTAAAATAGTTACTTAAAAATATATCAGTCAAATCGTAATTATTTGCGTATTTTGTGCGTTCTTTAAAATTTAATGGATTAAAATCATTTAAACTATACAACATACATAAATTTATTTTAAAATATGCTTTGGAGAAAAGCACTGTTACATGTCGTTTACATCAGATTAGCATATTTAAGAAAAAAAATCCTAAATGCGTTGAATATTCATGTCTAAGTTAAATATATTTTAACTGAAAATATTCTGTAAAAAAAACTACCTTTATTAACATTCTCATATAGGCTTCAAAATTGATATTACCTCAAAACCATAAGTGATAGTTGAAAACTAAACAGTTTAGAAGGCAATTTTGTCTTATATTTTTAACTTAATTCATTGCTGTTATAGCGTGACACTGTGGAAGATATTTAACTAAGTGATTATCATTTTGTATAGCTTTATGAAACATCATTTTCACATTTTAATAAACTTTTAGAACTTAATTTTATGAGACATTTTTATTTTTAGGTTGTTAACGGGAAAAAAATGTTTGCCAACCATTAGCGTTCAACGTTACGACTTTATATTTTGAATACGTGTATAATATTGTGTATAATTAAAATATTACTAATGTTTAATGATTACTAATGGCTGGTTCTTCAGATTTAGGCAATCTGCACAATCTGTTGAGTATCAACCGTAATTATGCATCCTATTTTAAAAAAATTATTTCTGTTAATTATGGGTAAAAGCCATTAGTCTCAAAATTGATAAGTTCTGTTATAATTAGTGTTATGCTAATTTTAAGCATTAAGAAAAAAGTTCAAGTCGAATTTACACACCTCATAATTTAAATTAGTTAACAGTTTCAATACCCAATATCATAATACTTGAAAGTATCAATGTTATTAAAGATTCTGTTGAAATAGCTTTTGATGGCTGCCTGTTATTTAATATACAAATATAAGGTATATTTAGTTTATATATACATTAGGGTGGAGCGAAAAAAAATTTTTTTTGAAAATCAAAAACGGATAGGTGCCAAAAGTTGCCTTTATACTAGTACATCAACTGCGTGAAAAAAATGGAAAAAAATGGCTTGAGTCTGCGCTTTTGCTCCAAAAATCGAAATTTTGGGTAAAATTTGTCATTTTTTGACATTTTTTTCAAAAAAATTATAAAATTCCTACAGAGCTGGTTAGTATTTAAAAGTGTTGCTTAGACCTTTATATTTATCTGCTTAACATATTTAAACTACAAAACTATATGTTTATACCCTATAGCTGGAGCAAAACAGGCAACTTTTAGTAAGAAAACAGCATTACCACTCTATTGGGTCATACAACGAATTGTTGTTTTTAATACAGTGTCGTGGAGGTGGCTATATTTCCTATACCACCCGGCCCAACTATTCGATCATCTTAGTACAGTATTTTATTTATACATTGATTTGTGATTTTCTTTATAAAAATTTGGCATGTTTTCGATGCTTCCACCTTGTTCATCTGTTCTATGCATCCACATGCTGCTGTAACTATCTTCAGGTATATTTTTACAGTTTATACAAAAAAAAAAATGACAAGCAGAGTAATGCACGGGAATCTATTAAAGGGATCTATTCGGCCATCTATTATATTTATCAAACTTACATTCAGTTGATGAATAGTGATTGGAAGTTCTGTTACCACAACATTTTTTCAGTCAATTGTATTTTTTTTACGTAATGATTTGCTTCAAAGATGATTTCAGATATTTCAACTATAAGTATGCCATCATTTGTTCTACTTTTGCATTTTTTATATGTTGAGAAGCGAGCTGTTTAATGTGATGGTGATCGTCAGCGAGAATTGCAATGAAATTTTTTTCGCCATGTGTAAAGCAACCGCTGTTGTAAATAACTTTTTTGCATTAGTTTTATGCCGCTTTCTAAGTGTTTTCGTATCCAGGTAATTTCCTATTAACTTTTAGATCCTCTTTTTATGAGTGGACAACATTTGATGGTGAAATGTCCTGGGCATAAACATATAATGCATAGTACTTTATGAGGGAATGTACTGATTCTAATCGACTATAAGTGCTCATTTAAAATTAGTAGAATTTTATTTGTCACTGTGAACCATTTTGCATGGGGTAAGCTTAGAATTGTGTATAATATTGAATCATTCGCTACTTCAACTCCAGTGAATTTCCTCAGCTCCAATTATTAGAGAAGTCGATATAAAACGTTCTAAGCTACATGGATTCACTGGATCAATAAGGAAAATCATTGTCTACGTACTATTCACTTCCTATTGCAATTTTTTTATATAAAATAGAGAATAATTTTGAAAAATTATTTTCTCAAATTGAGGAAAAGATACTCAGAACAGACTAGAAATTTCTGTCAGAGATTGCAAAGCTAATTCATAAGGAAAGCTATTTCTCAGAAAGAATGGGGAATAGGAGTTTAGAAAACATCTCACACAAAAGACAGCTCATAACGTTAATAAAATTTTCCGCTTTATATAAGCACAGATTGGCAATCAGCGTCTATATGTTCACTCACAAAATGTATAATCCAAGTTTATACCGCGGGATGTTTTATACCAAATGTACTACACACCTAAATAATAGATCTAAAATCTTATTAGAAATTACTAGACTATGGAACAACACAGGAAACGACATAAAGCATACTAAAACTTCTTTAGAAATATTGTTGTTTTACACGCAAATTTTGTTTGCAATCCTCTGTGACGATCGTCATAATATTAAGCAGCCAGCTCCTCAAAATATATTCAATGTAATAAGTGCAGTAAATGATGACATACTGAAAATTGAATTCATACAATCAATTTTTAGGAAAATCATTATATATAAAATGTAATTGATTGAAAAAATGCTGTGGTAACAGAACTTCCAATCATAATGTATTAATTGCATGAAAATTTAATGAAGATAATAGACTGCTGAATAGGTTCAATTAAGAACATACCCAATACATTACTCAGCTTCTCTTCTGTTATACATGGTATAAAAATATACGTGCAGCAGGTCACACCAGCATCATCCAAAGTGAGTGAATACAAAAAAGGGATAAACTACTTTGATATATAGAAAACTTATACTCGTCTTCGGGGGAAAAAATAACAATTCAATACATAAATAAAACACTGGGCCTAGATGATTGGGTGGTTGAGACGTTTGGGATATGAAATTCAACCACCTCTATGAGTTATATACAGAGTAGTTTTGAAAGCAGCTAGATAAGAAATGCATTCATAACAACATTTCGTTGTATGCTCCAATAGAGAGGTTAACGCTGATTTTTCACAAAAAGTTGTCAGATTTGCTCCAATTATACAGACTACAGATATTATTTTATAGTTTAAATATGTTAAGCAGATAAATATAAAGGTCTAAGCAACACTTTTAAATACTAATCAGCCTGTAGGAATTTTTTAATTTTTTTGAAAAAATGTCAAAATATGACAAATTTTACTCAAAATTTCGATTTTTGGAGCAAAAGCGCAGACTCAAGCCATTTTTTTTTCAGCGGTAAAATTTCACGCAGTTAATGTACTAGTATAAAGGCAACTTTTGGCACGTACCCGTTTTTGATTAAAAAAAAATTTTTTTTCGCTCCACCCTAATATATATATATATATAATACCATCGCACACTTCATTTGTAGTTCCAGAGCATTTGGAGCTTAATGATTCTGCTTTTGGAGCTACAAATTCTATTTGCATTCATTTTATTTATTTATTTTTTCAGATTTACTCGTTACGCTATTTTTTTATTTTATTATAATTCAATTCAATTCTAATTCTTCGTTTTGGTTTATTGTTTTATTGATAAAATCCATTGGTGAATCTTGTCTACTTTTAATGGTATTATATTAGCATTCAAATTATTATGCTGCTCCGCGCGTGTAATTATGAATGTATACAATTTGATATTTAATTGATATCTTTTCATTTGAATAGTCATAATGAATTTTTTCCTATTGTGGTATCTTATATATAATTTATATATAACATCCGTTGCTAATAGCAATTATATATATATATATATATATATAAGTAGATAGATTAAACAGTTATGTGTCTTAAGTTATAAACGATTACAACAAGAAAAACGATCAAAGACTAGCTGAAGGATTCATTTATATTATGTAGTGTTACAAATTAAATTTGTTTCTGTAAATTTTGTAAAAATATATAAGACAAATCGTATTTACTTGCGCATTTTGAGCGCACATTAAAATTTATTGAATTAAACTCTATTAAACTTTTCAAAACACATAAATTTATTTTAAAATATGCTTTTGGAGAAATTACTGTTATACATCGTTTACATCTGATTAGCATATATATATATATATATATATATATATATTAATTCCTAAATGCACTGAATATTCATATATAAGTTAAATATGTTTTACCCGAAGATATTCTATAAAAATACTGCCTTTATTAACATTCTGATATTGTCTGCATAATTGGTATTACCTCAAAACCAATAGTTATATTTGAAAAACTAAACAGTTTAGAAGGCCATTTCGTCTAATGTTTTTAACTTAATTCATTGCTTTTATAGAGTGACATTGTAGAACAAATTTAACTACGTGATTATTATTTTATATATCTTTATCAAACTTCATTTCCCTATTTTAATGAACTTTTAGTACTTAATTTTATGAGACATTATTATTTTCAAATTGATAATGGGGAAAAAAATATGTTTGCGAACCATTAGCGTTCAACATTACAATGTTATATTTTGAATAAGTGTGTAATATGGCACATAATTAAAATATTATTAATGTTTAATGATTGCTAATGAGTGATTCTGTGGCTTTAGGCAATCTTTCACAATCTTTTAAGCTGCCACCATAATTATTTATCCTATTTAGATAATATATTTTTTTTAGTTATTTCGGTTAATCATTTATAAAAGTCATTAGTCACTGAGTGATAAGTGCTGTTATGATTAGTATTATGCTAATTTTCTGCAATAAATAAAAAAGCTTAAGTTGAATTCACACACGTCATGATTTAAATTAGTTAATAATTTAAATATACATTATCATAATACACGAAAGTATCTAATAGTATTAAATATTCCGTTGAAATAGCTTTTAATGGCAGCCTGAAATTAAATAATTAAATATAAGGTACGTTTAGTTAACAAAATATACTACCTCTATTTAATGACCATTCGATTCCGTATATAAAAATATACCAAATATGTTATTAGTTGTAAAATAACTGTAAAATTCTATTTTTAAGGAATTTTAAGAAACTTTGTTCTTTTTGTTATCCCGCTTAGGAGTGAAGTTTTTGAAAATCCTTTCTTAGCATAAGAATTATTCCTATCCGATGTCAAGTATTGTTACCCAATTATCAAGATTCAAGGTTCAGCTGTGCGTTGATTAATACAAAATGCAGACTTTATTATATATATATATATATATGTAAGTAGATGTATTAAATTAATTATGTGTCACATGATATAAACGACGAGAATCTAAAAAAAGATCAAAGATTTTGATGATTCATTGTTATAATGTACCGTTACAAATTAAATTAGTTTTTTTACAAACGTATGACAAATTTATTTGAGCATTAGGTACGTTAAAAACCATTGAATTAAAATTTTTTAAACTATGCAAAATACGTAAACTTACTTTAAAATATTCTTTTGGAAAAAGTACTGTTACACTTCATTTATTTCAGTACATATATATTTTTTAATTTCGTAAGTGCGTTGAATATTCTTATCTACGTTAAATATGTTTTAACTGAAGGTGTTATATAAAAATTCTGAATTTATTAACATTCTCATATAGATTTCATAATAGATATTACTTCAAAACCATTAGTGATATTTGAAAAAACTAAACAGCTTAGAAGGTAATTTCGTCTAATGTTTTTAATTTAATTCGTTGCTTTTATAGCGTCACAGTAGAAGAAATTTAACTAAGTGATTATCATTTTGAATAACTTTATCAAATTAATTTTCATATTTTAATAAACTTTTAGTACTTAATTTTATGAGACATTTTTATATTCAGATTGTTAACGGAAAAAAAAATATTTGCAAACCATTAGCGTTTCACGTTACGACTTTATATTTTGAATAGGTATATAATATTGTACATAATTGAAATATAACTAATGTTTAATGATTGCTAATGGGTAGTTCTTGAGACTTAGACATTCTTCCATAATCATTTTATCTGCAGTCATAATTTTGTATCCTCTTTAGGTAGCATTTTTTTGTTGTTGTAGTTATTTCGGTTAATTACATGTAAAAGTCATTAGTCTATAAGTAGTAAGTTCTGTTATGATTAGTCTTATGATAATTTTCCGCAATGAAGAAAAATTTCCAAGTCGAATTCACACACCTCATAATTTAAGTTAGTTAACAGTTTCAATATCGTAATATTCGAAAGTATTTTAAGCGTACTAAAAGGTACTTTTGAACTAGTTTTTTAATGGCAGCCTAAAATTTAATAATTAAATATAACTCATTTTTAGTAAACATGACGTGCTATCTTTATTTAATGAAACCTTAACTTTAATTGTAAAGATTAATTTTTTAACTTTTATGGTAAACACGTTATGCTATATATCTGTATCTATCTATACATATAATAAAACAGTAGGACCCGGTGTGTCTGTACATTGAAGATAATTGACAAAAATGGAGTCAGGGCGATAAAAGAAAACCAATGAAACACAAAAAAAATTTTTTTGAATTTTTTGTCTGTCTGTCTGTCTGTCTGTTTGTTCGAGGTTATCTTCGTAACTACTGAATGGATTTTTATGCGGTTTTCACTAATGAAGAATGCACACTCCCGGGCAGTGTATAGGCTTTGTTTCATCAAAATCGGACAACAGACAAAAAAGTAACAAAAAGAAACAAAAGAAACTATTAGGTGCGCTGCTCACGTTTTTTAGTACATAACGTTTTTTAGTACATATAAAATCCAATAGATGTCACTGTGCGATTTTAAAACGCGCTATCGTTATGTTTTCGCCAGTCTACTTAAGTATGAGAAAGTTTCAAGCTGGCTGTCGTTCCATGTGGTTTAGTCGGTAGAACGTCAGTTCGCCATACTGATGGCCCGGGTTCGATTCCCAGCATGGAATTTTTTTTCACTATGTTGGCATTAACGCCTATAAGCAATTAAAAGAATTTGAAATATTGTATTCAAGGCGAATTTTCTCTCTGGGAAAATTTCCTTGCATTAATATGTCAGTGTAATTTTTTTTTCGATTTAATTTTTTTTTCGAAACTTTGTTTTTCTTAAAAAATTACAGTAAATATTTGATATTTCCCAACGTTTTTTGAATGATCGACTTGCTTTTTTTTTTTTTAAATGTATGTCTGAACCTTATCTAACTACTTCTTCAAGATTTCTTTAGATAAACCGACCAGCGTAGCGGGCGAAGGCCGCTAGTATCTATATATACATATATATTAAAGTAGATGTATAAAGTTAATTATGTGTCTTATGATAAAAAAGACTAAAATATGGAAAAAGATCAATGATTTTGCTGAATCATTATTAGTATTTACCTTTACAAATAAAATTAGTTTCTTAAAAGTACATAAAATAAATCGTACTTACTCGTGCATTTATTGCGCGCACTAAAAGCTATTGAATTAAAATCTTTTAAACTATTCAAAACACATAATTTTATTTTTAAAATGCTTTTAGGAAAAGTATTTTTGCATTTCGTTTTTATCAGATTAGCATTTTTTCCCCTAAATATGCTGAATATGTTTTAACCGAAGGTGTTCTATAAAAATTCTGCCTTTATTAATATTCTCATATAGTCGTCAAAACTAGTATTGCCTCAAAACTATTAGTGATAGTTGAAAATCTAAATAGTTTAACAGGCAATTTTGTCTAATATTTTAAAATTAATTCATTGCTGTTATAGTGTGACACTTTGGAAGAAATTTAATGTGGTTATTATTTTGTGTAATTTTATGAAACTTCATTTTCATATGTTAATAACCTTTTAGTGCTTAATTTAATGAGATATTTTTAATTTCAGATTGTTAACGGAAAAAAAAATGTCTGCGAACCATTAGCCTTTCACGTTACGTATATAATATTGTACATAAATAAAATATTACTAATGTTTAATAATTGCTAATGGGTAGTTCTTGAGATTTAGGTAATCTTTCAAAATCTTTTACACAGCAATCATAATTATGTATCTTATTTAAGTAATATATTTTTTTTTTTTCGGTTAACCATGTTTAGAAAGTCAGTCTCTAAGTGATAAAGGCTGCTATGAATAGTGTTATGCTAATTTTACGCAGTAAATGAAAAATCCACAAACCTCATAATATAAATTAACTAATAGTTTTAATATCGCAATACTCAAAAGTATCGTAATCGTATTAAAATATTCCTTTGAAATAGGTTTCAATTGCAGCCTGAAATTTAATATTTTAATATAAGGCATGTTGAGTTAATCAAATATAATATCTTTATTCACAAAAATCTTAGTTAAATGAAACTGTGAAGATTTTTTCTTAACTTTTAATGTAAACATACTTCGTTTTTTATATATTTTTTACAAGTGTTTTCAATTAGTTTATACATACTTTTACAGGAAAATACGCTTAACTGAAGGGACAGAAACTGACAAAACTGAAGGGACCAAAAATATTTTTCGCATAAACAGGATTTTGTGTTAAAAGATTCGTATAATAATAATAATAGTTATTATTATTATTATTTTGAAACTCAGTATATATGCATAACCATATTACAGAAGAATAGCGATGCCATACTTTGGAATTAAATAATATTATAATCATTTAATAATTTTAATAGTGACTTTGTCTTTTTATAAAAAAAAAATAACATGCTATTTTGTATAAAGACCAAGTTATAAAGAAAAAAAAATTTGGATTAAAAATGATAAAAATATTCAAAGACAAATCCTTCCTCCCCTTAGATCTTACGATATGATATGCCGGAGACGCTCCCCCGCCCCCTCTATCCTAAAATGATAATGTTATGTATGCACAATCTCAGACAAATAAGCTGAATTCTCTAAGATAGTCGATTTCACCAACAGACATTGAATGAATAAAAATATATCAGTGAATTTGAGTTTCTGTTTTAAAGCAATATTGACATTTTTGATGATGTAGTATTATTCCATTCCATTTATTTATATTTTATTTACATAAAATAATAATTTTCACAATATGCTTTGACGCTGTTCTTTAAAAGCCAAAAATGAATCATTTTTATAACATTTGATAATATAAAGAATTCCATATAGAGAAGAAATACACTGAAGTATATCGAAGACACGTATATATACTTTTCCTATAAAATTTATACTAATGCATCTTTTTATTAGAATGAAGAGCTTTTGTAAATAACGATTAGATGGTCTCATTTAACTAAACATCATTTTGATATACAGGGTGCATACAAATTAGTCAGGCAATTTTATATGTGAATACTTTGCGTAAAATTAATTTTCGTTTAAGTTCCAAAGCAGATCACTAGTAGTATCCTAACTTTGAGGATATACGTCTTAATTCAGTGCTGAAGTTTCAATTTTAGATTGGTCACGGATAAGTTATTTGAGAATGTGTTATTCGACGAGCTTCCTGATCGTGAAGGTCGCCACATTCACTAATCCTTTTTGCCTCACGGTTTCAGTGAATGATTTCAATAAAGACGAGGTTTCAGTTCGCTGCTTCCCAAATCCAAACCCTGAAATGAAATGTCCCTTACTTGGTTTGATGAACGAGAACTTTCTCACAAATATATGACAAAATTTTTCGGTAGGACACAATTTAAGAAAATACCAATGTTTTTTAATTTAACGAAGTATTCAATAACCATGAATAAAATTAAACAATAATCCACTTCTGAAATAAAACTGATTCTAAAAGTTTTTTTAGAAACTGTATAAATTAATGTATTTTTGGCATTTAACCTCTTCAGACCTGAGGTACACAATTGCATACCTCCATTCTTTTTCTAATAAAAACTAAACTGTTATTTATTTATTTTTTTTTTTTGCATTTTTGCATTTTTACTTAACTTCTAAACAGCTGATTTTTTTTTTTTTTTTTTTTTGCTTTAAAACAAATCCAATAAATGTCAGCACTGATGAATATTACCTCACAAAATAAATATTATTTTCATTCGAGTTTCGAAAATATCTTCTGGGACATTGTGGCCAAGGAAAAAAAAAAGAATTATTCATAATTATTTAACTTAAATGCTTTACATTAAAAAAAATTGAGGATTTGCTGATTATTTATTTGTTTAAAGACCATAATTTTATTATTGCGTAAATTTATATAAGTGATAGTTAAACTGGTGTTTTAAGGGGATTACTACTTTTATATCCATATTTGTAAACCTAAATTACCACTCCCCTAAAGTACTGATTTAATAAAAATGCTTCTTTCTGTCATCTATGATGTCATTTTGATTATGCAAAAGCAATAAATATGTATTTGTAGAGTTATTTTATGCTCAGGTCTGAAAAGATTAAAAAAGACTTTATAAAAACAAAGTTTTTGTTTCAGTGCCACAGATTTTCGGAATCGTTTCTGAGTTTTATTTTATTTTCTATTTGTCAGTTTCTAAAATTGAATAATAATTTTCTTCGGATACTATCAATTCTACTATAAACATTTTTTTTTTCTGCAATCAAATATATTTTGCTGACAGTCATGATAAATGAACAAAATTGACACTGACTTTAGCACTAATATTACTAATATTAACTGTATCCCTGATTTACCCATACGTCATACAGACAACGTGTTTTTGCCAACCATGGTTTGTCCGTATTATGTACGATAATCCATATTTTAATCATGATTTATCATTCTCACCAGTAAATTTTTATTGTACATTTTGTATTATTTAATCCGTTTAATTTTTTCGTTCATTTGATGAAAATTTTCTGTTTTAAAGAAGCGCTGCTAAAAGATACATATAAGACTGTAAAGACAATGAAAAAAGGCATTATTTCAAAGTTTTTTTTTTTTTTTTTTTTTGAAAAATATTAATAAATTAAGGGGTTAATTTCTACATTTCAATTTATGAATTTTATTACGGAGCTCAAAAAGTTTAATTAAAAATTGATTTTAAAATCTATTACTCCGGTTTGCAAAAAACGGAATAATACACTGTAAAATTTGTTCGAAAACGCTTCCGAAAATCAGTGACAGTAAAAAAAAAAAAAAAAAAAATTCATACTTGTTATATTTAAGTGTATACGCGTAATATTCATTTCTTCACGACTAATTAATGTGTACCATTTTTTTGTCTTATTAAAAAAAACTTAAAAAAATAATTAAATTTAAACTATTATTTTGTACTAACCTTATATAATATTTTTAAAATATTATATTAAATATGCTCAAATAAAAGAAACAATTATGATATATGTGTTAAATTACATTTCAAAATAAGTAATATATCATTTTTATTTTGAATTTTTTAAAATTTTAAATCAATCTTTGCCTAACCTGTATTAATCTCATTACGAAACTGTAAAAATGATCCAAATTTAAGCTGTTATTTTGTGCAAAATACTTGACAAATCTTACACTGCAAAAGAAATAACAATATCATAGAGAATGTATTGGTAATCGGGACGTCAGTACAATTCACTGTTTTTTAATGGAAAAATTTTCGTTAATTCCAGAAAAATTCTCGTTTTTTGGAAAATTTGTCTGTTAAAAAACAGTCACTAGTACTACAGGGTGTTTATAAAGTCCCGGACCCATTTTGATGTTTATTAACCCATAAAATAATAAAGATAGATTAAAATTAATAACATAAATGGTTAGATGGACTCAAAGAGTTTCATGACTTTTGTCGATGAACTTCCACGTGTGCCCTCTCCGTTGCACAGATAATATCAAGTCGATAGTCAATGGATACCGACATGCTTGCTGCTACCTGGCGTGAAATTGGTAATCGACTTGATAATCTCCGTGCGACGAAGGGGGCACACGTGGAAGTTCATTGACAAGAATCATGAAACTTTTTGAGTCTATCTAAACATTTATGTTATTAATTTTAATCTATCTTTATTATTTTATGAATTATTAAACATCAAAATGGTCCGGGACTTTATAAACACCCTGTAGTACAATCGCCGTAAAATCGTCTGTGTTTTTTACAGTGTGTGTAATATGAACAAAGTATAATTTTAAGTTTGCTGAAATGGAAAATACAATTATGAAATGTAGATTAAATTATTATATAGTTATATTAATTTCATTTCACAATATTTCTTTTTTTCCCAACTAACCTAAGCCCATCCTGCATTTGTCTCACTAAACAACTGTAAAAATGATCTAAATTTAAACTGATATTTTGTGCTGACCGTTTCACAATTTTAACTATCCACAATATGATTCTTTAAGTATCACTTTGTACCAGAAAAAAGAATTATGGAATTGAGGATGGCTTGTATTTAAAAATAAAAATTATATTACTTCCATTTTGAAATATTCTTTTGTCTTTCAACTATTCTATGCCTATCCTGCATTTATCTCATTAAACTGGTGTAAAACAAAAAAGATCTAAATTTAAATTATTCTTTTGTGTTAAATATTTAACTATTCTTATATAATACCTACAAAAAATCCTTTTAAGCATGCTAAAATGAAAGAAACGATTACAGAGTACAGGTTGAATTATATTTTTAAAAAAATCATCTTAATTTTCTTTTAAATGTATAAACTCAGTTTAAATTCAGACACACAATTTATTTTTTGACATTCATAAACGTTCAGTGCCATCAGGAAACAACTTAAACTGTGTTTATAATCATTTTCCCTTTAAATATTTGATTGGCAGCGTTAATGAATTCATGAAAGATGGTAATTTAAGTATATTGAAATCAAAGAAACTTCATTATGGAATCGAAGTTCAATAATATTTTAAAATAAAAATTACATTACGTCCATTTCACTATATATATATATATATATATATATATATATATATATATATATATATTTACAACTATTCTATGAATAGTCTACATTTATCTCATTAAACATATATAAAGAAACGATCTAAATTAACATTGCTATTTTGCGTTAAATTTTTCAGTATTCTTATATAATGCAAAGTATCATTTTAAGCATGCTGAAATAAAAGAAATAATTAGATTTTAAGGCTTGAATTACATCTTAAAATAACAACTATATTACTTTCATTTTAAATGCCTAAGACGGTTAAAAATTCAGAGTCACAGTGCCATGTCCAGAGCCATCAGGAAACAACTTAAATTGTCTTTATAATCATTTTCTCTTTAAAGATTTGATTGACAGCGTTAATGCATTCATGAAAGCTTCCAATTTTTACGATCACAGCCTGCTCAGTACGAGTTCTTCCATCTTCACGTGAAGTTTGCAGAAAAATCTAAAGCAATCTCATTGATTTTGTGTTTTTCTAAAGCGTTATTGAATGGAATTACGCCAAAAGTTTGAAGAGTTCGAACTTTAAGACAGATTTCTTGAAGAAAAAATATTTTTACACTGAAATTTTCTCATTTATTTTATAATTTTGTAGCTACTGTGTTAGAATTTTTTCCAGATGGTATATTTGAATAATTTAAAATCTCGTGAAAGATTAAGATTTAAAAGTAACTTATATATATACACTGTAAAAAAATAAAATCTGTAATTTTTAAAGAGAGTAAATGTATTTTTTACAGAAAAAACTGTATTAAAAAAACATCTCTTATCTGTAAAAAAAAAAAAAAAAACTAAATTTCGTAATATTTACAGAGAAAACTGTTTAATGAAAAATTGCAGGTATTTTCTGTAAATTAAATGGTTTTAAACTGACGCCAAAATTGTCAGTTTGTTCTTGTCAATTTGAGGGATTTTTATTTATTTATTTATATATATATATATTTTTTTTTTTCTGAAGAGTTCGGAGTGTTTCAAAATAAATATTTGGGTTTTGATGCTTGGTAGTATTTATTATATAAAACTTAAAATTATAATTAAAACATAAAATGAAAGAGCAACTCAGACAATTTTATCTACAAGCTTATAAGCATTCAAAGTGAGCATTTTTTGCCGCACCAATACCCATAAAATATCATTTTAAGCATGCTAAAATAAAGGAACATTTACGAAATAGAGATTAAGTTATATCTTAAAATAACAATTATATTACTTTCATTTTAAATGCATAAGTCATTTTAAAATTCAGACTCGCAATTTATTTTTTGACAACCATAAATGTCCAGTGCCATCAGGAAACAACTTAAACTGTCTTTATAATCATTTTCTCTTTAAAGATTTGATTGACGATGTTAATGCATTCATGAAAGCTTCCGATTTTTAATCACAGCCCGCTCAGTACGAGCCCTTCCATCTTCACGTGAGGTTTTCAGTAAAATCCAAAGCAATCTCAGTGATTTTGTGCTTTTTAAAACGTTATTGAATACAATTACGCCAAAAGTTTGAAGAGTTCAAAGTTTAAGGGAGATTTCTTGAAGACAAAATATTTTTACACTGACATTAGAATTTTTTCCATTGTATATTTGAATAATTTAAATTTTAATAAAAGATTAAGTTTTAAAAGTAACTTTCTTTCGTATGTATTTCTAAATTTCGAATGTGTTTCTAAAGGAATATCAAGATTTTAACGCTTGGTAATATTTATTACAAAAAACTAATAATCAATACATAAAAGACAATATAAAATCATAAAAGACAATATAAAATCATTAAACAACTGTAAAAATGATCTAAACTTAAGCTTTTATTCTGTGAAAAACACTTGACTAATCTTATGTAATATCAACAAAAAATAATATTTTGTATGCTGAAATTAAAGAAGCAATTATGAAATACAGATTGAATTCATAATTGTATTTCTTTAATTTTACAATATTCCTTTACCAACGAATCTATGTCCAAATTGCATTTATCTCATTAAACGACTGTAATAATGATCTAGACTTAAGCTGTTATTTTTTGAAAATTACTTGACTAATTTTACGTAATCTCAACAAAGTATAATTTTATATTTACTGAATTGAAAGATACAATTATTAAATAGAGATTGAATTATTATATTTGAAAAAAAAATTAAATTATTTTCCTTTCACAATATTTTTTTTCAACTAATCTAAGTGAAACTTGCATTTATCTCATTAAACAACTGTAAAAAGATCTAAATTTAAACTACTACTTTGTTCTGACCGTTTCACAATTCTTACTAGCCACAAAGTAGGGTTTTAAATATACTGAAATGAAACGAAACAATTATGGAATACAGTATGAATTAAATTTTGAAACAAAAATTATATTATTTCCATTTCGTAATGAAACGTATTTAGAAAAATTCCATTTTTATTTTGTGCAAAAAAATTATCTATTCTTATATAATACTCATAAAATATCGTTTTAAGCATGTTTAAAAAAAAGAAACAATTTCGGAACAGAGGTTGAATTACATCTTAAAATAACAATTATATTACTTTACTTTTAAATGGATAAGTCGGTTTAAAATTGAGACTCGCAATTAATTTGTTGCCATTCATAAATGTCTAGTGCCATCATGAAACAACTTAAATTGCCTTTATAATCATTTTCTCTTTAAAGATTTGATTGACGGCGTTAATGCATTCATGAAAGCTTCCGATTTTTACGATCACAGTCTGCTCAGTACGAGTTCTTCCTTCTTCACGTGAAATTTGCAGAAAGATCTAAAGCAATCTAAGTGATTTTGTGCTTTTTTAAAAACATTATTGAATGGAATTACGCCAAAAGTTCGAAGAGTTCGAACTTTAAAAGAGATTGCTTGAAAAAAAATATTTTTGCACTGACATTTTCTCATTTATTTTATAATTTCGTAGCTACTGTGTTAGAATTTTTTTCCGTGTGGTATATTTGAGTAATTTAAAATCTCGTGAAAGATTAGGATTTAACAGTAACTTATATATGTATACACTGTAAAAAAACTGTAATGTTTAAAGAAAGAAATTGTATTTTTCACAGAAAAAACTGCTTTAAACAAAAACAATTTTTATCTGTAAAAAAACTAAATTTCGTAATTTTTACAGAAAAAAACGGTATTTTTTATTTAAAAAAATGTTTCATGTAAAATTACAGATATTTTCTGTAAATTAAACGATTTTACACTGACGCCAGATTTGACATTTTTTTCAGGTCAATTTGAGAGAATTTTTTTTACGGTGTACGAAGTGTTTCTAAATGAATATCGGGGTTTTAATGCTTGGTAGTATTTATTATATAAAACTTAAAATTGTAATTTAAACATAAAATAAAAGAGCAACTCAAACAAACATTTCTACCTACAAGCTTATAAGTGTTCAATGTGAGCATTTTTTGTCACACCAATACCTATAAGATATCATTTTAAGCTTGCTAAAATAAAATAAATAATTATGGAATAAAGCTTAAATTGTATCTTAAAATAACAATTATATTACTTTCAATTTAAATGCATAAGCCAGTTTAAAATTCAGACTCCCAATTTATTTTTTGCCATCCATAAATGTCCAGTGCCATCAGGAAACAACTTAAACTGACTTTATAATCATTTTCTCTTTAAATATTTGATTGACAGCGTTAATGCATTCATGAAAGCTTCCGATTTTTACTATCACTTCCTGCTCAATATGATTCCTTTTATCTTCACGTGAGGATTGTAGAAAAATCCAAAGCAATCTAAATGATTCTGTGCTTTTTTTAAAACATTATTAAATGGAATTACGCCAAAAGTTTGAAGAGTTCGAAGTTTAAGGGAGATTTCTTGAAGAAAAAATATTTTTACACTGACATTAGAATTTTTTTCATGTTATATTTGAATAATTTAATTTTTCCTGATAGATTAAGATTTAAAAGTAATTTTAATTTATATCTTTATGGGATGTTTCTAAAGGAATATCTAGATTTTAACGTTTGGTAGTATTTATTACACAAATCTTAAAATTATAATCAATCCATGAAAGGAAAGATAAAATCATTAAATAACTGTAAAAATGATCTAAATTTATGCTTTTATTTTTTGAAAATCACTTGACTAATCTTATGCAAAATCATCAAAATATAATTTTATGCATGCTGAAATTAAAGATGCAATTATGAAATAGAGATTGAATTATTATAATTTAAAGTAATAATTGTATTACTTTAATTTTACAATATTCCTTTTCCAACTTATCTATGCCCCAGCCTGCATTTAACTCATTAAAAGACAGTAAAAAAGATCTAAATTTAAGCTGTTATTTTGTGAAAATTACTTGACTAATCTCATGTAATCTCAACAGAGCATAATTTTAAGTTTACTGTAATGAAAGATACAATTATTAAAGAGGGATTGAATTATTACCGTATTTACTCGTGTATAGCGCGAACGCGTGTACATCGCGCACCCCTACTTTACAAGTAAAAATGGCGATTTCTTAAAATCTCGTATGTAACGCACACCATAAATTTGATACGCTAATGAAGAATGACCAAATGAATTTAAGTAAAAAAAAAGTCGAAAAAAACATTACATCAGACCAGAAAACAAGACAATTATGCATTTTTAGACTTCGGGTTGTTATAGAATAACGGGAAATAGGAATGAGTGACGGTAAAGAGAATTGCTAATTAGAGCTTAGATAATGTTATTAGCTCTGTTGTATAAAAAACTGCAAGGAATGAAATAAATAAGCAGTAATACTGCAATTAAGTAATATTTTCCGAGTTTTAATATCTTCTTTGAATAATTTCTTGTTTCATATGTATATAGTTCGACTGCATCCAACAGTAAAAAATTATTTCGTGTATAAGGCGCACCTAGGAGTTTTGCCCTAATTTTTTGAAGAAAAAAAAATGTGTGCCTTATACAAGAGTAAATACGGTACATTTGAAAAAAAAAATAATTCAATTATTTTTCTTTCGCAATATTTTTTTTCGACCAATCTAAGTGAAACTTGCATTTATCTAATTAAACAACTGTAAATAAGATCTAAATTTAAACTACTACTTTCTTCTGACCGTTTCACATTTCTTACTATCCACAAAGTGGTGTTTTAAATGTACTGAAATGAAAGAAATAATTATGGAATACAGGATGAATTAAATTTTGAAATAAAAATTATATTTTTTCCATTTTGTAATGAAACATATTTAGAAAAATTCTATTTTTATTTTGTGCAAAATATTTCTCTTTTCTTATATAATACCCATAAAATATCATTTTAAGCATGTTAAAATAAAAGAAACAATTTCGGAACAGAAGTAGAATTACATCTTAAAATAACAATTATATCACTTTCATTTTAAATGTATAAGTCGGTTTAAATTCAGACTCACTATTTATTTTTTGTCATTCATAAACGTTGAGCACCATAAGGAAACAACTGAAACTGTCCTTATAATCATTTTCTCTTTAAAGATTTGATTGACAACGTTAATGCATTCATGAAAACTTCCGATTTTAACGATCACAGCCTGCTCAGTACGAATCCTTCCATCTTTACGTGAAGTTTGCAGGAAAACCCAAAGCAATCTCGGTGATTTTGTGCTTTTTTATAACGTTATTGAATAAAATTACGCCAAAAGTTTGAAGATTTCGAACTTTGAAAGAGATTTCTCGGTGAAAAAAATATTTTTACACTGAAATTTTCTCATTTATTTTATAGTTTCGTAGCCACTGGTGTTAGAATTTTTTCCTTGTAGTATATTTGAATAATTTAAAATCTAATAAAAGGTCAGGATTTAAAAGTAACTTTTATTTATATATATACTTTTTTTTACAATTATTCTATGCCTATCCTGTATTTATCTCATTAAACTTATATAAAAAAAGATCAAATTTATATTGCTATATTGTGCTAAATATTTCATTTTCTCATATAATACTCATAAAATATCATTTTAAGCATGCTAAAAGAAAGGAAACAATTAGAGTAGTGGTTGAATTATATCTTAAAATAATAATTATATTACTTTAATTTTAGATGTATAGGAATTACGTTCAGACTCACATATATACATATATATATTTTCTTATTAAAATTCGTAAACGTTTAGTGCCATTAGGAAGTAACCTAAACTGTGTCCATAATAATTTTCTGTTTAAAGACTTGATTGACTGCGTTAATGCATTCATGAAGGATTTTATCCACAAGATGGTATTTTAGGTATATTGAAATCAAAGAAACCGCATTATGGAATAGAAATTCAATAATATTTTAAAATAAAAATTATGTTAGTTTCATTTTGCAATATATATACACATACACATACATTTACAATTATTTTATGACTAGTCTACATTTATCTCATTAAACATATATAAAGAAAAAATATAAAATTATTGCTATTTTGCTAAAGAAAAGATATATAATTATTGCCAAATACTTCACTATTCTTGTATATTACCATAAAGTTTCATTTTAAGCATGCTAAAATAAAAGAAACAATTACGTAATAAAGCTTGAATTATATCTTAAAATAACAATTAAATTACTTTCATTTTAAATGCATAAGTCGGTTTAAGATTCAGACTCGCAATTTATTTTTTAACATCTATAAATGTCCAGTGCCATCAGGAAACAACTTAAACTGTCTTTATAATCATTTTCTCTTTAAAGATTTGATTGACAGCGTTAATGCATTCATGAAAGCTTCCGATTTTTACGATCACAGCTCGCTCAGTACGAGTCCTTTCATTTTCACGTGAAGTTTGTAGAAAAATCCAATGCAATCTCAGTGATTTTGTGCTTTTTTTTTTTAAACGTTATTGAATAGAATTAAGCCAAAAGTTTGAAGAGTTCGAACTGCAGAGAGATTTCTCGAAGAAAAAATATTTTTACACTGACATTTTCTCATTTAATTTATGATTTCGTAACTACTGCGTTAGATTTTTTTCAATGATATATTTCAATAGTTTAAAATCTCATAAAAGATTAAAATTAAAAAAATAACTTTTATTTATATATGTACGGGATTTTTTTAAAATGACTACCGGGGTTTTAACGCTTGGTAGTATTTATTACATAAAACTTAAAATTATATTAAATATATAAAATGGAAGAGAAACTTAATCTGTTTAAAATACAAGCTTACAAGCGTTCACTGTGAGAAGCTTTCATGATACGGTATATACTGTAAAAGAAAATCTGTAAAATTACTAAATGTTTTCTAGAAAACTGGAATTTCTGGAACTTTTTATGTAACAAAAGCAAAAATTCATGTAACAGATACAGATTTAAACTAAAAATCAAACAGTCTGCAAGGTTACTAAAAAAATTTAAGGAAACTTGGAATCCAAGAATTTTTCATGTAACTACAACCCAGGCTACAGATAAAGTTTTAGTAAGATAACTGTAATTTTAGTAGACTCGTTTGTAAAGTTACAGATTTCTGTAGCTTTATTAATTAGTTTATAGATTTACATCTTTTCATGTACAGTGTACAGATAAAATGTTAGTAATAATACAGATTTTGGCACCTTTACATCTGTAAAATTACAGATTTTTTTTCTTTTACAGTGTACATTAATTTGATAGCTCAGATCTTCCTACACGTTGATTGTCATAGAAGTTATATTCAGACGCTCGCCGGACTTGATGCCATGTTATTTCTACCTGTGGGGTTTATAAAGGATCGCGTATATGTGCCTCCACCACCAGCTGACCATTACAGCTGTTGCAACAATGACCAGACAATTGGGAAGAACTGAGCTATCAACTTGATGACGACTTGTTCGTGTGACGAAAGGTCCTCACATTGAACACTCATAAGCTTGTAATTAAATCTGTTCTAGTTGCTCTTTCATTTTATGTACTAATTAAAATTTTTAAGTTTTATGTAATAAATACTACCAAGCATTAAAACCGGGATATTCATTTAAAACACCCCGTAATAATTTATTGGTAATGCTTTTTGCAATTAGATTTATGCGTGTTTACTTGCAGTATATAAGGATATTCAAACACGTTAAAGTTTATTAAAGCTTCCCCATCGTTTATCAAATAATATAAAACTGTAATAGCAATTCAAAGTATGATATTAATAAAATGGAAACGATTTGTTTTTCAGAAATTGAAAGATCGACGACGATATTCATATTAGAATCAAAGTTTATTCTAAATAATCTTTAAATGCATAGTGTAATTCATTAGTTACTTTTTTTTATAATTTTGACGCTCTCTGTTGGTTTTTTGGTGAATTACATGTTATTTACATGGGATATTGTACATATAAGGCCGTGCTTCTGATTTATTATCATGGGGAGGTTATAATATCTTCTGTTGTTATTGCTGGCATTGTACTCGACTGGCATTTTTTCTCTGTTTTTGGCAATTATTGGTTTTGCAATTACAAGCATTTTAAAAAATCATTATATTATTAAATAGTGTAAATACTTTAAAATAAGTATATTATTTTAAATCATAAATTTTTAAGCAATTTTTGGTATGTAACTCAGGAATAACATTATGATATTATGTCTAAATGAAACAGAATTTTTTTTCGCTCTGTTCCTAGTGGATATTTGACAAAATATGCTTAAAAAAAGAAGAAGAATTATATTGTTTTCCATAAAAATAAAACACCATGCATTATAGTGCTAAATTTCAAGCATTTTGTACTTGGGCCTTTTTTAAAAGAAAAATGATTGCTATCATATCACAAGTTCTTCGTAATATATTATGAACTAATTAACAATGCAGATTCACCTTTTGCGCATAGCTGCCTATTTGTCTGCTTTTTTGGCCCAGAAAAATTGAATAAATATTTTGCCTTAAATAATAGGCTGATCACGGCGATGATAAAATTTACTATAAAATTTTTGTAGTACAAAAAAGGGGAACCAGTTGGCAGTTATGTTTGATTATAGACTTCTAATAAAATTACCACATATAATTATAATTACGAGATGGAACCCATCGAAATTCAACATAAAAATAAGGTTTAAACTGACCTCATCAAACATTCTTCGTTTCAATTTCATTTTTTCTGAAACGCATCCATTGTTTTAAGCTAATTAATTTTTGTGTAAAAATGGAGAAAATATTTTTCAATAATATTAAGGCAATTTGCACATGAAGCAGAATTTTAATACTTTCTGCTGATAATTTATTTGCATGGTTTCCTCGTTCCCTTTCCATAATCGGGATGGCTGCTCCATTTCCATAATTAGAAATACTTTGCTAATAATAAAGTAACATTTCCAATGGATATTTAAAAAATAATAGTCTAATTCAAAACATTGTTCAAGCAATTTGACAAGATATTAACACCCTTTACAGGGCCACACAAAAATATCCCATTGCATAATGGTATGGCAGGAAACATTGTTTATTGCGCGTTTTCATTATTTTAAACTATTTATCATTTTACGGTATTGATATGCGTTTCTGAGGTTTACTACTTCTTACATTATGTATAATAGAAAGTAGATAGTATTTACAGAGACTCGTATAAGATTTCGGCTATTATGCTGCATCCAAAGTACTGCATACTATTATACAAAGATATGAATATTTTTAAAACTACATGATATTACGAACACACCTCATTTACTACGTTTGACGCGCAATTTCAGACTTGTTTATTATACATTTTTGAAACAAAAATGGAGCAGTTAACAGATCTTCTATTTATTTTTATTGCGTCTGGAGATTTTTTTCCAATAAAGATTTTAAAACTATTGGGTGAGGTGGGAAAACAAAACTGAAAATTAAAACATACACAATGTATCGAATGCGATTTTACAAGATCTTTCTAACAATATACACCATATGATATGTACATTTTTTTCTTTTTTAAGAAACAATTTATTTCCTGGAACATGTAATTTAATAATCCTAAATTTTTCTAAAATGTTAATGTGAAAGGTTAATAATCTATTAACTTGTGGAACAATAGCCTTCAGTATCTTTGACAAGTTTGAACTTTCCACGTTCCATAATTTTCGATATAAGCGGCTCTTATACACGGATAGACAGACACACGAGGGATCTTGTAATGATTATTTTTCACTTTTTAACCAAGGAAGTCTAAAACATTATATGTTTAAGATAAATAAAGGCTCAGTTTTAACAAATCAGCTGTTTTAGAGGAAGCAATCTCACAAGTTTTGTTTGCAGTTTTTCTTAGTGAATTAGAACCTTGAACCATCCAGAAACATGCATTTTATATTTTACCTTATTTGCAACCGATCTTTTCAAATTACGAAGTACTTATTATCAACTTCGCTGAATAAATATAATATTCATTTATAAATTATATTTTATTATCAAGATACCGATAGTTTTAAATTTGCTCAAGCAGACATAACTCGAATAACAACTCCTTGTACTATATAATAACAATGAACAAAATATTCTGTATAATGTACTTTATTGCGGCTTATTTTGCAAAAACAATGCGCGTTTGGAAGATCAGAGATTTAAAGAACACATTTTGTTGTGCTCAAATTGAATGCAAAGAATTTAAATTTGCATAGAAACGAACATATTTATTGTTTTCGCTACAAGGCAATGTTGTTATCCTCTTTTAAATCACAAATATGCTTATAATAATAAAAAAGATTGTTGGATTTCCATTGTTTAATATATGAGATTTGCTTTCTAACTAAAGAGAATATTCCATAAATAGTTTAAAATAATCTATTGTTTATTAATGTTTATTTCCCATTAATAATGTTGTCAACTTAATCGAAGCAATTATACTAGGTTTAAGAGTACAGTCATTTAGGAAAAATTTGAATCATAGAGTGTAAGTTCCCCCCCCCCCCCTAATTTTCAATATATATGACTCCAAAAGACTAAATAAACTCCAGAATTGTGCTTTGTTGGCAAGGTTCTAAACTGGAATTTCTACTCTTTGTTTTAAAAAATAAATTAGTAATATTATACTCAATTAATTGCATCATCCCACTATTTTTGTGAAGTTCTGTTTTCGATTTAATTTTGAATTCTGTAATGAAATTAAACTTATTTTATGTCTATTAAATTATTGTAGTAAATAACAATCTACTCATTTATCAGGCATATTATATACATCTAATTGTTGTGATTGTGCTAATATTTTCTGGTTATTTATTTATTAACAGTTGTTTCTAAAAATCGACTGCATTCATTTATGTGGAAAAAATCATCATGAAGATATTGTAGTCTTCGTTTTCATGGTAATTTATTTTTCTTATATTATATTTTTGGCAGAATTCTTTGTGTTTTTAAGTTTGTGTTTTTATTCGAATGTGAAAAGATGATGGAATGACTTTATAGCCGTGCAATGACTCGCTTTTTGATGTGAAATAAAAACGCATTTTCAGTCCACATTTGTTGTGTTAAATTAAAAGAACCAGCATGTGTTATGTTTCTTATTAGTTTAAAAACGCTATGAACAATAGCTAATAAATGCAAAATAAGAAGGCATTACCGTTTACCATATTTTCAGAGTAATTTTAAGCCCATTTAAAGTTTTAATGATGATTATAATTTAGTGATTATAGGTAGTACTACTCTCAAAAATTCTCCATACTTGCACGTATATCTTTATATATATATATAAATCTTCTATGCATTTGTTTGTCACTGAACTCCTCCTAAACGACTGGACCGAATTTAATGAAATTTTGTGTGTCTATTACAATGGATTCGAAAATGGTTTAGATTCACATTTCATCGAAACTGATTCAGTACTTTTTTAGTAATTAGGCAAAAACTAATAGTTAATGATTTTTCGCTAATTAAAAGTATTGAATAAGTTCGCTGAACAGAGTACGGACGGAATGGCCGAGCGGTCTAAAAAGTCGTATTTAAACTCTGTTTATTTAAGAAAGAGGTCGTGTGATGGAACCCCACTCCTGACATACGTATATGATTTGCAATATTTTTTCCTGTATTATAATTTTAATTAACCGACTTCAGAAAATCGTTAACCTTTAACTAAGAAGAGAGAAATAAAATTTTCTATCAAAAATTGAACAGACTTCAAAAACTACTGCAAAGTGAAAAATAATGTCCTTATATATGTGCAATAAGAAATTAAATTAAGAGCGAAGTATTTATAGTGCGTATTATTATATTTATGTACATTTATTTGATTTTATGGTGTCGGTGGCAGGACAACGTCTGTCGGGTCCGCTAGTTTTATATAAATACCAAAAGTGTTCATTAGACATGACATGTAAATAGTTTTACAAATATGTGTAAACTTCATTTAAAGGCGTTATTCGGTGCGATCTATTTAAATTTGACATTTCTTACAATCAGCATTTTTTGTTCTTCTTTGAATAATTCTAGTACTAGTATTTATTGCTATAACTGTGGATATATTATTGAGTTAAAACACTTAAAATTTGTTTTTCATTCTATTTTTATGTTTTATATGATTAATAAATATAGTAAAATCCGAATAATTCGGATTAATTGGGACCAAACCCAATCCGAATTATCCAAAATCCGGATTATCCGAAGAAATAGAAAAAAAATGAAATAAAATAAAACATACTTGTAGAAAATCACCTTTATGTTAAATTTATTGAATATTTACAGACAGTGAAAATTTTTACTTTGTAATAAAACAGTTTGTAATTTTCTGCTTTGCCAGTTTTGCAAGCCGTACGTGCAGTCGCTTCTCAAACTTGAAAAAAAAAAAAGACCAAACCGATCCGGATTAACGGGCTTCGAATTAGAAGGGTTCTACTGTAGTTCTTTTTTATCTCGAAGTATTTATAGTTATCTTCTTCCTCTTTTCTTATGCATAATATACAGTGGCGGTCAAAAGTTTCCGGCCACCAAAATTTTTTCAGTTAATTTGTAACTATACCCATATGAAGAGGAATCTCAAAGTAATACTTATACATTTTATTGACATAAGAGTTAGGAACTTACTTGTGGAATAACATGTAAATATCAATAAATTTAATTGACAAAATTAAGTACAAAGGAAAACGCATGTTCTCAAAAGTTTACGGCCACCTTCGCAAGTTAAAAAAAAAAATGCTGTAAGAGAAAACTAGAGCGATCAACAACATTTATAATTAGTATTTTATAGTATTAGTATTTTATTACCTTTAGAAATATGTTCTATGGCGCAGTAACGTGACATTCATACAATCAACGGTTAAAGGTCGTCCATGGTATGTTTTGTTTTTTTTCACATTTCTTGCAATTTTTTCGAATTTTCTGCTGAGTTGGAATATTTATAGCTTGAAAAATGTTTTCAAACTTCTTTCCAAAGATTTTCTATTGGATTCATGTTAGGCGTATGGGCTTGCTATTTCAAAAACGAAATATTTTTGTGCGAAAACCAATGCTTACCAAGGCTTGTATAAATTCATTATGTCGTTATCATGTTAAAACAAGTAGTTGCGACCAAAATTTTCCTCTAATAAGGCAAAAAATAATCTTGCAAGATATCCTTATACATTGCATCATTCATCTTGCCGTGTATTTTAAATAACGGACAGACAATTTTTAAAGAAAATACTCCCCACATTATAACGTGTCCTCCGCCATGCTTCATTGTAGGATTAACATATGTTGAATCACATTTTTGGTTGTTAGGTCATCCGACATAAGGTCTGCCATCACTCCCAAAAAAGTTTCAAATTCTATTGATGGAAAAATAGTACTTTTGTCAAGTTTTCACTATACCAGACTTTGTGTTTTTTGGAAAACGCCAGTTCTTACGTTTATATTTTATTACCTACGAAATGTTTTTGAACACTGACACTTCCATGCAGTTTTGTATCACGTCAGCATCTTGACACGGTAGCCCGAGTTATTTCAACAATATTTTCATTTTGTAAATAGCTGTATATTGGAACGGAATTTTTATGCGGGTCATCAATTGTTTTTCTCCTGATAATTTTGTCAACGAGAATAGTAATTTTTTGAAGTCACCCGGATCTCACAAAGTCCTGAAGGACCCTGCTATCTTTATATAATTTTAAATATCGTTTACAGTCGATTTGCCGATCGATAACTTTACCGCAATACCTCGAGAAGATTAGCCCTGTTCCATGTAGGCAGACGATACCGTGCTACCTATAATTAAAATCTCAGTGTCCAGAAAGTGAAGAGAAGTGAAGTGTTTTTTCTGTTTTTATTCTAAAGTTGTGTTTGAGAAATGGGCAGACGATAATGCAGCAGTGAGCTGCGAGTGAGTGTTATTCTTTTAATAAAGCGTTTTTTAATATAATCTATTATAGTGCCTATGGAATAATTTGTGTAGTGTGTGCTTAATTTTACATGGTCCGACGATCCGGGAGGTGAAAATAATTATTTATTTGAGTGAATAATCATCGAATTTGAAATATGTGCTGATGTTATGTTAAGAGTTCTATTAAAGATCTGTCCAACGTTCAACATGAGAGTCTTCGAATACTATCGTGCTTAAATTAGTGAAGTGTTGTGCTCAAATACATGAAGTGTGTCTAAGAAGATAATGTTTTAAGAGTTAATGAATATTTTAACAAATTTTGTTTTGATACCGATCGCTCGAAATTATTTTGGAACTATGCTTTTTGGAAGCAGTCAAAAGTTTAGATGCTGCTTTTCATATTTCGTGAAAATTTTCTTTGAAACGACTTTGCCAATTAAAATTAAAGAAGTCATATGTTGGTTAAATCTGAAGATGAACTGTTTAAATTATTGTGTGATTAAGATATGGACAAATAAGTTGGCTTTTTGTATATTCAGCGGACTTTTTGCATATTGAGCGAATAAAGTTTTCAGTCTGTTTTCCTGGGATGTGATAAGAGGAACTGTGCTGTTTTTTTTAAAAAGTTTATCGTCTCCAGAGAGACAGTGCTGGTTTTTTCTATTAGTGTGAAGAACGACGATAAGACCTGAGTATGGTCTGCGTCCCAAACATTGGAGTTTATGCATTTTCGTCATGAATGTCATGGCGCAGCAAGTGAAGTGTGTGGGCAGTATGAAAGTTTGATTGCCCTGTATGCTCACAAGAACCTTTCAGCTTTGTTTTTCTTGAACTGTGCTCTACATAGCCTATGACGACTTTGCCTAGTTGGACTTTTTGCTTTGATGCCCTATGGTGCCTGAAAGGACTTCATCCTGATGAGTTTTTTCTTCGATCATGAACTGTGATCTACAGTGCTTGAAATGAGTTTATGAATGAGCTTTTGTTCCAAGGAATCATGGACTTAGTTGTGACAGACTGTATCCTGCATACCTTCAAGAGCTCTGATAAACTGGGAATCTACTTGGCCATGACGTTTTTGCATATTTTCTCGACAGAACTACCGATTCTGGTACTTTGTGTGATGGAGGACTTCTGCAGTAAAAGTGAAATTTTTAAAATTCTTTTTATTGAAAATGAAATGATTTTCTTTAGTTTAATAGAAAATAATTAAATGGATAAATTTTTAAGTAGTTTATGTGAGAAATATTATATAGAGATATTTATTAAAAATGAAGTGTTAAAACCTTAATAGTTTTGCTATATTTTTAAATTTAAACTGTTAAATTTAATTTTGAAGTTTAAGTATAATGAAGTTAAAAATTGTTACATCTATATATATATTTTTGTTTGAATTAACATGCCTGCATTTGAGGATTTTTGAAAAATATAAGATTTTAAGAGTATATTTGAACTTTGAATAAAGTGTGTAATGTTTTAATAGACTCTTTTATATATTTAAAATTTTTAATAAATTTAAAGTTTTTAAAAAACTTATAAGGTGCTTAAATGGTAAGAAATCAGTTTTTGGTGCTGTCTACGGGCGGAGATTTATGAATTATTAATGAAAGTTTATAGATATTTTTGAATAATTTAATATTTTAAATTTTGTTTTGTGACATGGCTCCAGAGGTTTACTTGATCTTGCTGATTTCCTGGAGTTTATATCCTGATCTTTTTAGTTTAAAAGTTTGGTATTTTTTTATATATAATCTTAAAGTTTAGCATATTATGTTTTAAAAAATCAAGTATATTTTTTTTCAGTATGGGAGGTTTCTTGATTATTAGTGTTAGATTTAGGGAAACATGATCTCACGAAAATTTTGGCATATTAAGTACAGAATATTCTAAATAAATTTGAATTTTTATTTACTGGATGAATTTTATTATTTACTTTTCACCAGTCATTGATTTAGTGCATACAATCTATAATCGGAGATAAATATTTCTTTTCTTTTTCTGAGTTCTCATAAAAATATTAATTTTTGCAATATGTTTTACAGATTCTTTTTTTTTTTTTTTTTAGAGTTTTAGAGTTGATTTAGAGTGTTAGAGTTGATTTAGAGTGTTAGAGTTGATTTAGAGTTTTAGAGTTGAGTTAGAGTTTTAGAGTTGAGTTAGAGTTTTAGAGTTGAGTTAGAGTGTTAGAGTTGATTTAGAGTTTTAGAGTTGAGTTAGAGTTTTAGAGTGATTTAGAGTGTTAGAGTTGATTTAGAGTTTCAGAGTTGATTTAGAGTTTTAGAGTTGAGTTAGAATTTTAGAGTTGATTTAGAGTTTAAGAGTTGATTTAGAGGTTAAGAGATGGTTTAGAGTTTTAGAGTTGATTTAGAGTTTTAGCGTTGATTTAGAGTTTAAGAGCTGGTTTAGAGTTTTAGAGTTGATTTAGAGTTTTAGAGTTGTTTTAGAGTTTTAGAGTTGGTTTAGAGTTTTAGAGTTGATTTAGAGTTTAAGAGATGGTTTAGAGTTTTAGAGTTGATTTAGAGTTTTAGAGTTGGTTTAGAGTTTTAGAGTTGAGTTAGAGTGTTAGAGTTGATTTAGAGTTTTAGAGTTGAGTTAGAGTTTTAGAGTGATTTAGAGTGTTAGAGTTGATTTAGAGTTTTAGAGTTGATTTAGAGTTTTAGAGTTGAGTTAGAGTTTAAGAGTTGATTTAGAGTTTAAGAGCTGATTTAGAGTTTTAGAGTTGTTTCAGAGTTTTAGAGCCATGGAAGAGATCCACCATTTTAAGTGTTAGGATTTTTTGCAGTTGTTTAGTGTCATGTCTGCTCAATGCTAATTTGAGAAATAATTTTTAAAGTTGACTTTTGTTAATTGGAAGCTGAAAGTTGATCACGTGTAAGGCTAAAAATTCAACTATTTTGATGAAGGAGTCTTTGAAGATCGGATCCATTTTTTGATTGAGTTGATGGATCTTTTTGCGGATATTTTTTTTTGTATTGAGTTTAAGCAATTGTGAAATGTTGAAATAGATATGGAAATAAATTAATAAAGTTTTTGTTATAATAATGTAATAGAACAGATTTAAATCTTTTGTGTTAGATTCAACTGGAGGATTGCATTTTTTTTAAAGTTGTTAGAATTGTCTCCTGAATGTGGAAGGAGCATCTTTCAGCTGTGTAAGTTTTAGGGCTTGTGAGGAGAGTAATTTTTGTGAAAGTGTTTTTGTACTAGTGGATTCTTTCTCGGCAATAAGGAGTTTCTATGGTCTTGGTGTCAACATTGGTTGATCTGTCCTAATATGTTAAGTATGGAAACAATAGTTTATTATTTGAGGTTTATTTGTGATTGTCTGAATTCAAGTAATCTGTATCCGTGCTACAACTCTTGCCTATGTGATTTTGTGTTTTTCGAGAGAGTGAGGTATGAAGACCTAGGGCCCCAGGCAAATTTGGAGAGAGTGAAAGGGTAGCCGGGTGTGCACGGCGCTGAAAGTTGTATGAATGTTATATACAAATTTATGTGTCCTCCGGATTCTTAGGAGATGTTGTAGCTGAAATTTTGTTTTTATTGGAAATTGTTGCTGTGAAGGATAGGATTATTTTTGAGGATGGAGTCATGTGTTGATGCCAGACCGAGAAGTTTGTATGTTGTAAAAATGAGATTTGGTTACCTTTAAATTTAATCATGGGGTTCCACTATTCTTAAATTTTATAATTGAATATTAATGATTTTTGATCTATTTTTCAATATGTGAAAATAATACTTTTATATTGTTTAAAACATTTAATTGTGTAAGATATATTATTAATGTATATGATAATTCAAAATTTCTTCCTATTATGGACTTTGAAGATTGTTTAATGAATATTACAATATTGAAAAAGTTTAATAAGTGTAAGATATTGACATGCTGTGTTCTTGTTGAAATATATGTAGGGTTTTTTCAAGTGTGTATAAGGTATATAAAAGCAGTATATATCAATATTTTTGAATATGTTTTAAAACCTAGGAGCCAGATCGAGTGGATCTTGTTGGTATGAGAGTAATTTTAAGTGACTACCTACCTGGTAAAAGTTGTCTTTTGATGTGTGTAAATATTATATAAAAGTTTTTATTTTGTGTATAAATATGTTTGAATATTTTGGGTGTTGGGCTGAGCTGGAACTTTGGCTAATTTTTATTGTTTATTCCCGGTTATTGTGTCTTCTTTAAAGATTTATTAATATATTTGTAATTAGTGTACAGGTGATTAAGTGCTGTTGAGATAATGGTCCTTTTTAAGATGTTATCCCTTTTTGTTCTAAATATGGACATCGTCAGGATGCACTAGTGTGTTAGGCTATCTTTAAGAGGATTAAAACTATAGTGGTGTATTTTAATATTCTTGTAGTCGCCTCTCCTTTTTAGATAAAAGTGTTAAGAGGGGGGTTTTGATAGGATTTAAATTCAGTAGGATACTAGCAGTTTTTATCACTTTTATCTCCTTTCTAATATTTCTGTTTAGCACTAAAGTTTAAATGATATTTAAAGCAAAGGCTAAAGAGTTTATTTATCAATTGTTAAAAAATTAAATTTAAAGTTAAAGTTCTATTTAATTTAATCAATAATTGAAATTAATTGTAAGATTTGGTAAGTGGAGAATTGAAAAGGATAATGTAAAAATAGGAGATCTAGTGTTGTTAGTAGAGGAAAATACACCAAACAATAAGTGGCCATTAGGCAGAATTATTGAAGTATATTACGGTAATGATGAGAAATTTCCCGTAGTTCAGGTAAAAACTCAGAATGAAATTTTTAAAAGATCGATTAGTAAATTATGTATTTTCCTATGCCTGAAAACCATAATACTTAAAAAAAAAAAAAGATAAAAGATAAATATATGTATATGTGTGTGAGTGTTATATTGTTTTTTCTTTCAGTTTTTATATTTGAGTAAACATATATAGTGACCTTTTGTATTTATTTGTGTAATTAGTGTACTTAGCAAAAAAAGAGCTATTATTGAATGTGAAACATGTCAATGGGGGCCGGTATGTTCCATGTAGGCAGACGATACCGTGCTACCTATAATTAAAATCTCAGTGTCCAGAAAGTGAAGAGAAGTGAAGTGTTTTTTCTGTTTTTATTCTAAAGTTGTGTTTGAGAAATGTGCAGACGATAATGCAGCAGTGAGCTGCGAGTGAGTGTTATTCTTTTAATAAAGCGTTTTTTAATATAATCTATTATAGTGCCTATGGAATAATTTGTGTAGTGTGTGCTTAATTTTACAAGCCCTTTAGTGATTAATCACTTATTTACGGACGATATTTGTTGAACTTTTCAATTTTGAATTTAAACTATGCTATTCATGTTTATTCATTCACAAACACTACCAAAAAACACTTTACTGATAGAAAAAGACAAAGGAATGAGGAGTGGCCGGAAACTTTTGCACACGCAAATTTCGAATTCTACCCCTTTGCATGAAGCGCCCACAGTATCCAATCAAAATGATCACGTGGTCAGAGGTCGTTCACATATTCCTAACTTTTGAAGCTAGTGTGCTTCTTCTTTGCTGAAACCGTCTGATAAATAAATCAAAGAAACTAACTGGTCGGAAACTTTTGACCGCCACTGTATGTTGTAATATCATAAGTTATACAAATCTTGCGATATTGGGAAATGTAAATCAGTGGTCTTTACACATCTGAAAACATTTTTGAGGTTCAAAATTGTCTAACTACAATACATTTTTCTTTAATAATAAATTATTTTAGATGATATTTATCATAAGGTGCAACATTACCCTAAACAGCTGGATAATTTTATAACAAAGATAAAATTTCATTTTTTATTGCTTTTAGCATTATTATTCCATAATTTTTGATAGTCATACAATAATTTAGTTTTTTTTTTCTCTTCTTTTACGCTCCTGGTTGAAACACTATTCTTAAAATAAGAGTTTAACATATGATAATAAAAAAAAATGTGGATCAAACTTACCCTGAATGACTGTAAACGTTCAATACCTGAGTCATACATCTGAAAATAGAGACACAATTAGCAAAAAAATATATTTGGTTAATATTTCAATGATTTTAATGAATCATGATGACATTTAAAAAAAATAGAAAAGATCCCTACTAGCTTAAATATTAGTTAACTAAATAAAATTATTTTGTTTTTGTTTTTGTTTTTCTTCTCTTTCATATTATGCGTACATAGTACCTATTTTATTCGGATTCATTTCTCAAGAAATGTAGCGTATTTTAAGTGCAATAGATTAGTTGAACAGATTTTGGATTATATTAATTAAGTTACATTAACTAAACAAAACTGAAAAAAAAACAAGTACCGAATAATTTTCATAGAAACAAACTTGTTTATCTCCTTTCTAAAAATACAAAATTCTATCAAATAAATCTATTTGCTTTATAAATGCCTTGTATCCTCTCATTATTATTTGCACTAAGCAAACTTAGTGTTATTTTGAAACATAATGAAACATAATTTATTATATAGAACCCGATTTCTCTTGAGTACTTTTGCGCAGAAATTATTGCATAAGATCTACCAAGATGATTTATACATAAAAAAATATCCACGAACATTTCCGGGAAATAATGAAGAGCTGGATACAGAAGAGTTTTTTGGGGAAAAATTTCGATTTTCAAAACTTAGACATTACATACAAAAATAGATAACAATATAATGCCAGTTAAGTATCCTAGAAGTTTTTTAAATATCAAAAAAAGATCCTGAAAAATTTTTAATAACTGTCCATGCATTATTTAAATAAAAGGAAAAGCTTTCTAGATGCTTTTGAACGTAATAATCTGTAATCCGTATATCTGTAATAATAACTAAAAAGATCATCTCAGAGAAACTTACAGTGGAAGTGATATACTTTTAATTAATTTGGATAAAACTGCAATCCAACGCGTGATTCGAGTATATACAGTATCTTCAAACACTTCAATGGAAATTTAAAAATTTTGCTTTTATTATCTAATAAAGCAATGCCCTGCAAAATGTTTCTTTTTTTATTCATCACTCAATATGTGTTGGAAAAATATTTTTGATGTTTAATTAGTCCAAGAATCGACCGCACAAAACCTTAAGTAATCGACCCCCCCCCCCCCCAAAAAAAAAAGAAAAAATCCTTCTTTTTATGAAAGAGTAGCCATTGCGGAATCTAATTATCTATGTCTAGCGGAAGTGAGGTGGTCAATAAGCTAAAAATTAATACCCAGGTCAAAATTTATGCTTGTACCAGCAACAAAAATATGCTAGTTATTGCTATGTCTGCTAGATTTCCATGCTATTATATACTATCTAGCATCACATGCTATATCGCTAGCTTGCACGACAAAAGCATGACAAGCTATATGCAAGCATTTCATGCTTATTTCCAGCAAAGTGGGCCAATACACACCATGAATTGCTGGAAATTTGCTGGAACCAGCAATGTGTAATGCTAGTTTATGATATTTTACTTGTTGAATTATAGCACTTGGTCCTTGTCTAGCAAACAAATACCAGCATGAATTTTGACCTGGGTACCACTAGTGGCTCAGTCGTAGGTCTATCATTGTGTTTGCCGAACAATCAAAGGTATGAAAACACGGGAAAGTGGACGCAGGAAAACATAATGTTAAGTCTACGAGTCAACCACTAGTGGTATTCATTTTTGATTTATGCATCAATTTGCTTCCGGCAGACATGGATAATTAGATTCTCCAATGACTATTCCATAATATAATGGATTTTTTCTTGTGCTCGATGAATTAGAGTTTTCTGCGGTCGACTCTGGGACTAAATAGTCTTAAACAAAAGTATTGTACGTAGTATGATCCAAAAGCTTGGGGACAACTTGCAAAAAATCTTACCCTGAAGAGATCAGAGCACCGAAGCACAACTACCTTCAAAGTAGTCATTTTGGGCGAGGATATACTTTTTCTAGCGTTCGTATAAATTTTGGAAGTACCACTTGAAGCCATTTTTCGTAATCTACCATAAAGTCGGCTGCGATGTTGCTTTCACCCCCCATCTGATGACACAAGTCCTTGTGATTTTTTTTTAATTTATGGGAACAAGTAAAAGTCTTAAAGGGCTAAGACCGGTAAATAGAGGGATATGGAAGCACATTAGTGCTAATTTTGGCAAAGAGTTATTTTACCAATTGGAATTGATGCATTTGAGTGCACCCTCAGCGATTTGTGCAAATGTTTGGCGGCGATCTTTTTGAACACATTCAGACACCAAGACAATATTTTCCGCGTTCCGTGAAGTCGAAGTTTATCAACTGTGTTCATCGTCTGTGATAAATTATCGACTCTCCGTAAAATGCCAATGCTGTTCGCAAACCATCGATTTTGCCGTCGTAAATTCATAGTACACCTTTCTTAGCATTGCAAAAGTCTCCATCGTTGTTTTATATAACCATTGACATAATTTAATGCTACAGTGCTGTTCGAGAAAATCATCTTCTTTTACGCCGCGGAGCAAAGGTAACTAACTTTGGAAGATAAAAGCTGTGCCTAAGGCTCGGTCACATGACACAGACTAAACCAACAGGGGTAGTTAAATTAACGTCAAAAGATTTTAATTAGAGTGGTTTAAATTTAGACACTTGCTTTCGTCGTTAGGAATGACCGCAAACCCCGAATTTTTGGATCGTACAACATATATGTATTTCAATATTATTATGTTTTTTTTACTTCCATTTATTCTAATTTTAGTAAGAATTGTTAAATATATTAATACATTTTTGTAAAGAAAAAAGTAATAAAAAATACATACGTTATCAATGAAAATCAAACATCTAAAAATGAAGTGATGGCTGGTTTAAAAACAATTCTCGCTATTCATGCTATAGTCACGACAGTAAATTTAGACGAATTCATAAATATAGTTCAAAACGATACACTTTAGTCTAAATCACAGACAAATAAAATACTTTGTATTTTTGCCTTTATACATTATCATGAATCATTTTTATTTCATATTGTAATAAATATTTACATATTTTTGTTGTTGAAGTTGTACACAAAAAAGTTTTAAAGAATCGTATTGCATAAATACCATGCAAGCTATTGAAACTAAACCCTCAATAATCGAAGTCTTTACAGAAACCAATCTATTTTATCATTTTCAATCTTTCTTTAAAATACAAGCATGTTTTATAAGTACCTGGAATTTCATCGGTATTAACTTTACTCAGCAAACAACTATTCATTTATAAAATCAAATGAAATATATTGTGTTATTAAGAACTTGATAACTCTGGAATATGCTGACGCAGAAATGATCACATAAGAACTCCCTGGGTCATATAATAAACCACAAATGAAGATCGTGCTTGCAGAGCAACTTAAGACCCAAGTAATATATTATTAATAAAGTGAGATAAAGCCGTAATCCCCGGAGCTTAATATACTCTGTATTTTCATGTCAGCGATGCGGGATTTGAATGTTACATAGAGAAACAAACAAGTGATAATAATCAGAAATTTACCGCAGGATGGCTTATTTATTGCCGCGGAATTTCTGTGTTGATTTTCAAGGGAAAACCTGTAAACTTATTTAAAGTACATTCTAGATTAATTTAAAGAAAATTTAATTCCGTAGCTTTTCAAAGGAATTTGGAAACTCTAAACTAATTTATCTCTTTAATTTTAATTTTTTCATTTATTTTAAAAGCTGTTGGGATTTTTTTTTTTTTTTTTTTTTTTTTTATAATTCAGCATTTTGAATTATATTTAAAATTGTTATTTATTTTTTTTTAGAAATTAAAATTTGTATTTATAACACCAATAAATTTTAGTATTTTCATTTATTTTAAAAGCTGTTGGGATTTTTTTTTTTATAATTCAGCATTTTGAATTATATTTAAATATGCTTTTTATTTTTTTTTTTTAGAAATTTAAAATTGTATTTATAACACCAATAAATTTTTTAATTTTCCGATTGAAAAAAAATAAATTTGAATTTTGGATTTTATTTAAATCATCTGATATGAACATTTATAATTTGAGTAAAATAAATAACTTCCTTTTATATTATTGTAAAATTAAATTGGTGCTAACATCTATGTAGGAAATTAGTAATTATAAATTAACAATATGGATTTGTTAATTATGAATAAGTTGTTTTGGGAGAAATACTGAACGAAACCTTTGTGCGATCTGCGATCACAATTATCCATTTGTTTTTTTCTTTTATATGGTAAATATTTTTTTTACACAAAAATTTTTAAAGAGAAATTTCTAGTGCATAAATACCATACAAGCTATTGAAATTAAACCATAAATAATTGAATTCCTTGCAGAAAACCAATCTGATCTTTTCGAGAGGATTTGATCTTCCTGTAAGCCACTTACATGTTTTATAAGTACCTGGTATTTTCCACGCATTAACACTACTCGGCAAACATAGTACTATTCATTTATAAAATTTAATGAAATATATTGTGTTATTAAGAACCCGATAGCTCTGGAATATGCTGACTCAGAAAGGATTGTATAAGAACTCCCTGGGTCATGTAATAAACCACAAATGAAGATTGTGCTTACAGAGCAACTTGAGATCCGAGTAATATATTATTAATAAAGTGAGATAAAGTCGTAATCCCTGGAGCTTAATATACTCCGTATTTTCATGTCTGCAATGCGAGAAATGAGTGTTACACCGAGAAACAAACAAGTGATAATAATGAGAAACTCACTACAGGAAACTTATTTATTTTCGCGGAATTTCTTTATTGATTTACAGGGAGAAACCTGCAAATTTATTTAAAGTACATTCTAAATTAATTTAATGAAAATTTAATTCCGCAGCTTTGAAAGGAATTTGGAAAATCTAAACTAATTTATCTCTTTAATTTTAGTATTTTCATTTACATTAAAAGCTGTTGCGATTTCTTTTATGATTCAGCATTTTAAATTTTGTTTAAACATGTTTTTTTCTTGTTTTTTTGTTTGTTTGTTTTTAGAAATTTAAAACTGTATTTATAACACCGCTAATTTTTCTAAACTTCGGATTGAAAAAAATAATTGAATTTTGGATTTAATTTAGATCATCTGATATGAACATAGGGTAACATCCCCAGTAATTGGCACATTAAGAATTTGTCGTTAAACTTGCTTCGTTTTCCATTACCAAATAATAAAATATTTACTTGCAAATATTTTTAAATTAAAGAATGCATATCGGTGCATCCATTTTGCCCACTAAAAGCAAAAATTTTTGAAAAAGTATTTTTATAAAAATATATTTATAAAAAGTTGCTGTTGTCACCAGTAATTGGCACCTAGAGCACCAATGTATGACACCTTGTGATCCAGTAATTGGCACATGTTTATATATATAAAAAAAAACCTTTTAATTTTGCTTTGAGTTTAATCGCTTTAAATGAATTTACTGTAGATGAAGGTGCCATATTTCAAGTTTTTGAGAGTAAGAAATCAGCATATTAGTCTGAAATGTGAACACTTTAAAACAATACAATATATTTATATTAATATCCAATAATTGTCATGCTGTACCCAGTAATTTTCATATGAAGCTTTAATGGATTCCAATTACTGATAATATTTCATATTTTCGAATAAAAACAAATGATAAACAAAATTAGTTTGTAACTTTAAAAATGCTGCCAAAATAAGTGGTTTAATCTCAAATCTTGCGATTCCCTTGTAATTGGAATAGGTGCCAAATACTTGGAAGTAGCAAAATTGAAGCACCATTAATTGGCATCTATCATTAATTCAGAAATCCAAATATTTGTGTCAAAAATACTTTTACACAATTAAAGTAACCCATTTCAATTAAACAAAACTTTTGTCAATTAAAATTTAAAATATATTATAAATCAGATAATATTGAATTGAATAGCACGCCTTTCTTAAGCGAGAGAAGAGCATTTGCAACAAAAATGACTAATTTTATACAAACCATAATTGTTTCTCTTTCCTAGGCACTATTATGAACTAGTAGCATAAATAAAAGTTATAATCTTTGAATTAAATGAGCATATAACTGGTGTATGGTCTTGTATTTTTGAAAGACTGGGTAAAAATCGTATTTTAGGACATGTTTGTAGGGTGTGCCAATCATTGGTGCATGCCAATTACTGGGGATGTTACCCTATTTCATTTGATTAAAATAAATAACTTCCTTTTATAATTATAGCAAAATTAGGTTTATTGGTGCTACCATCTATGTAGGATATTAATAATTATAAATTAACAATTTGGATTAATTAATTATGAATAATTTATTTTGAAGGAAATATTGAACGAAACCCTTTCTGCGATCTGCGATCACATTTATCCATTTGTTTTCTATTTCATATTGTACACTGTTAAAAATAAAGGTGACAAACTGGTTGCATTTGATGCCCAGGGGTGAAAAGGTTAAATCACTTGGCACCAGCGGGCTTGAAAATGTGTTTGGGGTGCCATTGGGTGTTTCAGGCTAATTAGGGTGCCGCGCAATGCATACCGTTGGAAGATTTTCCCCCTTAGTCATTTGCACATGCTCTGTAACGTGTATCCTTGCACTTCAACTCGCTGTCACTGGTGGATCAACACAGAATTTTTTTCCTACGATGACTATCACCGCTATATGCTGTCCCAATTTTGTTTAGAACTTCGGATAGATAACTTTTGGCGAGCTTTTTTATGTAAAGCAACCTTTGAATTTCAGGACATATGAACATTTCAGGGAGACTTTGAAGGTGAGCTTGATGGCAGAGTGGATAGGTCGCTGAGCTTGTAATCGGACGTTCTGCGTTCGAATCCATCGAGGGCCGAAAGTCGGTTAGTATATTTTTTAATTTTTTTATCATTGGGCACTCTGGATTAAGGGTTCCGTCTTTTCACCCTAATTAAAGGAGCTATTTTGGCTCCTTTAGGGGTGTCACCAGTGAGACAAGCCTTTCACCCTTAAAAGGTGCAATGTGTCACCATTAGTTTTAACAGTGTAACACATAACTTTTTTTACACAAAAATGTTTTATAGAAGAATGTCAAGTGAATAAATATCATGCAAACTATTGAAATTAAACCATAAATAATTAAATTTTCTACAGAAAAACAATCTATTTGATCTTTTCAAGAAAATTTCATCTTCCTTTTAAGCTATCTACATGTTTCATAAGTACCTGCTATTTTCTCCGCATTAACTCTACTCGGCAAACACAGTACTAATCATTTATAAAACCTAATGAATTCTAATATTGTGTTATTAAGAACTTGATAACTCTGGAATATGCTGACGCAGAAATGATCACATAAGAACTCCCTGGGTCATGTAATAAACCACAAGTGAAGATCGTGCTTACAGAGCAACTTAAGATCCAAGTAATATATTATTAATAAAGTGAGATAAAGCCATAATCCCCAGAGCTTAATATACTCCGTATTTTCATGTCTGTAACGCGGGATTTGGGTGTTACACCGAGAAACAAACAAGTGATAATAATGAGAAATTCACCGCAGGATGGATTATTTATTGCCGAGGAATTTCTGTGTTACTTTTCAAGAGAAAGCCTGTAAATTTATTTAAAGTACATTCTAGATTAATTTAAAGAAAATTTAATTCCGTAGCTTTTGAAAGGAATTTGGAAACTCTGAACTAATTTATCTCTTTAATTTTAGTACTTTCATTTATTGTAAAAGCTGTTGCGATTTTTTTAAAATATAATTCAGCATTTTAAATTTTGTTTAAACATGTTATTTCTTTGTGTTGTTTTTTGTTTTGTTTTGTTTTTAGAAATTTTAAATTGTATTTATAACACCACTAAATTTTTAAAATTTCGGATTGAAAAAAAATAATTTTGAATTTTGGTTTTTATTTAAATCATCTGATATGAACATATTTAATTTGATTAAAATAAATAACTTCCTTTTATAATTATTGTAAGGTTAAATTTCTTGGTGCTACAATATGTGTAGGAAATTAATAATTATAAATAAACAATATGGATTTATTAATTATGAATAAGTTGTTTTGAAAGAAATATTGAACGAAACCCTTTGTACGATCTGTGATCACAATTATTCATTTGTTTTTTATGTTATATAGTAATAAATATCTTTTTTACACAAAAATGTTTTAAAGAGAAATTTCTAGTGCATAAATACCATACAAGCTATTGAAATTAAACCATAAACAATTGAAGTCCTTACAGAATACCAATCTGATCTTTTCGAGAGGATTTAATCTTCCTTTAAGCTACCTGCATGTTTTATAAGTAAGTACCTGGTATTTTCTCCGCATTAACTTACTCGGAAAACATAGTACTATTCATTTATAAAATCTAATGAAATATATTGTGTTGTTAAAAATCCGATAGCTTCTGGAATATTCTGACGCAGAAATGATCACATAAGAACTCCCTGGGTCATGTAATAAACCACAAATGAAGATCGTGCTTAGAGAGTAACTTAAGTTCCGAGTAATATATTATTAATAAAGTGAGATAAAGTCGTAATCCCCGGAGCTTAATATACTCTGTATTTTCATGTCTGCAATGCGGGAATTAAGTATTACACTGAGAAACAAACAAGCGATAATAATGAGAAACTCACCACAGGAAGGCTTATTTATTCCCGCGGAATTTTTGTATTGATTTAAAGGGGTAAACCTGTATATTTATTTAAAAGCAAATTCTAAATTAATTTAATGAAAATTTCATGCTGTAGCTTTTGAAAAGAATTTGGAAACCATAAGCTTACTTATTTATTTATTTTCAGTATTTTTATTTCTATTTAGCTAATAATTTAACTAATTTTAGAAAGGATTAAAATTTTACTTTATATTTATTAAAATACCCTAAAAGAATAAAAAATAAATACATAACAATTTTGCGTTGTTGATTGATGCTTCTCATTTTATATTTTATTTATTTACGAGGTGGAAATCGTTACAATTTGACGAAAGAAAATGTTTGAGAAGGAACTGTTTCGTTGATTTATAATAAATCTACAAGATTAATTACAGTAAAAACTTTCAAACAAATATTATAAAAAGTACATCTTATATTCATCAGTCTAAATTTCAAACAAATATTATTTAAAGCTAAGATTAACAAAATATTATAAATCTCAGTAGTCCAAAATTTTAAAATTAAACTTTATGAAACTATAACCCTGTATATTTTTAGTACTGCAAATGAGGATGCCTGCATTCGCTTTATCTTTTGCATTCAAAAATGGAATAGTCTGCATGGAAATAAATATAAACTTATATTTATACTCTACAGCCAAAATTTTTTTTACCGAAATTGCTCGAGTACTTTAGAAGTTTTAAAAAATTTTAGATGAAAAGCACAAGTTTTCGGAGAGCTAAAGAAACCTAGACACTTCTAACTTGTGAGAAATTTCTGCACATTTTTATCAAACTCATGAATTAACCCTTTATCTACCGACGGTACTTATAAGTAACATTAAAAATATTTATTATAAAATTCTTTCAACACACCAATTAGTTGTAATACTGCTTAAAATGAGTTACAGATACATTACTTTATTTTGTTCCAAAAGCATTATTAGCTACACAAAAGAAAAAGGTTTTTAAAATGATGATTTCTCTTGCCTTTGTATCTTTTCAGCTTTCTTGGCGCTGAGGGAGGGGGTGAGGATTTTTTAATTGCGAAATATTTCTATATTTATATTGTAAGAACATCATACTTGTACATTTTATAATTCTACAAAATACTAAGAAAACAATTTAAAATACAAGATTTTAGTGATATTATAATTATTGCACAAAATCTCTGTAAATTCAAATTTAATTAATCCTTCTAAATCTTTCAATCCTTCTAAAATCCTTCAAATTTTTATTAAATAATTATGTAAATCTTTTAATTTAGCTTAAACAATTCACGTAAAATGCTTTAGAATGTAAAATTTTCATAAACTCATATTGCAGTAGATAAAAAGTTAAAGCACCGGGTGATCCAAAATTTAAAATGAACTTTAAAAACGAATAATTCGAAATCGAATCAAGATACAAATATACGGTTTGCACTAAACGGGTGGAAAAGAAACCGGGTTTTTTGTGGCTACGAAAAAAATAGGTTTATTGACAGCCAAAAGATGGCGCTGTCGGATTTCTGAATTGCAAGCGCGACAGGCACTCTAAGCAGTCACCTTTATGCAAGATGGAGCACCACCTCATATTACCCTACCTGTGCAACACCTGCTACGCTCAATATTTAGAGGAGGATCGCATTATCAGTCGCTACTTTAATCACGCATGGCCTCCAAGATTTTCGATCGGACACCCTGGGACTTTTGGCTGTAGGGATTATTGAAGTCAAAAAATGTACCACGACCAACCGGCATCACTAACAGCACTGAAAGATGCCATCCGCCAAAATGTGTCTGCCATAACACAAGAAATGTTACTCTATGCTGTGAACGGTGAGGTGCCTCGTCTCACAGCTGTACTTCTGAATGATGGACAGCACATTGAACATATACTGTAGTACTAATTAACTGTAATTAAAATGACTTGTAAAATGTGAACATATTTTCCATTTGTAAATCATCTTTTGGTGCATTAAATCAATATAGCGCCATATGTTGGTCACCCAACAGAACTATTTTTTTCATTGCCACACAAAACCCGATTTCTTTTACATCCGTTTGGTGCAAACCGTATCTTGTATCTTGATTCGTTTTAAAATTATTCATTTTTACTTACCCATCATACGTAGTATAGGGTAAGTTTTGCAATCGTTTTGAAAATCGAAAAAAAATTTTGACGGATTTACACGTTTTAGACTCTGGAGATTTCGAAAAACATATTTTTAGAAAAAAAATTTGCCGTTCGTCTGTCTGTCTGTCTGTAAACGCTCTATCAACAAATTGAGATAAAGACTTGAAATTTTGTATGTACTTAGTATGTAAGAATGGGACGAAGCCTATTGAATATCAGCAACCTCGATTATCCGGAACTATTTTTTCCGGATTCTCGAAAAATTCGTTCTGATGAAAGGTGTATAAAAATTTTCGAATTTTTTTATTTAAAGGAATGCATGTAAAAGGCAATAAAAAACACAAATTTTGCATAAAGAACGAAGTCGGTCGGATTATTAGTTGTCGAGATATTTGTAATCCTGTTTTCCATATTCTTCGATTTTTCATGATCCTGTATTTCATTCAAATTTCAATTCAGAGGTATATTTTAATTGAAAATGAAACGCTTAATCCGACGCAGCAAACTGTTAGTTAATATGATTATTATTTTTGGAGTTATAAGGATGTTTCTTTTACGTAGTTTGGTACTTCTTGAGTAGTTTGGCGTTTTATATAATATGTTGAAATTGGTGCATCAGCAATTCATTAATAGAGTATTACTATGTGTATTAACAACATTTAAATTTAGTTTTGGAATTGAAATACATTGCATAAATAGTTTTCACATATTTTATTTTCATATGCATATAAATGATGGGTAAGTATTACGGTGGCCTCCAACGACTAGTTAAAGTTCGTCCTGACTTTTGGATCACCCGGTATAAATAAATAGTTGGATAAAATTTAGTTACAAATAATAAACGAACATAAAACATCAGAGTAAAAGCTATGCGAGTGGGCGTGGCATCCCAGTTGCGTCTTCCCTTAAAAGAGTGCTGGTCACTCAGCTACCGAATTCCCTTTCACAATGTTATGTTTATGACGTTTGATGCACTTATATATTCAAAATATCTCCTCAGGAAATTAACATTTTTAACTTCTTTTTTTTTGTGTGTTCTCTTCTTATCCCCTTATCTACCGACGGTACTCATAATTACCATTAAAACTGCTTATTATAAAATACGTTTAATATGTCAGTTATTTGTAATACTGTTTAGAATGAGTTACAGATACAGTACTTTATTTCGTTCCAAAAGCATTATTGATTATACAAAACAAAAATATTTCTAAAGCGCTGATTTTGAACGAAACTAACGAAACTAACCTTTGTATCTATTGAGCTTTCTTGGCACTCAGGGAGGGGGAGGGGGGTTTTAAATTAGGAAATATTTCCATATTTATATGGTAAGAACATCATATTTGTACATTTTATAATTCTACAAAGTACTAACAAAACAATTTAAAATAAAAGATTTGAGTGGGGATATAAATATTGCGCAAAATCCCCGCCAATTCAAATTTAATTAATCCTTCTAAGTCCTTCAGTCCTACTAAAACCCTTCAATCCGACTAAAATCCTTTAATCCTAGAGAAATCCTTCAAATAATTATTAAATGATTATGCAAATTTTTTAATTTAGTTTAAACGATTTATGCAAAATGCTTTAGAACCTAAAATTTTCATGAATTCATAATTTGGTAGATAAAGGGTTAAAGGACGTCCTTTTTTTTCCTTAGCTCTCAAAATATTTCTAAAATCTTATATTAAAATATAAAAATTCTTATAATAAAATTTTTAATGTTTTAAAAATTGACAAAGTGGAAGTAAAACTATACAGCTTCATATAAAAATAAGCATAGCTTTTAGAGATATTTGGAAAACAAAGAAAAAAAGAGATATCTTTAAAAAAACAGTAAACACAAAAAAGAAGTTCAAAAATATTAACTTCCTTATTTTGAATATAAGAATACATCGAACATCCATAGACTTAACGTTACGAAAGGAAATTTGGCAGCTGAGTCACTATTACCCTCAAGTTCTTAACAGGTTAGCCCATACACCGTACATGCAAGAAGAGTTTGCTAATTTCACTATTATAAAAATTACGACACCACTAATTTTAAACTTCAATATTCCCTTTATTTAATGGCACACATATTTTGCTTTTATGAGGCACATATTTTAGTACGGTAAAAGTGTGTACGGTCCTTAATTTTAGTTTATTGTATCGAAAAAAGAAAAAGAAAAAATTAACCTCTTAAGTGATTAATAATTTAATACTAACGGAATTTCAATCAACTCAAATATTACAGTGAACCACGTGGGAATTTTATTTAATAATCATTTTTAGATTTTATTTCAAGAATTCCCAAAAAATAAGCTTATTAAATCATAAATTAATACTATTTAATATTCACGTTAGAAAGTTAGTGACCTGATATTTTATCCAATGGAAGATATTTCAAAGAGACCGACGTAATTAAATTTTATGGTTAAAAGGAAAATGTAAAGCAGAGTTTCTGGGAAATTTAGTCATTTTTCTTTAATTTCGAAACTTTAAACTATTTTAACTCTCAATTAACAGCACTATTTATATGTACTATTTAACTATATACTCTTTACTTAAAAAATGCCGTTTAAGGGGTTAATAATTAATAACTAATGGAATTTCAATCAACTCAAATATTAGAGGAAAGCACGTGGGAATTTTCTTTAATAATCATTTTCAGATTTTATTTCAAGAATTTCTGAAATGTAAGCTTATTAAATCGTAAATTAATATTTAAAATTTATTTTAGAAAATTAGTGACCTGATACTTTATCCAATGGAAGAGATTTCAGAGTCCAACGTACTTAGATTTTATGGATAAAAGTAACTATAAAGAAGAGTTTCAGGAAAATTTAGTCATCTTTCTTTAATACTGAAACTTTTAATGATTTTAACTTTTGATTATAGCACTATTTACAATACCCATACTATTTAACTATCTATTTCTCACGTAAAAAAAATAATCTTTTGAGAGATTAATAATTTTATACTAACGGAATTTCAATGAACACAAATATTACAGTGAACCCCTCGGGAATTTCCTTTAATAATACTTTTTATTTTATTTTAAGTAATTCCAAAAAATAATAAGCTTATTAAATTATAAATTAATATTTAAAATACAATTTAGGAAGTTAGTGAACTGATAATTTATCCAATGGAAGAGATTTTAAAAGTCCGACGGGACGCAATTAAAAATTATGCATAAATGGAATGTATAAAAAAAAATGTTTCAGGGAAATTTAGTCATTTTTCATTAATTCTGAAACTTTTAATGATTACAACTTTTAATTAATGGCACTATTTAAAATATATATACTATTTAACTGTATATTCCTTACTTTAAAAAATAAATATAAAAACTCCTTAAAGAGTTAATAATTTAATACTAATGACATTTCAAACAAATCAAATATTACAGTGAACCACATGGGAATTTTCTTCAATAATCATTTTTAGATTTTATTTCAAGAATTTTTTTACAAATAATCTTATTAAATCATGAATTAATATTTAAAATTTACTCCAGAAAGCTAGTGACCTGATTCTTTATTCAATGGAAGTGATTTCAAAGAGTTCGACGTAATTAAATTTTCTGGATAACAGGAAAATATAAAGAAGAATTTCAGGAAAATTTAATCATTTTTCTTTAATTCCTAAATTATTAAAGTTTTTATTTTGATTAATAGCATCAGTTACAATATACAGGGTGTCCCTAAACTCATGGCACATACGCCAGGGGGTGATAAAACACATCAAGACGAGTAGTAGTAAATGGGAAATCAAGGATCCTAAGCGTTTTCCAAAGGAGATATCCGACATTAAAGTTTCGGGCCCAAAATTTCAAATAAACATAAAAAACGGAAAAATTAGTCGATTGATTTGCGGTTTTCACTAAAACTATTCTTTATGACGGTATTTTCTTGAAAATAAATTATAAAGATAAATTTCGAAAAACGCCCATAAAGGGCGCTTTAAACTTTGGATTAAAGAAAAACTATTTTTTGCCGTTATATTCTGCATCTCATTAAATGGTTTGGTAAGCTTAGACTTAAAATTAAATTTTGAGCTTTAAATATGAATAGTTAGGAATGGTTAAGTAGCACAAACTGAACTGTGTTCAGAGGGTTCAAATTTCAAATGATTATAAAAAATGGAAAAATTGGTCGATTGATTTGCGGTTTTCACTAAAACTATTCTTTATGTCGGTATTTTATTGAAAATAAAGAATAAAGATAAATTTTAAAAAATGGCGATAGAGGGCGCTTTAGACTTTGGATTAACGAACAAATATTTTTTCCCGTTATTTTTTGCATCTCATTAAATCGTTTCGTAGGCTTAGATTTAAACTTAAATTTTGAGCTCAAAATCTGAATAGTTAGGAGTGGTTAAGTAGCAGAAACTGAACTGTGTTCAGAGGGTTTAAATTTCAAACGATTATATAAAACGGAAAAAATAGTCGATTCGTTTGCGGTTTTTGCTAAAACTACTCTTTAAATCAGTGTTTTCTTGAAAATAAATTTTAAAGATAATTTTCACAAAATGCCAATAGAGATAGACATTGGAGTAGCGTACAACTATTTTTAACCGTTATTTTTTAAAATCTCATTAAATGCTTTCAAATGCTTAGATTTAAATTTTGAGATCAAATTCTGAATCCTTGCCACTGTTTAAGTAGCGCAAAAGTAAACTGTATTCGAGTGGGGGGGGGGGGGGTGAAATTTCAACTCACTCCTGAACACACTTCAGTTTGCGCTTCTTAACCCCTCCCAACAATTCAGAATTTGTGTTCAAAATTTAAGTTTAAATGTAAGATTTCGAAAACATTTAATAAGTTTTGGAAAGCATTTAATTCGATACAAAAAATAACGGTTAAAATTAGTTGTTGGTTAATCTCAAGTTTAAGGCGCCCTCTAACGAATTTTTTTAAAATTTACCTTTAAAATTTATTTTCAAGAAGATACTGACTTAAAGAATAGTTTTATTTCAAACCGCAAACGATTCGACCAATTTTTCCGTTTTTTATAATCGTTTGAAATTTGAACCCTCTGAACACAGTTCAGTTTGTGCTACTTAACGACTTCCAACTATTTAGATTTTGAGTTCAAAATTTATGTTTTAGTCAAAGTTTGCGAAAACATTTAATCAGATGCAAAAAATAACGTAAAAAAATAGTTGTTCGTTACTCCAAAGTCTAAAGCGCCCTCTATCGGCATTTTTTGAAATTATCTATATAATTCATTTTTAATAAAATACCGACATAAAGAATAGTTTTAGTGAAAACTGCAAATCAATCGACCAATTTTTCCGTTTTTTTATAATTATTTGAAATTTGAACCCTCTGAAAACATTTAAGTTTGTGCTATGTAACCGCTCCCAACTATTCAGATTTTTAGCTCAAAATTTAAGTTTAAGTCTAAGCTTACGAAACCATTTAATGAGATCCAAAAAATCACGGCAAAAAATAGTTTTTCATTACTTCAAAGTCTAAAACGCCCTCTATCGGCATTTTTCGAAATTTATCTTTATAAATTATTTTCAATAAAATACCGACATAAAGAATAGTTTTAATGGAAACCGCAAATGAATCGACCAATTTTTCCGTTTTTTTATAATTATTTGAAATTTGAACCCTCTGAACACATTTAAGTTTGTGCTACTTAACCGCTCCCAACTATTCAGATTTTTAGCTCAAAATTTAAGTTTTAGTCTAAGCTTACGAAACCATTTAATGAGATGCAAAAAATCACGGCAAAAAATAGTTTTTCGTTACTTCAAAGTCTAAAGCGCCCTCTATCGGCATTTTTCGAAATTTATCTTTATAATTTATTTTGAAGAAAATGCCAACATAAAGAATAGTTTTAGTGAAAACCGCAAATTAATCGACCAATTTTTCCGTTTTTTATGTGTATTTGGAATTTTGGACCGCAAACTTTAATGGCGGCTGTCTCCTTTGGAAAACGTTTAGGACCCTTGGTTTCCTATTTACTATTACTCGTCTTGATGTGTTCTGTCACCCCCTAGCGTATATACCATGATTTCAGGGACACCCAGTTTATACTATTTACGAGATCAGCACGGATCGGGCTTAGTCACATATCTTTTCTGGCCGGGCCTAAACACTAATATTTTTGGACCGGGCTCGGGCCTTAATTTTTTCCCAGGAGTATCGGACCGGACATAACGTGTTTTTCCGTACGAGGTCGAGACTGATTTCATTCTTCCTAGACTTCACGGACCAAAATAATCAGTTGAATCATCCAGTATGAAAATCTTTTTCACGACTTGGCCAAGTCTGTACTTAAATCAGTAAAATTTGGCTTGGTCCAAAAATTTTTGCAAAAAGGCATATACTTTTATGTCGTCATTACTCTACAATTATACATTAGAATTTATTATTTTTAAAGAATCGTAGATTACAAGGCTTATTAAAGTATAGTTAAACACATGAAAGAAAAAACATGATTATGACGGAATTTTCTTTTAAGCTATTCATCCATACAAAATGAATAAAACAATACGGGAGAAATAAAATATGTTAAGAAGTATATGTGTAAAAAAGTATACGAAAAAATATGTTTACATCTGCTAAGAAGAGAACACATTTTTTTCTTTCCAATGCGATTTCGTCTTAGAAGATTTTACTTTTACCATATACCATTTTCTAGATTTTTATGCCTCAATTACGTGGAATAGGGATTAATAATACTAATGGCAACTGAAACATTTACATACAACAAACAAAGGTTCATTAAAAGCATACATATTGCAGCCTACGGCATTTTTGCATAAATGGAGATTTTAAACATTAATACAACAACAACAACAACAAAAAATAAGACTAAGATAAGTTTTTTTTGGTCTGAACTCTTCTGTAAGAGTAAAGATCAATGTTCTGTAGAAATTCACTTGGGCCGGGTTCACGCGTTTTTTCTTCGTCGGGCCAAGTTCGGGCCGAAATTTTAATTTTCGGGACGGGCCAGTATTGTTTTCGTTCGGGTCGGGCCGAATTTTTTTTCTATGGATCGAGCCAGGCTCGGGTCTGGAAATTTCAGCCCGTGCAGACCTCTACTATTTACCTATCTATTTCTTACTTAAAAAAACTCTAAAGGGATTAATAATTTAAAATTAACGGAATTTTAACCAACTTAAATATTATACTGAACGCCGAGGGATTTTTCTTTAATAATCATTTTAAAATTTTATTTCAAAAATTTCCCCCTGAAAACATTAAATCACAAATTAATATTTAAAATTCAATTAAAAAACTTAGTGTTCTGATACTTTATCCAGGAGAAGAGATTTCAAAGAATCCGACGTAATTAAATTTTCTAGATAAAAGGAGAATATAAAGAAAAGTTTCAGGAAATTTAGTCATTTTTCTTTATTTTCGAAATTTCATTGATTTTATCTTTTTAGTAATAGCACTCTTTACAATATATATGCTATTTAACTATCTGTTATTCACTTTAAAAAGAAAACAAAAACTCTTAAGGGGATAATAAATTAATATTAACGGAAGTCCAGTCAGCTCAAATATTACAGTGAATCCCGTATGAATTTCCTCTAATAAATATATTTAGATTTTATCCCAAAAAATAAAAAATAAGCTTATTAAAGCATATATTAACATTTAAAATTTAAATTTAGAAAATAAGGACCGAAAACTTTATCTAATGAAAGAGATTTTAAACAGTCAAACGTCATTAAAATTTAAGAGTCAAAGTAAAATATAATGAAAAATTTCAGGAAACTTTAGTCACCTTTCTTTATTTCTGAATCTTTTGATTTATAGCACTATTTAGAAAATATATTCTATGTAACTACCTATTTCTTACTTTAAAAAAGCTTAAGGGGTTAATAATTTAAAACTAACGGAATTTCAATCAACTCAAATATTACAGTGAACTCCATGGAACTTTCTTTAATAATCATTTTTAAATTTTATTTCAAGAATTTACCAAAAAAGAAGCTTATTAAATCAAAAATTAATATTTAAAATTCACTTTTTAAAGTTAGTGACCTGATACTTTATCCAATGGAAAATAGTTCAAAGAGTCCAACGTAATTAAATTTTATGGATAAAAGCAAAATATGAAGAAGATTTTCAGGGAAATTTAGTTATTTTTCATTAATTCCGAAACTTTTAATGATTATAACTTTTGATTAATAGTTCTATTTACTATATTTATACTATTTAACTATCTATTCCTAATTCAAAAAACGGGAGAAAAACTACAGTGATATAGTTAAATAATTTTTGATGATTTGTTGAAAGGTCAGAGCACATTTCGAAATTTTCAACTTTAATTAGGTTGCAGTTTATAAATATTCCACTTTTAACTTTGATGAGAGCTTTATAAATAGATTGAAGATTATAATCATAAAATATGATTTCCTTTAGAGAATGAACTTCGAAGGTATTTTATTTGAATTTTAAAGTGTTTTGAAAACTTACAGTTGTGAAGGAATATTGAATTAAGGAAAATAAACTAGTAATAACAACTTTTTTCAAATTTTAAAATGAGAGGATTTTCAGAAAACATAGATTAAACACACAATTTGTGAATTGTTGATACTCCAATTTTTAAATGTTAAAGTCGTTTTTTAAATCGATATTTTATGAGTAAAATAGCAGACAAGTACGTTGAATTTTGATTATGTTTTTTAAAAACGAATCAATAGATAAAATCGAGTGAAGAAATTCAATGAGATAAGTAGATATGATACAGTCTTTATTAATGCCATTAAAAAGATACAATCATGTGAGTATTTCACGTTAAAATAGAATATTCAAACTTAAAAGATGTTGCATTGCAGTGCTATTTTACATAACAAACGATGACACGTTCATGTCGATTTGGATCAATGAAATTTAAAAAATACTGTGTTTTACGTAACATCCATAGAAGTGAGTTCTAATTTCACTAATAAAAATTAATATTTAAAATACAGGGTGAACTATTAACAAGGAGAGGATATCAGGCTTGTGTCACCGAATTGGATGAACGTTTGTGTATCGATAGAGGATAGTTAGTATATAAATATATGACATATTGTTCTTAATAAACAATCAATTAAACTTTTATTGTTAATAATTTTGAGCAAGAAATAAATGCTAGTATATTTTTACTTTAATTTATAAGTTAGAGAGGCAGTTCATAGCGATTTACATTTGAACGCAACCATGGAATAACAAAATGAGTAGGGGGAACTGGGGTACATTGATACATGGGGCACATTGATACACCCCCTGTACAGCACACAGGGTCATTACAGGAAATTTCACAACGGATTCAAAAGGTGATACTAGTGAAATTAACAACATACAGAAAGTTTTGGAATGATTCAATAGTTTGATGGAATGGGATGTGTAATTTATTGTTTTTGTAGGTCAAAAGTAAATTTCAGTTGCACAATTGAAATGTTATTATACAACTGTTCCAGCATTTTCAACCTAAAAGAATACCCTCCCTGGCAAGTAAAGCTACTCTTTATCAGTTCCTCATTCTTTATTGTTAGATAAATTATGAAGTATTGGATTTGCGACTCATTTTATTCAAAATGGCTGTATGGGGCACATTGATACAGTCTTTGTCGGGGCACATTGATACAACCTAAATCCTTTTCTAGTTCATTTTTTTAAAAACTTTTATTATTTTTTTTTACCATACACTCCTTAATTAAACCATTTTTCGTCAAAAATTTCTACTATTAGTTTTTATTGAAGTGAAATAGCTCTAATTTCTTTATATTAGAACATTTTATAGTATTTTTGCAAACAGAAGATGTACAAACTTACACAATATCTAGTGCTAGTAGAATTAACTAAAGAATTGGACGGCAGCCTGGCAAATCTCAAATTTATATCGATTCACCAGCGAAAAAAGTATTATCGACATGAGAAATGTTAAGTAAGAGAAATAAGCTGCAGAACAGTAGAGGATAATTAAATTATAAACATAATTTTTAATATAATTATCCTTTATTTTCTGTTTGTAAACCGATTTATAAACAGAAAACCTGGTAATTCTTTCACCTTTCCTAAGAAAGAAGATAATTCTGGGGTTAAATTGCCAGATATGACAAAGTTACCATAGCCAACAAACAGACAAGGAACAGCTAGAACATCAGGTCATTATACATTTCATTTTGATTGCTTTAATATCGCTTACAAGTAAACTGTGTGCGATTTTAATGTCTATAAATATATATAAAATGTTTTGCTAACTATTTTTCTATGAAAAATATGCATTGGTGTTATTTTGTCTCCATTTTTCCCAGACGTGTCAAAGTCTATCAATCTGCCCCGGGGATGGGTCACATTGATACAAATTACTTTTTTTGATTTTTTTAAAATTAAATGCCAAAATAATATATAAAACAACGATTGTATATTTTTATAACACACTACACAGGTTTTGCTGACATCACATAGAAAAAAAACTTGAAATTTCTGCTTTCTAGACACCAAATTTTTTTTTTTCAAAAAAGCTGTATCAATGTCTCCCAGTTCCCCCTACATGTGTTTCTTAGTTTTAAGTACATTTGGATCGGAGCTGTTTTGAGTATGGGAAGTACTTAAAATTGAGTATTTTTACTCAATTTTGAGAAATCATTTTTTTCACTGTACTGTGACAAAAGACGTGGTTAAATAAATTCTTGGTAGGAACTAAAATATGGCTTAGAGATTGTTCGATTTACCAAGGGAGCACAAGTAAATTTATTGATACGTAGTCTTATAAATATATATATATGTTACAGGCCAAACCCGATTTTAGGCCAAACCGGTCTATCCTAACGCCCATCGGATAAACTAGTTTTTCCTAGGTCAAACCGGTCTATCCTAACGCCCATCGGACAAACCGGTTTTTCCGAGGCCAAATCGGTTTATCCTAACGCCCATCGGATAAACTAGTTTTTCCTAGGCCAAACTAGTCTATCCTAAAGCCCATAGGACAAACTAGATTTTCCTAGTCCAAACTAGTTTTGCCTAACTCTTATAGGACAAACTAGTTTATACTGCTGTTTATTGGTCTGAACTAGTTTATCCTAGGCCAATTCAATTTGGCGTGATTTTATTGAATTCAATGACCGCCTCAACGTCAACATTCACGTTTGTCCTAGGCTGATCTAGTTTATCCTAGGCCAATGTAGTTTTACCTGTTTTTAGCTCACGGGAGCCAGTTTAGCCAGAGAAATAATGGGCTCACAGGTTCTGTATATGCATGTACGCATGTATGTACTTGTGTGTGTACGTATATATGTAACGCGATAACTCTTGGTAGAGATATCCGATTTACTTCAAATTTTGAATGTAGATTCATTTTGATAAGGTACTTTTTTGATTAATTTTTGGGAATTCATTGGATGGACGAATAAAGGTGGGCGAACGGGACGCTAATCCTCCACCGTTAATTTAGAGAAATGGATTTATCATGCAGAATTATCAGTTTTCATTTAAAATTTTAGATATAGGATCATTGTGAGTAGGCGCCTCTGTGGTTAGTTGTGGATTTTTATTGTTTAAGTCTAAAAGAAAGGGCAATGTAGGTAACACAACATAATTTAAATAAATAATTTTTGACGCAGAATTGACGAATTTGCTTCAAATTTTGGATATAGGTTCTTTCTCATAAGGCGATTCCCTGAATAGTTTTTAAGGGTTTAATGAGTAAATATGAAGGGAAAAATGAAGGATTACCCTCTTACCTAGGAAAAACTAGTTTATCCTATGGACATTTAGATAAACAATTTTGGTGTAGGAAAAACTAGTTTATCCAATTGGCGTTAGGATAAAATAGTTTGGCCTAGGCTTATCTAATTTGGCTCGAAATTGAGTTTGGCCGGTAAAAAACACCATAATTATTATTATTATTATTATTATTATTGTTATTGCATATTCGAGCCAGATCGGAGCTGAACATAATTTGGAATTGAACAGCCTTTTCCTTTTTTAAGAAATTAATTACCTGTCACCATATAAGCTATTTTTGTCACGGCGTCAAGTTTTTCTTTTCCGTTAAGTCGTAAGCGAAAATTCGATTCAAAACGTAGCTTTAATAGAATTTTCTCAAAGGTACATCGCTTTTATGAAAAAATGGTTAACGCCATTCGTTTACATATTTTCTGAGTGAGAATGCTTGTTAATCTTATGCATTTCTGAAAATGAATTAGTTCTTAAATGTGTTAGGATGTAGCTATTTTGAATTTGAGAAACGCCTTAAGGAATGGCAGAGAAACATATTCACAAATCTATTTTTTACTGAATAGATTCAATAGTTATGATGTTTATAACTCTCCTTTTTTTATTTTTGTTCTAAACTACATTAATTATTTAATGAATCCCTATTTGAATATTGAAAGGTTTAAGAATCTAAATAATCAATAATACATTGTGTATTTACCATTCTGTGAACACATCGTAATTAAAAAATACATTGTAAATTTATAAAAAAAAATATGTATGCAGTATTTTTTAAAGGAATCCTAATTGTATGTTAAGTAAAATCTGAATTTTTTGCAAAAATTGAGTAGGGCCAGATTGAGACGGACTGAGTCTCTTTTCACTGATTTTTGTACAGGCAGCGCTCGGACTGAACTTTTAATTTTTACACCAGGTCACGACAAAAAAACTTTCTTTCGGGAAGACTTCTCGAAATTCTGGCCCGTGCACACCTCTGACAGTATTCTACTACCCCTCGAATAAAATACATTATATAAGGGTGATGACAAAACCACTTTGCACAAGGTTAGCTATGGAGCAGTAGTCTGGATCAATATTAAAAAGAATATTGCCGAATTAAACTGATGGTTTTGCCTTCACAGGCTGTTTACACCAATTGTGTATTACAGCCTTATTTTATAGAATTACATTATAATAAGAATAACACCCTCGAAAAATACAGTAAGTTGGATTACTTTTTCCCAATTCCCCTAATTATACTTAACCATTGAACTGCCAAAACTAATCACAGATACGCTTTATAAAATTAAACAATTACCCAAAGTTTGAGGTAAATCAGATAATTCTGCTAAAAAAACCATTCATCTGATTTAAGGAGGGTAATCCCCCATTCCTCCCTTTATACTTAATCATAAAACCCTCAAAACAATTTAGGGATTCGCCTTATAAAGAAAAAAGTATATTCAAAATTTACGTCAAATCGGATAAATCTGTATAAAAGCCCATTAATTTAATTTAAGGAAGGCGATAAAAGGTCCACTACCCCATTATACTTAACCAAAAGAAAAACCCAAATTATTTAAAGAAGCGCCTGATCAAATGAATTTATGTCCAAAATTTTAAGCAAATTGGATAATTCTGTATTATAACCAATTTATCTAATTTAAGGAAGGAAATAAATTGTAAGTTTCCCCCTTATATTTAACCGAAGAACCATCAAAATCAATCAGTGAAGCGCTTCATCAGCATGAACAAAGGAAAGATTTGCAACAAATAGGTTAATTCTGCATGAAAAACCCATTTGACAAAATTAGGCGGGATCCCCCCGTTCTTCCCGTTGTTCTTATTCAATTAACCCCAAAACTAATTAGGGAAGCGCTTTACCTGAAGGAATTTATTTCTAAAATTTGAAGCAAATCGGTAAATTCTGCGTGAAAAAAGCATTTACATAAATTATGGGACGTTACCCCTATTCCCCCCTCCCTTTATACTGAAATAATGAACACCTACAACTAATCATGGAGGTGCCTCAAAAGAATACTCCTATATCTAAGATTTGAATAAAATATGCTAATAATGCATGGAAACTCATTTATTTGAATTAAGGGAAGGGGCGAATCAGCCTCTCGCTCTCCCCCCCCCTTTATAACATCGCAAAATTAATGAGAAAACATTCAAATAAGAATAAACCTATATTGAAAGTTTGATGCAAATCGAGTATTTCTATCAAGAATTATTGCGTTTCGTACTTACGTACATACATAGATACAGAACCTACGGGCACATTAATTCTCAGGCTTTGGTAGCCTGATGATATAAAAACATCTCAAATTACATTATTTCTATCATGAGTTATCGCGTTAAGCACATACGTACGTACATACGTACATACATGCGTACATACATACAGAACTTGTGAGCCTATTGTTTCTCTGGCATTCACACCCGTGAGCTAAAAACACGTGAAACTACATTGGCCTAGGATAAACTAGATCGGCCTAGGATAAACTAGTTCAGACCAATAAACAGCAGGCTAAACTAGTTTATCCTATAAAAGTTAGGCCAAACTAGTTTGGCCTAGGAAAAATCTAGTTTGTCCTACGGGCCTTAGGATAGACTAGTTTGGCCTAGGAAAAACTAGTTCATCCGATGGGCGTTAGGATAAACCGGTTTGGCCTAGGAAAATCTAGTTTATCCTATGGGCATTAGGATAGACCGGTTTGGCCTAGGAAAAACTAGTTTATCCGACGGGCGTTAGGATAGACCGGTTTGGCCTAGGCCAATTTAGTTTGGCCTGTAACATATATATATATATATATTTATAAATTGAGAGGGGGAGAGGGAATTCCTAAATTGCAAATATTGTACAATGATACTAATATATGGATAATTGTATAGTTACATCAATTAATTCTATTAATATTATTTATATAATTTTATTAATTTCTAAGATTAACTTGTACCTAACTTTTAACAAATTGAATACCAAAAATACTATTTCTTAGTGTATAAAATGCATATATTAATTACATATTTTTAGCTCACAGGCTATCATAGCCTGAAAGCTTATGTGCCCGTCCGTTCTGTATGTACCTTCGTATGTTCGTTCGTGCGTAACGCGATAACTCATGATAAAAATATCGGATCCACTTGAAATTATGTATATAGGTGTATCCTGATAAGGCGCTTCCTTGATTAGTTTTTGGAGTTCATTGAATAAGTATAAACAGGGGGAACGGGGGGCTCATGCCCCCCCCTCCCTTAAATGATATAAACGGGATTTTCATGCAGAATTAACAGTTTTCGTTCAAAATTTAGATATAGGATCATTCTGATGAGGCGATTCCGTGACTGTTATTAGGTGTTCATTGAATAAGTATAAACAGGGGGAACGGGGGGCTCATGCCCCTCCCCTTAATTGATATAAACGGGATTTTCATGCAGAATTAACATTTTTCGTTCAAAATTTAGATATAGGATCATTCTGATGAGGCGATACCGTGGCTGTTATTAGGTGTTCATAGAATAAGTATAAACAGGGGGAACGGGGGGCTCATGCCCCTCCCCTTAATTGATATAAACGGGATTTTCATGCAGAATTAACAGTTTTCGTTCAAAATTTAGATATAGGATCATTCTGATCAGGCGAGTCCGTGGCTGTTATTAGGTGTTCATTGAATAAGTATAAACAGGGGGAACGGGGGTTCTAATGCCCCTCCCCTTAACTTGTATAAATAGATTTTTCAATCAGAATTGTCAGATTTCGTTCAAATCTCTGAATAGTTTTGGAAGTTTAATGGTTAAGTATAAAAGAGGAGAATAACTCCTCTTAAATTATATAAATGCTAAATGGGTTTTTATTAAGAATTATCCGATTTGCTCTGAATTTTGGATATAGGTTTTTTAATATGATAAAGCATGTACTTGATAGTTTAGGAGGTTCAATGATTAAGTATAAAAAAGGAGAAAGGGGAGAGCTGTTACCCCTTTTTAATTTTTTTTTCGAACGGAATTAACGAAAATACAAGGGTGTGATCAGGGGCGTTCCGACCCAGTGTGCAAAGTGTGCGGCGCACACAGGCGCCGAAGCAGTAAAGGCGCCAAAAGATTTCAGTTGAAAAGATAATATTAAAAAAAAAATCTTTAATTTACTTATACTAAAATGTATTATATTTTCTTAGCATCTGAATTATCTTTTGTAGATTTACCTTATAGAAATTATTTATAAAATATTCATTTCGTTCTTTAAAATTTTATTTTATTCTACTTATGAGTCCTCTAATAAATCATTTAGACAAGACCTGCCCAGCCTTTATAAGCAGAGGCGCACCTCATATAGTTATAAATAATAAAAGGCGCCACATAGCTGAAAATATGCAACACTATAATCTCACTGCGGTGGAAAAGTATAATATACAGTTTTATTACCGTAGGAGCTAAATTTCACTTGTTTTATTATTATTATTTATAAGAAACAATTGTCACTTGACTTCAGAATTTATCATAAATAAGAAGAAAATTACTATTCGGAAATACTGGTAAAAGTTTCTCCTACAATATCAGTCCATGAATAGAGGTAGACTTATATGTTAGAAACGTCTTATATGATGCGCGTACATCTCACGCTGATAGCTATAAGTCCCCTATGATTCAGAAACTATTTAAAAATAATTTGCAACAACAATTTAATTCAGAATAAATTTAAAATTAGGTTTTCAGAGGACAGTCTATCTTCAAAAGTTTTGTAGATGAAGAAGCTATTGAAACCTTAATCACTGAATAACAACTTAATAGCATTAAATATTTAAAACTTATTTAAGGTCATCGATAAGTATTACAAGAAAACTATTTAAATATTTTTTACTTTTAAAAATGCATCCCTTAAAATGGATTTTTAATCTTAAAAATAGCTAGTATAAGAGGATACATTCGAATGGGTGCCAAGAAAACCTAAGAGCGCAATCGCGGGGGACACTTTGGAGAATCCTGAATAGAGAAACAATGTAAAACCAGAACCTGGGGGCTATGAACAGGGCCGTAACTAAGAGGGTGCTATGGGCGGCTCAGTTTCCCCTCAAACATTTTGAGCCTCCCTGGAAAAGATTCCAAAGTCACTAAATTGATTTCTATTCCAAAAATTCAAGTGAAATTCTATTTAAAAATCTAATTAAGTTTTCAGGACCTTTCACAGCTTTTGCAAAAATACTAAATTGTAACTAAAATAAGTGTTTCAACACTTGCTCATCCTTTTTACACATATGAAGCTAACAAGTTTTTAGCTCACAGGCTATCATAGCCTGAGAGCTTATGTGCAAGTCCGTTCTGTATGTTCGTTCGTGCGTAACGCGATAATTCATGATAAAAATATCCGATCCACTTGAAATTTTGCATGTAGGTATATCCTGACAAGGCGCTTCCCTGATTAGTTTTTGAAGTTCATTCGATATGTATAAGAGGGGGAACGGGGGGCTCATGCCCCTCCCCTTAGTTGATATAAATGGGATTTTCATGCAGAATTAAGTTTTCGTCTAAAATTTAGATTAGGATCATTTTGATGAGGCGATTCCGTGACTGTTATTAGATGTTCATTGAATAAGTATAAATAAGGGGAACAGGGATTCTAATGCCCCCCCCCCCATTAATTTATATAAATGGGTTTTTCAAGCAGAATTTTCAGATTTCGTTCAAATCTCTGAATAGTTTTGGAAGTTTAATGGTTAAGTATAAAAGAGGGGGATAACTCCTTTTAAATTATATAAATGCTAAATGTGTTTTTATTAAGAATTATCTCATTTGCTCTGAATTTTGGATATAGATTTTCTATAAGATAAAGCATGTCTTTGATAGTATAGGAGGTTCAATGATTAAGTATAAAAAAAGAGGAAAGGGGAGAGCTGTTTCCCCTTCTTATTTTTTTTTTCGAACGGAATTAACCCTTGAAAATATAAGGCTTTAATGTACAATTAGTATTTGTAGCCTGTGAGCTCAATGCCATCAGTTTAACTGGGCAGTATTCTTTATTATTTCTTATTTCATCTTATATTATAATATGATACTAGTTTAGGTTAGCATAGTCTCTACGTCTAATTAGGATAAACTATGGTGTACGGTCTATTTTCTCTGTTACCACATTGCAAAAAATGATACTTCGTTTTTCGTTTATTTTATTGTTTTATTTATTTATTCTTTTTTACATATTTTTTTCTTTTTCTTGTTCTATCCAATTTAATAATTTTAATGTATCTTGTTTATTATGTCTTTTCTTGATTTGGTTTTCGTTTCGTATGTGTTGGTAGCCCCAAATATGTATTATTTAGCTTTTATATGACTAATACGAAGATGATTTTTTTTATTTCCAAAAAATTAATAACTAAAGCTGTCATTATTGGCATCATTGATAATGACGTTTTCTAAGAAAATAACTAACTCTTACTGAAATACTTTTTAATTTATTAAAAAATAGATCTTACTGTGATGTGAAAAATGAATGTGCGAGACATCAAAAATGCATCTTTACACTTAAAATAACAATAATAATGTAATTTAAAAATTTACAACCATTTGGAAAATGATATTTTCAAAGACTAAATTTTAGATTTATAAATAAATTCTACATTTATTTAAGCAGTAATAAAAACATCAATACATAGTAACCATCGACAAAGTGATGGCTGTAATAGTAGAGCCACATATTACGTACACCATAGTTTAAACATTAATATTCCTGGACCAATCATAAATAAATTTTAAATAAAATGTCACTTTTACAGTTTTTGGTACTGCAAATTTTTTAACTTGTAAACATCGAAGATTTTCAATTTTAATAAGAACTTGTATAAATAAAATTAAATAAAATATAATCAACATTTCGAGCTGTCATCTGCGGCCGTCTTCAGGAAAATATGATGGTAAAATGACTAAAAATTTGTTTCCTGATTCATTTCGATTTTATTAGAAATATTATCTCTCGCTCAAAAAGCAAAGTTTTAGTCATTTTACGAGGGCTATCCAGAAAGTAGATTACATTTTGGAATAAAAAATAAGCAAAATATAGGATATATACTATCATATTTTCCTGAAGACGGCCGCAGATGACAGCTCGAAACGTTGATTATATTTTATTTAATTTTATTTATACAAGTTCATATTAAAATTCATGTTTTTGTGCATCAATGAGCAATATTTTGTATTTTTAACAAATACATTCTTAATAGTTATATTTAAGGTGCAATTGTCCAGTATATGCTTATTGTTTACCAATTGTTTTCCCGTTTGTAACACTGATGAACTGAAATCACGAATTACAGGTCCATCCAGACTGTTAATTTTGCGATACTTCTTATAATTTGGTTAGAATTCTCGTATATACTCGATGTGTTAGACAACTAACGCTACGCACATTGAAATAATAGAATAAATCATTGTAAAATAAATAAACAAAAAAAAAAACCTTTTACATTTTATTTATGAAACATAAACAAGTGGATAAGTATGATTGGAGATCGCACGGAGTGTCTCGTTTAATATACACTTCAAAACACATTTTTTTCATTAAATTAACAAATGAAAAACAGTTTTTCTGCGCTATTTATGGATTTCGTCGCCAATCGCGCCAACCATAACAGAATATTGGATTATTCTCCTAAATGTTGCCTTGATCGCTTAGATTTGTTGATTTCTCTATCAGAATCTGCATATTTAGAGAAGGTACGCAAGTAAATAAATATACGAATAAAAGTAAAATATTGCAAAGCTTAGCATAAATTTAAGGAAGATCAGACTGGTCATCGGAGGCGGCTCTTAATTTAAATTAATAATAATTTAATCAATATAAAAATATATTTCATTTCGCGTGTCAAAATTAATGATAAAAGTGATGTTAAATGATGAAATAAAAGCAAATAAGCTTGTTTTTACGCGATTCCTTTAATTTATGTTATATACATAATAATTGTATTTAAACGTGCGATTAGAAGAAATGAAATTTCAATTTTGAAATTTACGATACTGCAAATTTTTTAACCTTCTAACTATCGCGCATTTTCAATTTTTACATCTTCATGTAGAGAAAAGAAATCTTTTAAATGCATTTTGTTTAAAAACTGTATCTCAATTTATTTTTGATTTATTAATTTTTTGTAGTTTGTAATACCAATTTTGTAATTGTGGCAACAGAAGTACTCTATCTCTTTTAAAAATAAAGGGAAAAATTAAATAATTTTAATATCTATTTAAACTTGCGTGGCAACAATTAGAAGAGAAAAAAAACAACAAAATGAACTGATGGTTTAAAAAATAATACTTACATTAAAATAAAAGTCTTTTTCAAAATGTTATGATTTGTTTAGTGACGAGATATTCCGCTGTTAAGTACACAAAATTTGAACTATCTGGCATATGTAGTTTTTGTGTACGGACTCGGTGACAGATAGACAGAGGACAGAGACGAAAAACAGAAAGCATTTTTTATTTTATTTTTTTTATTTAAAGAAACATTGTTGACACATTTTATATAAGAAAAATATCCATTTATTTTAAGTCACAATTTATAAATAATGTACCATTTCATATTCTCCAATTTAAGAGTTTGGACTTAAACAGGTTGAAGATTTCTGGTATCAAAGAGAAAATCTCTTTTACAGAATGGGTATTAAATATGTGTTATCTAAATTTAAAACGCTCCTTAAAGCTTAAATTTGTAAAAGAATATCCAATCATAAAAATAACAAGAATCAATAACAACTTTTTGAAATTCATACATGCTTTCCTCTAAAATAAGTATCAAAGATATCCAATTTATAAACTTGAAGTACTTTAATATTTAAATTTAATGAATCATTTTATTTTTAAAAAATCGATATTAAGCGGATAAAAGTGCTCTATGATTTTCTTAAATATTTACGCAAAAAATAATAAGATAAAATCAAGTGAAGTACTAACTCGATGGGGCTAAGTAGAGTTGATGGCGATGCAGTCTTAGCAATTAGCTCTTGAAAAATAATATCAATTGAATGTATGAGACTACATAAAATGTTTTTTTTTAAATAAACATCAACATTCTTTTAAATATGTAGCAATTTTATGAAAGCGATTAATATAAAAATACTTTTATTTCAGTTAAATCTACAAGCTATAAATTTAATAAAATCTAAAAAAAAAAAAAAAAAAAAAAAAAAAAAAAGAAAATGAAGAAAAAACATTGTTTTGAAACAAGCTTTGAGTGTCAAACTAAGAATTTTATGCTTTAATAATATCTTAAAATACTAACTTCTTACAGCTTGTAATTATGTTTTTAAACATGTGCAGAAAATCATAAATTTATATATTCAAGATTATACTTAAAATTTGGGAACATTTTTAAAATTAAACAACTTCTAAAAATGATACATTTATTCAATACATTCTGGAAGATTGAAAACAACTTAATAAAGATGGAATTGCATGGCACAATCTAGGTTATTTTATGTGCTCTGCTTTGTGAAGTAAACTTGTACGGAGTATAAATATAAATATCGTGCAAAATCATAAAAAAATGAATGTTTACAATTAACTGCTGTACGTAATCAATAAATAAAAGAAAAAAATATTATTTTATAAATTTATGTGCAAAGCAGTGAGTCAATAACAAACTGCCTATCGTGGCGCTCGCGAGCGTAATGGCTATCTGAGAATTCTGTTGTGAATATTTTGAGTACATCCTATTGCCAGTTTTTCTTATCTATATACAATTTATAATCTATTTAAAAAAATATTTAAAAAATAATCTTTGTGTGATTTATACGACAGCTGTCAGTAAGATTTTTTTTTGTTTCTTTTCCAGAAAAATTTTCGAGGTAGGGACTTCTAAAAAACATATGAAGCTGAATTTATCATTAGTTAGCTTACTAAATTTTAAATAAATAGAGACACCCCCCCCCCCCTACGGGCTACGCTCGTCAACCCCCGTTTGGGCACAGCAGACTCTAAAATCATGCCAACTTAATCGGCTTAAAAAAAAAAAAAAAAAAAAAAAAAAAAAAAAAAAAGGCGGAAGATAAAGTTAGAATTAAGCGGAAGCCAGTGGCAATGGTAAATGAGTTTCAGTTCTGTTTGATTGGGAAATTTTAAAGTGTAATCAGACTCTGTTTAAGAAATCCAAATTTCAAATTTATCCGACATTCCTTAAATCACTCAATATATTTTAATAGAATCGAAAAACAAGCCCAAAAGTTTCATTCCAAGATAAAATTAATAAGATATTTTCCTTTCTAAACTGAGAAATTCTGTGAAATCACAAAGAATTTCAAGCAACAATGCTACGATTTTTTTAATAGCATTTATTCAAATAAAATTATTGGGTACAATTAATTAATAGTAAAAAGAAAGACGAAATCATTGCTAAATTCCAAGTTTATCCATTTTAAAAAAAGAAAACTCTTCAACATTCTTTAATTGAGCCAAAAAATAATAGAAAACATTGTAATATAAAATTAATAAGAATTTCTGCTGCCTAAACAGAGAAATTCTGATAAATCACGAAGAATTCCAAGTAACTTTGCTATGATTTTTTTCATAGCATTAATTGAAGTAAAATTACTAGATACATTTAAATACCAAAAAAAAAAAAAAAAAAAAAAAAAAAAAAAAAAAATCGAAAACTTTTGCATTTTCATGAATTTTTATTAATTGACACTTCAGTTAGTATCATAATTCGTAATATATGTATGAAAAGAGCTGCATCGTATAGAAAAAATCTTCAGAAATTTGGAGAAATTGTCCTTTAATATTATCAAGACAAGTAGAAATATATTTCGAGAAATTCAATTTTAATTAAGTCACAATTTATAAATAACCTCCTTTCAACTTTTATAAGAATGATTTAAAAACGCTGAAAATTATTACTATAAAATGATGCTTCCTTTTAAAGAATGATTCTTAAATACACTTTGAATAATTTTGAAAGTGCTCTTAAAATTTGCAGTTATAAAATAATAATCACTCAAGAAATATCAAGTAGATATAACATCTTTTAAGACATTTTAAACATGCATTTTTTTATTGAGAAGATACAAACTACACAGATCTAATTTATGAATTTAGGATTCTTCAACTTTTAAACAGATATGAGTTGTTTTTCGAAACATTCGATATTTTACGCGTAGAAAAGCAGACAAGTATTCTACTTTTTGTTTAAATATCTAAGTCCAAAAGAAAAAAAAATCGAGTGAAGTAACACGATCAGCTAAAGATAATTATACAATGATGTTGATACAACTTAAGATGGTTATACAACATTTACAATTACTTTTACATCGATAAAAATACTTGAGTATTTCTGTTTTCTTTAAAATAGTCAAAATTAAAAGATGATTAAATACAGCGTTTTTTTCATTGTGTATCAATTCATAAAAAAAAATATTTCACATTGTTTTGTTCAATGAAATTTATAATATTTTTCAAATGTTAGCGATCTTGAAATTTTCAGTTATGAAATATTAATCACATAAGAAAAATGAAGTAAGTATAGCACTTTTTTCGAAATTAAAAATATGGAATTTTTGAGAAAGTACAAAGTACACGGATCTAATCTATGTACTTAAATTTCTTCACTTTTTAAAAGAAATGAGTATATTTATTTAAGAATCATTATTTTACGGGTAAAGGCGCAGACAAGTGCGCTATACTTTATTCAAATATTTAAACAACGAATAATAAGACGAAAATCATGTGAAGTAACTGGATCAAATAAGTTAGGATGATTATACAGCCTTAACTATTATTTTTACAAGGATAAATCTATAAGATAATTTAATACTTTAATAAAATATTCAAAATTGAAAATTGTTTTATTAAAAGGTTTTTAGAAGAGCATCAATTCACGGAAAGGTTGTAATTTTTCATTCTGTTTCTTTTAGTGAAATTTTTTTGTGTGTATTTTTAAATGCAAACCAGAAATTTGAAAAGTGTGCTCTCACAGAATTAACATTATCATGCGTGTTTTAACATGTGACTAGCACAGACTTTTTTGAATATACGCCAGCCACGCAATGACTTTCTCGAACTGATGTTAAACCATGGCAGCGTTATTTTCAAATTTATCTTTCATTATTCAAAGTCTTTTTTAAAAATTTTTTTTATTTCATCTGACATCAAGGGGTAGTTATCTAACTTGGGATATTTTAAAATTTTATATTATGTTGCGGTTTATCTTTGTTCCGAGGGCATTTTCGATTTTTTGAAACTAAAATACATTTGAAAATAACAATAATAATAATAATAATAATAATAATAATAATAATAATAATAAAATAAAATAACAATAATAACATTAATAATAATAATAATAAATATCATTAATAATAATAATAATAATAATAGTAACACCGTCACCAAACTTGCAAACAAATTAGAAAAACTTTCATCAAAATTGATGGAGTAAAATGCTGTAGTTCAGATACAGACCTCAGATTTTCTATGCAAAAAGAATCATTTTAAAATATTGAAAGACAATGTTAAATTTTCGACCCCACTCTCAAACGAAAGTAAAATCATGTAAAATTACATACTGCATGTAGAAGAGACACCATTCCGGTTAGGAAAGATTTTAATGTCATTTTGAAGAAACTTTTGACTTAAAAATTTTATAAAATATCAAGCTTCAGGTCGCAAATTTTTCATCTTCCAAGGGAAAAAGAACATGTGTAAAAATAATTTTTCGAACATATAAAAGTAACATGAAGGACACTTATCGGAACATTCCTGTTATTTGACGGAAATGCAGCCGTAGATCGAAGGATTTCGAGAAATTTTTGCATTAGATTTGTGGATTTTGATAATTTTTTCTAGGTAAAAATTATCAAATCAAAACATAAATTTCCGTATTTTTTTAAAGCGTATTCTGCAGCACTTCTGCTAAACGGTACCGTAGGCAGCAAGAATTCGGTTCGAGATTGGGTCTTTTAATGAGATTTTGCAGTGTCAATTTCAGGTTTATTTAAGAATAATATTAACGGACCGGGCAACGCCGGGCGGCTCAGCTAGTCATTAAATATAATCATTAATTGCTAAAGTGTATTTCCTGTAAAATATACTGTAAAATCATCCCAAAGACATGTATGCAGTATTCTTTAAAAAAATGTTAATTATTTGATAAAAATCTAAATTTTTTAGAAATTTTAGAAATATTGACAGACCACAACAGGCCGAGCCTGTTTTCAGTCATTTTTGTACAGGCCGGGTCGGGCCTTAAAATGTAAAACAGGAACGGGCCAGGCCGAACCTTTGAGTTTTACAACGGGCGAACGGGCCGAAACAAACTTCCTAAGGGCCGAGCCGGGCCTAGGCCTGGAAATTCCGGGCCGTGCAGACCTCTAAAACAAAATGAGAACCATTTGAGAACCACATTTGTAAAATGAATAGTTAAAAAAATTTGTACTGCGATTATCAAACCCTAGCATAAATATTTAACTCTTTATTTCTGTGTCATGTGGTTTGGCATGGAAAAATATAATTATCGAATTAATTATCAAAATAGGAACAAATAATCGCGTTTTTAACGTGATTTATTTTATCCATCAATTTATGTTACATACATAATAATTTTTATATCAATTTAAATTTGCGTGGAGCAATTAAAAGAAGGAAAAAACAAGTATAAAATGAACTGATGATATTAAAAAATATATACTTTAATTAAAATATTTTTCTTTTGTAAAATTTTATGATTTGCTGTGTGACAAGATGTATTTAGCTGTAGGTACACAAAATTTGAACTCTCTGACTTATGTAATTTTTTGTGTACGGACTCTGTGACAGACAGAGTGAGTGCAGAGACAAATATCGTTTTGTCAGATGCATGAACCTTAAAAAGATCGATGTAGAAATAAACCTATATATATATATAACCATTAGACAATACTACAATTCAACATCAAAATATGGACTAATTCATTAAATAGCAAACTATTTAAAACAGAGGAATTGGAAAAAATTGGAAAAAAAAAATTGGAACTGTGATATTTAACTCGTTTTCAAGTGCAATGCTTAATAGACACATTAATTGCGATTAATTTCTGATTAGAAATCAGGATAAACTTAAAAAGGATTTCTAAACTGTCCGATTAATCGCCAATGCAAAACATAGTTCAATGAAAAATACTAGACAAATAATAAAACAATAAAATGAAACTGACAGTAATATAATAGCAACCATAATAAATCAGAGTGACGAAAAACATGATATACTTGTTATACATTCATATATATACATATATGTAACAAATAAAATGATAATAATAAAAAAAACACTAAATAAAAGTGTCGAAATGAAAACATGATTTTAGAAAATAATTTCCCCATGAATTTAGTATTACCTCGCGAGTGTCTTCGCCTATAAAGATAGGATCTGTAACTGGGACTTCTCAAAAGTATGCCTTAATTTTTGCCCTGATACAGGTTATAGAACAATAGTACGTTTTTCCGTCTGACAATCAGCCGAGTCATATAGAATATCTACAATCATTATTTTCCTTCATAGCCTTATATTTTTATTTTTTTCTACATTTACAGGCAGAAAGTATTAGATTCCTGAAAAATTCCGACTCCCGTTTCCCGATATATTTATGCGTTTTAGAAGGTCCTGGACACGATTAGGGTTTTTTTTAAAAATGGCTGTCTGTCATTTTATCATTGTGTGAGTCAGTATGTAACAAAAATTTTGTGGGTGCTCTCTCTAAAACATTAATGCACGGAATTTCACTAAACTTAAGATTCAGTCAGACCTTGATAGAAAATGAAGCTGATTAGTTTTTGGTGCATATCCTTTAACAGGTGATGCTGGTGTAGTGTATTAATTACAATTTCCGGAATAGCTCTATCTCAAGAACTAATGAACGGATTTTCACGAAACCTTATATTTAGTAATTACTTGATATGGCATGATGCTAATTACGTTTTGTTGCAAATTGCTCAACATATGGCGCTGCTATGCTGCCTTTTTCACGATTTCGCAATAAATGTACCTAAAAACTAATGCATGTGTTTTCATCAAACTTCAGATACAGTTAATACTTGTTAAAAATTAATAATGAGCAGTTTTTGTTGTACATCAAATAACAGTGACTCTGTTATGCAGAATTTTTTAAAAAGAGTTTGCAATAGCTCTATCTCAAAAACTAATGCACAGATTTTCATCAAACTTCAACTTCAGTTATAAGTTTACATAAGTTGTTGCTGACTAGATATTGGTGTGAACCACGTAACCGGAGGCTCAGCTATGCTGCATTTTTTAGGAATTGTTAACATGTGTAAGATAAAGGAAGGTTTTGGGATTGCTACTTCTGACTAGTATAATTAATAAATTCGCATCCTAGCCCGATCTATTTTCACTCACAGTTAGCTACTCTAAATTTTATTTATAAATCACTTATATAACTCATGCAGCCATAATACATATATGATTAACGATCTCCTAACGGCAAAATGAAGGCATGTAATAGTTTAAAAAACGTCATTTTATTTAACTCAAGTATTTTTCATTAAGCTAATATTAATATGTCTTTTGCTAGAACAAGTAAACAAATAAGTTTTAATTAAAAAAGTATCATTTCTTATTCGCATTTATGAAACAAGCCGTTGACTTTTCAACTAACTGTAAAATAATTTTCCTGTCTGTTTATTTAATTTGTAAAGATTAAAAAAAGTACTTGTGACATATTAATATTAAACATTAATTGTTTAAATAGCTATCATCCAACTATTTAATCAAAAGCGGAAACTAAAATTAACCGCCTATAAAATCTAATGAAGAGCGTTGTATGGAATTTTATTTTTAAATTAAATATTATTAAAATCAAGTTTTATACTGGAAAGTGTGTACTTCTTTCATTTCTTCTGTTTAAAGAGTACCTTGCAGTTTTTTTAACCGACTTCAAGGAGGAGGTTATGATTTCGACCTGTATGTATTTGTTGTTCACGCATAATTTTCGTAAATATGAACCGATTTTGATAATTCTTTTTTTGTTTGAAAGCGTATGGGGCCCATGTGGTCCCATTCAAATTTCATAAAAATCTGTTGATTAGAACTTTTTAAAAAATTAAAACATTAAAATTCAATATCCTTTCGAACCAATCGACCAATTAGAAACGTTCATTTTTCATGTTTTTAAATTACACTTACATAGACACACGATCTTTTCAAAGTGTGAAATCCTAACTGGACAAGGTTCACATTTATTAACAGTGTACACTATAAAAAAAATTGACCCTTTTGCTGCATAATCACTCCCCCGTTTTTATAGAATATCTCTCTCTTGACCCATGAGAATTCTCCACGATAGGCTGAAGTAATCGTATTCTATAAAAGCGGTGGATTGACGATGCAGCAAAAGGGCCAATTTTTTTTACAGTGTACACTGTAAAAATTTTGATCCTTTTGTTGTATCGTCACTCCCCCGCTTTTATAGAATATCTCTCCTTTGACCCATGAGAATGCTCCGTGATACATTGTTAAAAATTTGACCCATTTGCTGCAGCGTCACACCACAGCTTTTATAGAATATGTCTTTTATGACCAATAAGAATGCTCCATAACACAGTAAAGTAATCGTTTTCTATAAAAGCGGTGGACTGATGATGCAGCAAAAGGCTCAAAGTTTTTGTGGTGTAATGGGGACAAAAGCGTCTGTAAAAGAAATATTTGGGAATAAAATGCTGTCACTCTCTTATAGAGGCAGCCAGGTATAGGTAATGAGTTTGATTCCTCCTCGAATACGCCACCGCTCATTTCTGATTACAGTGTCACTGTAAAAAATGTGACCCTTTTGCTGCATCGTCACTCCCCTGCTTTTGTAGAATATCTCTCTTTTGACCCATGAGAATGCTTCGTAATTGGGTGAAGTAATTGTTTTCTATAAAAGCAATAGAGTGATGATATAGCAAAAGTGGCAAATTTTTTACAGTGTAGGATTCCTCGATATGAATATGACGACACATGTAGCACAGTATATAATTGGTTGAAACGATTCTGGACAAAAACGAGTCACCAAGCATCTTGTTGAGCGGGCAATTTTCGTCAATCTTGTTAACTTCTCATACGAGTACAATCGAATTCTTCCAGGAAATCATCATCAAATTCCATAATAAAAAATGCCTGGCAATGCAATGCACTGTTAAAAATTTGCAACTTTTGCTGCATCGTCACTCCATCGCTTTTATAGAATATCTTTATTTTTATCAATGAGAATTCTTCATAATGCATTTAACTAATCGTTTTCTATATAAGCGGTGAAGTGATAATACACTTTTAAAAATCTGCTGCATTTTGTTGCAACGCACTCCGCCGCTTGTATATAATGTCTCTACTGCGACCTATGAGAATGCTCCTTAATACAGTCAAGTAACCGTTTTCTATACAAGCGCTGGAGTGCGTAGCAAAAAAATGCAGCAGATTTTTAAAAGTGTACAGCAAAAGTTTCAAATTTTTAACAGTGTAGTTCGGACAAAAGCGTCTGTAAAAGAAATATTTGGGAATCAAATGCTGTCACTCTCTTATAGAGGCAGCCAGGTATTGGTTATGAGTTTCAGATTCCTCGTCGAATCGCCACTGCTCATTTCCGAGCCATTACTGCCTGTATATGTATTAGATTGTTGCTGTTTATCGATTGAAGCATAGTGCGATTTTTGCTAAAATCTTTCTTTTTACTTTTTCTGAGTGAAGGGGAAGTACTTTTGACTGACTACACTAGAAAAGCATTTTACTATACATTAATATATGAAGTCATTTTGCTGCGTGCTCATATATGGAAGCACTATGTCGCGCTCTTATGTGTAAGGAACTTTACTTGATGGATTGTCACCTTTTGATACCCACTTTCGATGACCGTAGGATTCGATGCAGACTAAAATTTCATAAATGCGGTAGCTTTTCGAAGTGGAAGATCTCGTCTGAAAAAGTTACCATACAAAGAAATTCTTAAGATTCACAACGATACTAACCGATATTGTAAGTGGTTTCAGAAAAGTTGACAATCAAACAGTGACAAGTAAACTGAATACATCAGAACTTAGCAAAGTGCGTACATTAGTAATGCATTGCAAAGAGCTATCGTGTGCCAGTACACATAATTATATATTACGGTATGCGTAACTAAAAAGTAGGAAATAAAATAAGCTTTTTAAGAAAAAAATATCAACCGACTTCAAAAAAGCGCTAAAAAGAATTAAATAATTCTTTAAAATTCTCTAATGAAAAAACGTTATCCAATAAGCACACATCGGATATCAGGTACCGGCATAAAAAACGGTTAAATTTAATATGTATAATTTAATATCCACCAAACATAGATTTTAGAGATAATATTATTTTACAAGAGATGAATTGACATATTTATGATTTATTTTATGAATATATACATATAAAAAGTAATGAATTACTTTTTGAAGTTGGTGCCAAACTATTTGATGTATATTAAGAATTGTAGCTAAATTATGCCTAGAACCATAATTAAAATGGGGATAATCATTATCGATTGTGATTGTTTGGCACCAACTTCAAAAAGTAATTCATTACTTTTTATATGTATATATTCATAAATTAAATCATAAATATGTCAATTCATCTCTTGAAAAATAATATTATCTCTAAAATCTATGTTTGGTGGATATTAAATTATACATATTAAATTTAACCGTTTTTTATGCCGGTACCTGATATCCGATGTGTGCTTATTGGATAACGTTTTTTCATTAGAGAATTTTAAAGAATTATTAATTAACTTTGCTATTGATAATTAACAAGTATTTGATTTCAATTGATGTAGTGCACAAAATTATATTTATCTGATTACTATTAATTTATTTTTATGAAAAGAATAGGAAAAATAAATAAAATTTTACCATTCTGCTTGCATTTATTACATTGATATATACTATCATTTGATTTTTATAATTACTTACATATTATTAATACTTGATTTCATTTTTTTCTTTCTTTTCATAAATTTTTATAGTAATGGAGCACGCCATCTTTTTGTATAATAATTAATCTTATGCGAAATATATAGATACAGGTCTTATTTAGAGTAAGTATTTATTTGTAAAATGTTTGTCTTATTAAATTTTATTTAATTCTTAAGTTAGAAATGCCTCAAAAAGCTGGGCTTAAAAGGTGTATAAAAAGTTACACATAAAAATGTATAAACATTCAAGTCTCCCGTTGTAAATAGCTTATCTACAAGTTTCTAATACATTAGCGAGTTTTAATTTTTTAAGAGTAAATTTTAGCTACATAACAAAAAAAAAAAAAAAAAAAAAAAAAAAAAAAATACATTTGTTATATTGATATATAACATCATTTGATTTTTATTATAACTCACATGTTATTAATATATGATTTCATTTTTTTCATACATTTTATGGTAGTAATGGAGCACACTATCTTATTTTACAGTAAATTATCTCACAAGAAATATATAGATACATATCTTATTTAAAATAATTACTTATTTGCGAAATGTTTTTCTAATTTAATTAGAAATCCCTCAGAAAGCTGGGTTTAAAATTTGTATAAAATGATATACTAAAAATGCATAAAATATTCAAATCTGCCGTTGGAAAGTAAGTACTTAAGTTTATAATTCATTGGCGAACTTTAATTTTTTTAAAGAGAATTTTAGCTACCCATTCTATATTTCATTTATAAATTACTTATATAGCTCATACACACATAACTCATTTATGATTAACGATCTCTTAACAGCAAAAGGAAAATATGAAATAGTTTTAAAACATAATTTTATTTAACTCAAATATTTTTCATTACACTGATATTAAATGTCTTTTGCTAGAACAAGTAACGTATAACTATTAATTAAAAAAATATCATTTCTTATTCCCATTTATGAAACAAGCTGTTGACTTTTCAACTAACTGTAAAATAATTTCCGGTCTGTTTATTTAATTTGTAAAGATTAAAAAAAGTACTTGTGACACATAAATATTAAACATTGCTTGCTTAAATAGCTATCACCCAACTATTTAATCAAAAGCGGAAACTAAAATTAACCGCATATAAAATCTAATAAAGAGCTTTGTATGGAATTTTATTTTAAAATTAAATGTCATTAAAATCACGTTTTATACTGGAAAATTGTACTTCTTTAATTTCTTCTGATTAATGGATATTCTGTAGTTTTTGAATTAACTTTGCTATTGATAATTAACACATAATTTTATTTTAATTGATTTAGTGCACTAAATTATATTTATATGATTACTATTAATTTAATTTTATTAAAAGAATAGGAAAAATAATAATATTTCATCATTTCGCTTGCATCCATTATATAGATATATAAAAACATTTGATTTTTATAAATATTTATATATTATTAATACTTGATTTGCTTTTTTTCTTTTTTTTTCATAAATTTTGTAGTAATGAAGCACGCCATCATATTGCACAATAATTAATCTTATGAGAAATATATAGATACAGGTCATATTTAGAGTAATTACTTACTTGTGAACTGTTTGTCTTATTAAACTTTATTTAATTCTTAAATTATAAATCCCTCAGAAAGCTGGATTTAAAAGTTGTAAAAATTTTTTTTACTAAAAATACATAAAATATTCAAATCTCCTGTTGGAAATTGAATTTCAGCTATCCACTCTATATTTCATTTATAAATTACTTATATAACTCATACACACATAACTCATTTATGATTAAAGATCTCTTAACAGCAAAATGAAGAGAGGTAATAGTTTAAAAACATCATTTTACTTAAGTCAAATATTTTTCATTACACTGATATTAATCTATCTTTTGCTATAACAAGTACATATAAGTTTTAATTAAAAAGTATCATGTCTTATTCGCATTTATGAAACAAGCTGTTGACTTTTAAACTAACTGTAAATTATTTTTCCGGTCTGTTTATTTAATTTGTAAAGATTAAAAAAAGTTCTTGTGACATATAAATATTAAACATTTCTTGTTTAAATAGCAATCAGCCAACTATTTAGTCAAAAGCAGAAACTAAAATTAGCCGCATATAAAATCTAATAAAGAGTGTTGTATGGAATTTTGTTTTTTAATCAAATATTCTTAAATTCAAATTTTGTACGGGAAAGTGTGTATTTTATTAATTTCTTCGATTAAGTGATATTTTATAGTTTTTTAATTAACTTTGCTATTAATAATTAACAAATATTTGATTTTAAGAGATGAAGTGCATTAAGTTCTATTTATCTGATTACTTTTAATATAGTTTTATTTAATAATAAATAAATTTAATCATTCTGCTTGCATTCTTTACATTTATATATAATATCATTTGATTTTTATAATTACTTACATATTATTAGTACTTGATTTGCTTTTTTTTCATAAACTTTTATAGTAATGGAGCACGTCATTTTATTGCACAATAATCAATTACTTGCGAAATATATGTATACATGTCTTAACTAGAGTAATTATTTATTTGTGAAATGTTTGTCTCATTAAATTTTATTTAATTCTTAAATTAGAAATGCCTCAGAAAGCTGGGTTTAAAAGGTGTATAAAAGGTTATATTTAAAAAGGTATAAAATGTTCAAATCTCAGAGAGTATCTACAAGTTTATAATACATTCCCGAAAATTTAAGAGGAAATTTTAGTTACACACCAAAAAAATTTCCCCATTTTACTTCCGTTCATTATATTGATATATAATATCGTTTGATTTTTATAATAACTCACATGTTATTAATACTTGATTTCCTTTTTTTTCTTTTCAAATATTTTTATAGTAATGTAGCTCACCATCTTATTGTACAATAATTAACCTCTAAGAGAAATATATACATACATATCTAACTTAAAGTAATTACTTATTTTCGAAATGTTTGTCTTATTAAATCTTATTTAATTCTTATATTAGAAATCCCTCAGAAAGCTGGGTTTAAAATGTTATATTAAAAATACATAAAATATTCAAGTCTCCCGTTGGAAAGTGAGTATTTACAAGTTTATAATTCATTGGCGAACTTTAATTTTTTAAGAGGGAATTTTAGCTACCCTCTTCATATTTTATTTATAAATGACTTATATAGCTCATACACACATAAGTCATTTATGATTAACGATCTCTTATCCCGGGAGGACGCGCGCAGGGTCTAAAAGACCCGGAGTACGTATGGTTTTTACAATTGCAACCACTAATTTTTTTAAAGTAATCTTCAACTTATTTTATCGCAAAAATTGTAAGAATTTTCTCCGTCTAAATAAAGCGACTGTTTTAATTTTATTTTATTGGTGACTAAGTTAAAACCATTCACTCCCTGAGAAAGCGCTTTTCTCCCAGGTTAACAGCAAAATAAAGATATGTAATAGTTTAAAAACAATTTTATTTAACTCAAATATTTTCATTACACTAATAATAATATGTCTTTTGCTAGAACAAGTTCATGTAAGTTTTAATTTAAAAGAACCATTTCTTATTCGCATTTATGAAACAAGCTGTTGACTTTTAAACTAACTGTAAATTAAATTTCCGGTCGGTTTATTTTTATTCTGATGATTAAAAAAGTACTTGTGACGCATAAATATTAAACATTGCTTGTTTAAATAGCTAATAATTTAATTAAAACGGGAACTAAAATTAACCGCATATAAAATCTAATAAAGAGTGGAATTTTATTTTTAAATAAAGTATTCTTAAAACCAAGTTTTATACTGAAAGGTATGTACTTCTTTAATTTCTAATAACTTCTTTAATCTTCTTTAATTCTAATAATCTTCTTTAATTAACGGATATTTTACAGTTTTTTAATTAACTTTGCTATCGATAATTAACAAATATTTGATTTTAAATGATGAAGTGCATTAAATTCTATTTATCTGATTACTATTCATTTATTTTTATTTAAAAAACAGAAAGAAAATGAAATAAAATTTAATCATTCCGCTTGGATTCCTTATATTGATATATAATATCATTTGATATTTATAATTACTTACATATTATTAATACTTGATTTACTTTATTTTCCATGTATTTTTATAGTAACGGAGCACGTTATCTTATTGTAGAATAATTAATCTCATGAAAAATATATGGATACATGTCTTATTTATAGTAATTACTTATTTGGGAAATGTTTCTCATGTTAAATTTTATTTAATTCTTCAATTAGAAATTTATCAGAAAGCTGTTCATATTATATATATTGAGTTTAAAACAAGATGAAAATTGCGCTCCGTGATATTTTTTAATTTATGTGGAAACATTTCCCCAATTTTTTAATAGTTGTTGTGTTTTCAGACAGTCAACTTCGAAACTTCATGGCGCGCGAACATTTTGCAAGCTGCGTGAATAATGACTTTTTTTGTAATTTTTTTTTTTTTTTTTTTTTTTTTTTTTTATGATTGTTCTGAGCAAACGAGAACGAGACGTACATTTGTATACGCATTATAAATTGAGATGTAAAAGAAAAGTAATATTGTTCGTGTAATATTTATGTTCGTCTTGTAAATTAAATGTTATAGTTTCGTCAAAAGGAATGTTTTTTAAAGAATATACTTATCATTTAGACGAGACACACCAAATAAAGGCGAATAACCTACATTCCGAGGTAAGAGTTTTAGATTAATAAAGATTCTAGTATTTTTTACGAAACACTAGTAAAAATAGCAAGTATTATTTAGAACCTAGTTTGTCTATCAATGCATTATCTGCGCACATTGCAAAAAAATACAAATTCTAAACATTGTTATATTCTAGATTTTAGAATAAAAAGATTTTGTAATTATTTAACGATTGCGATAACAAATTTTCATCTTCATAAAAGTATATAATAAACTAAAATAAAAAAGTTAGCCGGCTATTTTGATGCAAAGAGAAAGTTAGCAAAGAAAGGGAATTTTGGCGAGATCAAAAATCATAAAGATATCAAAAGACAAATGCTCCCCCCCTCTCCACATACAAACACCTTACGCTATCAAAAGCCAGACCCCCACCAATTCCCACTAAAATGATAACTTATATATATATATATATATAGTTTCTTTTGACAAAAATATTCTTTACTAGTTTAATATATTAGAAAACTTCGCTTCTTTGTAAACATTTAATATTGTATAATTGCAGGTCTGCCTTGGGTGACTATTTTTTAATTCTACCTGCCACCACATTTGAAAAACAGAAATCCATGAAACATCCTTTGGCAACATTTTCTTGAAAAATATACATCAAAATGTATATTAGAGAAATACCGATGTGCCTGCAGATATAGTCGTCTGTGGCAGTCCTTCAATTGGAATTTGTTTGTAAATGAAGAATATGAGAATTGTACATTTACAATCTCTTATCTTATTTATTAATTATGCTGAAACCAACTAACAATCACGCTTTCAACTTTTTTTACATTTTTAAAATGTTATTTTTGTACCATTTATTATTAAGAACGTTTAAAAAAGTTTTTTTAAATACATTTATTTTTTATTTTTTAGGTAAATTTTTTTGCAAAATATTTGCTTGATAAGAATTGTTTTGTTAAAGATTGAACTATAAAACCTAGTTTTATTGATGATATATTTAACAAAGCGAGTTTTTAAAACTTTAGAGCCTGAATAACAAATTTCCTAGATCATCATATTTTTACCATGACTTCTGTAACACTTTTAATAAATGCTAATAAAAACTATTTCCATATGTCTAAATAAAGCCATAAACACACTTTCTCTCAAACACTTTCTTTAATATATTAATGTATTCGCGAGGGAAAGAAAGGAAAACATAACATTTTCTTTTTAACCTAATAAAAACGTCAATCAAACGTTTTGGCGTTGACAGCAATTACCGTAGCAACGTTAGCCAAAACAATTTTGTTAAACAATGAGTTACCAACTGATTACAATATTGCGTTTTAGAACAGTGTCTTTTTCTAACTTATTTGCAATCATCTCCCTGCAATTAAAGCAAAATAAGGTTGAATTTTTCTGGTTTTTTTCTTTATCCTCTGTCGAGTTTCCCTGATTGAGTTATCAAAAAACGTTTTATTAGATTTTGCCAGAGGAAGAAGTTTTCTTTTCCTGTGACATTAAATGTAATAATAGCTATTTTTGAAACTACAGAGTCTTTTTTAAATTACTGATCAAATACAACTGTTGTTGGCATGAACTAACTGAAGTAATTAGAAAAAGTTACAATAAAGTCAATAAAAAGTACGTACTGTCATTTAATTAATAAATTGTTACTTATACAAAAAATAAAATGAAACGCTGAACCCTAAGAGTTAATATCGAAGTCTTATTAAATTGTTTCATTACTTTATTTATTTCCGAAATAAAGCCATTTTTATGAAATAAATCTGTCTTATAATGCCGTATAAAAAAACTAATAATGAATATTTACCCAGCTTTCAATTACCAGTGTGGCTTCTTCAAACATACTTAATTGGTTTACCATAATTAATACTTATTAAGTGAAAATAAAATACGTTTAGGGAAAAAAATGTTAATGGAAATCATGAGATCTCATTTATATGCTATTAGGTTTCGTATTTTAATGTCTGGTACACTTTATAAATATTAGATCAGATATTAATTAATATATTGCTTACAGGATAAAATTCATATACAAAGGAACTTTACTTCCCTTTTTTATGTGAAATGAGCAGAAAATAATGCTATGAATAAAAACAAATTGTTAAAATAGCTTTGTAGAAATACCAGTATTAATTAAATTTATTTTGGAGAAGATTTGATTATTAATGGAGTTGATTTTATGTAAATGACTTAGAAAATTTTCGACAATTTGTATGATTCTTTCTCTACTTATACACATATCTATATATTATATGCATATACCAAATGAAAAAATTTTGGTTCATTCAATTTAATGTTTTCATTTAATGCGATCCTCTTCAATCAGTATTGTATTTAATTCTCTTAACACATAACTGCATGCTTAACTATAATTTCGTTAAAATATTCCATAAAAACAGAAATCATTAACACTATGAAATTTCACATTACTTTTTTGCTAGTGTAGCTATCCTTCCAAGGACGGTGGGTAAAAGTTGTGTTTATCACATAAATTTGAAAAAACTGATAAAAGTAACTGACAATCTGAAATCGTTTAGATGAGCAAATTTCGGCCAGTTATATGTTCTAATAAACACACTATTAGCATTTACAATACTTTTGGGTAAACCAGGCTTTGCGGCTAATATGCCGTAACAAAATTAAGATTTCTTAATAAAACAAGGTTTTAACAAATATGCAATAAAAAAGTCTCTTGCAACTATTGAAATAAATCTACGAATTACTAATTAAAATTAATTTTTATAGGATTTTGAAATTGTATCTTTTTCATCCCCTCCACCCCCCCTTCCCGAAATAAAAAAAAAAAGATTGTCATTTTTCCTTTCCTTTTTTTTTTGGCAAATTTCTATTTTTGCTCACATGCTTCGGAAGCGCATTGACGACATACCCGTCTCGGTGGGAGCGGCAATTCCAATGACAGTTTTTGGAGGGGAAAACCAGTTTGGCGTACTGTGCATGACACTGTGTTTTACTATTGAGAGATTATTTTAGTGCAATTCGGTATATAACGATGGATTTTATTGATAACCTCATTAAATCCGGAAAAAATTACAAAATAATACACATTCACTGTTTTTGCACAAACCAAATGACACCATAGATCATATAAAGAAACCCTTTCTGAAATTGATACTTTATGGGATTGTTAATTCTGATTCACAAATATAAATCTAAAATTACAGCTCCCTTAAATTGCCAATTTCTTTATCAGTTAAAAAAAATTACACGATATCAAATTAATGCGCTTTAATCAAGTGAAAGATATACAAATTGGTTACTTTTGCATTGAGTAATTTTTGCGATTTAGAGATTTTTGCATAAACCAAATGACGTCATGTATGACAGAAAGAAGCCTTTTCTCAAATTGGTACTTTAGTGGAGTTGTAATTTTGATCTACAAATATGAGTCTAAAATTACTAATTCCCTTAAAATGTCAAATTCTTTATCAATAAAAAAAATTACACGATAACAAATTAATGAACTTCAATCAACTGAATGATATGCAAATCTTTAATTTCATTTCATTGTAAAGGCTAAGTTAAATAGTTGTAAACATTTCTCATTTTCTAGACCATTTTGAATAAAAAACAACATTGCAAATGCGCATTCATAGCTTTTACACAAACAAAATGACAATAAGATGCAGAATGAGCCTTTTTCTGAAATTGATAGTTTAGGAGACTGGTAATTCAGTTTCACAAATAGGGATCTAAATAACCCCCTTAATATGCCAATTAATCTACCCATAACCTAAATTTGCGTAATAAGAAATTAACCGGTTTTAATCAGGTGAATGACACACAAACCTAAAATTTTTTATTGTAAAGAGTAAATTATATAATTGTGAAAATTTCTCACTTTGTTTGTAGGAGTAAAGAAAAACTGTGCAAATACACGTTCTATGTTACACGTGTGTTACATGTTTGTGCAAATACACGTGCACAAACAAAATAACAATGCAAATGCGCATTCATCACTTTTGCGCAAATAAAATGATACTAAGCTGACATAAAGAGTCTTTTTTCTGAAATTGACAGCTTAGGAGACTGGTAATTCAGTTTCACAAATAGGAATTTAAATAAGATCCCTTAGTATGTCAATTAATCTACCCATAGCCTAAATTTACTTAATAATAAATCAATCGGTTTTAATCAGGTGAATGATACACAAATTTTAGAAATTTTTATTGTAAAGAGTAAGTTAAATAATTGTGAAAATATCTCACTTTGTTTGTCGGAGTCAAGAAAAAATCTACAAATACATGTTCTATGTTGTACACAAACAAAATGACAGAAAGGGACCGTTTCTGAAATTGATATTTTAATGCACTGGTAATTCAGATTTACAAATAGGTATCTAAAATTACCAGTCCCTTCGCTCTATAATCACATTTCTTATGCATATTTTATTTCTAATGCAGTAAATTGAGTATAACTTCCTTCATTTTTAAAAACGCACATGTATTTTCATCTGCTCAAAGTTTCAATTCCAACAATATGATTTGAAGAAAAAAAAACTAAATCTGAGCCACAAGAATTATTTTAGGGGGAACTGGACAGACAAAAAAATAAATAAATAAATGAATTATAATCTCCCTGAATCGAAATAAAAAAATAAGGGACATGCAAGCCGATGCAGGAATATATTTCAATCGTAAGAAATGTTGCTGTAGCGAAAACACTAGGAGGTATATGCTGTAGTCAGAGTATATACGCTAGAATCATGAACATTCATAGATACAGTATATGACAGTACTTTATTTCATAAAATGAAGATGTACAAAAAAAAATAAAAGGATATATGGCGTGTGTGTCCGTATATCTTCCACTACACACCTGAAGTGTTGTAGTCGTGAAAACATCAGAAGGTATACGCTGTAATCAGATGGTTTAAGCTAGAGTCATAGACATTCATGGATATTGTATACGCCAATACTTTATTTGAGGAAAGAGGGTACACAATACAGAGCAAAAATAATTTAGAGGATACACGGCGTATACCTCCGTATATCCTCTACTACATCCTTGAAGTATTGTAGTCGTAAAAATGTCAGACGGTATACGCTGCAGGCAGAGTGTAGATGCTAGAAGCATGAACATTTATGGATACAGTATACGCTAGTACATTATTTCAGAAATAGAGTGTTTACGGAGCTTCTTAAAACATTAGAGGATATACGACGTATACTTCCGTATAGTTTCCACTACACCCCTGAAATGTTGTAGTCGTAAAAACATCAGAAAAATATACGCTGCAGGCACAGGGATATAAGCTGGAATCATAAACATTTATGGCCAGTACTTTATTTGAGAAACAGAGGATATACGGAGATTCACAAAAAATTAGAGGATATACGGCGTATACCTCCGTATATCATGCACTAAACCCTGAAGTGTTGCAGTCTCAAAACATCAGGAGTTATACGCTGCAGGCACAGGATATAAGCTGGAATCATAAACATTTATGGGTAAAGTATATGCCAGTACTTTATTTGAGAAACAGAGGGTATACGGAGATTCACAAAAATTAGAGGCTATACGGCGCATACATCCGTATATGCCACTATACCCTCTAAGTGTTGTAGTCATAAAAGCATCAGAAGGTATACGCTCTTGGCAGAGGATATACGCTAGGATGATGAACATTTACGGATACAGCGTACACTAGTACTTTATTCGAGAAACAGTGGTCATATAGAGTTTCACAAAAAATTAAAGGGTATACGGCGTATATTTCCGTACATCCTCTACTACACACCTGAAGTGGTGTAATCCTAAAAATATATACGCTATAGGCAGAGGATATAGGACTGAACCATGAACATTAATGGATACATTATAAACCAGTACTTTATTTGAGAGACAGAGGATAAACCGCGTATGCCTCCGTATATATTCCACTATACCTTTGAAGTCTTGTAGTCGTAAAAACATCAGAAGGTATGCGCTATAGGAAGAGAGTTTATGCCAAAGCCATGAATAATCATAATTACGGTATATGCCAATACTTTATTTGAGAAACAGAGGGCATATGGCATATACCTCCGTATATCTTCACTACACTCCTGAAGTGTTGTAGTCGTTAAAACGCCAGAATGTATTCATTATAGGCAGAGGATTTACATTAGTGTCATGAACATTCTTGGAATCAGTATACGACAGTACTTTATTTAAGAAGCAGGGGGTATACGGGGCATTTAAAAATGAAGAGGGTACACAGCGTATGCCTCTGTATAACCTTCACTACATTCCTTGTCGTAAAGACTTCGTATTTCGGCAAAAAAAGAAAAAAAAATTGTGAGATGCACCTTGTATATGTACATATAAGTTCTGTAAGCCAAAGCGTAAAATATTCTCAAATACTATTCTTTTAAAATATTACTGTCATAATTTTCGAATCCAAAAACATTTACTTTTTCCCTTATAGTTTTTCACTAACGGTTCTCTATTTTTATTCAGAATAAATTTTATTAGGTCAATCATAACCTGGAGTTTCTTGTAACTTAACATACGATTTATTGCAATGTGCCGGAGTCTTTACTTTAAGAAAGAAAAAAAAATAAGGACATAATTCATCGAAAGCGTTTTAAAGCTCTTAGATACTGAAAATATCGATTAATTTTGTTTGATTTATTATTATTTTTTGCATATATCCATAAATAAAACGTGATGAAAAAAACTTTCGCTTCCGTAAAAAAAAAATGATTTTGCTTAATCATTTATTTATTTTTTCAAAGACTGAATAAATCTTCATCATTTTCAAAATTTTAATATATTACGGTTTAGATCTACTTAATCTTATATTTAAGGTACAGAAATATTTAAAATACCTTCGAATACTTTTTATTTTTTTATTTATATTTAGTTTTGTATCTTGAAAGTTAAAAATAGTGAAACAAACGTATTTATATTAATAAACATTATTGTGTATGTTGTAATAGTAAAAAGAAGTAAATACAGGGTATATAAAGATGAACTGGTGGTTTTTAAAAAGCGAGTAATAGACAAATGGTGACAGCTATTGGAGATATTCTTGCAAGATGTATGAAATGAGAAATTTCTTTATTATTCATCCATGTTTTAGTACTGGATGCCACCGAAAGCCGTCGCTGCGCTGCCTCAAATAGTAAGAATGCTCAAAATAATGTTACATTTTCAAAGCACATATCAATTGCTTTGTTTTTCTACTGTTGCTAATTTCAGGGTCAAAGCACTTTTGTTGTTAATATATTGAATTTAGTAAGCCTCACTAGAATTTATAAACAAATATATTTCTAAATAATAAGAAAAGCGATATTTTACATAAATATAATAAACTGAACTTTCCTTTTAAAAACTCTTGTCGATTGTGCCATTTGAAGGGCTGATACAAAGAATTTTTTTTTTTTCTGTTGCATCACTATTAAGAATAAATAAATCTTGTAATATATTCTTCTTGTAAAAGTTGGCAAACAATATGTCAAGAATTTTTGTTTCAAAAAAGTTGTGATAAGTAGAATTGAGCAATAGTCACCCGTGGTAGCCGGTGGCATTTGGAAACTAAAATTAAGTAGTTTCGTAAACATACTACCATCCCGAGAGGCGGTTGACTAGGATAAAAAATAAATGCGGACTTAACTTTGATTCATATATTTTTTTAGCATTATTCCAGTTTGAGATTCCCTAGGCCCAGTTTCCAGTGGCATATTCTACTACATCATAAAACATGATAAAAAGGCAATTTTCACGTTCACACATTACAAATAACATTTAAAGGAGACTAATTATTTCTTCATTAATAAATCGGTCAATTTTAATTGTTTTGATTATTATTTCTTATAATAAAAACTCATAAATAAATAAATAAATATATATATATATATATATATATATATATATATATATATATGTATGCTTAACATTAAACAATACATCTATGAAAGGTTTGTCATGAATAGTTATAAATTAATCTATTCTCAACGATTCTTTTTATTAACAAGAAAATAGATGTCTCAAAAATATCAAACACCGATTTAAAACGTTTCTGCAAGCCGTCAATTTCCCAAGTTTTTGTGTTTCCGTGTAAATACTATCTGCTTACCATTATAAAGTAAGTAGCTTTCAGTAAACCTGAGCAACGTATATCAGTTTCGAATATCAGTTTTTTCTTTATAATTTCTGATCTATAATTCGAACTTGATGGGAGACCCTTCTTAAGGATATTGTTAAAACTAATAAATATTTTTTCGCTTATGCATTAATCAGTACGTCTCGGAATGATTTGTCACAAGGAAAACTCTATCAATTTGCAATTTATAGCCCAAACTTAGTGATAACCGCTTTTCTTGTACTTTGTAAAAACTAATAAAATATAATCGCTGCAATAAAACCTTAGCATTTTTTTTTCGCTCAACACGCTTTTCAATATTTCGAATAATACCTACCATCATGAATAACAATTAGCGAAAAGGTATTCATGCATAAATAAAAGAAAGATGCAATTAAAAAGGGCGAACATAAAATATTTATTTACTTTGGCTATTCATAATCTCTTTGTCCATCTAATTAATTGCCCTTTATCCAGCGCTTCGTCCTGTGATTAATTAGTTAATGATTTATGAGGCGTTGTAACACATAGAAAAAATTAAATACATCTGAAAACCTCCATAAAAGAGGGTAATGTACTAAACTCTTGAAATAGAGCTACCTAATTGAAGTTTAATGATTTTTAGGGAAAATAATGGCCGTAAGATGCGAGGCTTAGTACTAAAAATGTCTTGGAAAAAAAGGGAATTAACACATTATTTATTGAATTGTTAATAAGTATTACGGCAAACTGGATGTTATAAAAACGAAAATAGTCAAATACAGATTATTTCTGGAATAATTCATACTCAAAATTTAAAGAGAATTCGATCTTATACTTAGTAAGGAAAAATGTTTCATGGTAATTATTTCAATTGGATCTTAATTGTTTTATCAAACAGAAATTTTTTTAAAACAGAGAATTTATCACAATGATAAGTCCTTTGGTTTTCGGAAATCTAAAAATAATGCAAATTGATACTCTAGTTTCTTCTTGTTATTAGTATACATGGAAAATATCAAATTCATTGGCAGCTCTACAAAACAAATTGAACAACGCGATACCGGAAGAATACAATCGAATTAATTTTTTGCGCTAAATAATAATTTGCACAGAATAATACCGACCATCATGAATATCAATTACTGAAAAGGTATTAATGCATAAATAAAAGAAAGTTGTGATAAATAGATGAACATAAAATATTTATTTATTTTGGCTTTGTCCATATAATTAATTGACCTTTTTCCAGCTCTACATCCTGTGATTAATTGGTTAATGATTTATGAATCGTGGTAACACATAGAGCAAATTAAATACATCTGAAAACGGCCATAAAAGAGGTTAATGTATTACGCTGTTGAAATACAGATACCTAATTGAAGTTTAAGGTTTTTTAGGGAAAATAATGGCCGTAAGATGAAATGATTAGTTCTAAAAGATGTCTTGAATAAAAAAAAATGGAATTAGTACGTTATCTATTGAATTGTTAATGTGTATAATGGTAAACTCAATGCCATAAAAACGAAAATACTCAAATGCAGTTTCTTTTCCTGGAATAATTCATACTGTAAATTTAAATAGTAAGAAAAAATGTTTCAGGTAATTATTTCAATCCTCTTTCAATTCTTTTTTGGTTTTATGAAACAGAATTTTTTAAATATAAATTTTACGATATCCAACGAATTTATCACAATGATGAGCTCATTGCTTTCGGGAAATCGAAAAAAATTGCAAATTGAAGCTCTAGTTTATTTTTCCTTATTATTATTTTACTTTGGTAAATATCAAATTCTCTGGCCACTGTACAAAACAATTTTGAACAACGTGATGACGGAAGAATACAACAATCGAATTAACTTTTAGACTAACAAATAATTTGCGCAGAATAATACCAAACATCATAAAAACAATCAGCGAAAAGGTATCATGCATAAATAAAATAAAGATGCGATAAAACGGCGAACATAAAATATTTATTTACTTTGGCTATTCGTAATCTCTTTGTCCATTTAATTAATTGTCATTTTTTTCCAGCGCTTCGTTCTGTGATTAATTGGTTAATGATTTATGAATCGCGGTAACACATAGAGCAAATTAAATAAAAATCTAAAAACGGCCATAAAAGAGGTTAATGTACTAAACTCTTGAAATACAGCTACCTTATTGAAGTTCAATGATTTTTAGGAAAAATATTGACCGTAAGAGGAAAGACTTAGTACTAAAAGATGTCTTGAAAGAAAAAAAATAGAATTAGTACATTATCTATTGAATTGTTAATGAATGTAATGGTAAACTCTGTGTTATAAAAACGAAAATAGTCAAATGCAGTTTTTTTTCCGTATAATTCATACTGTAAGTTTAAAGAGAAATCGACCTTATAATTATTAAGGAAAAATATTTCATTGTAATTATTTCAATGAATCTTAAATTTTTTTCAAACAGATGTTTTTTCAAAGAAATTTTAACATATTCAGCGATTTTGTCATAGTGATAAATTGGTTGGTTTCGGAAAATCGAAAACTAATTTAAATCGGAAATGTATCTTATTATTATTATTATTATTATTATTATTATTATTATTATTATTATTATTATTATTATTATTATTTTATTATTATTATTATTATTATTATTATTATTATTATTATTATTATTATTATTATTATTATTATTATTATTATTATTATTATTTTATGATGATTATTATTATCATTATTATTATTATTATTATTTTATGGTAAATATTAATTTCACTGGCCACTATACAAAGCAATTTTGAACTAGTCGACATCCTAAGAATATAACTGAAATATTTTTCGCACTAGCTGGTACTAATATAGTACAAACGATTGTTTTATGCCAAATTTTAGTATTTGGAAATGGAGGGTTCAGTGAACAGCAATCTAATATTTCAAATAATTTTAGACACTTTTAAACATTTTAGCAGAAATAAGAAATCGCTTTGAAAGTACAAAGGAATTTAATATTCATTGAATAGTAGAAATTTATCAGGAAAAATATAGACACAGTATGAAATCATGGAAATGTACCATCGCCATTAAAATTGATATTACAAATAGAACAAGTATAAATATCTGAAATCTTTTGTGTTTCTGTGTAAATACTATCTACTTTCCATTATAAAGTAAGAAGCTTTCAGTAAACCTGAGCAACGTATATCAGTTTCGAATATCAGTTTTTTCTTTATAATTTCCGATCTATAATTCGAACTTGATGAGAGACCCTTCTTAAGTATATTGTTAAAACTAATAAATATTTTTTCGCTTATGCATTAATCAGTACGTCTCGGAATGATTTGTCACAAGGAAAACTCACTCTATCAATTTGCAATTTATAACTCAAACCTAGTGGTAGCCCTTTTCTTGAATTTTGTAAAGACTAATAACTCATAATCGCTGCAATAAAGTCTTAAGTTCTCGTTTTTCCCTCAACAAACTGTTCAATATTTCGACTAAACCGACCACCATGAATAACAATTAGCGAAAAGTATTCATGCATAAATAACAGAAAGTTGTGATAAAAACGGTGAGCATAAAATATTTATTTACTTTGGCTATTCATGATCTCTTTGTCTATTTAATTAATTGTCTTTTTTCCAACGTTTCGTCCTGTGATTAATTGGTTAATGATTTATGAGTCGTCGTAACACATAGAGAAAATTAAATACATCTGAAAAGGGCCATAAAAGAGGTTAATATACTAAACTCTTAAAATACATCTACCTAATTGAAGTTTAATGATTTTTAGGGAAAATAATGGCCGTAAGATGAAAGGCTTAGTACTAAAAAATGTCCTGCGAAAAAAAGGGAATTAGTACATTAAATTGTTAATGAATATAATGGTAACGTTATAAAAACGAAAGTAGTCAAATGCAGCTTCTTTTCCGGGAATAATTCATACTGTAAATTTAAATAGTAAGGAAAATGTTTCATGGTAATTATTTCAATTGGATCTTTATTGTTTTATCAAACAGAATTTTTTATATAAGTTTTACGATATTCAGCAAATTTATAACAATGATAAGTTCAGTGGTTTCAGGAAATCGAAAAATAATATAAATTGAAGCGCTAGTTTATTCCTCTAATTATTATTATACTTTGGAAAATATCAAATTCACTGGTTACTCTACAAAACAATTTTGAAAAACGCGATACCAGAAGAATACAATCGAATTAATTTTTTGCACTAAATAATAATTTGCACAGAATAATACCGACCATCATGAATAACAAATAGCGAAAAGGTATTCACACGTAAATAAAAGAAAAATGCGATAAAAACGGCGAACATAAAATATTTATTTACTTTGGCTATTCATGATCTCTTTGTCCATTTAATTAATTGTCCTTTTTCCAGTGCTTCGTCCTGTGATTAATTGGTTAATGATTTATGAGACGTCGTAACACATAGAGTAATTTATATACATCTGAAAACGGCCATAAAAGAGGTTAATGCACTAAACTCTTTAAATACAGCTACCTAATTGAAGTTTAATGATTTTTAGGGAAAATAATGGCCGTAAGATGCAAGGCTTAGTACTAAAAGATGTCTTGCCAAAAACAACGGACTTAGTACATTATCTAATCAATTGTTAATGAGTATGACGGTAAATTCGATGTTATAAAAACGAAAATAGTCAAATGCCTTTCTTTTTTCCGGAATAATTCATACTGTAAATTTAAAGAGAAATTGACCTTATAATAAGAAGGGAAAATGTTTCAAGGTAATTATTTTAATAGGATCTTAAATGTTTGAAAAAACAGATGTTTTTTCAAAAAATATATTACCATATTCAGCGAATTTATCACAGTGATAAACTGATTGGTTTCGAAAAGTCAATTAATAATGTAAATCAGAAATGTAGTTTATAATAATAATAATAATAATAATTACAATTTCACTATGGAAAACACCAATTTCACTGGCCGCTCTACAAAACAATTTTGAGGAACGTGATGCTGGAAAAATACAATTGAAATATTTTTTGTCATTAACTAGTACTTATAGAATACAAACCATTGGTACAAAACAATTTTGAGCAACTTGATTCCGGAAAAATAATATTGAAATATTTTTCACACTAACTGGTACTAAAATAATACAAACCATTGATACAAAACATTTTTGAGCAATTCGATGCCGGAAGAATGTATTTGAAATAATTTTCGCACTAACTGGTAGTATTAGAGTACAGCCGTATGGTACAAAACCATTTTGAGCAACTCGATATCTGAAGTATAAAATTTAAATATTTTTCGCACTAACTGGTACTAATAGAGTACAAACGATTGGTTTATGCCAAATTTTAGTGTTTGGACATGGAGAATTCATTGAACAACACAACTCAAATCAAAAAGTATATCTAATCATTTTAGACGCTTGGCTCCTTAACATTTTAGTAGTAATAAGGAATCGTTTGAAAGTAACGAAAAAAACCAGGGTACACGGCGTAAATGCGGGGTGTCGTAAGTCGGGTTTTCACCTTATTGTGTCAAAATTGTAATAAATGAAACGAAACATTCGTTGGAACAGTCCTGTAGCAAACTGTATAAATATTTAGTACTCTAAAATTTAAAAGAAACGCATATTAATGTTTTAGCAAGACGAGTATCAATATGATCATTAAAGTTTAGCTGTCGAAAAGTGAATTTTTTAATACAGAAATTTAGAAAATTCAATTTTCGAATTTCATGTGAAAGAAATGATATGAAGTTATTTAATTACTATATTAGTATCTAACAGTTCATATTTAAAATCGGGATTGTACATTGCGTGTCCTTAATGATTTATTATATCTGTCGAGGATATGCTAAATGATTCTGTTAACGACTCTGAATCACATAATGAATATATATTAAACTATCAGTCTGTCACTATCGTCTTCTTTAAAATTTAGGGATTAATGGCAGTTATTTTATAATATTACGACGGGAAATTAATGTACTGTTTCCCAGTTTTACTGATATAGTAATATTGATAGGCTGCTATAAAAAAGTATTTCTAATTTATAGATAACGTTTCTTAAATATGGTAATTATTTCTACATTAAGATTCAGCTAAGCATAATAAAGTAATGAATTTAGGTTGGATTATATTAGTCTGTCTTCATAAGCTATCTATAAATTTTAGACATTAATCAGCGCCATATTTTAATATTTTCATCAGAAATTCATATATATAGCAGAGTGTATTTTGTTAATGTAATCTGACATGCAAAATAAGTTTAAACTATTGATAATATTTCTCAACTGTGAAAACTATGTCTCTTTAAATTTAATCCAAATATTCATATTTTATTGTTGAATAATTTTTTTCTTTGAGTTTTAATGCTAAATTTATGAAAAATTTATATAAGTAAAATACTGTTTTCATTTTTAAAGAATTAAAATGCTATGACAAAACAATATTTTAGTTGCCTTATTATACAGATCTTTTTGTTCTGATTTTTACACTAATATATCTTAACTATTACTTTAGCTTAAATTTGTATGTATCTGCATTGCATGTATATTTTTAATAAAATTTTTTACTGTTTACATATATACTAGTGGTGTATATGCATTTATTATATGACTTCATTAATGTTTAATGAATTAGTAATAATAATAATAATTTTAAATATTTGCTTAATTCTTTTTTGCACTGTTTGCGTTTCTTTTATTTTAAGCAATTATTTCACTCATTCAGTTTAAAATAAAAGTTACTTTGCTGAAAGAATCATGTGTAATAAAGCGAATAAAGAGTCAGAAAATGGTACTATCAGTTAAATCTTTTTGTAATATACTATTTTTTAAACATCTGCAAAAAACCCCTCCCTAAACTATTATTATATGAATAGGATATGAATTGAACAGTGCGTAAAACAGCAACATGCGTTATGTTTCAGTCAGTAAAATATTCCTTAAACTCTAATTAATCTATTTGGATAGCTAGTGTAAATGTTAAAAACGTAAAAATAGATTTTTTTCTAAAAATGGGAAAAAAATGAGACCCTCAAAGGGTTAAACATATTTCAATGCTTTCATGATACTCACTATTTTTTTGAACTAGAAACTAAGCTCTGTGCGATTGTTTAATTTTTTATAGATATCTTAATGTAAAAAAAATAAGGAATTTTGACATACTTTCAAATATTTCAGTTAATTTTGAAGATACTGTAAAATCCCTAGTTCTGCAGTTTTCCGCTGAAAGCGGTACTCCAAATTTTCTGGACACCTTCAAATTCTTGCAGTTTATTTCGCAATCTTTAATCGCAGACAATTCTGTTATTTAGATAGCGAAGAAAATTATTTTAAACTACTCATGTCAGAACATGTGGAAGCCTGATTTACACGGATCATCTGCAACACTAGTGGACAATTAATTGTAATAATAGGACACAGTGTGCAGTTTAAAATATGTATGTAAGGTACCCTGGGGTAATAACGCCAGGCGGGGTAATAACGCCAAGTGCTTATATTTTGCATAATTATGAAATAATCAGGTAAATGACACCCATGTGCTCTGCACAGAAGGGTTTTGAGTCACATAAATAGCAAAAAACAGCTTCAAGTTAATTTGTTTCATTTTTAGGTCTTATTGTTTTTACAAACAACTAAAATTAACGCTTGATCTAAAATTTGCGAGATACGTTTTGTGATGTGAAGACTATCTTTTTATCCGGAAATACTTTGTTAATTACATAAATTTGTAGTGCATTTCATGTACTTTTAAATTGTTGTTGAAGATTTTGGATATCTTCTCGAGATAATTTGTAATTTAAAATGTACTGCGCAATAACTATACCGGGGTAATAACGCCAATCCTTGACTTTAGTACCCCGGTTGATTCCATACAGTGGCCGAGCTACATCCTAAATGCTGATTCAAATAGACAAAGTTAAAACTGTCCAATGTTTCTCATATTTCTATTTAAGCGGTCCTTTTTAAGCAAAAAGAAGCTCACGGTCTGATATTCTTTTGCCTCATCCCCTCCTCCCACACCACACCATTATTTTTCTTACACTTTCACAAAAAATTGAACATTTTCAATAGCTTAGAATGCAATTTGTCAATTTCTAAGTTTATAGAGTTTGTATTTTTAGAATTGGGCTATCTACATGCAATTATTCCATCTTATTTCATAGTTTTGTTTGCATGGCGTTATTACCCATATAGGTGGGTAATAACGCCAAATAGCATTGGTCAAGAAAAAACGCCATTACATTTTATGAATACATATCTGTTAAATTATTTTATTTTATATAGATAGTCAATGAGTTGCTGTATCAGATCCTATATTTGTTTGAAAAATGCAATCTAAAACTAAGCCGTGAAAATTGGTAGAACCTTAACGTGGCGTTATTACCCCAGGGTACCTTAGTACAAAAAAATTGAAGCATATTTAGATATCTGTCAATGTCTGGCGTAATCTTGAAATTTCGCTAAACACCTAATAAACGGGTCACGTAAAATTAAGTGTTTTGTATTTTTGTAATGCTGCCCACAGGCGATACCTTTGCATTTCACGTGTTACATTATTTCTCAAAAAACATATTAAAAAATCTTATTTTTTCAGTTAGAGTACTACGCATAGAAATACTTCGATTGGAAATAATATCATTATTATACATATTGATTTACAATATAAACACGAACAGAGAAAAGCAATTCTGTTAAATAATGTAACATGCCAATTTAAAGCCCATAGGCGTGGTATTCTGTTTAAGAGATGAACTGGACCTGTTCATAAAGTGTTTAAAATGACAATATACCCGAATGTTTGAAAATATTACTAAAATATTACTAAAATATTTCAATAATTTTGTGTTTCTCCATCATTCTGTACTAGTCAGTCGTTAGGGAAGTCGTTCTCTTTGGGAAAATGAATTCGAATCGGAAACTTCTATCATTTAATTATTAGATATTAATGCCAATAACTAATATCTGCTAATTATGGGGTAAACGTTTTGTGTACGAACTGAATTTGCCAAATTGAAACGACCTAATACATTTGAACTAACAATATATGTACTTATTGAATATTGTGAATTTTTTTAAGCACTCTGAACGCAGGCAGATAGTTTAAATTCCTTTAATTTAAAGTCCTATAATAATAGAGAAATGTAGTTTTTTACAGACTGAATTTTCTTTAGAGCTTTATTAACAATTTGGAAAACGGTTGTTTCTATCGGTGAAGAATAGCGATATCTGAAGCGTACCTGAAGCCTTGTGATATACGGATTTTATTCGTTTTCTGATTGGTCCATGTTTAAAGTCCATAAATAGAATACTTTTGTTGCTACGATGAGCAAAACAAAATATAAAAACTACAAAAAAATTAATAACCCGAAAACTCTTATTATACAGCTTTCAAACAAAATGCATTTTAAAGTAATTATTTTATCCTATACGATGGTGTAAAAGTTGAAAATTTGCGATAATATAAAATTTTAAAATTTGAAGTACTAAACATTTTAAAACTGAAATTTCATTTATAATTTGTTTAGGATTGGTCCAGGAATATTAATGTTTAATCCCTGACTTAGGTAATATATGACTCAGTTACGTAACCCACGTTCTGATCATCATAAAAATGGTATTTATTATTATAATTATTGTTTTCTTTTTAGTTTTTACGAATTTTTTTACATTTTTTATTTGAATAACGGGAAAATGTCGTTGTTACTAAACAAGGAACGCAAATATTACAAAATGGGTGGACGCAATCTATTATATATGGAATTGTAAAAAAGAATTGAAAAGAAAGACGTCATATGAAAGATTGCCTTTTAACGTAAAAGAAAAAAAAAATAAATAAAAATAAAAAGAGGTTTGAATATCGATCTCTCCACCGATTATAAAATGTGTGACGATCATGTTAAAAAAAGTAATGTAATGTAAAACTAATTAATTGTAAAGGACCATGTTTTATTTATTTATTTAAAAACAGAATTTATTTTTAAGTCTTAAATTATACTTTTTGAAAAAGAATCATTTTACGAATGGCTGTTGTAATTTGTTAAATTATATTTTTTTAAGAACTTAAAAATATTTTAAATCTTTAATATATATATATATATATATATATAAATGATTATTGTATGAACATGAGAATTTCATCAGCACATTACAAATGCGTGCATATACAAAGTTCCATGAATCACACTAAATCTATGAATTGAATATTTTTTAAGCAAAACTTTTAAAACAAATTAGTAAGATAAGTGATTTATACGAGAATTTCTTTATCAGGGATGAAAATTCATTACTGGGAACATTTTTCAAAAAGGGACTGAAGTTTAACAACTTTCTGTTTTATGATTTATGAAGAGCTTTAACAGTGTTGTAATTAATCAAAGTATTGTTTTGGGAAATTGTGTGTGGAAGTCGTGAAATTTGCATAAAAACCTGGAATTTCAGGTTAAAACAGTTTTAATAATTATTATTTATGATTCTAGTATTTATAAAGTAACGTCTAGAGTTTTATCTTTATAAAACCAAAATATGTATCTCTTCTTTTATAATGTTTGGACTTTATTAATTAAAAATAATATATTTGAAATCTCCGAAAAAATGTGCGATGAACAATAAAATTTCAAAATGTAGATAAATAAAAACAAACTAGAATATTAAATTTCAATAAGCGTCTAACTTGAAACATATATACATATACACATTTTCTTTCAAATCCAGTCTATATATATAGTAATATATTGCGATTCATAGGACTGATCAACTCCTTTTTTTCATTCTTTATCGTGAATAATAATCATAAAATAATAGTAATAATTAACAACGATAAACTTATATTGATGTAAAATACAAAATGCGCTTTGAAATACGCAAATCTGACTAATTTTTTAAAAATTAAATTTGAGTTTAAACTATTTCTTTTTTTCTTGCGAGCATGTCCAGTACCAGATGGCAATAATTAAATCACGCCAAATTGAAATGGTCTAGGATAAAATAGATTGTAAAATAATAAACTAGAAGGTAGGCACCGAAGTGGTCTTTGAGATCACTAAAAGCACACCAAATTGAATTTGCCTAACATAAACCACTTCAAACCAATAATTAGCTGTCTAAACTTGTTTATTCTAATGAACGTTATGCCAAATTAGTTTTCCAAAGAAAAATTAGTTCATCCAATGGCCGTTAGAATAAACTAGTTTGGCCTAGAAAAAAACAGTGAAAGCAATGGGCGCTTTAGTATAAATAAGTTTGGCTTAAAATCGGGTTTGACTCGAACATATACATAGTTTTTAAACTTCGATGTGAAATAATATACTTGTTCGAAAAAAAAAAATTTAAACTAAACTGCAAAAATTCTTATAACATTAACAAGGATATTACACCGTTATATGGGTTGCAATGTAACTAACCCATTTACCTTCCAGGATTCTCTCCCCTAGGACTTGGCTCCCGAAAATTTCAAGTTGACCTAATCGACGCAGGGACTCAAGGGACCCTGTGCGGTCCGAAGAGATTCGAGAGCACCAATCAAGTCCACTGCACCAGAACCGTACAGGTTGACCTCATAGACGCAGAGACTCAAGGGACTCTGGCCGGTCCGACACCGTTCTGGTACCTCCCCCTAGTGAGCTAACGCCTCTCAGGCTTTCAAGTTGACCTCATTGACGCAGGGACCCACGGGACCCTGTGCGGTCCGAAGAGCAATGGGAAGCAACCTACTAGCCCACTTACCCCGAACCGCACACGCTCACCTCATCGACGCAGAGACTCAAGGGACTCTGCGCGGTCCGAAACGTGTTCAGCGTTTTTGTTTTTCGTTTTTTTCCTTGTTTTTTTCTAATGACAGTACACATCTTTATTAAGTGCATTTGGAGTCTGTCCGCACGAGCTACCGGACCCGCTCCAATGGGAAAGCCCATGGAGCGCCTTTTTAGGTGCGTTCGTAATTATGTAAATACGTAGCACCTATTGTTGTCGCTCAGTCCGTCCGTCTGTCTGTCTGTCCGTCTGTCTGTCTGTCCGTCTGTCTGTCTGTCTGTCCGTCTGTCTGTCTGTCTGTCCGTCCGCATATAACAACGCAAAAACTACCCAACCGAATCGTTTGAAATTTAAAATACATAATTATTACATAATTTTGTCGAGGCATTTCAAATTTTATGAAAATCGGGTGGATAGATCAATTACAGGGACAATCAAAAGGATTCCGTTACATTACGGTCAATGGGGAAAAAAGTTTCAAATGCATTTTAATCGTTTGAAATTTAAAACGTATATTTATTGCATAATTTTGTCGAGTTATTTCAAATTTTATGAAAATCGTATGGATAGATCAATTACAGGGACAATCAAAAGGATTCCGTCACATTACGGTCAATGGGGAAAAAAGTTTCAAATGCATTTTAATCGTTTGAAATTTAAAACGTATATTTATTACATAATTTTGTCGAGTCATTTCAAATTTTATGAAAATCGTATGGATAGATCAATTACAGGGACAGTCAAAAGGATTCCGTTACATTACGGTCAATGGGGAAAAAAGTTTCAAATGCATTTTAATCTTTTGAAATTTAAAACGTATATTTATTACATAATTTTGTCGAGTCATTTCAAATTTTATGAAAATCGGATGCATTGATCAATTACAGGGACAATCAAAAGTATTCCGTTACATTACGGTCAATGGGGAAAACAGTTTCAAATGCATTTTAATGGTGTTACACTCATTTGAATATAATAGAATCGACATGAATCTATGAAATATGTACTAAAAATACATTTTGTGTAATCTGTGATGCAAAGAATATTTATTATTAAATTACAGGGCCACAAAATTTTTCCCACTAAATAATGTTATACGGGGAAACATTGTTTGGGGGGTGTTTTAATTATATTAAACTACTTCACATTTTATGAATAAGATATACGTTAATGAAGTATAATAAGAATTACTCCCTGCATATTTACAGGAACACAAAGATTTCGACCACTATACTGTATCCAAAGTACGCTCTACTATATCAGCAAGATCTGAATATTTTAAAACTTCGTTATCAACGAATGCACCTCATTTGCTACGCTTTACGTGCAATTTCCAACTTGTTTTTTCTTCCTTGGGTACGGTAGAAAGGAGGGTTCTCGTCACCTCCAGCAGCGATTCGACTGCCTTGAATTTCGGCCCAAAAACTCTCCCTTCACTGGCACTACTTAGCATTTCGGCCTTTTTAGTTTTGGTTATTTATTTTTCTAATTCTCCCTCAAAATTGCCCCCCCCTGTTGTCTGCTAAGGACATGCCACCGTTTCAGCTCAAAAAATTTTAGCTCCAGCCCCATTTTACCTGGCACGGCGAGTGGGAGTGATGTGCGGCGCCAAACTCAGTACATTCACAAAGGCAATAAACTACTCAGTCCAGCAACCGTTAGCCACAATCTGCCGACCTCGGCACTTGTCTGCGTAGATCGCCCCCATCTTGCCGGCTAAAATTCCATCATGTACGCTAATGGCGCCTGGTACATGTAAAATCCGTCGTGGGTGCAAAGTCCTCCAAGTTACCTGTGAATTATACCTCTGGAGGTGCCTTGCCAGGTGAAGGTCTCGTGATCAGATCAAGGCTCTAAATTACGAGACCATGCGAAGCCATTTGCAGTTCAAACAACAGGATGTACCATTAATTAACAGGCAAAACAAAGTATGCTCAACGATAAGCAAATACAGCAGAAATGATGGAATGCGAAGCAAAGTTTATTGCCGCTACGTGGCAATTAGGCGGTCGTCCGCCCCAATACCAGATATTTAACCCGTTAAGCTGAGGTAACTCGGCAGGTAGGGGCCTGGTCATCGTTTAGAAAGAAAGAAAAGATATTACACCACGACGGGTAAAAACGTACTTTAATTGCTTACTTACTAAAAAAATGTTACTTTAATGTTCAATCTTAAATCTCTGTACATATTCGCGAAATGGGAATTCTGTTAGAAGTATCGTTTTGATGTTATTGTGTTCCTTCACAAAAATAGACAAAACAGACGAATAGAACACATTTCATTGCACTTATGTATTCGGAAATGAAATAAAAACTTTTCTATGTAGGTTACGTAAAAAACACTAGCAATTATACTATGGTATGATTTAAATTATATTTTTTACTATCTCGTGACTGTTTTTTAACAAAAAAAAGGTGGGGCATGAAATACAACGAAAATAGTTAAGAATTAAAAAAATTCTTAGATACTTCTCAGTTATTAGATATTAGCCTAAAACTTTAGATACTTTTTATACTTCAGAACGATTTACAACCGTAATATACTGTATATATGTATATACATAAATTTCTGTATAATAAAAATAATTCAAATATTCCATGAAATATTTAAATAAGTTAGAATATGCAATCCCCTATGTATTTAAAAAAAAAACAGTTGTATTCCAAAGAAATAAAAATAAGGATTTATACATACCACTCTTCAAATATGTTCTTTTCTCCCAGGAAAACAAACATCAACGCATTAGTATGTCATCTTATGCAGAAAACTGTCACGACATAAAAAGATAAAATGACAAGATGTCACTTCTGTTTCTTACAACCAACAGGTTATTTGAGTGATGTTTATTAGATGTTTTTTCTTGATGATACATTACTAATACATTATTTTATGCACAGCAAGGACATACACTTGGTCCCTCCCAATATCTTAATAACTCTTGTGAATATTTATGAAAGTAATAATGATTTATTGTAATAACACTAAGAGAGATATAACTGTTATTCATCAGAAGTTATTGCAAAAGATAAAAAGTGCAAGATTATTTTCTTGCATTTGTATCTAACTAGAGGTTTTTGAAATGATTGAGTGTTGGGCAGTCTTTGTAGGAACGATAACGAGTTACATTATTTCTGTTACTTGCATTTATTTACCTTTTATGATTTCAATTAAAATAATTTATTTCGCAATATTGATGATCGTACTTTACTGAAAACTTAATTATATAATAACGAATATATATATATTTTAATGTAGCCTAAAATTTTATATACCTCTTATTTTCCAGAACGCGTTATGTACCGTAATATACGGTATATGTAATGAAACCTGTATGATTATACAAGAAAAAATTCTAAATATTCCATGAAAAAATTTATTAAGTTACATTATGCAATCTCCTATTAAAAAATCAGTTGTGTTCTAATAAAAATAAAAATATGGATATATCCATAACAACCTTCAAATAAGTTCTTTTAACCTGGTAAACAAACATCAACTGGTTAGCATGTCCTCATATTCGGAAAACTACATGCATGCCACAACATAAAAAAATAAAAATGACAAGATGTCACTTGTTTCTTTCAACCAACAGGTTATTTGAGGGATTTTTATCGCATTTATAAGTACATGTCTATATTATTTTCTTGATCATACATTACTAATACGTTATTTTATGCAGAACAAGGACATACGCTTGGTTCCTCCCAATAGATTTGCTAACTTTTGTGAATATTTATGAAAGTACTAATGATTTATTGCAATAACACTAACAGAGACATAACTGTTATTACTTAGAATTGCTACCAGAGATAAAAAGCGCAACCTTATTTTCTTATATTTGTATCTAACTAGAAGTGATTGATTGCTGGATTGTCAATGTTAGTAAAGATAACGTGTTACATTATTTCTATTACTTTTATTTATTAAGCTTATATGAATGTAATTGACTCCACACTAGGATCAGAGACAGACTCGGATGATAATGTAAAGTCTATGGGAGCGTTCTTTCAGGTAGCTTTCATTACAAAAAGTAAAAAGCTACCTATTGCAGCCGTCCGGAGAAAAGCACTTCCAGAAAATTTTGGTATATTTTCACCGATCATAACCCCCAGACCCCAAAACCACCCTCCGTTCAAATGTTGACACACACATATATACAGTCACCGCAAAAAAAATCTTGACACTTGCGATTTCAGATGTTTTGTTAAATATCTAAAAATATACGTGAGGAATAACTCTGAAACTCCAGATGTATAAACAAAATAGTACTAGTCATATATTTTCGCGAAGAGTTTTCTCCGAAATCCAACAGGGGACCATCAACAAATTGAAAAAGAACGAAGATCTTTTGGATAACCCTGTCAAAACTAATGAAGCAAAAGAATTCAAACTGCAGATTATAATTAAGTGGCTTATTCTAATAAATCGTGTTTATTTTTATGAATATAGCATGTAAACTCGTAGAGAAATTAAGGTTTTTATAAAAACGGTCCCAAAGTTTTCCAAGTTTTTCGCTCATAATTTGTAGAGTTCTTCATCAAATTCAATGTTCTTTTCAGAAAATATGACAATCAACATTGTACATAATACCCTGTAATGAGAATCAAAAAATAGTAAAAATTATATGATAAATGAGCAGGTTTACTAAATAATTTTTTACTGCGCATGCGTCAAAGCTATTAAAATTTCATTTGCATATTATGTTAGTTAAATGTACAGAGCAACTTATGTGAAATTCTCAAAAACATAGCTTGAAAACTCTGAAAATTATCGTCAATAGAATATGGTCGAAATCCATTATTTCCAAAATGAAGCAAAAAGATGTGGGGCTGTATCCATATTCCATTGATTAGTACCTACACACTATTGCACGTAGTACTAAATTTGGATACAGTTCCTTATCTTTTTGCTCTATTTTGGGAATAACGGATTTTGACCATATTCTATTGACGATAATTTCCAGAGTTTTTAAGCTATGTTTTTGAGATTTTCATAAAAGTTGCTCTATGCCTTTAAATAACATAATATGCAGATGAAATTTTAATAGCGTTGACGCATGCGCAGTAAAAAATTATTTACTAAACCAGCTCATTTGTCCTACAATTTTTATTATTTTTAAATTCTGATTGCAGGGTGTTATGTACAATGTTGATTGTCATATTTTCTGAAAGAACTTTGCCTTTAATGAAGAACTCTTCAAATTATAAGCGAAAAACTTGGAAAAGGTTCTGACCGTTTTTATAAAAACCTTAATTTTTCAACGAGTTTACATGCTATATTCATAAAAATAAACACGATTTATTAGAATAAGCCACTTAATTATAATCTGCAGTTTGAATTCTTTTGCTTCATTAGTTTTGACAGGGTTATCCAAAAGATCTTCGTTCTTTTTTCAATTTGTTGACGGTCCCCTGTTGGATTTCGGGGAAAACTCTTCGCGAAAATATATGATTAGTACTATTTTGTTTACACATCTGGAGTTTAAGAGTTATTCCTCACATATATTTTTAGATATTTAACAAAACGTCTAAAATCGCAAGTGTCAAGATTTTTTTGGCGGTGACTGTATATATATATATATATATATACATATCTGATTTTTGTCATGCTATAAGTAACTTATTTATAAACCGAATAGTTATAATCTGCAATCTCCTATTAAAAAATCAGTTTTATTCTAAAAACAAGCAAAAATAAAGATTTCAGCATAACAACCTTCCAATAAGTTATTTCTGTTCGTGTAAACAAACATCAACTGATTTGTATGTCATCCTATTTAGAAAACGATGTCACGACATAAAAAGATAAAAATGATAAGATGTCACTTCTGTTTCTTTCAACAAACATGTTTTTTGAGTGATGTTTATTGCATATATAAGTACATGTATATATTTTTTTCTTGGTGACACATTACAAATAAGCTGTTTTATCCACAACAAGGACATACGCTTTGTCCCTCCCAATATCTTAATAACTCTTGCGAATATTTATGAAAGTATTAATGATTTACTGCAAAAATTTCAAGATAGTGATAACCGTTATTCATCCCAAGTTGCTGCAAGTGATAAAAAGTACATTATTTTCTTCCATTTCCCTAGTAGCAAACCAATATTGGTCCAACGTTGCGGCAATATTTCATCTATTAGAAATATTGCCAATAAAACGTCAATATTGCTCAAATATTGGGATGTTTAAATTTTGCCCTTATTTAGCCAATCTTTACAGCCAATATATGACAATATTTCGGTTTCATTGGAAATATTGCCAATATTCTACAAATGTTGGCGTTTCATTAGAAATATTTCCATGGAAATTCCAATATTTAACCAATATTGGTGTTTTATTGGCAATATTTCCAATTTAACTCCAATATTGGCATAATATTGGCTGCAAATATTGGCAAAAAAGGGCAAAATATAAACATCCCAATAATGGAGCAATATTTCATGCCAATATTGTGCCAATGTGCCAATATTGCTTCAAGATGTAGCCATTATTGGTCCAATATATTTTGGTTACTGGGGTTGTATCAAACTAGAAGTTCTTGAAGTGATTAAATGTTGCGCAGTCTTGGTTGGAAAGATAATGAGTTGCATTTTTTTTAATTACTTACATTTATTTAGCTTATATAAATGAAATTAAAAGAATTCATTTCGCAATATTGGCGATCGTACTTTACTGAAACTTTAATTATATAAAAACGAACATATTAAAAATATGTAGCTTAAAATTTTAGGTATCTCTTATACTCCAGAAAAAGTTGCATACCGTACTATACGATATATAATAAAAATCTGCTTGATTTTACCAGAAAAAAAACAAATATTGCATAAAATATTCTGATAAGTTGCAATATTTAATTTCCTATAAGAAAAATTAGTTTTATTTGAAGAAAAATAAAAAAAAGTATTTATACATAACAACCTTCAAATAAGTTTTTTTCGCCAGAGGAAACAAATATCAACTGATTAGTATATCATCTTATTCAGAAAAAGACGCCACAATATAAAAAGACAAAAAAATGACAAAATGTCACTTCTGTTTCTTTTAACCAATAGGTTATTTGAGTGATGTTTATTGCATATATAAGTACCTGTATGATATATGTATATATTTTATATGATACATTACTAATTCGTTATTTTATGTACAACAAGCACATACATTTGGTCCCTCCCAATATCTTTACTAACTTTTGTGAATATTTATGGAAACATTAATGATTTATTGCAATAACATCAAGAGAAAGGTCGGCGTTATTCATCAAAATTTGCTTCAAGAGATAAAAAGTGCTACATATTTTCTTGCATTTGTACCTAACTAGAAGTTCTTGAAGTGATTCATTGTTGGGCAGTCATTGTTCGTAATATAACGAATTACATTATTTCTACTACTTACATTTATTTAGCTTATATAATTGCAAATCCTTAAATAAAAAAATCCTTTTCGCAATATTGTCGATCGAACTTTACTGAAGTCTTTATTATATAATAACGAACATATTTAACACTAATTAAAAAAAATGTAGCCTAAAATTGTAGATACTTATTATACTGCAGAATATATATAACTTACATACCGTAATTTAAGGTATATAAAAATCCAAAATATTACATCAAATATTCTGATAAGTTACAATGCGCAATCCCCTATAAAAAAAGCATATTCCACGAAAAATAAAAATAAGGTTTTATACATCAAAACCTTCAAAAAGTTCTCTTCGCCCGGAAAAACAAACATCAGTTGATTAGTATGTCATCTTATTCAAAAAACTATGTCACAACATACAAATTAAAACTAACACGATGTCACTTCTGTTTCTTTCAACCAACAGGTTATTTGAGTGATGTTTATTGCACATAAGTGCATGTATGTATTTTTTTCTTCATGGTACATTACTAATACGTTATTTTATGAACAGCAAGGATATACATTTGGTCCCTACCAATATCTTTGATAATACTTGTGAATATTTATGAAAGTTTTAATTATTTATTGCGATAACACCAAGAAGGAGACAGCCGTTATTCACCAGAAGTTGTAAGTGATAAAAAGCGCAATAATTTTTTCTTAAATTTGTATCTAACTAAAAGTTCTTGAAGTGATTGATGGAAGGGTAACCTTTGTAGAAAACACAACGACTTACTTTATTTCTGTTATTTTCATTTCTTTAGCTTATATAAATGCAGTTAAAATAATTCATTTTGCAATATTGATGATCGTGCTTTACTGAAACCTTAGTTGTATAATAACGAACATTTAAAAATAAAAAAAATGTAGGCCAAAATTTAGGTTACCTGTTATATTCCAGAACCATTTATATACCTTAATATACGGTACAAATGTATATATAAAAATCTATATGATTGTATCAGAAAAGAACGTCCTTCCGGCAATGCCGGGAGGAAGAGGTAGCTTTCATATACTTATTTATGTATTATTTATTTTAAATTAAGTTATATTATTTAAACATACGAAGCTCAAATTAGTGAAACCCGATTTTATAAGATTGAATGCTAGTTTTTGTCAATACTGATTATTAATAGGAAATTTTAGAAATTAGTCATATTTTATTCAACCTGATTTTATTTTCAGTAATTTAGATAGTCGCCAAATTCCACGATATCATGAAGTGTATGACATTTTAAAACAACATGATGGATAAAACAAACCAATGAGCTTGGTCGAAATCTTAATTCGTGTGGACATGCACTCTCATATCGAAATCGATTAATATATAAGAGTGCTGTCGCGGGCAAATTGATTTTTTAAAAAATGCTACCCACATTAGAAGATCAAACTGCTATATCTCAGGCGTTTTTTTAAGTTAAAGACAAAGCAAAAAGTACTCCGGAATTCATTATTAAGATAAATACATTCGAAAGAATATTTTTTCAATTTCTAATTTTTTATTTGTACATCATTATACATTTAAAAGGTTTTTGTCAAACTTAAATAGCCGCCAATTTGAAACAAGATGGCGGATAAAGTTGGCCAGTGAATTCGGTCAAGACATTGATATGTACTATGTGCACGCGGAGTTATATCCAAATTAGTTTATGCGTATTATTGCGTGACAAATTTCAGACCGTTTCAAAATGTCAACCGCACTGGAAATTGAAAGTGCTATAACTCAGCCATGTTTTAAGATATAGATGAAACAAAAAATGCCCTGGAATCTTTATATCAAGGTCAAATACACAAAAGAAAATTCTTTTTCAATTTCTCACCTTTTTGTACCTAATTTTTTATTTTTTATTTTTTTTAAATTTAAATGGCCGCCATTTTGAAACAAGATAGCGGATGATGCTGGCTAACGAACACGGTCGAGACATTTATATGTACTATGTACATACCAAGTTTCATTCGAATTGATTCATAGATATGTTAGTTACAGCATGATAAAAATCAGATCGTTTCAAAATGTCAGCAATAAGAAAAATTCAAAGTACTCAATCATTTTTTAAGATATAGACAAAATAAAAAGTGTTCTGGAATCGTTGTTTTAAGTTCTAACACAAAAAAAAAAAAAAAATATTTTTCAACTTTTAATTTCTTTGCATTTAATTTCAAATTTTAATTTTTTTTTTAAATTTTAAATGGCCGCCATTTTGAAACAAGATGGCGGATGATGCTGTCTAACGAACTCGGTCGAGACATTTGTATGTACTATGTACATACCAAGTTTCATTCAAATCGGTTCATAAATACGATAGTTATCGCATGACAAAAATCATATATATATATATATATATATATATATATATATATATGGTTACATATATATGTATATATATATATATATATATATGTATATATATATGTATATATATATATATATATATATATAAATATATATGTAATAAAATGAAAAAATTTTGGGCCTTTTTTTTTTGTTCTCTCTTAGCTTCAATTCTAAATTTGTGGAACATATTTCAATCTTAGTTTCGTAACTTGTAACAGCTAAAATTCTTTTTCTTACTTTAGTTATTAATAACATATTTCTTGCTTCTCAAAAAGGCGGGAGGTATTTCGTAAGCTTTTTACTTTCTGGGATTTTAATTTTAATTTTTATTTTTAACATCGCGTGACAGGTGTTACTACGCGTTGCTAAAGGGCTTGTTCTTCAGAGGAAAAAATATAGTTCTTGCCAAGGACCGCCTGCTACGACCAATTAGAATTGATCATTTTTGTCCGTTTGAGGCTCGAGTTCATCCTAATTGGTTTTATAAAATGATTGACGCGGAGTAGGAGGGCGCTAGTTTTGTCGTGAAAATGATTTTTTCATTTGGCCTTTTAGGAGGTTAGAATGCATCTCTCCTTTAAACTACTCGGAAGCCATGTCATTTTTTCCGAGAATGCGATCGACTTTTAAAATATTAGGATGCTGTTTCTTTTTCCCCGAAAAATTCTAATATCTTGGAATGCAGCTTAATCACGAAGTTGGAATATTTGATGACCAGGCCAAGGTGAATGTGGGGAAGAACTTACGTAGTTTATGAGTTAATAAATAAAGGAATTGAAAGACTCATGGATTTTGTTTTTATAATGGGGAAATTCCCCAATGCAACTCTTCCACTGCTTGCCAACTGCCGGAGCGACTACTCTGCTCGTGCTGCTGCTGATACTTAGAAGTAACATTCTTAGGAGTTTACGGAACATAGCCTTCGTCAAATTATTATTACATATATATGTATATATATATGTGTGTGTGTGTGTGTGTGTGTCAACATTTGAACGGAGGAGGGTTTAGGGGTCTGAGGATCATGATCGGTGAAAATATACCAAAATTTTCTGGAAGTGCTTTACTCCGGACGGCTGCAATAGGTAGCTTTTTACTTTTTGTAATGAAAGGTAACTAAAATTCCAGATTTATTTTGATACGTTGCAATATGCAATCCCCTGTGCAATAAACAAATAAAAAAATAAATAAAGTTTTGTTCGAAGAAAAATAAAAATAAGGATTTATTGGTAAAAACTTTAAATAAATTCTTTTCACCCGGAAAAACAAACATCTAGTATGTCATATTATTCAGAAAACTATGTCACAACATAAAAAGATAAGAATGACAAGATGTCACTTCTGTTCCTTACAACCAACTGGTTATTTGAGTGATGTTTATTGCATATATAAGTGCATGTATATATCTTCTTCTAGATGATACATTTGTAATACCTTATGGTATGCACAACAAGGACATGCACTTAATCTCTTCCTGAATGTTTGATAACTTCTTTTGAATGTTTATGAAAGTGTTAATAATTTATTGTTACCGAGTTCTCTCACTAACATGCATACAGGTGACAAGTACAGTAAATTTCATTACACTTATGTATTCGGAAAAAAACTTCTCTATGCAAGTAGAATAAAAAAAAGGTAGTTATACTATGGCATTATTTGAATTTTACTTTTTGCTAAGTATCTCAAGCCTGTTTCTCAACAAAAAAGATGTGGTGCACGAAGTACAACAAACATATTCAAAAAATCAAAAATGTAGCTTAAAATTTTATATACCTCCTATAATCTAAAAAAGTTATGTACTGTAATATGCGTTATATAAAAATATTTCTGCAAGATTGTACCACAAAATATCCCAAATATTCCATGAATTTTTTTTTTTTTTTTTTTTTTTTTTTTTTTTTTTTTTTTTTTTTTTACAAAATGCAATTCTCTATATGTAAAAAAAATAGTTGTATCCCAGAAAAATAAAAATAAGTATTTTCATAACAACCTTCAAATAAGTTCTTTTCGCTCGGTTAACAAACATCAATTGAATAGTATGTCACCTTATGCAGAAAACTATGTTACAACATAAAAAGATAGAAATGACAAGACTCCATTTCTGTTCTTTTGAACCAATATATTATTTTAGTGATATTTATTGCGTTTATAAGTACATGTATACATTATTTTCTAGATGATACTAATACGTTACATTACTAATACGCTATTTTATGCACAGCAAGGACATACACTTGGTCACTCCCAATATCATTGCTAGCTCTTGTGAATATTATGAAAGTATTAATGATTTATTGCAATAACAAGAAGAGAGACATAGCCGTTATTCATCAGAAGTTGTTGAAAAACTGATAAAAAATGCAACATTTTTTATATGTATTAATTTTCTTTTCTAGATGATACATTAGTAATATATTATTTTATGCACCACAAGGGCATACACTTGTTCCTTCTAATGTTTTTATTAACTACTGTGAATATTTATGAAAGTATTAATCATTTATTGCAATAACTTTAAAAGAGCGATAACTGTTATAGATCAGAAGTTATTGCAATGGATAAAAAGTGCAACTTCATTTTCTTGCATTAGTATCTAACTAGATGTTGTTGAAGTGTTTGAGTGTTAGGCAGTCTTTGTAGGAAAGATAACGAGTTACATTATTTTTGTTACTTACTTTTATTTAGCTTAAATGAATTCAATTGAAATAATTCGTTTCGCTATACTGACGATCATACTTTACTAAAACCTTAATTACATAATAACAAATATATTTTAAAAAAATAAAATGTGAAATAAAATTTTAGATACTTCTTATACTCCAGAACGAGTTCTAAACCGGAATATATGGTTCATAAAAAATATTCTGTACGATTGTTCTGTACTGAAAAATCCTGTACAGAAAAAAATCCCAAATATTACAACAAATATTCGGATAAATTACAATTTGCAGTCCCCCATAAAAGATCAGCTGTAATCAAAGAAAAATGAAAATAAATAGATTTTTTAATATGTTATTATCACATTATTAGCTAAGCATAGAACCAACAACGTGAAAAATATCCAAGCCTGGAATCGAACCCGGAACCCTTGGAATCACCCTCTAAGTGCTCTACCGTTTAAGCTACGAGGACGATGCCCAGCTTGCCAATTTTCACTTAAATTTGTTGGTAAGGCTGCAACTGCAGCACAAGATGGGATTATCTACATGCGCACAAAACCGGTGGAGAAACATGAGACACATATAAACCCAGCATAGCTGAATACAGATTTAACCATAATTAATATCTCAATTATTAATCAGCAGTGAAATTACGCTTGGAATTACTGAATATTTCAATTAAATATTTATTTAATATTTATTGATTATATTATATTGAATATTTATACATAACAATCTTCTAATAAGTAAAGGGTGTTTATAAAGTCCCGGACCCATTTTGATGCTTAATAACTCATAAAATAATAAAGATAGATTACATATATTGTTAGATAGACTCAAAAAGTTTCATGGCCCTTGTCAATGAACTTCCACGTGTGCCCCCTTCCTCGCACGGAGAATATCAAGTCGATAGTCAATTTCACGCCAGGAAGCGGCAAGCATGTCGGTATCTATTGACTATCGATTTGATATTCTCCGTGCGACGAAGGAGTGGAAGTTCTTTGATAAGGGTCATGAAACATTTGAAATATATCTAACCATTTATGTTATTTATTTTAAGCTATCTTTATTATTTTCTGAGTTATTAAACATCAAAATGTGTCCAGGACTTTATAAACACTCTGTATTTTTCGCCCTGAAAAACAAACATCAACTAATTAGTATGTCCATCTTATTCAGAAAACTATGTCACAACATAAAAAGAAAAAAAATGACAAGATGTCATTTCTGTTTCTTTCAACCAACAGGTTATTTGGGAGATTTTTTTGCACATATATGTATTTTTTTCTAGATGATACATTACTAATACATTATTTAATGTACAGCAAGGACATACACTTGGTCCGTCCCAATATCTTTGCTAGCTCTTGTGAATATTTATGAAAGTATTAATGTTTTATTGCAATAACACCAAGAGAAAAACAGCCATTATTCATCAGAAGTTGCTGCAAGTGATAAAAAGCTCAACATTATTTTCTTACATTTGTATCTAACTAGAAGTTCTTGAAGTGATTCATTGTAGGGCAGCTTTTGTAGGAAAGATAATGAGTTATATTATTCCTATTACGTACATTTATTTAGCTTATATAAACGCAATTAAAAGTATTCATTTCGCAATACTGACGATCGTACTTTACTGAATCTTTAATTATAAAATACGATTTGATTTACAAATAATATTCAGAGTACTTTAAATGTTTAATCTTAAAAAAATGGTACCATTAGTCCGGGTTGCCAGTTTTACGTCTAGTTTTATCCAGAAATTTTGACTTCAGACTAGAATATTGTGAAGAAGCATTTTCAATTTTAATTTAATTTTAAGTCTGACATTAAGTAAATGTGAAAAAAAAAAATATTGCAGTTTTTGGCGTAAATGCAAGTATTTTTTAAATAAAAGTGGAAGCCAAATTGGCAGCCCTACTATTAGCACTAACGATAATGTGTATGTCTATTATGTCTATGATAATAGTGTATCATGCAGTTTTATGTTATCTATTTTCAGTTGGGCATTTGACTGAATTGATTGTGTCCGCCCATTGTCATTCCAGATTGCTCAATAAGCAAAGCGAAGACAAATTAAGCAAGATGTCTTGGGTTCGACTCCTGTTCGAAACATTTTTTTTTTCAGTCAGTTTGAAAATTACGAATTCGAATGATGTAAAATGCCACATCAAACTATATTGCAACATTCTTCATATTTTTAATTTAATTGTACAAATAATATTCAATTTCGAAAATATGGGACAATAGGTTGGAAAAAATATAGCTTGGATTAACGATAAACAATTCGAAAATTATACATTAAACATGGCAAATGTGTTGCGTTTGTACACTATAACTACTTTTATAAATATTTAGATTATGGTGGTATAGCTATTGCAATCTTATGCAAAAAGTCAGGAATATAAAAATGTTGCCAAAAATTTAGGATACCTCTTATATTCCAGAACGTTTATATACCATAATATAAGAGAAAAAATTATATATCATTCCACCAGGGAAAAATCACATATATTCCATGATATATTTTGATTAGTTATAATATGCAATCCCTTATTAAAAAATCAGTTTTGTTCCACGAAAAGTAAAAATAAAGATTTAAACATAACAAACTTCCAATAAATTCTTTCTGTTCGGGAAAACAAACATCACCTGATTTGTATGTCATCCTATTTAGAAAACTGTGTCACGACATAGAAAGATAAAAATGACAAGATGTCACTGCTGTTTCTTTCAACCAATAGGTTATTTTAGTGATGTTTATTGCATTTATGAGTACTTGTATGTGTTTTTTCTTGGTGACACTTTACTAATACGCTATGTTATGCACAACAAAGGCATACACTTTATCCCTCCCAATATCGTAATAACTCTTGCGAATATTTATGAAAGTATTAATGATATATTGCAATAATTTTAAGAGAGAGATAACCGTTATTCATCTCAAGTTGTTGCAAGTAGATAAAAAGTACATTATTTTCTTCTGTTTGTATCTAACTAGAAATTCTTGAAGTGATTAAATGTTGGGCAGTCTTTGTTGGAAATATAATGAGTTGCATTTTTTTAATTACTTACATTTATTTAGCTTATATAAATGAAATTAAAAGAATTCATTTCGCAATCCTGTTGATCGTACTTTACTGAAACCTTAATTATATAAAATCGAACATATTTAAAAAAAATGTAGCATAAAATTTTAGATACCTCTTATACCCCAATACAACTTGCATACCGTAATATATGATATATAATAAAAATCTGCATGATTTTACCAGAAAAAAATATTGCATCAAATATTTTGATAAGTTGCAATATTTAATTTCCTATAAGAAAAATTAGTTTTATTTGAAGAAAAATAAAAATTTGTATTTATACGTAACAACCTTCAAATAAGTTTTTTCGCCAGAGAAAACAAATATCAACTCATTAGTATGTCATATTATTCAGAAAACGACGCCACAACATAAAAAGATAAAAATGACAAAATGTTACGTTTCTGTTAACCAACAGGTTATATGAGTAACGTTTATTGCATATATATGTACATGTATACATTTTTTTCTAAATGAAACATTACTAATTCGTTATTATATGTACAACAAGCACATACATTTGGTCCCTCCCAATATCTTTACTAACTCTTGTGAATATTTATGGAAGCATTAATGATTTATTGCAATAACACCAAGAGAGTGATAGCCGTTATTCATCAAAAGTTGCTTCAAGAGATAAAAAGCTCTACATATTTTCTTGCATTTGTACCTAACTATGAGTTCTTGAAGTAATTGATTGCTGGGTAGTTATTGTACGTAGGATAACGAATTACATTATTTCTACTATTTACATTTATTTAGCTTATATAAATGCAATAAAAAAATCCTTTTCACAATATTGTCGATCATACTTTGCTGAAGCCTTAATTATATAATAAATAACATATTTTAATTTTTTTTTACCTGTTTTACAGCAGAATATATATGCCTTACATACCGTAATATAAGGTATATTAAAAAAAAAATTGTATGTTTGTATCAGAAGAAAAATCCAGGACATTACATCAAATATTCTGATAAGTTAAAATATGCAATCCCCTATAAAAAAAATTGTGTATTCCACGAAAAATAAAAATAAGGATTTATACATAAAAAACTTCAAAAAGCTCTTTTCACCCGGAAAAACAAACATCAGTTCATTAGTATGTCATCTTATTCAGAAAACCATGTCACAACATACAAATTGATACTGACACGATGTCACTTCTGTTTCTTTCAACCAACAGGTTATTTGAGTGATATTTATTGCACATACAGGGTGATTCATAAAAGATGGACAGAACTTTAAGGGGTTATAGTACACTTAAAGACAAATAATATTAAATAGGAGACTAAGGGTCCCAGACGTATTCCCATGGAGATAGGGGGCATTAAAGTTTAGGGTCCGAAATTTCAAATGATTATAAAAAATGGAAAAATTGGTCGATTCGTTTGCGGTTTTTCAAAAAAATTTCTTTATGCCAGTATTTTCTTGAAATAAAATTTTAAAGTTCAATTTCAAAAAATGCCGATAGGGGGCGCTTTAGACTTTGGAGTAACAAACAAATATTTTTTAACATTATTTTTTGTATTTCTTTAAATGATTTCGAAAGCTTAGACTTAAACTTAAATTTTGATCTAAAAATCTGAGTCCTAACGAGTAGTTAAGTAGCGTAAACTGAAATTTGAAATTTAAAACCCTTCTCCCCCCCAGAACAAAAATCAGTTATTCCCGATCTTTTTGTCGTAGATTAGGCTCTAACTACTGCCGCGTTTTGCTAAAATTATTCTTTATGTCAGTATTTTCTTGAAAATAAATTTTAAAGAAAAGTTTCAAAAAATTCCGATAGAGGGCGCTTTAGACTTTGGAGTAACGAACAACTATTTTATACCGTTATTTTTTGTGTCTCATTAAATGCTTTCTAAAGCTTAGACATAAACTTAAATTTTCAGCTCAAAATCTGAATCGCTGAGCGTGGTTCAGTAGCGAGGGGAGGGGGTTCAAATTTCAACTTCTGAACATAGTTCAGTTTGCGCTACTTAACCATGCCCAACGATTCTGTGCTGTGATACGAGGCAAAAATACAACTTTCGTCAAGGACTGCATAGTCGGAATTCACTCATAAAGGCACTGGCACAGTTGGAAACGTCGCTCATGCAAACGTTAAAGCTCCATTCCTGACGCTAGTCACCGGGTGAAGAAGGAGACAGAAAGTATGCAAATGTCAAATGGGGAAGAAGAAGAACACGTATGCAAAATTTCGACACGATTCAGGCATAAAAACCACTGAACGGTGAGTCAAGTGTAAGTCGCTGTAGTAATGAATCGGAAGATGGTGCCCTTCACGAATAAGGAAAAGGCTGAGATGCATTTAATTTACGGAGCGGCAGATGGAAATGGCAGATGGAAAAGGCACAACGAATGTACGGAGAGCGATTTCCCAACAGGCGGTTGCCTAACCGCAAAACTTTCGAGCGCTTCCACAGACAGTTGTGTGAGACGGGATCATTTCTCGCTTCCCGGTCGAATGCAGGTCGTGCAAAAAAGGACGAATCAGTAGTTGTTGCAGAAGCCATTCTGGATGTAGTAGCGGCGCAGCCAAGTACAAGTACACGAACAGTGGCTAGGCAGGTGGATACCTCACAGTCCATGACTTGGAGGGTACTGAAGGATGAACATTTGCTCCCGTTTCATGTGCAACGAGTCCAGAAACTGTCTCCAGGGGATTATCCAAATCGTATTGAATTCGCCCGCTGGTTTCTGCAGCAGAACGCGCTAAATCCACATTTTGGACGAACTGTGCTTTTCACCGATGAATGTACCTTCACACGTGAAGGTACATTTAACACACACAATGCACATGTATGGGCGGATGTCAATCCATATGCTACGTATCCACATGCTCATCAGAGTCGCTTTTCCATCAATGTTTGGGCAGGAATCCTCGGAGACCACCTAATCGGACCGTACCTTCTTCCTGAACGCCTCAACGGTAAAACATACCTCACATTTCTGCAACATGTGCTGCCAGACCTGTTAAACGTTGTTCCTCCACGCATCCGGCGGGTCATGTGGTTCCAGCACGATGGAGCGCCAGCCCATTACGTACGAGACGTCCGCAACTATCTGGACATCACATTTCCGAACAGATGGATTGGTCGAGGTGGTCCTGTTGCTTGGCCTGCTCGCTCGCCAGATCTTTCACCCCTCGATTTCTTTTTTTGGGGACAATTGAAGGCTCTTATGTATGAGACACCCATTGAATCCCCCGAGGAACTGGTCGCCAGACTTTCCGCCGCTGTAGGGGAAGTGCTCGAAAAGCCTGATGTTTTCGCGAATGTTCGCCGTTGTACTGCGTGCATAACCTCTGGTGGTCACAATTTTGAACATTTATTGTAATTACATGTTAATAAATATGCTTTGGTAACATAATCCTAATTTGTGTCTTTTAACCTCGTATCACAGCACACAATGTGTGGACATGGTAAACTGAACTGTGCTCAGGAGTAGAAATTTCAAACCCCTCTCCCCAGAAACTTAACCACGTCTAACGATTCAGATTTTGGGCTGAAAATTTAAGTCTAAGCTTTAGAAAGCATTTAATGAGACACAAAAAATAACGGTATAAAATAGTTGTTCGTTGCTCCAAAGTCTAAAGCGCCCTCTATCGGAATTTTTTGAAACTTTTCTTTAAAATTTATTTTCAAGAAAATACTGACATAAAGAATAATTTTAGCAAAATGCGGCAGTAGTTAGAGCCTAATCTACGACACAAAGATCGGGAATAACTGATTTTTGTTCTAGGGGGAGAAGGGTTTCAAATTTCAAATTTCAGTTTTCGCTACTTAACTACTCGTTAGGACTCAGATTTTTAGATCAAAATTTAAGTTTAAGTCTAAGCTTTCGAAATCATTTAAAGAAATACAAAAAATAACGTTAAAAAATATTTGTTTGTTACTCCAAAGTCTAAAGCGCCCCCTATCGGCATTTTTTGAAATTGAACTTTAAAATTTTATTTCAAGAAAATACTGGGATAAAGAAAATTTTTTGCAAAAACCGCAAACGAATCGACCAATTTTTCCATTTTTTATAATCATTTGAAATTTCGGACCCTAAACTTTAATGCACCCTATCTCCTTGGGAATACGTCTGGGACCCTTAGTCTCCTATTTAATATTATTTGTCTTTAAGTGTACTATAACCCCTTAAAGTTCTGCCCATCTTTTATGAATCACCCTGTATAAGTGCATGTATGTATTTTTTCTTCATGGTACATTGCTAATACGTTATTTTATGAACAGCAAGGACATACATTTGGTTTATACCAATATCTTTGCTAATACTTGTGAATATTTATGAAAGTTTTAATTATTTATTGCGATAACACCAAGAAGGAGACAGCCGTTATTCACCAAAAGTTGTTGTAAGTGATAAAAAGCGCAATATTTTTTTCTTAAATTTGTATCTAACTAAAATTTCTTGAAGTGATTGATCGATGGGTAACCTTTGTAGAAAACGTAACGACTTACTTTATTTCTCTTATTTTCATTTCTTTAGCTTATATGAATACAGTTAAAAGAATTCATTTTGCAATATTGATGATCGTGCTTTACTGAAACCTTAATTGTATAATAACGAACATATTTAAAAATTAAAAAATGTAGCCTAAAATTTTAGATACCTCTTATATTCTAGAACCTAGTTATATACTGTAATATATGGTACAAATGCATACAAAAAAATCTATATGATTGTATCAGAAAAGAAATTCCAATATTATTTTGATACGTTGCAATATTCAATCCCCTATGCAATAAATGAATAAAAAAATAAATTAAATTGTATTCGAAGAAAAATAAAAATAAGGATTTATTCATAAAAACTTTAAATAAGTTCTTTTCGCCCGGAAAAACACACATCAACTTATTAGTATGTCATCTTATTCAGAAAACTCTGTCATAACATAAAAAGTTAAAACTGACATGATGTCACTTCTATTCCTTACAACCAACAGATTATTTGAGTTATGTTTATTGCATATATAAGTGCATGTATATATCTACTTCTAGATGATACATTTGTAATACCTTATAATCACAAAAAGGACATGCACTTGGTCTCTTCCTATATCTTTTATAACTTCTTTGGAATGTTTATGAAAGTGTTAATGATTTATTGTTACCGTGTTCCCTCACTAACATACACATAGGCGGCGAGTACAGTAAATTTCATTACACTTATGTATTCGAAAAAAACTTCTTTATGCAAGAAGCATAAAAAAACTGGTAATTATGCTATGGCATAATTTAAATTTTATTTCTTGCTAAGTATCTCAAGCCTGTTTCTCAACAAAAAAGGCGTGGTGCACGAAGTACGACAAACATATTCAAAAACTCAAAAATGTAGCTTAAAATTTTATATACCTCTTATATACTATTATTTTAACACAATCGAACTGATTTTTTCGCTCAGTTGGAAATATATTCATTTCATACCTCCTATAATCCAAAAAAAAAAAGTTAAGTACCGCGTTATATAAAAAAATTCTTCAAGATTGTACCAGAAAATATCGAAAATATTCCATGAAATTTTTTTATAAAATACAACCCCCTATATGTATAAAAAAAATTAGTTGTATCCCAGAAAAATGAAAATAAGTATTTATCATAACAACCCTCAAATAAGTTCTTTTCACTCGGTTAAACAAATATCTACTGATTAGTATGTCACCTTATTCAGAAAACAATGTTACCACATAAAAAGATAGAAATGACAAGATGTCACTTCTGTTTATTTGAACCAACAGATTATTTGAGTGATGTTTATTGCATTTATAAGTACATATATACATACATTATTTTCTAGATGAGACTAATACGTTACATTACTATTACGCTATTTTATGCACAACAAGGACATACACTTGGTCCCTCCCAATATCTTTGTTAGCTCTTCCGAATATTTATTAAAGTATTAATGATTTATTGCAGTACACTGTAAAAAAAAAGGGTCGATCTACTAAAAAAACTTTAGTGATCCTTGTAATTACTAAAAAAATTTTAGTTATCCTAGTCGGTTAGAAAAAAATCTGTAAGAATTACTAGAAAAAAGTTAGCAACGAATAGAGTTAATAGTTTTATATTTTCAATAGCGCTTACTAAAACTCAGTTGGTGTGGCCTTGATAGTATAGTGGTTATAGTAACGGACTAAATGCTAAAAGGTCCCGGGTTCGAAACTTGCCACCGCCAAATACGCCCCAAATGTATGTAGTGTCTCGTTAATAAAGGGATTATGAAAATCCTGTCGGAGCAGGTAGGAATGTTTGGTGCTGCCATCTATTGCGGTTTTGCCGAAAATCTTCCACTTCAGAAGTCTGGATACAGCTCGAAGGAAACTCTTGCCCTTCGGGCGCACGTAATGGTTATTAAAAATAATTTTAGAGCTATTACTAAAATTTGCTTGGTGGCTCATACTAAAAATTTTTAAGTTAGTTATACAAAAAATTCTTTCATTCAGCTTACAAAAGAAATGCTTGTTTCACTTGCAAAAAAAAGTTTGTAAAGGTTACTAAAAAATTCTGTGGAATACAAATTTACTAAGAAATTTTTAGTAAACTCTTGAATTTTTTTTTTTTTTTTTTTTTTACAGTGTAACACCAAGAGAGACATAGCCGTTATTCATTAGAAGTTGTTGCAGGTGATAAAAAGTGCAACATTTTTACTTTATTCTATCTTCCATAGAAGAAAGTATTGTAATCGAAAGTTTTTTCGACTTCCGATTTCCGACGGATTGATACGTTTTAAGGGTCAGAGATTCCAAAAAACATGTTTTTACAAAATATCTGTTTGTCCGTGTGTCCGTGTGTCCGTATGTCGCCATTTTACCATCAAACATTGTAGGAAGATATGCATAGAATTGAACCAAATTTTTGTGAATGTTTTTGGCTGTGGCAAGCAATTCCTCCTTCAATTCTGAAATATTTCGCCCTAAGGGAGCGCTGCAATCACGATTTTTGTGCCATTTTCAATATTGTACCGACCAAAAGTGTATAAAGTTATGCATAGAATTGAACCAATTTTTTTCGTAAGTGTTTGGCTATGGTTGGTTGGTCCTGCCTGAATTTGACAAAATTCCACCGGAAGGAGGCGCTGCAATAGCATTTTTTGTGCCATTTTGAATATAGTATCACCTAAAAGTGTATGAATTTATGCACAGAATTGAGCCAATTTTTTGTGTAAGTGTTTGGCTATATCTAGTTGGTCCTCCCTGAATTTGAAAAAAATCCGTCGGAAGGCGGAGGTGCAATAGCAATTTTTGTGTCATTTTCAATATTGCGCCACCTAAAAAAATATGAAGTTATGACTAGAACTGAACAAAATTTTTTTGTGTATGATTACTTTTTGATATGGCAGGTAACTTTTCCCTGAATATGAAAAAAACATCTGCTATCATTCTATTGTTCATCGGCTCGTGCAGAGACAGAAACTCGTTTTTACACCGATTAATTGACTGAAGTAGGTATTCAAGATGAAAATCAAAGTTGGTATAGTATTGAATTAAAATTATTAAAGCATTAACATGAGTAACTATCTTTTTTAAATATTAAAATGTACGAATGAGATAGAAGAAGTTTTTGGGATTGGCACATCCAACTAGTTTTACATGTATATTTTTTTTTTCTAGATGATACATTAGTAATACATTATTTTATGCACCACAAGGGAATACACTTCTTCCTTCCAATGTCTTTACTAACTATTGTGAATATTTATGAAAGTATTAATGATTTATTGCAATAACTTTAAGAGAGCAATAACTGTTATAGATCAGAAGTTGTTGCAATGGATAAAAAGTGCAACACGAATTTTCTTACGTTTGTGTCTAACTTGAAGTTGTTGAAGTGTTTGAGAGTTGGGCAGTCTTTGTAGGAAAGATAAAGAATTACATTATTTCCGTTATTTACTTTTATTTAGCTTAAATGGATTCAATTAAAATAATTCGTTTCGCAATATTTGCGATCATACTTTACTTAAACCTTAATTATATAATAACAAACATATTTAAAATTAAATAAAATGTGAAATAAAATTATAGATACCTCTTATACTCCAGAAGGTGTTATATACCGTAATATGTGGTACTTAAAAAAATTCTGTACGATTGTATCAGAAAAAAATTCCAAATATTACATCAATTATTCGGATAAATTACAATATACAGTCCCCTATAAAAAATCAGCTGTATTCCAAGAAAAAAAAAATAAATAGAATTTTTTAATATATTATTATCACATTATTAGCTAAGCGTAGAACCAACAACGTGAAAAATGTCCAAGACGGGTATCGAACCCAGAACCCTTTGAATCACGCTTAAAGTGCTCTATCCTTTAAGCTACGAAGACGATGCCCAGCTTGCCACTTCTCACCTAAATTCGTTGGTAAGACTGCAACTGCAGCACAAGATGGTATCGTTTACATGAGCATAGAAACCTGTGGATTGACACAAATAAACCCAGCATCGGTGAATACATATTTAACCATAATTAATTTCTCAATTAATAATCAGCAGTGAAATTCGGTTGAAATTATTGAATATTTCAATTAAATATTTATTTCATATTTATTGATTATATTATATTGAATATTTATACATAACAATCTTTAAATAAGTTTTTTTTCGCCCTGGAAAACAAACATCAACTGATTAGCATGTCCATCTTATTCAGAAAACTATGTCTCAACAAAAAAAGAAAAAAAATGACAAGATGTCATTTCTGTTTCTTTCAACCAACAGGTCATTTAAGAGATGTTTTTTGCGCATATAAATACATGTATGTATTTTTTTCTTGGTGATACATTACTAATACGTTATTTTATGCACAGCAAGGACATACAATTGGTACCTCCCAATATATTTGCTAGCTCTTGTGAATATTTAAGAAAGTATTAATGATTTATTGCAATAACACCAAGAGAGAGTTAGCCGTTATTCATCAAAAGTTACTGCAAGTGATAAAAAGCGCAACATTATTTTCTTACATTTGTATCTATCTAGAAGTTCTTGAAATGATTGATTGTTGGGTAGTCTTTGTAGGAAAGATAATGAGTTATATTATTCCTATTACTTACATTTATTTAGCTCATATAAATGCAATTAAAGGTATTCATTTCGCAATATTGACGATCGTACTTTACTGAATCTTTAATTATAAAATGCGATTTGATTTACAAATAATATTCGGAGTATTTTAAATGTTTAATCTTTAAAAAGTTGGTACCATTAGTCTGGGTTGCCAGTTTTACGTCTATTTTTATCCGGAAAATTTGGCTTCAGACTAGAATATTGTGAGAATCATTTTCAATTTTAATTTAATTTTAAGCCTGACATTAAATAAATGTGAAAAATATGATTGCATTTTCTGGCGTAAATGCAAGTTTTTTTCTGTTTTTTTTCTTTAAAATAAACGTGTAAACCAAATTGGCAGCCCTACTATTAACACTAACGATAATGTGTATGTCTATTATGTCTATGATAGTATGTGTATCATATTTTTTAATGTAATCTATATTCAGTTGGACAATTGACTTAATTGATTGTGTCCCCCCCTTTATCATTCAAATTGCTCATTAAGCAAAGCATTGACAATTTAAGCAAGATGTCTTGGGTTCGACTCCTGTTCGAAATATATATATTTTTTTTACAGTCAGTGTGAAAATTACGAATTCAAATGATATAAAATGCCACATCAAACTATATTGCGAAGAACTAACATTCTTTATAATTTTAACTTAACTGTACAAATAATATTCAGTTTCGAAAATATGGGACAATAGGGTGGGAAAAATATAGCTTGGATTAACGATAAATAATTCGAAAATTATGCGTCAAACTTGGCAAATGTGGTGCGTTTGTATACTATAGCTACTTTTATAAATATTTAGATTATGGTGTTATAGCTGTTGAAATCTTATGCAAAAATTCATGAATATAAAAATTATTATTATTATATTTATGAATATTAAGTTCAATAATACGGAAATGACGTAATCAATATTACACAATTGCCATGGCAACTTAGAATAATTACTTTCATAGAATATCATTGTATTAATTATGTATGATAGGATTTAATACAATGAAGAAAGTTTTATATTAACCTCTTTGCTCCCTAGATCCAACATCTGATAAAATTAATAAAATTAAATTTAATTTGAAATCCACAATCACTGAGTAGCACAATGGTTTAAAAACACGTTTGCGAGTCCTTTGTTTCTCATTATCAATCCTCCGGAAGGGCGAATGTTTAATATTTAATAATATCCCCAAAAATGCTTCCAAAATAGTTCATAGACGGCAGCACTAAAGTAGTGTGATGAGGGTGAGACGGCGTTGGGAGTTGATAAAATACAATCGTACTCTTAGACGATAAAACCTTACCAGTTTACACTTCGGCTGTTATCTTTATGTATAGTAATTGGGTATGATATACATGTTTTATATGAAAATATGTTAAACAAATTATATTTCAAGTGGAAGAAATTATCATTTAGCTGTCATTTTAGCATATGTTTTCAATTAGGCCTAACATGGCGTTGAGCTACGGTCCACTCGCAGATCAGAATGGTATGCCCCGGAATCGTTCCGTACACTTTTTTCCAGTCGCATTTTATTATAAGTAGATACTGGAACATTTACGAGTTAGATATCATAACGATATGTTTCGAAGTTTAAGATATGAACCAATGTTAATAAAATGAAAATCTGTCTCTGAAGATAATAATTCAGTAATAATTAATAATATTGCATTAATACTCAGTAGCGAAGAGGTTAATATAATTTTAAGTTTTGATTCGGTTTTCATAACATGTGAAATTACTCGACAAAATACTGCATCGGTTATTTATATTAAATTTCAAATCATGCGTTTTGATAGTTGTTGCGCTGTTCTATACGTAAAAATGAAAGAACTGTTAATTCTGAACTCTTTGCGATATTAAGGCATAATACAAATTTTAGTGTGGCACGTCTATATATTTGTAGGATTTTATGCCATTAAATCTCTAAAGCATGAATTATTTTTCATTGAATGAAAAAAAATCCAATTAAAATATGTTTAAAGTAGATTATTGTGGTATACGAAACCTAAGTACAGTTTAGAAGAGGGTTGTATATTTTCATTTGTGAATATATTGTATTTTAGTAAGATTAAGAAATGTTATCTTGTTTTTGAAAGGTTCTTTTTCTTCGCATAGAAAGGTGTGTGGGGGGGGACCCAAATAAATTGAATTAATTACGTATGATAGGATTTAACAGAATAAAGGAAGTTTTATATTAATCTATTAACTCTTCGCTCCCTCGGTTTCCAGATTGGGTTTTCTATTTTGTCGAATATTATTAATGATACCCGAATATAATTACAATTTCGATATTATAATGACAAGGTGGAACCCATCGAATTTTGACGAAAGTAAATGTCGCAGAAAAAACTGTTTCAATTATTTACAGTAAACCTACAAAATTAACTACAATAAAAAATGCATGTTACAATGATTAGTCTAAATCTGAAACAAATATTATTTAAAGCTAAAATTAAGAAAAAAAATACTATTTTTATTAAACTCAGTTGTCCAAACGATCAAAATTAAACTTTAATCGCACTTGTAAAAGTATAATAATAAAGAAAAATATAATACCGATAAGTTATTAAGATTAAGTTATCAATTGAGGCTCATATGTTTAATATAAGTGCGTATGAAAAAAAATACTTAAAATTGACACGATCTTAGAATTTTACGTGAAATCTAAACACGTGAGATCATAATATTTCAATTTCTCAAAATTTACATGCGCACATTTCAATTTTTATCAATTTTAAGAGAAAATGGGGCATTTCTGTTGCCATAATTACGAAATTCGTACTAAAAATTATTAAAAAAATTAAAATGTCAAGAATAAATTGAGATACAGCTTTCAAACAAATTGTATTTAAAAGCAAATATTTATGTATATATAATGGTGTAAAAACTAAAAATATGCAATGTTTAGAAGTATAAAATTTGCTGTAACGAAAATTGGTAAACCGAATTGTATGTGAAAGTGTTGCCATTCGCAAAATGGCGTATGCGTTGCGCACAGATACATTTTTCCTTTATAATACAGATATGTTTGAAGTCTAAAATTCTAATTAATGCAAATAAAATAACAATCTTGATCTGAAGACAAATGGGAGAAGAAATAATTCAATAATAATTAATAATATTGTATTAATATTCAGTAGCGGATAAGTTAATATCTTTTTAAGTATTGATTCGGTTTCTATAAATAGTGAAATGACACGACAAAATACTGCAATGGCTATATACATTAAATTTCAAATCATTAGATTCGGTATTTTTTGCGCTGTTATGTGCAGACAGACGGATGGAAAAATAATTACGCATTGGTTGCGGTTTTAAGGAAAAATACAATTTTTGCTACGACATTTCAATGTATTTGTATTATTTTTTCCATTAAATCTCTAAATCATAACTTATTTTTCATGGAATGAAACAACATGCTTAAAATATGTTTTTAGTAGATTATTGTAATATGAGGAACCCATGAGCAACTCGGAAAAAGTTGTTGTACATTTTCATTTGTGATTATATTCTATTTTTGAGAAGTTACAAAATGTTATATTTTTTTTGCAGGACTGTTTTATTTCACATGAGAAGGAGGGGGGGGGGGGACTCATCAAAAACACTTGTGGCATATAAAATTTTCTTTCACTTCTTTAAACAACTACGTATTTCATGAAACATAAATAAGAGAAAATAATTATTACAATTGTAACAAATCTACATACAAACTATATTTTTATTAAATAATCTTAACAAAAGAAAATCAAACCCTTATTTATATAATTTTACAATATGCAATCTTCTTTACAAAATATATTCAGACATTAAAAAAAAGGATTTATACATAATAACATTCGAATAATGTGTATACTCATGCGAAAACAAACAGACTGATTAGCATGTCATCTCATTCAGAAAACTGTGACATACATCAAAAACATAAAAATGACAAGATTTCACTTCTGATTCCTTCAAACAACATGCTATTTTAGTGCTTTTATTGCACATATAAGCACATATGTGCATTTTATCTCTCGTTTATACATTACTTATACGTTATTTTATGCACAACAAGGAAATACACTTGTCCCTTCCAATATCTTTGTTAACTTCTTGTGAATATTTATGAATGTATTAATGATTTATTGCAATATCATCAAAGAAGATAGTCGTTATTCAACACAAGTTGCTGCAAGTGATAAAAAAGTGCAACATACTTTCTTACATTTGTGTCCAACTACAGTTCTTGAAATGACTGATTCTATAGCATCGTTAGAAGGAAAGATAACAAGTTTTATTGTGTCTATTAGTTAACATATATTTAGCTTACATGAATGGAGAGATATGTATTCTAATTCGTATGTTCGGAGATCGTATTTTATTATGACATCAGTTATGTAAGTAGCTTTGTTTTACAAAAAATATTGATTTAAATTTCATGAAACATAAATAAGTGAAAGTAATTTTTACAATTGAAACAAAACCTACAAACAAACTACATTTTTCTGTATTAATCCTACCAGAAGAAAATCAAACGCTTATTTATATAATTTTTCAATATGAAATCTTCTGTATACACTATATTATGATTTTTTGAAAAAGGATTTATGTGTATTATCCTACAAATAATGTTATATACTTGAGATAAGAAACAATCTTATTAGCATGTCATGTTATTTAGAAAACTGTGTCAGAGTATCAAAAACATAAAACCGACAAGATGACACTTCTCTTTCTTTCAAACAACATGCTATTTTAGTGCTTTTATTAAACGTATTATCACATATACAGGGTGTCCCTAAACAAATGGTATATACGCTAGGGGGTGATAGAACATTTCAAGACGAGTAATAGTAAATAGGAAACCAAGGGTCCCAAACGTTTTCCAAAGGAGATAGCCGCCATTAAAGTTTGGGGTCCAAAATTTCAAATACACATAAAAAACGGAAAAATTGGTCGATTGATTTGCGGTTTTCACTAAAATTATTCTTTTCGTTGGTATTTTCTTGAAAATAAATTATAAATAAATAAATTATAAATAAATTTTATAAAATGCCGATAGAGGGCGCGTTAGACTTTGAAGTAATGAAAAACTATTTTTTGCCGTGATTTTTTGCATCTCATTAAATTGTTTCGTAAGCTTAGATTTAAACTTTAATTTTGAGCTCAAAATCTGAATAGTCAGAGGCGGTTAAGTAGCACAAACTGAACTGTGTTCAGAGGGTTTAAATTTGAAATTATTATAAAAAACGGAAAAATTGGTCGATTGATTTGCGGTTTTCACTAAAACTATTCTTCATATTGGTATTTTATTGAAAATGAATTAGAAAGATAAATTTCAAAAAATTCCAATAGAGGGCGCTTTAGACTTTGGATTAACGAAATAATACATCGTAATACTATTTTTTGCCGTTATTTTTTGCATCTCATTAAATGGTTTCGTAGGCTTAGATTTAAACTTAAATTTTGAGCTCAAAATCTGAATAGTTGGTAGTGGTTAAGTAGCACAAACTGAACTGCGTTCAGAGGGTTTAAATTTCAAACGAAACGGAAAACTATAAAAAAAACCCGGAAAAATTAGTCGATTCGTTTGCGGTTTTTGCTAAAACTACTCTTTAAATGAATGTTTTCTTAAAAATAAGTTTTAAAGATAAATTCCACAAAATGCGATAGAGGGCGCCTTAGACATTAGAGTAGCGTACAACTATTTTTATCTGTTATTTTTTTAATCTCATTAAATGCTTTCAAATGCTTAGATTTAAATTTTGAAATCAAATTCTGAGTTGTTGCAAGTGTTTAAGTAGCGCAAAAGTGAACTGTGTTCGAGGGGGGGGGGGGGGTTAAATTTCAACTGCTGAACACACTTCAGTTTGCGCTTCTTAACCCCTCCCAACGATTCAGAATTTGAGTTCAAAATTTAAGTTTAAGTCTAAGATTTCGAAAACATTTAACAAGTTTTGGAAATTATTTAATTAGATACAAAAAATAACGGTTAAAATTTGATGTTGGTTACTCTGAAGTTTAAGGCGCCCTTTAACGGAATTTTTTGAAATGTATCTTTAAAATTCATTTTTAAGAAGATACTGACTTAAAGAATAGTTTTATTTTAAACCGCAAACGAATCGACCAAATTTTCCGTTTTATTTATTATCATTTGAAATTTGAACCCTCCGAACACAGTTCAGTTTGTGATACTTAACCACTCCCAACTATTCAGATTTTGAGCTCAAAATTTAAGTTTAAGTCTAAGTTTACGAAAACATTTAATCAGATGCAAAAAATAACGTGAAAAGTAGTTGTTCGTCACTCCAAAGTTTAAAGCGCCCTCTATCGGCATTTTTTGAAATTTATCTTTATAATTCATTTTCAATAAAATACCGACATAACGAATAGTTTTAGTGAAAACTGCAAATCAATCGACCAATTTTTCCATTTTTCATAATCATTTGAAATTTAAACCCTCTGAACACAGTTAAGTTTGTGCTACTTAACCGCTTTCAACTATTCAGATGTTGAGCTCAAAATTTAAGTTTAAGTCTAAGCTTACGAAACCATTTAATGAGATGAAAAAAATCACGGCAAAAAATAGTTTTTCATTACTTCAAAGTCTAAAGCGTCCTCTATCGGCATTTTTCGAAATTTATCTTTATATTTTCTTTTCAAGAAAATACCAACATAAAGAATAATTTTAGTGAAAACCGCAAATCAATCGACCAATTTTTCCGTTTTTCATGTGTATTTGAAATTTTGGACCCCAAACTTTAATGGCGGCTATCTCCTTTGGAAAACGTTTGGGACCCTTGGTTTCCTATTTACTATTATTCGTCTTGATGTGTTCTATTACCCCCCAACGTATATACCATTTGTTTAGGGACACCCTGTATGTGTTTTATCTCTCGTTGGTATATTACTTATACGTTATTTTGTATACAAAAAGGACTTACACTTGTTCCTTCCAATATCTTTGCTAACTTCTTGTGACTATTTATGAAGGAATTAATGATTTATTGCAATATCGTCAAAGGAGATGGTCGTTATTCATCACAAGTTGTTGCAAGTGATAAAAAGTGCAAAATATTTTCTTACATTTGTGCCCAGCTACAAGCTCTTGGAGTGATTGATTGTGTGGCAGAGTTAGTAGGAAAGCTAACGAGTTCTATTAGATAACATATATTTAGCTTGTGTGAATGCAGAGGTACGTATTCTAATTCAAAAGTTTGAAGATCGTATTTTATTATGACCTCCGTTATGTAAGTAACTCGGTATTGCAAAAAATAGTTTAAGTACTTCAAACATTTTGACTTTTAAAAATGATATTTTTAGTAGGTAAGATAGAAAAATTATATTATGTCTATTCTATATTCTTTGTTATTATGCATTGATATTCAATGTTATACTCTATTACTGATTTACTATAAATTTATATGAATGCGGACATATGCAATCTAAATTGATATATTGAAGCTCGTACTTTATTTCAATTTTTATTATATTTTGTTACGTTTTTAGAAATAACTTATTGATTTTTAAAACGATAGTATTAAATATAATTTATTTACATTATATTCTTTATGTATTATACATTATTGTTGCATAATCCTTTAAATTTTATGAATGTAGATATATGCTTTTAAAATCAATTTTGAAGTTTGTACTTTATCCCAATCGAAGATACATACAAACTATGCTTTTCTGTAATAATCTTAACAGAATAAAATCAAACACCAATTTATATAATTTCGTTTATACTTTATTCCAATCGAAGATACATACAAACTATGCTTTTCTGTAATAATCTTAACAGAATAAAATCAAACACCAATTTATATAATTTCGTTTATACTTTATTCCAATCGAAGAGACATACAAACTATACTTTTCTGTAATAATCTTAACTGAATAAAATCAAACACTAATTCATACAATTCTATAATATGCAATCTTTTTTGTAAAATATGATCCGAATTTTTAAAAAGGGATTTATGCTTAATAACCTTCAATTAAAGTCTATACTCTTAAGAAAACAAACAAAATGATTATCATGTCATCTTATTTAGAAAACTGTGTGAAAACACCAAAAATATAAAAATGACAAGATGTCATTTCAGTTTTTCTCAAACAACATGCCATTTCTGTGTTTTTATTACACGAATAAGCACATATATGTATTTTATCTCTCGTTGATATATCATCTATACCATATTTTATGCAAAAGAAGAACATATACTTGTTACTTTCAATATCTTTGCTAACTTCTTGTGAATATTTATGAAAGTAATAATGATTTACTGCAATATTGTCAAAGGAGATTGTCGTTATTCATCACAAGTTGTTGCAAATGATAAAAAGTGCAACATTTTTTCTTACATTTGTGTCCAACTACAAGTTCTTGAAATGATTGATTCTATAGCAGCGTTAGAAGAAAAGATAACGAATTTTACTGCGTCTCTTAGTTAACATATATTTGGCTTACATGAATGCAGAAGTAAGTATTATAATTCGAATGTTTGAAGATCGTATTTTATTATGATATCCGTTGTGTAAGTAGCTTTGTTTTACAAAAAATATTAATTTAAATTTCATGAAACATAAATAAGTGAAAATAATTTGCACAATTAAAACAAAATCTACAAAGTAACTATATTTTTTTATGCGTTAGATAGTCGTTATTCATCACAAGTTGTTGTAAGTGATAAAAAGTGCAATACATTTTCTTGTATTTGTGTTCAACTACAAGTTCTTGAATTGATTGATTGTGCAGCAATGTTAATAAGAAAGTTTTATTATGTCTGTTAATTAACATATACTTAGCTTAGATTAACGCAAAGGTACGTATTCAAATTCGAAAGTTTGAAGTTATATATCATCATATCTCAATTACGTAAATAACTTGCTTTTGCAAAAAATAGTTTAAGTATTTTAAATATTTTGATTTTTAAAAATGACATCATTAGTAGATAAGATCAGTAGATAGTTATATTCTCTCTATTATTCATTTATTACGAACTTAAATGAATGCTAATACATATACATTCTAAATTTTAATACTGAAGATCGTACTTTATTTCAATCTTAATTACAGTGGCTCACAAAAGTGTTCGTACACTTAGGAATTTCAATGAAATAGGGCTTTACCTATTAATTAAAATTAATATTTTAGAATGGGTATTTAAGAGTAAGATCTATGACTCATTATTAACAAAACTACATACAATATTTTAAAAACATAGCAAAACTTTATTTTGAAAAAATCACTAATCAAAAAATAACAAAAAAATTACCTCACAAAAGTCTTCGTACACTTTAAAAAAATCGCTGTATATTTGTAAATATTGTAATACTTCGCTAGAGTTGTACTTAATAGGATATTATTTAGCACCACAAAAGTTTTTTAAACACCTGGGAATAGATTTAATTAGTGTTTTTGTAATTTCTGCATGAAAGTTGATGCCTTCATCGAACATTGCTGTTTTTACTTCGCTTTTTGTTTCAATGCTGTGTTTTCGTGTTCTAACTGCCAGTTATCTCCAAATATGTTTTACTGGGTTTAAATTCAGCAACTAAGGTGATGTTTTCAGAACTTGTGAACAATTGCAAAGACGCCAGAGGCGAACGTTGAGAGCCATGTGCCTTGTATCATTATCGTGATAAAAAACAAAGTTGCATCTGTTATCCATATATTGGCCTGATAATTTTAAATTGCCTTTTAAAATATTAGAATAAAGATCGTGATTTATTATGCTATCAATATATACCAAATTACCTAATCCTGATGCTGATATGTACCCTTACACAAAGACAACTCTACTGACATGCTTATCTGTTCCAACAAAGTTCTTTGAATTAAATTCTTAATTTTTTTTTCTCCATACTATTATGCACTCATTGGACCAAGAATGGCATAGTAGATTTCATCTAAATAAAACATTATTTTAATACGATTAGGGTTTATTTATCATTGATTTTGCTAAAGAAAGCCTAAGCTTTCAGTTTTTCGCCCTAACAAAAATTTTTCTACGGGCAGAATACCAATATAATGCAGCTTGGCTTATTACTCGTCGAACAGTTTCAAGTGAAAATGAAGTAGAAACTGTTTCATTAAATTCTGTAGCAACTTTTATAGAACTTAAACGGGGATTTTTTAAGACTTTTCTAATTGTAAGTATTTGATCCCATTGCGTGAACTTAGATTGACGACCTTTTCATACCTAGTTTTCAATCCATTTTTTTTTCTACAAAGCCTTTTATCGCATACTTCACCATAGAATGGAATAAAATAACTAATTTTGCAATATTTCGACTTGATTTACTACTATTATGAAGAAAAATAACTAATTTCAAACGCTATTAGTCGTGACATTTACGATTACAAACCACATTTAATTAATAAATAGAATATTACGGACCAATTCTGCAAAATATAAAGCCCAGCGATTTTTTAAATGTCAATACAATTCAAAAATAAAAATAAAACGACAAACAATATTTTTAATAATGAAATTATCCGAAAATGTTTCTGTGTACGAAGACTTTTGTGGCGTCTTCTTTCTGTGGCATCTTCCGTTTTCATTTTTAGATTTAAAGAAAAACCCCTTAATGTTAAACAAAAAGGTTGTGCGTTATTTAGAATAACTTGGAGATAATATAAAAAATTTCTCAACTTCATATAAGAATTTAATTTCAGGGAAATTTCTTTTTAGTACAAATTTTTAAAGTGTACGAACACTTTTGTGAGCCACTGTATATTTAGTTACTTGTTTTTTCATTATTTTAATGCGACAGTACGAAATATAATCAATTTACATCATGTTCTTTATTTATTATACATTATAGTTGCATAATTCTTTAAATTATATGAATGCAGATACACGCATTTTGAATCAAGTTTTGAAGTTTGTACTTTATCCCAATCGAAGATACATACAAACTATATTTTTCGGTAATAATCTTAACAGAAGAAAAAATCAAGCACTCATTTATGTAATTTTACAATGTGTAATCTTCTTTATAAAATATATTCCGATTTTTTTAAAGTGATTTATGCATAATTACCCTCAAATAATGCTTATATTCATGGGAAAGCAAACAGGCTGATTAGCACGTCATCTTATTCAAAAAACTCTGGCAGAACATCAAAAACATAAAAATGACAAGATGTCACATATGTTTCTTTCAAACAACATGCTATTTTATTGCTTTTATTACACGTATAAGCACATATCTGTATTTTATCTCTCGTTGATACATTATTTATATGTTGTTATATGCACAACACGGACATACACTTGTTCCATCCAATATCTTTGCTAACTTCTTATGAATATTTATGAAAGTATTAATGATTTATTGCAATATCATCAAGGGAGATAGTCGTTATTCATCACAAGTTACTGCAAGTGATAAAAGGTGCAACATATTTTCTTACATTTGTGTCCAACTACAAGTTTTTGAAGTGATTGATTGTATGGTAGCGTTAGTAGGAAAGATAAGGAGTTTTTTTATGTCTATTAGTTAACATATATTTAGTTTATAAGAATTCAAAGGTACGTATTCAAATTTGAAAGTGTGAAGCTCGTATTTTATTATGAACTTAATTATGTAAGTAACTTGGTTTTACAAAAAAATAGTTTAAGTGTTTGAAACATTTTGGCTTTTAAAAATGACATCATTAGTAGGTAAAATAGAAAAAAATTGTTCTGTATATTACTGATTTATTGTGAAGTTATTTGAATGTAGCCATACATGTATTCTATATTGAAATATTGAATATAGTACTTTGTTTCAATCACAGTTTTATTTGGTTACTTATTTTAAAAATACTTTTTTTTATTTAAATCCTTCCTTATTTCAAAAACACCGTGATAGTACAAAATATAATCAATTTACATTACGTCCATTATGTATTATACACTGCTGGCCACACAAAATGCAACATCCTGAAGAAAGCATGCAAATTATGTGAAATTTACATTATGTGTTTTAAGTGATGAAATACGGACACAATAACATTGCAGTACAGAAGCATATCACGGGTGACCATAGTGCCACCCCCAAGCACATACAAAAAGAGGACAGATCGCGACTTGAAGTATGACAACTGTTTTTTCGTGCATTTTTTTGCGTAAGCTGTTTACCTTTGCCTTGTGGAAGACATCGAGCGTCTTTTGACCAAGTTTCTGAATTCGACCGAGGAAGAATAGTAGCATGCAGGGATTTCGGATTATCTTTCAGAGAAATCGATCAACGTGTTGTATGAAGCCAAATAATTGTGATGCGGCTTAGTAATCGCTTGATTCAGGGGTGGGGGGGGGAGAATGACGGACAAATGGGGCCGATCGCATCCATCTCGTTGCACCACTGTCTGCGATGACTGGCGGGTTGATCGCATGGTAGTGATGTATCGCGCAGATACATCACGAATCATAGAACAACATATTCTGTCTGGTACGCATCATTCGGTGTCTACTCATGACACCGAATGATTTGATGCCGTTTGCAGCAGAATGAATGTCCGCAAGGCCTCCATTGCTTCCTTTACCCTTGACTGGAACCATAGACGTTTGCGCCGCCATTGGTTCGAGGAATGGTGGACATGGACAGCGGAAACGAACGAGATCGTGTTTACTGACGAATCTGCCTGCAAAATCACAATAGTCGGATTCGAGTTTGGAGACATCGTAATGAGAGGCTACTGACCTGTTGCGTTATGCATCGCCACAGTGGTCTTACATCCGGTATCATGGTTTGGGATTGTATTTGATTGCACTGTTGCATCCCTCTCGTACGCTTTGCCCGTACACAGAATAGCCAGCTACATCTCTGAGATGTTGGAGCCCGTGGTCCTTCCATACATTCAGCGCATGCCATCAACCATATTTTAACAGGATATGCTCGATCATACGTGGCACTCAATGTTCAACAGTTCTTTTTTACCCATCATATTGATTTGCTTCCTTGTCCTGCTTGTTCTCCCGGTCTATCGCCAGTCGAAAACGTGTGATCCATGTTTGTCCAACGAATTTTCCGGAATACATCACTCCCTGCTATATCAACTTTGGCAATAAAATCTTTGGCAATTTTGAAAAAAATGTACAAATGTGGAAGCATCGTGGACTGTGGTCCCCAAGGAGATATCCAAAGCCTCTTTAATTGTACGCCGAGTAGTATAGTAGCGGTTATTGCAAACAATGGTGGCCACACTAACTACTGATTTTGTCATCATCTACTTGTTACAAGAAGCTGCAATTTTAATCGTTTGATCTTTGCACATCATGTTATCTGCCCATTAAATTTTGCTGTGATATTTTATATACATTGTACAAATGGTTTTTGCATTTTTAACATTCAATGATAGAGTGCTAGTAGTAATGCAAATTAGTTACATTGTATCAATTACTCGTAGCTACAGTCATGAGAGGAAAATGTAAACTCTCCCTATTAATTTTGTAACTTATAATAACAGAAGAAAATTACTAGTACAAAACGATTGGAAATTGGGAGGTTTCACTGTATGAGCAAAATCAAACTCACCAAAAATTCCAAATGATTCCATAAGAAATATTCTAATGCAATATTTGAAAAGAAATATTATAAGGAAATATTCTAAAAACTAAAAATTATAATACATAAATAATAAATAAAGAGAATAATAATTACATATATGTTTGACCTCTATATATAAAATGTTAATGAAACGAATTTATGAAACGATATTATAACTGATTATAATTTATGGTGATTTCTAATAAAATTTGAAATATTATTCGGTGAAATTAACACCAAAAATCCGCATTGAACCGCAGATCTCAATATTGACATTGAAATTTTAAAATTTAAATTAGTTTTTAACATATTAATTTTCTTCTAAAAATCCTGTGTAATACCTTCCACAATGTTGTGTAACTTTTTGGAATATTTGAGAAAGTGGAAATTACTGATCAACTGTGAAACGTTCTGAATATTTTCTGTGTAACATTCCTTAGTTTTAGTAGGCATGCTTTTTGTGAGCTTTAGTGTAACTTTTAGGATTAACTGTAAAATAGAAGTTATTGATAATCTTTGAAAACTTATATATGTTTTGTGTGTAACATTCCTTATTTTGTGGTTGGTCAGAAAAATCGTTATTTTGAGTGTATGTCATTTTATTATACCAGTTGTGAAAAGACTACGTGATCTTGCGCCATAAAAAATAGCACAAAGGTGCGTATACCCTACTAATTCTACATCTCAAAGCTCTTATTCAAATTTCTCCCCTATACAGTTCCTGAGCTATATTTTACATGTAAAAATCAATTTTTTGTGTGTGTATCTATTTGTTCGCTTAATTATGAATCGAGTATGGAAACTAGAATCATTAATTTTTACCGAAGCTTTTACTACGCATTTAATTATACATCTCGAATATTTTTTCCCAGTTTAGACTCTGGTTAGTTAAGTTTTATTATAATTAAGTTAAGTAAGTTTTATTATAATTAAGTTAAATTTCCCTAATAATGGCAACAAAATTACTCTATTTTTATGGAAAAGGGAGAATAGCGATAAAGATAGGGATTATTAGATTTCTTTTTCTTCTGTCATTTTCAATTTGAAATCGAAATTATCTTTTATTTCAAGCAATTGTGAAGACAATATATTTCATAAAATATGGAACATTATGCGATGAAATTAGCATCAACAATCCGTACCGATCCAAATATCTCAAATCTAGCATTAGAATTTTAAAATTTTTATTAGATTGGAGATGCTGCTTTTTTTTCTAATTTGAACTAATTTCTGAAATAATGGCAACCAAATTGCTCCATTTTGGCACTGTAAAAAATCTGCGCAGTGTTCTTGAAGTTTACTGTGTAACATTCCTGGGTTTTCTCGGTTTATTTCTTCTGATCCAAAAATACCGAGAAATCCTGTGTAATACCTTCCACAATGTTGTGTAACTTTTTCGAATATTTGAGAAAGTGGAAATTACTGATCAACTGTGAAACGTTCTGAATATTTTCTGTGTAACATTCCTTAGTTTTAGTAGGCATGCTTTTTGTGAGCTTTAGTGTAACTTTTTCGGATTAACTGTAAAATAGATGTTATTGATAATCTTTGAAAACTTATATATGTTTTGTTTGTAACATTCCTTATTTTGTGGTTGGTCAGAAAAATCGTTATTTTGAGTGTATGTCATTTTATTATCCCAGTTGTGAAAAGACTACGTGATCTTGCGCCATAAAAAATAGCACAAAGGTGCATATACCCTACTAATTCTACATCTCAAAGCTCTTATTCAAATTTCTCCCCTATACAGTTCCTGAGCTATATTTTACATGTAAAAATCAATTTTTTGTGTGTGTATCTATTTGTTCGCTTAATTATGAATCGAGTATGGAAACTAGAATCATTAATTTTTACCGAAGCTTTTACTACGCATTTAATTATACATCTCGAATATTTTTTTCCCAGTTTAGACTCTGAAGACTCCTCTTGGTCTTTATTATTCATATGAACTTCTTTTTGCGTATGGGTAATTTGTTACTTGCCTCAGATGAAAAAAAAGACTATGGTATCTAGAGCAACTAACTTTGGTATGAAAGTGCTTATGTCCGTCTTATTGTACATTTTGAAACCTACTTTTCCAAATTCGACCAATGATCGTTTTACGAAATTATTTTATCAGTGATTGTTTGAAGAAATTCTTGATTTTAGTACTGCTACATTTTATCCAAATACCTACTATTTCCGATTAGTAATATTCGCATTAGCTATGCCAGCTATGCCAGTCTAAAGGATTCCTTTTTACAATGTCTCTCTCTAAATCAGAATAGTATTCTTTCTGTCATTAAATAAAGTGATTACTACTATTCGGAAATAGTTTGATGTTCACATTAAAAACTTAATATCTAGGTATATGAATTCGCGTCTTAAGCGAGATCTTTTTGTTCCAAGAGATGAAAATTTTTTTCTTAGATTAAATGGAAAATTTTTACATTTGTTGTAAGAGCAATGTTCTGGTGATGTTGGAAATGTAGTAAATTCGGGTATTAATCGGTATCCCGTCTTAAGTGAGTTCGACTGTTTCCTAAAACAATAAATCTAGCATTAAAAATATTATAAACAAAGACAACGCTTGAACGGGAAATGGAAGAAACTCTGGACAACTATTTTATTTTTCAAAATGTTGAGTCTATAACATGAAATTAAAGTCATATCAGTAGAGAAATGTTTAAATTTTGTCATTTCTCCCCCTCCCCCCCTCTTTAGTATCTGTAAGCTATATATGTATAAAAGGTTGAAAAGGTACAAATTTAAGGCACTTACTAGAAAATATTACAAATTTTGTGTAAGATTAGCGTGCCCAAATGTGACTCCTAAGTACGGTAATGTTTTTTTTATTTAAAATTTTAATGCAGAAACCCCAAATGCTATATAATAAGGAATTCGATCTTTAACTAAACAGTAAGCATTTTCTCTGCATTGATAACATTTTCTAAGAGATTTTCGATCAAATAGACATCTTTCATTTTATAGCGACCCCATGTTTCGTACATTTATCAAATTTCCCTAAATTGCCTCTCGAATTTTTAACTTTGAAGATAAAATAATCTTATTAATGTAAATAAACTATGTCTGTTTCACTGACCTGTTAACTGACCTGTTAAAAAAAGCGCCCAGTTTGTGGATTAGAATTAAAGAACTACCAGGTAAGTTTGTATGGTATTCTTGATATATTATATTAAAATAATTAAAACAAATTTTATATTTAATTAAGCTGTCGTAAATCGCATAATCCTCCATTTAAAATTTTTCTTTAACTTAGCACTTAAGTATGTATTTAAGATTATCAAAATCGAACAATATATTTCTTTTTAAATTTTTTAATCAAAGAAACTCAGTGTATAGTTTATTAACAAAATATAACCACATGATTATTGAAATTACAATAATTTTATGATGGAAACTCTGAAAGATTTTGTGTTGATTGAAAATCTTGTGTTAAATATTTATTTTAATGAGGTTAAGTTAATTTTACCAACATTATACAAATCGGTAGCTTAAATGCAGTCTCTGATTAAAACAGAATGCAGTTGAGTTATGCCCTCATTTAAGCGTAACTTTAGCAAGCACTTTTTTAAATCATTATATTTGAATTCTGTTTTCATTTTTTACTCATAATCGACATTTTAAACTTTTATATTAGAGAAAAGATAAAAAATAAAACTACGTTTATTTAAATGAGTATTTGTTTCAATATATTTATATTTAAGTACAGAAAATGTTCAATTCTTTTTTTAAGTGAAAGAATGTATAGCCGAGTAATTGGAGTAACTTGTATGTTGGTGCAACTTCCAAGCATGCATTTGTTAGCTGAATATCCAATCTTTGCCAAATATCCTTTGTATATCTTTTATGCATGAGACAATGTGCCACTACATGAATTTTGCAATCTGCAGAGTTTTTTGTAGAGTTTTACTGCAAGACATTTGCATTTAAAGAAAGTTATTTAAAAAAATGTTTTCAATAAAATACAAATTAATCCAGTTTTATTGCTTTTAATTTATCAAGGGTCAGAAACTGAAAATTTCTTTTGCTCAAGTCAAAGCTTACTTTGATGATGGAACAGCTGTAGATGATGATGATTTACTGATTTTGAATATACCTCCTGGGAGTGTTATTTATCTTTTAGGAATGAATGATACGGTAATTTGTTTGATTTATTAAAGTGAAAAAAAAATTGAAGAATATTTTACATTTTATTACATGTACAATTTAACTTATATGCATAAGCAGACTATAAAAATTCTATGCATATTATCATAAGCTAAAAACTTCGTGTAAGTTAAATGAAGGATTAAGATAAAACTAAACAAAATTTTATAGTATCAATTTATAATCTTTATTTAAGAAAAAAATACATAAATTAAAAATTGCTGGTTTTGTGTCAGGTTTTTAATGAAGTCAATACTTTAACTGCTGAACCTTTTAACATTTGTAAGGCATACTTTTTGAATGTTATTTTCTTTTCAAAAATTCTGAATAATTTGAATAATTTATATGCATGCGTCTTTATTATACAGATCTGTACATAATTATTTACAATAATCTTTCATTTGTATGCTTGTGCAAAATATAGATAAAAATTAACATTGGCCACTGGCCAGTACGCAGATTTTTAATTATTGACAATTTACAAAGTTACAAACACTTCATACAAAATCATATGAATTATTCGTATATTTCTAACTATCAACGTTGTAGCTTACTAATATTTTTAAATTTCCATTTGATAGGATTACACTCAACCGAAAGCGGAAATTGTATATAACATAAAAATATGTAACCAAGAAATTATCGTAGTCAAATTAACAATATTTTAAAAATGAGCTCGGAAATCCGCATTAACGTACCTGAGTGGGGAGGAAGGGGGGGGGATTGGCAAACACCAAATTATATTCTATCTATGTAAACAGGCATCAAAGAGTCTAAGAAAATAATATTCAAATTAAAATTTATTAAAGAAAAGCTACATTAAAAAAAACTGCTCTGAATCCCCGTTAAAAGGTGGCGTAACATCGAGAATTTCTCAAACTTAATTTCCAAATTTAAATATATTATGTAATCAAACTTAAAATATGCATTATGACCATATTGAAAAACAAGACCTCGGATATCCGCGTTAGCAAGTCCCCCAAAGCCCAACTAAAATCCACACAAATGGAGGCTTCTAAATCTCGCTTACAAAATAACTTTCAATGTTATAATTTATCAAATTAACATAAAGCTACATAAAGAATTAGAAAAATATTCGAAACAACATTAACTGGGGATGGAGTAACATTGAGGATTTCTGTGATTTGATTTAAAAGAACACAATATTTATGTTATATAATTCAACAAACCTAAATGCACATTAACTAGTATATTAGAAATAGGAATTCTAGAAATATGCTTCCAAAAAGGCGTTCAAAATTAAATTTTATTAAATATATATAGGACAGTTGCACCATAAACTTTAACTAATAATAACACATTGCTCAGTGGTGCACAAAACAGGAATTTTAATATACATTAGTACATATTAAAATAAAATAAAATTTTCAACGTTTCGCGCCGTCTTCTGCGGGCGTCTTCAGGAAAATATGAAATGGAAGGACTACGTTTGCATCCTGTTCGAGAGATATTTCTACTAAATTAAAAATTAAATAAATTAAAATTTAAAAATGTTGCCAATTACACGTGAGTAAAAATTAAATTATTGCAAGGAAATAAAAATTTTAAGGTTTTATGATGTTATGCCATATTTTTGGTATATTGTAGGATAAATTATCATTACATGGTTTATTTTCACGTGCTATGATTTCGATGGATTCTATTATTTTACCTTGAACTGGGTTATTGCATGGAACTATGATTTTGGCTTCCTCAAAATTAATATGGCAACCCTTGTTCGCCAAATAGAAGCGAGCAAGGGCAGTATTCTGTTTATATTGTTCTATATCTCTACGATGTTCTTTAATTCTAGTTAAAAGTTTCCGCGTTGTCATGCAGATGTAGACTTTTTTAAGATTATTAGATAAAGTGATGGGGATTTCATAAATACCAGATTTTTGATCTATTGGAATTTTGTCGATTTTATCTGTAACGAGGTCAATGAGATAAGGAGGAGGAATGGCGACAAGTTTTATGTTATATTTTTGTGCGATCTTTTTTACTTTTTCAAATATGTAAGGGATATAATGAAATTTTCTGTAAACTATAAGTTTATTCTGTCGTTCGCCAGATGTGGGAGGAGTATTGTACTGTTGAACTATATTATTTATAAATTTTGCTGGAACTACTATTTATAAATTTTGCTGGAAAACCATGGTCAAAAGCTATTTTCTGTATAAAATCAATTTCTTTATTTAATGTGTCATCTGAACAAATCATAAAAGCTCTTTTAATAAATGACCTGAAAGCAGATATTTTGTATTCGAAAGGCATGTTGGCTGAAAATGGGATAACTGTATTTTCTTTTATTGGTTTTCTATAAACTGAAAATTTTAAACTTGAATTGCATCTATTAATTTGAACATCTAAAAATGAAAGGGTGGCGTTTTCTTCGACTTCAAGGGTGAAAATAAACCATGTAATGATAATTTATCCTACAATATACCAAAAATATGGCATAACATCATAAAACCTTAAAATTTTTATTTCCTTGCAATAATTTAATTTTTACTCACGTGTAATTGGCAACATTTTTAAATTTTAATTCATTTAATTTTTAATTTAGTAGAAATATCTCTCGAACAAGAAGCAAACGTCGTCCTTCCATTTCATATTTTCCTGAAGACGCCCGCAGAAGACGGCGCGAAACGTTGAAAATTTTATTTTATTTTAATACTAGCAGTTACCCGTGACTTCGTTCACATAACATTTAAAGAAGAAATAATTGATCAATCAAGCAAAAAATTTCGATGATGAAAAGCATGTGTAATTAACTTTTTATCGCGAATTTATGGTAAAAAAAAATTCTGATAATCCCTAGTTGCTAATTTGTTTGCTGGTCAAAATTTTCCTTTCAGCGATTAATACTAATAGATAGAAACATTCTGGAATTCTTTTGTTCAGCCCTGTAGTTTTCCAAGTGCCTTTAATACTCGAAAGTATCTTTTTAAAATTTATTTCAAACAAAAATATTTCTTATTACTACCTAAATTACATTTTCAGAAATTATCATCCGAAGACAACCTTGTATCCAGTTCTTTGCGGGACCCTGTTTATCATTTTATATATATACTACAAACATTTCTTAGTTTACTAAATGCAGTTCAAAATAAAAATGCATATTTTATTTAAAAACCACCTTTGAGTAAATTACGCTCATATTCAGTAACCTTTCCAAGATTTTTTGTGCAACCCTGTATATCTAAATTTAACTATTTAAACTATTACCATTTATACTCTCCATTTCATATGCATACATTTAGCGAAACTTAAAAGCACATATCATAATTCAAAATGCATTTCATCCATGCAACAGTCATCATCCATCAATACAGTACTTTGAATAGAATATATAATATTTGAAATCTTTTATGTGTCCCTGTAAATGCTATGCACTTCGTATTATGCATGAAATAACTCACATTAAGCCTCAGCAACGTATATCAATTTTATTATACATGAAATCGTTTACCATAATTAAAATATGTCGGAAACTGTTTCTCCCTTTATTCTTATGCAATGGAATTCTTCTGTCTGACCCTGTAAATGAATAGTAAGTGCCCTTTTCACTACATACTTTACAAAATGCATATTTTAGTGCACTTTGTAAATGCATATAAATTTGAATATGTTCTACAGGCTGTAACATCGTTAAATTTTATTAAAACGATTTTTCCCCATAATGCCGTAATATAAGGAAATTTTTTGACTATCCCTGTAAATAAACTAATCATGGTAGAAACTTCATTTTCAATAGGTATTCGTGCTAGGTAAACGTTAATAATGTCCAAAAATTTCATGGAAATCGGAGTATATTTACGAAAGTTGGAAAGCGACCAGACAGACAGACAAACCGAAAGCATAATAACTTTTCAACTTCGTTCGAAAGTGTTAAAAAATCGAGCCAAAAATATATTAATCAGTGATTTTATTTTCCACCTTTTCCCCACAAAAAATTTCTTCCATTGATAATTATGAGTTTTGAATAAAAATATTCATTTGTATGTAACTTATAACTTAATTAGTATAAGTAAAAAGTATTTCTGATTAATTTTAAATATGACGTCATTATTTATCTCACTCCATTAGCTATTGATATTCATACCCCTTGTATTTTTAACGACTGCTATAAAGTACCTGTTTTATTTCAACTATGACGTCACATTTTCATGAGTGAACCATTTTATTAAAAATATAATTCTTTTTCATTCTTTTTACTTTTAATTTATGTCACCATATTTTACACAAAAATTCCCATTAACTAAACAAATATCCTTGTTAAATGTATTATAAAAAATACACCTTTTATTTTTATTTCAAACATGACGTCATATTTATTTTCTTTTAAATTATTTTATTATAGTTTTTCGCGTGGAAGTTTTCTATTAAAAATTCATTGCCGCTGAAAAATTATTATTCCAACTAGGTATAGCCCGTTATCGGAGTGAAAACTCTTAAATTATAATTAATGAGAGATCATTCAGTCGAAGACGGGACCCACCACGTGAAGGCGATCTCTATTAGGCCCCACCCATTTTTTAATGTGGTTGGCTTTCCAGTCTGTCCACTACTTACCAAATAATTAAGGATATAGAACATTATATAGAATAATACATACTGTCTCACCACCGCCCACTGACACCACCAATTTCTCAATCTGTCTCATTTTCTCTTCTTTTTCTATTCTGCTCTCTTTTCTTCGCCAGTCTTTCTTCTCGGTGTTCTGGGGTTTCGTTTGCATATCTTTTTTTATTGTTAATGAAGAGGTCTTCCATTTGTTCTTCCATCTGTTCTTCTTTCTGTTCTTCCATCTGTTCTTCCATTTGTTCTTCCATTTGTTCTTCCATTTGTTCTTCCATTTGTTCTTCCATTTGTTCTTCAATTATATTCGACGATTCACTGTTTGAGAGCCTATCTGTCCTTTTATTTATAGAAGTTCAAAATGAAAAAAGATTTTCTTAGCAGACGATTTTTTGTGATAAATACATTATCTGTTTTATATTTCTTCTGCTTTATTCCTTTTATTTATAGAGTTCAAAATGAAAAAAGATTTTCTTAGCAGACGATTTTTTGTGATAAATACATTATCTGTTTTATATTTCTTCTGCGTTTACCTAAGCTGTGTAAAATATAAAGAAAAAAAATATGACACTCAAATGCAATGCATTCACTGTTTGAGAGCCTATCTGTGCCTCAATTAATTAATTATCCTCTTTATTCCTTTTATTTATAGAGATTTTTTATTTTCTTGGCAACAGGAAAGGAAAATGGTTAAATTTTATCTGAAAAATGCCTATTGATTTTGTATGAAAAATAATTAAATTTTGAATTATTAAGGAAAATATTTGAATAAAATAAATAAAAATTACCCTATTATTTAATCCGGACTTCAAACTTTACGTCTGCAAAATTTCAAAGCAATCGGTTCAGTAGTTACGGCGTGAAAGCGGAACAAACAAACAAACAAATAAACAAACTCACTTTCCGATTTATAATATTAGTAAGGATGTACTAATGTATATTAAAATTCCTGTTTTGTGCACCACTGAGCAATGTGTTATTATTAGTTAAATTTTATTATTATTACGAAATAATATATCATTACAATATAATTTGGTATAAAATATATATTTGGTATAAATTATTTATTACCAAAAGAATTGAGAAGAAACGTGAAAAATAGTTTCGTACGTAACATGCGTGAGCTTACTTCCATATGTAAAGCGTAAAGTATCACTTTGAATTTAAATCTTATTACATCTATTGTTGTGATTTGTTGAACTATTTCAGTGCTAATGTATACCTTGAATCTGACATTTTTTTTAACATCTTTATTTTGACAGGGTTAGCAAATGCATTTTGAAAATTTCACAATACTACTTTTATAAAACATCGGATAAATTTTATGTTTGAAGTGAGGGGGGAGGGTATGGGGGAAGTTTAAAGTTTGCTCCAATTAGTATGATAGTTAAAAAATATAATTAAGTATCTGTGAGATTAATCCATCTTTCTATTAAATATGTACCCACAATTTGAAGCTATTTGGATAATTTTATGCAAGGGAAAAGCAATTTAAAATAAACAAAATGAAAGTGTTGGATTCCCCCCCCCCCAAAAAAAAAAAATACTCAACCTAAAAACACTTGCATTAAGATGTTAAATGCCATGTCATTCACCGGTGACTGACATTGAAATTTCCGTTTTAGGAGCGTCAGTCTCCGGTGTCCGACAGCGTAAAATTGTAATATAAAACTAAATATTATATTGTTTTAAGGAATTGCGGAAAATTTATTTAAAATTGTCGCTTTATTTTATTAAAGGGTATCATTAAGAAAACGGAAATTTGAGTGTCAATCATCTGTGACGAGTAGAATTCACCGTGTTAAAGGAATAATTTATCCTTCTAATAAAAGGAGACCAAAATTTGAAACTAATTGGTTCTCGACAAGAAAATCTAGGTAAAGCTGAATTAGTTGGAGAGAGGGGGGGGGGGGTCCTTTTACACTTTACCTATACTTGACATAACATTGTTGAGTTGATTAGTCTCACCTAATTTTCTAATAAACTGATACTGGAACTTCAAAGAAAACGTATAATTCTAAACAAAAGTGTTTGTTTCAGCCTTGTCAGGTTCTGATACCACCTCTGCTAAAGGACGGAATTTCCGCTATTTCTCTATTTTAATATTTCGTATTGTATGGCTGTGTACCAGAATTTCCAAGGTGACATTCCTTCTTTGTGGAAAGGGGAATTGACAGATAATCCTGTGCAGGTGGTGAATAAGAGAAAGAGAAGATTGCTGAGAGGCATGTCCATCCGTCAGTGAGGTATGCGGATGATCAGCAGACAAGGAACATGTCACTAATCAAGAAAGGAATGTGGAATGTGCCCAATGAGGGAGCTCCAAAAGGGGGGTTTATGTTGGGGAAAACAGTGATTTGAGAAGAGCAAGGCTTGTCTCAGATTAGCTGAGTCCGTACCTGGGTTTCGTACCTAGAGGGTGCTCTGTGTGGTAGAGCGTAAGTAGTACGTTTCTGGAGAGCAAAGGACACAGACGTCCTGGTGTTTAGTGCTCTGGGCCGATAAGTGCAGGCCGAGTATACCTGTATTGGGAGATTTGAGATTGATCTCTGATAAAGTGAATCTAACGTGCATTGAGTGTGAGGTGAAAAGTGTAATTGGAATAGTACACAGCCAACTTTTACTGTATTTCATTTAATGTTGAACCGGATCACCTATATCCGAGTTGTAATTGTATATAATTGTAAATAGCGTATTTAGTGTGTACATATATTCTAAATAAACTGGTAATTCAGTTAATTGACAGCGTTAGTGTTAATTTACACAATCCTCACAGTGGGTGACCGATATCACCTAGTAATATCGGTGGTGGCAGCTAAAAATTACCACGGACTTTCTTTAAAGTTGTGCGGACTGAGAGGAACGTCCAACAAGCATATTTAAGAGAAAGGGGGGGGGGTTACCAGTCACTTTATACTTGATTTAGAACCCACCAAAACCCGAAATGATCAGCTTCACGAAGTAAGTAGACTTTATTTAGTAAATTTAAGCGAGTTTGCGCAGGAACATGGGTCTTGTATAATGGAGATTCATCCAAATTTCGGGTTTAGCAATTTTTTTAGCAGATTTTGTCAATTGGCACACTTTAATTTGCACAGGAATGAGATTCCTGGATTAAGTATATTAAAAATAACATTAAATTGGAATTGCGATATATCAATTTTGTCATAAATGAAATAATTCATATTGTATAATAAGTCGGAGGAAGAGATTTTAAGGAATTTCAGGATTAAACATTAAAATTAGACATTTCGGGTAACTTTTTTTTATTTCAAGATAAACTACGTCCCCTGTTTTAAATATTTCATAATGTATAGTAGCATGTGTAATTAGCTCGGATGAAAAAAGATCTCTTGGCAATTAACTATGCCTTCCCACCAGCAGTGATTTTGTGACCTTTAAATCAAAAAATAGTTATCTACTTTCTTTTCTAGTGTTTGGGATAATCGTCAATTTATACTACGAAAATTAGAAACGAATTTTTCCCATTTTATCCCTGGTATCGATATATCTTACAACCATCGTGTTTGCCGAGTAGCACCCATCAAGTTTGCGACTGATTACGGTAAAGTTAATAGTTTTTTAGTGTTACTCGACGGTGGAAATTGCTAATTTTACGCTTTATTGCAAGGAGCTAACCACAAAATGTGTAAAAGCGTAAAATGATCTTATATTCTATATCAATATCGAGGACAGTGGCAAAACTGAGGTCCGCAAAACCCTGCGACGAATGGGGGAGAGGGCTTTGAAGTAATTGTGAAAAATAAACATCTTTAAAGGTCATAAACGGATGATCATTTTAGGATTTTAAGAACGAGTCATTTGTATTGAATAACGAATGTATATTTTGCGTACTCCTAACCTGATCTGCGCGTAAAAAAAATCATACCCACAAGACGGATCACGAAACGGGGACTGATAAAAACATGATGAGAAAAAGGAGGGGGGGGGGAAGATATAAATTCCTTGTGGAAAATTTTCCTGAAGACTCACAAACTATAGTTAGTCTACTGAATGGAGATTTCACAAAATCAATACATAATTGAGAGAAAAATGTTTCAACGATGTATAAACCCGTTTTTATCTAATAAATTAAAAATTTTCACTTGAAATCCAAAATATTATAATCCATTTTTCAAAATGGAACAAAATTCTGTACATTTCATGGATATTCATTTTTGTTCATGCGCAACATGACAACTGTGCACTTGCAAAAACTCCATGTTTAAAATGTATATATTGAATATTTTGAAACTTTTTCATTTTTTTTCAAAACATTCTGGAAGTATTCAAAAGTAGTTGCAGTACTTTATGTATTGTCATTACAGTCTTTTTAGGACATATATTCAAGTATTCTATATTATCAAGCCATTGCATAATACAAAGTGCAAATAAAAATAACTTCACCAATAAACATTTTGATTTTTCCAGAAACAGAATAAACACTATTGCGTTCAATAATTTATGCATAAAAAAACAAAACCTATAATATGCTTTCTTTTCTTTGTAGCCACCTTGGGTAACAATCAAATTTGAAGATAATGATAGTTCATTAACAGAAACAAATGAAGACCTTGGAACAGCAGAATTAAATTTAAATATTAGCAGTCACTAGTATATTAAAGCACCTATCGCGCAAGGATTTTCAGATTTTTTCAGAACATTCTTCTTCTACTCTAAAAAAGCTTTAACTGAAGATTGCTTGCAATGGAAAGCAAAATGTGATTTACTGTATCATTTAGCTTTGAAGATCTCCAAATTCATAGACAATCCCTTTGCAGCTGAACGAAAGCAAGAAGATAATGAAATTTTAATTGAAGATGTCGAATTTAAACAGAGTGTAGTTTTGACAATCTCTTTATATAATTTTTGTACCATAAAATATCGTTTCAAAGGCCCTGGGACTCGCCCTTTCATTGAACTAAAATTGTTGAAGTTGGTGTAGTTCAACGAAAAGTAGCTACTTTATGTGAAAAATTAAACAAATTGTGATAAAATTCTAGATTTGTAATTATTCTAGGTTTTAATTCTAGATTGTAATTTTAGCCATTATGAATAAAACTCTGTGCATATAATAAAAGTTCTGTGAATTTTTATTTTTGATTATATTATTTTTTAAATTACAGTATACTTGTGATATCTTAAGTCGAAGGGATTCTAAAAAAATATTTTGAAATAGCCAGTTGTTCTGATAAGTCATTTAGAGGACTTTATAATATCAAAGAGAAAAATGTACTTCTTTTTAAGTATCAAGAGTACACTGTATTAAGATTTTCAATAAAAAAAATATCTTTATTCGGCAGCTAAATATTGTTTTTTTTATTATATCTATTGACATCTGAATTTGAATTTTGTGCATAAACCACATGGATGAATATCTTTATATAGGCTAATGCTTGAATTACAATTTATAAGTTATTTTTACTATAATTTAAAAAATCTCTTTCAAACATTTTTGCGTATTTGAACTTGCTTTGAAAATTTTTGTAATTAAACCTTAACGTTTTGGAGTAAAATTTTAAAAGAATTATGCCCTGTATAACACATGCATCAAAAACCGTTTTTTCATTTATTACTGTGGTATTATATAGATTATTTAAGGAATATAATTATTAAAGAAAATTAATCCAAGTAAAGTAAAGATAGTGGGGGAAGGGGGGGGAAGCTTCAAATAGCCACATATTTCCCCAAAAAGAGCAGATATTCAGATATTGTAAAAACATTTAAGAATGCTTTGACAGAAATTAAATCTACCATGTTATGCAAAATGTCACGAATTGCTCATCTGTTTAAATTATTAAATATTATGGTAAAATTATCTAAAGGTTATTAAAAAACTGCTATGTATGAGATTTTGCCAAAAATGTGCTTTATGTTACATCATCTCTTAATTTATTTACATCTTCAAATTAATATGTTGAGCTTGATATAAAAGAAGAAAATCTTAACCATGTCTTTTTGTAGATCCCAGCACAGTATCACTCATTTGGATATTTCTTTTGTTTCTGAGTGTGCATTTATCATAATTTATCCTTGCATAAATATTTTAACCAATTTATTTCTGTAAAAGTAATTTTAATATATCCATTATTTAAAAAAAGGTTTTACTCATAGATATCCTGTGTTTTTTTAGATTTGCGTTGTCAATTGAAAAATGAAAACAATCAATTAGAAATATTTTCAATACAATGTTTACCTGTCAACTCTGCAATCATCGTTCATATTCTCAACAGAGATTACTAACTCATTTTTATGTATCATGTTCAAGGACCAAACTTTAAAATTAAATGTGAACTATGTTCCAGAACATTTACGGTATTAACCCATTTTAGGCCAAGCACAGAAATTTTATAAAATGTAGCATTATTTTTATTGAAATATGCTTAAATTACATACATTAAGACACAAAAAAAGATTCGTGCATGAAAAATAATATTTTATATAAGAAATAATATTTTATATAATAATATAAAATATTATTTCTTATAATGAATAATATGAATATGAATAATATTTTTATGACTTTTGTTTTATTCTTATTTCATATACAGAATTTGCAACTTTAATCTATTTTAAAAACATATAATTCATTTCAATTGGAATAATAATATATTTTAAAAAAGTCGTATTTGTCAAAGGCGTTTCAAATTAAAACTCTAGCGCATTTTGAAAATTTTTTAAGAGAAAGTGTTTACTCCAATTGAATTACTAATATTTTATGGATGTCTTCAAAAGCCTTAAAAAATAGAAGAAAAATAAAATTCTTGAAAAAAAATGTGTCAGAGTGTTAAAAAAAAATATTTATCGAAATGTTTCGTATACGAACCTTTGGCCGAAAATGGGTTAAGCTCGTATCGATCTCAAAGTCAGAACTCACTGCTCGAAGAAAGAATTTTTTGTAAGATTGTGCTGTCCAAATTGTAATTATTTTTCTGCTAATCTTTCAAAATTTGAACACATTTTGGAGAGCACATGACTGTTAAAGCAATTATGGAATGCCCTTTATCAAATTGCAGCAAACGATACAGTGTATACTTTTCTCTTTCAGCACATGTGTAAAGATGGCATAAACATCAAACCACATTTAAAACGAATATTCTTAAAATAATTAATAATCTACATTTTCTTTTAGAAAAATCATTATCCTTATAACTCTACACCAAATGTCTTTTATATGAAAATGACAAAAGAAAAGTCAACGAATTACAGACGATTCTAATGCGAAAGAAATAATTAGAAAATATGAATTCTGATTAGATATTATGATAACTGTGGGGTATCTTAAAACTCTTTGAATAATATGCTGAAGTAACTTCTGATTGAAAGATAGCCTTAACATACTTGATTATAGATTTCTGGACTTTTCAGATTTGTATAATATTCCAGACAAATTTTTGGTAAAGTTCCTGTGAAAACCTGTGGCAGAATTGCTGCCACTGGCTTACCCAGGAACATTACCGTATTCCATGAAATATTTAAGATATTTTCATAATGAAGAAACATAACTGAGATTTTATGTGTAACATACCAGGTTTCAGAGTTTTCCAGAGTGAAGGAACATAATTGAGATTTCATGAGTAATATTCCAGATGATGGGTTTCGGAATAGCGGAACCTAACTGAGATCTTATGACTAACATAACAAATTAAAGATTTCGGAACTTTTCAGAAAGGTGGAATCTAACTGAGATTTTATGAGTAGCATTCCAGATTATAGGTTTCAGAGCCTTTTCAGAATGGTGGAATTTAACAGAGATTTCACGAGTAATGTTTCAGATTGTAGGTTTCAGAATGGTGGAACCTAACACAGAAGAAATGAGTAACGTTACAGATGAAAGGTTTCTAGACTTTTCAGAATTGTGAAACCTAACTGAGATTTTATGAATAACATCTCAGATTATAGATTTCTGGACTTTCCTGGATTGTGTAAGTTTTCTGGCATTTTTATGATTAAATTCCTGGTAAAACCTGTGGCAGAATAGCTGCCACATGTTTTCTTAGGAACCTTACACAAATTTTTTTACAGTGTGTAGAAAAGAGGAAAATGATAGGGATGATTAAATTTCCTTTTTTTCTGCCATTTTCAAATGGAAATCGAAATTATTTTTTATCTCAATCAATAATGAAGGCAATATTATGATCTAATTTTGTTTTTTTGAAATATCTGACAAAATAAAATCTTATCTCCACATATTAGATTATAAGGTATCAATTTATGTTAGAAAACCAAAATTTGTCTGATGTTTTAATCGTTCACATATATTCCATTGGTTTAATAATTCTAATATATTTTTTTTTTCAGTAGGCAAAAGCCATAGATTAAAAAGAAAGAATAGAGATAAATATCCTTCAGTTATGCATGCCAAAAAAGAGCAATATTTTGCAATTTCTAACATCTGAACTAACAAGTCGGAAATTGAACTTCATGCATAGCAAATGTGATGCGTTCGTACCAGATCGAAATTATAAAAATATTGAGATCTTGGTGCAATAGCATACAGTACTTCGGATACTGTATAGTACCCAAAATCTTTTGTGTCTTCTGTAAATACTATCTGCTTTGTACTATACAGAAAGTAACTTGTAATAAATCTCTGCAGCGTACGTACATTTCATAAAATATTAACTAGTTTCATATAATTAACAATCAATGTTTCCCCTTAATGCAATAACCTTGCTAAATTAATAACAAATATTCTTCTCTACCACAGATTGTATAGAAGCATATTTTAGTACATACTTTTTAGATGTGTATAAATTTTATTATGTTCGGAATAGAGTAACATCATTAAAATGCACTTGAAAAAATTTTCCCCATTGGGAACGGAATAAATCCGATTGTCCCTGTAACTAAACTATACATCTGATTTTCATAAAATTTGAAATGACTCGACAAAATTATGCAACATTATATATTTTTAATTTCGTACGATTCGGTTGGGTAGTTTTTACCCTCTTATATGTGGAGAGATGCACAGGCGGTCAGACGAACGGACGTACTGATTGACGAATATGGGTGCTACGTATTTGCATAATTATGAAAGCACCTAAAATTGTATGAGTTCAAAAGCATATTCGGTCTCCCAACACCGCGCTAAAATATCTGATACAAAAACTATATAAACTATAACTGAATAAATGTATTTTGATCTGCTTTAGTAATCAGAAGTAATTTAACAGAAAGCAATAAAAAAATTTCATGTTTTAAAACACATTTGATACCGATTAAAAGAACAAAACAAAACTAAACTAAACAAATAATAAAGAAAAAAATCGTTAAGCTAGATACGCCAAAAAAGCGCGATTTCTTTCTTCATCTATATCTCAAATAAAAATGTAACAATTCAAAAGCATATTTCATTTCCAACATCGCATTGACATATAATAATAAATATTTGACATAAAAATCGCATGATACTCAATTGAATAAATGTTGTGGTACTTTGTTTTGCTTTTGTCATCAAAAGTTATTCAACAGCAAGTAATAAGAAAAATTTCATGTTTTAAAACACATTTGATACAGATTAAAAGAAAAAACTAAATAAAATAAACCAATTAATAAAGAAAAAGATCATTCAGGTAAATACGCCAAAAAAGAGCGATTTCATTCTTCCTCTGGCATCTGAAATAAACAATTTTCAATTCAAAGGCATATTTGATCTTATAACACCGCACTTAAATATCTTAAAATAAAATTACATAATTATCAATTGAATAAATGCGATGGTATTTTATTTTGCAATTATCATCAAAAGTAATTCAACAGCAATAAATGAGAAAATTTTCAGGTTTTAAAACACATTTGATGTAGATTAAAAGAACAAAACAAAACTAAACAAAACATGTAATGAAGAAAAAGATCATTCAGGTAAATACGCCAAAAAAGAGTAATTTCTTACATCATCTGCCATCTCAAAATAAAAAAGTATCAATTGAAAAGCATATTCGATCTCCCCACACTGCAGTAAAATATCTCACATTAAAATTACATAATTCTCAATTGAATAAATGCATCACAGCAAATAAATTGAATAATTGCGTTTGCCATCAAAACTAATTGAACAGCAAGCAATAAGAAAAAATTCAAGTTTTACAACACATTTGATGCAAATTAAAAGAACAAAACAGAACAAGTAATAAAGAAAAAAATCATTCAGCTAAGCACAAAAAAAACAGTAATTATTTTCATCGTCTGGCATATTAAAATAAAAAAGTATCAATTCAAAACCATATTCGATCTCCCAACACCACACTAAAGTATATGACATGAAAATTATATTATCCTCAATTGAATAAGTGCGGTGGTATTTTGATTTTCAATTATCATCAAAAGTAATTCAACAGCAACCAATAAGAAAAATTTCAGGTTTTAAAACTCATTCTATGAAGATTAAAAGAACAAAACAAAATACGCAATACAGAAAAAGATCATTCAGCTAAATACACCAAAAAGCGCGATTCTTTTCATCATCTGACATCTATCTATCATATAAAAATTCATCACGGCAAAAGCATCTTCCATCCTTCAACACGGCACTAAAATATCCGGCTTATAAATGTCCATCCTTATTTTAAAATACGTGGCTTAAAAATTACATAATCCTTAATGGAATAAATATAGTGGTTTTTAGGTGCGTTCGTAATTATATAATACGTAGCACCTATAGTGATCGTTCAGTCCGTCCGTCTGTCCGTCCGTCTGTCCGTCCGTCCGTCTGTCCGCATATAACAACGCAAAAACTACCCAACCGAATCGTTTGAAATTTAAAATACATAATTATTACATAATTTTGTCGAGTCATTTCAAATTTTATGAGAATCGGATGGATAGATCAATTACAGGGACGATCAAAAGTATTCCATTACATTACGGTCAATGGGGAAAAAAGTTTCAAATGCATTTTAATCGTTTGAAATTTAAAATACGCAATTATTACATAATTCTGTCGTGTTATTTCAAATTTTTTGATAATCGTGTGCATAGATCAATTACAGGGACAATCAAAAGTATTCAATTACATTATGGTCAATGGGGAAAAAGTTTCAAATATATTCTATACGTTTGAAATTTAAAACACATAATTATTACATAATTTTTCCGAGTTATTTCAAATTTTATGAAAATCGGATGCATAGATCAATTACAGGGAAAATCAAAAGTATTCCATTACATTACGGTCAATGGGAAAAAATGTTTCAAATGCATTTTAATCGTGTTACACTCATGCGAACTTAATAAAATTTATATGCAACTATAAAGTACATATTATACTATACATCTTACATAATTTGTGGTGCAAAGAACATTTGTTATTGATTTACAAGGCCACACAAAAGTATTCCATTACATAATGGTATAGGGAGAACATTGTTTGATGAGCGTTTTAATTGTAATTCACTATTTACAATGTTATGAGATTGATATATGAAAGTAATATTTTTAAAACTTCGTTATCGTTCGAACGCACCTAATTTGCTACGCTTCACGTGCAATTTCCAACTTGTTTGTTTTATTTTTGAATTCAAGAATAATTCAATAGCAAACAATAAGAAAAATTTCAGGTTCATTCACATGTTCAAAATATATCTGATGCAGTTTAAAAGAACAAAAAGAAATAAAAAAGAAAAAGATCATTCAGCTAAATACGCCAAAAAAGAGCGATTTCTTTCATCGTCTGGCATCTATCTATCATAAAAATTCATCAGAGCAAAAGCATGTTCCAACCCTCAACACGGCACTAAAATATCCGGCTTATAAATTTCCGTCCCTATCTTCCGGAATGGACACTTTGGTCTTGCTCTTTCTTATCCGGTCACTTTAGAAGGGAAGCCCTTTCCTTAAACCTATAACCAAGATTTAGTGCCATCGTAAATTCGGGCTGCTTTGGGGAAAACTGATACGCGGCAACAAAGCATCGCGCATGATAAAAGGGAATATTTCCAACCACAGGGAATATTAAATCAGACGGAAGGTTTTTGTTTCAACTTGAATGAGTTTGAAGGAGAAAAAATATCTCAGCGTAAAGAAAGAAAAAGGTTATTTTAGTATTATTATAGTTTCATTTATTTAGCATATGTTTGTAAGATATTTAAAGAAATGGCTTTAAATTTAATTCTTCATCTACGCGAGACACAGGGTGAACGATAGGGGGGGGGGCTCAAGAGAATTTAGGGGGGGGGGGTCATATTTTTTTTTCTCTCTCTCTGTGGCAGAAAGATAAATTTGTGCATATTCACATTGCAGGTACTATGTTTCTTATTAAACTGTTGTAATAACTTCATTTTATGCTAATAAAAAATACATGATGATGAAATTTTTGAGTGCATAACTGATGTAAAATTAAACATCATGTTAGTTTTATATGTACAAATAAGATGAGAAAGAGTTGAAACACTTATTTTAGATACAATTTAGTAACTCTGCAAAATTGTGAAAAGATCTCGAAACTAAATTAGATTTTGAACAGCATTTCATTTGAGTTTTCGGAACAAAAGTTCCTTTAGTGACCATGAAATCTTTTCCAGGGGGGGGGGGGGGCTCAAAATATTTTAGGGGGGCTGAGCCGCCCATAGCGCCCTCTTAGCTGCGGCCCTGGCGAGACACTTGTTAAATTCGTTAAGTGAAATATTCAGTATTTTTCTCATACGATAAATTCTATACAGGGGATTAAAAAAAAAAAGATTATTAAAAAACTTAAATGACAGTAGTAGACACATTATATATATATATATATATATATATATATATATATATATATATATATATATATATATATATATATATATATATATATATATATATATATATATGGGAAGCCAGAAAAGCAATGTATATATTGAATAAAAAATACAGGGTGTCTCAATCCGAAACGAGCATGGATTTTTGTTATGTTTAAATTTATGCATTTTTCTTAAACCTATAACCAAGATTTAGTACCATTTTAAATTCGAGCTGCTTTGTGGGAAACTGATACGCGGCATCAAAGAATCGAGAATGATAAAGGGATTATTTCCAAACACAGGGAATATTAAATCAGACTGAAGGTTTTTGTTTCAACCTGAACAAGTTTGAAAAAGAAAAAAAATATCATAGTATAAAAAAAGGAAAAAGATTATTTCATTTTATTATTGTTTCCTTTATTTAACATAAGATATTTCTAAGATGTTTAAAGAAATAACTTTATATATAATTCTTCTCTACACCAGAAACTTGTTAAAATCGTTAATTATAATTTTGCATTTTTCTCATGCGATAAATTCTATACAGGGGATTAAAAAATATATATTATACAAAATTTAAATGGCCAGTAGTAGACACAATTGTTTATATGGGAAGCCAGAAAAGCAATGTATTTATTGAATAAAAAATACAGGGTGCCTCAATCTGGAACGAGCATGGACTTGTGTTATGTTTAAATGTATGTATTTTTCTCAAATCTATAACCAAGATTTAATGCAATCGTAATTTCGGGCTTCTTTTGGGAAAACTGATAAACGGCAACAAACTATTGAGCATGATAAAGGGAATATTTCCAACCACAGGAAATATTAAATCAGACAAGTAATATATAAAAAATATCGCAGCGTAAAGAAGGAAAAAAGTTATTTCAGTATTATTAATCTTTCATTCATCATATGTTTGTTAGATGTTTAAAAAAATGACTTTAAATTTAATTCTTCATCTACACCAGACATTTTTTAAAATCATTAATTAAAAATTCTTTTCTCACGCGATAAATTCTACGCAGGTGAATTAATAAAACAACAATGTACAAAGATTTAAATAGCAGTAGAGTATCCAAGAAAGATTTTTTTCACATGTGAGTAGCCAGAATCGCAATGTACATATTGAATAAAAAATACAGGGCATCTCATTCCGAAACGAACATGGATTTTTTTACGTTAAAATGTACACTTCATCGAAAATTTTGAAGCATATTGTTTATTTGAAACGGAATGATAACACAAGAAATGACCACAACGGCTTAACAATAATGAATTAAATGTAATGTAGTTGAAGTTTTATGCAGTTTCATTGACTAAATTTAAGTATGTCTAAGGGCCAAAAACTAGGCTGTTTTGCGCACGGGGCAAACATGGATTTTGAATACCCCCCCCCCCCCTCTCTCCTCACGCACAATAAAAGTTATCAACCGAAGGTACCCTATGCAACGAAAGAAAAAATCCCTATAAAGTAACTATCATTTAAAAATAATTAAAATGCTAGCAAGGAATATATAAAGAAGGCTCTTATATGTTTAACATTAGCTTGGGCGTTAATAGTCTACATTAGTCACTCAAAGAAACTGGATCGTTAACGTTAAATCTATGAAAGCGTTCTTTTAAAACTTTTCAGACTTGCATATTAATAGCTTTAAATGATTTTTCCTTGCTTAGAATAGATGAAATTGAATTCTTCGTGTACCTGTATAGCGAAAATTTTCTCCGTTGCATATTAACTTTAAATGATTTTTTTTCTTGGTTGAGTTAGTTGAAATTTAATTCGTTAAATACAACGTCGTTTCCACCATCGCAAAATTTACATTCTTATTTTATAGATTTATATTCACTATTTAAAAAACATTTCACATGCAACAGGTTATTTATAAAGATATTAACAAGCTTGATGTCGCATCTGCGGTTACACATTTGCATATAAGCAATGATAATCTTGACTTATGGTTCTAATCTGTGTACTGCTGAAATCCAGAAATTTACTTTTAGACGAATTTGTAATAAAATATGAGAAACATTCAAATTATCAAAGAAAATGCTCATTTTAATTTTTTCTATGGCATCATTTTCCCCTACAAGCCCTCTTTTTGAGATTAGCATCTCAATTTCAGTATTAGCGGAGTAAAAATTACTACTACTACTAATAATAATAATAATAGAGATCTTTAAAAGAAGAAGAACAACAACAACTAAAAAGAGAGAATTGTTTTGTGAGTAAAAATGCGACAAAATTTAAAATGTGACGTCATTTTCTGTTTGAAAGTTTTAAAAAAGTTATTTTTAATTACAAAAATAGCATCCATAATGACACGGTAATACCCATTTTTTCTATCGTCGCTTCAACAATGGTAGTAACCTGATTGCCACCTCTGTAAAGAAATTTCTTAAAAAACTTTTAAAATAAAAAATAAATTATAAAAATGGAAATTAATCAAAAAGTAGCTAGAGTATAGCTAGGAATTAATTATAATAAGTTTACTAATTGCGGCTTTGATGTGTGGTATTATTCTTACAAATTCTGCGATAAAATAAGCTGAAAATTTCTTTAAAAAACAATGGTGACAATTGTAAAAACCATAGGGACTCTCGTTTTATCAGACTCAACATGAGTCCTTCCCTGTTAATAATTAAATACAATGAATATTTCCATCAACATTAAAAAGTTAACAAGATTTTTCCCTTTTCGGTTAAACAATCGAAGTAACTTGATTTCCACCTGTGTAAAGAAATTTCTTAGTACTATTAAAATTAAAAATAAATTATAAAAATAGAAATAAATTAAAAAAATAGCTAGAAAGGCTAGATCTATAGATGTATAGCTTTTATTTATAAAAAATAATAATGAAAATCGAACCAGTAGAAAGCGCAGGGCTGATGTCTGAAAAAAACAACTTCGTCTTTTAAATTTACGAGATAGAACCTGTCGAATTTCGGCAAATGAAAATGTTTAAAAACAAAATGTTTCATTGACTTATAGTAAATCTACAAAATTATTTACAATAAAAAATGTACGATACTGGCAAGACTAACTCTTACACAAATGATGTTTAACCTGAAGTTAAAAAAAATATATTATTTCTGTAAAACTCAGTTGTAGAAATTTAGAAAATTAAAGTTTAATTTTCAAATGTAAGCATACATGTAAGCAGTAAAAATTAATAAAAGTCTGTTATTATGATAAAGTTATCAATTAAAGCTCTCATGTTTGTAATAAAAAATGAAAAAAAAAACTAGTTGGATGTGCCAATCCCAAAACTTTCTTCTATCTAATACGTAAATTTTAATATTTTTAAAAAATAGTTACTCATGTTAATTCTTTAATAATTTTAATTCAATATTATACCAACTTTTATTTTCATCTTAAATTTCTGCTTCAGTCAATTAATCGGAGTAAAAACGAGTTTCCATCTCTGCACGAGCGGATGGACAATAGAATGATAGGCGAATTTTTTTTTTTCAAATTCAGGGAGGACCTACTTTCCGTACCCCAAAATAATCATACACAAAAATTTTAGTTCATTTTAGGCATAAATTCATACACTTTTAGGTGGTCCAATATTGAAAATGGCACAAAAATCGCTATTTCAGCGCCCCCTTCATTGGATTTTTTTTAATTCAGGGAGGAACAACTAACAATAGCCGTACACTTACACAAAAAAAAATTATTCAATTCGATGCATAACTTCTTACACTTTTGGTCGGTACAATATTGAAAATGGCACAAAAATCGCGATTGCAGCGCCCCCTTTCGGCGGAATATTTTTAAATTGTAGAATTTTTGCTTGCCACAGCCAAAAATATTCACAAAAAATTTGGTTCAATTCTATGCATTTCGTCATACACTTTTTGATGGTAGAATGGCGACATACGGACACACTCACAGACAAACACACACACGGACAGACAGACATTTCGTAAAAACATGTTTTTAAGAATCTCTGACCCCTAAAACGTGTAAATCCGTCGAAATGTTTCCGTTTTTAATGCGGAAGTCGAAAAAAATTTCGATTACGATACTTTCTTCTATCTTCAATAGAATATTTAATTAAATTTTTCCGCTTTTAACATTCCTGAAAATAAGAAAGCTCGTATGCATTTTTGCCGATCCCACCGAAGCTAGCATAGGTAAGTAAATACGAGCTTCTGATTGGTTGAATAATTGAAAGAGCAATTTTTGTTGGCAAATAAATTATTCTGAATGTGGATGTACGTATTCGGGCATATATGTGTATATCATGTTAAAATAATAATAAGAAATTACAATAAAAAAGTAATATAGAGCAGTCGGGTTTGTAAATGTTCCGTAATTAATGCCGTAAAAAAGAAATTTGATTATTCTTTATAAATAAATTGTTTTGAATGTGGATTTGCGTATTAGAGGCATATATGTGAATATCATATTGAAATAATTAAGAAGAAATTCCAAACTAATTATTTTTGTTTTTAAGTAATACAGAAAATTTGAGAAAAATTATCGTTAACTTCTTTGATTCTAAATTCCAGAAAATCTTTCTTTTTATCTAACTTTTAAATATCTAAAATAACAAGGAAATTAATAAAACTCCATCTTTTAAATGGTTTTCAAACAGAAACTGATGATTACATAAACGCAAACTCAAAAATGAACGTAAACAAAATGTTCTTTAAATTATTTAGCCAATCAGAAGCCCGTATTTTCTTCCCTGTGTTAGCTTCGGTGGGATCGGCAAAAATGCAGCTCGTATGTTCTTATAAATACGTTTATATATTTCGGTGTAAGTTAATTATTTCAAAAAGATTTATTCCGTACCAGAAAGGGTTAATATGTAAAAAAAAAAGACTACGTACCTCAATCCAAAGAAACAGATTTTCGGTTTAATTCATTATTTAAACAAAAATACCTTTAAAATCTGATCGTAGAAATTTATTTAAACAGTTGTTTTTAATTCAACTGTGGTTTTAAATTTCAACAACTTATGAACTTTAACTAACAAGCTTCATTAGAAATAGCATTTTTAAAGACTTCTAAAGTGTTCATGAATTCCTAACCAACGTTAAAAGTAGCACGCATTTAACTTAAAATTACATAAAGGTGTGAACAAGTATCTCTTAGGAAGAGAAAAAGTCTAAAGTTATTAATGCAATGCATACTTTTATGAGTGGATTCCTTGTGGGATTTCAGTTTAATAATTTTGTGTTGGGGGATAGAGCAGAGTCAAACGCAGTGTTTAAGGTCTGTAGTGTGACGTGAAGAATATGGCACATTTATGAAGCAGTTCATATTAGAAATAACATGTCCATTTATTTCATTCATCTCGAATGTTAAACTTAAACAAACTATTTACATAAAACTCCAGCATTTGCTGGTTACTTCGTTGTGTAACATACATTCATGGCAAAACTTCTTAACTGCAGAGAGCAAAAACTAAACCCATCGTTTATATCGTCTGTCCATCACAGCATACATATAGGGATGTTTCACATTCTAGATACACTTACTCAGCACATAAACTGAAAATAAAATTATGCATACAGTTACAGGTAAAAAGGAGAGTGCCTTTACGACCGAAATGCAAAAAGAAAAACTGGATCGGAACGATCACTGCTGACTAAATTTAGAGAATAAACAAAATGTTGGATAGAATAAGGTTAGAATAGAAATAGATTAGAATAAACAAAATGTTGGAAATCTGGACAAAATCTTGTCCAGATTTCCAACATTTTGTTTATTTTTTTTTTACTCAGTATTAATTGTACATGACGTATGTATTATCAAAATATGAAAATAGCATAAAAGTAAAATAATAATAAAACATTGCACTATTGAATCATTTTTAGGTATTTTCGTAAACATATAAATACGTAGTATTTATTGTCGTCGCTCAATCTGTCCGTCTGCCTTATCTCATATAACAACACAAAAATTACTCAACCGAGTCATTTTAATTTTAAAATATATAATATATAATTATATAATTATCAATTAATTAAATTATTGAATATAATTTATCGAGTTTTTTAAAATTTCAGGAAAATCGGATGTATAGTTCAATTTCAGGGATAATCAAAACTATTGATTTACATTACGGTTAATGGGAAAAAATAGTTTCAAGTGCATTTTGATAGTGTTACACTCACTTGAACATAGTATAATTGATATGCATCTAGGAAGTATATACTAAAATATACTTTCTGTACAATCTGTCGTGCAAAGAATATTTGTCGTTAATTTACAGTGTCGCACAAAAACCTTCAATTACATAATGGTATAACGGGAAACATTGTTTCGGTCATGTTTTAATTATATTAAACTATTTCACATTTAATAAAAATGATGTACGTTGTTGAAGTTTACTACAAGTTACTATAACAGTGTATAATAAGAGATAACATTTACAGGGACAAAAGATTTTGGATATTATACTATATCCAAAGCACTGTATACTATTACAATAAAATCTGAATGATTTAAAATTTTGTTACAGTCCGGACGCATCGCATTTACTATGATTGACGGGCAATTTTCTACTTGTTAAATCAAGGAAATATATCTTAAAAAGCCCAAATTTCGTTTTCTGTTAAACTGTATTGTTTATATGAAGAATAATATAAATATCTTAATAAATTGGTTCAGATTTGAAAGGAAGGATGCACTATGAAAAGAACACAAATTTTTGTTTTTGTGATATAAAGTATTATTAAACTTTATATATATATATATATATATATATATATATATATATATATATATATATATATATATATCAATGCATCAAACTATCAATATCAGCAGAAATAGTTAAACCTGCTTTTTTGTGATGGATAAAAACCGCATAAAAATACGCAAAAAAAAAAAAAAAAAAAAAAAAAAAAAAAAAAAAACAGTTAGCTACATTAAATAATATTCCTCTGTAAATTAAAACACATAGGCCAAGGAAAAAAACAACAACAGTGCGTGCAAAGTAGCTATTTAAGTTTTTCTCCTGCCCTTAACACGCAGAGGGAAACAGTCGTTAGAGATGCTGCTAATATAATCTATGACATTGAAGCGGGAGGCTACATTTTTCTAGAATATTTATTACGTGAACTATCACATTGCTAACTTAACATACAACCAGCAAAGTGAAAAATATCCAAGCTAGGGGTTGAACCCGGAATCCTTGGAATGGCACACCAACTGCTCTAGCGTTTCAGTTATGAGGACGATGTCCAGCTTAGCATTTCTCACCCCACATGTCGATGTAGCCTGCAGTTATAGTACAAGATGGAAACATAGAGGCTTACTAACAAATTTGGTAAATACTAAGCTGGGCATCGTCCTTGTAGTTCAAATGGTATACCATTTGGAACGCTATTCTAAGAGTTCCGGATACAATCCCTGGCTTGGACATTTTTTACTCCGTTGATTAGTCAGCAATATGATAATCCACATATTAAATATTCAAGAATTTTTCAGCGTAAATTTACTACTGATAATTAGTTGAAAAATCAATAAAAAATGAATACATTAATCTAGTTCTGAACTCATTTTATTATTGGGTTTTTTTCGCATTTTAATGATTATTTTTTCTTGCAATTTTGATTTTAGGTAAATGGTAGAATTTCTTCATTATAATTAAGTAATATGTGGTGTTATAATTATTTGTTCTTATTCTGCTTGATCAGTGTGAAGTAAATTAGATTTTTCGCCACAGTTATTGTAATCGCGTCAGTTCGAATAAAGTAATTGTAAAGAGGTAGGGCAGAATGGTAAGGTGGCTGCACTGTAAAAAAAAATTCAAGAGGTTACTAAAAATTTTTTACTAAATTTGTATTCCACAGAATTTTTTAGTAACCATTACAAACTTTTTTTCGCAAGCGAAACAAGCATTTCTTTTGTAAACTTAACAAAAGAATTTTTTGTATAACTAACTTAAAAATTTTCAGTATGAGCCACCAAGCAAATTTTAGTAATGGCTCCAAAATTATTTTTAATAACCATTACGTGGGCTCGAAGAGCAGGAGCTTCCTTCGAGTTACATCCAGACTTCTGGAGCGGAAGATTTTCGGTAAAACCGCAATAGATGGCAGCACCAAACATTACTACTGCTCCGTCAGGATATTCATAATCCCTTTATTAACGAGTACTTACACTGCATACATTCGGGGCGTATTGGCAGTGGCCAATATCGAACCCGGGACCCTTTAGCCTGGAGGCCGTTACTACAACCACTATGCTATCAAGGCCACACCAAGTGAGTTTTAGTAATAGCTATTAAAAATATAAATTATTAACTCTATTCGTTGCTAACTTTTTTCTAGTAATTCTTACAGATTTTCTTGTAACCGACTAAGATTACTAAAAATTTTTTAGTAATTACAAGGATCACTAAAGTTTTTTTAGTAGATCGACACTTTTTTTTTTACAGTGTGCTTTGCTTAATTAACGTGGGCTCCCCGAGGTTAAAAATACTGAATATTAATAAAAACCATTCTTTTTTTTTTTAACTTTTTTAAATATTTTACATGCAATACATATTTAAGATTGTCCGCTACAGTAAAAAGCATTTTTATATGAAAAATATCAATTATGCAACTAAATAAAGTTTTGAAATTTATTAAAAGCGATTCTTTTGCCCGATAAAGCAGCCTGAGGATTATTAGCCAAAGATTTTCCCAGCCGGCAGCCTTTCTGATTTTTTCAATACTTTAAGCGTGTATTTTAAACACATTTCTATTATCATTTTTTATTATTTATATTAATTTATTTATTTTTCTATAGAAGAAGCTTTAAATTTTTTATGGATTATTAGACGGAAACAAATTTTGAACATTTTACATTGTTTTAAGGTCAAAAGAGTTTTTTTTTCGTAATCGAACCCCAAGCTACTGAGATAAATTTAAAAATAATTCATCCATGATTTTTTTAAACCATAAACAATCAAAATATTGAAATATAGTTTTGGAGCAAATTATATTTTAGAACTTTTATTTTTTGCCGATGTTAAAATTTCAATTGTATATACGTTAAATTTGTATGAGATTTTTAAAATGTATTATTCTTTAATTTATATAGCTGTGAAGATTTGGTTTCGTTTTATAAAATTAGATAGGGGCAGACATCTTTATTATTTTGTGTTCAAAATGTTTGTTATTAATTCGCAATAGCGCCGGCATGCAACAGAAATGAAATTTTAAAAAATCGTATTTAAAAATTAGATAAAATCCATAATAACCCAGCCATTTAAAATATAGTGAAAAAAATTGCATTTGAAAATGCATTTCCAGTGGCCCACAAGTTCTTTTTTTCCAACCGATGACCAGGTTCCTACCTATAGAGTTACCTCAGCTTAAGGGTGTATTTCTATTCAAATTGCTTATTTTCCGATTTATTTTTAAATTCATTTTTACTCTCATGTGCATCAAACTAGCAAATTGTCTTACTTGGAAAGTGCACAAGGTGCCGTGATTGTCGATTCTTTGATAAATGCAGAGAATATTGCAAAAAAAGCAATCAAATAGCGCATTTTGAACCGATTTTTCCGAAGCGGGAGATGTGCGAACGAAAAAAGGGTCCTACTGAGAAGATAATTGTTTATAAATCAAATTCTAATGAATGTAGCATAAAATGACATCACACGGCACCTTGTACGTCTCTTTAAAAATCCCCTCAGCAAGTTTCATGTGTCTACTTTTAAAAATGTGTCTGAAATTGTATTGGAAAATTTCGAGCTGTTGAAGGTGGAAAAGCGTTTTTTCGAATACACCCTTAACGGGTTAGATACCTGATATCGGGGCGGGTGACCACCTAATCGCCGCATAGGGCCAATAAACCTGACATCTTCGCTTCGCACGTCATCATATCTGCAGTACTTGCTTCTCGTTTGAGTATACTTTGTTTTTCCGCTAACTTAACGTTGCATCCTTTTTTATGTACTGCCAATGGCTACTTAAGTTGGTCACGTAATTTAGAACCTTTATCAAATGACGAGACCTTCACCTGACAAGGCACCTCCACAGGTATAATTCACATGTAACTTGGAGGACTTTGCACCCATGACGGATTTTGCATGCAGGCCTAGAGGTTCTTTCTCAAAAAGATAGATACTGGATTCGAATCCAATCGCGTAAGTCAACCTAATCTTTCGGAGTTTACCGTGATTTTCTTCGAAACTTTGATTTCCTTGCATAAATATGGGTAAGGTTCCTTAGAAAGACTCATACGGAGGGCTTTTCCCTTTTAGAGTCTATGTCTCTCGTGTTGATAATTTGCCATAATAAACAAAACCCACCCATTAAAAACCTACGAATTTGGTTTTGAAGAATTATGATTGGTTTATTTTATTTTGTGTCGGCCGATATGTACTCGAGGGATATAGGCCCATGGGGAAGAGTGGCCTTCGTGAGGGTCTTTTTAAGGGAACCTAACCCGTATTTACACATGGTTCGAAGAAAACCATGAACACTCCGAACGTTTTAGGGCGACGGCCGCGATTGGGCTCGAACCCAGCACTTGCCGTCCCCCAGTTGAGGAATCAGAACCTCTCGGCCACTGTTGAAAAATTACGAAATTACACATTTATGGTGGGGGTAAAAGTTTGTGCATTTTCATAAGTAGAGTTTTCGGAACGTCATAGCCCCAAAAATAGGCAAACGAAAAATTTGTAGCGCTATATTTAGCGATTTCACTCACTTTTGGCAAGAAATAAACAAATAAGAATCCAATAATTACAAAAGATTACTTTAAAATTTTAACTTTTAAGGACAGGGCTACAAAATATCAAATTTCGATATTAGGTGTAATCATCACCAAAAAGTCTCCCTTATTATACTAAATAATTTTGAAAGACCCCAGGTATTTTAATTAAAAAGAAAATACATATTTGCTATTTTCTTCCAGAGTGATATTTCGTTTTCATTTATATAAAAAAAATTGCTTTCAAATATAACTTAAGTAAAGCTCTTTCAGTACTAAATATTGCGTAAAATAAAATTTTTACTGTAAGCTTATTGTCTCTTTTAAACTGAATTTAATATTTTAAATTATTGCTTGGAGATTATTCAGTATATATATATATATATATATATATATATATATATATATATATATATTTGTAACACGGTGGAAAAAAACTGTTCCTTGACGATTAACTGAAACATTTTTAGTTTAGCATATAATTTATTTTAATATTATTATTTCAACATATAATTTCTATTTTCTTTCATTTTTTATCTGTCTAAATTCATCTAATACGTAAAATCATTATTATCTGTCTCATTTAAATTATTATTAAAACATTAAATGACAAAATTTGAATGTAATTACCAAAAATTTTGAAATTTCAGAAAAAATAAAACTTCTTGATGTTTTAAATCTTCTTTTAACCTGTAAATTATGTGGCTCTACATGGCAGAAATCAGCAATTATAGATGAATAAAATACAGTAATCACCTCTTTCATGAGGCACCATTAATAATTCCCGTACATTAAAGACATGTTTTAAATCATTTACCCAAGCCAAATTTCAAATTAAATGTCATTTCATAAGACAACCGAATTTCATAGGATATTGTTCGCTGAGTATATACTTATCTAAGATAATCTGAATATAGCTGTTTAAAACTGATAAATATTTAATTGCATTTGCATATTTTAAGCATTATCTCTGAGAAAGATCCGCTTTTCTCCTGCATCTAATGATATATATTTATGATAAAATTAATAAAGATTCATCTAAAATTCATTGACAAACTCATCATCGTGTGTCTGATATATAACAAATTGTTTTACATAAGGCATTTTCGTGCTTGTTTCATTTTTAGTGCAATATTGATAGGTAATATGTGAGACCTTTTAATGGAAAACATAATAAATATTTAATTTTTCTTTATGATTGGGGTTTAATTATCAAAAAAAGTTGTTATTTTTAAAATTCCTTTTGCATAAAACCATTTTACAAATAAAAATTACGTAAATGATATATTTTAATTCACAGTTAATATGAATTTGACTATTCAATTACACTTAATAATTTTTTTCTCGGTGTTTATGGGATAAAATATTTTATCTCTGACACGATATAAAGAAAACTAGGCTCAGAAATTAATTACAACAATTTTTGTTGAAAATATATTGGATTTTAACATATTTTATTTTAGAAAATCTTGTTTAGTAATAAAAACTGCGTAAAATATAATTTTTACTGTAAGCTTATTATCAGTTTTACAACTAAACTTAATTTTCTAAATTGTTGCTCCATGATTATTCATTAATAATAATAATAATAATAATAATAATAATAATAATAATAATAATAATAATAATAATAATAATAATAATAATAATAATAATAATAATAATAATAAGATTAATAATAATCACTGTAACACAATGAAAAAAATTGCTACTTGACGATTAATTATAAGACATTTTTATAAAAGCATTTAATTCATTTTCAATGCTATTTTGACATATATTTTCTATTTTCTATTATTTTTAATCTATCGAAACTCATCTAACACCTAAAATTATTACTATCTGTCTCATATAAATTCTTATTAAAACATTAAAAGATAAAATTCGAATGTAATTACCAAAGAAATAGCAAACAAAAAATTAAAAATTTCAGAAAAAAAGGTATTTTGATGTTTTAAAACTTAGCTTCATTTATGCTGTAATCATATGCCACTACATGGCAGAAATCAGCAGTTATAGATGAATAAAATATAGTAATCATCTGTTTCAAGAGGCACATTAATAATTCCAGTACATTAAAGACATGTTTTAAATCATTTACCCAAGCCAATTTTCAAATTAAGTGTCATTTGATAAGACAACTGAATTCCATAGGATATTGTTCTCTGAGTATGTACATATCTATGATAATCTGAATAAAGCTGTTTATTATAAATGATAAATATTTAATTGCATTTGCATATTTTAAGCATTATCTCTGAGAAAGATCCGCTTCTCTCCTGCATCTAATGATATATTTATGATAAAATTAATAAAAGTTCATCTAAAATTCATTGACAAACGCATCATCGTGTGTATGATATGTAATGAATTGTTTTGCATAAGGCAGATTCGTATATATATTTTTAATTTTTAGTGCTTTATTTATATTTAATATGTGAGATGTTTTCATTGAAAACGTATAAAATATTTATTTTTTTCTTCATGATAGTGGTTTAGATTTTTTATTTGTTAAAAGTTATTTTGTAAATGCCATTTAAAAAAAAACTCTTTTAGTAGCAGAAATTCCGTAAATGGTGTATTTTAATTCGCAGTTAATATTAATTTGAGTAATTCAATTACTTTTGATAATTTTTTTCTCGGTGTTTACGGGATAAAATATTTTATCTCTGACACGATATAAAGAAAACTGGGCTCAGAAATTAATTACAACATTTTTCCATGAAAATGTCATGAATTTTAACCTATTTTATTTTAGAAAAGCTGTTAGGTAATAAAAACTGTGTAAAGCATTTTTTTATTTTAAGCTTATTATCAGTTTTAAAAGGAAATTTAATTTTCTGAATTGTTGATATATTATATTTTTTTAATAATATAAAAAGTACATACATTATAAAAACTGAATACTAAACAGATTAAATCTCCCCTCCTTTATTTTCTTTTAAAAGTTTTTTTGGCTATCGAATTTGAACTGTAGTTTTATTAACAATTTTATTGAAAGCCCTAATTGATATCTAAATTAAAACATTAGATTAGGGAAAAATTACACATAAAATACACATGAAATTTTATTAAGAAATTTCATGCAAATGTAATTTGCATTGGCTTTTACTGTTTATACATTTTTATTAATTGATATTCAATAGTTTACTAGAGAAATTACCAAAATTGATGAAGACACATATGCGTTTACTCAAGAAAAAAAATCATTTTAAGCATTTTTATAAATATTAAAAAAGAAAAAACTCATTTATAAATTAATTACTAATTATTTAGTTGAGCTTGAAACTTTACAAAAAAGGTAAGATTAGAGAAATTTCTCTAACAATTTATTTACTGTTACTTTCTATACTATTTGCTTGAAAAAATTATTAGAATAAACGAATGAAATTAAATTAGTCATTTTTCATGAATTGATACTGGATAATTAAATACAGGGATCAGTATAATTTGTGAAATAACCAACTTGTTTGCTAAAAAAGGAGGTTTGCTAAAAATTTATTCTTTTTTAAGAAAAAAAAAAGTTGAAAAATATTTCATACAAATTAGGCATTAGTAATGAAATAAAACATAAAATTATAAAGAAGATAATTTTGCTGAAACTTCTCTGATTATTTAAAGACTATTTTTTATTTTAAATACTTCATTTCATGAATAAGGTAAAAAGTACAAAATTAAACATTTTTCATGAATTTTTTCCTTAATGCTGGCCTTAGTATAATTTATGACTTTTGTTTTACAGTAAATTCCAATACTTTTTAAAAATGAGAAAATGAAAATTACTCACTTAAAAAAATTAATTACTGTCTTTTTAGTTCAAAATAAAATTATCTTAATTTTTAAGATTTTTTTAAAAACTTATTTTATTAAACATATATATATATTTATATAGGTTTAATTTATAGAAGTATTAAAAATTCGAAATTTGGTAATTTCTTAGTAATTATTCCGGAACGGCTTTCAATTTGAACATCATAAAGGATATTCCAATACTATGCTTTTTTATGTTTAAATAGTCATTTAAAATGCTGGAGTGTGAGTAAAAATTATATTCTTTTATACAGATACCTCGTAACAAGATACATATAAAATATTTAGCGCATTACCCATGAATCTGAAGATAACAGGACTAAAACACTTGAATGACACTAGAGAATAAGCACTTTATGATTTTTCTTTCTATTAATTAAATCTATAATATTATTCCTTTTTTTCTTAAAGAATTCTTTTTAAGATTTGCTTTTATTAAAATAATTGTAATTTTTTGTTCTTACCTAAAACAGAATACTAATTTTTCTATGCATTATATGCTACTTAATTTTAATTAAGATTAGCACCAGAAAATTTTAATTAAATTTTGCAATTAAAATTTTTATGTGGTGAGGGGGGGTGGGGAGTTATAACTTTTAGCTCACAGGCTATCAAAGCCTAGGGGCTTATGTGCCCGTCCGTTCTGTATGTGCGTATGTGCGTAACGCGATAACTCATGATAAAAGTACTTGAAATTTTGGATATATGTACATTCTGATAAGACTCTTCCCTGATTAGTTTTTGGAGCTCATTCGATATGTATAAGAGAGGGAACAGGGGCTCATGCACCTCCTCTTAATTTATATAAATAGGTTTTTCATGCAAAAATATCAGTTTTTGTTCCAAATATAGTTATAGGATCATTTTGATGAGGCACCTCCGTGATCAGTATTAGGTCATCATTGAATAAGTATGAAGAGGGGGAACGGGGTGCTCATGACCTTCCCCTTAATTGATATAAATGGGTTTTTCAAGGAGATTTCTGAATTCTGATTTTTAGAACGGAATTAAACCTTGAAAATATCAGGCTGTAATGTACAATTAGTATGTGTAGCCTGTGAGCTCAATGCCATCAGTTTAACTGGGCAATATTCTTTTTTTTATTTTCGTTATTTTGAAATATATATATTTTTTTATTTCGGTTTGAATTTGATATTAGAATAACGCAATTCTTTTTCCATGTTTGAAATTTTTAAGCATAAAATTTCGTAATCTGTTGCTTTAATTCCAACTATTTCGAGTTTTCTTTAAATGTCATTTTATTCAATACCATCATTTCTTTATTTTTATGTAGAATAAAAAGTCATCGGTGATAAGCCAGAGAAAAATAACTCAATGAAAGTAGTCAAATGGGATTTCGACTTAAAATATCTCGTTTCAAACAAAAAGAAAAATGTTTTTGTAATAACAGTACCATATCTTTTTTAAGCCAGCAATAATTGATGCCGGAGCAGATTTATATTATGATAAAGACATCGGAAAAAATTGAAAATATTAATGTGCACGTTTAAATAAAATAATTATTATTATATTAATTTTGAATGTCTTATAAGACGGAAAAGCAAGTCTCGCCTTCGCTTAAATTCGCGTATCTTACATCGCGAATTCTAATCTAATCTTCGAGAATACCGTATTTACTCGTGTATACCACGCAGGCGTGTATAACGCACATCCCTTACTTTATAAGAAAAAAATACTATTTTTTTAAATCTCGTATATAAAACGAACCATAAATTTGATATGCAAGTAAAGTAATTGCCAAATTAATTTAAGTGAAGAAAGTCGAAGCAAACATTACGTTAGGCCAAGAAAGAAGGCGAAAATACTTTTTTAGACTTCCGGTAGGGAATGAATGACGGGGAGTAGAAGTGAGTGACAGCAATAAAAATGGCTAATCATCGTTCAAATAATGTTACTAGCGTTTTTTGTATAAAAAATGTACGGAGTGAAATAAAGATGCAGCAATATATTTATTAAGTATGATTTTCTGACTTTTAATGTCTTCTTTGAATACATTTCTTGATTCATATGCATATCGTGTGATTACATCCAACATTTAATTTTTTTTTTTTTTTTTTGAAAAAAAAATGTGCGTTTTATACACGAGTAAATACGGCATTATAAGATTTTGAATTCTCAATATGTAGTATTGCTTTTTCTATTAAATTTGAACATTATTAAACAAATTTCGTTAAGAAACTTAGTCTACTGATTTGCGTACATTGCGTGATCATAAAGATTATTGAAAGTTTCTTATGACATTCTATTTTTTGATTATATTAATGATTATCATTCAACTTAATTACCTCGAGCATGTCGCCTCCGTTCAAAATATATAATTCATTTAAATTCACTTTTAAGTTGGCACAACATCTTTGAGTGTCGAAATGATCAAAAACATTGCCTTTTTAGAAGTAACAAAAGACAAATAATACGCAACTAAGATTTTTTTACCCATTCCTGTGTAAAATATATATATTTAGCCTTATTATTCAGAGAAATAAATATTGCATATACATTGCATATACATACATATTGCAAATTTATAGTTAAGTTTTAAATATTTAACATGCATGAATTAAAATCTTTAAGTGCTGCACGCATGAAAATTTTTAAATTATGGAAATAGAAAACAATTTTTTAACAAAATGGAATCATAACACGCCTATCTCTAAATAAAAACCAAAATATACGTTAAAAGTTTTGTTATAACTTTTAACAAGAAGACCAATAAAAAAGAAGACAAATACAAAAAATCGAAAGGTTTTTCCAAGTACAAATTACATAATCAAACTATTTTTTAAGCATTTAGATTATAAAGAAAAACATATTTGTTTAAATTTTTAAAGCTGTAGCTTACAGTTTGCAAGTAAATGTGCACGCAAATTTGCAATTTAATGATATGTCAAAAAAAGTTTTAAAATTTCCATATCTTCGGATTTTCAATTATATTCGTCTTCTCTAACTGATTACAACTCAAGAAATAATGTAATCATGTGAATAAGGTCTTTGCATAGTATTAAGAATTAATAATAATAAAGACTTTGAATAAAACAATCACCAAAAAGTATTTTTTTTTTTACTTTTTTGTAAGTTTAAAGGCCGCGTACCCCTTTGAAAATCAGAAGTAGCGAATACTAAGGCACCCTGCATGATATCACTCTGTATATGAGGATAGAATAAAAGTGAGTCACTTTGGTCACATCACATCTGTGACCAAAATGCCAACACTCAATGACGTCACATTGTGACTGAGATGTGACTTTCTTAAAAATATTTAATAAATTACAAAAATTCTTCAAAACATGTTATTTACATTAAAACACTTTTGTCACAACGTCACTTTTGTCACAGTTTCGTCACGATGTTAATGTCAAAGTAATCATAAGTGACACATTTTTCACAAATTTGTCACACCGTGTCTTCACAAAATGCTCACAATGTGACGTCACAAACGAGCTCTAAAACGGCCATAACGACTTCACATTTTAGTCACTGTGACTTCACATCGACGTCACGTGACGTCACATCGACAATCGATGGTCACAAAGTCACATTGTGACTTCACAACGACGTCGCAGTGACGTCACCATGCCTTACGGGATATTTTACAGTTAAAAACGTTTTCTGAACATGACAATATTTACTTGAGACTTCATAGTATCCGAAAAATCTGTTTTCTGGATAGACAGAAATGATTAATGCATGTAAAAACTACTCGGGAAAGTTTTCGAAAACCACTGGCAGCTAATAAAAATTTATTTTTATAAATTCTTCTTTAATTATTCAAGATAAATTGTTTTGTGAAGTTTCCAAAAATAAAGAAACGCTTTTCAGAAACTTCGCTGATTCGAAAAAGGGTATTGTATATTTTCATTCGCCATTATAACAAATTTTCGTAAATTAAGAAACATGCGCCTTTTTTTACGGTGTAGTAATCTTTTGTGGCAGTGATATTTATTATGATTTATTATTTATTTATTATTATGTACTGATATTCATTATGATACAGAGCAATAATTGAACACATTTTATTAAAGCATTCACTTAATCAGCTTTTTACTATTTTTCCAAATTATCTTATTTTTAAATTTCTCTTGCAAATTATATTGAAGTTTAATCCAGAAGATTCTATTGTAGATGTAAAAACATATTATAACAATTTTATATTAAACTACTGCTGTATTCAAAAGTGTATTTAAAAATTCCTGTCAGCGACAAAAGGAGACACCTTGTATAAATTTAAATTATTGTCTTGAGTTATATTGGGAGCAAGATGTACAATAAAAATTAATACCATCATGAAAAGCACAAAAAATATTTTAAGAGGGACGTTAATAAAAATTCAAAGGCACATTCTGCCTCTTAATATCAAAGGAACTATACCGTGCTTCTTAAACTTAAAGGCATCACGTGTCTCCGAATTCAAAAGTTCCACCTGCCTCTTAATATTCAAAGGCACAAAAATTCCGAATGTACTTCTTACATCAGAGGCACAGTTTTAAGAGTGTATATTTTCATTCGCGTTTATAACAAGTTTTCATAAATTGAGAAACATGCGACTTTTTTTACAGTGTAGTGTTTTAATATTTTAATATTTCTACCTAAAAAGAACAAGAGTTTGGAATTACATGGCTCAGAAACTCATTCTTAATGTTTTTATTAACGCACAAAAAATATTTTAAAGGGCACGTTAATAAAAATTTAAAGGCACATTGTGCCTCTTAATATCAAAAGAACTATACCGTGCTTCTTAAACTCAAAGGCATCACGTGTCTCCTAATTCAAAGGTTCCACGTGCCTCTTAATATTCAAAGGCACAAAAATTCCAAATGTACTTATTATATCAGAGGCACAGTTTTAAGAGTGTATATTTTCGTTCGCGATTATAACAAGTTTTCGTAAATTAAAACACATACGCCTTTTTTTTTGCAGTGCAGTGATTTAATATTTTTATATTTCTACTTATAAAGAACAAGAGTTTGGCAATAAATGGCTCAGAAACTTATTCATAACGTTTTTTCTGCTTATAGCTGAAGGACTAAAATTGATCATTAGCTGAAACACAGAAAATAAGAGGTTACAGAAATTAAGAGGCACAGTTTTAAGAGTGTATATTTTCGTTCGCGATTATAACAAGTTTTCGTAAATTAAGAAACATGCGCCTTTTTTTTACAGTGTAGTGTTTTAATATTTTAATATTTCTACCTAAAAAGAACAAGAGTTTGGAATTACATGGCTCAGAAACTCATTCTTAACGTTTTTGTTAACGCACAAAAAATATTTTAAAGGGCACGTTATTAAAAATTTAAAGGCACATTGTGCCTCTTAATATCAAAGGAACTATACCGTGCTTCTTAAACTCAAAGGCATCACGTGTCTCCAAATTCAAAGGTTCCACGTGCCTCTTAATATTCAAAGGCACAAAAATTCCAAATGTACTTCTTATATCAGAGGCACAGTTTTAAGAGTGTATATTTTTGTTCGCGATTATAGCAAGTTTTCGTAAATTAAGAAACACGTGCCTTTTTTTACAGTATAGTGATTTAATATTTTTATATTTCTACTAAAACAAAACAAGAGTTTGGCAATAAATGGCTCAGAAACTCATTCATAACGTTTTTTCTGCTTATAGCTGAAGGACTAAAATTGATCATTAACTGAAACACAGAAAATCTTTAAATGTTACATACATTTGCTAAAATTTCACTTAAAAATAAAAGCATATTATCTGTTTCTTGAACTATTATCGTTTCTTTAAATAGCACGTATTATTCGCTATCGGCATTTCTTTATCCTTTTCTACTCTTCAGAAATAAAAGATAATCAGTGGCAATCTAGATAAAGATAACTCAATAAAACAGTTAAACAGGATTTCGTGTTAAAATATCCCATTTCACTCAAGAAGAAAAATATTTCTGTTTCAACAGTATCATGTTCTTTTAAATCCAACTATAAGGGATGTCAAAACAGATTTAAATTGTGACAAAGACATTTGGAAGAACGGACAATATTAATGTTCATATTAAACAAAAAAGAATGATTTATTTATTCATTGTGCAAGTTTTTCAAAACCGGAAGAAAAGTATCGTCTCTGCTTCATAATATTAAAAGATTTTGAATGGCCAAAGGAAATTATCAATTTGCTCTTAAGTTTAAAATAATGTGAAACAAATTGCATTTATATGCCAAGAGAAAAAAAATGCATCATAATAGATCCCATTCATTTCAAATATTTGTAATTGCTCAAAGAAATCCATCATGTTCTTTAAAAATGAATAAACAGAAAATTGAAAGTTTTAGAAATTGAAACAAAGCATAATTTATTATCTGACAGAATTATCGTAATAATTATGTAAAAAGATATTGTGGTAAATATGTATTATATTTAGCGATTTTTTTTTAAGTATAACTATTGATACAGATATTTTTTATTGCTATTGAAAGTTTGTGCTTTGAAATAGATATACCTTTTGTTAATGGATCAGGACAAAAAAGCAGAAAAAAGTGTGTTCCATTTAACACTATTTTTTACAAAGTTTCCAATTTTTATATTCTTTTGTGAAGTTTTTAAAGACAAACGAATGCTTTTTACGATCTTGTATGACTTGGGAAGAGGGTATTGTATGTCTTCATTCGTTTTTATAACAAATTTTCATAAATTAATAAACGTCTGTCTTTTTTTAAGCAGTGTAGTACGTTAATATTTTAATGTTTTTACTTAAGGGAGACCCGAACCCCATTTTCAGCCAAAAATCATCAAAAGTTCAAAAAAATCTTTATCTCAGAAAACGATAAAATACGTATTTGCGAATATCCATGCAGAATTTCAGAACTCGGGGACACTTGGAACAGGTAGCAAATTAGCTTTTTTTAATTCTAGTCACTAGAGTTTAAAAGACTAGCGGCCATTTAAAATGTGTTTTCCTGAAAATGACTTTTTCCATATTTTGTCTAAGTTCAAAGTACTAAGGCTCAGTGGTAAAATGGTTTAGAAACAAAGTGTTTATGTGTTTAGAATCTTAAAAAATTTGCACCAAAAGTAAGGAGAGATATTTTTTTTAACTATTTCTGAAAATTTTACTTAAATTGGTAAACATGAAAATTATAATGAATTTAATGAAATTTATCATGCGTAATTTCTTTTTTTTTCTAGCTGATTAAAATAGAAGATTAAAAATATCTCTCCCTAGGTCGTTTCCATATACTATAACACTATTTAAGAAATTTTAGTAATACCAAAATATTGAAAATTGAATGAGGAGTAGTAATTTTAAAATAAGTAAATTTCCACAAAAAAAATCATAAAAATCGACATAAAAAATATACTTTTTAATAAAAAGTGAATTTTTTTGCTAATTTTTCCTTACAAAAAGATTCTTAAATAGTACACCAAAATTCATTACTTTAAAATCAATATTAAAAATTTTGGGTTTTTTCTTACGGGTCTCCCTTAAAAAAAGAACGAGATTCTGCTAAAGCATAACTCTGAAACTCATTCTTACCTTTTTTTTATGCTTTTTGCAGCAGTGTCGAATTTGATCATTATCTGAAACACAGAAAATCTTCAAGTGCTACTTACATACGCCAAAATTTCATTTAATAATGAAAGTTTATTATCTATTCCTTAAAATATTGTCAGTTTCTTTAAATATCACATTTTATTCGCTATCGGCATTTTTTTATTCTTTTATACTCTTTAAAAATAAAAGATTATCAGTGGCAATCTAGATAAAAGTAACTCAATAAAACAGTTAAAAAGGATTTCGTGTTAAAATATCCCATTTCACCGAAGAAGAAAAATATTTCTGTTACAACAGAACCATATCCTTCTAAATTCAACTATTATTGATGTCGAAGCAGATTTAAATTGTGACAAAGACATTTGGAAGAATGGAAAATATTAATGTGCATATTAAACACAAAAGGATGATTAATTTATTCATTGTGAAAAATTTTTTAAAACAGGAAGAAAAGTATCGACTCTGCTTCACAATATTAAAAGATTTTGAATGGCCAAAGGAAATTATAAATTTCCTCTTAAGTTTAAAATAATGTGAAACAAACTGCATTTACATACCAAGAGAAAAAAAATTGTGTCATATTTAATCCCATTCATTACAAATGTTTTTAAATACTCCAAGAAATCCATCGTGTTCTTGAAAAATGAATAAATAGAAAATTGAAAGTATCTGAAATTGAAACAAAGCATAATTTATCATTTCACAGAATTGCCATATTAATTATGCAAAAAGCTATTGTGATAATTATAAGCTATATTTAGTGATTTATTAATTGTTTTTTTTAAATATAGATTTTGGCTCATCTATTTCTTATTGTTATTGAAATTCTCTTATTGTTATTCTTGTTATTAAATTATTGTTATTATTGTTATTAAAATATTTTTATAAATGTTCAAATTTCTAAATTCTATTGTAAGGTTTCTTAAGGTAAAGGAAAGCTTTTCAAAATTTTGGCCGCTCAAAAGAGGGTATTGTATGTTTTCGTTCGTGATTATAACAAATTTTTTAAATTAAGAAGTATTTGTCTTTTTTTTTACTTAAAAGAAAAAAATATTAATACATGATTAATACATGCTTCTGAAACGCATTTTTGATGGTTTTTTCTGCTTAAGGCTGTAGGGCCGAATTCTATCATTATTTGAGAGACAGAAAAATTTCAAATGCTACATAGAGTCGCTAAAATTTCATTTAAAAATGAAAGTTTACTTTCTATTCCTCGAACTAATGTTAGTTTCTGTAACTATCACGTTTTATTAGCTATGGGCATTTCTTTATACTTTTGTACTCTTTAGAAATAAATGATTATTGGTGGCAATCTTGACAAAAAATAACTCAGTAAAACAGTTAATAAGATTTCGTGTTTAAATGTAAATTTCCACCCAAGAAAAAAAAAATATTTCTGTTACAACAATACCATATACTTTTAAAAATAGCTATAACTGATGTCGAAGCCGATATAAATTGGGACAAAGGCATTTGGAAGAACGGAAATATTAATGTGCATATTAAACACAAAAGGATGATTAATTTATTTATTGTGAAGGTCTTTCAAAACCGGAAGAAAAGTATCGTCTCTCATTCATAATATTAAAAGGTTTTGAATGGTCAAAGGAAATTATGAATTTGCTCTAAATTTTAAATAATGCGAAACAAACTGCATTTATATAACAGGAGAAGAAAAATTGCGTCCAATTTGATCCCATTTATTACAAATAATTTTAAATACTCCACCAAATCCATCATGTTCTTGAAAAAATAATAAGTAGAAAAATCAAAGTATTTAAAATTGAAACAAAGCATAATTTATCATCTCAAATAATTGTCATTTTAGCTTAGCAAAAATGCAGTGTGCTAATTATGTATTATATTTAGCATTTTGTTTCTTAAAAACATAACTTTTGACTCATCTATTTTTATTGCTATTAAAATTTTTGCCCTATGAAATAGATAAACGTTTTGTTAATGGGTAAAAAAAAAAAAAAAAAAAAAAAAAAAAAAAAAACAGAAAAAATGGGTGCTTTATTTAACCCTATATTTTACAAAGATTCAAATTTGTATATTCTTTTTCGAAGTTTTTGAAGATAAACGAATTTTTTTAATCTTGTATGACTGGGAAGAGGGTATTGTATATTTCCGTTCATTGTTATAACAAATTTTGGTAAATTATAAAACATCTGTCTTTCTTTTACAGTGTAGTAAGTTAATATTTTAATGTTTTTACTTAAAAAAAGAACATTTTGCTAAAGCATGCCTCTGAAACTCATTCTTAACTTCTTTCTGCTTATGGCTGTGGGGTCAAATTTTATCATTATTTGAAATACAGAAAATCTTCAAGTGCTACTTACATACGCCAAAATTTCATTTAAAAATGAAAGTTATCTGTTCCTTAAAATATTGTCAGTTTCTTTAAATATCACGTTTTATTCGCTATGGGCATTTCTTTATCCTTTTGTACTCTTTAGAAATAAAAGATTATCAGTGGCGATCTAGATAAAAATACCTCAATAAAACAGTTAAAAAGGATTTCGTGTTAAAATATCCTATATCACCCAAGAAGAAAAATATTTCTGTTTCAACAGTATCATGTTCTTTTAAATCCAACTATAATTGATGTCGAAGCAGATTTAAATTGTGACAAAGACATTTGGAAGAACGGAAAATATTAATGTCCATATTAAACACAAAATGGTGATTAATTTATTCATTATGAAAGTCTTTCAAAACCGGAAGAAAAGTATCGTCGCTGCTTCATAATATTAAAAGATTTTGAATGGCCAAAGGAAATTATGAATTTGCTCTGAAGTTTAAAATAATGTGAAACAAATTGCATTTATATGTCAAAAGAAAAAAATTGTTTCATATTTAATCCCATTCATTACAAATGCTTTTAAATACTCTAAGAAATCCTTCGTGTTCTTGAAAAAGGAATAAATAGAAAATTGAAAGTATCTGAAATTGAAACAAAGCATAATTTATCATTTCACAGAATTGTCATATTAATTATGCAAATAGCTATTGTGATAACTATATATTGTATTCAGTGATTTACTTATTTATTGTTTTTTTTAAATATAGATTTTGGCTCATCTATTTGTTATTGTTAAGGAAATTTTGTTCTATGAATTGGATGTATGTTTTGTTAATGTGTCAAGACAGAAAAAATGGAGAAGAAAAATGTTCTTTGTTTAATCCCATTCTCTACAAAGATTTTTGAGTTATCCGAAGAATCTATCTTCTTAAAAAATGAATAAATTAAAAACTGAAAATATCAGGCATTGTATAAAACCTAATTTATCACCTATGAATATTTTCATATCAAGTGTCGCGCTGTAGCTTCTTTTGAAAAAAAAAAGTGTTACTCATTTAACCTCATTCTTTACAAAGATTTTTGAATTCTCCAATAAATCCATCATCTTCTTAACAAATTAATAAATAAAAGATTGAAAATATCAAACATTGAAACAAAGCATAATTTATCATCTAAGAGTATTTTCATATTAAGTATCCTGCTATAGCATCTTTTGAAAAAGAAGTGTTACTCATTTTAACTCATTCTTTACAAAGATTTTTAAATTCTCCAAGAAATCCGTCATCTTCTTAAAAAATGAATAAATAAAATTTTTTAAATATCAGACATTAAAGCAAAGAATAATTTATCACCTAACAGTACTTTCACATTAAGTATCGTACTGTAGTTTCCGTTGAAAAACAGAAGATGTAGGGAACTTCTCAACAGAATCCATAAGTTATATGGCTTATACTTCCTTTCATCCTCTAATACAGTCGCGCATCCAGGTTTACGCTTTGGAGGGTATTATAATATTTTAGAGGCATGTATGTGCTCAAATTTGGACCTGACGAAACTGAACACTCGAGAGAACATTTAATTCCAGAAGCTATATTCGTGCAGGTTTTCTTTAAATGAAAATCCACATTTCATTTTTATTTTTATTTTCACTACACTCTCAAAAAAACTTCCGTCTTTTCACAGAAAATGCACTGGCAGCACTGCTGCCAGAAATTGTCTGTATATTGACGATTTTCTGTTTATTTTTTTCTCTGTCAAAAGAGGAAAAATATCCGTCACTTGAAAAAAGTTTGGAAAAAATCAATGCGGAAGAGGCGGGGATCGAACCAAGGACCCCAGGATTACCAGACCAACGCTAATCCACGGCGCTACGGCTGCTCATTATGATTGTGCGTTAAAATAGAACCCTTCATTTCATATGGTGTGGGTTGGTGTATTTCGTTAAAAAGCTTTTAATTATGCAGTTAATCTCGGAAAGATTTCATCTTTAATGAAACTGTGGCTGGGTTTTTTTTACGTTTAGTATTAATATAGTATAAAAATGTGAATTTTAAATATATTACGTAGAATGTTAGAGAAAAAACATGGATGTTCTATTTGTGAGAATTTTTGAACGAATAAAGAAAGTAATTGTTATTTATTTTTAAATTCGAAAACATTTTTGTCTTTTAAAACTAAATTAGACATTTTAATCAATAGAATATTTTTGTTTTTCATTTTAAAAATAAATTCGAACTTATTGCTAACAGACCCAATGCGCATGCGTGCTGGATATAAACGGAAACTTTTCCTCATTTTTCGACGCTCGGAATGAACTCACAGAACAAATACGTTTTCTGGGAGAACAGAAATTATTTGTGAAAAAATAACGATAACTTAGTGTATATTGACGAATTTTTCTGACAGTGTATCACATACATATAGTTGGACACACACACACTTTAACACATAAAACATACTATTTACATAAAGATATACTTTTTACGAGGAAGTAACATTTTCTTCCTCAATTCGTGAATCCGGAACAACTTCTCAATTTTTAGCAAATCATTGCGTCATGGATTTCAATCGCCGACCGCACGGCCGGCGCCTTTCTCTTGGTTCACACGTGATTGTAACAGGCCCAGCTCGCTACCGAACTCTGTCTTTCTTTCATTTGATTTGACAGGACGTGATGAACCAGGTCCTAACTTACATTTTTTCTGCTGTCTCGAGCAGAGTTGTAACTAGCCAGAGAAAAAAAATGCTAAATAATGAATTATAGTACTAAAATATATTTTAGTTTTTACGATTTTCTGGTATGTTTTTGTATTTGGATAATTCTTAAGAGATGTTTGAAATCAAACAATTTAAAGACTTATTATTAAATTATCAAAGTTTTATGATGGTTAAAGAGAGCAAGAGGCTACAAGTGATCTTAAAATTTTAATTAAGTAAATTACAACCATGCTATTTTTTTTTCGCAATAAAATTCATAAAAGAGAAAAAAATGGGTAACAAAATTAATATATTTTCAAAAATTCTGATTTTTTAAGTACCTATATAAAATAATAATTCTATTCTTTCACAATTTTTGAAAAAATTAAATACCTGATCTAGTCTGGGAGGGGTTTCAGCCCCTTAAGCTTCCCCCGTGGATGCGATAATGCTCTAATACAACACTGCTATTCCCTGTTGAAAACTATCAATGATAGATTGAAGACCCATGGATAAGAATAAACGGGTTTAAGTGACTAATGAATATAAGTTGAAAAAAATTATCCAACTTGAAATTATAATTTTTCATTAAATGTTGTGTTTATTTTACACAAATGTCAAGACAAATTCAAACAGCTCTTATTAAGCACATTTTTAACCGTACAGCACATTCTTATACTTACAATTATTCTTAACAGTTCATATTCATAACAGTGTATTCTTAACATTAAGTTACATTTATATCATCTCTCATGACTTCCTGTTTAATTAAATTACCTCTGGTGGATTTTAAATAAATTTGAAGCACTTAATTTTTGAAAGATTTTTATGTGCTTTTAAACAGTTTAATTAAATTGTCTCGTGTTATGTATTTTCTTTTTAAACAAACATCTGTTAAATTTGTTACAATGAGGTCAAATTTTATGCCAATAGAAATCAGAAACTTTTCCAATGAAATGTGATTATGTCTTAAATACTGGATATTCAATTAAAATGTTTTTAATTGAACTAAAATATTACACGTTTTGGAAATGAAAACGAGAAATATTTCTTCTCAACATTGACGTAATGTAAATGTACTTGGGTAATATTGATCAATATATAGTAAAGTTAACAGAATAATAATAACTGAATACGAATTTATTCATAAGTATTATTTTGAATGTAATCGACAATTTGTGTCGAAAAAGAAAGTAAGTAAGTAAAAGTATAAGTAAAATAAATAAATTAAATTAGTACAACAAAAAGACTGATGGCCATTCACGAAAATTTGGAAAGAATTTTGTTTTGGTATTAGAAATGATGATCCAATGAGGTCTCTCAAAATAAAGTTGTTTTACCTTTGGGCTTTTTTTTTTGGGGGGGGGGGAGAAATCAATTTTTTTAAGTAGTTCAAATGGGGTATCGTTTATTGCTTTTTTTAATTCTGAATCTAACGGCACTATCCGCAACACGATACGATCATTTGTTACAAAATTACGACAGAAAAATTTGAAACCTTAATTGCGTTTTTTTTTTTTTTTTTTTTTTTTTTTTTTAACGGCATTTTTCAACATCTCCTGTAAAGTAACCTTTAAATGGTTAATCAAGTGAAATTGATTTTTATAAAAACATTCATATAAATGGTAACTGTTATTGTGCATAATAAACACAAAAAAGTGGTAATAGAGTTATTTGAAATTAAATTAATGGATTTCCTCTTACGTTTGAATATTATGAATAAAATTGATTTAATGGCAGCAGGATAAAAAAAAAAAATATGACGTAAAAATAACATTTTAACTATTAAAAATATTTTTGAACATTTCAATAAATCTCTCATGTTATAGAAATCTATTGTAATAAGAAATGCAAAGACTTAAAGTAAAATGAAAATTTATTATTACCATCTGGTAATTATGTATATTTATAAAAAATTTTCGCTGGAAAGAGGTGCTTTACATATTGCCATTATACAAAATTATACAAAATCCCAAATTATTTGCCAAATTATACACATTGGCATAATTTTTATTTTAAATAACAAAAAAAAAAAAAAAAAAAAAAAAAAAAAAAAAGGAAAAATAAATAAATAAATAAATAAATAAATAAATAAATAGTTGAATATTAATAAAAATACAAATAAAAAGTAGAAATAAAAATCCTTGAATGAAGTTTTAAACACGTGTGTCGTATTTAATGTCACTGAATGTGACCTTCACGGTCATCCATTATTGGTGTTTATTCTTATAATTTGGCGATGGTTTTTTGGTTGACGGGATAACGAAGTAGTACCTAATAAACTATTCCGGTCTTGTTATTTAAAACCAGATGCTAAAAAGTCTCACACTTGGTACTTTTCTGCATTCATTATCAATACCAGATTACATTTGCGAGGCATTTTTCGAAATATTGTTGAACGGTGAGAACGACCAAATAGCGGTTCTCAATCTTGGGTACGCATATTCCAAGGAGTACGTGGCGGGCCTGCTGGGGATAGAAATATCGGTAATGGAGGAAATCCCAAAAATGGTTAGTAAAGAAATAAAAATTCTAGAGATGTCAATGTAATTTGTATCGATTCATTCCATAATTGTGATAAAAAGATTACAAATGAAAAAAAAAAGCTTTTTTATCATTATCTAATTGAGTGGAGGAGGGGAAAGATTTTGTTTATGAGAAATGGGGGTACTCCGAAAGGAAAAACTGGATAAAGTGGTGCAGAAAAAGAAAAAAGATTAGGAAGGCTACCAAAAAATAATTAATATAGTCACAGACAGTTTCGCAATATTAACAATTTAATAGCTCAATATTTTTGAAAGAAATCTTTCAAAGAATGTCAATTTTTTTTAATATCAATTACACAATTTTTAATATCTTACACCAGTTTTTCAAAACGGAAAACATAATCAAATTGAATCAGAAATATACTCGGATTAAATGATGCAAAATTTAAAATATAAATTTACTGGTGGGAATAATAAATCATGATTGGAATATGGATGACCGTTTATGCTACGGCCAAATCATAATTGGTAAGATCAAGTTGTACTTATGATGTACAAGCAAATCGGGGAAGCGGTTATGCAAAAAAAATAATACACTAATAACGTATTTTTATTTGCTCAGTACTTAAATTTCACGTAAATGATTTTTTGTACCTACATCTCAAGGAATTTCAGCACATCGATTATTTATTAGTTGTAATTTTTAAAAAAAAATGGCCTAAACAGCATGACATACAGGGTGTTTCAAAAATGACTGGTATGTTTGAAAAATCAATAAAAACTAAACGGGCAGCGATAGAAATACATTGTTTGTTGCAATATGCTTGGGACAAAGTTAATTTTCAGGCAGACAAACTTTCGAAATTAGTTACAATTTTCAGCAACAGATGGCGCTGCAATCTGGAAAAATCTAACGTACGATACTCACATACGGGAATAAACTTTTTTTCACAGCAAACTTGCAATCTGTGAACAGCACACGCTTACAGCAAAAAAGACGACTTACAGAATGGCGAACTCACAGACTTATTTTCTTCTATAGCTTTCAAATCGCTTGGAGCGCCATCTGTTGTTGAAAATTGTAACTAATTTGGAAAGTTTGTCTGCCCGAAAATTTACTATTGTCCCAAGCATATTGCAACAAACGGTGTATTTTTATCGCTGCCGTTTAGTTTTTATTGATTTTTCAAATATATCGGTCATTTTTGAAACACCCTATATTAGTTTATTTATTTTTTTCAAGGGGGGGAGAACATTTTACTAATCTATTGGTATTTAGTTATTTAAAACCTGGTGCTAAAATGTCTCACGGGTACTTTCCTGCATTCATTATCACTATCATGGTTATATTTGCTACATATTTTACGAAATCTGTCTCTACGGTGAGAGCGACCATCCCCAAAGTTCAGCAGTTCCGAACTTTGGAGCGAGAAATTAAAATCGGTAATGGCGGAAATCCTCACAATTTTTAGTATAATCACATAAATGTTAAAAATGTCACTTTAATTTGTATCGATTCGTTATAGGATTGTGATAAGATTATGAATGAAAAAAAGCATTTTTATGTGTTACCGAATCGAAAGGAGGGAACGAGAAAATAAGATCGGTAATGGCGGAAATACTTACAATTTTTAGTATAATCATATAAGTGTTAATAATGTCAATTTAATTTGTATCGATTCATTATATGATTGTGATAAGATTATGAATGAAAAAAAAACATTTTTGTGTTATCGAATAGGGAGGAGGGAACGAGAAAATAAAATTGATAATGGCGGAAATCCTCACAATTTTTAGTATAATCACATAAATGTTAAAAATGTCAATTTAATTTGTATCGATTCGTTATATAATTTTGATAAGATTATGAATGAAAAAAAAGCACTTTTATGTGTTATCGAATCGGGAGGAGGGAACCGAGAAAATGAGATCGGTAATGGCGGAAATCCTTACAATTTTTAGTATAATCATTTAAATGTTTAAAATGTCAATTTAATTTGTATCGATTCATTATATGATTGTGATAATATTATGAATGAAAAAAAGCATTTTTGTGTTATCGAATCGGGAGGAAAGAATAAGAAAATAAAATCGGTAATGGCGGAAATCCTCAAGATTTTTAGTATAATCACATAAATGTTAAAAATCTCAATTTAATTTGTTTGGATTCATTATATGATTGTAATAAGATTATGAATGAAAAAAAGCATTTTTGTGTTTTCGAATTGGGAGGAGGAAACGAGAAAATAAAATCGGTAATGGCGGAAATCCTCAAAATGATCAGTAAATTCACTAAAATGTTAAAAATGTTAAAAATGTTAATGTAAATTGTATCGATGCATTACATATGATTGTGATAAGAAGATTCTTAATGAAAAAAAGCATGTTTCGTTATTTAATCGAATAGAGAAAGGAGAGAAAAGCTTGTTTATGATAAATGGTGGTACTCCAAAATGAAAAACAAAGAAAATTGTACGAAAAAGAAAAATCTCTGCCGGCTCGGCCTACAGGTGGTGGTAGATTTCGAAGTAAAGTACAAATTTCACCAACAAAAAATAAATCAAGATTAGAAGTAAAACCAGTCTCATTACTAAGAATGAGTTCGAGGGACGTAAAACTTTTGTGAAAATTCTTATATACACACATATATGTATTTGGAATTGATTCAAAAATGGCGAAAACAAAATCAGTGAACTTCAAAATGTTAAAATATGCCAATATTTTCATAGTCTGTTTTTTAATATATTTGAATACGTTTTTACAAACTCGTATGATGGTATATGCTCACCTGCTTTTCGTCCAATATATTTCCAATATAGCTTAATATAAATTCCAATATAGCATTAAAAAAAAATCCATCAAGTTATTTTTTTTTCGTTTTTATGTGAAAATCTTGCTGTAGAAAAGTTATACCGTATTGTTAAATTTTTCTTAAATTCGTCAACTTTTATTTCATATTTCACGTGCAAATCTTGCAATAGTTAAAGTAATTGTTGTAGTCAGAATTTTATTGTTCTATTTTCATTGTTGGCAACTGCTATAATGAAATTTTTTTTATTTTTTCCTATCATTTTTATGCAAGAATTGGTTTTGCAGAACCAAGTTAAGGCAATATTCAATTTGATACAACATAATGAAACATTATGAAGAGATTTTTCAAAAGTCATACGAATGCAATAGGTAATATTTTTTACGAAATCTACCTAAAAAAGGTTGGAAAGCGCTACCTAAGATAATTAATAAAATCACAAACAATTTCACAATGTTAACTAATTTTTTTTAATCAAAAATAAGTAAAATTTAAAAATCATTTAAAAAAATTTTTTATTTATAAAGAAAATTAGTCAAAAATAGAACAAAAAAAAATATTTTACATATATAATTATTTTTTCATTTAATGATAGAAAGATCGTCTTTCCTAGGAATTTCCTTAACATTGTACAATAATCGATCATTTATATTATTCACAAAATTTCGAGTTTCTTTCCAAATTAGCGAGAGTTTATTTTTTGCTTTCTTATAAGCATTGTATTAAATTTCGATTTTCTATTTTTCTTCCTTTTTGTACGTATTCCTTGTAGTTCATTATTATTCATGAAACATCTCTCTCTAAATAAGAAAAAAATATTACGCAGGTTTGCTCCAGCTTATTATTATAAGGAACTGTTATTGATTCAAATAAATATTCATATTCTAATTTTAAAATAAATACATGGAATCTCTCGTTATATATTATGAATAAGATATTAGACAAGCGATGCGAGAAAAATAAGAAAAATGGGATTTATTATGATTTTGATTCTATTTTCTATTCATCGTTTATAGGTATAGAGGGTTATTGTATCTAGTAGAAAATCGAACGCCTCTAAAATGTTTCCTTTCAATAGGTTTTTTATGTATTAAAGGGATACTAATTGATTTTTATATGACATGCATATGTATGATTTATCTTTCTAATCCCAAAGCTTTACTATGAAATTACTTACTCGAAAATACTTAGTTAAATATTTTTTTATTTGCCGCATTTTCCATTTGCATAACACGCATTTTTTATACAAAAAGTGTGATTGAAATTTGTGAGTGAGCGTTATACTTCAGTTTTGATAAGAAATTGAGAAGTAAAAAAGACACGATCGTGTGAATTAAGGTATCTAATTTAATTTACATGCTATTTTTAAATAAAAGCTATTGTCACTATTAGATTACATGAATGATTGTTATTCTAAAATGCAAACAAATCGGAAAATAAACTCGGAACACCATTTTTAATATTAAGTGAATCTGTGTATATAATAAAACATATTATTTTCGTCAAAAAAAGGGTTTTCAAACGTTGCCTAAGATGATTAATAAAATCACAGGCAATTGAAAGACGTTTGTCTTAATAATGGCGTGAGTTGTCACTATATCCTCAATACAATAGTTTTTCTTCATTTCTTATCATTAATCAGAATTAAATAGGAGAGTAAATGGTACTCACCCGATGAATTCTTCTTCATTGAAGTATCCAACAATTAAATCCACCATAGGAGAAGGGAACCGGGCATATTCACATTTTGATCTATACACTGCACTAATTCATCTTGATAAAGACGTATAATATTATTATATGGTGACTGTAAAACACACACACAAATTATTGTATACACACTTCTTCATTTTCTACTTTAATTTTAACACACGAGAAAAACAAACACAGCAAAAGCGTAGTGCTCACATCAAGCTACAAAACAGAGAACAGAATGAATTTAAATCGATACATACATAAATCATAATATAGAAACAATTATTAATAAAAAAGAGTCATTTTGAAAGTTTTGACAGTTTTTGTAAACCTGTAATTGTTCACTCGTAATCACTGTTTCCAAGGTCACTCTAAAGAGCACTTAACTTTATTTATGATGCCATGATAATTGTCATTTGTTGCACAACGGAGGAAATTATTTACGAATTGCGCAATGTTTCTATCAACTCCTCCTTAATTTCTGAAGTTGTGTTGTCACTCAGATGCAAGTTCTTCCTGTGAATTTCAAAAAGAGGTTTTGGCAGGGGTTTTGTGAATAAGCCAGCTATCATTATTTTGGTTGGGCAATATACGAGTTTTATTATGCCATCTTGTTTCAGTTTTATGAGATGATATCTAAGTTCTATGTGCTTTGTTTTACTTGAATGTTTTTCAAGCTCTATCATTTTGATAGCCGACTGATTATCCTCGAAGAGTTCTATAGGATATGTTTGTGAGATATTGAGTTCTTCAAGTAAATTCACCAGCCATTTGACTTGATTAGCTGCATTAGCTGCTGAGATGTACTCAGCTTCGGCAGAAGATAAAGCTATGCAGGATTGTTTTTTAGTTGACCAAAGTATGTGATTTTTACCTAGCAAATATACATTACCACTTGTCGATTTTCTTGATTCTGTGTCTCCACCCCAATCAGCGTCCGCGTAGACTTCTAGCGTTGGTTTTGAATTTCCATCTATAACTAGATTAAAGGTTTTTGTTGTGTTAAGATACCTCATGACCCGCTTTACACTGTTCCAATCTTTCATTCTTGGCTTTTCGTTCCTTCGGCTTAAGATGTTGACAGCTGCACAAATGTCAGGTCTGCTCACTGTGGCAAGATATAAGAGTGCACCTATGGCTTGTCTGTACTGTGTGTTGTTTGGTAAAATATTGTCATCATCTTTAAAGTGAGTGTAATTTGTTTCCATGGGTGTACTACATGGTTTTGCTTCTTGTAAATTGAATTTATTAATTAACTCTTCAATTTTTGAAGTTTGATTAATTAAGTAGCTTTTGTTTACCTTTCGAATGTTCATGGATAAATAATTGCTTACGTCCCCTAAATTCTTTAATTCATACTCTTTATTTAAGTTCGCGATTATTTCCTCAATGGTTTCGTCTTTCCCTGCAATTAAGAGGTCATCGACGTATGTTATTATATAGGTTGTTTCATTATTCCTTTTCTGTGTAAAAAGACATGTGTCAATTTTACTTTGAATGAAATTCATGTTTTTTAGTGTTTCTGTTATTTTATTATGCCACGCTCTCGCGGCTTGCTTAAGTCCGTAGATTGCCTTATTTAATTTACAAACTTTGGTTTCCTGGTTTGGTTCAACGAATCCTTCCGGCTGCGACATGTATATCTCCTCATCAAGTTCCCCATGTAAGAACGCGGTGTTAATATCTATATGCTTAACATTTAAGTTTTGGTGCAATGCCGCTATTAATAATGCTCTTATCGTAGTATACGATACGACCGATGCGTAGGTTTCGTCGTAATCCTCTCCGAACTTTTGCGTATATCCTTTAGCTACTAAACGTGCCTTATATTTTTGGATTTTTCCGGTATTGTCACGCTTTAATTTGTAAGTCCATTTACAACCTATTATTCTCTTATTCGGTGGAGGATCTACAATTGACCATGTTTTATTTTTTCTTAAAGAATTCATTTCGCTCTCCATGGCTTCTATCCAATTCTGTTTTACCGGAGAGTTTTCCATTAATTTAACTTCCTTATAATCCTTTGGTTCATTAATTTTGTCGTCTTTGACAATATATATAAGCCTATCAGGAGGTACGCCTTTATTTATTCTATCTGAGCGCCTTAGTTCCACAATTTGTTGTTGAGACGCAGATGGTGTTGTTTTTCCGTTCGAAATTTCTATCTCCACGAGATTTTTACAATTGCGTTTTTCGTCTTCATTTTGTTTTTGTTCAATTTCAGGCTTATCATTTACGTATTTGAATTTATTTTCAAGAAATTTTACCGTTCTCGCGATTTTTATTTCATTTCCTCCTACATATATGCGGTATCCCTTAGATTCATTGTCGTATCCCACAAAAATACCTTCAACAGCTTTATTATCTAATTTTTGTCTTCTGGCTTTATCAATATAAGCGAAGGCTTTGCAGCCAAATACTTTAACGTAACTTAAGTTTGGCTGTCTTTCTGTCCATAATTCATATGGCGTTTTTGCATTAGCTTTTGTAGGCAGTCTATTTTGTAGGTGGTTTGCCGTACAGATTGCTTCCCCCCAGAACTTTAAAGGTAGATTTGATTCATTTAACATTGTCCTAGCCATCTCAACTAACGACCTATTTTTCCGTTCAGCCACCCCATTTTGACTTGCGCAATATGGGACTGTATGTTGATGTTTTATCCCATTTGATTTGAGATAATTCTCAATTTCATCTGATGTAAATTCTCCCCCATTATCCGTTCTGATTTCTTTCGGTTTTTCACCAAATTTGTTGCTTATTAGCGCAATGAACTCTTTGAGTTTTTCATAGACTTCACTTTTTCTTTTCAATAGATAGATTATTGTGAATCGCGAGTAGTCATCGATAAAAGTCAAGAAATATGATTTCCCCCCAATCGTGGGTGTCTGAAAAGATCCACAAACATCCGAGTGAATAAGTTGAAGCCTTTTACTTGCTCTATACTGAGCAACTTTCGGATAGGGTTCATCAGTTAATTTCGCCTTAATACACGGTTCGCAATCTATATTATGTTTACAATTGTTTATCTGGATACCTCTTACTAATTCCTTTTGTGTAATTTCTTTAATCGATGTTAGATTTCTGTGTCCTAACCTTCTATGCCATAGTTCTAGACAATTTTTATTGTTGCACGTTTGTGTAATGTTCGCGTGGTTTTTGTTAGCCAACTGGACTTCATAGAGGTTATTTACCTTTTGTGCTTCTAAGCAGATTTCTCCGTTAAGTTTGAAAGAGCATCGGTCATTTTTAAATACAATCTCACATCCGTTTTGGGTTGCTTTGCTGACTGATAGTAAATTCGTTTCGATTTCAGGTACTAGAAGTACATCTTTAAGTGTTATTTTATGAATTTTATTATCCGATGTCAGCGTATTTAAATTTACATCGCCTGAACCGTAAGCGATAAGTTTTTTTCCGTTTGCGATAGTCACGTTTGTTTTTTCCCTCGATTTTATCTCTGTAAACATTGATTCAGAGGATGCAATGTGACTTGAGCTACCGCTATCCACAATGAATGTTTTATTTTCTATCCCTTGTGTTATAAATGCATAATCTTTGTTTTCGCTGTTTCTCCATGTATTGTTTTTTCCTTCATAGCGATTAAACCTGTTATACGATTCCGATGCTTGTTCATTCTTAAAATTGTTTTCACCCCTTTGAAAAACGAGTGATGTAGAATAGTGTTTTTTGTAATTTTTGTTGTGTTGATTTTGTTGTGTTGTGTGTGTTTTGTTTTTATTGTGCCAACATTCTTGTGTGTTATGGCTTCTCATTTTACAAATCGAACAATATTTTGATTCTTTTTTAGCTGGAAACTTTTTCTGAGCTTTAAAAGCTTTCGCTGTATTATCAATACTTTCATAGTTTTCATTTCGACGATTAAACTCGTCAATCAGCTTATTTTTAATATATGACGGAGTTAATTGTGCTTCTTCTTTACTTTCGAGAGCAGTAATTAAATTATCACTAGCAAAAGCCGTGCTTTGTTTGGATTCGCGAAGCATTATTTCATAAGATAAATATTTGAAAATAACATTATTATTTTATATTATTTTTGCATCTTTATTAAGCAAAAACTTTATCTTATGTTTTGGCGTATTTAAATTTTAGAAATGTAAATTCAGCCAAATAATTAAGAATTTCCTCGGAATTTTTTATCTGTGATATAAGACTGGTATAAATAAAAATATTTTCGAAGCAAAATTTTACAAAATATTTTTTTAATTTTTAATCAAAAGTTTTAAAGATGTTTTTACATTTCCCAATAGCCTCTGGAGTTATCTGAAATGATTTGAAATAGGTATGTTTTCAATCTTTGTAATTCACATCAAATAATCTTTGATAGCAATCTTAGAATAATGCATTCAAACAAAGTATTTGGAAAAACATTAAATTCTACTCTTGTTGATACTAAGAACTATTAAATGTAATTTTTTTTATTCTAATTTCTTCTTTTTTTCTGCATACCAGCATATGAAATTTTTTTATATTGTAGAATCTCTCGTAAGGAAATTTTCTATTAAATGATAAACCTTGAAGGAATTTCACTCTCGACAACGTTACGTGCGTTAAGCAAACTGGTGTCTCTTTATCCCCAATATCTACTACTGCTTTATCTGATGTCAAATCTTGAGATTTATGAATTATAACTGCAAAAACTGATTGCAAAGGAAATTGTTTTATTGAGCAATTTATGCTTCCACTTTTCCAGAATTTAATTATTGGGGGAATTGGTACGCACCAATTCTTATAAGTTAAATTATTGCAGTATTCAAATTTATCCATGATTATTCGCGGTATCTGGTCTGATGGCTTGTGATTTTCTTTAATATGCGCAACAAAGTCTAATGTACCGTTCACTAAACCTTTTTCGGTCCACAAATAAGAACGTAACATTACTTTAAATCCAAATGATAAAGAAAGAAATGATTAAAGTCCATTTATAGTTTCTGAATTCGCCAACTTTGCTTTAGTACATTTATAAAGAGCTTGAATCGAGGCAACAACTTTAAGCAGTTCTTTTAATTTTTCATTTATATGGCAAATTTAAAAATTAATTTTATTTGCTTAAAATTCTTTTGTTGCCACTTTACTAAAAAAAAAAAAAAAAAAAAAAATCCATAATACAATTCTTTTAAAATGTTTAAGTGTATCTGTGCAAACGATTTTGCGGAGTGATGAAAACATATTTCATTTATTAAATTAATCATGATTCTATCTATAATTATTTACTCCATGATTTATATTTTTTTCTGAAAATATATGCGTTTCATTTTTTATTTATTTGCTAAAATGCGTCCGCATTGGAAATTCATGTAAAATAAATTAATTAAAATAATAATTTTTTGAAAAGTATTTCTGTAAAAAAATAATATTCTGCAAATCTACGGATCATAATTTATATTTGTGTTTAATTTCAAGTGAAAATACTGTATAGTTTTTTTGTAAAGTGTACGACAAAGTGTCATTTGAGTGGACTAGTAGAGGATTCGCTTCGCTCATCCTAATAAGACTGGGGCAGAGAGCACAGGAGGAGCGCGGAAATGTGGTGATTATCAATTATTTCGCCTATAGCTGCCAAATGATCAACGAGCTCCATTATTTTTGTAATATGATTTATCATATTTCCATTTTCTGCTAATTTTATACTATATAACTTTCTAAGGAGAAACAATTTGCTTGTGAGGTTTGATCTTTCATGGATTTCTTTTAATGCCTCCCATGTTTGTCTAGCAGTTTGTAGGTTCTTAACGTGGGTTATCTGTGAATCATCGATAGTTAGATTTATCAATGCCCGGGCCTTCCTATCATTTTTGGACCATTGATCGGTCAAAGGGGTCGGTGAATTATCGGTTATTACATGGAACAGCTCTTCTTTAGTTAAGAGCATTTCAATTTTAAATTTCCATGTACTGTAATTCGTTGCTGTCAATTTTTCAATTGAATAATTGTCTTTTAAAGTGGCCATTCTAATCTTATATTTTTATTTGTTTTTTTTTATTCGATATTTTTTATTTGTGTGAAATTAGTATATCACTATGTTATCAAATTGATATATCTTTTTAGATCGTTCTCATAATCATTGAAAGACGTTTGTCTTAATAATGGCGTGAGTTGTCACTATATCCTCAATACAATAGTTTTTCTTCATTTCTTATCATTAATCAGAATTAAATAGGAGAGTAAATGGTACTCACCCGATGAATTCTTCTTCATTGAAGTATCCAACAATTAAATCCACCATAGGAGAAGGGAACCGGGCATATTCACATTTTGATCTATACACTGCACTAATTCATCTTGATAAAGACGTATAATATTATTATATGGTGACTGTAAAACACACACACAAATTATTGTATACACACTTCTTCATTTTCTACTTTAATTTTAACACACGAGAAAAACAAACACAGCAAAAGCGTAGTGCTCACATCAAGCTACAAAACAGAGAACAGAATGAATTTAAATCGATACATACATAAATCATAATATAGAAACAATTATTAATAAAAAAGAGTCATTTTGAAAGTTTTGACAGTTTTTGTAAACCTGTAATTGTTCACTCGTAATCACTGTTTCCAAGGTCACTCTAACGAGCACTTAACTTTATTTATGATGCCATGATAATTGTCATTTGTTGCACAACGGAGGAAATTATTTACGAATTGCGCAATGTTTCTATCAGCAATTTCATGTGTAGTTTTTTATTTTTTACTCAAAAGATGTGTAAAATTTTAAAATTATTTAATTTTTTTTTTGCTGATAAAGAAAATTAGTCAAAAATAAAACAAAAAAAATTATATTTATAATTACTTTTTCATTTAATAGTAGAAAGATCGTCTTTCCTCGGAATTTCCTTAACATTGTACAATAATCGATCATTTATATTATTCACAAAATTACGAGTTTCTTTCCAAATTAGAGAGAGTTTATTTTTGCTTGCTTATAAGCATTGTATTAAATTTCGATTTTCTATTTCTACCTTTTTTCTTATTTTTTGTACGTATTTCTTGTAGTTCATTATTATTCATGAAACATCTTTCTCTAAATAAGAAGAAAATATTACGCAGGTTTGCTCCAGCTTATTATTATAAGGAACAGTTATTGATTCAAATAAATATTCATATTCTAATTTTAAAATAAATACATGGAATCTCTCGTTATATATTATGAATAAGATATTAGACAAGCGAAGCGAGAGAAAAAGAAAAATGGGATTATCATTTTGATTCTATTTTCTATTCACCGTTTATAGGCGTAGAGGGTTTTTGTAACCAGAAAAAAAATCAAGCATCTCTAAAATGTTACATTTTCTATAGGTTTTTTTATGTATTAAATGGAAAGTAATTGATTTTTATATAATATGCATATGTATCAGTTTTGTTTCTAATGCCAAAGCCTTACAATGAAATTTGTTACTCGAAAACACTTAAAATTATTTGTTTAATTGCCGCATGTTAGAAATGCATAAAGCGCACTTTTAATATAAAAATATTGATTGAAATTCATAAATGAGTTTTATACGTCGGTTTCGATAAGAAATAGATTAAGTGTAGTACAAAGTGTGTATTCCAAAGTGCTTAACACTCGCTTTTGATACAAAAAAGTTATTTAACGATTTAAAAAAAAAAAAAAAAAAAAAAAAAAAATGTTTTTAGCGCGTGTTATGCATCAGTTTCAATAAGAAATAGAGAAAAAGAAATAAATATGAATATGAATTAAATTGTCAAATTTAATTTACAAGTTATTAATTTTACAAAAACAATTGTGCTTATTAGATTGTATGTAATGTAATAGTAATTATGTTTTAGAAAAGCGCATCATAACCTATTTCTTTTCATGTATCCTTTTATTAAGGGTAACCGTCAGTATTATCTTCTCATATACTGCTTATGATACATTCTAAAAACCACTATAGCGCATTTGCTATTGCAATGATTTATTTATTTATTTATTTATTTATTTATTTATTTATTTTTTGGCGAAAGATAGGACTCGTGTCTTTAAAGTGGTATAATTTTTTGGATGAAATATAACACCCTTTTTTAGGTAGATTTCGTATGAAATACTACCTATTGCAATCGCACCAGTTTATATATCTATCTATATATATATATACTCTTTTATGGACACGATAACTTCTATAATTCTTCACCAATCTCCACCAAACTGTTACATAAACTCAAAGGGGATAAAAACTCGGCTAAGTTCGTTAATGGGCAAAATCGGACCAAGGGGGTCGGAATAGGGGGCGTTTTTGTAAAAACCGAAAAACGCCATAACTTCTTAATTAAAGTAGATATCGAATCGGTTTAAAGTTTATATTACTTCTTAAAAATGAGCCACAAGTTTTAAAATAGATACAAATACATGTTTCTTGAATGACATTAGTAAATTTCAACATATGAGCTATTAATTACTCGCAGGACATCAAGACGATAGTCAATTTGAAGTCCAGAGTGTTATAAAATGCTCAGTGCCATTATTAATATATTCATATTCAAGAAAATTGTGAACTATATACAAATTTATTTAAATTATGATCTTCTAGATTAATTTTTACATAAAACGAACCACAATTCTCATAAAATGTGTGTGTTCATTTTTGATATCAATTTTCGAATGTATGAATTTTACTTTTCGATGGTCTAAAGAGACCTCCGCTATTATCAGAACGTCGAGAGAAAAAAAAATTAAATTATTTTTCTAAAAATTTATGGCGTATATTTAAGATTACAGTAACACATAAGCATAGGTATAAAGATTTTAATTTCACTTTTGAATAATCTCCTACTTCTTTAAAAAAAATAACTGCATGGAAATTTAAGACTGCCTATAAACTATACCTTTCTCTGCTCCCTTAAATAAAAGAACTCATATCTGGTTATATAAATGGGTGTTACCATTTAAAAATTCAAAATTATTATAACTTTTAATATGCCAGCGCTCCTATTTCAAAGTTTCCATTCATATTTATAAAGAAGACAACATTTCCATTCAAATGCTACCTTTCTGCAACAATTTTATGGTGAAGTATAACGCTTTGTTTCCAGGGACATACATCAACGTCAAGTATTTTACAAGTGAGTACACATCATTTTTGATTCACTCAGTATGTAAAACCTGTAATTTAAATCAACAGAATTACTGCCATTAAAATATATTTATGCACCATGGGAAAAATGTTAAGTTATATTTATAGCTCATTATACCTTATTTGAACCCCACGGTTTCATATAGGCTTGACACTGAAAAAGGTTGAGGTCAATAGTAGACACTTTTGAAATCCTGCTATTTCGAGATGACAGAATGACACTTTTAATGGCGTACGGGAGGACAGGATTTTGAGTGAGGGGACTTTCAAGGAAAAATTGCTCAAAAGAAACAGATAAACGTTACTTTCTAAAAGATATTTATGACATTTAAGTGTCACACAGGTGTGATAGTAGATAACTGCGTTTTAGAACACCGGTGCTTTATTTCAGAGTTTCTTTATGTGTAATAAAAAAATTCAGGCTTAAAAGTTATTTGGTGCTAGCGAAACAGGTACTTGATTGTCATTTATAGTGTCGAATGAAACGAAATTTAAACTACAGAAAACTCCTTTGATATGCTTATAATGTGTTGAAATATGTTCCTTGCGATTTTTCTTCCCAAACTAGGATTGCAAATTTCCAAAAAGTGTCTAGTAAGCTTGTACACATTTATACGAAATTATATAATTTTTAAAAAAGCTTAAAATAAATTATCAGTGTGTTTGCCTTCATCATTAACAATGTGCTCTCATCACAAAAAATATTTTCAATCGATATACAGAAAATCTGACAAAACATTTTCGTTATTTAGGGTGAAACAGGGCAATAAATGGTTTCTTTCACAAACGCAACAAACTGAATTGCGAAGAAAATTTTGAGCTGCAAAATCTTTAAGTTTTTTTTTTTTTTTTTTTTTTTTTCGTCTGATGTTGGACGCATATTTGTCTGCTCATGAAGTCTATTCCTTTTTGGATTGCAGTTGCATCCTTAACCACATTTAAGAATGAGAGATGTCAGACTGGGTATGGTCCTCATAGCTCAATGGTACAGCATTAGAGCTCTACTCCATAGATCCGGTTTCATGCCCGGCTTGAATTTTTGCTTTCTGTTGATGTACGTTTAGTTAACAAAATGAAAATTTTCTTCTATTTAATATACAAAATTCTTCATTTGGCATACAAGTCAGACATTGATCACGCATTTTTTATGTTGCATTTAACTTTGCTGTTGCGTGGAAACAAGTTTTCGTTTTGCAGTAGCTTCAGACTTAAGATTGTATAATCTCGTTCAACATTTAGACGATTGGTTAAGTTGGTCTTTTAAAAGAAATATAGGTGAAAGAAGAAAGAAACTCAGAAAAAATAGTCAGATACAGATCATAAAAATGTTTATTTTCGTGAGTCCAATTCCGCGTATTCTTAAAAAAATTTTAGAAAAAAATGATGCGATGAAAACTAATAATTTATGCTGCTTATATATCTTTCGTTAGTTGTATATTCCCTTCTTTGAAATCAAAAGCTTTATTTAATATCTATAAAGTGAGTTTATAATAAATAATATAAAAATTAACATAAAAATAAGCATAAAAAAGAAGTTTTTTCATAGATGTAAAAGCTTTCTTAAATATTTTAATGTAACAATTTCTAATTAAATTTAAAATACATTTAATTATTAGATAGGCAATTTAAAAAAAGACTATTTTTGAATGGAAATAATCGATAAAAAGCAAATTTTTAGTTTGATAGTTCATTTATACAATTTTTTAGCAATAAATTGAAGTACTTTTAACGATCGACGCAAACAGATTCGCCTGAATAATTTTTCAATGGTCATCTAAAACTCTTTGAATCATTAGTGTAAAAAAGATTCAAGACTTACTCGAATTCATTTAAAACAAGATAGAACTGAAATAACAAGCTCTGGATTCGCAATGATATTAAAATTAATTACATATAAATTTGTTTCAATAATTTTTCAAAAACAATGAAGGACCTTACATATATGCAATTAATGTATTATACATCTAGAAAAAAAATCAGTACGAGTACAGTTTAGAATAATTTGAATAACACTGTTTGTTTCGAAGCTTATTTTGCACAATCATTGGTTGAAAAACAGTTGCAAAAGTGAGTAAGTGAATAGAATGAGTAAACAAGTGAGTAAATAACTGTATTTCATGCTGTGCCCCATAGAGACCAAAATTAGTTTTCTTGAAAATAAAAATATTCTTAAATATTACGCTGGAATCCTTTTTTGATTTTGAAGTTGTTTATGCTAATTTTTAAATATTCACACTTATATACCATTATCGGATAAAATTTTAGAGTAATAAATTTAGCATTAGAAGAAAAAATCAATATCTTCAATAACACACTGTAAAAAGTTTATGTAACGTTACTCCATAATTTAGTAGCAACATGCTGCCGCCTACTTTATAGAGTAACTTAACTTATTTTATGATGCAATTTAAATTGATATAAATAGTGTAATATTATATATTAGTGCAACAAAACAACAGTTTTATCGATTAAATTACTCAATAAAATTGTTGAAAGCAAGGCTGCCACGATTTAAGTAACAATATGTAATTTATACTTTATTCTATCTTTACAAGAAAAACCTCTTAATTCGTGAAAATTTTTGAATTGCAGTTTACGACGGATTTACACGTTTTAAGGGTCAGAGATACCAAAAACATGTCGTTACAAAATGCCTGTCTATCAGTAAGCGAGATAGATATTTTGGACACTCTATCTTAAGAACTAATGCACGGAATTTTACAAAACTTGAGATAAAGTGTGACCTTCATATAAATTGGATTTGATTTGTTTTTTACGTATATTGGCCAATAGGTGGCACTGCTATACTGCCTTTTTCAGCATTTCGTTTGTCCTTAATATAATATAATTCTGATTACGTTTTAATGTAAATCTCCCAACAGTTAGCGCTGCTATTTGACATTATTGATGATTATTGCAATAGCCATATCTCAAGAACTAATGCCCAAACTTTCATCAAATTTCAGTTTCAGTTAGTCCCTGATATAAATTAGTACTCTTTAGTTTTTAGAGTAAATCGCTAAACAGGTGGTGCTTCTATTCAGTTTTTATGATTTCTGCGATGATTTTATCTCAAATATTAAGTCACGGATTTTCGTCAAATGTCATATATAGATAGAATTTGAAATAAGTTCTTGCAGATTAGATTTTGATGTAAATTATCTATACGATGACAGTGCTTTTATTTTTCTGGAAGTGTTAACGTATGTGAGATGGAAAAAAGTTTAGGGATTGTCCCATCCGACTTGTTTTAAAGTGCATCAAATTAATTTTTAATTTAAAATTTACACAATATAAACTATCGGAAGTCGATTGAGAAATCCCACTTAAATCACACAAATTAGAAAAAAAATTATAACGACTTTTTTTTTTTTTATTTAAATATGCCATTTTATGGGGTGGTTTAAAAGGTAATGTCCAAATGACACGTGTCGGTGTATCAGGTTATGAGGAGCAAGAATTGGTCGGGAATGTGATCGTACGTAACGATGTGATTGCAACGTGACTGCGACGCAAAGAAAAGGTAACAATGGCGTAACAAGACCTTATTTTACAAAAAGCTTTATCGAAGTGCAAAGTAGAAATGAAAAATGTTACAACTCATAACAAGGGCTCAATATGTGCTTCATTAACCGTGATGGATACTCCACATTGTACGATGCTACCAGTTATCGTTCCAATTAGCTCTGTACTGCGATTCCATAACCTAAACTCCCTGGTTTCCTGTCTCTGAAGATTGCTTGCAGGGATTCCTCTCTCACTTAAAACAGGAAATTTTTAGGATGCAGAATTGGGTAATTGTTTGTTTATAAATGAATTTTCGCCTTTATGCCGATTAGATAAAAATTAATTTTATTACGAGTAAAAGACGTATTTTAAAAAAAATTAATAGAATCTATTTTAACGCTGTTTATTAAACATTCATACTTTACGTTTTTACATATTCTTTCTTCTTTTTATTTTCACATTTTAAATTTAATTCCAATATTACTTAAATATTTTAGAAAAAGTTAAAGGCGCTCAATCACACATTTAAAATTAATTTTTGATTAAGAAATTGCTGGAAAGAAACGTCCGCTCCATAATGTTAATCCTATGGGGAGGTTGTTTTCGAATTTTTCGTTTAATTTTGATTATTTTTAAACGATTTTTTGCATAGTATAGGCGAGCTTAGTCTCTAATATTGTTATTTTTTTACTTTTTGGGTTTAGGTTGCGGATTATTTAATGAGGTTACTTTCACTTTCGATATCGGATTTGAAGCTGAAAGTACCTTTGTTTTAAAAAAAAATCTGAAACCGAAATCGAAAAAGTAAAATATAGTCATATTAGTGACAAACTCAGCTATATTATGAAAAAAAAAATAGTTTTAAAATATTCGAAATTAAAAGAGAAATTCGAAAACAACCTTACCATAGAATTAACATTATACAGAGAGTGTTTTCAAGTCACTGAAAACTTCCCTTAAATCTTTGGCGTACAAGAATACGGTTTCATACATCTCATGGCATTGATCGCTGAAGCGGAGGCACGTTTCAGGGAAACTCTTGAGTATTTGGCCGACTCCGGGCGGCGCCAGCCGATTTGCAGCATGCATCATGACTAATGTGAGAAATTTTGCTTACTTGTTATGAGTTGAAATATTTTTCATTCATATTTTGGCACTTCGATTAAGTTTTTTTTAATTAAATTTTTTTTTCATATTTGTTACCATTTCTTTGCGTCACACTCACACTCCAATTGCACCGTCACGATCGCGTTTCGACACCCCCCCCCCCAGTTCCCATATAATTCTAGCTCTTCATGACCAGACACACTAGAAAGTGTCATTCGGACATGATCATTTGAACCACTCTGTATTTACAATAAAATATTTTAATGAGATAGATTTGTTGTTATTAAATTTTTAAAAAGTTCTATTTTACATACAAAAGCGTCTGTACACCTGGTAAATAAATTTGGAAGGACTGAAAGAAGTGAGGAAGAATTACTATTATGTTGGAAATGTTTAGGATGAAGAATGGAGTAATTGTTTGTTTATAAAAGAATTTTCGCCTTTATGCCGATTAGATAAAAATTAATTTTATTATGAGTAAAAAAGGTATTTTTAAAAATTTTAATAGAATTTTTTAACGCTATTTATTAAACATTCATAATTATATTCTTACATATTCTTTCTTTTTTTATTTCCACACATTAAATTTAATTCCAATATTACTTAAATATTTTAGAAAACATTAAAGAAGCTCAATCACACATTTTAAATTAATTTTTGATTAAAAAATTGCAGGAAAGAAACTCAGGCTTCATACGGGTCCTGGAATTTCAGTTCCAGAAAAATCTTTAGAACAAGATTTTCATATAGAAAATTTCTCTTTAAATATGGAAAATTTCGCGCGTTTGGACTAATTTTTTTTAAATAAAAGAATACTCCTATTTGACCTGGGAAACCTGGAAAAATAACGGTACCCGTACGAACCCTTAAACTGTTTGGAATCCATTGTGGTACCCTTTTGAAATATCAGAAATACAGACATTTTTATCACGTTTAAAAGAATTATTTAAATTTAGCTAAACACCACGTTCAGCCACACATTTATAAATTAAATTTTGTTTAAAAATTTACAGGAAAGAAACTCTTTCAAATTCATTATAGTATACGTTTAAAATGTAAGATTTATTGAAATTTCTGTCACGTTTAAAAAAGATTCCTTAAATTTAGCTAGATGCCATTTTTTATTAAAACAGATTTGTTTTATTAAATTATAAAAAGTCCTTCTATAGTTACGTAAGTGCCAGAAAACAGAAAATAACAAAACTAAAATCGTTCTCTTGAGACTGCCAGAAGCTTTCGGTTCTGGCTAGTTTCGAACAATGCTTTTGAAAGAAGCCCGGAAAAACTAAAATAGGCTAGAGATTTTTCTCAGAATGAAAAAGATCTTTGTGCATTAAGGGTGTATTTCGATTTAAACTGCTTATTTTCAGATTTATTTTTTAATTCATTTTTGCTCTCAAATACACCAAACTTTCAAAATCTCTTATTTGGAAAGCACACAAGGTGCCGTGATTGTCAAATCTTTGATAAATGCAGAAAATATTGCAAAAAAAGCTATCAGAAACGTCATTTCGAACCGATTTTTCCCAAGCGGGAGGTCTAGGAACAAAAAAAAGGGTCATACTGATAAGGTAATTGTTTATAACTATAACTCTAATGAATTGAGCGTAAAAAGACATCACACGGCACCTCACACGTCCCTTCAAGAATCTCCCCAGCAAGTTTCATGTTTCTACTTTTAAAAATGTGTCTGAAATTGTATCGGAAAAATTCGAGCTGTTGAAGGTGGAAAAGCGTTTTTTCGAATACACCCTTAATGTACTTTTCATACTGTTCCTTTGGAGAAAAATTAATTTTATTGAAAGTAAAAGAATTTTTAAAACTTTTTGCAGAACAGTCCTTTTGTGTTAAAGTAATTAACACAAATAATTGGCTAAATGACCAGAAAACTTAAAAGACGTTCAATCACACAGTTTAAATTAAATTTTGATTAAAAATTTACAGAAAAGAAACGGTTTGAAATCCATTGTGGTAGGCGTTTAAAATTTCAATGTTACTGAAATTTTCATCACGTTTGAAAAAGATTTTATAAATTTCGCTGAAGGTCACGTTCAATTGCACATTATTTATTAAATTTTGATTACAAATTTACAGGAAAGTAACTGTTTGAAATTCATTTTGCTATCCGTTTAAAATGTAAGGTTTACTGAAATTTTTATCATAGTTGAAAAACATTCTAGAAATTTAACGAAATGCCTCTTTTTGTCAAAACAGATTTTTCGTTATTAAATCATAAAAAGTCCTTCTACATTTATATTGTGAGGGAGTGACCTTTGTAATAAAGGCATTCTAGCATTTTTGAGATCGTGACGTCAATGATTTAACATGTGTAAGCGTGAAAGCGACATCTATCCTCTCTTTTACTTTAACTTTCTAGAGCGTGTGTGTCTTTCTCGGATTCTACAGTTATGTCGCGGTTAGAAGTAATATGTAAATTTGTAGTATCTCAGTTTGCAGCATATAAAAGCTTGGTATTTGAGTGCGTGTAGTGTGTCTAGCGGCGTTAGCCAGCTAGTAGTGACTAGAAGCTAGCTAGGTGGTGACGACAAGCAGTGGGATTGATCTAGAACGAGTGATATCAAGTATTATCGAGCCTTCATTGAGTTGACAAGGAGTTTTGGAAGGCGATTCGAGAAGTTGGCCGGTGGTAAGAGTTAATATTAATTACGTTGAATATTTCAAAGTTAATAAAGAGTATATATACAGCCACGGGCTGTCTAATAAAGTTTTGTGTAGCAGCCTAGCCGAAATATAGCTGAGAAGTAATCTGAAGTGCCCCGATTGAGTTAGTTCCGGAGCTGTGAGTATAAGTTTAATCCTTCAGTATTATTACTAGTTATTAAAATTCAAGAATAAATAATAATTCAAGAATAATTAAAATGCTCCACTGCCCTTGAGCCCTAACCGTTTTAAATAAACTGTTTTTATCTTATGTTCTGACATTTAACCCCCAGTACGAGCACACATCCGTTACAATATAAGCGTCAGGAAAGTAACAAAATCAAAAAAGTTTTCTTGAGACTGCCAGAATTTATAAAAATGCAATTTTTTGTTAAAACAGATTTGTTTTATTAATTTATAAGAAGTCCTTCAATATTTACGTAAGCGCAGACCAGAAAATAACAAAATCAAAAACGTTCTCTTGAGACTGCCAGAAGCTTTTGGTTCTGGCTCGTTTGGAATAATGCTTTTGAAAGAAGTCCGAGAGAACTAAAATAGGATGGAGATTGTTCTCAAAATGGAAAACATCATTGAGAATTAATATATTTTTCATAATGTGCCTTTGAAGTAAAAATTAGTTTTATTGAGAGTAAAATAACTTTTAAAACTTTTTTTTGTAGAATAGCCTTTTAATGTTCAAGGTCTTTATACAATTTTTTAAAACGTTCATACTTAACCCTCTATAGGTTAAACTTTTAATGACCAATATCTCTAAAATTTCACAAAAAATTAAATGCATCCAGTCATGTATTTTAAATATAATTTTGATGCAAAATTTACAAAAATATACTGTCATAAATCTATTGTCATATCTCACTTAAAGTTTAGGGTAATTATCAAAACTGGGATTATTAAAAGTTAACTATTAGTGATTTTTTAAATTTTCAAATTTAAGGCCAATTTTTTTTACAGTACAGTATATAAGTCTACAAACTTATATACAAACATTAAAAGACAGCAATTATTCTGGAAAATTAATTATTAAAGCATTTAATTAATCAATCTACACGTGAAAGTTGAGCGTATTTCTAAGTAAAATTATATTATTACAGGTACTAAATGCGCTTTATTTACATAAAACACATAATTATTTATAATAAAACATTATAATAAATATCTTATTATACGTTTCAGGACATCAGATCATCTTTAAAAATAAATTTTTCTGAAAAAAATCGGCGTTTAGATCGTTACGCAATTCGGACATTTCAGTTTCTTATTTGAGAAAAGGGCACTTATTGTAAAATATGTTACGAAAATACATACAGATAATTTAAAATTAAACATAAATGATTTTAAAGATAGATAAAAGATATTAAAGTACTTACTTAATGTGTTTTGCGTGAAAATAACAGCTTTGTTTTGATCGTTACTTTTGGACATAAGAAAATACAGAAAAAGTCTCTCTAGAAAAGTCCTTCTAACTTCCAAAAGCAATAAATTGGTAGTGCCATTTGTTAACAAAATTATAAAACAATCATCCATTTCCTTTATGCATTCACTGTTTATCATTAGAATCTCCTGGAAACAAATAAAAACTTTTTTTTTTCTTGGTACATTGGAACAGTTAACGTTATGAATGTCCAAAATTGGCCACTTTAGTAAAAAAAAAATAAAATTTTAAGCTATTTATTCAAAACTTTTTATATAAATTATATCAAGTTTTGTCTCTGAATAAAATTAAGAATTCAGTGAAAATAAAAATTAAAGTCAATGATGATTAAACTTATTTATTCAAAAGCTTAAAGTTATAATGTGTGTACAGTGCCCACCTTTTGAGAACGTCCCTTTAAGAGATCTTGAAATTTTTATCACGTCTACAGAACATATTAAAAATTTAGCACAATGCCGATTTTTACCAAAATATGTTTATTATTGTTAAACTTTAAAAAATCCCACTTCAGTTACAGAAGCGTCTGAAGAGCAGATAACGAATTTAAAGCTGGCTCTTGACATTGTAAGAAGTTTTTGGTTCTGACTTGTTTAGAACAATAGCTTTGAAAGAAATGGAGAAGAATTAAACTAGAACGGTGACTTTTCTCAAAAGGAATTTCTGTTCAATAAAAATTTTTTTGTACGGGGTTGTGGATGTAAAAATTTATTTTATAGAAAGTTAAAGTAGTTTAAAATAATCTTTAAAGTAGTAATTTCTTCTTAAATTGTATTATTATTTTTTTATATTACATTATTGTTACATTAGATTAAATTTTTAATATCAGTGTAACTTTAGCTTTGCAGGAAAAATTAAATACTTTCAGTCATACATTTTTAATTTAATTTTGATTTAAAATTTACAGAAAATATACTGTCATAAATTTATTGTCACATCCCACTTAAAAACTAAAAGTTCTTGAAATTAACGGACACGTTTATAGGATACATCAAAAATTTAGCACAATGCCAATTTTTACTAAAATAAGTTTGTTATTATTAAACTTTAAAAAGTCCTACTTCAAATACAGAAGCATCTGAAGAGCAGGTAACGAAATTAAAGCTGGCTCTTGAGATTGTAAGAAGTTTTTGGTTCTGACTTGTTTAGAATAATAGCTTTGAAAGAAATGGAGAAGAATTAAACTAGCATGTTAATATTTCTCAAAGGGAATTTCTGCTCAATAAGTATTTTCTATAGTGTTTTTGGGATGTAAAAATTAATTTTCTGAACTGTTAAAGTATTTTTAACTAATCTTGTATATAGTAATTTCTCCTTAAATTAAATTATTTTATTATTAATATGTATATCATATAAGATTAAAATTGTAATGTGAGTTAATTTTAGCTTTTCAGAAAAAACATTAATTGCATTCAGTTAAGCATTTTAAATTTAATTTTGATTTAAAATTTACCGAAGATATACTGTCATAAATCTGTTTTCATATCCCACTTAAAATCTAAGAGTTCTTGAAAAATTTATTACGTTTACAGGACATGTTAAAAATCTAACACAATGCCAATTTTTATTAAAATAAATGTGTTATTATTAAACTTTAAAAAATCCTACTTCAGGAACAGAAGCGTCTGAAGAGCAGGTAACGAAATTAAAGCCGACTCTTGAGATTGTAAGAACGAGTTGAGATTGAAGACGTTTTTGGTTCTGACTTGTTTAGAACAAAAGCTTTGAAAGAAGTGAAGAAGAACTAAACTAGGATAGTGATTTTTCTCAAAGGGAATCTCAATTCAATAAAATATTTTTCTTACTGTGCTATGAATGTAAAAATTAATTTTAGAGAAAGTTAAAGTATTTTTTAAAAGTCTGTTAAATAGTAATTTCTTCTTAAACTCTATTATATATATATATTGTCGAGATAAACCCGACACATTTTTCGCGGCTCGCTGTAGTAGTACAGTACAGTAAAAAAATAAAAGACACATTATATAAGATGTTATCGAACTGGGGAATAAGGGCCTGGAACCCAGCGAGTTTTCGTATTTTCGCGTCCGCCTGCGCTCCATTATCTTCGCTGTCAGACATTTTCAAAATTTATAAATAAGCACTTTATTGACGAAAAGTAAAACAACTAATTAATGAATATTCGCTAACATGTAATCATAACCGGTATTCTTATAGAAATAATTAAAACATAGTAATATCTGACTCCAAATATCAATAAATAACAAATATTAGAAATTAGTAGATAAAGGACAATAATGTAAGAAAATAATAGAAAAATATAGATAATAAAGTAACATAAATAGTGAAAGAAAGAAACCATGTATAATTGATATATATATATATATATATATATATTTTTTTAAAAATATGAAAATGTTAAAATTAGTTTGTTTTGTTTAAGTACATTATTATCAAAATCGTTTTTAGCATCAATTGCATTAGTTGTTTCATATCTCTTATGACCAAGAAATATCGCGACAGCCCCATCAATACAAGATAAAATATCTCTAAAATTATACACAAAAATTCACAATAATGAAATTTCCATCAAATAATTTCATAAAAAGCCTTAAAAGTTGAAAATATTTTTTTTATTCATTATTGACCCTACTTGTAACTGGGCCTTAAATTATAATAATAATATAAATATTACACTTGTTATTTATCATTTTAATAGATTTTAATAGATACAGGCATTATAAATATAAATATCAATACTTTTAATTATTTCAATTCAATTATTACTAACAATTACAGGCATCCTTATTTATATTAAATAATTTACATTGGCCGAAGTAAATAAATATCTTAACACCTAAAGGTATTAAATTGGTCACGGTAACCATTGTCCGACTACTGTTAGCTTTACTTTACTTTCTTTGTTTACATTAAGATTCCCAGGCTCTAGAGTCGGATGTTTTAGAAGACATAAAGTCTACAAACATAAGGTAATAACGACATTTTATTTATGGTTAAAATCATGATAAATACATTGTAAATCTTCCAATAGATTTATTGTGATTATAATTAATAATATAATACAGGATTTTAAAGGATGCCTAATATGATAAGGTTGCTCATAAACTCAGGAAGGAACCCACTCACCTCTTAGATATACTAGGAACGTCATCGTCGGGCGTCAAGCACATCCCCATACCGGTGCTCATATCCCCACCATCAACTTATTCTTTGACCCAGAGAGAGCACCAAAACAAAACCCACAGTCATGAAAGACTATTCTAATCTGTCCTTCCTTCCTCTTTCTCTCGACATCCCATTTTACTAACTTCTCCCTGCCTGAAAATCCCTCCTAAAAATCTTATCCTCCTATAAAATTTCTCTCTCTTGCATATCATTATAATTTTTCAAGTAACGCGCTTTTCCATATGCAGGTGGTCTGAAAACAAATCCAAGTAAACAGCTAAAACCCCTTTTACGATGTAATGTGAGAATCGTGTTACCGAATGCGACATTTTTTGGCTAACATGTTAATCCCACTACTAAATTTGCAGACATTCAAATACCACAGTGGACATATTTATTTCTTTGAACTCCCATCTGCGCGAAGATTCTTACTCTTGTTTACTGGAAATTCAATCTTTTCCAGTCTAACTTATAAACATTTTTGACAAATTTATTGGCTAACTGACTGTTTAGCCAGAATTCACTAGCCCCTTGCAAAACACCCCGTTTCACAAAAGTCGTTAAATCGTGGAAATTCTATCCTTTTGACGAATTCCCGCATGCACGTGCACCTCAAACTATCTTGTGTGGTCTAACATCCTGCATTCTTATATAATGTGTCTTTTATTTTTTTACTGTACTGTACTACTACAGCGAGCCGCGAAAAATGTGTCGGGTTTATCTCGACAATGATAAATTTTTATTTCCTATTTGAAAGTTGGTATCATCATAATTTTTAAATTTATTATTATTATTATTATTGCTTGTTTTTTATAAATGTAATGTTTTTAATGCGTATTATTTCTCTTTTTACAATTGTAAGGATCTAGAGGATGCCTAATTGTTTTATTGGGACTTAGGTCTTTTTCTTTTTTTTTTGTGTTTTTTTTCTTTATGGAGAAAGTCGTATCATTGTCGAGATAAACCCGACACATTTTTCGCGGCTCGCTGTAGTAGTACAGTACAGTAAAAAAATAAAAGACACATTATATAAGAATGCAGGATGTTAGACCACACAAGATAGTTTGAGGTGCACGTGCATGCGGGAATTCGTCAAAAGGATAGAATTTCCACGATTTAACGACTTTTGTGAAACGGGGTGTTTTGCAAGGGGCTAGTGAATTCTGGCTAAACAGTCAGTTAGCCAATAAATTTGTCAAAAATGTTTATAAGTTAGACTGGAAAAGATTGAATTTCCAGTAAACAAGAGTAAGAATCTTCGCGCAGATGGGAGTTCAAAGAAATAAATATGTCCACTGTGGTATTTGAATGTCTGCAAATTTAGTAGTGGGATTAACATGTTAGCCAAAAAATGTCGCATTCGGTAACACGATTCTCACATTACATCGTAAAAGGGGTTTTAGCTGTTTACTTGGATTTGTTTTCAGACCACCTGCATATGGAAAAGCGCGTTACTTGAAAAATTATAATGATATGCAAGAGAGAGAAATTTTATAGGAGGATAAGATTTTTAGGAGGGATTTTCAGGCAGGGAGAAGTTAGTAAAATGGGATGTCGAGAGAAAGAGGAAGGAAGGACAGATTAGAATAGTCTTTCATGACTGTGGGTTTTGTTTTGGTGCTCTCTCTGGGTCAAAGAATAAGTTGATGGTGGGGATATGAGCACCGGTATGGGGATGTGCTTGACGCCCGACGATGACGTTCCTAGTATATCTAAGAGGTGAGTGGGTTCCTTCCTGAGTTTTTGAGCAACCTTATCATATTAGGCATCCTTTAAAATCCTGTATTATATTATTAATTATAATCACAATAAATCTATTGGAAGATTTACAATGTATTTATCATGATTTTAACCATAAATAAAATGTCGTTATTACCTTATGTTTGTAGACTTTATGTCTTCTAAAACATCCGACTCTAGAGCCTGGGAATCTTAATGTAAACAAAGAAAGTAAAGTAAAGCTAACAGTAGTCGGACAATATATATATGTTTAATATTCATATATGTATCACATTAGATTGAAACTTTAATGTGAGTGCAACTTTAGCTTTTCAAAAAGAAAAACCTTAAATGCATTCATTCAGGCATTTTAAATTAATTTTTTTTTTAATTTACAATATATAAACTATTATAAAACCAAAGTCATAATCCATTAAGTCTAAGATTTACGAAAATATTTATAAAACATGGCATAAATTTAACACAGCAAAGTTTACTAAATTCGTTTAGTAATTAAATTTTAAAGTCTTACTGTATGTTCCATTATTAAATTCCAAAGTGTTACTTGATATAATGAAGCATCTGAAGAACTGATAACGAAATTAAAATTCACTCTGGGGATTGCAGGAAACTTTCGCTTTTGATTTCATTTCAACCGTGGATTTGAAAGAAAATTGGAAGAACCAACTACGCTGGATTTTTTTCTAAATGGGACTACAAGAGTTCTTTGTCATACTGTGCCACTGATATAAAAATTAATTTTGTTTTGATTAAAGGTATATTTAAATCTTTCTATAAAACGCCAAACCCTCACTTTTTAAAAAAGTTTTTTAGTACTATTTTCTTTAAACAATATATATGCTGCCATGTGTTAAATTTTTAATGTCAATATATGTTTAATGTTTGAGCAAATATTAAATACATTGTTTAATTCTACATATCAAATTATTTTTTTATTAAAAATTTACAGAAAATAAATCTATTTTTATATTCCACATTAAATTTAAGAATACTTAAAAGTTTCATCCTCTTATAGAAACATGATATAAATTTAGTAAAATGCTATTCTTTTAGTAAAAATATTTGTTATTATTAAAATTTAAAAAGTTCTGTTTTTCTTGCATAAGAATCTGAACAGCAGATATTTATAGTAAAGCCGGTTCTTGAGACAGCAGCAAGCTTTTTCTTGTGGCTTTTTCCGAACAATGATTTTGAAAGAGAATGAAGAGAACTAAACTGGGCAATGTATTATCTCAAGAGCAATATAAGCGTAAATGGTACTACTCTGTTATCACGTCGAACAAAATACTATCGCCAAATTATTAGATTAAATGCCAATAATGGATGATCGTGGATGTCAATTGAATGACATTAAATACAATACACGTGTTTAAAACGTCATTAAGTGATTTTTATTTCGACTTTTTATTTGTATTTTTATTAATATTCTACTAATTCTTTGTTTTTTTATTATCTAAAATAAAAATTACGTCAATATGTATAATTTGGCTATTAGTTTGGCGATTTGTATAATTTGGCGAAATCGGTCGACGGGATAACAGAGTAGTACCGCGTAAATTTTGCGCAACACTATTTTTCATGCCATCACCATTAACATAAAAATTAGTTTTATTGAAAGAAAAAGTATTATTGCATCTTTTGGCAGAAAAATGATTTTTTTTCTTTAAATGCTTAGATTTTTTTTTTTTTTTTTTTTTTTTTTTTGTTGATTTATTATTATTTTTTTAATGTGATGTAGATACTAATGTCTATGAGTTTCTCATAAACAAAATAGTGTTATTTATTTATTTTTTAATTTAATCATTCATGTATATGCCGCTATGGATTAAAGTTTGAATGTAAATAAGTTTAGTGTTTAACCATTTTTTATTAAAAATTTCAGAAAATAAATCATTTTAAATTAATTTTTAAATTTCACATTAAATTTAAGAATATTTGAAATTTTCATTCTTTTAAAAAACATGATATAAAGTTAACAGAGTGCTATTCTTTTACTAAAATGATTTGTTATTATTAAAATTTAAAGAGTTCTACTTGTCTTAAAAGAATCTGAAAAGCAGATATTAATAGTAAAACCAGCTCTTGAGATAGCATCAAGCTTTTTCTCGTGGCTCTTTCCGGACAGTGGTTTTGAGAGAGGATGAAGAGAAATAAGCAGGGCAACATATTTTCTCGAGAGCAATGTGAACATAAATTATAAGTAACATTTTTTTTCATGCCATCACCATTAACATAAAAATTAATTTTTTGGAGAGGAAAAATATTATTAAATAATTTTAAAAAAAAGAAAGTTGATTTTTTTTTTTTTTTTTTTTTTTTTTTTTTTTTTTTTTTTTTTTTTTTTTTAGTGCTTAGAGATATTTTTTTATTTAATTATTATTATCATTTTAATTTGATATTGATACTAATGTCTATGAGTTTCTCATAAACAAAATAGTGTTTTCTATTTTATCTATTTATTTATAAATATTCATATATATGCAGCTATAGATTACTATTTTAATGTCAATATAAGTTTGGTGTTTTCAGCAAATTTTAAACAAATTGTTTAATCCTACATTTCAATCTAATTTTTTTATTAAAAAATTACAGAAATTAAATCATTTTAAATCGATTTTTATATTCTACATTAAATTTAAGGATACTTGAAATATTTCATCCTTTTAGGAAGCAATGGTATAAATTTAGTAAAATGCTATTCGTTTAGTAAAATGATTTGTTATTATTAAAATTTAAAAAGTTTTAGTTGTCATCCATAAGAATCTGAATACAAGGTATTAATAATAAAACCAGCTCTTGAGACACTATTGAGCTTTTTCTCTTGGCTCTTTCCGGATAGTGGTTTTGAAAGAGGAACAAAGTGGTTTTGAAAGAGAGAAATAAACTGGACAACATATTTTCTCAAGAGCAATCAATATAAGTAAGTATTTTGCATAACATTATTTTTCATGCAATCATCATTAATCCTTTGGGGACGAGCGACACGTATACGAGTCGCAAAAAGGCTTAAGAGTCTTTCCTTATTCCCATCAGTAAGATTTTACTGTAAAATTTGCCTTTTTTAATCAGAGCATTTTCTCGATTTAATAATACACAAATGTCTGTTTTTTAAAACCAGAGATAAAACATTAAAAATTTCGTAAAATGCTCTCGTCGATAAGGGGTTAACAAGGATTTTTTTTTATTGAGAATAAAAAAGTATTATTAAATCACTTGTTAAAAAGTGAATTTTTTTTTTAATGCTTAGAGTTTTTATTTATTTATTTATTTATTTATTTGATGTTGATAGTTTTGTCCATGAGTTTCTCATAAACAAAATAGTATTTTAATTAATTAATTATTTTATTTATTTATTTATAACATTCTTATGTATCCCGCTATGGATTGGAGTTTTAATGTCAATAAAAGTTTAGTGTTTTAGGAAAAATTAAACACATCGTTTAATCCTACATTTAAAATTAAATAGTTTATTAAAAATTTAAAAGAAATAAATCAATTTATATATTCGAGATTAAATTTAAGAATACTTGAAATTTTCATCTTTTTAGGAAGCATGGCATATATTTAGTAAAGTGCTATTATTTTACTAAAAAGATTTATTATTGTTAAATTTTAAAAAGTTCTACTTGCCTTGCATAAGAGTCTAACAAGCAGATATTAATAGTAAAAAATCCCTGCCGGATTGGCCTATAGGCGGAGGTAGATTTCGAAGAGTTTTTATTTCAACAACATAAAATAAAATATTATTAAAGATAAACCCAGTTTAACTACTTTATTTGGCCGCTTTTGAAAATTTTTTAAATTCATTTTTCTGTAAGAACTAATTTTATAGTAAAATGTAATTTTGTTTTCAATTAATATATAAGTCATTTTAATGTTTTCGTGAAAAAAAAAAAAAAAAAAAAAAAAAAAAAAAAAACTTTTAAATTTATTTGTTAGGTTTCTAAAATTGCATGTATTTATAGATTCTATAGTGGTCATAGATTTTTCCTTCACAAAATTCATATATAAATGTGCTTTGACTTTCTTACTATCATCCAAATTAAAATTATATATGTGTTTCTTGCAGATCTATAATGATCTTTATTCACCTAAAGCGTTTTCTTTGTAAAAATAAAATAAAATCTTAATGAAGTAATCAAATATAAAATTGTTTTAATAAAAAAAAATCATATTAAAAAACGCATATTTTGTTATAACATGGTATATGATATGTTATTTATTTATTTACTTATTTTTACAATGGAATATATTTTAAATGTCTTCTAATGTTTATAAATCCAGCTGTATTAAATGTATTAGCCCCAATGAATAAAATAATATTTTATTTATCACGTACTTCATCGCATTTGTGTCTTATGTGGTTTTGGTAACATTATGTGGTACTTCTCTGTTACCCGTCAACCAAAATACTATCGCCAAATTATAAGATTAAATTCCAATAATGGATGATTGTGAATGTTAATTCAATGACATTAAATAAGATACACGTGTTTAAAACATCATTAAGTGATTTTGTTTTCGACTTTTTATTTGTATTTTTATTAATAGTCTACTAATTATTTGTTTTTTTATTATTTAAAATAAAAATTACGTCAATATGTATAATTTGGATATTAGTTTGGCGATTTGCATAATTTGGCAAAATCGGTCAGATAACAGAGTAGTACCCATTCTGCCTTGTTGTCTTAGCAGAGTTACAGCTTCATATAGCCTCTTATAAAAATACTTTCTTTATAAACGGTATTTTACGCATTTTTCTGATTTAAAAGAGAGAAATATACCCTCTTTCCCTCTATATATGACAATATAAATGCCACCGAGTATAAAGATAAAGCATTTATGAAAAGCACTCTATTGCCTGATATTCCGGAGGTTACCAATTCGTTTTTCTAAAATTTATTTACGATAGATAACTTTTGACCTGCAAAGCGTTCATTTCTACCACGACCAGCAAACATGTAATATTTATCCCACATCCTCGCATACATTTTAATGTCAAACGGAACTCTGGTAAACAAATGCACTGAGAAACGATTTCTGTCTCGGTATGACAGCTGTCCTATATGTACTAATTATTTCATTGTTTGCTTTTGCCCCTCCCCTCTTTATTTATCTTAGAAATACATATATGTTATTTAAATAGAAACGAAATTATCATTCCCAACAATCAGTCTTTAAATGATATGAGGGAATACATATTTAATTTTTATTATTATCTTTTTAAAATAATCATAATTCAGACAGTGCCTTTGATTGAATTTTTCAGATTTACAAACTTGAAAAAAGAGAAACATACCCTCTTTCCCTCTATATCTCACAATATAAATGCCACTGAGTGTAAAGATAAAGCATTTATGAAATGCACTCTATTGCCTGATATTCCGGAGGTTACCAGATCGTTTTTCTATCACTTCTTTACGATTGATAACCTTTGACCTGCGAAGCGTACATTTCTACCACGACCTACAAACATGTAATATTTATCCCACACCCTCGCATACAATTTAATGTCAAACGGAACTCTGATAAGAAATGCACTGAGAAACGATTCCCGTCATAGTATGACAGCTGTCCTATATGTACTAATTATTTCATTGTTTGCGCCCCCCCCCCACTCTTTATTTATATTAGAAATACACACATGTTATTTAAATAGAAATAAAATTATCATTCTCAACAACCAGTCTAATTAATATAAGTGAATAAATAGTTAATCTTTATTATTATTATTTTAAAATAATCATAATTCAGACGGTGCCTTTGATTGAATTCTTCAGATTTACAAACTTGAAAAAAGAGAAACACACCCTCTTTCCCTCTATATCTCACAATATAAATGCCACTGAGTATAAAGATAAAGCATTTATGAAATGCACTCTTTTGCCTGATATTCCGGAGGTTACCAAATCGTTTTTCTATCATTTCTTTACGATTGATAACCTTTGACCTGCGAAGCGTACATTTCTACCACGACCTACAAACATGTAATATTTATCCCACACCCTCGCATACAATTTAATGTCAAACGGAACTCTGATAAGAAATGCACTGAGAAACGATTCCCTTGACGATATGACAGCTGTCCTACAACTAGTCAGAGGTTAAACCTGCCAAGTGATTCACGGAATCTTTCATACCTCGATATGCCTCTCAATAAATACAAGTATCTAAAACTTCAGTAGGAAAAGTAAGGCTGCATTCAGACTGCAATGCTTTCAGTTGGCCTAACGCGGTGCGTTTTATGTCCCCACACGAAAGGTTTGATGTTAATGAGTTTTGTGGTTCAACTTCGATCCAAGTGTAAGACAGGAATCTTTAATTTCAGTATAGTTTAAAATAGTTATCGCCCTGGTCATTGTATCTCCCCTGTTTTCTATTGTCACTAAACAGCAAGTGGGGAGAAAAGAAGGAAGTTCCAAGAATTCGGTTCAACTTCAGAGTGGTCAGGTCTGTTTTAACCTTAAGTCCTATCTGAATGAGGCACACTTTTCCTTCTCAAAAGTCTCTTGGCACGACCCGCATACTAATATACTTTCATAGAATAAATTCTTCATCTTGTTCCTCTACACCCTCTAACCTACTGGCATTAATTCGGGGCGGTATCTTGGTAACTGAAATGAAAGATGATTGCGTCTGGCTGCATGATGATTTTTTTGGGAAGGAACAAAGATTATTCTTTTCTTACACTTATCACGTCCAGGAGTGCGATTATAGCTACACGTATCGTGCTGCGCGATATGGGCGCGTTAAAAAAGGGATATTCTAGAAAGTGAAGTACCGTTATATTTTATGAAGAATGCAACAAGTCTATAATAATAAAGTATTCCAATGAGTGAAGCATATTCTTGAACAGTAAGAAACGTTAAAAAAACAACCATACATATATATACTTTTTAATTAACCAATGTCACATTAAAAAATTATTAATACATTAAAACCAGAATTATTTAAAAGAAAATTTTTATTTAAATTTTATTCAATATAATTTTGTTAGGTGAAAAAAAAGAATACATCTAAAATAGTGACTTCAATGTTTACAATGATGCACGTCTAAATTGATGCGGTACTACTAATTTTAACTTTGTTACTAAATAATTTATGAAATATTATAAATATTAATTTAAAACTAAAAAATGGCAATATTAAAAACTACGACGGGTAATGACAAGAAGTAACTCAGCTTAAGACATCAAAAGTATTAGAAAATAAAACAGGTTTAGTAAGTTCATATGTCTTTTGTCTCAAACCTTCCTTGCAGATATAGATTCTGCAGTACCTTTATATTTGTCAAGTACATTGCACCAATCCCTTAAAATTCCAAATACATGATTTGAAGATTCATAAAATTCTAAAACAAAATTTCATATTTTAGCAAAACAATACGTACTGTTTCGACTTCTATCTTATTTGGGTTGGTTTGGTTTTTGGCCAATTATCATCACGTGGGATATAGGTCCTAAGGGGGGATGCCCTCCGTGGGGGGTCTTTCTAAAGAAACCTAACCCGTATTTGCGCAAGGAAATCCAAGCTTTGAAGAAAAGCACGGAAAACTCTGAACGGTTAGGGCGACGGTCGCGATTAGGTTCGAACCCAGCGCCTACCGTCTGCCAGTTTCGAGAGCGGAACCTTGAGGCCACCGGTAGGGCCTATCTTATCTGGGAGTGGTAAATAGCTTAAGACATGCATAGATTAAGAGTTATATTACACGTAATTCATATCCAAATAAAAAATATTGTGTGATTACACGAACTATACACATTTGAGTAATTAGTCGGTGCTTTATTTGTGCATATGTAGATTATTTTTCACTTTGAATTCAAGAATTTTCGTCTGTATAAGGGCTATTTCTATTATGCTTTTCTTTCGCAAGTGGCGACTACATTATTTGGATTTAGAAGTCACTGTCTCCTTAAAAAATTTGGGAATTTACTCCTATAACTGAATGTAGAATAATCGGAAGTCTATTGTATTTGTTAAAAATATTCATTCTCTCGATAGAATTTTTGTAAAAGTATCATTTTTTTTTCTTTTTTTACTTACACATCATACGTAGTATAGGGTAAATCTTGCAATCGTTTTGAAAATCGATTTTTTTTGACGGATTTACACGTTTTAGATACTGGAGATTCCGAAAAACATATTTTTAGAAAAAGAAAAAATTTGCCGTCCGTCCGTGTGTTTTTCTGTTTGTAAACGCTGTATCTCCCGAAAAAATTGAGATAGAGACTTGAAATTTTGTATGTACTTAGTATGTAAGGATGGGAAAAAGCTTATTTAATAACAATAACCCGAAAATAGTCCCGAAATTTACAATGGCAGAATAACGTTATAAATTTTCAATTATTCGAACTCATTTTCTCTTGACTTTGTTTAATTCGAACTAATGAGATTTCCGATTATTCATATGTCTTTTTTTCTCACGGGTTTCAGATCCTTTGAATAACTTTTTTTCTTTGATTTTTGTGAGAATTGTTCCGAACAAGTATACATATAATCCCATGCATTTAATATCCACTTACTTAGTTCCCCGTCTGTCCAAAAGTGACACTTAACATTTTTGGTCCATTGTGCTTGTTTCTAAATCCCTTAATTACTTTATGTATTTATATTTTTTAATTTAACATTAAGTCATATTTTAATAATAACAAAAGAGAAAAAATTAAAAACACCATAATAATAATTCATTTGTAATAAATAGTACCATTTTAAGCATATTTTTATCTTACATTATCCATAATTCGAACTTCGGATAATTCGAACATTTCTTGTGGTCCCGATGAGTTTGAGTTAACGAGAGCCGACTGTATTTTTTCAATTTATAGACAACCCCTAAAACCGTTTGCACTGCCTTTCCAATTAGAAAAAGCTTCGTCATGTTATACCTTAGCGTTAGGCTCTGTAAATAGATTAGCTCTGCATGGGATACATCTAAAAGATCAAAGTTTATTGCTTTTGTGTATTTTTATTTCAGTCTTTTCATATTACATGCGAATCGCATTTTATTTACCAGTTTCTCTAGTCTTCTTGCACATTATTTACTACTTGAAACGGAATAAGGAGCGGTAGTGTTTCATCTTTGAGTTTTAATGGAGTTCTTATCAATATTTCAATTGTATATTAGAATTTAAAGTCATATAATTTTCTGCCTTTAGCTATCAAAAATATAGAATTTCATTTTAACACAAAGAAAATTAATTGTACTGTTTTAGGGGCGGTCCTAGGCAGCTTTTTACCGAGATGAAATCTCATTTTTCAGTCCTCCCCTACGTCCAATCTAACTAACCGCTATTTTCCAGACAAGATCCTTTATATATTTTTTTAGACTCTTCCATTTTGAGGATCTGATTATCTGTGGAATATAAAAAAATTTGAATATTTAAAACGTCGAAATATTATATTTTAGCTTTTTTGCTCTTGAGCGTCATTTGAATTACAACAATGAACTTACTTTATGGATAAGATTGTTTAAGATATCCGAGCACCTTTAACCCTCTAAATGCGTAACTGTACACTTTAAAACAGGTATAATGATGATTTTAAAAAATTGCATGTGTTAAAAAACGTTTAAATTTCCAAATACATGCCATGGTGTTTCAATTTCAAAATACAGATTTTCTTGTATAGCACATTAAATGCCTTAAGTATGTAAAATATTATCAGATAAGTATAAAATATAGTCGAGTCTCTCTATAACGAAACTCCATACATCGAATTTCTCTATATAACGAATTTTTCCTATGATTACATTAAATACAGTCTTTATATATTGAAATATCTATCTCCATATAACGAATATTTTCATAAAATGCTCTTTATTTATTCAGTTTTAAAAAAAGCTTCGAAATGACATGGAATCAATTTCCCATCATTTATGTCTGATTTATCTTTCACTGTTGAGTTTTTTATATTACTTCTATCTTTCAATCTACTTGTTCTTTTAAGTCCTACGAATTAATCCCCCCCCCCCCCGTCCCACACACCTTTCAACATCCTTCTCAGAATAGTGTCCATTGGATTGTTACACATATAAGAGCAGGATGAATGAATGTAATTTTTGAATTGGTGGTGAATTTGTAAATTTTGGGGGGTAATTGCTTAATTTGAACATTTTTCGAGAGTATAACAGTTTTGAAATCAAAACAACAAAAAACTACAGATTTCTTCGTCTAAAATTAATGCATGTCTTCCTTATTTGATTTTCATTAAGCTTTCAAATAAATGTCTGTTTTCTTTCTTGAAAATGTTTAAATAATAAAAAATAGAATAATAAGATAATAGTTATAGCTAAACATCTCAAATTGTTAATTAAACACATCAAAAATAATATTTGTTCAAAATTTACACATTAAATAAAAGAGTTATAACTTCATTCTCTGCACACGAATTTCTCTATATAACGATTTTTTTACTGGAACAATGGATTTCGTTATATAGAGACTCGACTGTACATATTTTAACGTGTAAATTGCAAATCAGTATACATACACATATTTATATACATGTAATATACAAAAAAGATGGATTTTATGTACATAGTACATAAACGTTACAATTGCGGTGCAAATTTTAATACATTCTTATGTTCGCAAAACAAACTTGCCTGAAGAAAAATTCCGTGTGCTTGGTATGTCTGTTTTCCTTCCAGCAGATTAGGTTTTAGACTAAAAATTAGTGTGACGTTAATTTACAAAATAAATAAATAAATAAAAAGATCATCGTAAATTATTTATTTTTTTTTACTCATATTTTGAAGATTTATTTTCATTTTAAATTCAAATTTTCAGCATTTTGATAGATATTTTTTAGATGTTTTAGAAAATATTATTTTTTTAAGTTGTTGCCGAATAATCGAATTATATTATCCTTCACATTAAAAAAATATTTATACGTGACTATCAAAAACAGAAAAAAAATCAAATGAGAATGAAATAATTACGAGTTAAAAGTGACAAATATTGAAAATTACGCCATAAAACTATATTTACATGAGAATATTAAAAGAGAAAAAAAAATATTAAAATAGTGAATTCACTGAAACGCGTTAACCGCCTTAAATGGAAAAAAGTATGTCACATTTAAAATAGCCAAACAATAACATTGCAAACGGTTTAAATTTAAAAATATATTTACGTGAGATGTTTCACATTTCTAATTTTGAATTATTTATTTGATTTTTGAATTATTGTTGCTGTACCAAGTCAACAGAAATAAAAGATATTTCCTTTTTAGCATTAAATATGTCTTCACGTGAATATAAAAAAGACAAAGAAAACTTTTAAATAATAAATAAATTCATTAAGATGCTTTGAAAGCAGCAAGTAAAAGAAATTACGTTATATTTAAAATGACCAAGTGATATTGCAAAACACATAATTTTTTTTTTAAATATTTAGACGAAACGAGACATTTACTTCTTATTTTGATATGATATTTTAAACTTTCCTTGTGAATTCCAAGAGAGCCCAAATAATATTTCTTTTCACAGAGCAAAAGTATTTTCAAGTAAATATTAAAAAGCGAAAGACAAATTAGATGAAAATTACATCAGATTTAAACGACATATTTAAAATGACTTGCTTACAAAAATTTCTTATACCGTGGTTCAAAAAATATCAGGACAAAAATACTCGGTGTATTTTAGAGTTTAACAGATCTTGTTTAACCAAACATTTTTCATGTTCATAGCCAGTCGATGTTTAACAGCAGCTGATTAGAATGATTTCCTATACCGCGGTTCAAAAAGTACCAAGAGACAAAGACTCGGTGTATTTCAGTGTTTAACTTATCTTGTTTAACCCCTTAACTGGCACTTTTTTTTCGATTCAATAAATTGAAAATAACGGATTCTCACCACAATTTTTAAATAAAATATTCGTAAAATTTACTCTAAACATTTCCGCCTTTAAATGGAAAGAAATTATTTTTTAAAAAATTTGTGGTGTCAAAAAGCTTTAAATGATGAATTAAGCAAATTCGTCTTGCCCGAACGGCGTACGGGCAAATCAGTTAAGGGGTTAATCAAACATGAAAATATCCAGTAAATGTTTAACAGCAGCTGAAATTTTCCAATCAAGAGGAAATGAATGAAAACATATTTAAAAAAATTGCCCCTTAAGAAAAAAAAAATAAATATATAATCAATGTTTTGCAATTTAAAAAAAAAAAAGATTGAATTAGCGTGTTTTAATCGTGATCGAATTAAAGAGTTTGTAGTAGGTAGAGAGTAGCCCGTAGGGGACAGAGGCCCGTTGTATATGCATAAATATCTATATTCTTCTTATTAGAAAAATCTTTAAAAGTGATAAAATATTATCTTTTTTACATAAATCTAAAAACGAATGTTCCTATAATAAACAAAATTTTACTATGTATATGCTCCCTTCTAAAATGGCAGCACTTTCCAATTAGATGAAACATCTCCACGAAGCCGTCTTGACTCTCTTTATAAATAGATTAGCAAGACACGAGCTATATTCAAAATATCAAGGTTTATTACAATTTATCCTTTCGCCTTTTATTTTATTTTCCCTTTCAATCATTATTATTGCTTTTTAAGAGCTCGTTATTCCACCTTCTTTTTTCCATTGCTATTGCTTTTGGAAGTTATTGGAAAGTCAGAATCAGACGAGGGGTTAGAGACCCGATAATTAATTACGTTTCAAGGACTCGTTAAGCGGTTGGTTGGTAAGAAAACAAATTAAGTACTAAAGGTTCAGCTCATTCTGCACGTTAAAAAAAAGATCCGGCTCATTTAGCTCTTTTAAAAAAGATTCGACTCACTTTGCATTTAAAAAAGTGTTTCGGTTATTTTTTGTTTATCGTGTATCGATTTATTATGTGCTTTATTTGTGCAAAATAAATGGAAAAATAAAATGCTAGTTAAATTAAAAGAACAACTCGCATATGTTTCTGAATTAAAATTATGAACTTAAAAAAGGTGGAGTTATTATGAGCGTTACCGATTTCAAAAGATACCGGTTATTTGAGACATCATTTAATTAAATAAATATATAATTAAGGCAAAATAATAGAATAAAAATCGAAAATTAATAATTAAGTAAACCGCTTTAACGCTTTGAAAATTGGCGGGACATATATATTTTACTTAATTGAAATCCCCGAATGAAACATTGGCACCAGAATTTTGGAATAAAATTTAGTTTTGGTAATGCACATTAATAAAAGTCACCATTTTTTTAATTATTAAGGGACAAAAAAAGCTTTCTGATTTTATTGATAATAAGCGGAGACTTTTTAATATGAATCAGATTTTTTTTTTTTCAAATACAAACTGATTTATAAGGAAGGGGTTTATTAATTAAAGTTGAAAATTATATTTTGTAATTATATCATATGGATTTTATTATTTTAAAAAAATTTATTTAATATGCACATTTTTAAATTAGAGTGCGGAAAGGTAAGAAACTAGAATCAATGAAAAATTTAAAGTGTCTAGATTATGTGGTGAAAACAGAAAAAAAAACTATATTTGTCATTTTGGCTTAAGGGGATTCCGGGACATATTTTTAATAATTTTTATTTATTGAAATAAATTTTTGAATTGTTTTTGTGATGATTAACTATATAATTTGTAAAGAATATGCCTCTTAATTCTTTTTTTAATTTAAAATTTAAAAGTTATTAAAAAAATTAGGGGATTTAAAATTGTTATAACTCGAAATATTTTCGTAGATTTCGTATTTTTTTTCATTTAAATAACCAAACATATCTTAGCTTTAATTTTGGTTCAGCAATTTTTAAAGTATTAATTTAAAAAAATTAAACGTAGTTAAAAAAATAAAAATTAAAAAACTAACAAAAAAGTTACACAACTTCTTAAAAAAAATCATATTTTCAAAAGCAAATATATTTTTTTAATTAGCTAAATCGAAATTAAAAGAAAACAAGCGAAAAAATAATATTCTTAGTTTTAGAAATATTTTTAACAGTTGTTAATTTATAACAATTTAAATGACTAAAACTGACGTAAAATGACAAGAAAAATGCGTTTTCATAAGAAATCGTTTTTATGACAACCCATTGTCTGAAATCTAGATTTTGAAAACAAATGAAAATGCAAAAGAAAAAATTATATTTCTTCTTATAATTAAGATAGAAACACGATTTAAACGTCATTTAAACCATTAAACAAACAGAGAAGGTTTTAATATAATAAAATTTTTTGTAGAAAATTTGAAAAATTTTGTCTCCCGGACCCCCTTAACGTCAGATAAACGAAGATTCAAGTGCTCGATGTAGATGTAACTTTTTTAAATATAAATATCAACAATGCTTTTTATATTTTTAATACTACATATTTTGTAACTTTTAACCTCTTCAGACCTGAGCATAAAATAACTATGCCAATGTATATTTATTGCTTTTGCATGATCGAAATGACACCATAGATGACAAAAAGTGTCATTTTTATGAAATCCCTACTTTAGGGGACTGGTAATTTAGGTTTACAAATACGGATATAAAAGTACTAATCCCCTTAAAACGTCAGTTTAACTATCAGTAATATAAATCTAAACAATAACAAAATAAAGGTCTTTAAACAAGTAAATGATCAGCAAATCCTCAAAATTTTACATTGTAAAGCATGTAAGTTAAATAATCATGAATATTTCTTACTTTCTTGGCCATAATGTCACTTCCACACTCAGATGAAAATAATATTTATTTTATGAGGCATTATTCATCAGTACTGACATTTATTGGTTTTGTTTTAAAGCAAAAAACATTCAGCTGTATAGAAGTAAAGTAAAAATGCGAAAAATTCGAACAGTTTAGTTTTTATGAGGAAAAGAATGGAAATACACATTTGTGTACCTCAGGTCTGAAGAGGTTAATGAATAATATACAACGCATAAAAAAACTACGAGGACAGCAGAAAATATTAATTTTTTTGATAAATTTCAAAACAAATTGAACTTTTTCCGTTATAATATGTGTCATCGAACTAAAAAGCTATTAAAAAAGTAAACAAACTTTAACTGTGAGTATTTTATTATGAAAATGAAGTAATTGTACAAAATACACTAATTTTGTTTATGATAAAACCTTTAAGGACACCAAAATAAATTCAATACAGAATCCAAACAAACAAAAATTTAATGTATTATGCGCTCATCTATGAGTTTATTGATTGCAAATAATCCATCATTCCTGAACATCATTAATTATTGGAACAATGCGGGATTATCTTTGTAATATTTAACTTTAATTGTATATCGCAGTTCCTCTTCTGAAGGAAAATGCCTTCCATTTTTATAAACTCGTCTTGCTAGATATCCCTTTGAGTTACCGATAGGATTTAAATCAGGATTTATGAGTAGATATTGCAAAACTTCAATATTTCAAGATTTTTTTTCTCACGATTTGTGTGGATAGGCGCATTTTTTCACTGTTATATCCGTTTTTTTTCCTACTTGAAATGTTTCAATAAATGGAACATGGTCAAAAATAGTTTGTATATGTGTCTTTAAATTAAAATTTCGAGAAAGAATATACAAGTAACAACATCTTGTTGAATGAAAACAGCCTCATATTGCAGTGAACAGCCACATAACTATTGCAGTGAACAGCCACATAACTGATGGTTTAAAAAATCCCTTTTTCTTTTCTTAAATCATCCCAATAATATTCCCAATCATCAGGACCCTTTTAGGTTAATTTGTTTTCATCAGAGAAAATTAATTAAATTGATTTAATGAAATAAAAAGAGATTTTATTAAAACATAAGTTAGGTGGCGGATTCATTGCAACATGGGGCTGCTTTTAATTCAACGTCGTGATGCTACTTATATATTTTTCAGGAAATTTTTATTCAAAGACACATATAGAAACTCTTTTTGATTATGCTTCATTTGTTGCAAGACTTCTGACAGGATAAAAACTGATATAACAGCAAGATAAAGCACCTATCTACACAACCTATGAGAAAAAACTTTAGTATCATAAGAAAAATATTGAAGTTGTGCAATGGCCGTTCAGAAATCATGATTTTAATCCTATCGATAACTTATGGGGAGATCTAGAAGACGAATTTATATAAATAGAACTTATTTCCTTCAGCACCAGAACGCAGATCTACAATTAGAGATGAATAGTACAAAAGCAATCCCGAACTGTGCTAAAAATTAATGATGTGGAGGGTTGATGGAATATTTTCAATCATTAAAGTCATAGTTAGTACATAATTCATTACATATTTGTTTCTTCGGTTACAATATTGAATATAATTTAATGACCTTAAAGTTTTTACACATGCAAATATAATGTTTTTTTGTACAGTTACATTATTTTCATAATAAAATACTCACAGTTGACTTTTTTTATCAGCTTTCTAGTTTAATGATACATATTATAAGGAAAAAAGCTCCATTTGTTTTGAAATTTATAATAATAATAATAATAGTAATAATAATAATAATAATAATAATATTTTTTGATGTCCGTATAGTTTTTACACGTACTATATACATATATATATATATATATATATATATATATAGATATATATGTATATATATATACTTATTAAATGTGTATCTATGAGATTCAGTCTCACTCCATAGAAAAATACTCCATAGTTTCGTTAAATGTTGAAAACAGAGAGTCTTAAGAAATTGTGATATATGAGACAAAAATAAATTTACCGAAAAATAAAAAAGGGGAATCAAAGAAATGAGAAAGAAATGGATTTCTTTGAAAATATTTCTTCTTCTTTCAATGTAGAATTCAAACACTGTATCCTCTACAGAAATATTGTTCAATGTTGTATTAAGATTAGAATGGGACTTCTTTATTTGTTTCTTTTACAATATAAATTCAGTTTTAGAAAGTTTTATATAAATCCGTAGAGTTCATAAAAACATTCTGAGGATAGATATTTCTGAGAAAAATTGGTTTTTAATTAGTTGAAACAAGTTAATATACGTGAGAAATCGTAAATGAAGAAAAATTACGTCAGATTTAAAAAAACAAAAACAAAATAAGACAATTAAAATAATATTATTTCTTTTCTAGCGATTAAAATATTTTAGCGCGAATATTACAAAGTATAAAAAAAGTTTATTGAAAATTATGTCAGATTTAAAACGTTATATTTAAGAATCACTTATTTGAAATCATTACGTTAGAAAAGGGCAGTCCAACACACCGAGCTCAATAATAATACGGAGAGCTAACTCCCTATTCTGATACATTGAATCCAGCGGCCCCCGCTGATGAATACAATAGAAAAAATTTTCTGACGAAAATCTTTGCCAAAACACAGATTTCCTCCCATAGGATAGTATGGGGTAGACATCTTCAAATTGAGTTTTCTTTTAAAATTATGACGAAATTGCTACAATTTTCTCTGATATGTATTATTTTATTAAAAATCTATTGATTTTACTTAAATTTATAGCAAATTTTTTATTTGATATTAGTTAAAAAGGAAATTTTAGTTAAACCCAACAAAAAATAAAGAAACATTTGTTAAGTATTGCTCATAAAAATATCTAAAACACATAGAAATAAACAAAAATAATCAAAAGATTGCGAAAAAACTTAAGAAAATGCTTGTAATATTAAGAAAAATAGAGGACTCATTACTTGCGCGCATTGAAAAGTGTGATGCGGTTGCGGCAGAAAGTGGATTAGCGAGTAGGCCCTCCGTATTATATATGGAGGTCAGTGGTCCAACACGACGCCCGCATATGACTCCCTTTTGAAGGTTTTCTGTTATTAGACATTTTAGAAGTAAAATTCCATTATAAAGAATGCTTTATTTAAAATCACTAATATTTGCATCTGAGATATTTTAGAAAATTGTGAAAACGCATTAAAACATTGAGGGGCATTGAGGGATGGTGGGATATTTTATATTCCGCCTAATGATCGGAAGTTATATAAGTGGCTTCTAAAAGTTTTTTCTTTCACTAAACCCTGACGGATGAAATTAAATAACGTTAACACTAGAACCGCGGCGACGGGTCATTTTGACCCGTATCATCTGGAGAGACGTCATTTCGAACCAGAAAACTCTTAATAAAATAAGCTAAATGTAAGCTGAGCAATAATATTTTCAATAAATAACATAAACTGTTTTAAATAAAAATTCTGGTGAGAAATATTTTTATAAATCTTTGATGAATTTTCCCGCGATTCTAGTGTTAAATGACTGTTTTGAACATGACTGGCTACGATAAACAAGATTAGTGATTGACAACCATTTTTGGCGATTTATCTCATGCGCTGGATAAAAGGTAAATGTCACAAATATTAACATGAAACATAAATGGCTAAATGAGTTAAAAAGTTTTTGTCAAGAAAGTTGAAATGCATAATAGCAAACAAGATATGAAACGATGCCATGATCGCAGAGATTTCTCGATTTCTCTGTCAGAATCTTCAAATTTGTCGAAGGATTAAACAAATAAATTAAATTGAAAATGAAAGTGACATGTTTTGATGCCTGACACGCATTTCAAGGCGACCAAACTAGTTGCCAGAAGCGGCTTGTTGATTAAACTATTTATATTAAAAATTTTTAAATGAACTTGGAGAGTAAAAATCACGAGAACACAGATATAATAAAACAAGTTGCACTAGTAAAAATCGTACAAACACAAATTCTAAAATTCACGTACAAAAACAGTGTCGAATAGAGAAATCCAAATTTTAAATAAAGCAGGTTCAAAGTTTTAAATAAATCTGTTAAAGATAAAATATATTTCAATAATCACTTTTGCCACTACTTCCACTTACAACAATATGCTGCTTAAAGCAGGTTTCAGTATAATTTAAGACCTTCAAATCCCTTTTCTTTTTGAAATATTTTTTCCCTTCTGCTCTTGAATTATATGCCATACAGGCATGCGTTACAAAAACCACTTAAATAAAACCTGAAATAACGATAAGACTAAAAAATATTAGGTCATTATAAATCCTTTATTCTGCCATTTAGCCGCAATAATTCTTCATAATAGCTGCTATAACTTTCAAATAATTTGCCTTTTACAGCTGTTGACATTTCAAAATATAAAAGCTGCCCGCTTCGCAAAAAATCGAATAAATATAGAAATAGGCCAACACAAAATCTGGCATTCACATAAATTTTTCCAGGCAGCCTAATAACTTTAGAAAGTGAAAGAAAAAAAAAAGTCTTTTTATATTTCATTTCATTCCACTCAAAATTTGTTCTGCTTCAAAATTTTTACTTGAGGATACACTATACGTTAAAAAAAGGGCGCAAGAAAAATAAAGTCATTTCAAAACCCCAGAAAGATTTACAGGCAAGTCTATTGGTGCTTAGAGGTTTTTTTTCTTCCCTTGCCGCCTGCCAACGCGATTCTTTCCACTTCGTAAAATAAAAAGTATGGCAGGCTAGAAAAAATTGACTTAAGGAGGGGAAGTGATTATTTTCAGTTCTTTAGGATACATACTTGTCGTAAAGTGACTTTTGTGAAATAAGTGTGATCGCTTATTTTATTTTTTTAAAGGAAAAGTTGAATTATGAAGATGAAACATAATAAGAGATTTTGTAAGGCGATTAATTCTATCGAAATTAAATGCATGCAACATGTAATTTTCAGGAGTGTGTTTCTATTCATATGTAGTTATTTGTGAAAACACAAATATAGAAATAGTAATATCAGCATTAATTGAACGTATAGCTTCATCTATATTCATTAAATTAAAGAAGCAACAGTAATTTTTAATCAAATTCGTATTAACACTAATTAATTAATTTATAACTTTTTAAATTCTTTCAGGTTTGCAGTAATTTCGTTTACAAAATGATAAATTCATTGATTAACACTAGATTTTACAAACGAATTTATTAAAAAATAAATACATGGATTTTTTTCCGTACTTTAAAATAGGAAAACTTTAATTAAATATTATTGGTACAAGTACTCTTCAAATTAGGTTTTTTTGTGTACACCGCTCACTGAAGGTTTAAATCATTAAAATATTTTACGACAAAAAAATACTTTTTTAGATAAGGTACTCTGGGGTAATAACGCCACGTTAAGGTTCTACCAATTTTCACGGCTCAGTTTTAGTTTGTATTTTTCAAACAAATATATAATTTGATACAGCAACTCATTGACTATCTATATAAAAAAATAATTTAACAGATATGTATTCATAAAATGTAATGGCGTGATTTCTCGACCAATGCTATTTGGCGTTATTACCCACCTATATGGGTAATAAGCCATGCAAACAAAACTATGAAATAAGATGGAATAATGGCAGGTAGATTGCCCAATTCTAAAAATACAAACTCTACAAACTTAGAAATTGACAAATTGCATTCTAAGCTATTGAAAATGTTCATTTTTTTGTGGAAGTGTAAGAAAAATAAAGGTGTGGTGTGGGGGAGGCAAAAGAGTATCAGACGGTGAGCTTCTTTTTGCTTAAAAAGGACAGCTTAAATAGAATTATTAGAAACATTGCACAGTTTTAACTGTGTTTATTTGAATCAGTATTTAGGATGTTGCTCGGCCACTGTAGGGAATCAACCGGGGTATTAATGCCAAGGATTGGCGTTATTACCCCGTTATAGTTATTGCGCTGTACATTTTAAATTACAAAGTATCTCGAGAAGATATCCAAAATTTTCAACAACATTTTGAAAGTCCATGAAATGTACTACAAATTTATGTAATTAACAAAGTATTTCCGGATAAAAAAAATAGTCTTCACATCACAAAACGTATCTCGCAAATTTTAGATCAAGCGTTAATTTTAGTTGCTTGTAAAAACAATAACACCTAAAAATGAAACAAATTAACTTGAAGCTATTTTTTGCGATTTATATGACTCAAAACCCTTCTGCGCAGAGCACAAGGGTGTCATTTACCAGATTATTTCATAATTATGCAAAATAATGGCACTTGGCGTTATTACCCCGCCTGGCGTTATTACCCCATGGTACCTTACATAATTTTAACAAAGTGACTTTTTTGAAAGTAGTATGGTATCTAATTTTTGATGATTGGTAAATTACGAAGAAACAACTAAGTAAGTAATATTTAGGAAAAAATAAATATTATAAACTATTATAATTAAATCCATCTTGAATGTAGGAAAAAAAAGGAAAAAAATGGCCAGTGAAAGCAAAATGAACTTTTTGGCCATTTGATCTCTTTTAGTTATGCTGTGGCCTCACTACTCAGGAACTGAGTGAAACAGTCATCACAAATGTTGGTTGTATGCTCATTTTATTGTTTTTAAGCATTTTTGATTTTAGTCAAGTGGTACATTTTTAAAAAATTATATCTAAGTAATGTATAGTGTTATAAATATTTGCTATTTGATCAATGTGAAGTACCTATGTGCGTTTTAAAACGCTAACCATTTGTAGACCATTTGTAATAGGCTTTATATAAAAATAAAGCCTTTTTATATTAGTGTCATTCCACGCAAAGTGACAAAAGAGATCGGACAAGATGACCAGATGGCTATTTTGGCCAAAAACGATATTTTATTCATTTTCTATAACAAAAATACAACCCCAAAATGTTTTTTTTAGCACAAAGGAGATAGGTCGTGCAATAACATCTGTAGGAAAATCCTTCCTCTCCACATTTCAAGTCTGCATGTGCAATGGTTGTACTTGTATCCCTGAATAAATCGTCATGTTCATACTCACTACTAATTATTTTATCTTCTAACGTTTAAAACATTACAAAACATGATGCTTCTTCTTAATGTGCATTTTTTTAGTTTGTTTTGATTAAAAAATATACACCTTGAATTAATGATATTTGTGCATTTACCTGTGTTATCAAATTTACCCAGTCTAGATGGGCAAAGTGGCCATTTTATAATTTTTCTTTAACTTGTACATTTATAAATAAATTTAAAAAAAATATGTGTGGCACTCGGGGACTGCCGCGATAAAGCTATTGCATAGCATTTTTATCAACTTATGCAAAAATACCGAGTCAATGTCTGCCGAAGTCTATCGAAGGATACCGTGCCGAAGTCTGCCAAATTGAAACGTCGTTAGCCGGTGTGTTAGGATTTTTTCTCTTTACGGAATTCCTAGATTCGGTCGCCGCGCTCAAAGCCCGCGATAAAAGCTATGCAATGGATTAATAAATTACCAAACAAAATTTGGTCGCGCTACGAAAATTAGATCGCGAGTTATAAGCATTTTAAATTTTTCGACCCTGACGGTGGGGGGGGGGGGTCTCTTGTCACCAAAAATTAACACTGTCTCATAAAAAATTACCAAACAAAATTTGGCCGCGCTACGAAAATTAGATCACGAGTTATAAGCATTTTAAGTTTTTCTACCCTCACCGTGGGTGTCTCCTGTCAAAAAAAATTAACAATATCTCATAATAAATTACCAAACAAAATTTGGCCGCGCTACGAAAATTAGATCGCGAGTTATAAGCATTTTAAATTTTTCGACCCTCACCGTGGGGGTCTCCTGTCACCAAAAATTAACAATATCTCATAATAAATTACCAAACAAAACTTGGTCGCGCTACGAAAATTAGATCGCGAGTTATAAGCATTTTAAATTTTTCGACCCTCAGCGTGGGTGGTTTCCTGTCACCAAAAATTAACAGTCTCATATTAAATTACTAAACAAAATTTGGCCGCGCTACGAAAATTAGATCGTGAGTTATAAGCATTTTAAATTTTTCGACCCTCATCTTGGGCGGGTCTAATATCCCCAAAAATTAACACTGCCTCATAATAAATTAACAAACAAAATTTGGCCGCGCTACGAAAATTAAATCGCGAGTTATAAGCATTTTAAGTTTTTCTACCCTCACCGTGGGGGTCTCCTGACACCAAAAATTAACAATATCTCATAATAAATTACCAAACATAATTTGGTCGCGCTACGAAAATTAGATCGCGAGTTATAAGCATTTTAAATTTTTCGACCCTCACCGTGGGGATCTCCTGTCACCAAAAATTAACAATATCTCATAATAAATTACCAAACAAAACTTGGCCGCGCTACGAAAATTAGATCGCGAGTTATAGGCATTTTAAATTTTTCGACCCTCACCGTGGGGAGTCTCCTATCACCAAAAATTAACACTGTTTCATAATAAATTACCAAACAAAACTTGGCCGCGCTACGAAAATTAGATCGTGAGTTATAAGCATTTTAAATTTTTCGACCCTCACCGTGGGGGGGGGGGTCTAATTTCCCCAAAAATTAACACTGTCTCATAATAAATTACCAAACAAAATTTGGCCGCGCTACGAAAATTAGATCGCGAGTTATAAGCATTTTAAATTTTTCGACCCTCACCGTGGGGGGTTTCCTGTCACCAAAAATTAACAGTCTCATATTATATTACCAAACAAAATTTGGCCGCCCTACGAAATTTAGATCGTGAGTTATAAGCATTTTAAATTTTCGACCCTCATCTTGGGAGGTCTAATATCCCCAAAAATTAACACTGCCTCATAATAAATTAACAAACAAAATTTGGCCGCGCTACGAAAATTAAATCGCGAGTTACAAGCATTTTAAGTTTTTCTACCCTCACCGTGGGGGTCTCCTGTCACCAAAAATTAACACTGTCTCATAATAAATTACCAAACAAAATTTGGCCGCGCTACAAAAATTAGATCGCGAGTTATAAGCATTTTAAATTTTTCGACCCTCGCCGTGGAGGATCCCCTGTCACCAAAAATTAACAGTCTCATATTAAATTACCAAACAAAATTTGGCCGCGCTACGAAAATTAGATCGTGAGTTATAAGCATTTTAAATTTTTCGACCCTCACCGTGGGGGGTCTCATGTCCCCAAAAATTAACACTGTCTCATACTAAATTACCAAACAAAATTTGGCCGCGCTACGGAAATTAGATCACGAGTTATAAGCATTTTAAGTTTTTCGACCCTCACCGTGGGGGTCTCCTGTCAACAAAAATTAACAATATCTCATAATAAATTACCAAACAAAATTTGGCCGCGCTACGGAAATTAGATCGCGAGTTATAAGCATTTTAAATTTTTCGACCCTCACCGTGAGGGGGGGTCTAATTTCCCCAAAAATTAACACTGTTTCATAATAAATTACCAAACAAAATTTGGCCGCGCTACTAAAATTAGATCGCGAATTATAAGCATTTTACATTTTTCGACCCTCACCGTGGGGGTCTCCTGTCAACAAAAATTAACAATATCTCATAATAAATTACCAAACAAAATTTGGCCGCGCTACGTAAATTAGATCGTGATTTATAAGCATTTTAAATTTTTCGACCCCCACCGTGGGGGGTCTAATGTCCCCAAAAATTAACACTGTCTCATAATAAATTACCAAACAAAACTTGGGCGCGCTAGAAAATTAGATCGCGAGTTATAAGCATTTTTAATTTTTCGATCCTGACGGTGGGGGGTCTTCTGTCACCAACAATTAACAATGTCTCATAATAAATTACCAAACAAAATTTGGCCGCGATACGAAAATTAGATCGCGAATTATAAGCATTTTAAATTTTTCGACCCTCACCGTGGGGGGTCTCCTGTCACCAAAAATTAACACTGTCTCATAATAAATTACCAAACAAAATTTGGCCGCGATACGAAAATTAGATCGCGAATTATAAGCATTTAAAATTTTTTGACCCTGACGGGGGGGGGGGGGGGTCTCCTGTCACCAAAAATTAACACTGTCTCATAAAAAATTACCAAACAAAATTTGGCCGCGCTACTAAAATTAGATCGTGAGTTATAAGCATTTTAAATTTTTCGACCCTCACCGTGGGGGTCTCCTATCACCAAAAATTAACAGTCTCATATTAAATTACCAAACAAAATTTGGCCGCGCTACGAAAATTAGATCGTGAGTTATAAGCATTTAAATTTTCCGACCCTCACCGTGGGGGGGTCTAATGTTCCCAAAAATTAACACTGTCTCATAATAAATTACCAAACAAATTTTGGTCGTGCTACGAAAATTAGATCGCGAGTTATAAGCATTTTAAATTTTTTGACCCTCACCGTCGGGTGTCTCCTGTCACCAGAAATTAACAATGTCTCATAATAAATTACCAAACAAAATTTGGCCGCGCTACGAAAGTTAGATCGCGAGTTATAAGCATTTTAAATTTTTCGACCCTGACGGTGGGGGGTCTCCTGTCACCAAAAATTAACACTGTCTCATAATAAATTACCAAACAAGTTTGGCCGCTCTACGAAAATTTGATCTCGAGTTATAAGCATTTTAAATTTTTCGACCCTCACCGTGGGATGTCTCCTGTCACCAGAAATTAACAATGTCTCATAATAAATTACCAAACAAAGTTTGGCCGCGCTACGAAAGTTAGATCGCGAGTTATAAGCATTTTAAATTTTTCGACCTTCACGGTGGGGGGTCTCCTGTCACCAAGATAAACACTGTCTTATAATAAATTACCAAACAAAATTTGGCCGCGCTATGAAAATTAGATCATAAGAAACATAAGTTTGAGACTTGATATCCTTATATCTGAAAAATACCGCTTCAATGTCTGCCGAAGTCTACCGAAGGATACCGTCCCGAAGTTTTCTGAACAGAAACGACGTTAACCGAGTGTTAGGTATTTTCGTTACCGATTTATAGGATTTTTCGCGTTACGGAATTTTTGGATTCGGTCACTGCGCTCAAAGCCCGCGATAAAAGCTATGCAATAGCTTAAAATGTAATATGTCAATTAAAACTAAAATTACTATAGATAATATTGGTACTTGTTTTTAGACCTTTATCGTTAAAATGGTATTACAAAAATTCATGGCCATATTTTTCTCCCCTTCCTTAAGTTTTCTGAACTCCAGTATTTCTTTCATGGCATTTGTATTTTTTATAGTAATCTTAATAATATTATAGTAATTTATTATATTAATCTTAAATATTAATTATGTTAATCTTGGAAACATGTTAATAATATTGCTTTATTGTAACTAATGTGTAATATGATATTCAGTATATACAGGAGGGTTTGTCTAGAGAGTCATTTTACAATATTTGTCTTCTAGGTGAAGTTAGATATGAGCGAGATAAAGCATAGTTATGCACGTGATCTTTGTGGGCAACTGATGATATAAGCGTTTTATTTAGAAAGCAGACATAAGGTTTGTTATTTGATACCGCTATTATGAAAGTCAAAGATCTGAAATCACTATAATTAAAATAATATACTTTATAAAATTCACCATAAAATGAAAAACAAAGCATGACGCGTTTCGAGCTAAAACAATAACAGTTCGTCATCAGCTTACACGTGTCCATCAGGGACAAAGTTAGAGAAGTACAAATTCATAAGTTTCTGCTGATTCTGAGTTGTTATTGTTTTAGCTCGAAACGTGTCCTGTTTTATTATTCATTTTATGATCATTTTTGCAAAGTGTATTATTTAAATTATTATTTATTAGCGTTTTTATTTTTTTCATTTAAATTACTATGGTTTGAAGTCTACATAAGCAGTTTCTTATATGATATGTAATGTCCTCGTAGTTAAAAATGTTTTCTAAAAATACCATGCTTTGTCATTGGATTTCATTTGATAAATTTCCTTAGTTATTAAAAAAATTCTATTAAAAAAGTTTTCAGAAGCTTAAAAAAATAAAATATTAATGAAAAATATTGAAGTATGAATTTCAAATATTAATTTAAAAAAAACATTAGGCTTGAACAATTTATGCTACTTTGAAAAATACTTAAAAAGGTAAAGCATTTCAAAGTGAGTAACTAACTTGCTATGATAAATAAAGTTATTAAAAATGTTTCTATTAAAAATGTAATCATTAGTTTAAACAAAATAAAATATATCGAGAAAAATAGACACAGCTATCGATAATAAACGAAAACTATGATAAACTAGATGACTTATTAAGTCTGACTTCTAATATACTACCAAAGCAAAACAATATTCTTACCTTTTTAATTAACAAGCTGTTCATATAAGCATTTCATTTGTGAACGTCTAATAAATGAACATGTTTACCGATATTTATATTCAGATTCAAAACTTACCTGCAAAATAAAAATATTTTCTGTAAAAAAACAAAACAATTAGACAGCAAAAAAAGACAAGATTTATTGAGACAAACATTATTTTTTTTTCAATACATAGAATCATAAATACTCTATATTTCAATGACCAATATACGAATTCGAAAAATTCACAAAAGGTCTCATAAATAATTTAAACAGTTTTCATGTATTGTATTAATGAAGTTTATGCATAATCGAAATAAGTAAATTTTATAACTTTTTTCAAAAATTCCATTTTTTAAACTATACGATAAATAAAATGGAAAATTACAGAAACAACTGTTAGCAGGATTGTTCATAAATACGGAGCGCTGATTATCCAGGCACCGGTTCGCATTTTCAGAAAGAATCACGTTTTGAGCACCTTATCGCCAAAACAATGATTGGCGCGGAGATACTAGTCAATGCTACACACCCTTTCATGTTTGTGACGTCAAACGCCTAGCGAATAGCAACCCTTCCTTCTGCAAAGAGATCGTGCTTATTGTTCATTTGTTTTTCCATAAATGTTATCAAGCATAGACTATAATAAGAGGAAATGTTATTCACCGTTGTTTACGATTAAAACATAGTTTAAAACAAAGAGCTTTTTCAGATTAAAATGCTTTAAGTTTCACAGAACATCTAATCATAGGTTTCTTTTCTTTTTCTCAATTCAAAAATATTATTTCCTTAAATCGCTATGTTCTAAGAAATTGAGAAGTTAATTAAAAACAGTAGTAAAGATTCTCTTCTAATAAATATAATTCTATTAATCATATGTTTTATGACACATTTGAACTTAATTTATTTTGTGTTTGGCGATGGAGCTAGCTGAACGTTCTATCTTTCGCCAACTCGCCAAGGCTGGTGCTCAAAACGTGATTCTTTCTGGAAATGCCACCGGTTCACCGGATTGTCCAATTGATCGGATCGATCAAGGACTCTACTTTTCATTCGCCTTTTCCAAAATTTTTTTAATGAAAAGGTGAATTTGTCTGGATGTCACAAAAGTTAATCGCTAAATAACCATTTCCTAATTCCAAAATAATAAACTCACTAACAAATTCAAAAAGAAGTAGTAATAGAAACAACTGTTTAAAGAACCTAAAAAAATTCGCTCTTACATGAAACTTCTCGCATTACAAGCATAAGTTCCTCGCATATGCTTTTTTTCTTTATCTTCATTTCTACATATTTTTCTTTATATTCTTTATCTTCAGATTCTCTGAAGATGATAAAAAAATGATTATTTTGTTCCCTGATGTCCTCGATAAGAGAGACTACTCCCGCCTCTCTCCATTCACATTTGCTTACAGAGCATACATATATAAATACTATATATTATGTATACATTTTCTATGTATATGAATCAATTTGTACCAATTTTGTAGAGAACAAAATATTTAAAAAGTTATCTTTTAAACATGCCTTTTGTAATATGCTAAAATGTGCACTACTATAATTGACAGTCCAAATCCTGAAAAAATATATAGAGAAGTTACCTGAGAAACATTGTAAAAGACTTTGTTTAAAGTTATCCAATTATACGGATTTTTTATTAAACCTTTTAATTACGAGGTCGGGATATATGTCGTCCCATAGATAATATCTATATTATATTCGCATCACTTTTTAAAAACTAATCAGTGTTATACACTTGCATCAGAAAAATTTAAAGAAAAATGTATCATAAACACTTTTTTTCTAAATTGTGGTACGAATGAATATAAAAAATTCGCCATGTCTACCCCGTAATCAAAAGTTTTACCAAACCAGCCACGATCCTAACTTGTCCGGATAATTGGTCCTCTATTGTACTTTCCACTTCAATGACCAATATACAAATTTGGAAAATTCTCAAACGGCTCTCGTAAATAATTTAAATAAATTTCATTTATTGTAATAATGAAGTGTATACATAATAGAAATGCGTTCATTTTATAACTATATTAGAAACTCATTTTTTAGCTATACGATAAAAAAACGGAAAATTTACAAAAACCACAGTTAGCAGGATTTTTCCTAAATACTTCCTTTTAGTATGGTCTCGTTTCAAGGCATTCAAATGCTGTATCTGAGTGTCACAAAAAGAATTATGTGATTTTAATGCAAATGTATACAAATCCATATAAGGAATTTTTTGGAGAAAAAATAATGCGCCATGTTTAACTTAAATGGTGTATGATAAAAAAAAAATGCCTATACTGTAGCACCTTTCTGATAATTATGCATGAAAATATGGTAAATTTTCATTTTTAAATGAATGATGTTAAAAAAAGTTTTAAACAATGTCCTATCTGTTGGTTTTACAAAAAATTAACAATAATTTTTTTTCAGTTTTTTTTTAGACATAGACAAAAATAATATAATTTTTATAGGAAAATTTGTGAAAATTTATTTAAATTTTATTGAAATTTTGAAAGACTAAAAACAAAATTATTTTTTTAAATATTGTGATTAATTAATACTATTTAAACAAAATTGTATAAAATATTATTGAGGCCTCTTTTATTGGAAAACGTAATTTATTAATTTCGGGAAAAATATAACAGAAACTATTGAATTTTAAACAAATGTCTAATATCCCTTAAAGTGACTATATTGTTAAGCATTATGCGAAATTACAATGTAAAGGGAGAAGCAATTATAATAAACTAATTCCAGCTGTAATACTGTGCGTTTAAAATGCAATTAGAGAAATCAAATTTATTAAACAAAATTCCCATTTTTCACTATCCCGCAAAGCCGAAATCAAAATTAAATATGATTATTATCTTTATAGCTAAAAATTTAGAATATATATATGTATATGTATATAAAAAAATTGATTTTGTTTTAAGTTCCAAACCTCTTCAATGCGTTCCATTAGAATTGTTATTAATTTTCTCACAATAATGAGAGTCAGTATGCTATTACACTGTTGTGAATAGACTCAGGATATACAATTTATGTTAATATACAAAATCCCTTATCATTTGCGGGAGAATCTTTGCGAATGTCGAAATCGCGATAGACGACTATTTGTATATTCTGTTCGCGCCACTATTTTAAAACATACATTTTGTATCATACTTTTTTTGCTAATGCTACGCGCATCTGAAATATTTTTCTTTTTAAAAAGTGATGTAAAGTATTCCCAAATGTTAATATGTTCTGCACTTTTTATTTTGAGAATAATCTAAACTCGTGAATTTTAAAACTGCGAATGTTAAGGATTTTTTGTATTAGCATATAATTTATTTATATAAAATTTCTTAATCAGGCTTTGTATGGACACCGTTATCTTCTAGGTGAAATACCAATATTTTTTATGAAAAATAAATTTTGTTCGAATGCCTTAAATTTCATCTGATTTAACCAGGTATTTTCTATGAGAAAATACAGATACCGAAGAATATTTGGTCAAGAAATTCCAGCACCAGTAAATTCCAGCACCTTATTAAATATTTGTGATAACAGCAACAACAAATAAAAATACCATTTTCTGTAAAATATGTCAATAAACGGAATAAAAACTATGTAATGATATCTGAATTACTTACATTCGCAATAATGTTATTTGCATGGCATAGATAAAAGAACTTTTAAAAGGGTTACTGATTAAGTGACTTTGTGTTTATGGGAAAGGGAATTAAAATAGAATTGCAAAAGATGTCCATACTAGAGGCTGGATAAAGCGCGCCATTTCAAAAACATTTAGTTAAATAGAAATTGGCATAGTTTTACTCATATTTATTTTTTTATTTAAACAAAGTACTCATTCCTGAGAATCGCTCTTACTCTGAAAATGATGCAATTTCAAGATTTTAACAAACATTATTGATTATTATTAATTCAAATGCAAAAAGTATTTAATTAGCACTAATATTTATAATTTAATAAAACATGACAAAACTGTTTTAGGTTATTTTATCTCAACGAAAATCTGTTTTTGAATCTGAATTTGATTTCATATTACTGATACACTGAGAATACTGTTACAATAATTCATCTTTGCAATCCTTTATTTTTATCGTCTATAGAGGAATTCGTGCGTCTTCTCCGTGCAGTTAGAATTAGGCATACCGATAATTGTCAAACATTTTCATTCAAAATAGTAAAATATAATGCACTTGCACATACGATGCATATTTCATAAAACACAGTCATTTAAAATTGATTACATTAATTTAAAATCTTAATAGTGAGTTCAGCAAAACAAAATTTTCTAAGTACTTGTAGAGTAGAACTTTTTATCTAAACTGCCATATCACATCTATGTTGAACCTTGTTATGTAATGTTTATTGGATGTAGAATGAAATCAGCTATCATACAGATATCGTCTGCGCAGCTCTGGAATGCCACTTTGGCTTAAATTTTTATTCAGAAAATTCGAATTCCTGCCAAAAATCAAAAATAATACTTTCTGTTGTATTTAATGACAGAAATTTTGTGATTTTATAAAGATTCTTTTTTCCAATTTTTGGTATTAATTTGAAAGTAGGAAATTAAGGAAGAACTTTGAGAGTTGCACATGCACATCCGTTGACGTTCATTAAAAAGGTGAATATAGCCAAACAAATTTTAAAACATTTGACCATATGAAACTAATTACATTGTTTTTAATCACCATGTATTTTGCACAATGGATATACCACACATAACCGCTTTGTAAATTTAACAAAGATTCATTCATCATCATTTGTATAGCGTGTAGGAAATATATTCTGAATAGCAAATGTTCATTAGAATCCTATTAATTTCTCGACAAACCGCACGGATCTCAGCACTCACGAAATTGAAATTGTAGCAATACGTAATCTTTCATCGACAGTACTATCTAAAATTACAAGATTTTGCCAGAATAATAGTTACCTCAGTAAATATAATTAATATACATTATCAGTAAATACATTCAGATATATCCATAAACTTCCGTAAATTTCAGAATATTAAAATGTAATGCACATACGATGCATAGTTTATAAAATACTGTCATATTAAATTGATTACATTAACTTAAAATCTTAATTGTGAGTTCAGCGAAACAACATTTTCTAAATATTTATAGAGTAGAATTTTTGACATAAATTGTTATATCAAATCTATGTTGAACTTAATAATGTTTATAGGTGTAGAATCAAATCAGTTATCATACAGATATCGTCTGCGCAGCTCAAGGATGCCAGTTTGGCTTCCATTTTAATTCAGAAAATTCGAATTCCTGCCAGAAGTAACAAAAAAATACTTTCTGTTGTATTTAATATCAGACATTTTGAGACTATAAAAGGATTCTTTTTTTCCGAATTTCTGGTATTAATTTGAAACTAAGAAATTAAAATAGAAGTCATAATGGGAATCCGGGTAGAGCTTTGAGAGTTGCACATGCAGATCCGTTAAAAACTCATAAAAATTAATATGAATATACTCAAAAGTAATTTAAATCATTTTACCATGTGAAACTGATTACATTGTTTTTAATCACCATGCATTTTGCACAATGGATATACCACACATTAACCGCTTTATGATCTTAACAAAGGTCCATTCATCATCATTCGTACAGCGTGCGGGAAATGTATTCAAGATAACAAATGTTCATTAGAATCCCATTAATTTCTCTGCAAACCACATAGATCTCAACACTCATGAAATTGAAATTGTAGCAATGCGTAATCTTTCATCGACATTACTATCTAAAATTACAAGATTTTGCCAGAATAATAGTCAACATCTTAAAAATAATTAATACACATTATCATTAAATACATTCAAACATATGCATAAATTTCTTTAAATTTTCATTTCAGAAGAGTATAATGATAATTCACATACGATGCATAGTTTATGAAATACTGTCATATAAAATTTATAACATTAATTTAAAATTTTAGTTGTGAGTTCAGCAAAACAATATTTTCTTGATATTTATAGAGTGAACTGTCATATCACATCTATGTTAAGCTCGATAATGCTTATTTGTTTAGAATGAAATCAGTTATCATATATATATCGTCTGCGCAGCTCAGGGATGCCAGTTTGGCTTCCATTTTTATTGAGAAAATTCGAATTCATGCCAGAAAAAAAATATTTTTTTTTCTGTTGTATTTAATGTCAGAAATTTTGAGATTGTATAGGGATTCTTGTTTCCAAATTTACGGTAATAATTTGAAATTAGGAAATTAAAATAGAAATCATACTGGGAATCCGGGTAGATTTTTGAGAGTAGTACATGCGCACATGCTTTGAAAATTCATAACAATTAATAAGAATATAGGGTCATTCCATAGTAACTTACGTTACATTTAAAAAATGACTGCAGTAATTTTAATAACATAACACCAAAAAATATTCAAATGTAAAATTAACATGAATTGTCAATGAAACCTATCTCAGGATCAATTTGGATGAAAAGTACCCAAAAAATTTTAAGTAAAGTTACACTTGATATAATAACTTACATTCCTTTTTCAGTAATGGCAGTTATCATACTAAATAAAACTTACCAAAATTAAAAATTAACAATAAAATTAGGCAATTTTTATCTAAATTTCACTTACAATAAATTTAATTAGCAAATCATGTCGAACTTATATTTTTAATAATTATTTTTGAGTGTTATAGCACTAAAATTACTGAAAAAAGATAAAAATGTAACGTAAGTTACCATGGAATGACCCTATAGGCAAACGTAATATAAATCATTCCACCATTTTAAATTGATTACATTGTTTTTAATCACCATGTATTTTGCACAATGGATATACCACACATTAACCGCTTTATGATTTTAACAAATGTTCATTCATCATCATTTGTACAGCGTGCGGGAAATATATTCCGGATAACAAATGTTCATTAGAATCCCATTAATTTCTCGACAAACCACATAGATCTCAACACTCATGAAATTGAAATTCTAGGAATGCGTAGTCTTTCATCGACAGTACTATCTAAAATTACAAGATTTTGTCAGAATAATAGTTAACTCACTAAGTATAATTAATGTCCATTATCATTAAATACATTTAGAAACATCATCAACAAATTAAATATATTCTATTCGGTATTAATTTAGGATATTCAAGAAACATATGACCTCATAAAGGAAAATTAGATTAATGTTAGATACTGTGTAGATTTAGAACAATTTCAAATTAAGTAAGAAATTTAGAATAAAAGTTTAATTATACATATCTTCAAGTTAAACTATATTTAAATACAATTATTCATTCGAATTATAATTGAAATTAAAATTGTAAATTGTTCGAATTTAATAATTATTTTTAATCATACATCTAATAAGGTTCAAATTGCTGAAGAGGTTACTTAACGAGAATTTGTATAAATTGGGAGATTTTAAATATTCATTTTTTTGCTAGGAATAAACATCCACTGATAATTAGCTGTAATACAGTAACCACATTAATGTCTTAACATGCAAACACATACTTTATGTATTTTATTAATATTAATAAATATAGTTGTCAAAAAAATTTTGGTCAAAATATTGCGAGGCACAAAAGACAATATTTAATTTGAAGTAGAACTGCATGCAAATACACGGATTCTTTCTTCCTAAAAATCTGAAATAGAGGATAAAGTAAAAGAAAATAATAATAATAAATAAAACTTGTATATAATATGAGTTTCTAAAAACAAATACTTAATTTTAAATTGGAAAAATACAATTATTTTTGTTAATTGTAAAAATAAGCAAAATCGAGGACGAAGCTTATATTGTAAGAATCAATTTTTAAATTTCAATACGAAATCTGTACACTTAAAAATAAAAAATTACGAAAATATAATGTAAACGCTAATAAAAATATTCAATAATTTAGTTTAGTTTTCATAATTCAGAAATCAGAAAGTAAATTAGTTTCAAGTTTAAAGAAGCATAAAAAAAACAAAGCTTCTTTTGCTGCCACGGACTTCAAGAAATATTTTCGATAAGATTGTACAACCTATTAATCTATCTTCTCAAACCAGTTCAGAGAATGCAAATTAAACATTTTTAACTGCATGATTGTAACGCAGGCAAGAATAAAAAAATCATATGAATTTTAATGGTACTGTTAATGCTGTTAATTTATCATATTTTTTAGTAAAAATATGATTGTTTAAGTACGCTATCAATTCTGATATATATATATATATATATTTACTTGAGAGTTGATTGCATCCAAAAATTTGTATACCAGTTCAGAAAATTATTAATACTCTCAAATAAAAATTCGAAAAAAATTTCCAAAAATCAGTGGGAGCAAAAAAAAAAATTGCTTATCAACCGCTTATAAATACTACAACACTGTAAAAAAGAATTTTTTTTTTCAAATTGACAGAAAGAAACTGCATATTTCGGTGACAATCGAAAACCGTTTATTTTACCGAAAATATCTGTAATTTTTATTAAAACAATTATTTTCTGTAGAGAATATTATTTTTTCTGTATAAATTGCAAAATACATGATTTTTTACAAAAAAAAAAAAACCCCTCAGTTTCTTTAAGAATATATATATATATATATGTATATATATATATATATATTACAAATGGTTTACAGTAGAACAGTAATTTAAAACAGTATACTACAACTCTGTAAAAAATCTTTCAAATTGACGCAAAAAAACTTTCTAATTGACACAGAGAAAAACAGTTTATTTCACAAACAATTTGTAATTTTTCATTAAAAGAGCTTTTGTTTCAGAATACAATTTATTTTTTTAAACAGATTTTTCTCTATTTTTTTTCGATAATAAAAAAAATAAAAAAAAGATTTATTTTTTAGTAAATTAAAAACGCACTTACAGTAATTATTCTGTATAGGTGGAGCTAAGGCTTCTAGGTGGAGCTGCAGCCAAATAGTTTTGTATGTAGCTATAAATAAATGATGAATTATTTGCACATCGTTCTACAGTAATCACTTTGGCGTACATTTCATGTTTAAACTAGTGCAATATCATTAACACACACCGTTAAAAATTTGTCCTTATAAACCATAATGTAACAGATTTTTTTAAATTATTTTTTGAGTGACCCTGTAATTGATGCGTAAACACTACACACTTCATTTTAAACATCGAACGTGTCATAATGAAGGCGAATATCATGCATTAATTTCATGGTGGTCAGACTATATGTACCGAATTTAGAACAGTACCGAACAGACAGACAGAACAAATTCATAAACTCTTTTCAACTATGTTCGAGAAATGTAAAAAAAGAACGAAGTATGAATTTTATAAACCTCATTAGCAAAACATTAAGTTTTATATCATGATCAACGTAGTGACTGACGTACATTACCACATTTACGAAAAAAAAAATCAAGGGTGGTATGTCGAAACTTTATTTATAAAGCTTACTTATACAATGTTTATATTTTAGATGAAAATTTCAGCTTTTCCTTATTTAATGGACAATAATAAGCCTTGAAATTCTTAATTAAAACAGAAAAAAAGTATGTTTTTTTATATGTTTGTATTGTAATTATTTTAGAACAAAAGGGAAGAAAGAAATATGCATTTCAATGTAGAAAACAACAAATTTTTATGTAAACCCCAATGGAAACGTTAACTGTAAAACATATACAATAAAAATATCAATATCTTTACATTTAAACTAGAGGAATAAACAAATAATTAAGATCAATTTATACCATTTTCAAGGAAAAACAAATCGATCACATCAAAATCGAAATTTTATTCATGAAGTAATTATGTCAGTATGTCAGTACATTATATCAGTATTTTCCATAATATTAACAATTTAGATGAAACATTTTGGCTTTCTTATACTTAATATATAATGTAAGTCGTGACTTTTTTTAAACAAAAAAAAAAAAAAAAAAAAAAAAAAAAAAAAGGATTTTTTTAATCCCATTATTTATTATATTTTTAAAAAGAAGAAGCAATGTTTTGGCAATATTAAAACATTTTGTCCTGGGGTACATTTAAAGCGAAAAAAAGGTATATTTTTATAATATCGCTGGGGTTTGAATACATTGTTTTGGATATTTTCTCTAAGCACTTGGGGAAAATAAAAGTATATAATCAAATTTAAAACTTCAGAAAAATAGCAGAGCAACATTAAAGTAATATTAAGCAGAATGCCTTATCATATTTTATAAATTTCAGTAAATGTTTGTCATTATTTAACAAAAAACAAACAAACAAAAAAAGAATTGAGAATTGCTTTTCAAACAGCATATTGAGAGTTTGAAACAATTAATATCTTTTAAGAGTGGAAGATTATTCACTTAAGAAGAAAAAATAGATGTTTGCATTTATTTTTTTTTTTTCGAAAAACGCGCCTTTTGAGACAAAAAATAAACAAAAGTATGAAAAGAAACATCTCTGCATTTAAAGTAGAAATTTAAGCAAATATTTCAGAGATATTTATACCATTTATAGCTATATAGGGTATGCAGCTATATATTCATATCCATTCATATCATTTCTAAGAAAAAAACAAATTGATTACAGTAAAATCGAAATTTTATTCATAAAGCATACTTATGTAAGTAATTTCCATAATATTAAAAATTTAGATGAAACATTTTGACTTTCTAATGCTTAATAAATAAAAATAAGTCGTGACTATTTAAAAAAAAAGATTTATTTGTACACATTTAAAATATTTCGAGAAAGAAGGATCTATGTTTTGGAAATTTTAAAACATTTCGTCTTGGGGTATTTTTAAAGGAAGAAAAAGAAAAAGATGTTTTCATAATATCGCTGATGTTTGATACATTGTTTTGGATATTTTCTTTAAAGCATTTGGGGAAAATAAAAGTATATAATCAAATTTAGAACTTCAGCTAAATTGCGGGGGAACATGAAAGTAATATTAAGCATAATGCTTCTCCATACTTTATAAATTTCTATAAATGTTCGTCGGTATTAAATAAAATAAAATAAAAAAAGAATTGAAAGTTGTTTTTCAAGCAACATATTGAGAGTTTGTAACAGTTAATATCTTTTTGTGAGTGGAGGATTATTCACTAAAGGAAAATTTGTTTTGAACTTTGCAATTAAATATTTTTTTTTCAAAAAACGTGCATTTCCAGGTAGCAAAACAACAAATTATTAAGAAAACCTCACTGCAAACTTAAACTATAAAACATAAACAATAAAAGTATGAATACCCTTACATTTAAAACAGAGGCGTAAACGAATAATTAAGAACAATTTATACCATTTCTAAGGGGAAAAAAACCAAATCGATCACAGTAAAATCGAAATTTTATTCATAAAGCTTAATTATCAGTAATTTTCATAATATTAACAATTTAGATGAAACATTTTGACTTTCTAATACTTAATTAAAAAAAAAAAAAAAAAAAAAAGTTGTGACTTTTTTAAGTAAAAAAAGAGATTTTTTCGTACCCATTATTTAAAATATTTTGAGAAAGAAGAAACTACCATTTTGGCAATTTTAAAACACTTTATCCTGAGATACATTTAAAGTGGAAAAAAGATGTTTTCACAATATATCTGCGGTTTGAATATACTGTTTTGGATATTTTATTTAAAACATTTGGGAAAAATAAAAGTCTATAATTATATTTAGAAGTTGAGCTAAATTGCGGATTAATATGAAAGTAATGTTATACAGAATTCTTTTCATACTTAACAAATTTCAATACATTTTCGTTATTATTAGAAAAAAAATTAAAAATTGAGAGTTGCTTTTGAAGTAGCATATTCAGAGTTTGTAACAGCAAATATGTTTTGTGACTGGAAGATATACACTGAAGCAGAAAAATTGCAAATCTTTGTACTGAAATATCTTTTTTTTTTTCAAAAGATGTACATTTTGAGATAGCTAAACAACTAATTATAAAAAAACTCCACATCAAACTTTAAACCATAACTGTGAAACATAAAAAATAAAAGTATGTAAAAACACCCCTAAATTTAAAGCAGATATTAAAACAAACATGTAAGAGCTATTTATATTATTTCTAATAAAAAAAAAACAAATCGATGACAGTAAAATCTAAATTTTATTCATTAAGCCTATTTATGTCAGTAATTTCCATTATATTACGCATTTAGATTAAATATTTTAGGTTTTTAATACCTAATATATAAAAATAAATCCTTACTCTTTCAAAAAAATAAATAAATAAATAAAAAATAGAATTTTTTTGTACCCATTATTTAAAATATTTCGAGAAAGAAGAAGCTATGTTAGGAGGAAGCTATTCAAAGGAAGAAAAAAAAAGTTTTTTTCTTAATATCACTGAGGTTTGAATACATAGTTTTGGATATTTCATTTAAAGTATTTGCGAAACATATAATTATATAATAAAACTTAGAATTTCAGCTAAATTGCGGGGGGAGCATGAAATTAATATTAAGCAAAATGTTTTTTCCATACTTTATAAATTTCAGTACATGTTCGACATTATTAGAAAGAAATATAAAGAATTGTGAGTTGGTTTTCAAACAGCATATTGAGAGTTTGTAACAGCTAATGTGTTTTGGGAGAGTAGGATTATACACTGAAGGTGAAAAGTTGTAAATTTAAATCTTTTTTTTTTCAAAAGACGTGCATTTTGAGATAAAAACAACAAATTATTAAAAAAAAAACTTCACGGCAAACGCTAAAACATAACTGTAAAACATACACAATAAAAGTATGAAAAGAAATACCCCTACATTTAAAGCAGTTATTTAAACAAACAACTAAAAGTTATTTATACCATTTCTTAGAAAAAATAAATCGATCTTAGTAAAATCGAAATTTTATTCATGAAGCCTACTTATGTCAGTAATTTTCTTAATATTAACAATTTAGATGAAACATTTTAGCTTTCTAATTTTTAATATATAAAAAAAATCGCGATTCTTAAAAAAAAACTAGAATTTATTCGTACCTATTATTTAAAATAGTTCGAGTTAAAGAAACTAAGTTTGGTAATTTTAAAACATTTTGTCTTTGGATACATTTAAAGGGAAAAAAAAGTATCTTATTAATATCGCTGAGGTTTGAATACATAGTTTTGGCTATTTTCTTGAAAGCATTTGAGAAACATAAAACTATATAACCAAATTTAGAACTTCAGCCAAATTGCGGAGGAACATGAATGTAATATTAAGCAGAATGCATTTCCTTATTTTATAAATTTCTTTAAATGTTCGTCGTTATTTAAAACGGAAAAAAGAATTGAGAGTTGATTTTCAACCAGCATATTGAAAAAAAACATATTGAGAGTTTCTAGCTGTTAATATATTTTGTGAGTGAGGAATTATTAACTATAGGAAAAAGTAATGTAGGTCTTTGAATTAAAATACTTTTTTTTCAGAAAACCAACATTTCGTGACAGAAAAACAACAAATTATTAAGAAAATTTCACTGCAAACATTACCTGTAGAAGATAAACAATGAAAGTATGAATATCTTTATATTTAAAGCAAAGATTTAAACGAATAATTAAAAGCTATTTATAGGGAGATTCTTCTTATAAAAGTTCTTTCGAACACATAAGTAAATAAACTCGGAGGTAAATTAAATTCTGACACCGTTTTTAAACTTTTAAATGACTTATATTAAACGTTAATATTTACAAAAAGATATTTACATATTAATATTTACAATTCGAACATTCAAAAGGAAACTTTAATTAAAACATCTTAATCGCGTCATCTTAATCAACATTCTTCTCAAGTCAACACCAACTCTCCCCACATTCCATCCAACGATCTCTTCCGTTCATTTCTTTTTTCTTCGGCTTTTCGTCTGAATGGAGTTTTTTCAGAAAATCGTCTGCTTTCTAAAGACCTTTTCTATCAGAGTTGCGATATGAAGAACCTTACAAGACATGATACTTGGCTGTTGGAGAAAGAATCGCTCCCACAACGGCCGTCCTGACTAGGCTTTCGTCCTCGAATGCTCGTCCCTTTGGAGGCAGCAGCAGTTGGATCATCTGGAAAGATAAAGAAGAAAAAAAAAACACAGCAGCATCCAAAGTCTTAATTGAAAAAAAGAAGTCATTATTCAAATTGTTTATCAAAGCTTAGATTATTTCTTGAAAAAATTCATATATTTTTTTTCGCGTCTTTTCGTCTTCTCTTTCTTACGTCCTTTGATCTTCTTTTATCTTACGTCTTTTTGTCTTCTTCTTTCATACGTCTTTTCATCTTCTATTACCTTACGTCTTTTCGTCTTTTCGAGAATAAAGTTAAAATTCTATTAGTTGTCAGTCCAGAGGTTTGTCATAGTTGGTATAGTGTCACAATCGGTGAAATTCTTTTTTTTTTTTTTAAGCTTCGTCCGTCCACGGCTTCATGTACTCTGCACATGTACTGGTGACCATGGGTCCTTCGTTGAATCCAAGTTTCTTTACATCGTAGGTGTCATTATTTTTTACTTTTATGACTTTGTACGGACCTAAATATTTTGGTTTTAACTTCAAACCTGGACCTTGTTGTGTGCGTTTTATAGCAACCACATCATTAATCTTAAATTTGTTAGCTTTCTTTCGTCTGAGGTTGTAAGTTTTACGGTTCTCTTCTTGGACTTTTAAAATCTGTTTTTTAGCATTTTTTCTCATATCTTCGCCATTATTTGTAAAATCAGATTGTATTTCAGCATTCAGAAGACTAGTAATTTCAATGTTATTTTTTAGTTTCATTTTAGTACCAAACATCATTTCAAAAGGAGTTGTGCTTATACTTCTCTGAAAAGTCGAATTTATCACCTGTTGGACGTTGCTTACATGTGTATACCATTTTTTAGGATTATCGACAGACAATTTAGACAGAACAGATATTATGACAGAATTTAGACGCTCAACTTGGCCGTTAGACCTGGGTAATCCAGTGGTAATCGGAATATGTTTAATATTTTCATTGATGCAATAATCTTCAAAAGCTTTAGAGGTAAATGCAGGACCTTTATCTGATATAATTCGAACTGGATTTCCAAAGATAGATTTTTGGATTTCTAATTTAGAAATTACTTCGGCAGCATCGGTAGATTTTGTGGGATACAACCAAACAAATTTTGTGAATGAGTCAATGACCGAAAGGATATGTTTGTAATTTTTATTAGTGCTTTCTAATGGACCTAAGTGATCAACATGGTACGTATGTAATGGAGTTTCGTCTTTTTCTATTGGGTGAAGTAAGCCTTCTTGTTTACCACATTTTCTATTAACTAAAATACAGGGAACACAATTTGCTATACATTTCTCAATTTTTTGTTTAACTTTAGGGATGTAAAAATCATTTTCTAAACTTTTCTCTGTTCTTGCAACTGCGTAATGACCTTTTTCGTGAGCGGCCTTGATTATATTCATTTGCATGTCTTCCGGTACAACAAATAAATCATTACCATTAACACATTTATAAAGAACATCATTTTTAACTAGATAATCATCATAAGATTTCACCTTTAGGATTTCTTTTATTGTTTTAATACGGTCATCGGTTTCTTGAGCTTGGATAATTTTTAAAGTTAAGCTATCTTGGATTACCATACAAATAGGATACCTACTTAATGCATCGACATGTCTCATACTGCTACCCTGTCTATGTTCAATAACATAATCAAAATCGGATAACATTATTGCCCATCTAGCTATTTTTGTACTCATTTCTTTTTTATCCATAGTCATTTTAAATGCATTACAATCGGTTACAATTTTAATTGGGATACCTAGCACATATACTCTAAACTTTTTCAGGGCTTCAATTACAGCTAAAACTTCTAATTCGTAACTAGTGTACTTCCGTTCAGCTTCGGTGGTTTTTTTACTTGCGAAATAAACTGGATGAAATTGATTATCTACTGGAGATTGTTGCATTAAAACAGCTCCATAGCCATCAATACTGGCATCACAATGGATTTCGGTCGCACTTTTGGGATTGTAAATTAAAAGTACTGGTTCTGACGACAAAATACGTTTGAGTTCATTAAAAGCTCTTTGTTCTTCTATATCGAATTTAAATTTTGAATCTTTTCTTAGCAGGTCACTTAACGGTTTAGCTATAACCGAATAATTTCTTATAAATTTTCGAAAGTATCCTGTCAATCCTAAATAACTTTGAACATCTTTGGTACACTTTGGTTCGGGAAAATTTATTACTGCTTTAGTCTTCAGTGGAGAGGGATACAATTTACCATTTATGATTCTATACCCCAAGAAATCAATTTCACGCTTCAAAAAATTGCGTTTTTTAAGATTTAATTCTAATCCATATTCCGATGCAGTTTCGAGTACAAGTTTTAATTTTTCTAGACCTCCAGCTTCGTTTTTAGCAGGTATTATTAAATCATCCATATAATTGACAACAATGTGATCTTTTAATAGGTTTCGAAATACATTATAAATATACTTTTGAAAAACACTAGGGCTATTGGTCAACCCGAATGGACATTTCAAAAATTCGTATTGTCCTTCATGAGTAACAAACGAGGTGTATTTCCGCGAGTCTTCTTCAACATCTACATGAAAGAAACCGTTTTTCAAATCTATGGTGGTAAATACTTCGGCAGAATGTAATTGGTCTATTACATCATCAATAACTGGCAAGGGGAAATGCTCACGTACTGTCTTTTTGTTAAGACATCTGTAATCAACACAAAGTCTCATTGTGTTATCTTTTTTCTTGACTAACACAACCGGCGAAGAAAAATTAGAAGAACTTTCTCGAATTATTCCCTGAGCTAGCCACTCCTCAATTTGGTTTTCGACTATTTTTTTCTCGCATGGCGGTAATCTTCGAGGAGAAGAACAAACTGGGATTTCGTCAGTTAAATTAATTTTCATTTTAACATCTACTGTTTTAGTTTTAATTGGTACATAATTTTCAATTAAAGAGTATAACTCTGAACGTAATTTTTTGTCAGCAATGTGAGTTAAATCAATTTTAGGCTCATCCAAAACATTTACAATATTAACTAAAAAGTCATTAGACTGAACTTCAGCTTTAAACAGTTTCACTTTATTCTCAGAAATAGTTAATGTACCTTGATGAATAACATCAGTGCCAATATTTAAATCGAAATTAATGCAACTGTCCTTAACGACAAAAATAGTAACTTTAAATTTTGAACCATCTACTTCGATTTCTGAATTGAATCAACCTTCTGGTTTAATTGAGGCTTTTCCTAGACCGGTCAAAGAGATACTCGTAGGTTTTAATTCTACAAAGCTCTTCAAATTATCATAAATACTTTTCTTTAACAAAGTCTTTTGGCTACCAGTATCTATTAAAGAGATTAAACGCAAAGAATAAAGCTTTATCTCTTTCAGAATTAAATCTTGGGATGTAATAATGTTTACTTGTGACTGAGCATTTTTAACACTTGTATCTTTAGATTTATTACATTGAAATGATTTATGACCATAAGCGTTACAAGCAAAACAAAGCGGCCCTTTATCTTTATTTACACAGTTAATACTCTTATGATTATTCCCGCCACAATTAAAACAACGCATATTTGGCTTTACAGGCTTAAATTTGTTCTTAACTTGAACTTCGGATTTAATTTTAGGCTTAGCTCCTTCATATTTATGAAATTTTGCATTTTCATACTCCGATCTTATTTTTTCATAAATCTTTAATTTTTGTTTAAATTCAGCAATATTGGGACAACCATACAAAAAAGATTTTTTAGAAATGGGGTCATTAATTCCATTTATTACATACTGAATAAGGGCAGAATCTTCAATATTGCCTTTTGAGCATAATTGTTTCTCATTTAAAAAATATTCATCTAACGATTCATGTGGTCTAATTTTTCTTTTGGACAGCAATTCGTGTAATTCAGCTGAATTGCACGTTTGACCAAATCCAGATATGAGTAGGGCTTTTAATTTAGACCACGAATTAATATTTGTTTCACTTTCAAGAAATAATTTTGCTTTGCCTGTCATACGGCGTTTAGCCAAAATCAATTTGTGCAAATCACTAACGTTAAATAATGAAAAAATATCTTCAAAATCGTCAATCCATTTATTAATATTTTGTACTTGAGTACCTTCAAACATTGTAATCATACTTTCAATATCATTAATAGAAATGCTTGGTTTAATAACATAATCAGGAATTAGAATTTTCTGATTTTCATTACTTTCACAATTAGAACTACCAGAATCATTTCTCATATTATTCTCAAAAACAGTTGAAATATTTTTAGTTTTATCTTGTAAATCATCATTAAATTCATCAACACTTTCGTCATCACTAAGAGTACCTACATCGGCTATCATATTAATTTTTAAAATATTAAAATCACATAAACTAGAAATTATTCTGGCAGCAATTTCATCAAAAGTTCCCGAATTATTTATACACAAAACATTGCAAATGGTAATTAAGTCGTTAACAGAAAAATTATCTTTAATTTCTTTGAATTTAGTTTGATATTCATCGGAATCTACTTCAAACGTAAACCCAGTAAAATTCCGAATTCTACGTCGATTATTTCTGTCACCGATTTCTCCAAAAATTAATTTGTGCAATATCTTAATACTAGCTGATTTTTCAGTTTTCAAAGAAAACTCTAATTCCTTTAAATCAACTAATTTTTCCATTATTGAAAAGAAAAATGAAATAATAAACTCACTTCATAATCAGATGCTCAGCTTCACACATTTAAACAGCATTGTTGTCGCAGTATCCAACAGCTTCATATCATTAAACATATATTCAAAAAAGATTTCCTCATAATAATTTCCAGCAAGGATTCCATCACAATTCTAAATAATAACGGCTTCCAGATTATTTAAAGTATATATATATTTCTTCTCTGTGGGCGTTCGTTTGTCTCGGTTCTGACACCAAAATTTATGGAGATTCTTCTTATAAAAGTTCTTTCGAACACATAAGTAAATAAACTCGGAGGTAAATTAAATTCTGACACCGTTTTTAAACTTTTAAATGACTTATAGTAAACGTTAATATTTACAAAAATATATTTACATATTAATATTTACAATTCGAACATTCAAAAGGAAACTTTAATTAAAACATCTTAATCGCGTCATCTTAATCAACATTCTTCTCAAGTCAACACCAACTCTCCCCACATTCCATCCAACGATCTCTTCCGTTCATTTCTTTTTTCTTCGGCTTTTCGTCTGAATGGAGTTTTTTCAGAAAATCGTCTGCTTTCTAAAGACCTTTTCTATCAGAGTTGCGATATGAAGAACCTTACAAGACATGATACTTGGCTGTTGGAGAAAGAATCGCTCCCACATTTATACCATTTCTAAGAAAAAATAAATCGATCACAGTAAAATCGAAATTTTATTCATAATACCTACTTATCTCAGTAATTTCCATAATATTAACAATTTAGATGAAACATGTTGGCTTTCTAATATTTAACATAAGTCGTGACTTTTTTACGAAAAAAAAAAATTGGGTTTTATTCATACCATTATTTAAAATATTTCGATAAAGGAGAAACTATTTTTCCGAAATTTTAAAACATTTTGTTTTGCGATACGTTTAAAGAAAGAAAAAAAAAGATATTTTCTTAATATAGCTGATGTTTGAATACATTGTTTTGGATATTTTCTTTAAATTATTTGAGGAAAATTAAAGTACATTATTATATTTAGAACTTCAGCTAAATTGCGGGGGAACATGTAAGTAATATTAAACCGAATATTTCTCCATATTTTACAAATTTCAGTAAATGGTAGTCATTATTTAAGAAAATACAAGCAAAAAAGAACAGAGAGTTGCTTTACAAACAGCATATTGAGATTTTGTAACTGTTAATACAATTTTGTGAAAGGAGGATCATTTACTAAATTAAAAATATGTAAATATTTACATTTAAATATCTTACTTTTTTTAAGCGTGCATTTCGACGTAGAAAAACAACAAATTACTAAGAAAACCTTACTACAAACATTAACTGTAAAATATGAACAATAAAAATATGAAAAGAAATGCATTTACATTTAAAGTAGAGATATAAATGAATAATTAGCTATTTATACCATTTCTAAGAAAAACAAATCGATCTTAGTAAAACCAAAATTTTATTCATAAAGCCTACTTATGTCTGTAACTTCCATAATATTAACAATTTAGAAGAAATATTTTAGCTTTCTAATCTAAATATATATGTACAAAAAAATCAAAAAATTGTTAAGCACAAAAAATAGATTTATTTGTGTCTATTATTTAAAATATTTCGAGAAAAAAGAAGATAAATTTTCGTAATTTTAAAACATTTTGTCCGGGGGCGCATTTAACAAGAAAAAGAAAAGATATTTTCATAATATTGCTGAGGTTTGAATACACTGTTTTGGATAATTTCTTTAAACTGTTCGTTGAAAATGAAAGCATATAATCAAATTTAGAACTTCAGCTAAGTTGCGGGGAACTTGAAAGTAATATTAAGCAGAATGCCTTTCCGTATTATACTAATTTCACTAAATATTCGTCATTTTTTTTAAAGAAAAGCAAACAAAAAAATATCGAGAGTGGCTTTTAAAACGGCACACTGAGAGTTTGAAGCAGTTAATACCTTTGTCAGTAGAGGATTATTCACTAGAGGGGAAAAAATAAATCTTTACGTTTAAATCTCTCTTTTTTTTTTTTTAACTGCATTTTCAGGTAGAAGAACAACAAATTTTTAAGGAAACCAAGCTGTAAACTTCAAGAGCGAAATATAAATAATATAAGTATGAAAAGAAATATCCTTACATTTAAAGCAGATATTTAAACAAATCTTTATTAGTTATTTATACCATTCCCAAATAATAACAAATAGATCACAGTAAAATCGAGATTTTATTCATAAAGCTTACTTATGTCAGTAATTTCCATAAAGTTAACAATTTAGATGAAACATTATGGCTTTTTAATTCTTAATATATAAGAAAATGCCGCAAAACTTTTAGCTGAAAAAAAAAGATTTATTTGTACCCATTATTTAAAATATTTCAAGAAAGAAAAGGCTATGTTTTGGTCATTTTAAAACATTTTGTACATTATGTACCTGGTGCAAATGTACCTGGGGTACATTTAAAGCGGAAAAGAAAGATATTTTCATAATATCGCTGTGGTTTGAATAGATTGTTATGGATATTTTCTTTAATGCATTTCAGAAAAAAAAAAGTATATAATCAAATTTAGAACTTTAGCTTAATTGCAGGGGAACAGGAAAGCAATATTAAGCAGAATGTTTTTTCCCTACTTTATAAATTTCATTAAATGTTCGTCGTTATTTAAAAAGAAAAAAAAGGAATGATATGCTTTTCAAATAGCATGTTGAGAGTTTGTAACAGTTATTATCTTTTTTGGGTGGATGGTTATTGACTAAAGGGAAAAAATGTAGATCTTTGCATTTAGATTTTTTTTTTCAAAAAACCTGCATTTCGTGATATAAAAACCACAAATTATTAAAGAAATCGCTCTACAAACTTTAACTGTAAAAGATAAAAAACAAATTGATCACAGTGAAATCGAAATTTTATTCATAAAGTGTACTTATGTCAGAAATTTCCATAATAATAACAATTTAGATGAAGGTTTTGGATTTCTAATTCTTAATATATAATAAAATAAGCTTTTTAAGAAAAAAATATCAACCGACTTCAAAAAAGCGCTAAAAAGAATTAAATAATTCTTTAAAATTCTCTAATGATAAAACGTTATCCAATAAGCACACATCGGATATCAGGTACCGGCATAAAAAACGGTTAAATTTAATATGTATAATTTAATATCCACCAAACATAGATTTTAGAGATAATATTATTTTACAAGAGATGAATTGACATATTTATGATTTAATTTATGAATATATACATATAAAAAGTAATGAATTACTTTTTGAAGTTGGTGCCAAACAATCACAATCGATAATGATTATTCCCATTTTAATTATAGTACTAGGCATAATTTAGCTACAATTCTTAATATACATCAAACAGTTTGGCACCAACTTCAAAAAGTAATTCATTACTTTTTATATGTATATATTCATAAAATAAATCATAAATATGTCAATTCATCTCTTGTAAAATAATATTATCTCTAAAATCTATGTTTGGTGGATATTAAATTATACATATTAAATTTAACCGTTTTTTATGCCGGTACCTGATATCCGATGTGTGCTTATTGGATAACGTTTTATCATTAGAGAATTTTAAAGAATTATTTAATTCTTTTTAGCGCTTTTTTGAAGTCGGTTGATATTTTTTTCTTAAAAAGCTTATTTTATTTCCTACTTTTTAGTTATGCATACCGTAATACATAATTATGTGTACTGGCACACGATAGCTCTCTGCAATGCATTACTAATATACGCACTTTGCTAAGTTCTGATGTATTCAGTTTACTTGTCACTGTTTGATTGTCAACTTTTCTGAAACCACTTACAATATCGGTTAGTATCGTTGTGAATCTTAAGAATTTCTTTGTATGGTAACTTCTTCAGACAAGATCTGCCACTTCGAAAAGCTACCGCATTTATCAAATCTTAGTCTGCATCGAATCCTACGGTCATCAAAAGTGGGTATCAAAAGGTGACAATCCATCAAGTAAAGTGTTCTTACACATAAGAGCGCGACATAGTGCTTCCATATATGAGCACGCAGCAAAATGACTTCATATATTAATGTATAGTAAAATGCCTTTCTAGTGTAGTCAGTCAAAAGTACTCCCCCTTCACTCAGAAAAAGTAAAAAGAAGGATTTTAGCAAAAATCGCACTATGCTTCAATCGATAAACAGCAACAATCTAAAACCTATACAGGCAGTAATGGCATCGGAAATGAGCAGTGGCGATTCGACGAGGAATCTGAAACTCATAACCAATACCTGGCTGCCTCTATAAGAGAGTGACAGCATTTGATTCCCAAATATTTCTTTTACAGACGCTTTTGTCCCAACTACACTGTTAAAAATTTGAAACTTTTGCTGTACACTGTTAAAAATCTGCTGCATTTTTTTGGTACACACTCCAGCGCGTGTATAGAAAACGGTTACTTGACTGCATTAAGGAGCATTCTCATAGGTCGCAGTAGAGACATTATATACAAGCGGCGGAGTGCGTTGCAACAAAATGCAGCAGATTTTTAACAGTGTATTATCACTTCACCGCTTACATAGAAAACGATTAGTTAAATGCATTATGAAGGATTCTCATCGATAAAAATAAAGATATTCTATAAAAGCGATGGAGTGACGATGCAGCAAAAGTTGCAAATTTTTAACAGTGCATTGCACTGCCAGGCATTTTTTATTATGGAATTTGATGATGATTTTCTGGAAGAATTCGATTGTACTCGTATGAGAAGTTAAGAAGATTGACGAAAATTGCCCGCTCAACAAGATGCTTGGTGACTCGTTTTTGTCCAGAATCGTTTCAACCAATTATATACTGTGCTACATGTGTCGTCATATTCATATCGAGGAATCCTACACTGTAAAAAAATTGACACTTTTGCTATATCATCACTCTATTGCTTTTATAGAAAACGATTACTTCACCCAATTACAAAGCATTCTCATGGGTCAAAAGAGAGATATTCTACAAAAGCAGGGGAGTTACGATGCAGCAAAAGGGTCACATTTTTTACAGTGACACTGTAATCGGAAATGAGCGGTGGTGTATTCGATGAGGAATCTGAAACTCATTACCTATACCTGGCTGCCTCTATAAGAGAGTGACAGCATTTTATTCCCAAATATTTCTTTTACAGACGCTTTTGTCCCAATTACACTACAAAAACTTTGAGCCTTTTGCTGCATCATCAGTCCACCGCTTTTATAGAAAACGATTACTTTACTGTGTTATGGAGCATTCTCATTGGTCATAAAAGACATATTCTATAAAATCTGTGGTGTGATGCTGCAGCAAATGGGCCAAATTTTTAACAATATATCATGGAGCATTCTCATGGGTTAAAGGAGAGATATTCTATAAAAGCGGGGGAATGACGATACAACAAAAGGATAAAAAATTTTACAGTGTACACTGTAAAAAATTTGGTCCTTTTGCTGCATCGTCAATCCACCGCTTTTATAGAAAACGATTATTTCAGCCTAATGTAGAGAATTCTCATGGGTCAAGAGAGAGATATTCTATAAAAACGGGGGAGTGATTATGCAGCAAAAGGGTCAATTTTTTAACAGTGTACACTGTTAATAAATGTGAACCTTGTCCAGTAAGGATTTCACACTTTGAAAAGATCGTGTGTCTATGTAAGTGTAACTTAAAAACATGAAAAATGAACGTTTCTAATTGGTCGATTGCTCCGAAAAAATATTGAATTTTAATGTTTTAATTTTTTAAAAAGTTCTAATCAACAGATTTTTATGAAATTTGAATGGGACCACATGGGCCCCATATGCTTTCAAACAAAAAAAGAATTATCAAAATCGGTTCATATTTACGAAAGTTATGCGTGAACAACAAATACATACAGGTCGAAATCATAACCTCCTTCTTGAAGTCGGTTAAAAATAAGTCGTGATGTTTTTAAGGATAAAAATTATTCATTATTACTCATTATTTAAAATATTTCGAGAATGAAGAAGCTAAGTTTTGGTAATTTAAAAACATTTTGTCCTGGGGTACATTTAAAGGAAGAAAAAAAAAAGATTTTTCATAATATCGCTGAGGTTTTAATACATTGTTTTTGGATTTTTTCTTCAAAGCATTTTGGGAAAATAAAAGTATACAATCAAATTTAGGACTTCAGCTATATTGCGAGGGAGCATGAAAGTAATATTAAGCATAATGCCATTCCATATTTTATAAACATAAGTAAATGTTCGTCGTTTTTATTATAAAAAAATAATTGAAAAAAATATGGGGACGTTTTAAAGAGTATATTAAGAGTTTGTAACAGTTAATATCTTTTGTGAGTGGAGGATTGTGTACTAAAGGAAATTAAAAAAATGTAGATCTTTGCTTTTATTTATTTATTTTTTTTTTCATTTAAAGTGAATTTCGAGGTAGAAAAAGAATATATTTTTTAAGAAAATCTCACGGCAAACTTTAACAGTAAAATATAAACAATAAAAGTATGGAAAGAAATACCCTTACAATTAAAGCAGAGATTTAAACAAATCTTTAATATAGTTATTTATACCATTTCTAAGAAATAACAAATCGATCACAGTAAAATCGAAACTTTATTCATAATGCCATTTATTCACTTATACCAGTATTTTCCATATTACGAACAATTTATATGAAACATTTTGGATTTCTTAAACTTAATTTATAAAAAAGTCGTGACTTTTTTAAGCAACACATACACACACACACACACACACACACACACACACACAAAAAAAAAAAAAAAAAAAAAAAAAAAAAAAGATTTATTTGTACCCATTGTTCAAAATATTTCGAGAAAGCAGAAGTTGTGTTTTGGTAATTTTAAAACATTTTGTCCTGGTCTACATATAAAGGGAAAAAATATTTTCATAATACCGCTGATATTTGATTACATTGTTTTGGATATTTTCTTTAAAGTATTCGGGGAAAATAAAAGTATGTATCCAAAGGAAAATAAAAGCATATACTTTGAAGAAAATAATAGTATATACTTCAGCTAAATTGCAAGGGAACATGAAAGTAACGTTGAGTAACGTTGAGAATGCTTTACCATAATTTGTAAATTTCAATAAATGTTCGTCACTATTTATGAAAAATCAAATAAACAAACAAACAACAAAAAAAAGAACTGGAAGTTACTATTCAAACTTCATATTGAAAGTTTGTAGCAGTTAACACCTTTTGTCAGTGGGGGATTATTCACTAAAGAGGGAAAATTTAGATCTCTTCATTTATTTTATTTTTCAAAAAAAAAAAAAAAAAAAAAAAAAAAAAACAGCATTTTGAGGAAGAAAAACAACAAATTTCTAAGAAAATCTCACTATAAACTTTTACAGTAAAATATAAACAATAAAAGTGTGAAAAGAAATACCCTTACATTTAAAGCAGGTATTTAAACAAATCATTAAGAGTTAATTATACCATTTCTAAGATATATGGTAAGGCGTACTTCTTAGATTTTTTTTGTTTTCTTTTTTGAAATTCTCTTTCAAACAACAAAAAAATTAAGAATTTATTCGTACCCATAATTTAAAATACTTCGAGAAAGAATGTTTGCTATGTTTGCTAATTTTAAGACATTTTGTCCTGGAGTACATTTAAAGCGCATAAGAAAAAATATTATCGTAATATCGCTGTGGTTTGAATGCATCGTAATTTGAATACAATGACACAATATCATTATTAAAAGTTGTATCATGTACTGTTGTATATAAAATTGAAAAATAGCTTTCCCTTAAGTTAAAATACTCTAGTTGTAGTAATCTTTAATACGGACAACGCACATCCAAACTCTTTTTAAGTATGTCTCGAAACGACTTATCTTTCAATTTCTAATCCAAACAAAGTTTTTTTAAAAAATAAAGAAAATATACATTCTAAGAGGTAAAATTCTCTTTCTCCAAAAAAGAATGATTAGATGAAAACATTTCAAAAATAACATGAAACACGAGTAACCTTCGAGCTAAGAGATTTGGTAACAATTCCGGAAGAAAAATGATGGAGCAAACGTATGCTTCACACATCTCAGCCACTATATTTAAAGTCTGCGAGTGACATATGAAATTAACCGGTCGCAAAAGAAAAATAGCCTCAATCCTTGAAACATAATTTCTACAAAAGGGACCGAGTAAAATTGTGATCAAAAGAGTATTTCGCAGTGACACTCCACTAAAATTACACTGTATTTCATTTTTCTCTTCTGTGCTGGTCTTCCGGAAAATCCCTTTTTCGATATTTTTTAATAATTTGGTTTTAATCTCCAGGAAATCAAAGAAATTTTCAGAACAGCTGATTTCCGGAGCAGCATAATAAATGAAGTTAACAGTGGCGTTCTTATTTGGCATCGTAAAAGCATGAAAATTTACTTTCACAGAACACCGCAGAAAACGAATTTTTCTGTTTAGGATGTAATAACCAGATAAAATAAGGAGTAATCTGATTATGGAAAATTTACTATTCGACATATTGAAGTTAAAAATTTCTGCCACACTATAGTTTTTCAGATTGTGCTCATAAACATTTCAGGGCGAGAAATAATGTTTCTTATTAATACAGAGACATACACAGCCTTTCAAAATTTTGACACCCCTTCGGAATTGTTTTTATTATTTTTAAATAAACAAAAATATTTGAAAATTATTTGCAACCTGCACTTGTAAATTTCATATTGTCCCAGTAAAATATCACAAAAGTGTATTTTTTTCAGAGATTGTCATAAATGCTATGCAGAGACAATATACTATTATCTAAAACTGTAATCGCGATTTTAAGTAATAACTTTTAATTATTATTTTGGTAAACAAAAATAAAGAATACCTTTCTCATAAGATAAAAGAATCTAGATAAAGTATTTTTTACTACAATTTACGCACATTTAAACATAAAAAAATCGAAATTTTTCTATTTTTCAATTTTATATACGAACAAAATTTTTAAAACGTGATGAAAATGTACATTCTAAGAGAGAAAAGATAGATAGAAGAAACCAGATAAATATTTTTTAACCTTTTCGGGTAGGATGTACTATTAATATTACATGTCTTTTAATGGAGTAATATTTTGTTTTAAAAAATACTTTTGCTTCTATTTACATGTAGTACAGTTAGGTATATGTCTTTATATTTACTATATGACTTCGTTTATGTTTAGGCATTTAGTAATAATAATTATTATTATTTCTTGCTTACTTTTCTTTTCGCCGTTTGCAATTCTTTTACTTTTAAACATATATTTCTCTCTTGAAATTTAAAATAAAAGTTAATATCCTGGACGAATCATGCGTAATAAAGCTCAAAAAATATTAGAAAGTTGTAATATAAATTATTGCAATACAATACTTTCTAAACATCTTCTTCCTTAGTCCATTGTCTTGAATAGCACGCAAAACAACAACATTCGTTATCTTTCAGGCAATGAAATATTCGTTAAACTCTTATTAATCTATTTAAAAAGCTGGTGTAAATGTCATTAATGTAAAGATATTTTTTTGTAAAACTGAAAAAAAAAAAAATACTCGAAAGGGTTTGGACCCGAAAGAGTTAATGCAGTTAATGTACATTTAAACTTTTTTTTTTTCATGTATATCCCGAAACGACTTATCTTTTAATTTCAAATCCAAACAGAGTTTTAAACTATATGATGAAAATATATATTCTAAGAGAGAAAATCCTTTTTGTCCAAAAAAGAATGATTAGATAAAAACATTTCTAAAATAACATGAAACTCGAAATACCTTCGAGCTGAGAGATTTGAGAATAATAACGGAAGAAAAATCAGAGAGCAAATGCATACTCCACACATCTCAAACAGTATATTTAAAGTCTGCGAGTGACACATCAAATTCCCCGTTCGGAAAAGAAAAATAGCCTTATTCCTTGAAACATAATTTCTACAAAAGGAACCGAACAAAATTGTGATAAAAAGAGTATTTTCGCTGTAACACTCCACTGAAATTATACTGAATCTGATTCCCCCCCCTGTGTTTGTCTTCCGGAAATCATTTTTTTTTTTGTACTGTTTTTAAAAGTTGGTTTTAATCTCCAAGAAATGCAGGAAATTTTCGCAACAGGAGATTTCGGGAGCAGCAAAATACATGAAATTATCAGTGACTTTATTATTTGACATCGTGAAAGCATGCTTTTAAATTATAATTAAGTTCTAAAAATAATAAAAGAATGTATTATCATGGGAAAGCCGTTTTTGTACTTAAAAACTTAAGTCCCAACTAAGTAACTAGTAACAACTAAGCAAAAAATGGGTTACAAAAATCAATTTTTACTTACAAAATAAAAGTTCAGTTAAACACACACTGTAATAAATTAGATAGAATAACAAATTATTATTAATAAAATGACCGCTCGCAAAAGAACAGCCACACTACTTAAAACATCATTTCTACAAAATGAACCGAACAAAATTGTGATAAAAATAGTATTTTCGTTGTGTCAGTCCACTGAACTTATACTGGATTTCGCTTTCTTTCATGTGCCTGTCTTCTAAAAAATCCTTTTATTGAACTGTTTTCATAAGTTGGTTTTAATCTCAAGGAAATCAAAGAAATTTTCGGAACAGCTGATTTCCGAAGCAGCAACTGTTTGATGTTTGCTTTTAAAGAAATATATATTTTCTCCTGAGGTACATTTAAAGAGGGGGAAAAGCTATTTTCATAATATCGTTGAGGTTTGAATACATTGTATTGGATATTTTCTTTAAAGCATTTAGGGGAAAATAAAAGTATATAATCAAATTTAGAACTTCAGGCAAATTGCGAGGGATCATGAAAGTAATATTAAGCAGAATGCCATTCCATATTTTATAAATTTCGCTAAATGTTCGTCGTTATTTAAAAAAGAAAAGAAAAGAATGTGGAGATGCTTTTCAAACAGCATATTACGAGTTTGTAACAGGTAATATATTTTGTGAGTGGAGGATTATATGCTAAAGGAAATAAAAAAAATGTAGGAGTCTGCTTTTAAATATGATTTTTTTCCATTTAACCTGCATTTCGAGGTAGAAAAAAAAAAACAAATTTTTAAGAAAACCTCACTGTAAATTTTAACACTAAAATATACACAATAAAAGCATGAAAAGAAAAATCCTTACATTTAAAGCAGCGATTTAAACAAATCATTAATAGTTCTTTATACCATTTCTAAGAAATAACAAATCGATCACAGTAAAATCGAAATTTTATTCATTAAGCGTAATTATACCAGTAATTTCCATAAAATTAATAATTTAGATGAAACAGTTTGGCTTTCTTAACCCTTTGTATCACCATGTTGCAGATCTGCAACATACCTAAAAGTAAACAGTACTTATGCAGTAAGGTTTAAAGCACGATTTTATTTATTGCTTCTATTTCCCAACACACCAGTTAATACAAATGAATCATTGGAACTTTCAACAGATGATGATATTGAGTTAATTTCTCATACCAAAGTTTTGTTTTTCATTTGGGAAGCTTCAGGTCGATATTGCAAAAATCAACTTAGTAAGTTTTGTCAAATTAAAAAAACTGGAGAAGTTGAAATGTAGATTTTGTTTAAAGGTAATTTTATGCACCTTAAATTTTTATATTAGAAAATGGACAATATTTACGAGAAGTATTAATTTTTGTTTTTTATAGATGTGAAAAAAAAATACCTTTTAGTCAATAATTATTTTAATCTTATGTTCTAAATTTTTAAACTATTTTTTAGATGCTTAAAAGGATGCATTCTAACTTCTGAGTCAATATTTTTCAAATCAAAGTTGTTGAGTCACAAAGGGTTAAACTTAATATATAAAAGAGGATTTTAAGGAAATTCTAAGGAAAAAAAAAAAGGATTTATTTGTACTCATTATTTAAAATATTTCAAGAAAGAAGAAGCTATGTTATGGTAATTTTAAAATATTTTGCCCCGGGGTACATTTAAAAGGAAAAAAAATATATTTTCATAATATAGCTAAGGTTTGAATACATTGTTTGGGAAAAATAAAAGGATATAATCAAATTTATAACTTCAGCTAAATTTCGAAGGAACATGAAATTTATGTTAAGCAGAATGCTTTACCATATTTTGTAAGTTTCAATAAGTGTTCATCATTATTTAAGAAAAAACAAACTAAAAAAGAATCGAGAGTTACTTTTCAAAAAGCATATTGACAGTTTGTAGAAGTTAATATCTTTTGTTAGCGGAGGATTATTCACAAAAGTGAAAAAAATGTTGTGCTTTGCATTTAAATATCTCTTCTTTTTTTTTCGAAAAAAACCTGCATTTTGAAGTAGAAAAACAACAAATTTTTAAGAAAATCTCATTGCAAACTTTAACAGTAAAATATAAACAGTAAAAGTATGCAAAGAACTATCCTTATATTTAAAGCAGAGATTTAAACAAATAATAAGAATTATTATACCATTTCTAAGAAATAATAAATTGATCACAGTAAAATCAAAATTTTATTCACTATATCAGTAATTTCCATAAAAGTAACAATTTAGATGAAACATTTTGGCATTGTAATATTTAAATATTTATGTGTCCCGCAGAATTTTCTATTCATGTTTAACGATTTAGAAAGTAGTAGCTTTGAAAATTATTGGTATGAGAATTTTCATTTAATATTTTTATGTATTTATTTATCTTACTCACGTAAAAAAATTAGTTTTAATATAAATTTTGTGTTAAATCAGCCTTTGTTTCCAAAAATAATTCGACGGAAAAACTCGGTTGGGACAATTAAAGTTTTAATATATAAGAATATGTCGCGACACTTTTAATCAATATAAAAAGGATTTATTTGTATCCATTATTTACAATATTTCAAGAAAGAAAAAAATATATTTTTGTAATTTTAAAACATATTGACCTGGGTACAAATAATGTAAAAAAAAAGATATTTTCATAATATCGTTGTTGTTTAAATACAATGTGTTTTATTTACAGTGACGTAATAATATTATTAAATGTTGTATCATATATTATTGTATATAAAATTCAAAAATACCTTTCCCTTAAGTTAACATAATCTAGTTGTAGTAATTTTTAATATGGGCAACGCGCATTCAAACTTTCTTTAAAGTATGCCTTGAAACGACTTATATTTCAATTTCAAATCCAAGCAAAGTTTAAAAAAAATAAAATAAAATAAAGAAAATATACATTCTAAGAGAGAAAATCCTCTTTCTCTAAAAAAGAATGATTAGATGAAAACATTTAAAAAATAACATGAAACTCGAATAACCTTCGAGCTGAGAGATTTGTTACAGATCCGGAAGAAAAATCAGAGAGCAAACGTATGCTTCACACATCTCAGTCACTATATTTAAAGTCTGCGAGTGACATATGTAATTAACCGTTCGCTAAAGAAAAATAGCCTCAATCCTTGAAACATAATTTCTACAAAAGGGACCGAGCAAAATTGTGATCAAAAGAGTATTTCGTAGTGACACTCGACTGAAATTATACTGGATTTCAATTCTCTCCCCTGTGCTTGTCTTCGAAAAAAATCCCTTTTTCGATTTTTTTTTTTGGGGGGGGGGGGTAAATTGGTTTTAATCTCCAGGAAATCAAAGAAATTTTTAGAACAGCTGATTTCCGGAGCAGCATAATAAATGAATTTAGCAGTGACGTTGTTAATAACATCGTGAAAGTGAAAAATTTGATTCGACAGAACACTGAAGTAAAGCGAATTTTTCTGTTTAGGATGTAATAGGATTCAAATTATCAGAATTCTAAATTACTGCATATTGATAAAATAAAGAGTAACATGATAATAGAAATTTCATTATTTGACAAATTGAAGTTTAAGATTTCTGTCACTCCTTAGCTTTTCATTGTGTCCTCATAAACAGTTTAGTGCGAGAAGGAATTTTTTTTATTAGTACAGAGACATACATGTCTTTTCAAAATGTTGAGACCACTTTGGAAAAATTTTTATTGTCTTTAAATACTCAAAAATATTCGAAAATTAATTGCAAACTGCACTTGCAAATTTCATATAGTCCCTGTAGAATATCCCAAAAGTATATATATTTTTTTCAGAGACTGTCATAAATTCCATGAAATGACAGCATACTATTATTTAAAACTGCAATCACAATTTTAATTAATAACTTTTAATTACTTTTGTAAGCAAAAATAAAGAATAGCTTTTCTCTTAAGATAACATAATCTAGATGAAGTATTTTTTATTGTAGTTTACGCACATTTTAACTTAAAACTAAATCTTGAAACTTTTCTATCTTTCGATTTAAAATACAAATAAAGTTTTTAAAAAGTGAAAAAAAAAATGTAAAATTTAAGAGAAAAAAAGATAGATAGGAGAAATTAGATGAAGTATTTTTAACCCTTTCGGGTAGGCTGTACAATTAATAGTACATGTTTTCAATGGAGAATTATTTTGTTTTATGAAATACTTTTGCTACTATTTAGGGGAAGATGGGGTACTTGAACCATTTTTTAAATTTAAATTTTTAAATTTTTTTTATAATTTCATAAAACAAAATAAAATATTGAAAATGAAAATTTGATATTTTTTCTTCAACTGAAAACCACTTTCAATTAATTTTGAACTATTTTTCTATGTCTAATAATTTTTTACTTTTTGTTGTACATCGTGGCTCAAGTATCCCCATGAGGGGGACACTTGATTCATGCTGAAGGGATACTTGAGCTAGTGTGGAAAAATACCCACAAAAGTAATTTTTTTCGCTTTAATTTTACACAAATATTGTACAGAATGTTAAATTATGATACAAAAAGTACTTCAAAACCAATTGAGATTGGAATTCAGATGTTTCAGCTCTTTGGTAACGTGTTTGAAGAACAAATTCACATCTTTTTACTTTTACCTACGTTGTAACTCAATAGTGCCCTCTGTTGGGGACAATAGAAGTCATTACTTTTATTTAAAAAAAGTTACAGTAACAGAGGTTACAATTTCAATTAAAGTATTAGAGATTATGACCTGTAAAACAATTTTAAAAAGTTATTTTAATGTAATAAATGTTAAATTGAAAACTATGTTTACATTTATCTAAACAGGCTATTTTGTTAGTCAAAATGAAAAATAAAACAGATATTTTCATTGAAAAAATATAAATTTTGAAACATTTTTTTTTCTAAATAATTTTTTTTAAAGAAAAAAATATACTCCTTTTTATCTAGAAAAAAATCTATTAGTGAATATAAGGACGTACTTTTATTTTTTGTTTGTTTCACTCATGTCTAATTTCCTAGTGGGGATGATTGAGCCATAGCTCAAGTATCCCCAATCTCACTGGCTCAAGTATCTCCATTACCACTATTTTTGTTTAACAGAGTTTTACTAAGTAAAGCATGCAGCTATTTGAACTATTTTAGATTCAAAATACAATTGAAATTATACTTATTAAGTTTATATATATTGTTGAAACTTTAAACAAAACTTTGATTACAAAAAAAAAAAAAAAAAAAAAAAAACATGCAACTAAATATTTATTTCTGATAGGGAAAAAACAACTATTAATCACCATACTTTCAAAATGGTACCAAGCTATATTATTTCTGTTTTACATGTTCAGAACTATAAATTTGTTACCATATTGCCAGTTTTAGAAAGAAAAATTAACCAACTGTAGAGATAATAGGGGTGGCTCAAGTATCCCCTATGCTCAAGTATCCCTACTCTCCCCTACATGTATTAATGTTAATATATGTCTTTGCATTTACTATATGACTTCATTTACGTTTAGACATTTAGTAATAATAATTATTATTATTAATTTTTACTTAATTTTCTTTTTGCCGCTTGCGATATTTTTATTTTTAAAGTATATTTCACTCATTAAATTTAAAATAAATGTTACTTTCCTGAAAAAATCGTATGTTATAAAGCGCAAAATGTATTAGAAAGTTGTAATATAAATTATTGCAATCCAGCATTTTATAAACATCTTATTTCTAAGTCTATTGTTATTGAATAGTACACAAAACAACAACATCGTTATCTTTCAAACAATGAAGTATTCGTTAAATTCTAATTAATGTTTTTGAAAAGCTGGTGTTAATGTTATTAACGCAAAGGTAATTTTTTGTAAAAATGGAAAAGAATTTGGACCCAAAATGATTAATGCAGTTAACGTACATTTAATTTTTTAAGTATATCTCGAAACGACTTATCATTCAATTTGAAATCCAAACGAAATTTTAAAAGAATGCTGAAAATATACATTTTAAGAGAGGAAATCCTCTTTCTCCAAAGAAAAATGATTAGATGAAAACATTTCTAAAATAACATGAAACTCGAAATACCTCCGAGCAGAGAAATTTGTTAAAAATTGCGGAAGAAAAATCAAAGAATAAATGCATACTTCACACATCTCAAACAGTATATTTAAAGTCTGCGAGTGACATATGAAATTAACTGTTTGCAAAAGAAAAATAGCCTCAATCCTTGAAGTATAATGTCTACAAAAGGGACCGAACAAATTTGTGATAAAAAGAGTATTTTTGTTGTGACACACCATTGAAATTATACTGAATCTGATTTTCCCCCCCCCCTGTGTTGTCTTCTGGAAAATCATTTCTTGTACTGTTTTAAAAGTTGGTTTTAATCTCCAGGAAGTTAAAGAAATTTTCGGAACAGCTGATTTTCGGAGCAGCATAATAAATGAAATTATCAGTGGCGTTATTATTTGAAATCGTGAAAGCATACTTTAAAACTATAATTAAGATCTAAAAACAATAAAATAATGTATTATCATTGGAAATGCGCTTTTGTACTTAACAAAAACGAAGTAATTAGTAAGAACTAAGCAAAAAATATGGATTACAAAAGTCCATTTTTACTTACAAAATAAAAGTTCACGTAATTAGAAATTGTAATAAATTTGATGCAATCACAAAATATTATTATTTAAAGATGTATCAAATACTTTTGCATACAAAAATAAAGAATATCTTTCTCGTAAGTTAAAATAATCTAGGTGTAGTAATTTTTGATGTGGTTAATATTCAATTAGACTTTTTTTTCAAGCATATTTTGAAACGACTTATCTTTCAATTTGAAATCCAAACAGAGTTTTAAACTGAACGATGAAAATATATATTCTAAGAGAGAAAATCCTCTTTGTCCAAAAAAAAAATGATTAGATGAAAACATTTGAAAAATAACATGAAACTCGAAATACGTTCGAGCTGAGAGATTTGGTAAAAATTGCGGAAGGAAAATCGGAAAACAAATGTATTATACTTCAAACATCTCAAATACTATATTTAAAGTCTGCGATCGGCTAATCAAATTAACCGTTCGCAATAGAAAAGTAGGCTCACTACTTGAGACATAATTTCTGCAAAAGGGACCGAATAAAATTGTGATAAAAAAGAGTATTTTTGTTGTGGTACTCCACTGAAATTGCACTGGATTTCGTTTTTCTCCTTGTGATTGTCTTCCGGAAAATCCCTTTTTTGACCTGTTTTCATAAGTTGGTTTTAATTCCCAAGAAATCAAAGAAATTTTCGGAACAGCTGATTTCCAGAGCAGCCTAATAAATGAAGTTAGCAGTGGCGTTCTTATTTGGCATCGTGAAAGTGAAAAAATTAAATTCGACAGAACACTGATTTAAAGAATTGTTTTCTGTTTAGGATATGATAAGAATCTAATTATGAGAATTCTATACTACTGCATATGTATAAAATAAAGAGTACCATGTTTATATTCAATATATGACAAATTGGTGCTTGAATACAGCTCAATATATGATTCAATATATGACTAATTGAAGTTAAAGATTTCCATTACACCCTTCTTATCAAAGTGTGCTCATAAAAAAAAATCAGGGCTAGAAAGAATGTTCCTTATTATACAGATGCATACACTGCTGGCCAAAAATATGAGACCACTTCGAAATATATTTTATTGTCTATAAATATTAAAAAAGATATTTGAAGGCAAATTGCAAAATGCACTTGCATATTTTCTTTAGTCTTGTAGAATATCACAAAAGCAAATTCTTTGGTTTAATTGCCAATAAAGGGTGCAATAAATACATTATTTCCAAACATCAACGAATGTCATGTATGAGTTGATATTGTATAGTATGATCGTTGTTATTTTTTTTTGTGCCTCCCAGGAAGTCATTTATTTAGCAGTCGTTTTAATTTTTCTAATCATCGATTTAACTATCATTTTGTCTTTTTAAATATGATTTTTTGTTAAGATACACTATTTTGTCGAAGCTCTTCGTGCGCTTTCATATTCAGTCTAATTTTATGGTTAATTTTGTCAAGGCGTTTTAAAAAATAGAGGAAATTCAGGAAATCTGCACCGATTCATTATCTGCCATCAATGTAAAATGAATAGTGCTTACTTAACAGGCGATTAAACAATCAATTATAGATGTTAAATATTAATTTTATTTAAAAATTTTAATACTTTCAAACTTTTTCCAAACAGGTCCTTCCTCAGAGAATATTTTCTTTTATAAATACAAATATAAGATTTCATTTTGAAAAAATGAACGAGACTCGTGGCTTAAAGATTGAGTTAGTAATAATTTAGGTGAACTGTAAAAAAAATTATTTGATTGTTTTACCATGAAATTTTAATGCGTCATTTTCTCAAATTGTCAGGATTTTATTTTTAGGATGTTAAACCATAAACTGGGTATATTATAAGACAGGGCATCATTGCACACTCTATTACTCTTGCATAGTAATACTTGCATACTAGGGTGGAGCGAAAAAAAATTTTTTTTGAAAATCAAAAACGGGTAGGTGCCAAAAGTTGCCTTTATACTAGTACATCAACTGCGTGAAATTTTACCGCTGAAAAAAAATGGCTTGAGTCTGCGCTTTTGCTCCAAAAATCGAAATTTTGGGTAAAATTTGTCATTTTTTTTACATTTTTTCAAAAAAATTAAAAAATTCCTACAGAGCTGGTTAGTATTTAAAAGTGTTGCTTAGACCTTTATATTTATCTGCTTAACATATTTAAACTATAAAACAATATCTGTAGTCTGTATATTTGGAGCAAATATGACAACTTTTTGTGAAAAATCAGCGTTAACCTCTCTATTGGAGCATACAACGAAATGTTGTTTTGAATGCATTTCTTAACTAGCTGCTTTCAAAACTACTGTGTATGTAACTCATAGAGGTGGTTGCATTATCCCACCCGTCTCAACCACCCAATCATCTATTCCCAGTGTTTTATTTATGTATTAATTGTTATTTTTTTTTACCGAAGACGAGTATAAGTTTTCTATGTATCAAAGTAATATATCTCTTCTTTGTATTCACTGACTTTGCATGATTTGGATCATGCTGGTGTGACCTGCTGCACGTATACCATGTATAACAGAAGAGAAGTTGAGTAATGTATTGGGTATGTTCTTAATTGAACCTATTCAGCAGTCTATTATCTTCATTAAAATTTCATGCAATTAATACATTATGATTGGAAGTTCTGTTATCACAGCATTCTTTCAATCAATTACATTTTATATGCAATGATTTGCCTAAACATTGATTGTATGAATTCAATTTCTAGTATGTCATCATTTATTGAACCTATTACATTGAATATATGTTGAGAAGCTAGCTGTTTAATATTATGACGATCGTCACAGATGATTGCAAACAAAATTTGCGTGTAAAACAACAATATTTCTAAGGAAGTTTTAGCATGCTTTATGTCGTTTCCTGTGTTATTCCGTAGTCCAGTAATTTCTAATAAGATTTTAGATCTATTATTTAGGTGTGTAGTACATTTGGTATACCCGCGGCATAAACTTGGATTATACATTTTGTGAGTGAACATATAGACGCTGATTGCCAATCTCTGCTTATATAAAGCGGAAAATTTCATTAACTTTATGAGCTGTCTTTTGTGTGAGATGTTTTCTAAATTCCTATTCCCCATTCTTTCTGAGAAATGGCTTTCCTTATGAATTAGCTTTGGAATCTCCGACAGAAATTTCTAGTGTGTTCTGAGTATCTTTTTCTCAATTTAAGAAAATATTTTTTCAAAATTATTCTCTATTTTATAAAAAAAATTGCAGTAGGAAGTGAATAGTACGTAGACAAAGATTTTCCTTATTGATCCAGTGAATCCATGTAGCTTAGAACGTTTTATATCGACTTCTCTGATAACTGACGCAGAGGAAATTCACTGGAGTTGAAGTAGCGAATGATTCAATATTATACACAATTCTAAGCTTACCCCATGCAAAATGGTTCACAGTGACAAATAAAATTCTCCTAATTTTAAATGAGCACTTAGTCGATTAGAATCCGTACATTCCCTCATAAAGTACTATGCATTATAAGTTTATGCCCAGGACATTTCACCATCAAATGCTGTCCACTCATAAAAAGGAGATCTAAAAGTTAATAGGAAATTACCTGGATACGAAAACACTTAGAAAACGGCATAAAACTAATGCAAAAAAAAGTTATTTACAAACGCGGTTGCTTTACACATGGAGAACAAATTTTCATTGCAATTCTCTCTGACGATCACCATCACATTAAACAGCTCGCTTCTCAACGTATAAAAAATGCAAAAGTAGAATAAATGATGGCATACTTATAGTTGAAATATCTGAAATCATCTTTGAGGCAAATCATTACGTAAAAAAAATACAATTGACTGAAAAAAATGTTGTGGTAACAGAACTTCCAATCACTATTCATCAACTGAATGTAAGTTTGATAAATATAATAGATGGCCGAATATTAATCCCTTTAATAATATTCCCGTGCATTACTCTGCTTGTCATTTTCTTTTGTATAAGCTGTAAAAATATACATGAAGATAGTTACAGCAGCATGTGGATGCAAAGAACAGATAAACAAGGTGGAAGCATCGAAAACATGCCAAATTTTTATAAAGAAAATCACAGATCAATGTATAAATAAAACACTGTACTAAGATGATCGAATAGTTGGGCCGGGTGGTATAGGAAATATAGCCACCTCCACGACGCATGTCCAAGGTAGTTTTGAAAACAAGAGCTGCATTAAAAACAATTCGTTGTATGATCCAATAGAGTGGTAATGCTGTTTTCTGACTAAAAGTTGTCTGTTTTGCTCCAGCTATAGGGAATAAACATATCGTTTTATAGTAATATGTTAAGCAGATAAATATAAAGGTCTAAGCAACACTTTTAAATACTAACCAACTCTGTAGGAATTTTTTAATTTTTTTGAAAAAATGTAAAAAAATGACAAATTTTACCCAAAATTTCGATTTTTGGAGCAAAAGCGCAGACTCAAGCCATTTTTTTTCAGCGGTAAAATTTTACGCAGTTGATCTACTAGTATAAAGGCAACTTTTGGCACCTACCCGTTTTTGATTTTCAAAAAAAATTTTTTTTCGCTCCACCCTATTGCATACTATGCAAGAGTAATAAAGTGTGCAATGATGCCCTGTCTTATAATATACCCAGTTTCTGATTTAACATCCTAAAAATAAAATCCTGACAATTTGAGAAAATGACGCATTAAAATTTCATGGTACAACAATAATTTTTTTAATTTTTAATTTTCTATTTATTTTATTTTTTTACACTTAAAATATTACTAACTCAATCTTCAAGCCACGAGCCTCGTTCATTTTTAAAATGAAATCTTATATTTGTATTTATAAAAGAAAATATTCCCTGAGGAAGAACCTGTTTGGAAAAGGTTTGAAAGTACTAAGATTTTTAAATAAAATTAATGTTTAACATCTATAATTGATTATTTAATCTTCTGCTAAGTAAGCACTATTCATTTCATGTTAAAAGCAAGGTGAAAATTTCATTCCGTCATATATTTTATACTTATTTACTGCCATCAATGTTTTATATAATGAAGGTGTATCTGAACGTGTGATTACCGCTCAATTAAAATTATCGAAGATAAGTTTCATCACATAGCCTTTCGATACAACGAAACAAGCAGAAAAATTAGGATCGTACTCGGTCAGTGAGGACGAGAGCAACCACTTCCAGTAAGGATATATAGAGTGCTGTCACCAGCAAGTGAAATAGATGCTTAACAGGGACAAAAATCTTTTGCTGAAGTAACAAAACACCAATCCAAATCTATATCACTTAATACGGTAAAAAGAAAACTAAAAGACGTTAATTTGTTTGGTCGAGTTGATCCGAAAACTGATATTAAGGCCGACAAGAAGAAGAAATGAATGCAATGGATCTGAATTTATTTTACTTTTTTATGTGTAAAAAAACTGTTTAATTTATTTAAAATCAGATACTTAAAAAAAGTGTCAGAAACAATAAAATAATTTAAAAAAAGAAGACAAAAACCCGAATCAAATGAACTGAAATACATAAAAGTCTAATCACTTTGAAAATACCAATTTATCGGAAACACAAATTATGAAAAATCACTTTTAAATGAAGTAGGTCGTGGCATTTAAATAGACAGCGATGAAATGAAATTGCTTTAAACTGCGTTGATAATACTCGGATTTTTATGAAACTTCGTCAGAATGTACTGGGATCATTAAAACTAATTCAAGCTAAAAATGAGAATCATCATTTTTAGCTTATATTCATATATATATATATATTTAGCAAATATTTTCATCATTTTTCAGTGAAAGAAGCGTAACGAGCCCTTTATACTAGAAAATAAAAGTTGAATTAACCCCTTGAAGGGCGGTGGTATAAAATAAATACCACTTAATTTTTATTCAGAAATGCCACACTGGCACCAGTATTTTAAAAGGAAAAGCTAAAAGTTATCAACGATATGAAGAAAAGCATTTATCTATTTTGAAATAAATTTGGTTTTGGATTCTGGTGTCATTTAATCATTTCAGCCTTTTATGAATGGAAGTGCTTTGCCCCTCAAAGGGTTAAATCACAGACTGTAATAAATTACAGTCTGTACACACTCTGTCTGTTACACACAAAATAAATTCCATGCAATGATAGCCTACTTTTATGTAAAATTGTATCAAGTATGTAATTTTGTGTTAAAAAATAAAGAATACCTTTCTCTTCAGATAAAAGAAGCTAAATGAAGTATATTTAATGCAGTTAACGTACATTTAAACTTTTTTTAAGTATATCTCGAAACATTCTATATTTCAATTTTGAATACAAACGAAGTTTAAAAAAAAACTGAAGATAATATACATTCTAAGAGGGAAATCCTCTTTGTCCAAAAAATATGATTAGATAGAAATATTTGAAAAATAACATGAAATTCGAAATACTTTCAAGCTCAGAGATTTGGGGAAGAAAAATCAGAGAGTAAAAGTATGCTTCACAGATCTCAAACACTATATTTAAAGTCTGCTAGTGACACATGAAACAAATAGTTCTGAAAAGAAAAATAACCTCACTCCTTGAAAAATAATTTCTACAAAAGGGACTGAACAAATTATGATAAAAAGAGAATTTTCGTTGTGACACTCCACTGAAATTTCACTGGATTTAATTTTACTCCCCTGTGCTTGTCTTCAGGAAAATCCTTTTTTTGAATTATTTTCATAAGTTGGATTTAATCTCCAGGAAATCAAAGAAATTTTCCGAACAGCTTATTTCCCAGAGCAGTACGTGTTTCATTTATGCTTGTAAAATATAACTAAGTTCTAAAGACAATAAAATATTATAGTATTATCGAAAAGACGCTTTTATACTTAAATTTTATAAATCTAACATGTCATAAACAATTAAGTAAAAAAATATATTACAAAATTCCATTTGTACTTACAAAGTAAAAGTTCAGTTATATCCGACTCTGTAATAAGTTAGATGTAATGACAAAATATTATTTGTAAAAATTTTATCGAAAATTTTTGTAAATAAAAATTAAGAATACCTTGCAGTAATTTTTAATGCGGTTAACGCGCATTCAAACATTTTTAAAGCATATCTCGAAAAGACTTATTTTTCAATCTCAAATCAAAACAAAGTTTTAAAAATATTGAAGAAAATGTACATTCTAGGATGGAAAAACCTCTTTCTCTACAAATGAATGATTATATGAAAACATTTCGAAATTAACATGAAACTCGAAATAACTTTGAACTGAGAGATTTGGTAAAAATTGCAGAAGAAAAGCACAGACGAAACGTATACAGGGTGTTTATAAAGTCCCGGACCCATTTTGATGTTTAATAACTCATAAAATAAAAAAGATAAATTAAAATTAATAACATAAATGGTTAGGTAGTCTGAAAAAGTTTCATGACGCTTGTCAATGAACTTCCATGTGTGTCCCCTTCGTTGTACGGAGAATATCAAGTCGATAGTCAATTTCACGTCAGGTAGCGACAAGCATGTTGGTATCCATTGACTATCGACTTGCTATTCTCCGTGCGACGAAGGGGGCACATGTGGAAGTTCATTGACAAGGGTCATGAATCTTTTTGAGACTATCTAACCATTTATGTTATTAATTTTAATCTATCTTTATTATTTTATGAGTTATTAAACATCAAAATGGGTCCAGGACTTTATAAACACCATGTATTTCACGCATCTCCAGCACATTTTTTAAAGTCTGCGAGTGACCTATGAAATTAACCGTTCGCAAAAGAAAAATAGCCTCACTCCTTCAAACATATTTTCTGCAAAAGGGACCGAACAAAATTGTGATAAAAAGAGTATTTTCGTTGTGACACTTCACCGAAATTACACTGGATTTCATTTTTCATTCCTGTGCTTGTCTTCCGGAAATTTTCTTTTTGAACTGTTTTTATAAGTTGGTTTTAATCTCCAGGAAATCAAAGAAATTTTCGGATCAGCTGATTTCTGGAGCACAATAATAAATGAAGTTAGCAGTGGCTTTGTTACTGGGCATCGTATAGCCATGAAAATGTAATTCGACGGAACACTGAAGTAAAGCGAATTTTCTGTTTAAGATGAAATAAGAATATAGTTATGATAATTCTAAGCCACTGCATATGGATAAAATAAAGAGTACCATATTTACGGGAGCTTCAATATTTGACTACCTGAAGGGAAAGATTCCCGTCACATTTTAATTTATTATAATTTGTTCATAAATTATTCCGCGCGAGTAAGAATGGTTCTCATAGTCTAAGAGCCAACAACACTGTTTCGTAATAAATACTAGAATCTCTATTAATCTAAAAATCTCTTACCTCGGTGTAGGTTATTCGCTTTTAAGTGGTTTATCTCGTCTGAATGATAAGCATATTCTTCAATGAAACATTCCTTTGGACGAAACTATAACATTTAATTTACAGGACGAACACATATTACATGAACAATATTACTTTTCTTTTGCATCTCAATTTATGATGCGTACAAATGTACGTCTCATTCTCGTTTGCTCAGAACAATCATAGAACAACAACAAAACAAAACAAAAATAGAATACAAAGAAAGTCATTAGTTCACGCAGCTTGCAAAATGGTCGTGTGCCATGGAGTTTCGAAGTTTAGAGTATGAAAACACAACATCCTCCGGCCCAGAAAGATAAGCTATTCATCTTTACAGGAAAGTTCCAATGGGTATAAGTGTTGGACTGCTCGCCGAATAAAATTACCTGTTGCTAGTCTTATGGTGCATGCACGAACCTTTCCGTCTCTACCAGGATGGATATCTGTAACAATGCCTAATTTCCACAAGAGCCTTGGTTGATTGTCTTCTTTGATCTGAACGACAGCTCCTTTTATTATATGTATGCCTTTGGAGTGATCAGTATAATGGAGAGATTTTAAGTCCATCAGATAAAACTGTTTCCACTTCAACCAAAACTGTTGCACTAAGTTTAACCTATATCTATATCTGCGAGTTAATTCATTTTTTGTAGAAGGAGTGATTCTTGTCTTTTCCGGTGGCAACGCTGTAAGTCTTTTTCCCACAAGAAAATGTGCTGGACACAAGGGAGTTGGCTCATTGGCATCACTGGACACAAAAGTTAATGGGCGGGAATTCAAAATAGCTTCCACTTCCAGTAAAGTAGTTTCAAATTCTTTGTAGTCTAATGAAGATCTTCCAAGGATTTTCTTCAGGCACATCTTCGTTGAACGCACTAGTCGCTCATAAAATCCTCCCCACCACGCTGCTCTTTCTACGATGAATTTCCATTTAATTCTTTTTTCACTAAAATAATTTTGCACCTCGGGATTCTTTATCAAATTCCACAGTTGCTGTAAATCCTTCTCCGCTTTCTTGAAGGTCTTAGCATTGTCAGTGTAAATAATCTTGCAAATTCCACGCCGTGAGATGAATCTTCGAAAAGCCATTAAAAATTCGGTTGTTGTTAAATTCATAACAATCTCTAAATGTACCGCTCTTACTACTGCGCAAGTAAATAAAGCAACGTAAATCTTTGCACCATTTTTTAGATATAAAGGACCTAGAAAATCTGCCCCAGTGACTTCAAATGGTGATGCTTCTTTAATTCTATCTGGAGGAAGGGGCGCAATATCTTGACAATAAGGCTTGGTGCTGAAATTTTTACAGATGATACAACCTCTTATTATACGCTTTACTTGCTGCCTACCTTTTAAAATCCATAATCTTTCTCTTAATTGGACAAGTGTTTCGGAAACTCCAGCATGAGCTACTTCTTCATGAGCTTCTCTGATTTGAAGATCTGTAAAATGACTTTTGCTTGGAAGGATAATTGGATGAGCTTCTGCATAACTTAAATTTGAATTTTGGAGTCTTCCTTTTAATCGAATGATTCCATCTTCGTCTAAGAACGGATTTAAATTTAGAATTTTGGAATTTCTTGGGACTAATTTCTTCTTAAATAATGCTTCTTTTTCTTCTGGAAAGAACCTTTCTTGCGTCTGTTTTATCCAATATTGCTCTGCTTTCAACATTTCTTCAGCACTCAAAGGTCCCGAAAGTTTATTAGCATGTTTCTTTGCATTATTCGCAAATCTTAATATCCAACAGGTGATGCGTAGTAGTCTAGTAATCGTACTGTAATTTTCAATTTTAAAAATTGTATTCTCTCCTTGAGTCACACAGCTAGTTTGGACAATTTTTGTTCTCTTTGATTTTCTTTTCTCTTCTTCAGCGACTTTGACATCAATTACTTTTGTTTCTTGAGGCCAGTATGTTTCATTTTCTTGCAGCCACTTGGGTCCGTTAAACCATGCATTATTTTTTAAAAGTGATTCTGCTTTTTCACCTCTGGTTAACAGATCGGCTGGATTTTCTGAGCCAGGACAGTGTGACCATAAACTTGGATTTGCTTTTTGTTGTATTTCTCGAATTCTATTTTGAACAAATGGCTTCCATTCCTCGACATTACTTCTGATCCAATGCAGGACAATCATTGAATCCGTCCAAAAATGTAGACTTGTTTTCATTTCTTTGAAAAGATGTTCATTAACGTAGGCTGTTAGTCTAGTCCCAACTATTGCACTCATGAGCTCTAATCTTGGCAGAGATAATTCCTTGATTGGAGCAACTCTGACTTTGGAAATGACAAAACTAGTAAATATTTGTTCATTGGCACGATATCTTAAATATATAACAGATCCATAAGCTTTGGAACTAGCGTCGTTAAAACAGTGTAGTTGTACATCTTGAATTGCATCTTTTGAGTGTTCACCAAAATAATATCTGGGAATCTCTACAGCTTCAATAGAACTTAGTTGCTCGCACCACTTAATCCATTTATTGTGCATGTCTTCATTTAATTTATCTTCCCAATTCAGACCTTCTTTCCAAATTTCTTGCATAAGAATTCTTGCAGTTACTGTAAAAGGGTTTAAAATTCCTATGGGATCATACATCTTTCCTATCATCATTAAAACTTCTCTTTTGGTTACACCGCTGTTCTTATTTTCATATTTCATAAAATTCTGCAATTCAACTTTTAAATTATCTTCTTGGGTATTCCATTTATAACCTAAAACTTTTGTACAAGCAAATTTTTGATGGACAGCTTCCTCTTTTGAATCAAATTGCGATTGAAGACTTCTGTAATTTGTAGTCCACTTGCGCATATTGAAATTAGCATCTTTCAAAATGCTCTTAACCTCAGCATATACCTTCAGACCTTGAGCTTCTTCATTCACACCAGTAAGTAAATCATCGACATATAGACATTTATTTAGTATATCAAATGCTTCTGGAAATGTGGATTTGTATTTATTAATATGATGTTTTATCGTTGCAGATAACAGAAATGAACTAGGTTTCGCTCCGAATAAAACTCTTGTCATTCTTAATGTTTTCAATTTAAAATCTGATTCAGTATTAGGGAAATTTCCAATCCATAAAAATCTAACAGCATCTCTATCTGTAGGATCTAAACTAATTTGCAAATATGCCTGTTCAATATCTCCAGTAATTGCGATCTTATGTAATCGAAACCGAAGTAAAACATCAAGTATATCTGGATTTAAATTTGGACCGGCATGTAAACAGTGATTCAAAGAAATAGATTCGGCAGAGTGAGAAGACGCGTCGAAAACTACTCGAAGCTTGGTTGTTGTTTTGTCTTCACGTATAACTGCTTGATGAGGCATATAATAAGATACTGAGCTTGGCTGCGAATTGACAACTTCTGCCATTCCTTTCTCTAAATAATTATCTATAATATTAGCGTATTTTTCATAAAATTCTGGACGTTTCTCAAATTTCTTATTTAAACTGTATAGCCTTTTCTTCGCTAACTCATAATTATCTGTTAATTCTACAACTCTTTCATTCCAGGGCAATCGCACTTCATATACATTATTCTTAAATTTAACAGTCTTATTATAATTTTCTAATACGGCATTCTCTATATCAGATTGTTCCTTTTCTGGTTTTATTCCTATAGATTCTAACTCCCAGAAAGCTTTTAAAGTATCATTTACATCTGCATTTCTGTCCAACTGAACATGCTCCGAAACTGTTTTCATAACACTAATCGAAGTTTGTAAAATATTAGCATCTTTAGACGCAGTAGAACCATTGACAGTCCACCCTAAAATTGTTTCCGAAAGTACAAGATCATCCGAGAGTCTACGAATCTTCCCTGTTACCATTTTCCAATAATAATCACTTCCGATTAAAATTGATAGTTGAAAATATTTTGAATCGCCATAGGTTCTATCAGCTAATTGCAATTTATTTCTGAATACAAAATCTCGAATTTTCTTCTCGGGTACGGCAAGTAAAGCTTCGCTAATTTCTGGTGTCTCTAACACTTCAATTGTAATACCTTTATTTTTCACTTCAGGATTTTTCAAAATAATTCTGTATCGCTTGCATTTCTGATTTATCGCGTCTTTAGAACCAAAAGCGTAAATCGTAACATCTTCCTCACCCACTTCTTGTAAGCCTAATTTTTCTGCAACGCTACTCAATATAAATGATCTCTGCGATCCTAAGTCATACAATAAGCGTAATTTCGACTTATGTTGTTTTCCGATAGCTAATGCAGTAGCGGTTTGCAAATAAATATCTCGTGTTAAATTCGCATTTTGAATTGATGAAACTAAAGTATCGGTTATTTCTCCTTTATTCACCCTTTCTTCACAAATTACTGAATTATGTCTCCGAAAACAAAATTTACATCTATTTTTAGACTTGCAATATTTAACTAGGTGGAATTTTTTCAAACATAAGAAGCATTTTGCTTGACTTTTTATAATATTTTTCTTCTCCTCTATAGTTTTAGAACAAGTTTCTATATCATGGCATTCTGAACAGAATATGCATCTATTTTCAACATTTGCATTCAAAGTAGCTGTCGTAGGCATTCTGTGCTTAATTGATTTACTATTAACAAAATCTGTATCTGAAATTTCTTTTTTTACGACTACTTTGTTTTCAAATCTTTTGTTTTCATCTGATTCTGTCTTGCGAAACGAAAATGTACGTTCTCTAGTTTCTATTTCCGTTCTTAAATAATCTAACAGCTTTAAGACATTCCACGATTCTGTTTCACTTTTATTTTCTCTATTATAACTCAACATTAAATTACTCGGTAATAATTTTGTCATTATAGGAAATAATAAACTTCCATAACTTTCTAATTCGATTCCCAATGATTTTAAACTGCGAATATGTATTTCGCAAGTATCATACAAATTGCGCAATTCTTTCAAACTAGACGAATTACGGACAGGTGGCAAATTTAATAACTTATTAATGTGAGATCTGATTAATATTTCCTTTTTTCCGTAGCGGTTCTCTAAAATATTAACAGCGATATCATAATTTTCTTCAGAAATCGATAATCCTTGAATAGCAGTTTGCGCCGATGATTTTATGAGACTTTTCAAATATGTAAATTTATCTATTTTACTAATTTCATCGTTGTCATGAATTGCTGATTTAAACTGACTATAAAATTCTTGCCAATTTTCTAAATTTCCATCAAATTTCTCAATGTTCAGCTTAGGCAGGTTAACACGAATTCTATGTTCAGCCATCACAGGCAAATCATTGTTTATATTACTAGAGGCAGCAGCCGAATTTAAAGCGACATTACTTTCACTTTTCTGTAAATCTTTCATTTTGCGATTCAATTTAGTTTTCACGGAAATAAATTTTTCCCTATACTCTTGGCTTGATTCAAAATCTGACTCTAAACTTTTTAAATCTTTTATTTCTGCTTCAATACATTTACACAATTGAAGAAATTGATTTTCTTTATCATTAATTTGCGCAGACGATTCTTCTAACCAAAGCATATCAATCGTACTATCATGATTTTGAAAAACATCATTGATATTATTCATAAGCTTCGTTGCGCTAGTCTTAATACTTTTCCGTTTTAATTTTAAAGCATCTAAAGTTTCCATTTTGATATTCTCAAAAGAAATAAATATTTATCAAAGAATAATATTCAAACCAAATAAAAGCCCCACGTTGGGCGCCAAAATGTTTCGTAATAAATACTAGAATCTCTATTAATCTAAAAATCTCTTACCTCGGTGTAGGTTATTCGCTTTTAAGTGGTTTATCTCGTCTGAATGATAAGCATATTCTTCAATGAAACATTCCTTTGGACGAAACTATAACATTTAATTTACAGGACGAACACATATTACATGAACAATATTACTTTTCTTTTGCATCTCAATTTATGATGCGTACAAATGTACGTCTCATTCTCGTTTGCTCAGAACAATCATAGAACAACAACAAAACAAAACAAAAATAGAATACAAAGAAAGTCATTAGTTCACGCAGCTTGCAAAATGGTCGTGTGCCATGGAGTTTCGAAGTTTAGAGTATGAAAACACAACAAACACAAAAATCTAAGGTATTGACCAAAAAACTCTTTATTTTATAGAAGAGTTGTAATAGGGGAATCTAATATTCCATGTCTGCAGGAAGTGAAGTGTTGCATAAGTCAAAAATTAGTACCACTTGTGGTTTAGTTTTACCATTGTGTTTATCGTACAATCAAAGGTATAAAATCAAAATAAAGTTTGAAAAAAGTGAAGAAACTGTGCATTCTAACAGTAAATAATCTCTTTTTTCAGAAAAAAAATGATGAAAAAGAATGAACAATGAAAACATTTCAAAAATATAATTAAACTCGAAATACCTTCGAGCTGGGGAATTGATAAAAATTGCAGAAGAAAAATCATAAAGCAAATGTATACTTCACACATCTCAATCACTATATTTAAAGTCTGCGAGTGACTTATGGATTTAACCGTTCACAAAAGAAAAATTGCCACACTTCCTGAAACATAATTTCTATAAAAGGGAACAATAAAAATTGTGATAAACAGCCTATTTTCACTCGCTGAAATTACATCAATATGCTTCTTTAGTAATCTGCAACCACAATAAATTAGATAGAATCACATAATATTATTATTTAAAGTTGTATGAAATTATCTTGTACACAAAAAATATGCCTTTTTTTAAGTTAAAATAATCTATAGTTGTAATAATTTTTAATGCGGTTAACACACATTCGAACATTTCTTCTTTTTTTTCTAATTTTATCTCGATACGAATTACCTCTCAATTTCAAATCAAAACAAAGTTTTTAAAAAGATGAAGTTATACATTCTAAGAGCGAAAATCCTCTTTCTCTAGAAAAGAATAATTAGATGAAAATATTTAAAAAATAGCATGAAACTCGAATTACTTTCAAGCTGTGAGATTTGGTAAAAATTGCGAAGAAAACTCAGAGAGCAAATGCGTACTTCACACCTCTTAAACAGTACATTTAAAGTCTGCGAGTGACACATCAAATTCACCGTTCGCAAAAGAAAAGTACCTTCACTCCTCTAAACATAATTTCTACAAAAGGACTAAACAAAATTGGGATAAAAAGAGTATTTTAGTTATGACACTCCACTGAAATTTCACTGGATTTCATTTTTCTCCCCTATTCTTGTCTTCCGGAAAATCCTTTTATTTTTTAAAACTATTTTCATAATTTGGTTTTAATCTCCAGGAAATCTAAGAAAATTTCGGAACAGCTTTTTTCCAGCGTTATTCAACAATAGATGTTAGCAGTGGTGTTATTATTTGGCATCTAGAAAGCATGAAATTTTAATTCGACAGAATACTGAAGTAAAGCGATTTTATTTTGTTGTTTAGAATGTAATAAGAATCTAGTTATGAGAATTCTAAGCTACTGCATATGGATAAAATAAAAAGCATCATGATTTTGGAAACCTCAATGTTTGACTAATTGCAGTTAAAGATTTCCGTCACATCTTACCAGATCAGAGTGTGCTCATAAAAAATTCAGGGCGAGAAAAAATATTCTTATTATTATAGACACAGACACTGCCATCTAAAAAATTGAGACCACTTCGGAAAGCCTTTATTATTTATAAATATTAAAAAAATATTTGAAAACGAATTACAAACAACACTAGTAGAGTTGCTATAGCAAATGTACAAGTGTATTACCTCTGACAATAAAGTTCGGTGAATGAATTCAGAACAACTGATTTGGCAACACTGGGGAAACAAAACGCTATATAGAGGCAAGTGTTGACCATCTTACCTGAGGACAGGAAAATGAACTAACAAAATATCAGTTTAAAGTTTGGTTTTAAGCTTTGCAAGACACCGAAAGAAATTCATCGGTGGTGGTGAAAATTGAACATCCGCCATACTCGTCAGATCTCAGTCCTCCAGACTTCTTCCTATTTTCACGACTGAAACACTCTTTGAAAGAGATTTGACCAACGAATATATAATTTGACCAACGAAACGTGACGAAGCTTTTGAACACCATCTCAAAAGAAGACTTCTTGCGAATTTCCCAGGACAAGTATAGCAGATCTCTGCGGATCATAGTTATGAGAGATGATTATTTCGGAGGATGGTATGGTAACTTTCGTTAATATTTCATCTACATTAATGTTACAAGAATGTTCACCGAACTTTATTGTCAGAAGTAGTAGTTTGCAATTTATATAGAAAATAATCTGCTTTTGGGATATTCTACAAGGACTATATATAGTCCTTGTAGTCCTTTCACTAATTGGTGAGAATGGAAGCTATAACTGTTTTACACCATGAACTGTTTCAGTCAATGTCTTGCGTGAAGTCTTCCCTTCCTAAAGCTATCTGATTAATTTTTGGAATTTTAAAAGTTTATGTATCGATAGCGGGTAGACGAGGACAAATAATTTATGCATCTAAAAAACTGTTTCATATATGCCCTATCGATTGATACTTATTTACTTTTTTTATTATTATTACACTATTCTGGTAGTTTCCTGGTAAGATGGAGAAATCTCTTTGCTCAAAAAAAGAAATGATTAGATGAAAGCATTTGATAAACTAACATGAAATTCGTAATACCTTCGAACCAAATGATTTAGTAAAAATTGCGGAAGAGAAATCAAAGACCAATTGTACACGTCTCAAAAACCATGGCCCACTAGATCTATAGCCCCGTCTATTTGAGATTAATGTATGAAGTCTCCCATCAGCGGACTCTGATACCTTGCCCAAATTATTCTAACCAATCGTGCAACCCTTGAACCAAAACAATGACCATGTGCCGAGCCATCTGCACCGAATAGAAAGCAGCTTACTCAATGTTAATTTGGGCAGAGTTTGCGTCACGTGGACTTACACGTGCTCCATTGAAATGGTTTAGGGTTTGAAGCTTAATCCAGCTTCCCTTTTTCGGCGGTTTTTCGCGAAATGGCTCGGCTGGTAGTATATAGCCGGCTATGCTAAAACTATATTCAGTCTGCGATCGACTTATGATATTAACCAGTTGTAAAATAAAAGGAACCTCACTACTTGAAACATAATTTCTACAAAAGAGAACAAACAAAATTGTGATAGAAAACAGTATCAACCCTTGCTGCACGATTTTATTCTATTTTAATGAAAAAAAAATATTTTAAAACTATATATCTGCCTAATATTGAGAAAATAATAATAATAATAGTAAATCAGATTTTTAGTTAAAATTTGGTACTTTATAGTGTGTTCCCTATGCAGTCAATTAAGATTTTTTTAATATTATACCTATTGGGTTATATCTAATTAAATGGGTTTAAGCGGACAGAGGTAACCTTTGATCTAATAAAAAAGCGAAAAAGTGATCTCTGTAAGATTCGTAGCCATTCTATATCTAATTGAATTTTAATTATAGAATTGAAAACATACATTAAGAAAGGTTAATTTTATCGATTGTTGAAGAAATATACACATATAAAAAAAATTTAATTTATTTTTAAAGATAGTACATTTTTTGCGAAAGAATTATTCTTGCATGCATTGCGCGCATGATATTTGAATTGCTAAAATAAACCAATATTTTTTTAATGTGCTTTCAAAATAACCTACAATGAAAAAAAATAAAATTTTTAGGTCCAGAGAAAAAAAAATATTAAAAAAAATCGAAATATCGGAATTTATTAAATAAAAAAATAGTGGTGAATTCTAAAATTTTAACTTGAGAAACATAATAAAATGTAATTTTGTACTTCGATACGTTTAATACATTCAATAAAAAATTTAAGAAATTCTGCGCAACCATTTTTCAGAAACCGTTCGCGCAATAATCAAAATCACTGTTTTGAGAAAATTGACTTAAAAGATTAAACCTCCCAATGTTCATGCAAAAAAACCTCAAAGTATTTTAGACATAACTTCTCTTCTGGTGCGAATTTTAGGTAGCTTTCATTACAAAAAGTAAAAAGCTACCTATTGCAGCCGTCCGGAGGAAAGCACTTCCGGAAAATTTTGGTATATTTTCACCGATCATGACCCCCAGACCCCAAAACCACCCTCCGTTCAAATGTTGACATATATATTAGGTAGCTTTCATTACAAAAAGTAAAAAGCTACCTATTGCAGCCGTCCGGAGGAAAGCACTTCCGGAAAATTTTGGTATATTTTCACCGATCATGACCCCCAGACCCCAAAACCACCCTCCGTTCAAATGTTGACATATATATATATATATATATATATATATATATATATATATATATAACCATATATATATATATATATCTGATTTTTGTCATGCGATAACTAACGTATTTATGAACCGATTTGAATGAAATTTGGTATGTACATAGTACATACAAATGTCTCGACCGAGTTCGTTGGCCAGCATCATCCGCCATTTTGTTTCAAAATGGCGGCCATTTTAAATTTTTAAAAAAAATTTAAAATTTAAAATTTAAAATTTAATGCGAAAAAATTAAAAGTTGAAAAATATTTTTATTTTACGTGTTAGAACTTAAAACAACGATTCCAGAACACTTTTTATTTTATCTATATCTTAAAAAATGATTGAGTTATAGGACTTTGAATTTTTCTTATGGCTGACATTTTGAAACGATCTGATTTTTGTCACGTGATAACACGCGTATTTATGAACGGACTTGAATGAAACTTGGTATGTACATAGTACATACAAATGTCTCAACCGAGTTCGTTGGTCAGCATAATCCGCCATTTTGTTTCAAAATGGCGGCCCTTTTAAATTTAAAAAAAATTTAAAATTTAAAATTAAATACAAAAAAATTAAAAGTTGAAAAATATTTTTCTTTTACGTGTTAGAACCTAACACAACGATTCCAGAGCACTTTTTATTTTGTCTATATCTTAAAAAATGATTGAGTTATAGCACTTTGAATTTTCCTTATGGCTGACATTTTGAAACGATCTGATTTTTGTCGCGTGATAACACGCGTATTTATGAATCGATTTGGATGTAACTTGGTGTGTACATAGTATATACTGAGGCCTGAATCGAGTTCGATACTCAGTTCCATCCGCCATTTTATTTCAAAATGGCGGCTATTTAAAATTTTTTATAAATTTTAAATTTTTAAATTAGGGACAAGAAAGTGAGAAATTGAAAAAGATTTTTCTTTTATGCATTTGAAATTGATACAAAGATTCAGGGCATTTTTTGTTTCGTCTGTATCTTACAAAATGGCTGAGTTATCGCATATATATATTAATCGATTTCAATATGAGTGTGCATGTGCACCTGAATTAAGATTTCGACCAAGCTCAAAATCATGTTCTACTAATATAACTTAATTTAAAATAAATAAATAAATATTTAAGTATATGAAAGCTACCTCTTCCTCCCGGCATTGCCGGAAGGACTATATATATATATATATATATATAACCATATATATATATATATATCTGATTTTTGTCATGCGATAACTAACGTATTTATGAACCGATTTGAATGAAACTTGGTATGTACATAGTACATACAAATGTCTCGACCGAGTTCGTTGGTCAGCATCATCCGCCATTTTTTTTCAAAATGGCGGCCATTTTAAATTTTTTAAAAAATTTAAAATTTAAAATTAAATGCGAAAAAATTAAAAGTTGAAAAATATTTTCCTTTTACGTGTTAGAACTTAAAACAAAGATTCCAGAGCATTTTTTATTTTGTCTATATCTTAAAAAATGATTGAGTTATAGCACTGTGAATTTTTCTTATGGCTGACATTTTGAAACGATCTGATTTTTGTCACGTGATAACACGCGTATTTATGAACCGATTTCAATGAAACTTGGTATGTACATAGTGCATACAAATGTCTCGACCGAGTTCGTTGGCCAGCATCATCCGCCATCTTGTTTCAAAATGGTGGCCATTTTAAAATTTTAAAAAAATTTAAAATTTAAAATTAAATGCGAAAAAATTAAAAATTGAAAAATATTTTTCTTTTACGTGTTAGAACTTAAAACAACGATTCCAGAACACTTTTTACTTTGTCTATATCTTACAAAATGATTGAGTTATAGCACTTTGAATTTTTCTTATGTTTGACATTTTGAAACGATCTGATTTTTGTCACGTGATAACACGCGTATTTATGAACCGATTTCAATGAAACTTGGTATGTACATAGTGCATACAAATGTCTCGACCGAGTCCGTTGGCCAGCATCATCCGCCATCTTGTTTTAAAATGGTGGCCATTTTAAAATTTTAAAAAAATTTAAAATTTAAAATTAAATGCGAAATAATTAAAAATTGAAAAATATTTTTCTTTTACGTGTTAGAACTTAAAACAACGATTCCAGAACTCTTTTTATTTTGTCTATATATTAAAAAATGACTGAGTTATAGCACTTTGAATTTTGCTTATGGCTGACATTTTGAAACGGTCTGATCTGAACGATCCACAATGTTGCTTTAAAATGGCATACACTTTATGATATCGTGGAATTTGGTGACTCTCTAAATCGCTTAAAATAAAACCAGGTTGAATAAAAGATGACTAATTTCTAAAAATTCCTATTAATATTCAGTCTTGACAAAAACTAGTTTCAATCTTATAAAATCACTAATTTTATAAGATTATTGAGTACTATTATGACTAATTTGAGCTTAGTATTTTTGAAAAATGTAACTTACCTTAAAATAAATAAATAAATATATAAGTATATGAAAGCTACCTCTTCCTCCCGGCATTGCCGGAAGGACTTTTTGTATGCAGTTTGTTTTTAAATCTTTCTAAAGAATCCTATTTAATTATAAACTACTTTTTGAAAAATTGATTTTTGGCTTCTTCAAAGGGTACCTGACCCCTAAAATTAATTAGTTTTATCTGCTTAACACTCTGAAAATTTTTCCATATTAATATTTTTAAGGTTTCAGTAAAAATAATGAAAGTAAATTTTGCCTTAATAGCTTAGTCGATTCTTTTTGTCAAAAGCATCTATCTATACAAATAAAATAAGATTTAATCCATTCTTTGGACTATACTTGATCATAAACATGTACTGGACATTTTCACCATAAAATTTAACTACTAAGAATGCATTTATTAAAAATACAAAACATTGCTCAATGGTGCACAAAACAAGAACTTTAATATGAACTTGTACAATTAAAATAAAATAAAATATCAACGTTTCGCGCCAAATTTAAACTTTTGATTTGATGAAACCATATTTAAACTTTTTTATTTTATTAGAAATGTTATCTCTCGATCGAGAAGCAAACTTTTAGTCATTTCAATATCATATTACCCTGAAGACCGCCGCAGAAGACGGCGCGAAATGTTGATATTTTATTTTATTTTAACTGTACAATTTCATATTAAAGTTCTTGTTTTGTGCAACATTGATCAATGTTTTGCATTTTTAATAAATACATTCTTAGTAGTTATTCTTGATCAGTTACAGCGATGATATTGGCTAAATTGATGGCACATAATGAGAATCATCCTGTTTTTATCTGAGTGCCAGTTATGGCACACGATTCAGTGAAGGGTAAATAAAGCAGTTTTTTCTATCTAGTTTCTAATAAGAATCTAGTTATGAGAATTCCAATTGTATATAACTGGATAAAATAAAGAGTAGGAAATTTAAGATCGTTTCATTGTTTGACTCATTGAATTCAAAGATTTCGTAGCAATATTTCTAGTCAGACATTCTCATAAATAATTCAGGGCGAGCAACAATGTTTCTTCTTAATATAGACGCATATATTTTATTATCCAGATATGAAATGTAACGACGTACATAATTTTTATGTATAATTTCAACATGCATATATCTTAGGTTGATAAAACACGACACGCATGTTCAAACAAGTTGATTTATGAAGAAAAAAAGAATTCTACGAAAAAAAGAACAAATTTGTAATATGCTTATGATTATATCGTATTAAGTGAAAAATACAAATAAATAATGGAAACTTTTTATACAATTGTAGAAACCAAAGTTTTTTAAATCACAACTAAATTCAGAGACATAAATTCTGACACCGTTAAACTTTTAGAACTTCTATTATTATTATTAAATGTTTACAAGAAAAGAAGATTATTTACAAAGTTCTATTTACAATTTAAACCATCATAAGTTTGAGTTGATTAATACACATTTCACGCGAGAAGTCATCATCATGGAACATTCTTTTTCCGACCCACAACAATCGTTCCATAAAACGTTCTGTTCAGCTCACTTCGGCATTTCGCATAAATTTGATCTAATCCTTTAATCGTCTGCTTTGCGGAAGAGCCTTGGTCTCAGAGTTATAGTATGGGGAAGCTACAAGACCTATGACACTCAGGCTAGTGGGAGCAAGAATGTCGCTCCCACAATGTTTCTTCTTAATATAGACGCATATATTTTATTATACAGATATGAAATGTAACTACATGCATAATTTTTATGTAAAATTTGATTGAACATGCATGTATCTTAAGTTGATAAAACACGGCAAGCATGTTTAAAAAAGTTGATTTGTGAAGAAAAAAAGAATTCTACGAAAAAAAAGTAGAACAAATTTGTAATATGCATAAGATTATATCATCTTAAGTAAACAATAGAAATAAGTAATGGAAACTTTTTATACAATTTCATGTGCACATTTAAACCTTCTTCTTGACGTGTATCTTGAAAATCTGTAGAATGAATTTTGAAATCCTAACAAACAAAACTCTTAAAAAAACAAAGAAGTTGTACATTTGGAATACAAAAAACCACTTTCTCTAAAAATGATTATTGCATGAAAACATTTCAAAAATAACATAAAAAACTAAATACTTCATTCTAAGAGATTTGGTAAAAACTACGGAAGAAATATCAAGGAGTGTATTTCACATATCTCAAAAAGTATATTTATAGTCTACAAGTAATTAAATGAAATTAACCTTTCGCAAAAGAAAAATAGCTTTATTGTAACATAATTTCTTCAGAAGGGACCGAACAATATTGTGATAAACAAAGTTTTTTCATTGAGAATCATCTTTGAAATTACACTGGAAATAATTTTTAAGTGCATTCGATTTTAGCAAATATGTATCACCTATAGTCATCGTTCAATCGGTCCGTCTGTTCGCATATAACAAAGCAAAAACTACCTAACCGAATTGTTTGAAATTTAAAATATATAATTATTACATAATTCTGCCGAGTCATTTTAAATTTTATGAAAATCAGGTGTATAGTTCAATTACAGGGACAATCAAAATTATTCCGTTACATTACAGTAGAGGGGAAAAATTAGTTTCAAGTCCATTTTAATGATGTTACACTCTTTTGAATATAACACAATTCATATTCATCTATGAAATATATCTTAAAATATACGTTCTGTACAATCTGCGATGCAAATAATATTTTTTATTAATATACACGGCCACACAAAAGTATTCTATTACATATTGGTGTAGGAAAAAACATTGTTTGGGTTGTTTAAATTATACTAAACTATTTCACTTTTTATGAAATTGATATACGTTGCTGAAGTTTGTTACAAACTAATTCCTGTATAAAAGAAAGCATTTAGTATTTTCAGGGACACATGCAAAATATTTCGGATACTGTATTGCATCCTATGTACTCTATATTTTTAAAAAAATTGTTACAGTACGTACGCACCAATTTTGCTATGTTTGACATACGGGAAATCAAAGAAATTTTCGGAAAAGCCAATTTCCGCAGACGAATAATAAATGAAATTAGGAGAGAAGTTCTTCTTTGGCACGGAGAAAGCGTGAAAATTTAACGAAACAATGCATGAAAGAAAACAATTTTTTCTGTCTGGGGTATAATATGAATCTAGCTAGAGAATTCTAGGCCACTGTAGCTGGATATAATAAGGAGTAAAAAGTTTAACGAAGCAATATTCTAGCAATTCTAATATTCTACTTAATGAACTCAAATATTTCCATCACACTTTAACATATCCAGGAAATCAAAGAAATTCCCGGAAGAGCCAATTTCAGGAGTAGAATAATAAATGAATTTAGGAGTGGAATTATTTGGCTCCGTAAAAGCGTGAAAAATTAATGAGACAGAGCCGTAAAATAAAGCGAATTTTTCTTTCTGGGTTATAATGTGAAACTATTTGAAGAATTCTAAGCCTCTGTATCTGGATATTATAAGGAGTAGCAAGTTTAACGAAGCTTCAATATTTAACTTATTAAAGTAAAAAATTTTCGTCACACTTTTTCTTACCTGTCATGTCAAACATAACACAATATACATCAATGAAGTACATACTAAAATATACATTCTGTACAATCTGTGGTTCAAAAAATGTTTTTTATTATTATACAGCTCTGCACAAAAATATTCTATTACATAATGGTATAAAGGAAAACATTGTTTGGAGTACGTTTTAATTATTTTAAACTATTTTCACATTTTATGAAATTTATATACGTTCCTAAAGTTTACTACAAGTTGATATCTGCACAATAGAAAACATTTAGTATTTTCACGGACACACAAGAGATTTCGGATTCTGTACTGTATCGGAAGTACTGTATAAATTTAAAAAATTCGTCATAGTACGAACGCACCGCTTTCGCTATGTTTGACGTACGGGAAATCAAAGAAATTTCCGGAAGAGCCAGTTTCTGCAGACGAATAATAAATGAAATTAGGAGAGGAGTTCTTCTTTGGCGCGGAGAAAGCGTGAAAATTTAACGAAACAGTGCATGAAAGAAAACAGCTTTTTCTGTCGGGTATATAATATGAATCTAGCTAAAGAATTCTAAGCCATTGTAGCTGGGTATAATAAGGAGTAAAAAGTTTAACGAAGTAATATTCTAGCAATTTCAATATTTTACTTAATGAACTCAAATATTTCCGTCACACTTTTACATATCAGGGCGTACTCATAAATAACTCAAGGTGAGAAACGTCTTTTTTATTAGTATTATATAAACACATGTTTAATTACATAGCGTTGAAATGAAGCTGCGTGCATATATTTCATGTGCAACATGATTTGTTGTTGCATGTATATATGTAGTGTTTACATAAAGCATGACAGGCATATTTATATAAATTTAAAAAAAATAAAATCCATTAAATTAAAAAAAAACAAACTTTAAACATGTTTTTGTGCAAATTATCTTACATATTGTGTATATTTATTAGCCGATTTTGTATAATAAACATTATAAAGAACAAATAAAATTTTGTAATACAATTTTACATGCATTTAAACTTTTGTTTTTTGAAGTATATGCAGAAATCTTGTAATATTAAATTCAAACAAAGCATTTTATTTTTTTTTTAAATTTCTTTGCTCCATGTTAATTTTCTTTGCTCCATGAAAAGATGATTAGAAGAAAATATTTGAAAATAATATGAAACTTGAAATACCTTCGAGAAAAGAGATTTATTGAAAATTCCAAAAAACAAATAACAAAGGAAATGTATATTTCCAAAATTTCGAGCTGTATATTTAGGTAGTGCGAAAGACATATGACACACATTTATACTTATCATTTTAAGAAGGCTCGGGGGTTGAAAACTTTTCAAAAAATCTATTTTTTTTAAAGATTTAGTTTGATTATTCAATTAATTCTTAAGTCAATGCAAAAAACCGCATAAAAATATTTGCATTTTTAACGGAGTTATAAGCATTTATGTATCAACACTTTCATAGCCGCACTCAAAACTTGATTTTTGACGACTAACACCAAGATTTAAAAAAATTATTTGATGAAATGGCTTATTTTTTTGCATGTATATAACATAATTATCTATAGAATGAATTAAGGATATAACTATCACTTAAAATAAATTACTAAAATATCTCTCAAATTTGAAAATTTAAAAAACCAATAAAAATTACAACTTTTTTTCATTAAAAATACTCAAAATATTAAACTATCTAAAATATATTAATTCATTGGATAGATAATGATGTTTAATGCATGCAAAAAAAATTAATCCATTTCATCAAATAGTTTTTTTTTAATCTTGGTGTTAGTCTTCAAAAATCAAATTTTGAGAAAACGCGACTTAAAGTTGAAATTATATGATGCGGCTATGAAAGTGTTGATACATAAATGCTTATAACTCCGTTAAAAATGCAAATATTTTTATGCAATTTTTTGCATTGAGTTAAGAATTAATTGAATAATCAAACTAGATCATAAAAAATCGATTTTTTAAAAGGTTTTCAATCCCTGAACCCCCTTAAGTAAACTTAAAAATTAGTAAAATTAATTTTTTATACTAATTTACACACATTTAAAATTTTTCTGGACGCATATCTCGAAACTCAATGTCTGTCATTTTGAGATCCAAAACATACAAAACTTTTAAGAAAACCAAAGAAAGTGTACATTCAAAAAAGAAAAATCCTCTTTTTTCTCAAAAAAGAATGATTAGATGAAAACGTTTAAAAAAGAAATGAAACTCGAAATCGTTCAAGCAAAACGATTTGGCAAAATTCACGGAAGACAAATCGCAGAGCAAACGTATGCTTCACACACATCAAACACTATATTTAAAGACTGCAAGCGATATCTGAAATTAATTGTCCGCGAAAGAAAATTAGTCTTACTTAAAACATAATTTGTACAAAAGAGATCGAACAAAATTGTGATAAAAAGAATGTTTTCGCTGTGACACACCATTGAATTTACACTGTACTTGATTTTCTCCTCTGCACTCGTCTTCAGAAAAATCCTCTTTTTGAGCTTTTGAGTTCTTTTCATAAGTTGGTTTTAATCTCCAAGAAATCAAAGAAATTTCCGGAAAAGCCAGTTTCTAGAGCAAAATAATAAATGAATTGTGGAATGGAGTTGTAAATTTGTGCTGTGAAAGCATGAAAATTTAATGAGTCAGAGCCGTGAAATAAAGCGAATTTTTCTGTTTGTGATATAATAAGAATCTAGTTAAGAGAATCCTAGCTACTGTAACCGGATGAAATAAAAAATAGAGAGTTTAAGGACACTTAACTTTTTGAGTAATTGGTGTCAAGGATTTCCGACGCATTATTTCTTATCAGGCACATTCATAAATAATTCTGGACGAGCAGCGATGTTTCTTATCAGCATAGATGCATATATATTATTATTTAGATGTGCGATGCAACTATGAGCGTAGTATTTATTTACAACTTTAAATGCTGTTATATATGCATACATTTGCCTTAGGTTGATAAAACATGACATGCGTACTTAAATAAATGGATTTAAATAAAAAATATCTAGAAAAAAGACAAGAAAGTAGTGATTTGCTTTTGTGCACATCATCTTAAATAAACTATACAAATTAGTAATAGTAATCTTTTAAGCTATTTTACGCGCATTTAAACCTTTCTCTTGACGTATTGATGGAAACTTTGTATATTTTATTTTGAGATCAAAACAAACAACATTATTTTTTTTAAAAATGAAAAAATAAATTCAAAGAAAAAAAATCATCTTATAAATAAATAAATAAATAAATAAAAATAAATAAATAAAAAATAACAATATACTCTAATTATTTTTAAAGTAAAATATTTGTTAAAATCCATTGAAGAAAAATTGCAGAGCAAACTTATACTTCACGCAACTCAAACACTATTTTTAATGTCTGCAAGTGACATCTGAAATTAATTGTTCGCAAAACAAAAATAGCCTTATTTTAAACATATTTTTTAGAAAAGAGATCGAACATATTTGTGATAAGAAAGATGTTTTTGCTGTGACACTTCAATGAAATTGCACTGATTGGATTTTTATCCCTTGCACTCATCTTTAGAAAAATCCTCTTTTTTGGTCTTTTGAGCCATTTTCATAAGTTGGGTTTAATCTCTGGGAAATCATAGAAATTCCCGGAAGACCCAATTTCAGGAGTAGAATAATAAATGAATTTAGGAGTAGAATTATTTGGCGCCGTAAAAGCGTGAAAAATTAATGAGACAGAGCAGTGAAATAAAGCTAAATTTTCTGTCTGGGTTATAATATGAATCTATTTGGAGAATTCTAGTCTACTGTAGATGGATATAATAAAGAGTAGCAAGTTTATCGAAGTTTCAATATTTAATTTATTAAAGTCAAAGATTTCCGTCACACATTTTCCTGCCTGTTCATACTTATAAATACTTCAGGGTGAGAAACAATGTTGTTTATTAGAAGCATACAAACGCATATGTTTTATTACATAGAGCTGTTTTTATTATATAGATTATTTTATGTGCCACCTCACTTATTGTTGCATATATATATGTGTAGTGTTTACATAAAGCAATACAGACATATTTAAATAATTTTTTTAAAAAATAAAATCTATTGAAATAAAATAAACTTTAAGCATGTTTTTGTGTATATTATATTACATATTGTGTATATTTTTTAACCGATTCTGTAAACCGACAAAAAGAAATAAAAATTTCTAAAACAATTTTGCGCCCATTTAAACTTTTAGTTTTTGACGTACATGCAGAAACTGTATATCTTTCAATATTAGATTTAAACAAAGTATTTTAATTTTTTTAATCATATAATCTAATAAGGAGAATCTTCTTTGCTCTATGAAAAAGATAATCAGAAGAAAATATTTGAAATTAACCTGAAACTTGAAATACCTTCGAGCGGAGAGATTTAGTGAAAATTCCAGAAAACACATCATAAAGGAAATGTATATTTCCCACATTTCGAACTGTATATTTAGATTGTACAAAAGACATATGGAATTACCTTTTCGCAAAAGAAAAATAGCCTTTCTTGAAACATAATTTCTACAAAAGTTATGGAAAAAAATTGTGATAAGAGGAGAATTTTCGTTGTGACGCTCTGCTGAATTTCATTGGATTTCATTTTTTTACCCTATGCTCGTATTCAGGAAAAACCTTGTTTTTGATCTGTTTATATAGTTGGTTTTAATCTCCGGAAATCCAAACAAATTTCAAAAAGGCCTGATTTCCAGAGTAAAATAATAAGGGAAGTTAGTACTGACTTTTAGGTAGCTTTCATGCGGTAACTAACGATTTTTGTCATGCGGTAACTGACGTATTTATGAACCGATTTGAATGAAATTTGGTATGTACATAGTACATACAAATGCCTCGACCGCGTTCGTTGGCCAGCAACATTCGCCATTTTGTTTCAAAATGGCGGCCATTTTAAATTTTTAAAAAAATTAAAAATTAAAAATTCAATGCGAAAAAATTAAAAATTGAAAAATATTTTTCTTTTACGTATTAGAACCTAAAACAACGATTCCGGAACACGTTTTATTTTGTCTATATCTTAAAAAATGATTGAGTTATAGCACTTTAATTTTTTCTTATGACTGACAGTTTGAAACGATCTGATTTTTGTCACGTGATAACACGCGTATTTATGAACGGACTTGAATGAAACTTGGTATGTACATAGTACATGCAAATGTCTCAACCGAGTTCGTTGGCTAACATCATCCGCCATTTTGTTTCAAAATGGCGGCCATTTGAAATTTTTAAAAAAATTTAAAATTTAAAATTAAATGCGAAAAAATTAAAAGTTGAAAAATATTTTTCTTTTACGTGTTAGAACCTAAAACAACGATTCCAGAACACATTTTATTTTGTCTATATCTTAAAAAATGATTGAGTTATAGCACTTTGAATTTTTCTTATGACTGACATTTTGAAACGATCTGATTTTTGTCACATGATAACACGCATATTTATCAATCAATTTGGATGTAACTTGGTGTGTACATAGTATATACTGAGACATGAATCGAGTTCGATACTCAGTTCCATCCGCCATCTTATTTTAAAATGGCGGCCATTTAACATTTTTTATAAATTTTAAAATTTAAAATTAGGTACAAGAAAGTGAGAAATTGAAAAAGATTTTTCTTTTATGCATTTGACTTTGATACAAAGATTCCATTTTTTGTTTCGTCTGTATCTTAAACAAGTAAGAAAAAATCATGCGTTAAGCATTGATTATGAAGCACTTTCCAACACTTAATGAAATCTTTAACAAAACTTTGTTATTTAGGGAAATAATAGTGTATAGCCAAATATACCCAAATATGTATTCCAGTACATTAGAACAGCCCTGTATTTCATATGTCAGTTCATATAATGGGAGAATTTAGCTTAGCAAGAAAATACCCAGTAGCCTGAAATTTCTTTTTCAGCAATTCATACTATTAGATGGAAACATACTTGAATACTTTTGTTCAGCCCTATAGTTTACATTGTACCTTTATTACACGTCAGCATTAGGGTAAAATTTATTGTAACTAAAACACTTTTAAAAACACTGAAATCACATTCTCATAAATCATCATTCATAGGCGTCCATGTACCGAATTTTTTGCGTGGCCCTGTATATCCTTTTATCTATATTCTGCAAACATTTCTCAGTAAACTGAATGCAGCTCAGCGTAAAAATGCATAGCTTATTTAAGAACCACGTTTAAATAATTTACGCTCATATTCAGTAACGTTGGTGAGCTCTTTTGGGTAGCCCTGTATATCAACTATAACATTTGTACACACCATATAATGTGCATATATTTAGCGAAATATAAATGCAAATATCATAATTAAAATGCATTTCATCTCTCCATCAGCCATCATCGGACACATATACGGTACTTTGGAAAGAATATACTATTTGAAATCTTTTGTATGGCCCTGTAAATGCTATGTACTTCATATTATGCAAGACAGTAGCGTATAATTTATATTAAGCTTCAATGACATATATCAATTTTATTATACATGAAAAAGCTTAATATATTTAAAATATGTCACACACAATTCCCCCTTTTACCATTATCTAATGGAATTCTTTTGTGTGGCCCTGTAAATGAATAATAGCTACATTTTCACCTTATATTTTATAGAATGCATATTTTAATATGTTTGACAGGGTATAACATCTTTAAAATTCCTTTGAAACGATTTTTCCCCATAGGCCGTAATGTAATAGGAAACTTTTGATTCGCCCTGTAGATAAATTAATCATGATAGAAACTTCATTTCCGATAGGGTTCATGCTAGGGTAAACGTCAATAACGTCCTAAAATTCCATGGCAATCCGAGTATATTAACGATTTTTCCCCATAGGCCGTAATGCAATGGGAAACTTTTGATTCGCCCTGTAGATAAACTAATCCTAATAGAAACTTCATTTTCAATAGGGTTCGTGCTAGGGTAAACGTCAATAACGTATAAAAATTTCATAGCAATCCGAATATATTTACGGGAGTTAGAGCGCGGACAGACGGCCATCCGGACAGACGGCCATCCGGACAGACGGACAGACGGACAGACAAACCGAATGCATAAGCACTTTTCAACTTTGTTGGAAAGTGCGAAAAATGGCTGAGTTATCGCATATACATATTAATCGATTTCAATATGAGTGTGCATGTGCACCTGAATTAAGATTTCGACCAAGCTCATAATCAGGTTCTACTAATTTGAGTTTAGTATTTTTGAATAATATAACTTAATTTAAAACAAATAAATAAATATATAAGTATATGAAAGCTACCTCTTCCTCCCGGCACTACCGGAAGGACTATTTTATTTTGCGCTGTAAAAGCTGGAAAATTTCATTTTTTTACCCTGTGCTCGTCTTCAGGAAAAACCTTGTTTTTTATCTGTTTATATAGTTGGTTTTAATCTCAGAAATCCAACTAAATTTCTAAAAGGCCTGATTTCCAGAGTAAAACAATAATGGAAGTTAGTATTGAAGTTGTTATTTTGCGCTGTGAAAGGTGGAAAGTTTCATTTTTTTACCCTATTCTCGTCTTTGTTAAAAACCTTCTTTTTGATCTGTTTATATAGTTGGTTTTAATCTCCGGAAATCCAAATAAATATCCTCAAGGCCTGATTTCCAGAATAAAATAATAATGGAAATTAGTATTGAAGGTGTTATTTTGCGCTGTGAAATCTGGAAATTTTAATGAGACAGAACCTTGAAATAAAGCTAATTTTTATGTCCAGAAAATAAAAGAATCTAGTTATGACACTTCTAAGCTTTTATAACAAGATAAAAAAAGAGGAAGTAAGTTTAAAGACATTTCAATATTTGACTAATTAAAGTCAAAGATATTCCGTTGCATCATTTCTTATCAGGCATACTCATAAATAATTCAAGGCGAACAACAATGTTTCTTATTAGCATAGAAGCATAGATTTTATTCTCCAGATGTGAGATGCAACTACGGGTATAAATTTTATTTACAATTTGACATGCCGTTACATGCATATTTCTTAGGTTGATAAAACGCGACATGCATACTTAAACAAACGTATTTAAATTTTTAAAAAACTGCAAAAAAGACAACAATATTGTAACTTGCTTTTTCATTTATCATCTTAAACTGTACAAATTAAGAGTAATATTTTGTACTATTTTACGCAAATTTATTTTTTTTCCTTGCAGCATATCTTGATAATTTGTATCTTTCATTTTAAGATCAAAAGAAACAACGCTTTTAAGAAAACCAAAGAAAGTCTACATTCGAAGAGGAAATATTCTCTTTTTTCGAAAAAGAATGATTAGATGACCACGTTACAAAAATAACATGCCGAAAAATAGCCTCAACTACTTGAAACATAATTTCTACAAAAGGAACCGAACAAAATTGTGATAAAAAAGAATGGTTTCGCCGTGACATTCCACTGAAGTTACACTGTGTTTGATTTTTCTCCCCAGCGCTAGTCTTCAGAAAAATCCCCTTTTTGATATTTTGAGCCGTTTTCATAAGTTGGTTTTAATCTCCGGGAAATCAAAGAACTTTCCAGAAGAGACAGTTTCCGGATCAGAAAAATAAATGAATTTCGGAGTTGAATTGTTGTCTGGCACCGTGAAAGCTTGAAAATATAATGAGACAGAGCTGTGAAATAAAGAGAATTTTTCTGTCTGATATATGATATGAATCTTGTTAAAGAATTCTAAGCCACCGTGGAATTATAATATGGAATTCATATAATAATAATTTCTTATTCATATAATAGGGAATAGCAAGTTTAAGGAAGCTTGAATAATTAATTAAATAAAGTCAAAGATTACATCATAATTTCTATTATCAAAACTTAATCGTAAATAATTCCGGGCAAGAACCGAAGTTTTTTATTAGTACATACAAAACATGTGTTTCATTTTACAGCGTTTAAATGAAACTACGATATATTTTATGTGCAACGAGATATGTTCTTACATGTATATATATTTTATAAAGATAAAGTACGACAAGCAAGTTTAAATAAATGGATTTACATAAAAAATATATAGTCTGTAAAAAAGATAACAAAGTTATAACATGCTTTTGTTCATATCTCTTTACTATTTGTGTATATTTATTAATCGATTTTCTCTTTAAAAAAATTGTAATTTTCATTATAATTTTACGCATATATAAGTATTTGTTTTTTGAAGTACATGCTGAAACTTTCAGTCTTGCAATTTTAAATTCAAACAAAGTTAAAAAAATATATATTAAATAAAAAATACGATCTAGTTAGAATTATCTTCCCTCAAAAAAAAAAAAAAAAAAAAAAAAAACAATGATTAAATGAAAACGTTTGAAAAACAAGACGAAACTTGAAATACCTTAGAGCTGAAAGATTTAGCAAAAATTGCGGGAGAAAAATCAGGAAGCAAACATATACTTCATACGCAAGTAATACCTGAAATTAACAGTCCACAAAAGAAAAATATAATTACATTAAATATAATTTTTATTAAAGTGATCGAACAAAATAGTGATAAAAGAATGTTTCCGCCATGACACTCCACTGAAATTACACTCTACAGTAGAACCTCGATTATCCGAAGTAATTGGGACCGACCCTACTTTGGAAAATCGAAATTTTCAGATAATCGAGAATTCATCAATAATCCTCCAGTTTAATGTGTAGCATCGTCATTGAGCTGTCATTATGACTTATTTTAACTGTTAAATACCAAATTTAAATTATAAATCAAAATATATTTTTTTCTGAAACAAAAACTTACAACTGTTTAATTTTTTTTCGAGTTCCTTTTTATCTCACTGCCAGTTGACACGCCAACGTAAAACTTCTTTGCAAGTTTTGTCACAGCTTCCTCCGATTCTAGTCGCGTAACAATATCATATTTTTCCTGTATGGTTAATACAGTTCTTTTTCTCTTAATGGAAGCCACGATAAAAAAGAAAACTTGAGTATAAAAAAATAAGAAAGATAATGTGTAACTCTATATGATAGCACTCAAGAAAATTCTGATCGGAAATTTAACAGCAGAAAATGAGAACAAACAGGAATTCTAGCCAGCGGCCAAAAGTGACCGTACCTAAAAGATCGCCCTAGTAGGGGTAGAAAGAGAATAGCAAAATGGTTTTTTCTACCTTTCTTCATTTTCCCATTTTTGGAATAGAATTGTCCACAAAGGATAAGTGACACGTAGTGACTCCTCCCTCTTTTCAAATTCTACTGCAATGAAAATTTCTCTGTTCATGGTATGACAAAAGAGGTTAGGTTCTTTGCACTTGCTTACAATCAGAGGGTACAATAACATTCGATTATTCTGGGACTCGGCGGTATGACCTTTCAAATTTCGAAATGGGGTGTGTTTTAGTTTAGGGACGTTTGAAAGTAGGGTGGAGTACACTTATACCAAGAATTGAGCTTGCGAGAAGGAATGCGTAAAGAAAGAATTCCAAAATAGTTATCTGCACTTGTAGTTTAGAAAGCATGGCTTGCACACAAAAGGAATGTGAGAAAAAAGCTCCTTAAAAATGCATGTTTGTTAAGAGAAAATTTTGGATAGTAAAATGTGAAAAAGAAAGTGCAGAATAAACCCACTTCGGTTAACGGAAAGTTTCCGTTAATTGAGGTTCGGATAATCGAGGTTCAACTGTATTTGATTTTTCTTTCCTGTACACATCTTCAGAAAAATCCTCGTTTTGATCTTTTGAGCCTTTTTCATAAGTTGGTTTTAATATCCGTGAAATCAAAAAAATTTCCGGAAGAATCAGTTTCCGGAGCTGGATAATAAAAAAGTTAGGAGTGGAAATTTTGTTTAGCGCCGTGAAAGTATGAAAATAAATTGAAACAGAGCCGTGAAATAAAGCGAATATTTCTGCCTGGGCTATAACATGAATCTAGTTAGAGAAATCTAGGCCACTGTAGCTCGATATAATAAGGGTTAGCAATGTTAAGGAAGCTTCAATATTTTACTTATTAAAGCCAATGATTTCCGTCACAACTTTTCTTATCAGAATTTGCACATAAACAATTCAGGACAAGAAACAAAGTTTCTTATTAGTACATGCAATCACATATGTTTCATTATGTAGCGTTGAAATGAAACTACAATAAATTTTTTGTGCAACCAGATATGTTACTATATGTATATATATTTTGTGAAGATAAAACACGACAAGCATATTAAAATAATTTGATTTACATAAAAAACATGATATTTATAAAAATATAAAGTTATAACATGATTTTGTTCATATCACTTTGCCTCTTGTGTATATTTATTAATTCATTTTGTACATAAACTATACAAATAAGAAATAGTAGTTTCTAATATAATTTTACGCATATTTAAACTTTTGAATTTGAAGTACATGCTTAAACTTTCTAGTTTCCAACTATAAATCCAAACAAAGTTTTAAGATAAGTTACAAAAAAAAGTTTTAAAAGTAAGAATTGTCTTTGCTTCAGAAAGAAATGATTAGATGAAAACATTTGATAAATAATATGAAACTTGAAATACGCTCTAACCGAGAGATTTAAGAAAAACTGCGGAAGAAAAATTAGGAAGCAAATGTATATTTGACACATCTCAAACACTATATTTATTAAATGAAAATAATTTCTGAAATTATCTGTTTTCAAAAGAAAAATAGACCTAATTTAAATATAATTTGTGCAAAAGACATCCAAACAGATTCTTGATAAATAGAATATTGTTACTGTTACACTCCGCTGAAATTACACAGGATTTGATTTTTCTCCATTGTGTTCTACTTCAGAAAAATCCCGTTTTTGAGCAGTTTTCATAAGTTGGTTTTAAACTCCGGAAGAAAAAAAAATCCGGAGAAAAATAATAAATGAAGTTAGGAGAGAGTTGTTGTTTGGCGCCGTGAAAACGCGAAAATTTAATGAGACAGAGCCGTGAAAAAAGCGATATTTTTTTTCTGTCCGAGATATAATATGAATCTAGTTAGAGAATTCTAGTCCACTATAGATGGATATGGGTGATTCTCGAACAATTGGGTAATTTCACTCATTGATTTGGTGAAAAATAAAAATCAAATTTTAAGCAACATTTTTTAATAATTAGATACAGCATATACTACTGAGTAATAAACAACACTCCGGCATAAACTTTAAGCTTTATATATTTTTGTAAAAATTATTTTATAAATTATTGGATTGTTCGGAAAGTCCTTTCCGTTTGGGAAATTCAGTTCGCACCGGAAAATTCTGTTATTTAATTATTAGATATTGTTTCCGATATCTAATACTTAGATATTAATGAACAAAATTTTCCGGTGCGAATTGATTCTCCCAAACGGAAAGGACTTTCCGAACGACCCAATAATTTGGTAATCAATGTCACTATACTGTCCCCAAGATAGCTGTTTACTTTATAAATCAGGATTTTAGTAAAATTTAGATTAATAGATTTGGAATAGATGGTATCACTGTATCTTTTGTCTTCAAGTCATATATGGCATTAATATCTGCTTCGGAGATTGAATATTCCTCAAATAAATAATTTGAAAGGGGACAGAAGTGACAGGGACAGTAGTGACAAAATTAAGAAAATTGCTTCTGTGTACATAGTAAGTTAGACTTAGTAAGACTGCAATATGATATTTTGTAATATGCAAAAGTATGTTATATCATGACAAAATAATAAATAAATAAAAAAAAATAACAAGGACAGTTTAAGTAGGGGGCAGTAGTGACAAGTAATAAACATATTCTTATCTTTCTATCCATTTTGTAGCTTGTAACTATTGTTGAAGTCCTTAGAATTGTGCCATGTGTTTTTCTGGGCAATTAAGATGGCTCCTTCTACTAAATGCACCTGTTCACCAAATTTTATCTGGCGGCCTGGTGGTCATTTTCGATGTTTTATACAAAGGGACAGTAGTGACATTAAAACTAGTGGACAGCGTTTCTCTGACTCAAAACAAATGTAAAACTATTTTTAATTTACAATAAAAATACTTTATTATGTACTTTGGAGTATAGATTTTTATTTTTGGTGGTAAAATCGCTAAAAATAGTCTGTCATTACACTTAAAATTGTTCCAGAAGATCAGTACATGAGGTGAGGGACAAGGGACAGAAGTGACAATTTGAATGTTTAAAATAATATTGCAGTAAAATTTACAGTTATTTTCTCGAAAATACTTTTTGAAATTGTAGAAATACATAACAAAATACATTTTATGCTAAAAAACAACTATATGTATGACGACAAAAAACAGCATGTAACCCTAAGGGACAGAAATTACCCACTTGTCGGAGAATCACCCATATAATAAGGAGTAGACAGTTTAAGGAAGCTTAGATATTTTACTAATTAAAGTAAAAGATTTCCGTCGCATCTTTTCTCATCAAAACATGCTCTAAATAATTCAGGGCGAGAATAAAAGTTTCTTCTTAGTACATACCATAGCCAACTATACACTATGGGCCGAGCCATTTCGCTAAATACCGCCGAAAAAGTGAAGCTGGATTCAGCTTCAAACCCTGAACCATTTCATTGGACCACGTGTGAGAACACGTGATGCAAACCCTGCCCAAATTAGCACTGAGTAAGCTGTTTTCTGTTCTGTTCACATGGCTAGGCACATGGTCATTGTTTTGGTTCAGTGTTTGCATGATTGCTTAGAATAATTTGGGCAAGGTATCACAGTCCTCTGCAGGGAGACTTCATACATTAATCTTAAATAGATGGGCCTATAGATCTAGTCGGCCATGGTATATACAATCACAGATGTTTTATTATGTAACACTGAAATGAAGCTACGATATTTTTATATGCAATCAAATACGTTTTTAGATGTATATATATATTGTGTGAAAATAAAACACGACGAGCTTATTAAAAAATTAGATTTAAAATAAATAAATAAATAAAATCTTTGAAAAAGACAACAAAGTTATAGCATGCTTTTGTGGATATCACTTTGCTTCTTTTGTTTATTTATTAATCGATTTTATATAAGAAAAATACAAATAAGAAATAGTGATTTTTAATAGAATTTTACAAATACTTATTTTTTGTATTTTGAAGTATGTGCTAAAACTTGCAATTTTAAATCCAGACAGAATTTAAAAAAAAAAAAAAAAAAAAAAAAAAAAAAAAAAAAAAAAAAACTTTTTAAAAGTGAGAATTGTCTTTGTTTCAAAAAAGAATTATTAAATAAAACATTTAAAAAATAACATGAAATTAGAAATATTTTCGAACCAAGAGATTTAGTAAAAATTGCGGAAGAAAAATCAAGAAGCTAACGTATATTTGACATATTTCAAACACTATATTTAAAACCTGTGATATCTGAAAATAACCGTCCGCAAAAGAAAAATAGACTTAATTGAAACATAATTTCTGGAAAAAGAATCCAAACAAATTCGTGATAAAAAGGATATTTTTACCGTTACATTCTGCTGAAATTACTCAGGATTTGGTTTTTCTAGTCTGTGTTCGACTTCAGGAAAATTGAGCTGTTTTCATAATTTGGTTTTAAACTCCGGAAAAAAAATTCCGGAGAAGAATAATAAATCAATTTAGGAGCTGAGTTCTTATTTGGTACCGTGAAAAGGTGAAAATTTAATGAGACAGAGCCGTGAAATAAAAAGAATTTTTCTGTCTGGGATATAATATGAAACTAGTTAGAGAATACTAGGCAACTGTAGCTGGATATAATAAGGAGTAGCAAGTATAAGGAAGCTTCGATAATTTTATGTGCAACGTTTTTACATGTATATATATTGTATGAAAATAAAGCACGACAGGCTTATTAAAAAATTGGATTTACATTAAATAAATAAATAAAATCTTTAAAAAAAGACAACAAAGTTATAGCATGCCTTTGTGGATATCACTTTGCCTCTTGTGGAATATTTATGAATCGATTTTATATAAGAAAAATACAAATAAGAAATAATGATTTTTAATAGAATTTTAGGAATATTTATTTTTTGTATTTTGAAGTTCATGCTAAAACTTACAATTTTAAATCCAGACAAAATTAAAAATATATCAAGACACAATATATCATATATATCACAATATATCAAGACACAAATAGACATAAATTAAAGTCAAAGATTCCCATCTCATCTTTTTTTCTAACAAGGCATACTCATAAACAATTTAGGGTTTGAAACAATGTTTTTTATTAGTAGCATACAAACATATACGTTTTATTATACGGCATTGAAATGAAACTGCGTTCATATATTTTATGAGCAACGTGATATGTTGTTAAATGTATATACAGGGTGTTTCAAAAATGACCGGTATATTTGAAAAATCAATAAAAACTAAACGGGTAGGGATAGCAATACACCGTTTGTTGCAATATGCTTGGGACAACAGTAAATTTTTAGGCAGACAAACTTTCAAAATTAGTTACAATTTTCATCAACAGATGACGCTGCAATCTGAAAAATCTAAAGTACGATATTTTTCACATATCCACCATGCACAGCAATAATATGGCGTAGTCTCTGAACGAAATTACCTTTGAGAAACCTTTGAAAAAGTGTCAGGTAGGATGGCTTGAGATGCAGAAGAGATGTACTGCTTCAGTTGTTCAATTGTATCTTGATCGTGGCTGTACACCTGGTCCTTCAAGTTAAAAATCCTCTGTTATAAGGAATAAACGATTTTTTCGCAGCATTACGTTTTTTTCTATATCTTTCAAATCGCATGCAGAGCCATCTGTTGTTAAAAATTGTAACTAATTTCAAAAGTTTGTCTGCCTGAAAATTTATTGTTTTCCCAAGGATATTGCAACAAACAGAGTATTTCTATCGCTGCCCGTTTAATTTTTATTAATTTTTCAAATATACCGGTCATTTTTTAAACACCCTGTATGTTTTGTGTACAAAAAGTATGATAGGTATACTTAAATAAATGGATTTGTACAAAAAATAAAATCTTTAAAAAATATTATAAGATGATTTTGTGCATATTACCTTACATATTATGCATATTTATTAACCAACTTTGAGTTATAAAATATACAAAAAGGAAATAATAATTTCCAATGTTATTTTATGTACATTTAAACTTTTGTTTTTTGTTTTATATGCAGAATCTAAATATTCTTCAATTTTAAATCCAAACAATTTTTTTAAGCATATTCAAAGAGAGGAAATCTTTTTTGTTCCATGAAAAGAATGATTAGAAGAAGATAATTTCAAAATGACAGAAACTTAGATTAATTTCGAACCGAGATATTTAGTAAAAATTGTGGAAGAGATATCAGAAAGGAAATGTATATTTCCAACATTTAGAGCAGTATGTTTATATTCTGCGAGAGACATGTGAAATTAACCATTCACAAAAGAAAAATAGCCTTACTTGAAACATAATTTCTACAAAAAGGATAGAACAAAATTGTGATACAAAACAGTATTTTCGTTGTGAAGTTTCGTTAAAATTACACTGAATTTTATTTTTCTGCCCTGTGCTCGTTGTCAGGAAAAAACTGTTTTCCAACTTTTTATGTAAGTTGGTTTTAGTCTCCGGAAAATCAAAGAAAATTCCAGAAGAGCCAGTTTCCGGAGCAGAATGATAAATGAATTAAAAAGTGGAGTTATTGTTTGGCGCCATGAAAGCGTGGAAATGAGACAGAGCCGTGAAGTAAAGCAATATTACTTACCCATCATACGTAGTATAGGGTAAGTCTTGCAATCGTTTTACAAATCGAAAAAAACTTTTTGACGGATTTACACGTTTCAGATACTGGAGATTCCGAAAATCATATTTTTAGAAAAAATTTTTTGCCGTCCGTTCGTCTGTGTGTCTGTCTGTCTGCAACCGCTCTATCTCCCGAAGAAATTGAGATAGAGACTTGAAATTTTGTATGTGCCTAGTATGTAAGAATGGGACGAAGCCTATTTAATATCAGCAACCTCGATTATCCGGAACTATTTTTTTCGGACTCTCGAAAAATTCGTTCTGATGAAAGGAATATAAAAATTTGCGAATGTTTTATTTTAAGGAGGGGACGTAAACGGCAATAAAATAACACAAATTTTATATAAAGAACGAAGTCGATCGGATTATTAGTTGCCGAGATATGTGTAATCCTGTTTTTCACATTCTTCGATTTTTCATGACCCTGTATTTCATTCAAATTTCAATTCAAAGATATATTTTAATTGCAAATAAGATGTTTAATCCGACGCAGTAAATTGTTAGTTAATATGATTATTATTTTTGGAGTTATAAGGATGTTTCTTTTACGCAATCCGGTACTACTTGAGTATTTTGGCGTTTTATGTAATTTGTAGAAATTGGCGCTCATCAGCAATTCATTAATGGAGTATTACTGTGTATATTAAAACTATTTAAATATGCGTTTAAATTTTATTTTGGAATTGCGATGCATTCTATTAATAGTTTACATGCGTTTTATTTTCATATTTTATAGAATGCATATCCATGATGGGTAAGTATTACGGTGCCCCCCCCCCCCCCAACGACTAGTTTTATTTTGTCTAAGAAATATTAAGAATTTAATTATGAAAATTCTAAGTTATTGTAACTGGATAAAATTTGAAGTAGTAATAAGGACGTTTCATTGTATGACTAACTGGAGTCAAAGATTTTCGTTGCATTATTTCTTATCAGACATATTAATAACTAAATCAGGGGGAGCAACAATGCCCCTTAGATGCATATATTTTATTAGCCTTTTTATTGTATTATTTTATTTTATAGATGCATATATTATTTTATTATCCAGATGGGAGATGCAACAGCGTGCATAAATTTTATTTAAAACTTGAAATGCTGTTATAGATGCATGCATATATCTTAGGTGGATACAACACGAGCTGCCATTTTAAGTAATATCATTTAAGTAAATTGTACAAATTAGTAACAGAAACTTTTTATACTATTTTGCGCACACTTAAATGTTTTTCTTGGCATATATCAGGCAACTTTGTGCCTTTCATTTTGAGATCGAAACAAGCAACTCTAATAATAAAATTGCAATGCAAATATACATTCGAAGAGGAAAAAACATTTTTTTTTCAAAAAAGAATAATTACATGAAAACATCTAAAAACTAACATTTAACTCGAAATACCTTCAAGCTACATTGTTTTTTATAGAAATTGAGTAAGAGAAATCAGAGAGCAATACTTCACACATCTCAAACACTATATTTAAAAACTGCAAGTGACATCTGAAATTAATTGTCCGCAAACAAGAATTAGCCTTACTTGAAACATAATTTTCACAAAAGAAATGGAACAGAATTGTGACAAAAAGAGTGTTTTCACTGCAATACTGTACTGAAATTACACTGCATTTGATTTTTCTCCCCTGCACTCGTCTTCAGAAAAAATCCTCTTTTTGATCTTTTCAGTTGTTTTCACAAGTTGGTTTTAATATCCGGGAAATCAAAGAAATTTCTGGAGCAGAATAATAAATAAATTAGGAGCTGATTTCTTGTTTGGCGCCGTGAAAGCGTGAAAATTTAATGATAGAGAGTCGTGAAGTAAAGCTAAATTTTCTGTCTGGAATATAATATAATTGTGACAAATAATTGTGACAAAAAGAGTGTTTTCACTGCAACACTGTACTGAAATTACACTGCATTTGATTTTTCTCCCCTGCACTCGTCTTCAGAAAAAATCCTCTTTTTGATCTTTTCAGTTGTTTTCACAAGTTGGTTTTAATATCCGGGAAATCAAAGAAATTTCTGGAGCAGAATAATAAATAAATTAGGAGCTGATTTCTTGTTTGGCGCCGTGAAAGCGTGAAAATTTAATGATAGAGAGTCGTGAAGTAAAGCTAAATTTTCTGTCTGGAATATAATATAATTGTGACAAATAATTGTGACAAAAAGAGTGTTTTCACTGCAACACTGTACTGAAATTACACTGCATTTGATTTTTCTCCCCTGCACTCGTCTTCAGAAAAAATCCTCTTTTTGATCTTTTCAGTTGTTTTCACAAGTTGGTTTTAATATCCGGGAAATCAAAGAAATTTCTGGAGCAGAATAATAAATAAATTAGGAGCTGATTTCTTGTTTGGCGCCCTGAAAGCGTGAAAATTTAATGATAGAGAGTCGTGACGTAAAGCTAAATTTTCTGTCTGGAATATAATATAATTTTAGTTAGAGAATTCAAGGTCACTGTAGCTGGATATAATAAAGTCCTTCCGGCAATGCCGGGAGGAAGAGGTAGCTTTCATATACTTATATATTTATTTATTTATTTTAAAATAAGTTACATTGGTCAAAAATACTAAGCTCAAATTAGTGGAAATAATCTTATAAAATTAGTGATTTTATAAGATTGAATACTAGTTTTTTGTCAAGACTGAATATTTATTCAACCTGGTTTTATTTTAAGCGATTTAGAGAGTCACCAAATTCCACGATATCATGAAGTGTATGCCATTTTAAAGCAGCATGATGGATCGTTGAGATCAGATCGTTTCAAAATGTCAGCCATAAGCAAAATTCAAAGTGCTATAACTCAATCATTTTTTAAGATATAGACAAAATAAAAAGTGTTCTGGAATCTTTGTTTTAAGTTCTAACACGTAAAAGAAAAATATTTTTCAACTTTTAATCTTTTCGCATTTAATTTTAAATTTTAAATTTTTTTGAAAATTTAAAATGGCCATCATTTTGAAACAAAATGGCGGATGGTGTTGGCCAACGAACTCGGTCGAGACATTTGTATGTACCATGTACATACCAAGTTTGATTGAAATCGGTTCATAAATACGCGTGTTATCGCGTGACAAAAATCAGATCGTTTCAAAATGTCAGCCATAAGAAAAATTCAAAGTGCTATAACTCAATCATTTTGAGAGATATAGACAAAATAAAAAGTGCTCTGGAATTGTTGTTTTAAGTTCTAACACGTAAAAGAAAAATATTTTTCAACTTTTAATTTTTTTGCATTTAATTTTAAATTTTAAAAATTTTAAAAATTTTAAAATGGCCGCCATTTTGAAACAAAATAGCGGATGATGCTGACCAACGAACTCGGTCGAGACATTTGTATGTACTATGTACATACCAAGTTTCATTCATATCGGTTCATAAATACGTTAGTTATCGCATGACAAAAATCAGATATATATATATATATATATATATATATATATATAAATATATATATATATATGGTTATTTATATGTATATATATATATATATGTCAACATTTGAACGGAGGGTGATTTTGGGGTCTGGGGGTCATTATCGGTGAAAGTATACCAAAATATTCCGGAAGTGCTTTCCTCCGGACGGCTGCAATAGGTAGCTTTTTACTTTTTGTAATGAAAGCTACCTAAAAGAGTATCAAGTTTAAGAAAGCTTCAATATTTTACTTATTCAGGTCAAAGATTTCCGTCACAACTTTTCTTATCAGGCCGTAATCTTAAATGATTCAGAGAGGAAAACAATGTTTCTTATTAGTAGCATACGAAAACATTTGTTTTATTATAGAGCGTTGAAATGAAATTATGTGCATATATTTTATATGCAACCTGCTGTGTTTTAATATGTATTTATGTTTTGTGTAGATAAAGCACGACAGAAATATTTAAATAAATGGATTTATATAAAAAATAAATCTATAAATAATATAAAATTATAACACTTTTTTGTGTCTATTATGTTAAATATTGTGTATATTTATTAACCGATTTTGTAAGGTACCCTGGGGTAATAACGCTACGTTAAGGTTCTACCAATTTTCACAGCTCAGTTTTAATTTGTATTTTTCAAACAAATATATGATTTGATACAGCAACTCATTGACTATCTATATAAAAAAAATAATTTAACAGATATGAATACATAAAATGTAATGGCGTGATTTCTTGACTAATGCTATTTGGCGTTATTACCCACCTATATGGGTAATAACGCCATGCAAACAAAACTATGAAATAAGTTGGAATAATTGCATGTAGATTGCCCAATTCTAAAAATACAAACTCTCAGCTCTAGAAATTGACAAATTACATCCTAAGCTATTGAAAATGTTCAAATTTTTGTGAAAGTGTAAGAAAAATAAAGGTGTGGTGTGGGGGAGGGGGGCGGGGAGGATGAGGCAAAAGAATATCAGACCGTGAGCTTTTTTTTTGCTTAAAAAGGACCGCTTAAATAGAATGATTAGAAATATTGCACAGTTTTAACTGTGTTTATTTGAATCAGTATTTAGGATGTAGCTCGGCCACTGTAGGGAATCAACCGGGGTAAAAATTGAAAGGATTGGCGTTATTACCCCGTTATAGTTATTGCGCTGTACATTTTAAATTACAAATTATCTCGAGAAGATATCCAAAATCTTCAACAACATTTTGAAAGTCCATGAAATGTACTACAAATTTATGTAATGAACAAAGTATTTCAGGATAAAAAAATAGTCTTCACATCACAAAACGTATCTCGCAAATTTTAGATCAAGCCTTATTTTTAGTTGCTTATAAAAACAATATGACCTAAAAATGAAACAAATTAACTTGAAGCTGTTATTTGCGATTTATATGACTCAAAACCCTTCTGCGCAGAGCACATGGGTCTCATTTACCAGATTATTTCATAATTATGCAAAATATTAGCACTTGGCGTTATTACCCCGTCTGGCGTTATTACCCCAGGGTACCTTATAATAAGCTATGCAAATAAGAAATAATCATTGCTAATGTAATTTTACGCATATTTTAACTTTTGTTTTTTAAAGCATGCGCAAAAACTGTATTGCAATTTTAAATCGAAACAAGATTTTTTAAAAAAATAAAATGTATATTCTAAGAGGGAGAATGTTCTTTTTTTTTATGAAAGGAACGATTAGAAAAAAAATATTTGAAAATAACGCGAAACTTAGTGAAATTTGCGGAAGAAGCAGCAGAAAGGAAATGTATATTTCCCCCATTTCGTGCTGTATTTTTAAATTCTGCGAGAGACACACGAAATTAACCACCCTCAAAAGAAAAGTATCCTTACTTCAAATGTAGTTTCTATAAAAGGAATAGAACAAAATTGTGATAAAAATTGTATTTTGATGCTCCGCTGAAATTACACTTGATATTATTTTTCACAACTGACTGATTTTCAGGAATTTTTTTTCAACTGTTTATATAAAGCTGTTTTAATCTTTAAGAAATAAAAAAAATTCAAAAAGGCCTTATTTCCGGAGTAAAATAATGAATGAAGTTGTTATTTTATGCAGTGAAAACCTGAAAATTTAGTGAGACAGAGACATGAAATAAAGCTAATTTTTATGTCAATGAAAAAATAAGAATCTGGTGATGAGAATTCAAAACTACTGTAACTGGATAAAATAAGAAGTAATAGGTTTGAGGACATTTCAATATTTGACTAATTGAATTCAAAGTTTCCGTCACATCAATTCTTTCAGGGATGAGATTCTTCAGACTTTTCTTCAATTTTTAAAGAAATTTCACCAATTAAATTTTTGAGAAAATTTTATATTTTTTCCTTAGTTTTTTATATTTTGGTTTTTGTACTTTGATATAACAGTCCATTTTTTCTAAATTCCTTTTAATGTTCTGAATTTTTAATATGTTTCCCGTAGTATTACTAATTTCTCTTTTAAATAACACTTCACATTTTTTTATTTTTATTATTTTTTCCTTAAATTTTCCGTCTTAGTGGTTGGCTTGCTGCACTTTTAAATAATCATTTAATTTCAATCAATTATCATCAATTTAATTCCTAAAAAACTTATTTTTTTAAGAGTAGGAACTCTGTTATATAATATACTTAATGTGGAATTATTTTGATTTGCTGTTTTACGAAAAGTATCTACTTTTTTTTAAATTACAATTAAAAAATATTCAATTCAATGGTTTTATTAATGTTCTGTATCTTGGTAAAATACCCTTTTCACTGCAGTAAATAATTAATTTCTGTCAAATTCTTTCTAACAGTTTCTTTTTAATTTGCTTAAAGCTAAATTGTATGTAATATATAAATTTTAATAGCTATTATAATATTTATTCCGCTTGAAATTCATAAGTATTATTGCTCAAATGTCGTTATCGAAGTTTTCATACTTTTTACTTTTTTGTCAATCTCATCTCTTTTTGGCATACTCATAAATAATTCAGTGCGAGCATCAATATTTCTTATTAACATAGGTGCATACATTTTATTATCCAGATGTGGGGTGCAACTACATGCGTACATTTTATTTACAACTTGAAACGCTGTTACATGCATTTAACTTAAGTTGATAAAACACAGCATGCGCTCTCAAACAAGGGGATTTAAATAAAAAAACATCTACAACAATCTAAAAAAAGACAACAAAGTTGTACCTTGGTTTTTTTGCATATGATCTTAAGTAAGTTGTACAATTTAGTAATAGTAATTCTTTTATAGTACTTTAAGCACAATTAAACCGTTTTTGTGACTCATATTTGGGAACTCTCTATTTTTTTAGTTTTAAGATCAAAACAAACAACACTATTAAGAAAACAAAGAAAGTGTACAATCAAAGAAAAAAAAAAGCTTCTTATTTCGCAAAAAAGAAAGATTAGATGAAAATATTTCAAAAATAACATGAAACTTGAAATACCTTCAAGTTAAAGATTTGGTAGAAATTGCGTGAAAAAATATCAGAAAGCAAACGTACATTTCGCACCTCTCAAATATTATATTTAAAGTTTTCAATTGACGTCTGAAATTAATTGTTAGATAAAGAAAAATAGACTTTCTTTAAACATAATTTCTACAAAAGTGATCGAACAAAATTGTGATAAGAAGAGTGTTTTTGTTGTGACACTTTACTAAAATTACACTGCACTTGATTTTCTTCCATGCACTCGTCTTCAGAAAAATCTTCTTTATGATCTTTTGAGCCGTTTTCATAAATTGGTTTTAATCTCCGGGAAATAAAAGAAATTTCCAGAAGAGCCAATTTCCTGATCAGAATAATAAATGAATTTAGGAGTGGAGTTGTTGTTTCGCGCCATGAAAACGTGAAAATTTAAAGAGATAGAGACATGAAATAAAGCGAATCTTTCTGTCTGAGATATAATATGAATCTAGTTAGAGAATTCTTGATCAAGAATCTTGAGTAGCTGGATATAATAAAGAGTGGTAATTTTAAAGAAGCTTCAATATTTTACTAATTAAAGTCGAAAATTCCCGCTTCTTTTCTTATCAAAACATACTCATAAATAATTCAAAGCGAGAAACAATGTTTTTTTATTATAAGAATACAAACACGTGTGTTTTATTATACGGCGTTGAAATGAAACTGCGTGCATACATTTCATGTGTAAACTGATATGTTGTTACATGATATAATGTTACATGAACAGGCATATTTAAATGAATGGATTTATATAAAAAATAAAATATAAAAAAAGAACAACTTATAGAATATTTTTTGTACATTATCTTTCCTAGTGTGGATTTTGTATAATGAACTGTAGAAATAAGAAATAACAGTTTCTAATATCTCTTTACGCACATTTAATTTTTAATTCTTGAAATATATGGAGAAACTGTGTATCTTGCAAGTTTTAATTCAAACATTTTTTTAAACGTAAATTCTAACAGAGAGAGAATCCTCTTTGTTCCAAAGAACTATGATTGAAAGAAAATATTTCTAAATAACATGAAACGTTAAATACCTTCCAGCAGAGAGATTTAGGAAAAATTCTGAAAGAAAAATTAAAAAGCAAATATTTCCCACATTTCGAGCTGTATATTTAAATTTTAGTAAAGTCACATAAAATTAACCATTTACAAAAGAAAAATAGCATTGCTTGAAAAATAATTTCTTCAAAAGGGATAGAACAAAATTGTAAAAAAGAGTGTTTTCGTAGTGACGCTTCCGCTGAAACTTCACTGGATTTCATTTTTCTCCCTTGTGCTTTTCTTCAGGAAAATTTGGCTTTTTTTACTACTTATACAAGCTGGTTTCAATCTCCGGAAAATCAAAGAAATTTCTGAAAGGCCTGCTTTCTGAAGTAAAATAATAAATAAATTTCGTAATGGAATTGTTATTTTACGCTCTCAAAGTGTGAAAACTTAATGAGACAAAGGCCTGCTTTCTGAAGTAAAATAATAAATAAATTTAGTAATGGAATTGTTATTTTACGCTCTGAAAGTGTGAAAACTTAATGAGACAGAGTCGTGAAATAGAGTTAATTTTTTATGTCCAGGAAATAATATAAATCTAGTTATGAGAATTCTAAGTTACTAAGTAGAAAGTTAAAGGACGTTTCAATATTTGACTAATTGAAGTCAAATAATCTCGTCTCATCATTTCTTTTCATAAATATTTTATGGAGAAAAATAATGTTTCTTATAATCATAGATGCAAATATTTTATTATAAAGATGTAAGATGCAACTACGCGCGCAAATTTTATTTACAACTTGAAATGCTGTTACAAACAAGTAACTTAGGTTAATAAAATCGACCAGCATACTATAATAAGTGAATTTAAATTAAAAAAAATCTAAAAGAAGGCAACAAAGTTGTGATTTGTTTTGTTTTTTACTGCGTCTTAAGTAAAATGTACAAATTAGTTATAGTAATTTTTCATACTATTTTAAGCACAGTTAACCGCTTTTCTTAATGTATATCTGGAAACTTTCTTTGTATCTTTCGTTTTAAGATCAAAACAAACAATATTGTTCAGAGAACCAAAAAATATGTACATTCGAAGAAAGAAAACCCTTTTGTCAAAAAAAAATTGTTAAAAACATTTAAAATATAACATGAAACTCGAAACTTCAAGCTAAAAGATTTGGTAGAAATTGCGGGAAGAAAAATCAGAAAGTAAAAGTACACTTCACACATCTCAAACACTTTATTTAAAATAACAAGATGCATGTGAAATTATGTGTTCGCAAAACAAAAATAGTATTACTTTAAATATTATTTTTACAAAAGCGAACAAACATCGCTGTGATGTAAATAAAGTTTTCGCTGTGACACACCACTGAAATTACACTTTATATGATTCTTCTACTCTGCATCCACCTTCAGAAAAATCCTTTTTTGATATTTGAGCTTTTTTCATAAGTTGGTTTTAATCTTTGGGAAATGAAAGAAATTTCCGGAAGAGCCAGCTTCCGTAGCAGAATAATACATGAATTTAGGAGTGGAGTTATTGTTTGGCTCTGTGAAAGCGTAAAAATTCCATGAGACAGAGCTGTGAATAAAGAGATTTTTTCTTTCTTTGATATAATATGAATCTAGTTAGAGAATTCTAGGCCACTGTAGCTGGATTTAACAAGGCGTAGCAGCAAGTGTAAGTAAACTTCAATATTTTACTTATTAAAGTCAAAGATTTATGTCACATCTTTTCTTATCAAAGCATACTCATAAATAATTCAGGCGAAGAAACAATGTTTGTTATTAGTACATAGAAACAGATATGTTTCATTATATAGTGATGAAATGAAGCTACGACATATTATATGGGCAACCGATATATTGTTGCATGTATAAGTATATATGTTGCGTGAGGAAAAAGCAGGACAGGCATATTTAAGTAAATGGATTTACATAAAAAAATAAAATCGATAAAAAGACAATAAAGTTATAATATGCTTTAATGCATGTCACTTTACTTCTTTTATACATTTATTACTCTGTTTTTGGATAACAATCTATACAAATAAGAAATAATAATTTGTTATACAATTTTAAGCATTTTTTTTTTTTTTTTGAAGAATATGCTCAAAAATTCTATTTTTTAATTTTAAATCTAAACAAAGTTTTTAAAAAAATTAGAAAACTAAAAGTGAGAAAGTGAGTTCTAAAGGTGAGAATTATCTTCGCTCCAAAAAGGTATGGTTATATGAAATTATTTAAAATATAACATGAAACTTGAAATACTTAACGCCGAAAGATTTAGTAAAAATGGACATTTAGAAGTAAAATTTTGAAGTATATTTTTGTATACGTCACACATTTCAAACACTATATTTATTATATGTAAGTAATATCTGAAACTAACCCTCTACAAAAGAAAAATGTACTTAATACAAACATAATTTCTGCAAAATTAAACTAACAAAATTGTGATAAAAATAATATTTTTGCTGTGACACTTTGCTAAATGTACACGAGATTTGATTTTCTCCATTGTGCTTGTCTATAGGAAAATCTCGTTTCCAAGCTGTTTTCATAACTTGGTTTTAATCTCCGGGAAATAAAAGTAAAATTCCGGAGAATAATAATAAATGAAGTTAGGAATGGAGTTGTTATTTGGCTCAGTGAATCCATTAAAACTTAATGGGAGAGAGATGTGAAAATAAGAGAATTTTTTTTGTCTTGGTAATAAATTTGAATCTATTAAGATAATTAATTGTAGGCCAATTTTTCTGGATATAATAAATACTTGTTGGTTTAAGGAAGCTTCTATATATTACTAATTAAAGCTAAAATTCCTTTCATTTTTTTTTTCTTATCAGGGCGTACTCAGAAATTACACTGCATTTGATTTTTCTCCGATGTGCTAGTCTTCTTAAAAATCCCGTTTTTGAGCTGTTGTCATAAACTGGTTTTAATCTCCGGGAAATAATAAGAAATTTCTGGAGAAGAATAATAAATGAAGTTAGAAATGGAGTTATTATTTGGAGTCCTGAAATCATGAAAATTTAATGAGGCAGAGAAGTAAAAAAGTGAATTTTTCTTTTTAATTTATAAATTGAACCTACTTAGATAATTTTAGTTTAATGCTGCTGGATATAACAAAGATTTGAAAGATTAAGGAAGCTTCAATATTTTACTAATTGAAATCGATGATATCCTTCACATCTTCTCTTATCAGGGCCTTCTCAGAAATTACACTGTTTTTTTTTTTTTTTTTTTTTTTTTTTTTATCCCCTGTGTCGTTTTCAGAAAAATCCCACTTTTGAGCTGTTTTCTTCTTCAGACCTGAGGTACACAAATGTGTACCTCCATTCTTTTCCTCATAAAGACTAAACTGTTCGAGTTTTTTGCATTTTTACTTTACTTCTATACAGCTGAATGTTTTTTGTATTAAAACAAAATCAATAAATGTCAGCACTAATGAATAGTACCTCATAAAATAAATATTATTTTCATCCGAGTTTCGAAAATACCTTCAAGACATTGTGGCCAATAAAAAAAGATATATCCATGATTATTTAATTTAAATGCTTTGCAATAAAAAATTTTGAGGATTTGCTGATCATTTACTTGTTCAAAGACATTAATTTTGTTATTGCGTAAATTTATATTACTAATAGTTAAACTCTTTTTTTAAGGGGATTAGCACTTTCATATCCATATTTGTAAACCTAAATTACCAGTCCCCTAAATTTCTGATTTCATAAAAATGACTCTTTCTGTCATCTATGGTGTCATTTCGAGCAATAAATATATATTTGTAGAGTTATTTTATGCTCAGGTCTGAACAGGTTAATAAATTGGTTTTAAACTGTTGGAAGTCAAATAAGTCTTCATATGAGAAATATTTGTTTTTTATACAATTTTATGCGCATGTAAATCATTTTTCAGGGAAATCCAATTTTTGAATTGTTTTCATAAGTTTGTTTTCATCTCCGGGAAATAAAAAGAAATTTCTGGAAAAGAGTAATAAATGAAGTTAGGAGTAGAGTTGTTGTTTGGAGCCGCAAAAGCGTGAAAGTATAATGAGACAGAGCCGTAAAAAGAAGGAAAATTTTCTGTCCAGATTATAAAATGAATTTAGTAAGAGAATTGTAGGCTAATGCTTCTAGATATAATGAAGACTTGCATGGAATGTAAGCAAGCTTCAATATTTTAATAATTAAAGCCAAAAATTTCTGTCCATTTTTTCTTATCAGTTCATACCTAGAAACTACACTGGGTTTGATTTTTCTCTTCTGTGCTAGTCTTAAAAAAATTCGTTTTTGAGCTATTTTCTTAAGTTTCTTTTAATCTCCGGGAAAAAAAAAAAATTCCGGAGAATAATAATAAGTGAATAATAAATGGAGTTTTTATCTGGTGCCGTGAAAAGATGAAAGTTTAATGAGACAAAGAAATGAAAAAAAAAGTATTTTTTTCTATCTAGAGCACAATTTGAATCTAGTTAGATCATTGTAGGTCATTGTAGCTGCATATAATAAAGACTTGCAAGTTTAAGGAATCTTCAATATTTTACTAATTATAGTCAAAGATTTCCGTCATATTTTTTCTTCTCAAGACATGCTCAGAAATTACACTTTTTTTTCTTCTTCTTTAGAAAAATCCCGTTTTTGAGCTTTTTTCATAAGTTGGTTTTAAACGCCGGGCTGTCAAATAAATTTTCGTTGAAAAAATAGTTCATATAGTTATAAGAAATAGAATATTTTTTAATCGATTTTACGCACTTTTAAATCATTTTCAGGAATATCCTGTTTTTGAACAATTTTCATAAGCTGGTTTTAATTTCCGGAAAAAAAATCCGGAAAAGAGTAATAAATGGAGTTATGAGTGGAATTATTATCTGGCGCCGCGAATGCGTAAAAGTTTAATGAGACATAACCGAATACAGCCAGTTTAATGAAACAGAAGCGAATTTTTCTGTCTAGGTTATAATAGGAATCTAGTTTGAGAATTGTAGGCCAATGTAGCTAGATATAATAAAGATTTGCAAGTTTAAGAAAGCTTCAGTATTTTACAAAATAAAGTCAAAGATTTCCGTCGCATATTTACTTATCAGGGCATACTCAGAATTTACACTGGATTTGATTTTTCTTCAGAAAAATTCCGTTTACGAATTGTTTTCATAAATTGGCTTTAATGTATATGGAAAATTAAAAAAAAAATCCAGAAAAAATTATAAATACAGTTAGGGGTGGAATTATTATTTGGCGCCGCGAAAGCGCGAAAGTTTAATGAGATAGAGCCGGAAAAGAAGGGCATTTTTCTGTTAAGGTTATAATAGGAATCTAGTTAGAGAATTGTAGGCCAATGTACCGGAATATAATAAAGATTTGTATGTTTAAGGAATCTTCTAAATTTTACTAATTAAAGGCCAAGATTACTGTATCATCCTTTCTTTTCAGAGCATATTCAGAAATTTCACAGGATTTGATTTTTCTCCCCTGTTCCCGCATTTTGAAAACACCGTTTTTAAGTTCTTTTCATAAGTTGGTTTTAATGTATACGGTGGAAAAAAATCCGGTAAAGTATAATAAATGGAGTTAGGAGTAGAATTATTATTTGGAACAACAAAAGCGTGAAAGTTTAATGAGATAGAGCTTGGGAAAAAAAGCGAATTTTTCTGTCTGGGTTATGATAGGAATCTAGTTAGAGAACTGTAGGCCAATGTAGCTGAGTATAATAAAGATTCGCAAGTTTAAGGAAGCTTCTATACAAGCTTCTTTACAATTAAAGTCAAAGATTTCCGTCACACCTTTTCTTATCAGAACATACTCAGAAATTACGCTGGATTTGATTTTTCTTCCCTGTTCCCATCTTCGTAAAATTCCATTTTCGAGCTGTTTTCATAAGTAGATTTTAATCTCCGGGATTTCAAAGAAATTTTCGAATAAGAAATTCTCCTTTTCTATTAAATTTCACGCAAATTTTAAATCGTGTTCTTGGAATACATCTAGAAACACTGTGTCTTTCATTTTGAAATTCAGACAAATAACACTATTAGAAAAAAAAAAAAAAAAAAAAAAAAAAGTACATTCGAAGGGGAAGACTCTATCCGGTTAGATGAAAACTAATTTAACAAAATAAAAATGATAAAATTAACAAAGAAATTTTTGGAAGAACTGCTTTCCGGTGCATAACAGTAAATGAAGTTAAAAGTGGAGTAGCTACTTGGCAATAAAAAAGAGTGAGAATTTAAATAGACAGGGGAGTGAAGAACGAATTTTTATATCTAGAATACAATATAAATCGAATTAGAGAATTAAGTCACTGTAGCTGCATAAAATAACGAGTAACATATTTAAGGTCGCTATAATATTTGACTATAACTTGGAGTCTAAATTTGTGTCTCATGTTTCCTTATCATTGCAGACGCCAAGACGATTCAAAACGATTCAAGACGATTAAAATTTTTCTTGTTTGTACGGACAGATTCCGCACATTTATTATACAGCTGTAATATGCAATTACGCGCATATAATTTATTTTACATCTGTAAAAGGCAACTACGTCCATATATTTTATTAGAATACTGTGAAACGCAGCTACGTCTATATATTTTATTATACAGATGTGAAATGCGCATCAATTTTATGTACGATTTGAAATACTGTAGCATGCATTTGTCTTGGATTGGAAGAAAACATCACGCATATTTAAATAAATGGATTTATAAAAAAATAAATTTATCAAAAAAAAAAAAAAAAAAAAAAAAAAAAAACAGAGTCGTAACTTGTTTTTCTAGTTATATAATTGCATATTTCATACATTTCTCAATATATTTTGTATGATAAACTAAACAAATAAGCAGTTGTAAATATATAAAAAAAAGTAGGAGTAGTTTGAATAATTAACAATAATATGAATACAATTTTACGCAATTAAAAAAATAAGTTTCATGAAATATTTTATATTTTAATTTAAAATCGAAACAAAGGCAAGTTTAAAGCAAGTTTTTAAAGCGAACAACAGGCACAGTTTAAGAGGAAAATCATTTTTCTGAAAGACAGATAATGACTGGATGAAAACATTTAAAAAATAACAAACTCGATACCTAGAAATTTAACTAGAAATTTGATAAAATTTAGTAGAGAAAAATCAAAGAGCAAACGTATGCTTCGCACATCTCAAGCACTATATTTAAAGTCTGCACGTGAAATATGAAATAAAACGTCGGAGAAATGAAAAACTAGTCGTTGGGGACCACTCCAGCGTAATACTTATCTATCATAGATATGCATAATATAAAATATGAAAATACAACATGTGTAAAGTGTTTATAAAATGCATCGCAATTCCAAATTAAAAATTAAACGTTAATTTTAATAATAATTTTGTTAAACTAATTTTAAGATTTTTTAATGCGTAATAATACTCTATTAATGAATTGCTGATGAACCAATTTCGACAAATTATATAATGCACTAAACTAGACAAGTAATACCGAATCGCATAAAAGAAGCATTATTATAACTCGAAAAATTATCATCATATTAACTAACAATTTACTGCGTCAGGTTAAACGAGATATCTAATTAAAATATATCTTTGAATTGAAATTTGAATAAAATACAGGGTCATGAAAATCGAAGAGTGTGGAAAATAGGATTACAAATACCTCAGTAACTAGTTATCCAATCGAATCAGCTTTTATGCAAAATTTGCGCTATTGTTTTGTCTTTTACGTCCATTCCTTAAAAAATATATATAATATTTTTGTATACCTTTCATCAGAACGAATATTTCTAGAGTCCAAAAAAAAATAGTTCAGAATAATCGAGGATATACTGATATTCAATAGGCATCTTTCCATTATTACATCCTAAATTAACACCAATTTTTAAGTCTCTATCTCAATTTGTTCGGGAGATAGAGCGTTTACAAACAGAGAGAGAGACACACAGACAGACGCCCGCAATTTTTTTTTTCTAAAAATATATTTTTCGGAATATTCAGTGTCTGAAACATGTAAATCCGTCAAAAAAAAAAATTTCGATTTTCAAAACAATTTGAAAGATTTACCCTTCACTATGTATGATGGACACGTAATAAATTTAATCGAAGCATAATTTCTGCAAAATATTCGAACAAAATTGTAATAAAAAAGAATATTTTTACGTTGATACTCCACTGAAGTTACACTGGATTTGATTTTTCTCTTCCCTGTATATCTCTTCAGAAAAATCCCGTTTTTGAACTGGTTTTGTAAGCTGATTTTAATCTTTTAATCTTCGAGAAATCAAAGAAAGTTACGGAAGAGCTGATTTCCGGAGCATAATAATAAATGATGTTAGCTGTGAAGTTGTTGTATAGCGCCGTGAAAGCGTGAAAATTCAGAGAGATAAATGAAAAAAAGCAAATTTCTCTTTCTAGGATATAATAAGAATCTAGCCATAAAAAATCTATGCCTAGTTGCTGGATGAAATATTATTTAAGGAAGCTTCAATATTTTGCTAATTGAAGTCGAAGATTTCCTTCGTTTCTTTTCTTATCAGAACATACAGGGTGTATAGCAAATGACTGACCCATTTTAAATGTAAATAACCAAAAAAGAAAGAAAAAAACCGGTTTGATATAAAAAAGTGCGGTTTGCTGTATTGTTATTAGAAAATCAATAAATTAGTAAAAATGCACTTCCTTCAAATAGTTCGAATTTTGGCCAACAGTTGGCGCTGGCGACAACAGGCGGCCGAAATTCCGACATTACTCTAGTTTTCATACGCATGAGCTTTTCTACTCATTTTGCAGAGTGGAGTCTCAGTCGTCATGTTGGATCGACTTTCGACTCACTTGCAGAAATACAGTTTATTGGATGGATAGAGATTTAAAATAATATTTATGATTGAGCAATGTCTATTTTACTTAATAAAAACCAGCAAAACGTGCTTTATAACAAGCATTGACTTATCACACACTTACCATAAATATATTGCATTGGAAAAACGTTTTTGTAATCGATTAACTGACCAGTTAACTCTTTTTACGTACAATAAATTGAAAATATGGGATAATCACCGCTTTCTTTAAGCTAAAAAAATCGTAATATTTAGTCTAAACATTTCTTTCATTAAATTGTAAGAAACTGTATTTTAAAAATTTTGTGGTGTCAAAAAGCTTTAAGTGAAGTATTAAGCAAACTCTTCCTGTCCGTATGTCATACAGAAAAATCAAGTTAGTGGCTAAAACAATTGTATGCAAATAGGGGTAAGTTCCCAGTCTGAAAAAAAGCGGGTCAGTGACTTATAAATCTGTACATAAAAATATAATAAATCTTAGAATGAAGGAATCCGTTTGTAACAAATCCTGTTTTAAACAAAAAGTACTGATTTTAACTTACAAAACCACCTGCTAAGACGGAAACCTGTTTAAAGCGAGATATTGTTAATTTTTCCGAAAACCAAAGTCATTCATACATTATGTTCAAATTTTGACATTTAACAAATTTGCAAATTTTATTACGAAAGCCACGAAAGATTTTTTGATGACTTTTACACACACCTCTAACTTCCATTCCTCACGACTGACAACATATCTACCCTGAAATAAAAGGATGTTTAAAAAGGAAAAATGCATTGTACATGCTTTATATCATGCGAGTTACCCCTTTTCTAACTTCATAACAAAGAGCATCCTTAATCCTGAAATATAATTTTCGTCATCTCTCGCCTCCCCCTTCCTAAACTATTCTTCATGACGAAAAGAAGGGAAAATAATTCTGAAAATTTCTCTGGAATTTGAAACAAGAAACAGTATTTTAAAAAAAAGATTCAAAAACTTTTTAAAATTTATTTATGAAAAATACCAATGTTCAAGTAATTTTGTAATATTTCTATTTATAAAATTGAACTAAAACAAGTAGAACGATGATGATTCAAAATCTATGATGCTTTCTGTATAGAAATTTTGAAAAGGGGTGACTCGCGGGATATAAAAAAGGGTAAGTCGCCTTTTTTTCCCTGTAAAGCATCCTCCCATTTCAGCGTATATGCATTTGCAGTCAGGGAGAGGGGAGGGAAGTTTTGTGTGTAAAATGCATCTTAAACTATCTCGTGGCTTTCGTATTTTTCGGATATATGAAATATCAAAATATGAATATAATTTAGGGATGATTCGGTTTAATGAAAAATGAACAATATTTCGCGCTTTAGGCAGATTTTCGTCTTAACAGGTAGTTCCGTATGTTACTTTCTCCGTCGTGATCAATATTTTTTTATGTTTATGACAGGATTTGTTATTGACGAATTATACGCGAACTTTTATTCTAAGGTTTAATATATTTTTATGCGCCGATTTATATGCACTGCCCCGCTTTTTTTTAGACAATGAACTTGTCAACACTATATGCGTAACTGTTTTGCCTGTATGACATACAGACAAGAAGAGTTTGCTTATTCTTTCACTTAAAGCTTTTTTACAACACAAAATTTTTAAAATATAATTTCTTACAGTTTAATGAAAAAATGTTTAGAATAAATATTACGTATTTTTAGCTAAAAAACGGTGTTTATCCCATATTTTTAATTTATTGTACGTAAAAAGAGTTAACTGGTCAATTAACCGGTTACGAAAATATCTTTCCAATGCAATTTATTTATGGTAAATGTGTGATAAATCAATGCTTGTTAAAAAACATATTTTGTTGGTTTTTATTAAGTATAATAGACATAGTTCAATCATAAATATTATTTTAAATCTCTTTCCATCCAACAAACTCTATTTCTGCAGGTGAGTCGACAGTTGATTGAGCATGTCAACTGATATTCCCCTCTGCATAATGAGCCGAAAAGCTCATACTTATGAAAACTAGAGTAATTCGGCCGCCTGTTGCTGCCAGCGCCATATGTTGGCCAAAATTTAAACTATTTGAATAAAGTGGATTTATAAAAATTTATTGATTTTCTAATAACCATGCAGTAAACTGCGCATTTTTATCTTAAACCTTTTTTTTTTTTTTTTTTTTTTTTTTTGTAATTTACATTTAAAATGGGTGTCAGTCATTTTCTGGACACCCTGTGCATTCTCGTAAGTACTTCAAGACGAGCAACAATGTTTTTTATTAGAACAGATGCATAAGTTTTATATACTGCAATAAAATAAAATAATAAATTTATGTAAAAAATAAAACGTATGATAAAGACAACAATGTTATAACACAAGTTTGCGCTTATCTTTTTATATCTTGCGTATACGTATCAATGAAGTTTGTATTATAAACTATACAAATTAATAACTATAAAAGTAGAAATGTAACTAAACTGTACATGTAAGTTATAGTGAGTTTTATTACAACTTACATCCATTTAAACTTTTTATGTTTTCAAGTATATCTCGAAACTTTCTACATTTCAGCTTGAAATCCAGACAAACAACATTTTTTAAAAGTGAAGAAATTGTATGTTCTGAGAAAAAAAATCCTTTTTTCTCCAAAAGAGAATAATTAGATCGAAACATTTAAGAAATTACATGAAACTCAAAGTACCTTCGATGTGATAAGTTTGGTAAATCTTCAGGAAGAAAAATCAGAGAACAAATGTGCATTTCACACATTTTAAATACTACATTTAAAATCTGAAAGTTTCATATGAAATTAACCATTCGCAAAAGAAAAATAACTTTACTTTAAATATAATTTCTACAAAGGATCCGTATGAAATTGTGATAAAAAAGTATTTTCGCTTTGACAATCCGCTAAAATTACACTGGATATGATTTTTCTCCCCCGTTTGCTTCGCCCGTCTTCCGGAAAATTCTGTTTTTGACCTGTTTTCATAAGTTGTTTCTAATCTCCGGGCGATAAAAGGAAAAAAAATAAGAAAACTGGTCTTCATACACTGTAAAAAATATCCGTTAATATACACAAACTTTTCCCTAAAAATTACGGAATAGTTTCATTTTTCCGAAAAAAAAAAACCAGAAGAATTTCCGTTTTTGACATTTTGGAGTCACTAATCCCGTTAAATAACGGAAGTGCTCTGTTATTTTTGTCAATTTTCCGAAAACAGTAGAGTTTAGTGGTGCCATCTACCAGGAAAATAAAAACCTTATTCTGAGTTGATGTTTTTTAAACAATTTGCTAGACTATTTCTCTATTTCATTCTGTTTTAATAATAAAAATCTAACGTATTTTTAAAATATTAAGAAAATATTAATAATTAAAAAATAAAAAATAAAATTATTAATTCTTTTTAAGTTTGAAATAGCTGAAAGGGAAAGGTGAAAGGGAAAGGTGATTGTGATTTTAAAATAATTTTTAATTTATTTTTATCACATATATATATATATATATATATATATGTATATATATATATATATATATATATAAAGTGCGTTGGATATTTTGAAAAAAGTGGAAAAAAATTCTTCTTTTAATTTTAATATACATATTTTTTAATTTATTCAAATTAAGAAGTTCGCACATAAAATTAAAAATATATCGAAATATATTACCGAAATTCTTATAATTTTGCCGATTACGTAAGTTATAAAAAATCAATAACTGAAATTTATTTTATAACCCATTGTAATCATCTTTATTGAGTTTACCTTAGATCGTCATAAAATAATTAGTTTTTTTTTCTTTCTTTTAATATGTTAGTATTTTTTAAAATAAATAAATAAATATCAATAATATTACAACAGAATTTTAAAACTTTTCTAAAAAAGAAGGAAACAAAACTCTTAATAAATTCTTTCATACATGTAATATTTTAAAGACTAATTGTTATACATATAAGCTAAATATATGCGGGTTCGAACCCCATGGAAGGTATGTAACATTTCGTCACTGTTGTTTAAATTAATTGTGTATAATGTGTCCCTGATATTAACGTGTCTTTGAAAAGTAAAGAATAAAAATCACAAAGATGTTAGTTAGTCCTTGAAAAATTCTTTTAACTTTTCAAACGAAAATTTTTACATAAGGAAAAAAAAAAAAAAAAAAAACCCGGAAATATTTTGTGAAAAAATAGAAATATTTCTGGAAATTACGGAATTTTTTTTCCGTTAAAAAACGTAAGTAGTACTGGCGTCTAGATTACCAGTACTATTTCCGTTTTTTAACGGAATTTTTTTACAGTGTAGAAGAATACTACATGAAATTAGTAGTGGATTTGTTATTCAGCACCATGAAAGCATGAAAAATTAATGCGACAGAACAGTGAAGTAAAGCGAATTTTTCTGTCTAGGATATAAGTATCTAGTTATTTGAATTCTAAACTCTTGTAACTGTGTATGATATGGAGTTGCTAGTGGAAGCTTCAATATTTGAGATTATTAATTGAAGTCAAAAGATATTTGCCGCATCTTTTCATATCAGGGATATTTATAAATAATTCAGGATGAACAACAATGTTTCTTCTTAGTAAATACTTATATACTGGTTCTCGCTGGCTTTTGACCGACATTAGTGTTTTGGAGAATAAGATAGTAAAAACGTTAGACAAATGAAAATAAGAAGTTAAAAAAGTAGATTCGATGTGAAACATTGAAAAATCTATCTTTAACCCTTTATTGTAATTCTTTTTTCTTTCTTTTTTTCTTCTTTCTTTTTTTTTTCTTTCTTTTTTTTTTTCAATATATTTTTAAATGACCTTTTTTTTTTTTTTTTTTTTTTTTTTGTAATCGCTTAGAAAATAGAAATTAGACAATCTTCGGCAGATACTATTAAAAATTAGAACAATCTAAAATTGTCCTAAATATGTAAATATTTCCGATATTCTTTTAATAGTCTAAATAAAAATTCGAAATAGTGATCTTTCATTTAATGTTGTGAAAATATACATTGAAAAATGGTATAAGATTTCGTCTCCGGCGATTGACCAGCCAATGATATTTTGCATACTACTAATAAAAAAAATATGGTAAATAACTAATTTCAACTCCGCATACCAGCAAAACTTTTCTGTTTGATGCGGGTAATTTTGTTTGTGTTTTTAACGCACGTGACCGTTGCACATGTAGTGATAACTGCAATAGAGAAATATCTATTGAGTAACCCTTTCTATATCTTTGGCTGTTGCTAAATTAAATAAGTGTTGACTCAGTATCTCTGTAAATTGATTAATGTAAATTGAACGCTGCGATTGAGCATGAAAAGCAACATCAGTCGTTCAATAATTCGGATAAAAAATTGGACTGCACTGGCACACATATAAAAAGAGCAGGAATTGAGCACTCGCAATTTGGCGAATCTGATTATTCATTTACTCGCCAAATGCAGCATTTTATTGTGATTTGGAACAATGGTGAGGGGCAGCGAGAAGACTGCGTATGTATTATGTACAACTTGAAATGATGTTACAAGCATATATATATGTGTAGATAAAACATGGGAGGTATAATTAAATAAGTGTATTTATATAAAAAAAGAGCATAAACAGAAAACACAATAAGTTTGTAACATGCTTTTGCACATATCATCCTAAATCTTATGTATCGTCAATCAATTTTTGAAAATAAAATATACAAGAAAAAGAAATAATAGAAATGTTTGCTATTTTTAATAAATTTTTAACTCTTTACTTAAACTTTTTTTATAAGTTATAATAAAATTTTGTGATAGATTATTAATTCAATCTCTTATATGCTAGAATTACAAATAATATGTACATATTTGTCTGCTATGAATAACATTTTTATACTTTTAGAACTAATTTTACAACTGATGAATTCATTTTAAGGTATTTTTTCGTTACACCGCCGCAGTTGTTCAATCGCCAAATATGCTATGATTTTAAAAGTCTGCAATTACATAAATTATTAGTTTAATATTAAAAAAATAACATTATATTCTGACAAACAATTTTTAAATCCTGAATGATAATTTTAATTTTGGCAATTTTTAATCAGCAAGGTTAATTCTTTGTACATTGACATTCCGCTTTTATTTGTACGGTTAGGTATAGAAATTTTACATTTAAGTTTCTGTCGATGGCAATGCACTTTTTTTTATTCTATATATTTTTTTGTCCTCTAGACTAAAATAAACTAACATGTTTCGCGAAATTGTAGGGATATTATAACTGTTGTTGAGTACTTTTTGTAATAATTGTATTTTTACATATGTTCTTTACTCCTCAAAACATGGAAAACATGAACAAACCAATTATCAAAATTTATAAAAAATTCCCATTTAAAAGACAGAAATTTCTTCAAATAATAGAAAAATATTTTTCAATTCCAGGAGTGCTCGAGCAACATCTGCATGCACATTTTAAGTTTTTTTGACGATTTCTTTTTGCAAGTGAGATGAAGGGAAGGGGGTGCAAGAAAATTAATATATTATTCTTATAATTATACAGGGTGTTTATAAAGCCCCGGACCCATTTTGATGTTTAATAACTCATAAAATAATAAAGATACATTAAAATTAATAACATAAATCAGAGCTCCCAAATGATCCGCGAACTGAAATCAATATTTTTAACAAAAATTTTCATAGTGGGTTTCTACAGCATTTGTGCTAAAACTAACCTCAGAAGGTGGTTTCTGCGCAACTTGCAAGAAAAATCTAAAACTAAAATCTTTCTAAGAAAATATTGATGTTCAATTGGCGGACCATTTGGGTGCCGTGAGAAATGGTTAGATAGACTCAAAAAGTTTCATGACCCTTGTCAATAAACTTCCACGTGTTCTCCCTTCGTCGCACGAAGAATATCAAGTCGATAGTCAATTTCACGCCAGGTAGCGGCAAGCATGTCGGCATCCACAGAGGCTATTGCGATCTGTCTTTTAAGTCATCATGTTCGACACTTTTCTCCTGTAAACATTTTCCTTTACAAATCACCAAAGTAAAAAGTCCAGCGGCGTTATATCAGGTGATTTGGGTGGCCAAGGAATTGGACCTCCTCGCCCAATCCATCTTCCTGGCGTGAAAATGACTTTCTACTTGATATTCTCCGTGCGACGAAAGGAGTACACGCGGAGGTTCATTGACAAGGGTCATGAAACTTTTTGAGTCTATCTAACCATTTATGTTATTAATTTTAATCTATGTTTATTATTTTATAAGTTATTAAACATCTAAATGGGTCCGGGACTTTATAAACACCCTGTATTATTTTTGCAAGGAATTTGTAACGGGAACCCATCTTTACTAATATATTAGAACGTTGATTAATAATCCTTTTTTTTACATATATTTTGCATTTGTAATTCATCTGTAAATCAACAGGATGATTGTGTTAATGCATAACATCACAGCACAATAAAATAATTTCGTTACACTGAAAATAAAATCCGTAACATTATGAATCTTTTCTAGGAAACTCGGATTCCTAGAACTCTTTATGCAATGGTAACCGCGAAAAACTATGTAATGAATTCAGTTACAAGAATTTTTGCTGTTATCGTTACATAAACAATTCTAGAAATTTCAGTTTCCTAGAAAAAGTTTAGTAACTGTACCGACTTTTTTTTACAGAGTCGTTGTAAAGCTAAATAAACAGAATATCGAATGTATAATCTTTCTGAGTGTTTAAAATCTTCCCACTCCGGTCGCAAAATTTTATGTTAAATGAAACTTGATGTGATTGTTTTCTAGCAAAGAATTTTATAGCACGATACTCATAAAAAGCAAAGTTATTTGATACCAATCGTCTAATATGTAATAGAATTAAAACAAAAGAATACTTTTCTTCCTTTTCAAAAAGTATCCTAAAAAAATTCAAAGTGATATAACAGAATAATTATCAGAAAATTGTTTCTTTTCAAATCTATAATTTACTTCATTGGCAAAAAATGGTTTTTTTTTGTCATGACTTTTTATTTTACTTATTTATTTTTTTATTATTTTTGGTATCATTAGAAAAAGCCAAACATAAAAAATACTTCTTTAGCAGTGTTTTTCTTTGTTATTACGAAATGAATTTTATTGGAAAACATTCACATTTATATCTGTATTTGCCTGCTTTAATTGAAACACGCAATTTAGAGACATTAAAAAGAAGCCGAAAAAATGACTTTGTCCCGAGTTTCAGAAACATTTTATACCTTATTTTATTTTTTATTTTTTATAAAGATGAGAAAATTAACTCTCGAGTTTCTCTCTTTTTTTTCTAATGTTTAGATATAAATACTAAATCCCCAGGAAAAAAAAACAACATTAAAAACAATATTGCAGTTCTATTATGTATTTCCCCCCCCCCCCCCCCCCCACATATAAAAGAAAAAGGAAAAAAGAATACCTATAAAGCTAAGAAGAATGCTTTCAAAAAATTTCATTGAATCGTATACTCACTTGTGTAGTGCACCGAAGAAAAAAAAACATTTAATTGGTCATATTTCTAGAACCTTCTATGCGCTCAATAACAAAAGTTCCGTTTTAAAACGAATGTAAGTATTTATTTTAAAATATTTAATCACAAAAAATAAGACATGTACATTTTTTTTCGTGGTTCATGAATGCGAATATTCTATCAGGAAAAATGTTTTAAGATTCTTCAAAAAAGTTTTTTAAATTTTAGTATTAGATTTTTTTTTATTATTATTTAAAAACAGAAGAAAAACCGTTGTTGTACGAACGGTCGCTTTTTTTCGTCTAAGAATAGATAAGCACTTTTCTATAATTATGTTAAAAAAGGGGGAAGTAGAAAAAATAAGGTATATTTTTTTTCGTTAAAATACGCTTTGTTAATTTTAAAAATATTGTTTTTCATCTTCACTTAGGTATTTGATCGACTACAATGTGCCTTTATAGCTATATATTTAAAAATTAAATCTAAAGCTTGTGTCATTATAATGATGGCAGCATCTGACCATTAAATTTCGCTTTTACAGAATTTTTTTGTTTTTTGTTTTAACTCAAGCACAATTAAAATTTTTACTAAGTCGAACAGGAAAAAAAAATATTTCAATAAAATTTTGTTTGAAAATTTTTTTAAAATTTGTAAATATTTAATTTTAAATTTTGTAAATAGTTTTGTAGCAAGATTTGTTCTTTAAATCACTTTATCGCTTGTAGAGCGATTAACCTCTTTGCACATAAAACAATCCAAATTATTTTTTTTCGTGGCTCAAGATTACGAATAATCTATTAGGAAAGATGTTGTATGATTCTTGAAAAAAGTTTTTAAAATTTTAGTATTAGAATTTTTTATTATATAAAAACAGAATATTCATACAACCTTTGTTGTATGAGTCGACGCTTTTTTTCGCCTAAGAAAAGATAGGTACTTTTTTATAATTATGTTAAAAAAAAGGGAAGTAGAAATAAAAAGGGCTATATCTTTTTTTTCGTTAAAATATATTTTTTAAATTTTAAAATGTGTAGTATCACAGTACAACAAAATAAACGTTAGGTGTTGAAAATCTAAGAAACAGAATATCGAACGTATAACATTTGTGAGTGATTGAAACCATCCCGTTTCGGTCACAAAATTTGAAATAAAATTGATGTGATTTTTTTCTATGAAAGGAAATTATAGCACGATACTCATAAAAAGCTAAGTTAATTGGTAATAATTATGTAAAAAGTAATCAAAAATAAAGCGAAAGAATGTATTTTTTTGCATAAAAAAATCCTAAATAAATTAAAAGTGATATAGTAGAAAAATTATCGAAAAATTGTTTCATTTCAAACCTATATAAGTTACTTCATTGAAAAAAAATATTTATTATTATTATTATTATTATTATTGTTGTTGTTGTTGTTGTTGTTATTATTATTATTATTATTATTATTATTATTGTTGTTGTTATTATTATTATTATTATTATTATTATTATTATTATTATTATTATTATTATTCTTTTGATGAATTCATTAGAAAAGGTCAAACGCAAAAATACTTCTTTAGCAGTGATTTTCTTTGTTTTTAGGAAATTAATTTTATTGAAAAACATTAACATTTATGTCTTTATTTCCCTGTTTTAATTGACAGAAGCAATCTACAAACGTTAAAAATAAGCCGCAAAAATGACTTTTCCTCAAGTTTCCGAGTTTTATAAACATTTTTTTTTCTTTTTCTTTTTTTATAAAGGCGAGAAAATTAGCTCTGGGGTTTCTTTCTTTTTTTTTCGCTTTTTTTCCAGTATTCGGATATAAATACTGAATCCTCAGAAAAAAAGCAATATTAAAAAGCAGTATTGCAAATCTATTTCGTATGCCTTCCCCTACACTTATAAAAGAAAAAGGGGAAAAGAATCCTATAAAGCTAAGAAGAATGCTTTCAAAAGATTTTATTGAATCGCATATTTACTTGTGTAGTGCATCAATTAAAAAAAAAAAAAAAAAAATCAGTTGATTGTATTTCTAGAGCCTCCTATGCGTTCAATAACTAAAATTCTTTTTAAACAAATGTAAGTATTTATTTTTAAATATTTTATCACAAAAAAGTAAGACATATTTTTTTTTTTTTTTCGTGGTTCATGAATACGAATATTGCATTATGAAAAATAATTTATGATTAATTATTTATTTTTTTTAAATTTGAGTATTAGAGTTTTTTTTATTATTTAAAAGCAGGAGGAAACAAACTTTGTTGTATGAACGGGCACTTTTTTTCGGTTAAAGAACGAAAGGTATTTCTCTATAATTATGTTAAAAAAGGGAAGTAGAAATAATATGAGATATATATATATATATATATTTTCGCTTAAATACGATTTGTTAATTTTTAAATGTGCAGTATCAACGCGCACAAAACTAAACGTTACTTGAATATCTAACGTATAAAATTTCCGAGTGTTTGAAATCTTCTCACTCCGGTTGCAGAATTTGAAATAAAGCTTAATGTGGTTGTTTTCTAGAAAAAGAAATTATAGTACAATGCTCACAAAAAGCAAAGTTAATTGGAACTAATCGTATAAAAAATAATAGAAAATAAAACAAAAGAATACCTTTCTTCTGTAAAATATATAACTTAAAAAATGAAAAGTGATATAGCAGAATAATTATCGGAAAATTGTTTCTTTTCAAATCTATAATTTACTTCATTGGAAAAAAATTAAATAATTAGAAAAGGCTAGATGTAAAAATACTTCTTTAGCAGTGACTTTGTTTGTTATTAGGAAGTGAATTTTATTGGAAAACATTCACATTCATGTTTTGTGTGTGTTGTGTGTGTCAAACATTTATGTTTGTATTTCCCTGTTTTAATTGAGACATGTAATTTTCAGACATTAAAAAAGAAGCCGCAAAAATGTCTTTGCCCAAAATATCCAAGTTTTATAAATATATTTCTTTCTTTTTTTTTTTCTTTTTTCTTTTTTATAAAAACGAGGAAATTAGCTTTCGGGTTTCCTTTCTTTATTTTCGCCTTTTTTTTCCTTTGCAGCATTCTTATATAAAAACTGAATCCTCAGAAGAAAAAAAAAAATTAAAAGCAGTAGTGCATTTCTATTATGTACCCCACCCCCCTGCCTTATAAAAGAAAAAAAATAGGATACCTATAAAGCTTAGAAGAATGTTTACAAAAGAATTTATTGAATCGCATACTTACTTGCGTAATGCATTGATTAAAAAAAATAAATAAATAAAATAAATAAATTAGTTGATTGTTTTTCTAGAGCCTCCTGTGCGTTCAATAACAAAAGTTCTTTTTTAAACAAATGTAAATATTTATTTTTAAATATTTAATAACAAAAAATTTATTTTTTCGTGGCTCGTGAATACGAATATTCTATTAGGAAAATGTTTTATGATTCTTCAAACATTTTTTTTTTTTTTTAATTGAGTATTAGAATTTTTTTATTGTTTAAAAACAGAAGATATACCTTTGTTCATGAACGGCCGCTTTTTTTTTCGGTTAAAGAACGAAAGGTATTTCTCTATAATTAAGTTAAAAAAGGGAAGTAGGAATAATAAGGAATATATTTTTTTTTTCGTTGAAATATCTTTCTCAATTTTTTAATGTGCAGTATCAAAGCACATCAAAGCAAACGTTAGTTGAATATCGAACGTAGAAAATTTCCGAGTGTTTGAAATCTTCCCACTCCGGTTGCAAAATTTGAAATAAAGCTTAATGTGGTTGTTTTCTAAAAAAAGAAATCATAGTACAATGCTCACAAAAAGCAAAGTTAATTGGTACTAATCGTATAAAAAGTAATAGAAAATAAAACAAAAGAATACCTTTCTTCTTTAAAATATATAACTTAAAAAATGAAAAGTGATATAGCAGAATAATTATCGGAAAATTGTTTCTTTTCAAATCTATAATTTACTTCATTGGCAAAAAATTAAATAATTAGAAAAGGCTAGATGTAAAAATACTTCTTTAGCAGTGACTTTATTTGTTATTAGAAAATGAATTTATTGGAAAACATTCACATTTATGTCTTTATTTCCCTGTTTTAATTGAGACATACAATTTTCAGACATTAGAAAAGAAGCCGCAAAAATGACTTTGCCTAAAATATCCAAGTTTTATAAATATTTTTTTTCTTTCTTTTTTTTTCTTTTTACTTTTTTATAAAAACGAGAAAATTAGCTTTCGGGTTTCCTTTCTTTATTTTCGCTTTTTTTTTCCTTTGCAGCATTCTTATAAAAAAACTGAATCCTCAGAAAAAAAAAAAAAAAAAAAAAAAATTAAAAGCAGTAGTGCATTTCTATTATGTACCCCACCCCCCTGCCTTATAAAAGAAAAAAATAGGATACCTATAAAGCTTAGAAGAATGTTTACAAAAGAATTTATTGAATCGCATACTTACTTGCGTAATGCATTGATTAAAAAAAAAATAAATAATATAAATAAATTAGTTGATTGTTTTTCTAGAGCCTCCTGTGCGTTCAATAACAAAAGTTCTTTTTTAAACAAATGTAAATATTTATTTTTAAATATTTAATCACAAAAAATTTATTTTTTCGTGGCTCGTGAATACGAATATTCTATTAGGAAAATGTTTTATGATTCTTCAAACATTTTTTTTAAAAATTGAGTATTAGAATTTTTTTATTGTTTAAAAACAGAAGATATACCTTTGTTCATGAACGGCCGCTTTTTTTTTCGGTTAAAGAACGAAAGGTATTTCTCTATAATTAAGTTAAAAAAGGGAAGTAGGAATAATAAGGAATATATTTTTTTTTCGTTGAAATATCTTTCTCAATTTTTTAATGTGCAGTATCAAAGCACATCAAAGCAAACGTTAGTTGAATATCGAACGTAGAAAATTTCCGAGTGTTTGAAATCTTCCCACTCCGGTTGCAAAATTTGAAATAAAGCTTAATGTGGTTCTTTTCTAAAAAAAGAAATTATAGTACAACGCTCCCAAAAAGCAAAGCTAATTGGTACTAATCGTATAAAAAGTAATAGAAAATAAAACAAAAGAATACCTTTCTTCTTTAAAATATATAACTTAAAAAATGAAAAGTGATATAGCAGAATAATTATCGGAAAATTGTTTCTTTTCAAATCTATAATTTACTTCATTGGCAAAAAAATAAATAATTAGAAAAGGCTAGATGTAAAAATACTTCTTTAGCAGCGACTTTGTTTGTTATTAGAAAGTGAATTTTATTGGAAAACATTCACATTCATGTTTTGTGTGTGTTGTGTGTGTCAAACATTTATGTTTGTATTTCCCTGTTTTAATTGAGACATGTAATTTTCAGACATTAGAAAAGAAGCCGCAAAAATGTCTTTGTCCAAAATATCCAAGTTTTATAAACATATTTTTTTCTTTCTTTTTTTTCTTTTTTCTTTTTTATAAAAACGAGAAAATTAGCTTTCGGGTTTCCTTTCTTTATTTTCGCTTTTTTTTTTCCTTTGCAGCATTCTTATATAAAAACTGAATCCTCAGAAAAAAAAATAAAAGCAGTAGTGCATTTCTATTATGTACCCCACCCCCCTGCCTTATAAAAGAAAAAAAAAATAGGATACCTATAAAGCTTAGAAGAATGTTTACAAAAGAATTTATTGAATCGCATACTTACTTGCGTAATGCATTGATTAAAAAAAAAATAAAATAAATAAATTAGTTGATTGTTTTTCTAGAGCCTCCTGTGCGTTCAATAACAAAAGTTCTTTTTTAAACAAATGTAAATATTTATTTTTAAGTATTTAATCACAAAAAATTTATTTTTTCGTGGCTCGTGAATACGAATATTCTATTAGGAAAATGTTTTATGATTCTTCAAACATTTTTTTTTTAAATTGAGTATTAGAATTTTTTTATTGTTTAAAAACAGAAGATATACCTTTGTTCATGAACGGCCGCTTTTTTTTTCGGTTAAAGAACGAAAGGTATTTCTCTATAGTTAAGTTAAAAAAGGGAAGTAGGAATAATAAGGAATATATTTTTTTTTCGTTGAAATATCTTTCTCAATTTTTTAATGTGCAGTATCAAAGCACATCAAAGCAAACGTTAGTTGAATATCGAACGTAGAAAATTTCCGAGTGTTTGAAATCTTCCCACTCCGGTTGCAAAATATGAAATAAAGCTTAATGTGGTTGTTTTCTAAAAAAAGAAATTATAGTACAATGCTCACAAAAAGCAAAGATAATTGGTATTAATCATATAAAAAGTAATAGAAAATAAAACAAAAGATTACCTTTCTTCTTTAAAATATATAACTTAAAAAATGAAAAGTGATATAGCATAATAATTATCGGAAAATTGTTTCTTTTCAAATCTATAATTTACTTCATTTGCAAAAAATTAAATAATTAGAAAAGGATAAATGTAAAAATACTTCTTTAGCAGTGACTTTATTTGTTATTAGAAAATGAATTTATTGGAAAACATTCACATTTATATCTGTATTTCCCTGTTTTAATTGAGACATGCAATTGTCAGACATTAGAAAAGAAGCCGCAAAAATGACTTTGCCTAAAATATCCAAGTTTTATAAATATTTTTTTTCTTTCTTTTTTTTCTTTTTACTTTTTATAAAAACGAGAAAATTAGCTTTCGGATTTCCTTTCTTTATTTTCGCTTTTTTTTCCTTTGCAGCATTCTTATATAAAAACTGAATCCTCAGAAAAAAAGTAAAAAAGCAGTATTGCATTTCTATTATCTCTCCTGCCTTATAAAAGAAAAAAAAATAGGATACCTATAAAGCTTAGAAGAATGTTTACAAAAGAGTTCATTGAATCGCATACTTACTTGTGTAATGCATCGATAAAAAATAAATAAACAAATAAATAAATAAATTAGTTGATTGTTTTTCTAGAGCCTCCTGTGCGTTCAATACAAAAGTTCTTTTTTAAACAAAGGTAAATATTTATTTTTAAAAGTTTAATCACACACACACACATACACAAAAAAAAAAATAAAAAAAAAAAAAAATAGACAAAAAATTTATTTTTTCGTGGCTTGTGAATACGAATATTTTATTAGGAAAATGTTTTATGATTCTTCAAAAAAGTTTTTAAAATTTCAGTATTAGAATTTTTTTATTATTTAAAAACAGAAGATATACCTTTGTTGCATGAACGGTCGCTTTTTTTTCGGCTAAAGAACGAAAGGTATTTCTCTATAATTAAGTTAAAAAAGGGAAGTAGGAATAATAAGGGATGTATTTTTTTTTTTCGTTGAAATACGCTTTCTCAATTTTTAAATGTGCAGTATCAAAGCACATCAAAGTAAACGTTTGTTGAATATCGATCGAATAAAATGTCCGGGTGTTTGAAATTTTCCCACTCCGGTTGCAAAATTTGAAATAAAAAAAAGCTTGATGTGGTTGTTTTCTAAAAAAAGAAATTATAGCATGATACCCACAAAAAGCAAAGTTAATTGGAACTAATCGTCTAAAAAGTTTTTGAAAATAAAACAAAAATATACTTTTCTTCTAAAAAAATATATATAATTTTAAAAAATGAAAAGTGATATAGCAGAATAATTATCGGAAAATTGTGTTCCTTTCAAATCTATAATTTACTTCATTGGCAAAAAATTAAATAATTAGAAAAAGCTAGATGTAAAAATACTTCTTTAGCAGTGATTTTATTTGTTATTAGAAAATGAATTTTATTGGAAAACATTCACATTTATGTCTGTATTTCTCTGTTTTAACTGAGACATGCAATTTCCAGACATTAAAAAGAACATAAATTCCCCAAAAGAAGTGTCTTGGGGAAAAATGACTTTTCCCCAAGTATAAAAGTTTATATATATTTTTTTCTTTCTTTTTTTTTATTTTTATTTTTTTATAAAATCGAGAAAATTAGCTCTCGGGTTTCCTTTCTTTATTTTCGCTTTTTTTTCTTTGCAACATTCGAATATAAATACTGTATCCTCAGAAAAAAAAAAGCAGTATTGCATTTATATTATGTATCCTTTCCTCCTCCCTCTTTATAAAAGAAAAAGAAAAAAAAGGATATCTATAAAGCTTAGAAGAATGCTTTCAAAAGATTTTCTTGATTCGCATACTTACTTGTGTAATGCATCGAAATAATAATAAAAAAAAATAAGAAACCATTTAGTTGATCGTATTTCTAGAACTTTCTATGTGCTCAATAATAAAAGTTCTTTTTTAAACAAATGTAAATATTTACTTTTAAATATTTAATCACATACACACACACACACACACACAAAATAAATAAATAAATAAATAAATAAATAAATAAAATTAGACATAAAAAATTCATTTCTTCGTGGCTCATGAATACAAATGTTCTATTAGGAAAAATGTTTTATGATTCTTAAAAAAAGTTTTAAAAATTTGAGCATTAGAATTTTTTTTTTTTTTTTTTTTTTTTTTGCTATTTAAAAGAAGAAAAAAAAAACTTTGTTGCATAAACGGGCGCTTTTTTTCCTAATTTAAGAAAAAAAAAAAAAAAAAAAAAAAAAGGTACTTTTCTATAATTATGTTAAAAGAAAGGGAAGTAGAAATAATGAGTAATATATGATTTTTTATCCGTTAAAATACGCTTTGTTAAATTGAAAAAGGTTATTTCATCTTATCTTAGGTATTTGATCAGCTACAATGTGCCTTTATAGCGATATATTATAGGATTAAATCTAACGCTTGTGTCATGATAATGATGGCAGCATCTGACCATTAAATTTCGTGTTTACAGTTATTTTATTTTTAAGCACAATTTAAATTTTTACTAAGTCGAATAAGAAAAATAAAATATTTCAATAACAATTTGTTTTTTAAATAAAACAATAACAGCTTGTCTTTTAACAACTTTTTAAATTTGCTAATGTTTAATATTTAAATTTTAAATAGTTTTGTAGCAACATTTGTCCTTTAAATCACTTTATCGCTTGCAGAGTGATTAGCCTCTTTTCACTTAAAACAATCCAAATTATTGAGCTTTTATTTGAGAGTAATATTCCATAAAGTAATTAAAACATAATCTACTGCTTGACCAGTCTTAAAAGATCTGTTTTGGCATACTGCCAAAATAATGGATATTTCCGAAGGTAGGGAAGCATTAGGAGGGGATAAAATTCCTGTCCATTCTCGACAAAAGCAACAATAAGAACCCCCCCCCCTTTTCATTGCTCCCAGCCTATTATCAACAATAGACTCGTCTAACTCCGACCTATTACTCACGTGACTGATCTTTAATACTTTGCCCAGCAGTATCTCTATATAATAAAACACAGTGTTACGCAAAACGCGGCTAAAGGGTTTTCCCTGCAAAAAGTGTCATTGGGATTGATGCTTCCACCTAAACCGGTATGTTGTCTGTGTGCATCCGAGGCTTGACAGCAGAATTAGAAATTTGCCAACAAAGAAAAAAATGGCAGCATCGTGAATGTCAGATTGAATGATATTAAATGTGATACACGTGTTTAAAATGTATTTTAAACTAGGGATTTAAACCAAGGGATTTTTATTTCGACCTATTTATTTGTATTTTCATTAATATTCTGCTAATTATTTGTTTTTTCCTTATTTAAAATAAATATTATGTCAACATGTATAATTTGGCTATTTAGTCTGCCGATTTGTATAATTTGGCGGTTAGAGTACGAAGGAAGGTGGTGTTATCTGGAGATAAACGCAATGATCAATAAAAAAAATAAAATAAAAACTGAAGGGAAAGAGGCATTTGCTAAATTTCAATACATTTTATACTAAATGTTAAATTAATACACATGTATGAATAATTGTTTACCTGTATTAATTAATTCTTTCTTTGTTTTCAAAGGGGGAGGGAGGTAAATAAAAAAATACAACTTCAAAGTGTAATAAAAAATAGTAATAATTATTAATTATTAGTATTATTTCAGTTGTTGCAGCGGACTATTTAAATTACGCAATTTTATTGCATATTTGTTAAAATTTTATTTTATCAATAAATCTTAATTTTTTTATGGTATATCAGTAGCAAAGCCTGATTCACCCAGAAGTATTGTAAATGCTAATAGTATGTTCATTAGAGTCAAATCATTGTATTAATACCAGTGTCTAGTTGGAATATTACACCTTATTATTAATCTTAAAATATACAAATAAATACTTAAAAGGTGTTGCAAAAAATAGATATAATTTATTTATTATTCACCTTAGAATTTTCAGATGTGCTCGCATCCATTTTCAAAGGAATATAAAAGAAGATAATTGATTAGAAATAGAAAACGTAAAATGAAAAACAAAAACAAAACAAAAACAGTCCGCGTGTACAAACAAAATTACGAGGAATTCATCGAAACACCAAGGATATTGAGCCAGAGTGCGGAAATATCATAAGAAATGACGTCATTAGAAACAGTATAATTTCTAAGCAAAATTTTAGTGGATTCACGGATAATTGAAGAGAAATAATTCGATGTTGAAAAGATTATTTTAGCTTTGTTGAAATTTATTAAAATATTTTCTTTTTGTTGCCGTCTAGATAAGGCTGTACTTGGCTTGGTGTATCGTATATCAGAAAAATGCTCTTTCAGTCTTACTTTTAATTTTCGAGAAGTCTATATGTATTGGTCAGACAGTTCTCGGAAAGAAAAGAAATTATCTATTAATGAAGATTTTTTTTCAACATTTCATGATTTTAAATATACTTACATCTGGTTGCATTTTGTATGATTTAATTTTGAAATAAAAATGTGTGCACATATTTATTTATTTATCTTTCATGTGGCAAATGGACTTACATTCAATAGTTATTTTGGACTTCGATGGTAAATGAGTTTTATATGCCTGTTTTACAATGTGAAACTGCATTTAAAAATACTTATAATCATACTCATATATTTGTAATCTTTATATATAAAAATCTTCTGTGCGTGTGTATGTAATTGAACTTCTCCTAAACGACTGGACCGATTTTGATGATATTTTGTGCGTGTGTTCCAGTGGATTTGAGAATGGTTTAGATTCACATTTCATCGAATTTGATTCAGTATACTTTTTTTGTAATTAGGCAAAAACTAATAGTTAGTGATTTTTCACTAATTAAAAGTGTTGAATAAGTTCGATGAATGGAGTGCGGACGGAATGTCGGAGCGGTCTAAGGCGCCAGATTTAAGCTCAGCTTCTTGAAGAAAGAGATCGCCTGTTCGAACCCCACTACTGACAAACGTGTATGCTTTACAATAATATTTCCTGTATTATAAATTTGATTAACCGACTTCAGACAATCTTTAACTTTTAACTAAAATGAGAAAAAAAAACTTTTCTATCAAAAATTGAACCGACTACAAAAACTAATGAAGAGTGAAAAATAATTTCCTTACATAATTGTAATAAGAAATTAAATTAAGAGCGTAGTGTTTATTCTACGTATTACCATATTTACGTACATTTATTTGATTTTCTGGAGTCGGTGCCAAGAAGGACAACGTCTGTTGGTGACAGGACAACGTCTGTCGGGTGCGCTAGTAATAAATGAAAATCTAAAATACCCATTTATTTCCTTTAAGTATATTTTTGCATGTTACTGATTGCATAAAATTTATGTACATTATTTGCAAGGCTGCATAAAAGAATTCACATAACATTCTCCTTATTAGCGAACACTGCTGAAGCGGAATTTTCAATTCAGGTATATTTATTCCTTAGCTGAACTAAATTTAGGTATGCATATAATATAAAAATCTACATATAATAAACTGGATTACTCAAAGATTTAGGATATTATACCGACTGTAGATGAGAGCAACTGTAATTGACTTTTCTAATGTGTTTGCGCTTCCATATATTAAAATTAGACATATTTTAACTAATTAAACGGTGCAGATTTTTTACATTCTTCTGAATGTATTGGAAAGTGTTTCATAATCTAGACTTGACGCATGATTTTTTTTTATTTCTTGTTACTATGATACAGGCTAAAACTGAACTTAAAAGCAAAACGCTGAACTATATTTTTAAATTAAATTAGTATCTTATTCAGCACTTCGACAAAATATTAAGTGAAAAACATTGGAATTTCCATTTTCAATCTGTAATGCAGCTAGAAATATAGATATATGTTTTAAATGAATAATTTTTGAATTATACAGATATAAGTAAAGAAAAACATGACAAAAAGAAACAGTGTTGCACACAGGTTGATTGCATTAGAAAGAATAAAACATCAATCTGAATAGTCGTCGTATAATAAAGTAAATTTGTCAATTATCTTTCACATTATTATGATAATTGATAAAATTTATATCTAAAAAATGTGATTTAGTTTATATGGTTTATAAGCTTACCACATAATTTCTCAGATATTCTCAAAAAGTATTAACACTGAGCTAAACAGCAAAATCACCATAATAATATGTTGAAAAAAAATCAATAAAATTTTCAATCATGCATTCCTCCAAGTTAATAAATTTTTGCATTATACAGATGAGAATACGATTTCATTGTACACCTGTTATTCCATTTCTTAATTTGCTTTATACAAATGCGGATCTCATATTTCAAATCAATGAACGCTATAATGACCTCAACAAACAGAAGTAAGACTTGGAAATAATTTTTCACACATGATAAATTCCCACAAATCTTCCTGAAAAATATGTATAAAAACTCACATCACTTCACCATACTTTCAAAAATATCGTCCTCTGAAGAGTTCAATCGTCAACCCTCACTTCCCCGTTTCTGGTATCTACATCATAACTTTGCTCTATGAAAATAGCCGTCGTTACAAACACGAAAATGAAAAAAATACAGTTTTAAACTACATTAAATTTGTTATTTAGTACGTGATTGTTGATACATTATTTCAAAATGCATGATTTAAACGAGATATGTTTAATTATTGTCCGAGTACAAATTCTTAATAATGATTTTGACTGATTTCGCTGTATTAAAAGAACAGCAAGTTGCAGGCAGGAATTAGTGATTGTCACTTGAATTACCCAATAAATTAAACTTCAATGAGTTGCTTATGTCGAGTTATCGCAAGAAGTATATAAAAATTGCCCATTGAACGTTCCAATAAACTGATCGCATTACAAACTCAAATAAAGTATAAACTGAGCTTTAAATTACGATACAAATATTCATTCCTTATATATATATATATATATATATATATATATATATTTCAGTTATTTACTATTTAAAAATTCCATAAAATCAATAAATTCCAATTTATCTATTTTATTGTACATCCATTATTTCATTTCTTAATTTGCTTTCTTCAAATACTTACCTCATATTTCATAACAATGAACGCTATAATGACCTCATCAAACAGAAATAAGGCTTGGAAATAATTTTTCACACATGATAAATTCCCACAAATCTTACTGATATATGCATAAAATCTCGCCCCACTTCCCCCATTCTTTCAAAAAGATCGTCATATGAAGAATCCATTCGTCATCCCTCACTTCCCCGTTTTCCTGATATCTACATCATAACTTTGCTCTATGAAAATAGCCGTCGTTACAAACACGAAAATAAAAAAACACGGTTTTAAATTGCATTAACTGTGTTACTTAGTACGTGATTGTTGATACATTATTTCAAAATGCATGATTTAAATGAGATATGTTTAATTATTGTACGTGTACAAATTCTTAATAATGATTTTGACGGATTTTGTTGTGCTAAAGGAACAACAAGTTGCAGACAGAATTGATGCAGGAATTAGTGATTGTCATCTTAATTACCCAATAAATTAAACTTTAATGAATTGTTTATCGTCGAGTTATCGCAAGAAGTACATAAAAATTGCCCATTGAACGTTCCAATAAACTGATCGCATTACAAACTCAAATAAAGTATAAACTGAGCTTTAAAGTACGATACAAATATTCATTCTTTTTTTTTCATATTTCACTTAATTACTGTTTAAAAATAAGGTAAAATCAATAAATTCCAATTTATATATTTTATTGTACATCCATTATTTCATTTCTTAATTTGCTTTCTTCAAATACTTACCTCATATTTCATAACAATGAACGCTATAATGTCCTCATCAAACAGAAGTAAGGCTTGGGAATAATTTTTCACATATGATAAATTCCCACAAATCTTACTGATATATGCATAAAAACTCACCCCACACTTCCCGATTCTTTCAAAAAGATCGTCATCTGAAGAGTCCATTCGTCATCCCTCACTTCCCCCGTTTTCCTGATATCTACATCAAAGCTTGCCATGATCAAATTAGCCCTTATGTCATAATAACAACGCACGTGCATAAAAGAATATCCTCCTATCTGACACCTGCACCATTCTCGCACCCCTTAAATTATCCCCTGGGGGACTATAAAAGCTAGGTAGATTCTTCGGATCTATTGCATTTTAGAAATATGGGTCTTTGTTAGATACAGAAATGCAACAATGGGTATAAGGGTGAATTGTGTGTTTTTCGCATTGTTAGAGAAGTAGGTTTTAGCGTTTTATAACTGAAATCATCTTTCATGTGACGCAAAATTTGAAACATGCTTCTGTTTGAAAAAGAATACATTTTCACTGTTATGAATAAACTTCAAAATTGAATTGCACTTACTTCGTTTCAACATTTTTAACAAGAGTGTAACTTTTGTTCCATTGTTATCCTGTTTAAAATAGAATGAGGATTTGATTTTTAAATCTCACTTTTGAATTTGATAACGACTTCCACGTGATTCTGTCTTTTTAAAATTGTTGTAAGTGTCATAAAGAATATACCCTAAAACTAAATTTTTCTAAATTAGAAACGGACTGATTTAATAAAGTAGCTTTCGAAAAACACTGATTGCATGTTATTAGAATACATGTTATTGATTTCTATGTTAATAGAAAATTAATTTTATATTATATCAATTCTCTGGTATATATATATATATATATATATATATATATATATATATATATATATATATATATATCATGCATGTAAAGTCCATATCTCTACAACCAAGAAATATATATCACACAGTTCGAAAACCTTAATTTAGCGTGATACCCAATTATGTACATTTTACGTTTTGATCAATAATGGTTGAAAGCGCGAACAGGTGAACTTATCGAAAACATATAATCGTTTTTCGTTTCTTTATACTTTCTTCTAAAGGGCGCTGATTACATTACAAATCCAATACTTTCTTTTTTGTATTGGATTCATATAAATTTTCGACATCCAGTTTTCGACGGATTTACACGTTTTAGTGATCAGAGAGATTAAAAAATATGTTTTTACAAAACATCTGTCTGTGATGCAAAACTTTGTAGGTGCTCTATCTCAAGAACTAATTAACTGAATTTAATAACAATTTATATTCAGTTATTTACTGATATGAATTGCTGCTGATTAGTTTTTGTTGAAAGTCACTCAGCAGGTGACGCTGCTATGCAGTATTTTTTTCCGAACTCCGCAATAGCTATATCTCAAGAACTAATGCACGTATTTTCATCAAACTTCAAATTCAGTTAGTGCATGACATGAGTTGCTATTTTCTCTGTGTTTTACGCATTGTTTAAATGTAACTTTTAGCGTTTAATAACTGTACTCATCTTTCATGTGGCGGAAAATTGGAAATATGCTTCTGTTTGAAAAAGAATACATTTTCACTGTTATGAATAAACTTTAAAATTTAAGTGCACTTACTCCGTTCTATATCTTTAACAAGAATGTAACTTTTGTTCCATTGTAATCCTGTTTAAAACAGAATGAGGGTTTGAATTTTAAAAATCGCTTTTGAACTTAACGACTTCCACGTGATTTCAGTCTTTTTAAAATTGTTGTAAGTGTCATAAAGCATATACCCTGAAACTAAATTTTTCTAAACTAGAAATGTACTTATTTTATAAAGTAGCGTTCGAATAATATTGACTGCACGATTTTATTATGTTAAAAGGAAGTTAATTTTATAATTAATCAATTCTCTGTTATATATATATTACAATTTTAATCCCAAATTATCATCACTCTCACTTAACATTTTAATCTTAGCATGTATTAAATCCATATCTCTACAAGAAAGAAAAATACATACAATTAATTTTCTTAAGGGGTCTCAGGACTCTTAAAATCAGAATTTTTTTAAAAAGGAGGCCATCTTCAACATTTAATATCTTAAAATTTTTATAATATTAAAACACAGTTTTTATTGAGATGAAAGATATAAATACGTTCTTTCATTTTATGCCTTAAAAAATTGCAATGTGCAGAATTAGCATTTACAGGGCGCTCCAAAAAGTTAGACATTTGACGAGAAGAAAATAGCTTACGCGCACAATTACAAAATAAATATTGCAACTACACTGTAAAAAAAAAAAAAATTCAAGAGGTTACTAAAAATTTTTTAGTAAATTTGAATTCCACAGAATTTTTTAGTAACCATTACAAACTTTTTTTTTTTTTTTTTGCAAGTGAAACAAGCATTTCTTTTGTATACTGAACAAAAGAATTTTTTGTATAACTAACTTAAACATTTTTAGTATGAACCATCAAGCAAAATTTAGTAATAGCTCCAAAATGATTTTTAATAACCTTTACGTGCACCCGAAGGGCAGAAGCTTCCTTCGAGCTGCATCCAGACTTCTGAAACGATTTTCGGCAAAACTGCAATAGAAGGCAGCGCCAAACATTGGTACCTGCTCCGACAGGATTTTCATAAGCCCTTTTTTAACGAGTACTTACACTACATACATTCGGGGTATGTTTGGCTGTGTCCAGCATCGAACCTGGGATTTTTCAGCATGGAGTCCGTTACTATAACCACTATGTTATCAAGGCCACACCAAGTGAGTTTTAGTAATAGCTATTAAAAATATAAAACTATTAACTCTATTCATCGCTAACTTTTTTCTAGTAATTCTTACAGATTTTCTAGTAACTGACTAAGATTACTAAAAATTTTTTAGTAATTACAAAGATCACTAAAGTTTTTTTAGTAGATCGACCCTATTTTTTTTTTTTACAGTGTAGAATGGAATTTTTTGGTACAGACTTATACATCAGATTGTAATAGATACTTTGAACCTAAATAAATTAGTATTTAAAGCATTTTTTGATTTTGAATTCAAAGTTGTATTTAACCAATACAAAGTTTTGAAAATTTCAACAACAAAATCATCAGAAATAAACTCTTTTGAACAATAAAAAGAAAATTTTAGGTTCAGTTTATACAGATTAACAGGAAAGATATATTTTGAAAGTTTTATGTGAAAATACTTACAAGATATTGAAGTATCGTGCGCGCTATGAAAAAAAAAAAAAAATGTCATTTGGAGAAAAAGTGACTTCAAGTTTCGGGAACTCTGGTTTTGCTATTGAGCGGGTAAAATTCTAAAAACCATAACTTTTGTTCTAATGAGAATTTCGAGAAATCAATTATATTAAAACGCTCCGAAGCAATAGCAGTTTAACATGTAAAAAAATTAAAATTTCGGAAATTTGGAAGCTTTAAGAGTCCTGAGACACCTTAAAACTGTCTCAATACTTTAATTTGGCCTGGTACCTATCTATGAAAATTTACGATTTGATTTATGCTTGATTGAAAATGCAGATTTTAGCGTTTCATAACTGAACTCATCTTTCATGTGACGGAAAATTTTAAACATAATTCTGTTTGAAAAAGAATACATTTTCACTGTTATGAATAAACTTCACAAAAGAGCACTTTATTTCTTTTACCATCTTTAACAAGAATGTAACTTTTGTTCCAGTTAACCTGTTTGAAACAGAATTGTTTATTTATTTTATACTTTTTAACAATTAAAATACTTAACTGTTTGTTTCATAACCACTAGGCCTATTTTAGCTAGCATATTTTGGCATACAATTAACTTTATTGTAATTTAAACTTGTGCATGAATGTAACCTTAAAACACATTTGGCGATTTATCACACCCGTAAACTAAAAGAAAAAAAATCTAGAAAAATTATTACTTTCTAAATTATTAAGGGTACTATTAGGTTATCCCGTTGACCAAAAAATTATCGCCGAACTATAAGATTAAATGCCAATAATGGATGATCGTGAATGTCACATTCAATGACATTAAATACGATTCACGTGTTTAAAATGCCATTAAGGGATTTTTACTTCGACTTTTTATTAATATTTTTATTAATATTCTACTAATTATTTGTTTTTTCGTTATTTAAAACAAAAATTATGTCAATATGCTTAGTTTGGCAATTTGTATAATATGGTGAAATTGGTCGACCGGATAACAGAGTAGTACCTTATTAAGTTCTAAAAAAACTGAACTGACGCATTGTCTTTGGAAAATAAGTTTTTACAAAATGTCTGAAAGCGAGTCCATCTGTCTATATGTCGCACAAATTTTGTGTCCGTTCTGTCTCAAGAACAGACAAGCACATGGTGATGTTTTTGCTAACTAAATCCACACAATTTGGTAGAAATACTTTAATAATATTTATTCTTTTCATTTGGATATTTCTGCAATTTTGTTATTTTATAAATTTGAAATAGGAAATATGCATACGAGGGGGCACTATACTTGGACGCTGCAAAATACATGTAATTGCAAGTAATACTTTCGGAAATAGGTCGAACTAAAAAATAATCTAAAGGATTTTGTTCCACATCTATTTGTTATTGGTCTATTATGTAATCATAATGAATTTCGATTAATTGCAACAATAAACTCTGAACAATAATATCAGTATCGATTATTAGTGGAGAAGTGGATGATTAAATTTATATTTGCATTTCTATCTATTTAAAAACGCATGCCGAAATTGAAGACAGGCTGACAGCAAATATTACTCAAAACTAACACTGTAACGAATTAAATGAACGACAGGGCCGTGTTAGCCCAATGGTCATTGCGCCGAGCTCCAGACTAAACGGTGCCGGGTTCGATGCTCGACATCACCAAAGACCCACCGAGTGTATGCATTGGGCACTCGTTAAATAAAGGGTTTCTGAAAGTCATGTGGTCGCTCGTAGCACTTACCATGGGTGTTGATTTCTGGAGAAAATTTCCCTTCCCTTCAGAAACATATCAAAATTGAGGCGATGGCGATGTTTGTTGTTGCCATCCGTTAAAGCTTTGCCTAACATTCTCTGCTGCATAAGTCTAACTTCCACCCCATGGATGTAGTCTACTAAAATCTCCAGCACCCCTCTTACACTTAGAGCACACGTCAACAACAACAACAAATGCTATAAATACACAATTCTATTGTAATAAATTTATATCAGTCGATTTATATCAGTTCGAATGCATTTGAAATAGCGTAGTACCATTAAAATACTCGGCAAATAGTTTTTACTACCTATACCGTAATTTAATGTAATTCTTTTGGGTTCCCCTGTATATGAACTATTAATACTATATACTTCATATAGAATACAAAACCTGTCTTGGTGACGCTAAGCAACATTTATCAATTGTATGAAAATCCGAGAATATATTTACGAGAGTTAGAGCTTGGACTCACAAACCGAATGCATACATACTTTTCGACTTTGTTGGAAGTGCTAAAAATTGAAAGTTATTTTTATATAAAAAAATTATAAGACCACAAGCATAGAATTATTTCCTGTAATTTTGTTCCTTTTTACAACTCGTAAAATCCATAGTTTTACGATTCATTCAGATCTTTAGAATTGCCTAGCGGGAAGAAACAATAGCATTAGAACCAGTCACAATAGTTTCGAGTTGTTTTATGGCTAATCTTGTAGCAACGATTAATTTGGTTTTTACACTCGGTAGTTGTTTCGAAAAAAAAGGCGAAAAAAAATTCTTATTGGAATATTTCATGAAAAGGAGAGAAAAGAAAGCGTTAATATTTCTATTTTGTATTTTAATTCAATTATTAAACCTCTAAAAGAATATCTGGGTGATATATAAAACATATTATTAAACAAGTATTTGTAATTAATCTTATGTCAAATGAATGTGACGTCCCAATCATTCATTTTTATTGCGTGTTTAATAAATTTATACGAATTCATTGTTTTGTATTATCTTGTAACAACAATTAAGTTGGGTTTTACATTCGGTAATAGACTGAAAAAATGAAGGAAAAGTTGAGATTCTTTTCGGAAATTTGCATCGATTAAAAAGGGGAGGATATTACACGATACAAAAGTACATTATATGATCCAAATATATTCAATTCCATATGAGTAAATTGATTTCCTCACTTTTGATTACTCTTTTTTTCAGTGTGAGTAATCTAAAAGACGCAGATCATACAAACAAGCATACTATATTTTAAAATTGCTAGATATTAATTCAGAAATGTGAAAGATCAATCAGTAATTATTTCATTTGCGAAACAAACTTTTAAAGTAGCCATTCAGCTATTCAAAACAGTATATATATATTTTTTTACTTAAAGTTACCTTTATAAGAAGAAAGAATTCAATTCGTAAAATTTTTCGAACACAATTTTTTGAAGGATTTATACGTTTTAAAACACTTTGAGCTCTGATGGTAGAATTTTCTACCACATAATTTTAATTCCGAAATGTCACAACAACACCAGAAAATTCGACCAAATCTATTTGAAAAAGGTTTAACGCATTTTTTTTTCGTGTATATCGTTAACCGTTTTTTTTTTTCTTTGCAAAATACTGGTGCCAATGTGACATTTGGAATTTTGAAGAAATTTACCCACCAGAGCTCAAATGTTTAAAAGTAGGAGTTGACAAAAAATATGTTTTTACAAAATGTCTGCCTGTCATGTTGTACAAAATGACTGTGTATATGTGTATTAGTGAGTCTCTGGCTCTGTCTGTCTGTCTATATGTATGTGACACAAATTTTATGGGTGCTTTATCTCAAGTCTAATGCACGGAATTCGGTACAAATTTATATTCAGATAGTTCCTAATATAAACTGATGCTGGTTATTACCTTTTAAGTGTTTAAAATCACTTAAGAGTTGACGCAACAATGCTTCATTTTATACGAATAACCAAATAGCAATAACTAATTAACGGATATCTATCAAACTTCAGATTCATTTAGACTTTCACACGAATTGATGTTGTTTACATTATTGTGTAAATTGCTAAACAGGTGCTCACGATTTTCTCAAAAGCTCTATTTCAAGAACTCATGCACGGAATTTAATATAAAATTTTATATTCATTAGACACTATATACATTGACGCTGATTAGGTTTCAGTGTAAATCGTTCAATAGGGGGCGCTAGTATGCTGCATTTTTTACGATTTATGCAATATATTCTAATATATTCCAATAATTAATGTATGGATTTTCATCAAACTTCAGGTTAAGTAAATCCGTGATGTGAACGATTTATGCTTATATTTTGATGTCAATCACCCAAGAGATGGCACTGCTATGCTGAATTTTTAACGATTCCTGCAATAGCTCTATGTCAAGAAGTAATCAAAAATGTTTTCAAACTTCAGATTCAGGTTTAGCTTGATAAATATTATTACACGTTTATGCTTTGGTATAACTCGCCCTACAGAGGTAATTCTGAATAGTCTCTGCATCATGAACTAATGAACGGAATTTCATGACTTTAGAATCCTCACGATGCGCATAGAATTTCATTTATTTGTGGCAGTGTAGTAGTCTAATCCAATAATCACATAATCGAATTTGTAAAATAATAATAGTAATCATAATATTATTAATAAATAAATAAATATCCTAGTCTGTATAAATACGGACTAGGTTATTTATTTATTTATAAATCATAGAGTAAAAAGAAGACAATTTTTGTGCTGTTAACATAAAATTTTATTCCGGTATTTATTAAGATACGCGGAAAGGTTTAAAATAAAAAATAGAGCTTATCATATTATCCGTAATCTTCTTTTTTATCCTTAATCTCTTTTTATTTTTCTTAAGAACCATTTTACATGGCCTTTTATATTTTTTGCTATTTTATTAAAAATCTACAGCAAATGGTTCAATTGTTCAGGCATTTTGAAAAATGACAGCCAGTTGACCATATTAAGAATTATTTGAATTGGTCAGAATAGATGAATTACGATTAATTAAAAGTTTTCTACCCTTTTTTTCACAGTGTGCTGAAGATGCATAACAGTATATTTTTATACCTGTATAATGCAGAAAATTGTATTCCTTTATTATTTATACAGTTAAAAAAAGACGAATTTTCAGCAGATTTCTCGAGTTCTTATTAAGATGTATGGAAAGATTTCTAGATTAAGAATACAGCTTCGCATATTATTTTTAACTTTCTTTTTTTTTAAGCACTTTTATTTTTCTTAAGGGCCGTTTTACTAGACCACCAGAATAAAATATTTTTTTTGTAATTTTATTCCTGTTTCAAGTCGTAAAACCATGGATTTTACGACTCTCCTAAACTGCCGGAAAGGTGAAATGGCGGCATTAGAGCAAGTAACAGTAAGTTTGCGTTGTTTTATTGCTGATCTTGTGGCCACGTTTTAATTTGATTTTTATATTCGGTAACCGAGAAATATAGACGTAAAGAGGCGAAAAGTTTAGTTTCTTATTTGAAATGTGCGCCCGTAAAAAGGGGAAACAAAAGTACATTAGCATTTTTCACAAGACGATTTCCGCCTTTTACATTAGCTATTTTAAATCTTTATAACAATTATATATTAAACTAACAAATGAATGAATTACATTAATAAGTTTATTTTTTTTAACAGTTCAGTCTTGTGGCAAATCGATCAGAAATTTTTTGATGTACAAAGGAAAATAACATTTTCCAGCAGTCATCTCATAGTTTGTGTATCTTTTGTTACTTGTAGTATCGTATTATACCTGTTAAGTAACATGCTTTCTTTCCAGTATTTCTGTTTAAGAGGCTACTTCAGTCAAGCAAAATAATCCGCTCTCTAATGTTAATCCTATGAAAGAAATGTATAACGATATCTTGGTCATATTAATACTTGAAAATGATTTTTTTTTTTTTTTTTTTTTTGTTAAAAATGAAATCTCAAAATTGAATCCGTATCCGTAAAATCCATAAAACCGATTAGCATAAATTCATTATGACTACTAACCAAAATTAGTTATTAAGATATTACTTCAGTCAAGCGAAAAGACATGCTCACTAATACTAATCCCATGGAAGAAATTTATAAAGGTATCTTGATTGCATTTCAATATTTTTAGACAATTTTTTCTGAGATTGATCAGGGCAATGGCCGGTTTTTCCTTTTTCGATTTTGGTTGTTTGATGGGGATGTTGTAACTTCCAGAACTGGTTCCAAAAATAAAAATGTCCTATTTAAAAATACCTGTAAATAAAATCAATTCAAACTCATTATCCAAAATAATAATAATAATAATAATAATAATAATAATAATAATAAATAAATAAATAAAATTATTGAAATGCGACCGAGATGTTTTTATCAATTTCTTCCTTATACATTAGAATGTGTATGTTATGTATTTATTTTGTAATTTTATTCCGGTTTCAAGTGGTAAAACTATAGATTTTACGACTCTCCTAAACTGCCAGAAAGGTGAAATGGTGGCATTAGAGCAAGTGACAGTAAGTTTGCGTTGTTTTATTGCTGATCTTGTGGCCACGTTTTAACTTGATTTTTATATTCGGTAACCGAGATATATAGGCCCAAAGAGCCAAAAAGTTTAGTTTCTTGTTTGAAATGTGTGCCGATAAAAATAAAATAAAAATTCGTTAGCATTTTGCACGAGACGATTTGTGCCTTTTATATTAGTTATTTTAAATCTTTAGAACAAGGATGTACTAAATTAACAAATTAAAGAATTACATAAATAAGTTCATTTTTTTAAACATTCAATTCAATCATGCAGAAAATCGATCAGAAATTATTGAATGTACTAAGAAAAATAATTTTTTCAAGCAATCATCTCATAATTTATGTAACATTTGTCATTTATTGTACGTAATTCTGTCTATTTAGTAAATACTCTTTTTTCAATATTTCTTTCTCTGTTAAAGAGATAGTCTCAGTCAAACAAACAAAAAAAAAACAGCATTTAATTTTATTTTTAATTTATTTTTAATTTATTTATTTATTTATTTATTTTGCCTTTGATAGCTGACATCGCTTTGTGCAAATGCCGTTTTTCCCGTTTTTGATTTTGATTGTTGCTGTTTTTATGAGAATGTTTTCATTTTCAGACACGTTTCAGAAAATGAAAGTGTTCTCATTAAAAATAATTGTAAATAAAATTCGATTTCACCTATCCTATTCAAATAAATAAACAGATAAATAAATAAAAAAAAAAGTATCAAAAAGTGACCGAGATATGTTTATGAATTTCTTCCATAGTATTAGTATTAATAAAGGGGTCTATTCAAAAAAATCTGCACTGTTTTTTTACATTTATATATTTTAAAAAAGACAAATTTTGTGCAGTTAAAGTAAATATTTATGGCGTTCTTAGTAAAATACATGGAAAGATTGTAAAGTTAAAAATCGAGCTTAGCATGATTATTTTTAATTTCTTGTTTTTAAATCATTTTATCTTCTTAAGGGCCGTTTTACTAGACCACCAGATTAAAACAAATTTTTACAATTTTATCCCTGTTTCAAGTGGTAAAACTATGGATTTTACGACTTTCCTAAACTGCCCGGGAAAGGTGAAATGTCGGCATTAGAGCAAGTAACAGTGAGTTTGCGTTATTTTATTGATGATCTTGTGGCCACGTTTTAATTTGATTTTTATATTCGGTAACCGAAATATATAGGTCAAAAGAAGAGCAAAGTTTACTTTCTTATTTGAAATGTGCGCCGAGAAAAACGGAAACAAAAATACGTTATCATTTTGCATGAGACTATTTGTGCTTCCTATATTAGACATTATAAATCTTTAGAAGAATAATATGTTAAATTAACAAATTAATTAATTACATAAATAAGTTCATTTTTTAAAACAAGTAATTCACTCATGTAGAATATTGATCAGAAATTATTTGATGTACGAAGGAAAATATTTTTTTCTAGCAATCATCTCATAATTTATGTGACTTTTACCACTTATATCATATTCTATCTGTTTAGTAACAAGCTTTATTCTATATATTTCTGCTTCTATTGAAGAGGCTACTTCAGTCAAGGAAAAAGACCCAGATTTTAATGATTAAAAATGATTTTGTTTTGCATTTGATAGCTGAGATCGATCTATGAAAAAGCCGTTTTTTCCCTTTTTCCTTTTTGATTTTGATTGTTGACGTTTTTAGGAGAATGTTTTCACTATCAGAACCAATTTTAAAAATGGCACAGTCCTTATTAAAAATAACTGTAAGTAAAATAAAAAATAATAAGAAACAGCCTTTCTACAGTTCAATTTCACACATACACTGCAAATAAATAAATAAATAAGTATAATAAATAATAAATAAAATAAAAATATAAGTATTGGAATGCGACCGAGATATTTTTATAAATTTCTTCCACCGCATTGGCATTAGGGTACAGGTCTTTTAGCTTGACTCAAGTAACCTCTCAGTCATATCCCTACCAAGAGGGGGGGGGGGGGATCCTATGCACCCAACAGAATTAATTGGTTTGTAAACTAATATTTTTTGTAAATTTGTAGACTCGTAAATATCTAGAAAAAGTTTAAAAAAATATATCGAATAAAAAGTAATATGCATTATTGTAATTTTTGTATTCTGTTCTTTATTTTATTTATTTATTTTTGTTACTCGGGAGATAAAAAATGCAAGTTACAGAAAATATTCTATTTGTTTTTTCAAAGAATTTAATTTATGAATTATAATATTTTTTTCCACTATTAGATGTATGAAGTTAAAAAAAAAAATTGTAAAAAAAAAAAAAAAAAAAAAAAAAAAAAAAAAAAAAATTACTAATTATATGACTTTTTTTTCGTCATTTCTCCTCTATTTAGATGTATAAAATTCAGAAAATGTTTTATTTGTTTTAAGAAATCTAATTAACAAGCTATTTTATCTTTTTCCTCATTATTTATCTCCTTATTTAGACATTTCGGGCGCAAAAATATTTGTTTGTTTTAATCAAATTTATTATGCATATTATATTTCTATCCACAATTTCTCCATATATTTAGACATGTAAGAATCGGAAAATATTCTGTTTATTAATACATGCATGCATATATATACATATATATATATATTTATATATGTATGTATATATGAATAAAAATAAGTATGATATATGGTGGATATATATATATATATATCATACTTATTTTTACTGCCACTTCTTATGATACACTGCAAAAAAAGATTGTTGATTTTACAATATAGCACTGGGGCTGAAGCGCTAGTATCATACTGTAAAATAAGCAGTGATATACTGTCGTATAACTGAATTAAATAGTCTTTTACTGCTTAAATATTTATTACTTGCTAATTTTACAGTTTTAACCTGACTTACCCTCTGCCAAAATTATACTGTAAAATCAACATTTTTTCAGTGTGATTCAATTTTTTGTCAGATTCAATTATTTTTGAAAGAAAAGAAAATCAGGTCTTCTTGCATTTTGGTCAAAGGTAAGATAAATTTTAAACAGCTATCAAAGTTATAAGTATTATATATACTAAGTTATTATACTATTTTTTTTTTATTTAAGTCTATAAACTAAAAATCTCGGAAATGTTTCCTTTGTAAGTAAACTAAATATTCTAAACATAAAAATATCCAATTAAAAAATATGTTTACGGAATTTCAAATTGGAACTTATTTATCGTTCTATATTGTAAAAATACCCTAATGTATATAAGGATATTTTATGTAAAATTTCTGTCTTTTAACGGGTATTTACTGTACAAGGCAAGTCAACGCAGTTGCTTCGGAGTACTTACAGAAGGTCGAAACCTCTGTTTAACCTCCAACGATAGTAAGGAAAACATAAAGATGCGTTTTGCGAAGCTACTGGGAAATCGAAGAGGATACTCGGGCAGTCCCAAGTTGGCACCAGGCGAACCCAGTGTCGCAATGACCTCCGAGGAAGTCATCACTTCGTTGACAGACTATGTCCGAGCTGGCATTGGCGAAAAATCGAAGAGCAATTGGAGCTGGTCTCCCATTGGTCGGAACACTAGGCCCCTCCCTCAGGTTGACACAGTCCGACATGCGAAAAGAGCACAGGGTCCCAAGCCTCAGTTGATGCCCACGCGCGGCTAAGAGCCGGAGCTCTCAACCGGTTGCGAACACCCACTGGACACGTGACAATGTACGTCAATTGTTCAGGCAAGATCTTCTAAGGGGTGAGGCACAGAAAACAAACAAAGGCCGATTTCAGTCCACATATTTTCATTACTTTAAATAAATTTTCCTAACACTAAATTTTTTTTTTTTTTTTTTTTTCCTAATTTTCTTTATTATAATTTTGCTTATTTAAATTGGATGCTCCGTCCATAAATACTAGCATTTTCTTAGCGGGATCGCTTTCCGCCACGATCTTTTCGTAAATTTTTACCAATTTATTCGCAAGGTCCGTAAAAGATTCTATTTTTAATTCAGTTTTAATTTTTTCTAAAATTTCCAAAAATTTACCGAAGCCGTTACCTAATTCATTGCTTTGATATAATTGTTGCGGTTCTGGTGGTTCCGTTTTAGCAGGTACTTGAGCATTTTTTTTCTGAGCCTTTGGCTCCGACGATTTAATTTCCCTTTCTTTATTCTTTGCCACTTCGGCGTACGATTTCCTAAATTGTTGTTTTAGAGGAAATTTCTTGCAGCCTTTATAAGAAGAGGGATGCTGCTCTCCACAATTACAACATTTCGGAGGGGGAATTTCCTCCTTAGTAAGTTTTTTTCTCGGGCAGTTTATGGATTCATGCGGTTCTCCGCAGCCAACACAATTTGGCTTAAAATTACAGTACTTGGCTACATGAAAGAAATTTTGGCAATTCCAGCATTGCAATGCTTTTCTCGGAGCTCTATACTTTTCTACACTTATTCTGATTTTGAAAAGTGATTTTAAATCAAATATTCTCTTTGAATTTTCATTTCTAGCGAGATGAACTAAAAATAGTGGAAGTTTTCTTCCATCTTTCCTACTAGTCATTTGATTGGCTTTCATGGCGTCCAATCCGAAATCGATAAGCTCTTGGAGCAAAATTTCCTGTGTTATGCTGAGAGGAAGACCTCTTATCACAGCTTTTAGTGGAGATTCTAAATCTGGCACTACATAAAATTCATATTTACTTTCCCTCAAGAAATTTACGATTTTTTCTTTAATATTAAATTCTTCGGTGATGATTTTAATCCATCTACCCGAGATTTCAACCATAAAATTACAATCACAATTCGTTTCGATATTTTTCGTAAAGCTTATTACGTCCGAAATTCCCGAAACCATAATGGGTTTGGGTGGGATATTTTTAAGTTTTTTTTCCTGAATTATCACTTTTTCATTACTTTGCGCCTCTTTCGAAGTGCCTGTTTCGTTATTTTTAGCATTGCTTTCGTCGTACGCGTTAAGATCCACAGAATAGATCTCGGAAGCCACACTAGTGGCTCCATCTCTCGAGCTAACAACCGACATAGAGTCTTCAGTTTCGTCAATTTCGGAAGCGGTTTCAAAACATAAGCTTTTTACGCTCTCTGGCGGAGAATTTAGAGTTTTAGCTTTTTTAGAGTTCGGAACCACCAGTCCCGTCGAATAAGAATTTGGATTATTCTTTTTAACCTTACGACTTTTAGATTTAATCTTACTAGCTGACTTCCTTTCCTGCATCCATTCAGATTCTAGCCTCATCAAATCATTCATTTTATCAACTATTATACTGCCGTCAAAATCTATACATTCTAATAAATTATCATCTAACTCATGAATCGTTTGCTGCCTATTCGCCAAAATGTTAGATAAAATACTATCGCGTGGAATAGAATCTGGGTTATCCCTAAAAATAAACGCGGGTCCGGTGCCTGAACAAGACATACTACCATGAGCTCGTCCGTCCATCGCCGACAACCTCCGTCGTAAAATCCAACCAATGTGCTCGTCTGAGATCCAAGGTGGTGCTGACACTCACGCTGTTTATTTACTGTACACATACTAGTGTCTTATATGTAAAAAAATTGTTCTTAAATACTTTTAAATTGCAATTATCTGATTTCATTCTGATTTGATATAAAGTTATTCTATATATTATAACATTCTATTAATTTATTCTCTTCATTTGAAACAGTAAAGTTTGCTAAAAATAAATCTAGAAGAGTATCAATTAATAACGAAAAAGTAGTAACAAAAAGTGTGAAATTGTAAAAAAAAAAAAAAAAAAAAAAAAAAAAGTTTTTATCCTCTGATATCGATATTATTGAGGAGAGGGGGGGGGGGATCGAGGAATGATAACGTTTGATATCGTAGGGGGGAGAGGAAGCCCAAAATTTCCAAAAAGTTGATAACGTTATATATGCACAGCCCCTATACACATATATATATATAATAAATAAATAAAATAAGAGTAATGAACTATTAGCTATATGACATTTATTTCCATCAATTTCTTCATATAATTAGACTTATGTAATTAAAACAATGTTTTATTTGTATTAAGAAATCCATATAACTAGCTGTATAATCTTTTGTCTCATTATTTATCCCTTTATTTAGACATCTAAGATTCGAAAAGAGTTTGTTTCTTGAGAAACAGTTTACTAAGAAAAAAAAACTACATTATATTTCTTTCCATAATTTCTCAATCCATTTAGACATGTAAGATTAAGAAAATATTTTCTTTGTTTTAAAGAACACCTAATTTATCTTCTATATCATACTTCTTTCCACTATTACTTTTTATAATTAGATGAGTATTATGAAAGAAAAAAATTATATGGTAAAAAAAGAGAGAGAATAATTAATTTTCATGTATATGATATTTTTACATCACTTTCGCATCTATTTACACTGTTAAAAACTTGTCCTAGTTTGAAATAATTTTAAATGCTCAAAAGCTACCACTAGTAAATGGTGAAATCTTGAACCAACATTTGGAGCTCCTGTTGAAACATAGTTCCAACAGTTGGAACGAGGTTGAAATAGGAAGCTCCAATTTTCAGTGCGAGATTTCAACATCTTATGATGGCAACTACTGATCACCAAAATGTGGTTCAAACTAGAGCAAAATTTTTAACAGTGTAAATCTGTAAAATTCAAATTTTTTTATTTTTTTAAACAAAATCTAAATAATTTGCTATATTATATTTTCTTCAATCATTTCTCTCTTTATTTAGACATCTCACAATTCGAAAAAAACTTTATTTGTTTAAAAATAAAGTGACATGTACTAGCTATATCACATTTTCTTCCATAGTTGATCTCTTGTTTTAGACATGTAAAATGCAGAAATTACTTTAGTTACAAAAAAAAAAAAAAAAATCTAATATACTAGCTATATAATCGTTCTTTATATCTATTTTTCGTCCATTTATATATGTAAGATTCAAAACATTTTTTTTATTTGTTTTTAAAATAACTAAATTACTGATTATGTATTTATATTTTTTCCCACCAATTCATCCTGTTTTTAGACATTTAATATTCAGATCTTTTTTTTTATTATTATTTCTTTAAAAATAAAATCTAATTTACTAGTTATATGATTCGTAGGCTTCATAAAATACACTTTTGGTATTGTTTAATTACACTTTTATCCAATTTCTCAAAACGCTATATACTTTCGTTCTTATTGAATTGTAAATTTTTATGATAAATACTTTTTTAATTAGAAAATTTGGTATTACTTGGTTATCCCGTCGATCATAAAACTATCGCCAAAGAATAAGATTAAATGCCAATAATGGATGATATGTGAATATCACATTCCATGACATTAAATACGACACGCGTGTTTAAAACGTCATTAAGTTATTTTTATTTCGACATTTTATTTGTATTTCATAGTATTCACAGTATTTGTTTTTTCGTTGTTTAAAATAAAAATTATGTCAATAGGTATAATTTGGCTATTAGTATGGCGATTTGTATAATCTGGTTAAATTGGTCGACGGGATAACCAAGTAGTACTGAAAATTTAAAATATAGATGAAAGTTTCATCTTAAAACTTTCTTTAGTCTTTCCTTGAAAACAAAAATCTAGTTTTATTTTTCGAAAAGCTTTCTTAGAAGTACCAAGAATAAATTATTTTCAGGAATTTTATTTCTCTTCAAGGCGTAAAATCCATAGATTTATGACTTACTCACCTCTCTCAGAGTACCTAGAAGAAAGAAATGGTGGCATTAGAAAAAGTAACAGAGGTATTGCATTATTTTATTGTTGATCTTTCAGCCGCGTTTAACTTGATTATGGAATTTTGTTGCAGTGAAACATAGGAGAATAAAACGAAGTATTGAGTATTTTATCAAACATGTATATAAATAATGATAAAAATATAAACTGTTAGCATTTGTATGAAACTCTCTCGGAATTTTGATTTATTTATCTTTAAATCTTTATAATAGTGAAATTATAAAGTTATGAGGCAAATTAAATAAATAAATTAAATTAAAAAAAGGGGGGGGGGAAGGAATGATAGAAAAGACAGAAAGAAAACAAAAACTTCAAAACATATATATAAATTTATATATATTTATTTACTGTCAAAAATTACTCGGAAATTATTTCATGGTCGAATTTAAAGTTCTCTTTTAGCTTTTCTAAAAGCCGTTTCATCAGACGACAGGAACAGAATAATTATCAAGAATTTTATATTTGTGTCATAATTTTAAATCTGTACCCATAAAAGTATTGTTTCTTGTTTATTTTATCTATTCCCCGTCTATGTAAGATTCACTTTTTTTTTTCATTTGTTTTCAAAATAACTAAATTACTGACTATATTATTTTAATTTCCACCAATTTATCCTGTTTTTAAAGATTTAATATTCAGTTTTTTTTATTTTTTAAGAAAATCTAATGTGCTAGTTGTGTGATCCATAGACTTCATAAAATATACTTTTTGCATTGTTTAATTACATTTTTATCCAAACTCTCATAAAGATATATGCTTTCGTTCTTACTGAATTGTAAATTTTTATGATATAAACATATATATTTAAATTAGAAAATTTAAAAATATAGGTGAAAGTTTGATCTTAAATCGTCCTTTAGTCCTTCCTTGAAAACAATAATCTAGTTTTATTTTTTGGAAAAGCTTTCTTAGAAGAACCAAGAATAAATTTATTTTCAAGAATTTTATTTCTTTTCAAGCCATAAAGTCCATAGTTTTATGACTTGCTCATCTTTCTCAGAGTATCTAGAAGAAAGAAATGGTGGCATTAGAAAAAGTAACAGAGGTATTGCATTATTTTATTGTTGATATTTCAGTCGCGTTTAATTTGATTATGGAATTTTGTTGCAGTGAAACATAAGAGAATAAAGCGAAGTATTGGATATTTTATCAAACATGTACATAAATAACAATAAAAATATGAACTGTTAACATTTGCATGAAATTCTCTCGAATTTTGATTTATTTCTCTTTAAATTTTTATAATAGTGAAATGATAAAATTACGAGGCAAATCAAATAAATAAGTTAAGTAAAAAAAAGGGGGGGGGGGTGTCAAAAGAAATGATAGAAAATAAAGAAACAAACAAATACCTCAAAACATTTTTTTTTACTGACAAAAATTACTCGGAAATTATTTCATTGTGAATTTAAAGTTTTCTTTCAGCTTTTCTAAAAGCCGTTTTATCAGACCAGAGGAACAAAATAACTTTCTAGAATTTTACATTTGTGTCATAACTTAAATTCAATCCCATAAAATGATTGTTTTTTCTTGACAATATCAGTTTTTCTCATTATTACCTATAATTAATTATATGTGTATATAATAAGCAAATGCGCATCAGTAAAAATCGTTCTTCAAATTTCTTCTAAAAGTATCAAGTCTCATTAAAAAATTAAAGAAATTCATGAATTTTACCGTATTTACTCGTGTATAATGCGCACTTTTATTCAAAAGATTAAGGCAAAACTCCTAGGTGCGCGTTATACACGGAATATCTTTTATACTGCTGGATGTAATCACACGATATACATATGAATCATGAAATATATTCAAGTAAGACATAATCACTCGGAAAATCTTATTTAATTGAAGTATTACTGCATGTTTTTCACTTCTTTGCACTTTTTTATACAACAGAACTAGTAACATTATTTAAACTCTAATTAACAATTCTCACTGCCGTCATTCAATTCCTATCCGAAGTCTAAAAATGTATTTTCACATTGTTTTTTGCTTGATATAATGTTTGTTTCGATTTTATTTACTGGAATTCATTTAGTTATTTATTCATTTGCATATCAAATTCACGGTGCGCGTTATATAAAAGATTTTTAAAAATCGCCATTTTTTTCTTGTAAAGTACAGGGTGCGCGTTATACATGAGCAAATCCGGTAGTTGCAAAAATTTCTTCAGCCTTTCTTTTAAAACCAAGATGTTTCCCTAATATTTTCTCATTTTTATTTTTTCAAAAAGATTTATTAGAAAACCACAAGAATAAAATCATTTTCAGAAATTTTTATTTCTTTTAAAGTCGTAAAATCCATAGTTTTATGACTTACTCGCCTCTCTCAAAGTATGGAGAAGAGAGAAATGTCGGCATTAGAAAAATTAACAGAAGTATTGTATTATTTTATGGTTGATCTTTCAGCCGCGTTTAATTTGATTATGGAATTTTGTTGCAGGTGAAACATAGGCGGAATAAAACGAAGAATTGAGTATTTTATCAAACATATACATGAATAATAATAATAAAGAAGTAACTGTTAGCATTTGTATGAAACTATTTCCAAATTTTCATTTATTTCTCTTTAAATTTTTATAATAGTAAAATGATAAAGTTATGAGGTAAATTAAATAAATAAGTTAAGTAAAAAAAAAGGTGTTAGAAAAGAAAAAAAAAACTTTAAAATTTCAAAAAACCAAGATTTTTTCCTAATATTTTCCCAACTTTATTTTTTCTAAAAGATTTATTAGAAAACCACAAGAATAAAATCATTTTCAGAATTTTTTCTTTCTTTTAAAGTCGTAAAATCCATAGTTTTATGATTTACTCGCCTCTCTCAAAGTATCGAGAAGAGAGAAATGGTGACATTAGAAAAAGCAACAGAAGTATTGCGTTATTTTATTGCTGAACTTGTAGCTGCGTTTCATTGTGAAATTTTTTTTGCAGTGACATATAGACGGAATAAAAACAAAGAGTTGTGTACTTTATTGAAATTATCCGTAAATATAGAGAAAAATATGAAATCGTTAACATTTATATGATCTATATGCTATCTCTGAATTTTAATTTACTTCTTTTTAAATCTTTATAATAGTAACATTCTTAAGTTATGTGGAAAATTAGTAAATCAAATAAATAAGTTCATAAAAAAATCTTCAAAACATTTTATTTATTAATGTCAAAAGTTATCCAGAAATTATTTGCTGTACGAATTAAAAGTTATCTTTCAATTTTCCTAAAAGCCATTTTATCAGACCATTTAAGTATTACCTATGTTTAAATGTGTATATAATGAGTAAATGTACGTCAGTAAAAAAACATTTTTAAAAGTTAGTGAAAAACTATCGAGTCCTCTTAAAAAATTTAAAAAATAGTAGATGAATTTTTCATAGTAAAAATTTCTTTAATCTATTTTTTTTTTTTTTTTTTTTTTTTTTTTTTTTTTTTTTTTAATCGACATGTTTTTTTTAATTTTTACTAATTTTTATTTTTTCTGAAAGGTATCATAAAAGATCACAAGAATAAACTCATTTTCAGAAATTTTTATTTCTTTTCAAATCGTAAAATCCATAAACCTCTCTTAAAGCACCAAGAATAAAGAAAGTGTGGCATTAGAAAACGTAACAGAGGTATTGCGTTATTTTATTGCTGATCTTGTAACCGCGATTGATTATGAAGTTTTAATTAATATTCAATTAATATTCAGATAGAGCTTGGTGCAATCCAATGGAATGCAAAAATGAACAAAGTTAAAAAGCTCCAAATATTGTATAACAGCAGACTGGTTTCGGCAGCATTTAGCGTACCGTCGTCAGTGCTGTAGCAGAGCACTGACGACGGTACGCTAAATGCTACCGAAACCGGTCTGCTGTTTGTATACAATATTTCGTGCTTTTTAATGGTGTTCATTTTTGCATTCCATATGAAGTTTTGTTGCTGTGAAATATAGACGGAATAAAGGGAAATAACGAAACCGTTCACATCTGTATGAAGCTCTTTCTGAATTTTAAATTTTTTTCTTTTTAAATCTTTTTAATAATGAGATACTAAATTTATCAGGCAAATTAATAAATTAAATAAATAATTTTATTTTTTATTTTTCTTTGACTTCAAAACATTTTGTTTAGTGATGTTAAAAATTACTTACAAGGAAGGTCTCCATACGGGCATACTCAGAAAAATCGGAAAAAAATACATAATGTTCTTCTGATATAGTTATATATGTTTATAAAAAAATTTCGGCGGAACCTCCTTATAACGTCCGTAAAAAAATAATAAAAATTTCGTTTATTTGGCGATTTATCTCCGGTTGGCGAAAAAAACGAAATTTTGAAAAATACGCTTTTACGCTTCGAATACTTTTTAAAGAAAAAACTTTCTATGTTCTATTTATTTAAATTAGTTTAGTTTAAGTAATTTTAGTTTTGCATTTTTACTTTACTTTAAGTGTAATTTTGTCATATACGTTTATATGTACTTATAACAAAATGAAATTAATATATTTTATCATTTAAAACACAATTTAAATTGATTAAAGTTGTTCCAAATTGAAAAATACACTATTAAAAATCTGCTGCATTTTGTTGCAACGCACTCCCTTGCTTGTATAAAAAACGGTTACTTGGCCGTGAAATGGAGCTTTCTCATTGGTTGGAATAGAGGTATTATATACAAGCGGTGGAGTGCGTTGCAGCAAAATGCAGGAGATTTTTAACAGTGTTGCACAAGCTACAACACCGCTAAAAATCTGTACCATTTTCTGCAGCGTCACTCCACCGCTTTTATACAAAACGGTCAATTCACCGTGCTATGGAGCATTCTCATTGGTCAGAAGAGAGATATTCTATAAAAGTAGTGGAGTGACGTTGCCGTAAATGCTGCAGATTTTTAACAGTGAAGTCAATTAAAATCAATTTCCAGATTCGTTAAAATCGTCTGCTTTTGGCGAGGAAATGCACTGCCAAATCCCGCGTCGCTTTCAGCTTTTCACGCCAATTATTCCAAACTATTTTATTTTTTTACATATCTAATAATGTAATTCCGCCGCTAATTTCCACTGATCCTTTAATACCTACATAAGTAGTTTAATTCGTATTTTTTTTTTTTCAAAAAATTCTGCGTATGCCCCCAATGGAGACATTCCTTGTTAGGAATTATTTCCTGTACGAATTAAAAGTTGTCTTTCAATTTTTCTAACAGCAATTTTATCAGACCACAGGAATAAAAAAAATTCTTGAATTATTTATTTGTGCCCATATTTAAAATCCATACCATAAAATGATTTTTTTAGGGTCAAAATCAGTTATTTTAAGTAATGTCTTTATTTCAATCTGAATAAAATAAGGTTTTACACATCGGTAAAAATATTTTTCAAAATTGATGAAAGACTACGGAAACCCCTTAAAAACTTTAATAAATTAGAGTTTTTTTTTTTTTTTTTTTTTTTTTGTAGCAAAAATTTCTTTAGCCTTTCTTTGAAAATTCAAAAGTTTTCTTATTTTTTTCCCAGCTTTATTTTTCCTAGAAGCTTTCTTAAAATACCACAAGAATAAAATTATTTTCAGAAATTTTTATTTCTTTTCAAGCCGTAAAATTCATAGTTTTTATGACTTACTTACCTTTCTCAAAGTATCGAGAAGAGAAATGGTGGCATTAAAACAAGTAACTGGTGTATTGTGTTACTTTATTGCTGATCTCGATGCCGCGTTTAATTTCATTATGAAATTTTGTTGCAGTGATATTAGGTGGAATAAATGAAGAGGTAAGTATTTTATTGAAATATTATGAATAAAAAATATTAAACCGTTAACATATGTATGAAGCTATCTCTGAATTTTGATTTATTTCTTTTTAAATCTTTATAATAATGAAACGCTTAAATTATGAGAAAAATTAGTAAATCAAATAAATATATATATTTTTCAAATATTTTATTTAGTCATGTCGAAAATTACTCAGAAATTATTTCCTATAGGAATGTGAAGATATCTTTAAATTTTTTTAAAAACTGTTTTATCAGACCAAAGGAAACAAAACAGTTTTCTGAAATTTTATATTTGTGTCATAATTTAAAATCCATACCCACAAAATGATTTTTTTCTTGTCAAAATCAGTTTTTTAAAGTATTGCCTACATTTAAATGTGCATATAATAAGTAAAAGTACGTCAGTAAATTTTCAAAAAAAAATCTTAAAAACTACAGAGTTCTGTCATAAAAATTAAAAAAATAGACTAATTTTTCGTAGAAAAAATTTCTTTAGCCTTTCTTGGAAAACAAATTTTAATAAAACTAAAATGTTTTTCTAATTTTTTCTAATTTTATTTTTTCTGAAAGTTTTCATAGAAAGCCACATGAAAATCATTTTTGGAATTTTTTTTTTTTCAAGTCGGTAAAATCCACAGTATTGTGACTTACACACCTCGCTCAAAATAGTTAGAATAGAGAAATTGTGTCATTAGAAAGTTTAGCAGAGATATTGTGTTATTTTATTGCTAACATTGTAGCCGCATTTGGTTGTGAAATTTTGTTGCAGTGACATATATGCGGAATAAAATATTTTAGTAATGGCAAAAATTACTCATAAATTATTTTCTGTACAAATTAAAAGATATCTTTCAATTTTTTTAAAAAGCCGTTTTATCAGACCGCAGGAATTAAACAGATTTCTTGAATATATATTTGTGTCGTGACTTAAAATCCAAACTGTATTCCAATCCAAACTGCTTAATTTCTGATTTATTTTTAAATTCATTTTTTCTTTCAAACGCATTAAACCGGATTATCCGGATGGTAAGAAAAAAATGAAATAAAACATACTTACAGAAAATCACCGTTATATTAAACATACTGAATATTTACAGACAGTAAAAATGTTTATTTTGTAATTATAAAATCTTCTGCTGTGCCAGTTTTGTATAACTTTTAACAAAAACCATCATTTTTTTAAAACATGTTCACAAATTTTTTCATTCTTGGCTATATTTCCTTCTGTTTCAAGCTTGCTTGTTATACAAGAAATCACAATTTGTAGACCATAAATTCTTCTAAGACTTTCAGAGAGAACTCTCAGCAACTTGCTTGCTGACTTTAAGTGATGCATTGTTGTTTCTTTGAAAGGTAACATCAGTGAGTTTATATAAAAAAGATTGAGGTATTCTTCCAAAAATATTTCAGAAAAAACCTTTTTTACTCAGAATACAAAAATGAAATGAATTAATGTTATCGAAATTTTCCCGATCGCATCTCAAACTTTGAAAAAAAATGACCAAACCGATCCGGATTATGTGGAGATCCAGATTAACGGGGTCCGAATTAGCCGGGTTCTACTGTAAGTTCCTTTTTTAAACATTTAATTGAATTATGTGAAAAATCTTTCAGAAATTATTTGGTGTATGAAGAAAAAAATATATACAGTCGAGTCTCTATATAACGAAATCCACCGTTCCAGTAAAAAATTCGTTATATAGAGAAATTCGATGTACAGAGAATGATGTTAAAAATCGTATTTAATGTGTAAAATTTGAACAAATATTATTTTTGATCTTTCGAATTAAGAATTTGAAATGTTTAAAAGTAAATATTAACCTAACATTTTATTTCTTAATTATTTAAGCTGTTTCAAAAGAGAGAACAGAAATTTATTGGAAAACTTAATGAAAATCAAATAAGGAAGACTTGCATTAATTTCAGACGAAGAAATCTGTAATTTTTTGTTGTTTTGATTTTAAAATTGTTGCACTCTCAAAAAAATGATCAAATTTTAGCAAGGAATGAAAAATTGTAGTAAATATTTTCCTCCATTTGAAGGTCTCACTTGTGTGCCTCTGATTGATTCCCCTCTTACATGTGTATAAATCCAATTGACACTGTTTTCAGAAGGATGTGGAAAGGTGAGTGGGAGATGGGATGAATTCGTTGGATTTAAAGAACAAGGAGAGAAGTAATAAAAAAAATTCAGCACTGACGATAAATCAAAAATAAGTTATGGAAAATTGATTCCGTATGATTTCTAAGCTTTTTAAAACTGAATAAATTAAGACCAATTTATGAAAAAATTCATTATATGGAGATATGTATTTCGTTATATAGAGACCGTTCTTACTAAAAATTCATTATATAGAGAAATTCGATGTATGGAGTTTCGTTATAGAGAGACTCGACTGTATATATATATATTTTTTGTAGCAATTATTTTATTATCTATGTCTTTTTTGTCACTTGTTGTGTAGTATTCTACCTGTTTAGTAATAGAATATAATGAACATGAAAACCAGAATCTAATACATTTCTCTAAAAGAAATTTCTGTTTTCAATCGTAAAATGCATAGTTTTACGACCTACTCACTTCTCTCAAAGTGTTCAGAAAAGAAGAATTGCGCATTTGAAAAACTAGCAGAGAGTTTATTTTATTGCTGATCTTGTGGCCTCGTTTTAATTTGATTTTTATATTCGGTAACCGAGATATATAGGCCGAAAGAGGCGAAAAGTTTAGTTACTTGTTTGAAATGTGCGCCGATATAAATTGAAACAAAAATACATTAGCAATTTAAGTGAAACATTTTGTGCCTTTTAAATTAGTCATTTTAAATATTTAGAACAATGATATATTAAACCCCAAAATGCAAAATTACAGAAATAAGTTAATTTTTTTTTACATTTAATTCAGTCATATTTAAAATGAAAACATGTTTAAAGTGGTACCATTACAAATGTGTTAATTTTATAGTATTTTTTAAATCTACTTCGGTTGTTACCATTAGAATGTGACTTGTTTGTGTAGACAGACGGGACACTAAGAAAGTGGATATCAAATACATGAGATTATATATATACTAATTCAGAACAATTTTGACAAAAATGAAAAAAAAAAAAACCCAGATATTTCAAAGATCTCAGATCCGTAGTAAGAAAGTAAGGGAGAATGAAAAATTGAAATACGCATTAGTACGAACTAAACGCCGCAAAGAGAACATGTGTTCGAATAAATGAAAAATTTTAACGTTATTCTGATACAGTCCTCCCCACTTAATCGCGTAACGGATGATCGAATACCCCGCTTATTCGAATACAACTCTCCGGAACCGAATTTATCGCCATTGGATGTATGTTATTTTTTCCCGCTTAAACTGAATAAATTTCGTGAATCTCCCTGCTTATTCGAATACCATCTGGATGACTTATGTTTGAATATAAGCGCAAAAAACACGTTTCATCTCGAATTTTTCTTCACTATTTTGTCATTTTCGGCACATTTACTTTGAAGACAAATTTTCAGTTCTTCCTGCAATGATTTCGGCCGGCAGATGTGTAATTGATAGGTCGAAAGATCTCCCTTCCTTTTTCTGCGAATGGGTGAAATAAGTTGGCCAATGCGGATAATTTTTGCGTTTTGTAAGTTTTTTTTAGGAAAAAGAGGTTGCTATGAATTTTAAATAGAAAATTTTAAACCTTTCTGATAATTGATAAACTACAGTTTTTTAAGCGTTAAATAAGAAAACAGAAGTCCAGGTAGCAAAAGGTTTTAAAGCTGTTCTTAAATAAAAAAAAGGGCAACTTTATAACATAAGTTTCAATTTATTTTTGCTCGGAATTGTATGAAACTGGCAGGTATTTTTGCTCAGAAACTATCGAATCGCACCTAGTTTCCCCTTTTTTTTACGAACACGGTAGACTTTTCAGAAAACAGTGTCAAAGTGGGCATTTTAAACTAATTTTTCTCGGAAGAGAAGAAAAACCAGTCCGAATTGGAGTGAAAATCGCCTTGTCACGTGATCAAAAAAGTTTTAACTCAATATGTAATGGATAAATCAAAAAGTAGTAAACTGAGTTAGATTCCAGATCTCTTCCATGGTCAGGCTTTGCAATTTCGTATATTTCAATCAAAAAACCAATTCGTAAAAGTGTTAAAATGTTTTCCATTTCTTGAGCAAAGGGACTTAAAATATCGCAGCCGTAAATTTCCAATATGAAACGCAATGCCAAAAAAATCCTAAAAGAAGAGAGATAAAATGGAAATTTGAATCAAAAGAGGGTAGATAATTCCAATTTTGGTAACATTGGTCAATATGCGGTGTTATGGGTTCAGTGAAAAACGCAAAATTTTTGTTAATATATGGCGCTATGATTATGCAGAAAGCGTGTGCTGACGCACAAAAACGTTTCCACGTTTTGTGTTCGTAATTCCAGTAAACGCGTAAATTTCCACTAAACAAACCATTTTAAACGATGTTTTAAAAGTGTAAATAACGTAAATTACAAGTAGCAAAGTTTTAACCGAATTCCCATGAACTAGATGGAGTATAATGTAAATCATAGAGCTATATGTACTGATATTAAATTATTAAGTACTTACTTTATTTTAGTATTTGCATTTATTTTGCTAATTTACGTTATTATATTGACGATTTTATTATGCTATTATTTAATTATGCTGTAGATGGTTGTTTTACTTTTATATTATGCATTAAACATTACATTTATATGTGTCCCCGTTTAATCAATTACCCCGCTTAATCGATTTTTTTTTCTGGAACTATCAATATTCGTTTAAAGAGGGACGACTGCATTGGAAATTTCGGGACTTCATCTTTACTTATTTATCTTTACTTATTACATCATTTACATCTTTACACATCTTATTACATCTTTACTTATTTATCATCTTTACGAATTAAGTGAAGATTCGATTTATCCAATTTCAAATTAACGAGGAAAATATGCATCGATAAAAAAGATAACAGAAAGCTATAACATTTGAGTATGCATTTTATATCCACATACAGGTGCATTCGTAATTATGTAAAAACGTAGCGAAAATAGTCGTCATTCAGATTGCCTGTCTGACGGTCCGGACATTTTAAATTTGAAGTTTATAATTGTTGCATAATTTTGTCGAGTCATTTCAGATTTTTTTTTGAAAATCAGATGCATAGATAACCTGGGAGAACGCGCGCTTACCCAGGATATAAATGGTTTTAACTTTGTCACCAATAAAATCAAATTATAGCTGTCATTTTATCTAGACGGTGACAACCCTTACAAATTCTGCGATAAAATAAGTTGAAGGTTACTTTCAAAACATTAGTGGTTACAATTGCAAAAACCATACGCACTCCGGGTCTAAAACGCCCGGCGCACGTCCTCCCAGGTTAAATTACAGGGAAAATCAAAATTATTGCATTACCTTACGGTCAATGGGGAAAAAATAGTTCAAGTGCATAAAACATATTATTATTATTATTATTATTATTATTTCAAAACATAGCACGTTTTCCCCCGTACTCTACCACTGTCTCTAAAGACTAAAATATAATTTCTTTCCCTAAATGCATTTCACAAGACGAACAGTATTAAATAATATTCCGAAATTTTATTCCTTGTTTCTGGTAGTAAAATCCACTGTTTTACGATTCGTTCACCTCCCTCAAAATTCCTTGGGGGATAAAATGATGCCATGAAAGCAAAGTAACAAAGGCTTTTTTCTGAATTTTTTTGTGGTAGTTAACCAAGTCATTTGTAACAAAAATCGCATGATAAAAGTTGTCATAATGAAAAAATAAATAAATTTTGAAATCTATTAATAAAGTGGGGTAATTTAAAATAGTTATGTAAATATTAAACATTAAAAGATACCACATCTTTTCTTCAATACTTAAGTAGAACTTTAGTTTTATCATAGTATTTTAATTTTATCATAGGATGGAATACTTCATAGCGCTTTTATTCATAATGTAAAGCAATTTTTGAGAAAATGCATCATAGCATGTTTTCTCACTGTGCACTTCAACTGTCTCTTCAACTGAAAACTAAAATTCATTACTTTCTCTAAAAGTGTTTTACAAGACGAACAGAATTAAAAAAAAATTCTGAAATTTTATTCCTTGTTTCTCATAGTAAAAACCACAATTTTAGTATTCTTTCACCTCTCTCAAACTGCCTAGGAGGATAAAATGGTGTCATAAAAGCAAAGTAACAACGGTTTTGCGTTATTTTATCGCTGATCTTGAAGCCACGTTTAATTTGATTTTTATATACAGTAACGGAGACATTTAGGCTGAATAAGGGAAAAAGTTAAGTTTCTTATTGAAAATACTGTCTATAAGAAAGGAAATATGAAAGCTCTAACATTTGAAGGAAACAATTTATGAATTTTATTTTAGTTTTTCAAACAATTCGGAGTAAAATATAATAAATGTAAAGTATTGCGACATGAAACACAAAATATTAGTAATCAGTGTTTAAGGGAATCTGGGACACATTTAAAAATAATTTTTATTTATTGAGATTAAATGTTGAAAATTTTTCGTGATAGTTAACAAATGTTGTAAACAAATTACACGATAAAACTTGTCATAATTAAAAAAAATATATAAAATTTATCAAAAAGTGGGACAACTTAAAATTGTTATGCAAATATTGAATATTAAAGGATATTGTCTCATATCTTCAATTCTTAACTAGAATTTTACTATTTTACTTTTACCATATGATTTAATATTTCATAACTCTTTCATTCATAATATAAAATGGTTTTTGAGAAAATGCATCATAGTATATTCTCCCTCCGTGATCTTCAACTGTCTCTAAAAATTCAATTCAATTTTTTATCTAAAAGCATTTAGAAGACGAATAGTATTAAATAATATTCTGAAATTTTATTCCTTGTTTCTGGTGGTAAAATCCACAGTTTTACGATTCGTTCAACTCTCTCACAGTACCTAGGAGGATAAAATGATGCCATGAAAGCAAGTAGCAACAGTTTTGGGTTATTTTATCGCTGATATGTAGCCACGTTTAATTTGATTATTTTATACATTAACAGAGACATAGGCTGAATAAGTGGAAGTTTAAATTTCTTATTTGAAATGTGTGCCGATAAAATGAGAAACAAAAATGCATTAACCTTTCGCACGAGACGATTTGTGCTTTTTAGGTGCGTTCGTAATTATGTAAATACGTAGCACCTATTGTTGTCGCTTAGTCCGTCCGTCCGTCTGTCTGTCCGTCTGTCCGCATATAACAACGCAAAAACTACCCAACGGAATCGTTTGAAATTTAAAATACATAATTATAACATAATTTTGTTGAGTCATTTCAAATTTTATGAAAATCGGATGGATAGATCAATTACAGGGACATTCAAAAGGATTCCGTTACATTACGGTCAATAGGGAAAAAAGTTTTAAATGCATTTTAATCGTTTGAAATTTAAAACATATAAATATTGCGTAATTTTGTCGAGTCATTTCAAATGTTATGAAAATCGGATGGATAGATCAATTACAGGGACATTCAAAAGGATTCCGTTACATTACGGTCAATGGGGAAAAAGTTTCAAATGCATTTTAATGATGTTACACTCATTCGAACATAATAGAATTGGCATGAATCTATGAAATATATACTAAAATATGCATTCTGTACAATCTGTGATGCAAAGAATTTTTATTATTAAATTACAGGGCCACACAAAAGTATTCCACTATATAATGCTATACGGGGAAACATGGTTTGGTACGTGTTTTAATTATATTCAACTATTTCACATTTTATGAATAAGATATAAGTTGCTGAGGTGTAATAAAAATTACTTCCTGCATATTTACAGAAACGTAAAGATTTCGACTACTATACTGTATCCGGAGTACGCTCTACTATATCAGCAAGATCTGAATATTTTTAAAACTTCGTTATCGTACGAACGCACCTCATTTGCTACGTTCACGTGCAATTTCCAACTTGTTACATTATACTTTAAATCTTTAGAACAGTGATATATTAAATTAACAAAGAAATGAATTACATAACTAAATTCGTCTTTTTAAACATTAATTCATTAGTGTGGAAAATCTATCAGAAACTATTTGATGCACGAGGGAAAATAACTTTTTATAGCAAGCATGTCATTATTTATGTATTTTTTTGTCACTCTTTGTATCGTATTTTACTTGTTTATTAACAGAATTGAGTGAATATGAACACCAGAATATAAAAAAAATCGTTGAACTTATTTCTGTTTTCTATCGTTAAATGCATAGTTTTATGGCCCACTCACCTCTCTCAAAGTGTCTAGAAAGGAGGAATTGCGGCATTAGAGCGATGTGACAATTGTTTTGAGTTATTTTATTTCTGATCTTGTACTAACAATTAATTTGTTTTTTTATGTTAAGTAACAGAGACGCTTATACCGGGTGTCCAGTAAATGACTGACCCATTTTGAATGTAAATAACAAAAAAACTGTTTGAGATAAAAATGCGCGGCTTGCTGTATTGTTATTAGAATATAAATAAATTTTAAAATATGCACTTTGTTAATGTAATTTAATAATATTTAAAATAATATCTCAGTCTCAAGACTGAGGAGGGGATATATAATACAGATGGTTCAATCACAAATATTATTTTAAATCACTTTCCAACCAACGTACCCTATTTCTGAAGCTGATTCGAGAGTCGGTTCAACATATAGATTCAGATTCGACAACATATAGATTCAGATTCAGCCGAAAATCTCATATTTATGGAAATTAAAGTCATGTCTGTATTCAAACAGCCTGTTACCACCAGGGCGATATTTTTTTCCGAAATTTGAACTGTATTAAGAAAGTACATGTTTAAAAATTTATTGAATATCTAATAACAATACCGCAAACCGCTCATTATTATCTCAAACCGTTTATTTGTTATTTAAGTTCAAAATGGGTCAGTTATTTACTGGACACCCGGTACGAACAGAATTAAATAATTTGATGAAATTTTATTCCTTGATCCTACTACTAAAATTCACCATTTTACGATTCGTTCACCTATCTCATAGTGCCTAGGAGGATAAAATGGTATCATGAAAGCAAAGTAACAATGATTTTGCGTTATTTTATCACTGATCTTGTAGCCACGTTTAATTTGATTTTTAAGTGAGGTACCTGACCACATATATGCTGATTAAGGGGAAAGTTAAGTTTCTTATTGTAAATACTTTCGATAAAAAAAAAAGAAATGTGAAAGATATTTGCAGGAAACAATTTATGGATTTTATTTTAGATTTCCAAACAATTCTGACAAAAATATAATAAATGTGAAGCATTGAAACATCAAGCAGAAAATATTAGTAATCAGTCATTAAGGGGTTCCGGGACACATTTTAAAGTGTTTTTTATTTATTGAATTAAAATTCTGAATTTTTTTGTGGTGGTTAACCATATCATTTGTAAACAAAGTCACGTGATAAAATTTGTCATATTTTTTTTTATAATTTAAAATTTAAAATGTGACGTAATTAGAAATAGTTAAGTAAATATTAAATATCAAAAGGTACTGTCTCATACATTCAATGCTTAAGTAAAATTTTAGTAATTTAGTTTTACCATATGATGGAATGCTTAATAACACTTTAATCCAAAATACAAAACAATTTTTGAGAAAATGCATCATAGCATATTCTCCCACTGTGCTCTTCAACTGTCTCTAAAAACTAAAATTCAATTTTCCCCCCAAATGTGTTTAAGAAAAGGAACAGTATTAAATAATTTTCTGAAATTTTATTCTTTGTTTCTCGAAGTAAAATCCACAGTTTTACGATTCGTTCACCTCTCTGAAAGTGCCTAGGAGGATAAAATAATGCCATGAAAGCAAAGTAACAACGCTTTTGCTTTATTTTATCGCTGATCTTGTAGCCACGTTTAATTTAACTTTTATATACGGTAACGGATACATATAGGATGAATAAGGGGAGCAGTTAAGTTTCTTATTGAAAATACTATTGATAAAAAAAGGTAATTTGAAAAGCCTAGTATTTGTAGAAAACAATTTATGAATTTTATTTTAGTTTTCCAAACAATTTTAAGTAAAACATAATAAATGTAAAATATTGCAATATCAATCAGAAAATATTAGTAAACAGTCATTAAAGGAGTCCGGGAAACATTTTAAGGTAATTTTTATTTATTGCGTTATAATTTCCAAATTTGTTTTGGTAGTTAACGATATCATTTGTAAGCAAAATCACATAATAAAACTTGTCATACTTCTTTAAACAATTTAAATTTTAAAATTTATTAAAAAAGTGGATTAATTTAAAATCGTTATAACTCGAAACGTTATTTAAAGAATTTCAGTTTTTCTTCCTTTGAATAAATAAATGTACATAAAAGTTTAATCTTGTTTCATCATTTTTAAAAGCTTAATTTATATAAATATAAAAAATAATTAAAGTAAAAATTTAAAAGTAAACGATTTAATTTTTTCTTTAATTTATTTTCAAAAGTAAATATTTTTCTGCAAACATGTTAAATAAAAAATAAATTAATACAATTAAAAAATACATGTTCCAAGTTTGAGTCATTTAGCTCTAAAAGTTCTTGACTTAAAACGCTTTAAACAGTTTTTCGTTGACTTTTCATATGATATCTCGATTTCCACGATTAAAGAACTTTTCTTAAAATATTAAAACTGAATCAGTTGCACTTCTCGATTACAATTTTTCTGACTCCAACCACTGTTTGAAACTCCACTTATAAAAACCTTATTTTAAAAGTCAGAAATGTATTCGATAAGTGAAAGGTCGGAGTACCTGAGTGCGATGCATTGAATTTGGGATCCCTTCAATTCCGATTTCATCTCTCCTTCTAATGCAAAAATATGGTATTAGATTTAACCGCTTACCTAATTTCCCCGTGCGTCATACGGGCAATGTGTTTTTGTCAATCATGATTAGCCCGTATGTGATACGGGCATACATATTACAATCATGATTTATTTTACCAGTAAATTTTTATTGTAAATTTTGTATTCTTTAATCCGAGAACTTTTCTGATTCAACACTGTAAAAAAAAATCTGTAAAGGTACTAAACATTTTCTAGGAAACTGGGATTCCAAGAACTTTTGATGTAACGATAACAGGAAAAATCCATGTAACCGATTCTAAAACTTGAGTTTTTGTTGTTACCGTTGCAGGAAAAGTTCTTGGAATCCCAGTTTCCTAGATAAAGTGTAGTACCTTTACAGATTTTTTTTACAGTGAATTAGGCAAAAATTTCTGTTTTAAAAAATCGGTAATAAAAAAATTAAACACTCTGTAAACGACATGAAAAAATGGACATTATTTGAAAGTTTTTTCAAAATTATTGATCAGTTAAGTGGTTGAAGTTATTAGTGGTACCTTATCCTGTTGGATCTTATCATAATTAGGATTGTTTGGACAGTGTACACTGAGAAAAAATTTAGTTCCGGCATATAGAATCTAAATTGTAGCTCTAGAAAAAATAGTTCCATGTCACCCTTGTAAATTCTAGTTTTATTTGTTAGCGAGTTCTAGAGTCTCCTACTAGAATTCAAGAGCGTTTTTCTGTTTTTTCGTTGTCAAATTTATTTACAAATTCCTCCAAATTGAGGAGATCGCAAGAGGTTTGATTTAGTAACGATAATTATAGTTTATGAAACCATTCCCGAAAACAAGCTATAATTTCTTGTAACTGAAATGATTTAATATCGTCTCGTTACTTAGAAAACAAGAGACTAGAAATGCCAGGTCATTTTGTTTATTCAGCATAGTTGTTTAACCTATTCGCATAGTTCGGCGATCTGTAATTCTAGTTTAGGTATTCAGAAAGTGAGTAACTGTTCATTCTAAGTGAAAGCGGTATATTTTTTTTCTCAGTGTCGAATGTCTTCTTCAAAAACTCGTGTTTAAAAGACATTTATGATAATAATCCCGAATATTTTTGACATTTTTTCTATTTTCCTTATTTTATAGTCTTCGTTATAATAGAAACCTGCAAAAAAAAAAAAAAAAAAAAAAACCTATAAAAAAAAAAAAACATGCAAACTTTACCGAAACTTTCGCCATCCCACAAAAAAAGATTTTATGTCTTTTTCGGTAGTAAATAAATATTTTCCAACTGTATACTTATATCCAAGCCTCATGAATTGTAGTTAACCTTCATCAAAAAAGTATTTGTTTTCATAAAGTCAAATACCTAACTTTCGATCATTACTTATTTCCCAGCGATTTTTTACAGGAAATATTTTTTTTAATGAAGCATATGACAATTAAACGCTGTTAAAGCTTTTATAATTTTTCTTTCTTTAAATTTAAATGAAAGGAAATATTTTAAAAAAATGTGTGAACACACGCCGTATATTTAATCTAAAGATATTTTCCAGATTTTAAATACTTTCTACAAAAACCATTAAATAGCTGTATAATGATATACATGAACAATAATCAATATCTTTGACTTGTTTGTTTATGTGTGTGTTTTAGAAGGTACTATTTTATGTCATAAATAAAAAAGATGTCGTGGGATATTATCGTGTTAAACACACTTGTTATTTAGTATTAAACAACTCTATCCACATTTTAAATCCAAATGAAAATTTTAAATTAGCATTGATATTTATAGAGCATGAACACAGCATCTACAATGTAATTCAATAGAAAATTTTTGCAGAATAATTCACATTATTGTTTCACTTTTGACTGGGATATGTCTTCTTATGTATATAAAACATAGTTAAATGTAAGCAAAATTAATCATACTATAAGTGAATAAATCATGATCTTCTGAATAAATTTCTTTTTTATTTTGGCGAAATCAATTCTTTTAGAATAATTCATATATATTGATTGAAACAAATTATTACATTTATAAAGGAAGATTTTAGATATGGAAGTATAAAATAGCTTTTTATGTTTGATGAAATTTTAACCCAGTTTAATGATGCATAGTAATGTCATTGTATTAAATGTATGAAACTTAGAGATCTTGTTAAAAAACATTCCAGGAGATTGAATTCAATTGTTTGACAAGTAACCACAAGAAATGCAGAAATTTTACCTCTTTCTGTGCTTAATTCAAAATTATTCAGCATTCATCATGTAATTGGTACTTACCTATAAACAGATGAAAAATGAAATTAGTACAATATAAAAATAAAATATCTTAATATCGTATATAGAATACAAGCTAATTAGAAAGAACAAAAAGGTACAGTCGACTCTCGTTAATTCGAAATCGGATAATTCAAATCTTCGCTTAATTCGAACTAGACATGAAGTCCCTAAAATTTCAATGGCAGAATAACATTAAAAACTTTCATTAATTCGAATTCATTTTCTCTTGACTTCGTTCAATTCGAACTAACGAGAATTCCGATTTTTCATTTATCTTTTCCTCCACATGGAATTCAGATCCATTGAATAACTTTCTTTGATTGATTTTTGTGAAAATTGTTCCGAACACGTATACAAAGAATCCAATTCATTTGATATCCACATTCATTACTGCCCCGTCTGTCCATCAGTGATACTTTAAACTTTACTTCCATCGTGCTTGTTTCTAATCTTTTAATTAGTTTATGTATTTATATATTCTAATTTAATATTAAGTCATATTCTAATGATAACAGATGAAATAAATTTAAAAACCACTATAACATTAATTTCTTTGTAACAGTACCATATTGAGCATGTTTTCATTTCACAATTTCCTTAATTCGAAATTCGAATAATTCGAACATTTCTTGTTGTTCCGATGAGTTCGAATTAACGAGAGCCGACTGTATATTTATTCACAATATAGTGCAATATCTATTCTCAAAGCTGTAAATTTTAACATGGAATAAACATAAATGTTCATTAAAGTAAGATGAGCATGGAAAAATGAGGCTATTACTATTTATTACAATTGTTACAGATGTTTTATCAAAATAGAAAATTTTTGTGTTAAAAATAATTCTTGTTATTAAGAATTAAAAACCTTTATCTTCATTTTTAACCGAAATGAAATTTTTAAATTGTAATTAATATCTATAGAGCATGAACACAAAACCTACATTCTAATACGTCAGTAAATTTGGCAGAATAATTGACATAGATGTTTAGCTGTTGACACTATTGACAGGGATATACTTTTTAATATAAATTAAAATCAAAGATCAAGTTCTTTATTTTATGCATGGTTTGTTTCTAAATGAAATTTTGGATGGAATAACTGTCATTTAAAAAAATGTTGGAATACTGTAAAACACATCGATAATCAAATTGAAAATTAAATAATAATGAGACGGGTCTATTGAAAATCTTATAGTATTTAATATATAAGTTCCTTAACTTTTTTTTCCCTCATGCAATTTGCTCAGACATTCGAAATTAGTACTGCTTCTTTCTTAAATCTACTCATAACGCATTGTTTTTGTTAGTTACGAATGTAATTAGATATGATAACTAACCAAGTCACAAAATATGTATTTAAATTAAGAACACTTTTTGCCTTTTTTTTATACTTTGCGATACGGTTCTTATATTGGTTATCTGTTATGACATCATAAAATGTAGCAAGAAATAAAAATTGAAACGAAGTAATTTTTAAACACATTAATTTATGATGAATATTCAGAACAATTATTTATCTCAGCGGTTCCCAATCTAAGGACCGCGACTTACTAGTGGGTAGCGGCAAGTGTTTTGGTGAGTCACGAACGATCGAGATTTGTCACAAAAAATATCCTTTTATTTCTTAAATCAACAATAATAACAATTATTGTTAACATAATACATTACAACATAATACATAACATTGTATTTTTCTATAACAATTGGAACAGCAAATAATAATTTTAGGAAAAATGCTAAATTTCCTTTTAGATGAATATACAAACAGAAAATCGAGAAATATCTAAATAAGTTTTGAGGTCCTAGAGTGGGTTCCATACAATATACTTGTGCGAACATTCTTTTTTCTATTTTGCAGTTTTTAAGAGACAAGTACAAAAGCAAACTGCGTGTAGAAAGATGTTTAAAGTTAAAATTACACAGTTTTATTCCTGATATAGATACCCTCACCGATAAACATCATTCTCAGAAATCTCATTGATAATAAAGTTATCTTTTGATAATAATTAAACAAGTTTTTAAATACCTTTGTAGTTTGCGGACCGTATTAATTATTATTTTATACTTACTAGCATTACGGTTGCTAAATTTTATTTCTGTTGATAGTGATTTTCTTCGAAAAATTACCTTTTTTCGTAGATTAAGGTAGCAAATAACTTATAGAGATCACACAACGAGTGCCACGATGATATATACCCTTATGTTAGGTGGGTCACGAAAAATTTGTTTTACATAAAGGTAGGTCAATATCAATGAAATAAGGGAACCGCTAATTTATCTTGATTATTACAAATGTTTATACGCGCCTCAAAGAATGTCTCCGCAGACCTTTACCGTTACTATTATTTTCAGGTTACAGATAAATAAATATTTCTAAAGAAAAAATATAACTTAGTTTTTTCTTTTTACGGCGGGTTCTTCCTTTTTGTGTTTGCTTAATTTGTAGATTAGCAGCACATGTTCCTTATAATCTTCTAATTCGCATATTTCCATTGAAGTTGAACATTCCCAGCGCCATCTGCCTGATGTTTTTTAGTTATTTTTATTACACTCTCTAAAAAATCGCGTGACTTATAGATGATATCCCTGCAAACCGTTTTTTATTTCAGTTAATTTTTCTGAATTTAGGAACTTTTAAAGTTTCTAAAAACTTTTTGTACACCCGGTAAATCGTAATTATGCAGAAAGATAGAAGTTTAAACACAGAAAGTAATGAACATGTTTAAGTTATAAATATTACAAAGTAACTTCAAACGAACATTAAACTTTTTTTACCACATAACTAAACTGATTTCCCGAACTAAACTTTAAAGGAACATTTTTAACTTCAGTAATGTAATTGTACAATAATTTTCCCAATAGGAACTCAAATTAATATAATTTTCAATTGCACTTGGGTGCAATTAAATAATCTTTTAGGAATTTTGTGTAAAATTTGAACATTTAATGCAAACATCTGAATAAGATATTTTTGAAATTAGGCAGAGAATTCAATGGAAATTTTAGATACAAAGTAAAAAGGCTTTCCGATTTGTTGATTATAAGTTAATTACAGTAATTAAATTTAAGTTAAACAATCCAATAGAAATATTCCCCTCATTCATCTTATGAAAATCATTATGAAAATTTTAAAAATATGAATGTTTTGGAACAAGAGTTTGAAATTAAATTAAATTATCTGTTTATGTCGTTAAAAAATTTTACGACATTATTGTGAGAAATGTGTATGTAATGCATATTATAAAGGAAATACATTAAACAGTATAACAAATTAAAAGAAAGTTATTTTAGAGATAACTCTTTGTTAACAAAAATTGAAATTTTAGACATCATTAATAAATATCCATACAGAATCGGAAACTTGTCTATTATATATTGTAATTATTCAGAAAGATAAAACTTTAAACACACAAATTAATGAACAAGTTTAAGTTACAAATATTATAAAAATGTTTCAAATGAATATTAAACTTTTTTATAGCCTTGTTATCACAGATTAAAAAAAGCCTCAAAAACTCAAATATTCCAGTCGCCGGCAGGACTTTAAAAAAAAACAAGAAACAACGCGAAACAAACGGAAACAATGCGAATTTCGTTCAGTGATCACTGAAAAAAAACTAATTTTATGAAAAAATCGAAAAAAAAGCGAAGAAATGCGATTTTGTCATCTGATCACGGAAAAAATGCGGTTTTGTCAACTGATCGCGGAAAAAATGCGATTTTGGTTTGAGAATCATTAAAAAAGATGCATTCTTCGTCAGAATATTGCTGAAAAACACATTCTTCGTCAAATGATCGTGAGAAAAAAATGCAAAATTTTCCAAAGGATGGCGATTTAAACGCCGGAAATTGGTCCCCAAGTCCAGTGGCGCCAACTTATATGGGCCCATGTGGACTGAGCCCATCAAAAATTTTGAATCCTGGCATGTTCAATTTTCATTGTTCTATTTAGTTATTTATTTCATCATTTTTATTTTTTACTCTAGAACAAAATTTATTTTGTGAAGGACCATGTGTTTTAATTTTTTAACTGATTCCATAAATCCCAAATAACTGAAATGTCCATGTTTAACTTTCTGTTATTTCAGTTTGTGGTCATGTGATATGATGATATTACAATAAATATTAGTGTCTTTACAACGAAAAACGCACGAGATTATAATTTAATAAAATTACAACTCTTAAAAAAAAACTGGTCGTACCATTATACAAAAATATTTTCGAGCTCACCCAATATTTTTGAACCAACCAAATATTCTTCAAAAGTTGGCGCCACTGCCCCAGTCTTAAATAATTCAGGCGCCTCGTGGCGATTGGTGACCACAAATCTGCACCCATAATACAAACTAATTAGAAAGAACAAAGAGGTATATTTATTTATAATATAATTCAATATTTATTCAAAGCTGTAAATTTTATCGTTGAATAAACATAAATGTTTCATGAAAGTTACATAAGCATGGAAAAATGAAGCTATTTCCACTTATTATAGATTTTACAGATATTTCATCAAATACGAGATTTTTGTGTTAAAGAATAATTCTTGTTATTTCGTATATTAAAAACCTCTATCTTCCTTTTTAGCCTAGAAGAATTTTAATATTATAATTGATATCTACAGAGCATGAACACAATATCTACAATCTAATTCGTCACTGAAAATTTTGGCAGAATAACTGACACGAAGTTTTACGTGGAATAAATCTTATTTTAATGAAATGTTGAAATACTGTAAAGTACATTCTATCATCAAATTTAAGTTATAAAATAATTGAGTCGAGCCTATTGAAAATCATCCATCATTTAATGTAGCATTCTTTACCTTTTTTTTTTTTTTTTTTTTTTTTTTTTTTTTGTCATGAAATTTGCTTTTGAGATCAGTACCCCTTCTCTCTTAAATCCTCCTACAACGCATAGTTCTGGTTAATTATGTATGTAATTAGATTTGGTAAATAAAAAATTCAAAAAGCGAGATTTAAATTGAAAACACGTTTTGCTTTTTTTTTACACTGATTATCTGTTATAAAATCATAAAACATAGCAATAAATAAAAGTTGCAACGGTGTGATTTTTAAAGTCATTAATTTATGATGAAAGTTCATTATGCTAAGCAACTTTCAATGCAAGTGTTCTATGCAAGTGTTTATATTCGCTTCAATGAATTCCTTTGCAGCGCTTTTTCATTAGTATCCTTCTCAGGTTACAGTTAATTTGGTATTTGTGAAGAAAATAATGTTATTTTAGTTTTTCTTTTTATGCTGAATGTTTTCATTTTGTGTTTGCCTATATAAAAATATTGTTTCTGTGTGCTTCAACCAGTCCACCTCAAACATATAGAGATACGAATTTCCTAAATTTAAAGCCGCTGTTTTAATGAATTAAAATATCTTTTATTTTTTAATTAAAGAAACGGGAGAAAATATTTAAAGACCTATCACTTAAAGTTGGCTTTTATATAAGACACATTAAATTTCCAATTCTAAATTAATCAACATAAATAAAGCTTCTGAAAAGCAACAAATCCGATTGACAGGTTTTTCCAGGTAGAATTATTTCTTACGTCATATGCCTTGTAAAATTTTATGAACTTTATCTGCTCTATACTTTTCAAACTAAACTTTAAAGAAATATTCTTAATTTTATTTAGGAAATGATATAACAGTTTTCGCAAGAGGAACTTATATTAACATAATTTTGAATTGCACTTGGGTGCAATTAAATTATCTTTTAAGAAGCGTGGGTAATGTTCGAATACACAATATAAGCAACTGGATGAATTATTTTTAATATCAGCCGTAAATTTAAAAGCGGTTTAAACAGAAAGTGGAGATGAATATCCCGTTTGTAGAATTTAAACTAATTACAATAATTAAATTTAACTGAAACTATGCGGTAGAAATATTTACCTCATTTATCTTATGAGAATATTTGTGAGAATTTCAAAATAATGAATGTTTTGGAACAAGGGTTTGAAATTAAACTTAATTATCTGTTTATGTCTTTAAAAATTTTTACGACAGTTTCGTGAGAAATGTTTATGTAATGTATATTATTAAGAAATATATGAACAGTTTATCAAAATAAAAGACAATTATTTTTTAGATAACTCTTTGTTAACAAAAATCAAATCTTAGACATGAATAATAAACATCCATACCGAATCTGAAACTTGACCATTGTATATTGTAATTATGCAGAAAGATAAAAGTTTAACCCATTAACGCCTGAATTATTTACTTCATTAAAATTCAAATTTTGCATTTTCCCACCACTTTTAAAGCAAGAATAACTTTTATCTTAATTGATCGAGGACTTTGTCTCGAGAATGAAAGTATTTATTTATCTTCCTTTTTTCTGGTGTGAAATGGGCTTACTTGAATATTTTAAAACTGTCCCAAAAATGGGACGCTAGGCACTAATGGTTTAAACACACAAATCAATGAATAAGTTTAAAAGGTTGACTGCCACGGCAATTTTCAGAAATCTGGCCAAAAATGACAATTTGATTTTATTACATTATTTTTATTTATTTATTTGTTTATTTATTTTTAAATGGGCTTACGAATTATCTCGTAGTTGGCTTTATCTCGTAGTTGATAATATTTTTTTGATTGTTTTTTAATAAATATTTTGTTCATGCAAGACAGCATTAATTATTTGTTCTTTTTTAAGAAGCCATCTATCGATATTAGCACTGATATATTGCGAGTTTAATCGTAGCTGGACAAAAACGGCAAGTAAACACAGTACGAGATAACTCGTAGTTGGCATCCTAGAAAGGAACGCAATCTACGAGTTATCTCGTAGTTGGCAGTCAGCGTGTCAAATTATAAATATTAAAAAAAAGGTTTCAGATGAATACAAATCTTTTACAGGACAATGTTTCCAATTGGGAACATAAAATTAAAAATTTAGTAAAAATTGTATTTCTTCAAAAGTGACTTGAAAAAATTAACAGAAATAGTAAGAAATGACTTGATTTTTTGAAAAGGAAATTACATTAATATCATTTATAGGGAAATGTATATATATAAAAAAATAACCAATGACCACCGGAAATTGACCAATCATAAAAATGACTTTTTGAAACAATTAACTTGATTTTTTGAAATATAAGTTACATTCATATCTTTAATGAGGAAATGTACAGTGAATCATTAAAATGACCAATGACCACAGAAAGTGACCATCACTTGAAAACATTCTGAAAATTATATATAATTTTTTAACGCCAAATTAATGACTAATACTCCTTAACCAAACATTAGAAAGCATAATGTGCATAAAAATAATTTAAAATATACACTGTAAAAAATATATTCGTTAAAATACGGATATTGCAGTAGTAATCTAGACGCCAATTTTATTTCCATGTATTAACGGAAAATAATTTCTGTAAATGCATGAAAATATCGTATTTTCCAAATTTTTACAAAAACATTCCATTTTTTAATTATTTACTGTATTTAAAATTTTTTGTCTAAAAGACGAAATATAATCTTTCAAGGATAAATTTACGTCCTTACAAATTTCCTTTATCCAAGACAGGTTTACATCAATGTCAGAATATCTAATATAAACAACTATGAAACAACACTTACTCATCCGGGGATTCGTACTAGGGATCTGTTTGTTGCCAGATTAACGCATTTGACCACTACACCACGGTTAAACAGGCTTCACTTCCAAATATCATTATTTATTTCAGATGTTTTATATAAAGCAACGACCAAGATAGTAAATAAAAAACTTCTTTTGACAGAGTTCAATTATGAATGTTTTACAAATATTTTACTTGTAATTTTAAATATTTGGCTTGTTTAATTTCCTGCTTGTATAAGATTGATTTTAGTCTTTAAAAAATAAAATGCATGAAAAAAATGTATTAAGAGTTAATTACTCCTTTTCTGAAATATTTAAAAAAACTTTAATATTTTAATTATTTATGTATTTGCAAAAATATCAACATGTTTTTTTTTTTCAATATTCATTTTTTCAAAGTTTTTAAATTTTTTGTTCGATGATAAACTCAAATAAAGATAACTACTACATTTCTTTTTTTGCTTATAATAACTTAATAATAAATAAAATTGTCGTTATTATATTTTAGATATATTGAGTGTTTTCAGTGCGGATCTTTTAAACCGAATAAATTCAAAAACATTAAAGTAAAAATAGCTTTTTTTCATTTCAAAACATTTTAAAGATACACAGACTTTAAACAAAATTATTAATAACTTGCAATAAAAAAGTGAAACGCTACCTTTAAATCATAATAAAAATAAACTGCAAAATTTTCTTTTCAACTGTCGCAAATTTTAAAAGAAGTAATAAGATTTCATTTTTTTAGAATGTCATACAAATATGTCAACTTTAATTTAAAAAAGAAAGACAGAAAAAACATTATAAAGGTTTATTAAAATACAGATGGCGCCATCAATGCAAAATTTATTTTCCTTGAAAATTTATCTTCAACGAATATTTTACCCAATATTGGAAAATCATTGGATATGTTTTTAATATAGAGCCTTATTTAACCATTATCGAGGTTTTATTGAAAATAATATCATTGTAAGACAAGTTTGACAACAATTAATTACAACGTTTGCGAAAAAAGCAATTATTTCTAAACATCATTTACGGAACTCCTTGTGTTATGGAAACAGTATTCTGTAAAACTTACAGAAAACTTACTGGATGTATTCGGATTTGTAATCTTAAAATTTCAATTACGGAAATTCTATTGTTTTCTTAGAAAAATAAAACTATTCCGTAAAATTTTACGGAAAAAATTGTGTTTATTGACGGATTTTTCGAGTGGACCTGGATCTGAATCTGGCGTATAAAAGGTTAAACTTTTTATCGCCTGCGCTACATTTTCCGAACTAAACTTTAAAGGAACATTTTTAGCTTCAGCAATGTATTTCTACGGAATTAAAATTGATATAAATTTTTAATTGCACTTGTGTGCAATTAAATTATCTTTTACGAAATGTGTGTAAAGTTCGAATACTTAATATAAGCTTCTGAATAAATGAATTTTTAAATCAGCCGGATAATTCAATAGCACTTTTAAACAGAAAGTGAAAATGCTTTCCGATTTGTAGATTATAAGTTAATTACAGTAATTAAATTTAAGTTAAACAATGCAGTAGAAATATTTACCTCATTTATCTTATGAGAATCATTATGAAAATTTGAAAAATATGAATGTTTTGAAACAAGAGTTTGAAATTAAATTGAATTATCTACTTATGTCGGCGGTTTGTCCATATTTTCCGTTTCCCTCAAACAACTTTAATTTGCTGTAGATAAAAATATTTTAAACATAATTGAATTTCAAAGTGTTTATAAGATAAATGGTCATGAATTGTATTTTATAAACAAACAGGGAAAGAAAATTCTAATTAAGATTAATTTTATAAGCATTTTTATGAAAACACAGAAAAACCCTCAAGATGCTTGGATGGTTAAAATAGTTACGACATTTTTGTGAGAAAGGTTTGTGTAACTTATATTATACAGATATTTCTTGAAAAGTATAACAAAATAAAATAAAATTATTTTTATAGATAATTCTTTGCTGGCAAAAAAATCAACTTTTAGACATGGATAAATATAACCCATACGAAATCGAAAATTTGAGTATTATATATTGTAATTATGTAGAGAGATAACAGTTTAAACATAGAATATAATATACAAATTTAAGTTATAAATATTACAAGAAATGTTTCAAATGCATATTAAACGTTTTTACAGTCTGCTCTAAACTGCAAATGCATTAAATTCTTTAAAGCGCTAATTGTATTTAAAAATCAACACTTCTAACTAAAATCGTTTTCAAGTGTGTTGTGAATGTGTTGTGGTAAATAAAAGAAATGTGCAAAAAGTGTGATTAAAAATTACAAGTGGAGAAAATGTGCTTTCAAAATATATTTAAAAACATTCATTTTTTAAATTGTGTAATTTTAAAGTAAATATGCAGAAAATATTTTTAAAGTATTTTACATGTGTTGTTTTATAGTGTTATAAATTGGGTGGCTTTTACAATGTGTTGTTAATTTGGGGACAAAGTGTTATACAACATAACACTATTTTACGAAACTATTTCCAACGACACTATTTACAGCACTATTTCAGCATAATTAACAACACTATTTTTAGAACACATTTCTAGGTATCAATACTTTTGTAGTATATTAAGAACACATTTCTAGAGAGCAACACCTTTGCAATATATTAAAAAAACAAAATCACAACACACACACACACAAAAATCACAACATTTTAATGTGTTGTGAATTTGGGGACAAAAAGTGTTTACTTTTGTGTCTGAGAATTTGCAGTGTACACTTCCCGAATTAAAATAAAGAAACATTCTTAGATACAGCAGTGCAACTGTATAATACTTTTCAAAATAGGAACTCAAATTAATAGAAATTTGAATTGCACCTGGATGCAATTAAATTATCTTTAACTGAGAGTGAAAGTTTTTAAATCAGCCCTAGAATTTATTAATGATTTAAATAGAAAGTAAAAATGCTTATATTATAAAGTATTAATATTATAAAGTAATTATATTTATTAAATTTAAGCGAAACAATGGAGTAGAAATACTATATTTACATCACTTATTGTATGAGAATCGTTCGAAAAATATTAATGCTTTGGAACATACTAATATAACTTAATTAATTTTAATTTAGTTAATTTTTCAATTAACTTTCAGCAGTGAAATTACGCTTATAATTCTTGAATGTTTAATGCATGATTTTTTCATTGATAATTAAGCGTAGAACAACTTAGTGAAAAATGTTCAAGACAGGAATTGAACCCGGAACCCTTGGAATAGGGCTCCAACTGCACAACTATTTTTGATACGAGGACGATACCGAGCTTAGCATTTCTTACTTTCTATGTTCTCTAGGCTGCAACTTGCAATATTAATTAATCAAAGAATTCAAGTTATAAATGTTACAAAAAAGGTTTCAAATGAATATTAATCTTTTTTACATTATATGTTACATTTTCTAAACTAAGCCAAAAGAAACATTCTTTATTTAGCAAATAAGTTGTATAATAAGTTTCACAACAGAAACCATAATTAACATAATTTTTAATTGCAATTAGGTGCAATTAATTTATCTTTTATGTAGTGTTGATTTGTGTGATACGTAGATTTGTGTTCAATAAATTATTTTTAAAAGCAGTCGATAAATTTTAAGAGTAAAGTAAAAATGTTTTCTCATTTGTAGATCATGAATAAATTTCAATAATTAAATTTAGGTTAAACGATGGAGTAAAAATATTTACCCCATTTATCTAATGTGAATCTTTATGAGAATTAGGGGGGGGGGGAGGAAAGTTTTACAACAATAGTTTAATATACAAAAATACACTCTCAGAAATGGATACTCAGATTTCACGAAATTTTCTTCGTTTTTGACGAAACCGTTTCCTGGGAAATGCTCCGAGCGAATATTTCGTCATAAAGACGAAATTAGTTTCTTTGCTTATTTGACGATACTAATTTCTTAAAAAGTTTCGTCAAAACAGCGCTGGTGATGCCATCTATCGAAAAATTCAGAAGCACCCGTAATTTTTGACAGTTGAAAAAAAAACAGCCATTGAGGGGACTCGAACTAACAACCTTCGGTATGACAGTCAGCTGTCTTATCCATTTCACCGCAGGGACCTCGAATAGGTATGTATCTAAAGGTATATAATAGATTCGACTGCATGTTTATAAAGTAGTTAGTAATTTTATCCATGTTGTTACATATCTTTTAAGTTTTAATAAATAAGGCTAATATAGTGTTATGGTTTTCTCTTGGTTAACGAATAATTATACCATGTCTTAATTAATATAATTTATTAGAGATATTTTCTTTGTTCAATGAATGATTAAAATATGGTCTGGTTAATTTGTTGCACTGAAATAACGAATTTTGAAGTGCATATGGGAGGTTTTTTATATGCTATAAGATAATTTATAAGATAAAGCTAAGATTTTAACACTACTGTTCATAAAAGGGAGAGGGATGAATTATGTACATTTTCATTTGATTGAAAAAAGAATATATTTCTTGGATGGAAAAGAGATCCTAGAATTTTGAAATGTAAGTGACCAAATTTTCTTTTTGAACGATTTTGCATAACACAACAAATTAGTTCTTTTCGAATTAAACCATAACGAATATCAAAATCAACAATAAATAGATAAAAGCATTCCTAAAAATGTTAACAGCTAAAAAAATAACTATTTCAGAAACAATAACTTTCCATATTTCAGTATTTTTTGAAAAGCGCTAAAAAGTACTGTTTTAAAATAAATTATTACAAGACTGACATAAACAAACAAATATCTTCTTGCTAAAACCGCAAGAATAGCGGAAATAGAATAGTGCGTCCTTTGACAACTTACTACAACTGTTTCTTTAAAGTGCATTGAATCTGGCCATGATTGAGACAACAATTTCGTCAGTTATTTGGGGGTTTACGTTTCGTTAAAAGTCATGTGATTTTGCTACAAAATGATCGTCAAAAACGACGAAATATAGCCCAAGGATTGCTGTATCGTCAAAAGTGAGAGTTTTATTTCTGAGAGTGTATTTGCTTATATCATTTTAAAAAGTTATCATGACTTCATAACGCATATCTATGAAAAACATATTATTATAGATAGCTTAAATAATGTTAAATAATAAAAGAATGATATTTTAAGCAATAATTCATTACTCACAAAAATTCAAAAATCAAAATTTACACATGTCTAATGAGCATAAATATTCAGCTGAAATTTTATTACTATATATTTTAATGATTAGAAAAGAAATATTTTTGAAACACAGAAACTGTTGAGAATCTAAGTTGTACGCGTCAAGAAAGGGTTTTAAACTATATAAAAATTTCTCAAAATCTGACATATAGTCTCCAAAGTAAGCTTCAAAGACTATTTCTTAACTTCCGCTGAAAATAGTAATTTTAACAACGGAAATTATTAAAATCTTAAATTGCACTTGGCTGTATTTAAATTATTTGTTAAAAAGCTGACGAAAAGTTTGAACATACAATATGAGCTATTCAATAAATTATTTTTTAAACAATCCATAAATTTAGTAATAATTTAAACAGAAAGTAAAAATGCTTTTTCAACTTATAGATAATAAATTAATTACAGTAACTAAATTGAAGTTAAACATTGCAATATAAGTCCTTTATTTATCTTTTGAGAATTTGAAAAAGAAGAAAGTTTTGCCACAATAGTTTGGCAATAAGTATAATTACCTATATAAGAAAAGATAATCAACGATTACAAATGAACAGATAATGCATGAAAAGGTAGTAAAAAGCCGTTTCGTGTCTACCATAGAGGTTCTTCATCAGTGCAAGACGCAGCGTGCTAGAAAAAGAAAGCTGAGCAGAGAGACTTGACTGACTTCCAGACAGTTTTCCGAGAAGCCTGGGATCTTTTTCCAACACCCCCGGAACATAACAGAATATTACCACTAGCGGGAATTGATCTCATGGCAAACGAGCAACCTTTAAAGTAGCAATTAATTTAATGGTGTATTTCGATTCAAACTTCTTATTTTTCGATTTATTTTTAAATTTATTTTCGCTCCCATATGCATGAAACTGGCATATTGTCTTATTTAGAAAATACATAAGGTAGATTATCGATTATTTGATAAATACAGAAAATATTTAAAAAAAGAAAAGCAATCATAAACAGCATTTTGAACCGATTTTTCCAAAGCGGGAGATCTGGGAGCGAAAAAAAGGGTCATACTGAGAAGATAATTGTTTATAAATCAAATTCTAATGAATTGAGCGTAAAATGATATCACACGGCATTTTATACGTCTTTTCAAAAAACCCCTTCAGCAAGTTTCATGTTTCTACTTTTAAAAATGTGTCTGAAATTGTATCAGAAAATTTCGAGCTGTTGAAGGTGGAAAAGTGTTTCAAATACACCCTTAAAGGGAAAAACTGATTTTCTGAGCTCGTTAAGAATAAATTACTAAAAAGGTTTAAAAATCTGGCTTAAAAATAATTAAAAATAGAATAATAAACTAGCTATATCTTAAAGCTCGAGAAACTGCTGAACGCCTTTGCCGCACTTTCCCCGCATCCTACTGGAATATGTCTATCGGAAACCGGCCTTGAAAAAAACCCCTCAGAACTACTAGTTAGCAAAGAAACAGAGAAGCATAGGCCTATATACCCGTTATGGGAGCGAACGCACCAAAAAAGCATTAATGAGATGAAAGCAGCATGAACAACTGGGTGGACGAATAGAGACATCTACCGGGGAACGAACAAAACAAATCCGAGGGGGAAAATGTATTAAATTAAAGACTTCCAAGTGCTAAGAAAATAAGGTGTATTTGATAAGTCATTGACTAAGGAGTTAGAATTTTTAATAATATTGTAATCTTCCCAAAAATAAGCTTGCGTTTCTCTCTATCTTTGCTCAGCTTTGCTTTTTTTAGCACACCGAGTCTGCACTAATGAAGAATTTCTATAGTAGATTTAAAACGGCTGTTTGCTAACTTTTCATGCATTATTTGTGCATTTTTAATCGTTGATTTCATCTCCTTATACATTTTTTCACAAAGGCTTTATTAGGTATTTTAATACAATTACTTATTTAAATCTTTTTTTAAATGTTGCCATGTCTTCAAGAGAAATGTTTATTTATGCATTTTATGATAGAATATATTGTTCAGTGTAAAATAATTCAAGAAGGATATTTGTAAAGATAATTCTGTTATAGAAAAAATCAAATGTTTCACATGAATAAGAAACATAAATATGATATACTATATCTCAAACTTTAATATTTATAGTAAAAATATTCGAAAATGAGATAAATTATAGACACAAAATTCAAAAAACAAATTTAAGTTAAATGTGTTTGATAAATTTCGTTATAATCTACTCAGTACTTTGAAAATTAAGTTTTAAAGTATTGTTTTTAATTTCCTGTCTACCATTTCATAATAATTTTTTTTAATTGAAATTAATATAATTTTGAATTCCACTTGGATGCAATTATCTTTTACGAAGCAAAGAAAAGTGTGAATACATAATATAAGCACCTGAAGAAATTATTTTTTAAATAAGCCGTAAATTTAATAGCGGTTTAATCAGAATGTATTTTTTTTCCAATTTGTACTTTATAAAATAATTACAGGAGATAAATTTAAGTAAAACGATATATTAGTCATATGTACCTCATTTATCATACTAGAATCAATATTATATTTTGAAAGAGAGAAAGGTTTTTCAGAATAGTTTGACAGAAAATATAATTACTTGTTTATTTCGTTTTAGAATCTTATCACGACATCATAAAAATTAATTATTAAATGTATTTTATGATAAATTGCTTAAATAGTGTAAAAGTATACAAGGATGATATTTTAAGAGAAATTTCTTTGCTAACAAGAATCAAATATTATATTTATTTGTGTAATATTTATCTGTGTAATATTTAAAGACACATAAATATGATAACTGATATTTTATTATTGTAGTGTAATTACCCCAAAAGAAATATATTTAAGCACAGAAACTGATGACAAATTAAATTATAAATGTCATAAAAATGTATAAAATTGATATTAAATTTCAATATAATATACTGCATACATATCAAAATAAGCTTTAAAGAAACATTTTTAACTCTGTCTACAAAATTGCATAATAATTCTCATAATAGGAATTAGAATTAATATAATTTTGAACTGCACTTGGGTGCAATTAAAATACTTTTTATAAAGCTGAGGTAAAGCTCAAATACATAATAAAATATTTTTAAAATTAGCTCTTAAATTTAAAATATGTTTAAACAGAAAGGGATAATGCTTTACCCATTTGTAAATAATAAACTAATAACAATAATTAAATTTAACTAAAACAATGCAGTAGAAATAATTTCCTCATTTATCTTAGGAGAACCATTATCGAAATTTGAAAAAAGAGGAAAATTTTGCCACAAAAATGTTTGGCATTAAATATAAGTACCTCTTTATCGTTACAAAATGTCTTCATGAGAAATGTTTATATAAAATATTATGAAAGAATAGCTTGTACAGATTAACAATATTCAAGAAGGATACTTTCATTCTATTCTATTCTATACAATGTTACCTTTATTCAACTTTTATTTCTATTATTCATTTGTTTATTTATTTTTCAAAGATTAGCTTTATTTAATAAATGACCTGGGTGCAGTCAAATGGAATCTCCAGCACCCTCTATTGCCAACACGTCAACAACAACAACAATAAATGACACACACACACATGTATATATAAATCATATTTCACATCAATTTATATTTTCATATTGAATCATATAAAGAGAAATTGCACTCGGGTATACTAATGAAGCCAGATTTCAGATAGTGAACTCGGTAGTATTTATTGTTACAACATAATTTTAATCAAATCCGGTTTTAGATAACTAATAAATATTTAATGCTTTGTACCATTCTTTTTCATAAATTGATATTTATAAGACGTCTAACAATATTTTACATTTTTTACTGTTCTATTTGATCAGTATTAGTTTCAATTAAATTCCGTCTGAGAATGCGTCTCCCGTTTTTTAACCTCTTAATGTGGGAAGTTTGCCAGATGGAGAGCAATGCTATCTGTGTCTTTACGCAATGGCTTCCTTGTCTCTGTAATGAGGCTCAGTGACCCAGACAGGTGCATTTTTCACTACTGACTTACGCTACTTTCTCAACTTATTTATATTTACTCACTTCGTTACAAAAAAATTGTATCCAAATCATTACAAGAAGATTAATTTAGTGTGCATTTTTTATTCATAATTTGACAGTTTAAGGTATTCTCAAAACTTCGAAAATAATTTTTTGAAATTATTGTAATTTTTCCTTGTTACCTCTATTTTATAATGACACTTACTTTAAAATTTAGAAAAACATATTTAAAATTTAGAAATTACCGAGAAATATTTTTTTAAAGGGAAAAATAGTCAAAATTATGACAAAATTCACATTTCCGCAAAACGTGATAACTCAAGAATAAAGCATACCAGTGTAAATATAAAATTATTTAATCTATTATCATGAGTGTAGTACACTTAGATACACACTTATATTACACACATTATAACTGCATGTCTATCTCAGATGATATGGCAGTTAAAGTACTAATGTACGAAAAATTCGCAAAATTTGTCTTAAATTTGTCAATTACCAGTGTAAATATAAATTATTTTATCTTTTAGCATGAGTGTAGTCTATTTCCTCGAAAGGCACTTGCAAAAGAAGCACAGAAAATTTCGTGGCATTTCCTGCATAATGTTTTGCTTTAGGATGTCTTGCGCATTGTAAAAATTTGAAAAACTTTAATTTGAGAAAAAGATAAATATAACTTTAAAACACAATTCAAAAGCTGTAATAAATGCAATTTTAAACGCGGTAGCACGGGTTATATTTTATATGGAGATATTATTTAAGCATATTTAGATAGATAAAAGATTTATTTTTAATATTATTGCAAAAATGAAAAATTGATATTTTGATCAAAACTTACGTTTCAAAGGTGTTCAGGTATCTTAAGTAAATATTGGGCAGTAAATACTTATTTTGCAGTGCAGATTAAATGTGAAATTTGAAATATATTACAGTATTTGACATTTCTATCAACATTTATATTATAGAAGTAAATTCTAATGAATAATGGGATGTCAAAATTAGCAATTAAAGCAACAAAGGATATGGGAAAAATATAAAATTTATTTTTTAAGTCTATTTTTTGTGCTGTTGTTTATTGAGACCGATTTTTTGTGCGCCAGATATAAACCTTATTTATGCATTATTTCCGAAGCATCGGGGAACTGAATAAAAAAATATTTAGTAAAATAGTTTTTAGTTTACAGAAAAAAAAAAAGTTAATTGCAACCTTTTACGGCATACTTGACAAAAATTAATTTGTCATAGAGTATTCTGCATAAAATATTTGTCATTACATTAAAATAAATAAATCTAAATGCCTTATGCTGGCATTTTTGAGACTGATTATTTGGTACTACTTGGTTATCCCGTCGACCAATTTCGCCAAATTATACATATCGGAAAACATCGGACAAAAACTGGAGGCAGCAAAGCTGCCACCAATTTTATAGTGTAACGTTACTCAAATGTTTTTCAGTGATTATTGGCATTTAATCCTATAGTTTGGCGATAATTTTTTGGTCGACGGGATAACCTAGTAGTACCGATTATTTATGCGCCCGATATAACCTCTAATTAAGCAGCGTTTACAAAGATTGTAGAAAAGCTTTAAAAAATAATATTTTAAAGTTTTTTCTTTTTTTTAAAATGCAAAATATTCTGTTACAACATTTTACTGCTTATCTAATAAAAATTAGTTTGCCCAACAATGTTGTAAATTAAATATTTGTCTATTTTAATAAACAATTTATATTACTTAAAAGAGGTGCTACAAAAATATTAAAAACAAATGATATTGACATGTTTCGGTTTCAATCTTATAAGAACCATAACCATAATAAAAATACAAATCGTCTCACTGTCAATACAAATGACACGTGACAATGAGATGTAAACAATAACCACGCGCTCTATTGTAAATTAGTTAAACTAAAAATGTACCATGATCCAAAATTATTTTCCAACATGGTTCATTATATTCACGCTTTCACGAGGAATTTATTCCTTAAATCTAACCATAACTTAGGAAAGATAAAAGAAACAATACATTGCAAGCAAACCTTTTACGCGTATAAATTTCAATAGACTCTCCTATAATGGACTTAGACAATAATTTACTTTCATTACATTTTGTTTGCATCACATTGTCGCGTGTCATTGTATTGACCGCTTGACGATTTGTATTTTTATTATTATTATGGTCTTATCAGAATGGAACCAAAACATGTCAGTGTTATTTGGGTACTTACGTATTAACGCCGCCGCAGCAGAAGTTGCGCTAATGCACATGTAAAGAGCAAACCTTGTTGCCATGTTGTTTGCTGATTTCGACACCATTTTTTTTAATGCTTTTTACTGTTTTACTGTTTTTAGTGCTTTTTTTTTGCTTATTTTTGACGTCATTTTTTGTGTGCATACAAACAAGAAGATTGCTCTTTATTGGTGCATTAGCGCAACTTCTGCTGCGGTGGCGTTAATACGTAAGTACCGTTATTTGTTTCTAATATATAAATATATATTTTTTTTGTAACAACTCTCTTAAATAATATAAATTGTTTATTGAAATATTTATATAAAAGGTGAAATTCTTAAAATCTGATGTAAAAATCTAATGGATTTAAATGGAAAATGCCTTTTGTTAAATATTTTTCCTTACATTAGAATAAATAAATGTAATTACATTGTACTGGCTTTTATTGATGCCAACTGCTTGTATGCGAGATGTAAGCTGAATGCAGAAGCTTGCCCTCCGTGTGGGTTTTTCGAAGGAAGCATAAAGCTGCTATCAGATTCACCAACATTTCGATAGACTTTTGAGCCAACACTTGATTTCCTCCAACTTTTCGCGAAATATTCTCACAACAGCCAGTGTGACAGCAAACAGCAATGTCTCCCTAATTTTTTTCCAGAGTTCCAAAAAAGTCTGGGAAACCCAGATTTTTCATCCAACATCGAACATTTCAACGAATCAGAGGTAAGCGATTGATACGAATAGGAGATAAATATTAACGGCTGGTACTAGCAGGACTGGTTTTCCGGCTTTTCCGCCAACTTCTTCAAAGACAATTGTAACCTTTTTCTCTTCTCTTTGAAGGGGAAAATGTTGGGGATAAAATCGGCTGAAAAGTGTGTCGCGCCTAAAGTCCGTGAATCTGATAACAGCTTAACACACATTTATTGAAATTTACATCAGAAGATTAATTTAGTGTTGTAACAAGATGACTGCCTTTCTTAAATTATGGAATCTATAAATGGCGCTATTGCAAAATATCCTGAGATATTTTGCCTTCCTTTCTAAAAACATGAAGTGAAGTAATTTAGTTTGAAGAGAGTAAGATTTGGATGTGTGTTCGGAATACATATCCCTTAGAGATATTCTTTTGCGCTAAAGTAATTTTATGAATGTTTAACTGATTGTTTTGCGCGTCGTCATGCGATTTGTATATAGTGTGTTTTGTGCTGTGTCGTCAACAATAAAAATGTGACTGTAACATCTCTGTTCTATATTTTAAGTACCGAACACATCCCACAGTGTGTATTTTTATTCATTCATGAAATAATTTAACTGCTTAAGTGAATATCGGGGTTAAATATTTCTTCCGTTAAAAGGGCATATTGCTGAAACACTGTCAAGCCTCTTATCAAAAAGGTAAAATTTGCTTTAAGGTACAAGTATTTATTATATATAATACAGTTTTTTCAGTCTACTTATCAAAACATTATTATTCAGTTTATCCATTGATATAAAATATGTATCAATAAATATTCTTCTTAAGTAAGTGAAAAGGAAACATATATATACAGGGTGTTTCGCTACCAGACCGACAAACTTTTAGGGATGATAGTACACATGAAGACAAACATTATTAAATAGGAAACCATGGGACGCAAACGTCTTCTGTAGGAGCTAGGGGCCATTAAAGTTTAGGGTCTAAAACTTCAAACGATGATAGAAAACGAAAAAAAGGGTCGATTCGTTTGCGGTTTTCACTAAAATCATTCTTTATATTACGATTTTTTTAGAAAAAAATTTTAAAGGTTGCTTTCAAAAATTATCGATAGAGGGCGCGTTAGACTTTAGAGTAACGAACAACTACTTTTTACCGTTATTTTCGGCATGGGGTTGAAATTATTCTAAAGTTTAGAATTTAACTTAAATTTTAAGTTTAAAATCGGAAACATTCGGATCGGGTAACTAGCGAAAATTTAACTGTGAACAGAGGGGGAGATTTTAAACGCTCATAAATATTGGACAAATAAAGCGATTTTATTGCGGTTTGCGTATAGATAATTCTCTTGTAATTATTTTATTCAAAACGACGTACAGCTTTGGTGTCCTGATTTTTTGATAGAGGGCGCTTCCGACACATCTCCGACATTTCAATAGCATTACTCCTGGGTGTTTTACTACCAGACCAACATACTTCCAGGAGGTGTTAGGGGTGCAAAGACGATTCGGAATTACATAGGAATGTAATGTTGAAAATGTTTTTTTGCGAGTTACGGTTAAAGGAAGCAGAGAAAAAAGGCAATAGAAACAGCAAAGAAAGAACAACACGTTAATGCGACAGAAAGCAATTTATTTAAATGTTTTACAACAGTAGGTGTTCGAAATTACGACCAGAAGTAGTTCGGCATGCTTGACAGCGGCGTCGCATGGAATTCCTCACGCTTTGAAATATTCCTGGCATCTCTGATAGCTTTCTGGCAAGCGACAGAAATACCAGATGCGAGGTCTTTAACTGATGGTGCGGGAGTCTCATACACCCAACTTTTCATTTGACCCCAGCAGAAGAAGTCGATACATGATAGATCCGGTGATCTGGCAGGCCACCACCACTTATCCACCGTTTCCCAAATGTTACTTTGAAGTGTCGGCAAATGGCATTGGTAAAATGTGGAGGAGCCCCATCGGGCTGTTCATCTTTCAAATACTTCATTCTGCTACCTTTGGAGCCGGTTCGAGAATGATCACTTCAAATTGATCGCTGTTTACACGGATTACCGTTTAGCGCCATCTACTGCAAGGAAACCGCACCGCCATCTGCTGTCGCTGTCAAACTTGCCGGACTACTTCTGGTCGTAATTTTGAAAACTTTTTGTAGTAAAACCTTTAAATAAACTGTTTTCTGTCCCATTAACGTGTTGCTCATTCTCAGCTGTTTCTGTTGCTATTTTCTCTGCTTCCTTTAACAATAACTCAAAAAAAGGCATTTCCAACTTTACATTCCTATGTGATTCCGAGTCTTCTTTGTGTCCCTAACACTTCCTGGAAGTAAGTTGGTCTGGCAGTAAAACACCCAGGAGTAATGCTATTGAAATGTCGGAGATGTGTCGAAAGCGCCATCTATCAAAAAATGATGACACCAAAGCTGTCCGTCATTTTGAATAAAATAGTTACCAAGGAAATGACTTTCACGCAAACCGCAAGAAAATTGATCAGTTTGTCCAATGTTTATGAGCGCTTAAAATCTCCCCCTCTGTTCACAGTTCAATTTTCGCTAGTTACCCAACCCCAATGTTTTCGATTTTGGACTTAAAATTTAAGTTAAAGTCTAAAATTTGAAAAAATTTCAACCCCATGCAGAAAATAAAGGTAAAAAGTAGTTCTTCGTTACTTTAAAGTCTAAAGCGCCCTCTATCGATGATTTTTGTAAGTAACCTTTAAAATTTTTTTCTAAAAAAATCGTAATATAAAGCATGTTTTCAGTGAAAACTGCAAACGAATCGACCCTTTTTTCCGTTTTCTATCATCGTTTGAAGTTTTGGACCCTAAACTTTAATGGCCCCTTGCTCCTACAGAAGACGTTTGCGCCCCATGGTTTCCTATTTAATAATGTTTGTCTTCATGTGTACTATCATCCCTCAAAGTTTGTCGGTCTGGTAGCGAAACACCCTGTATATGCATACATACATATATATATATATCCCTAGTACCAAACCAATATTTATTCATCGTGCACCAACATTTCATTTATTGGAAAAATTGCCAACAAAAAGCCAATATTGGTTAAATATTGGCATTTCATTGGAAATATTACCAATGAATTCCCAATAATATACAAATGTTGGCGTTACATTGGCATAATATTGACTGCAAATATTGGCTAAATAAGTGCAAAATATAAACACCCCAATGTTGGAGCATTATTTCATGCCAATATTTCTCCAAGATGTAGCCAATATTGGTTCAATATTGTTTGGCTAGGGATATTTATTACTTTTACTTACATTTATTTATTTGTTTGTTTTTGTGCACCATTCTACCATTTATGCACATTAAAAATGAAATGTCAAATAAAGAAAAGGAAAAGTGCCCAGTTAAATTGATGGCATTCATATTATGGATATTCACACTTAATTCTATTCACAGTCATTGTGTATTATACTCTTATTTCAAAGAATAAAGCTCATCAGAAATAAATTATGAGGAATTAGCTCCAACTTTCCCCTTTTTACTTAACCAATAAACCTCCAAATCTAACCAGAAAAGCTTATTATGAGAATGACAGAAAACAAAATTAAAGCAAATTAGATAATTCTGTTTGAAAACTTATTTATCTAAATTAAGGGAGGGGTACTTGCTCCCTTTCACACTTTTATACCTAACCAATGAACCTCCAAATCTAATGAATAAAACCACCATATAGGAATAAACAGGCATATTAAATTTGAAGCGAATCGAATAATTCAGAGTGAAAAAACAATGTATCTAAATTAAGGGAGGGACTAGCCTCCGACTCCGCTTTATACAAAACGAATGAATCTCCAAATATAATATCAAAGAAACTCCTTAACATAATAAGCCGGTATACCAAATTGAAACATGTCGAATAATTCTGCATAATAAAACTCATTTATCTAAATTAAGGGAATAGTACTAGCCCTACTTTCTATCCTTTATACTTAACCAATAAACCTCCAAATCCGATTAAGGAAGCTGCTTAACACAATAAACCAGCATAGAAAATTTGAAGGAAATTGAATAATTCTGCAAGGAAAACCCATTTATCTAAATTAAAGGAAGATAGATTAGCCCTTTCCCCCTTTTTAAACGTATGAACTTTCGAATCTAATCAGGAGAGCATTTTATCAAAATAAACTGATATATAATATTTGAAGCAAATCGTATGATTATCCATGAATAATTCATTTATTTAAATTACGGGATAGTCCCTGTTAGTCCACTTTACTCTTAACCAATGACTCCACAAAAAAAAAAAAAAAAAAAAAAAAAAAAAAAAAAAAAAAAAACAGGGAAGCACTTTACCAGAATGAACCAAGAAGAAAAAGTTGAAGCAAATGTGATGTTATAGCAAGAGTTTTCGCGTTATATTGTACGTACGTTCGTACACAACAAAAAAATAATTTGCCCAACAGTATTGAAAATGGAATATTTTTCATTAAACGAAATGAAATTAATTTTATTAATTGTATTGTGCTGGTTGTTTATTGAGGACGATTACTTGTGCGTTTGATATAAGATGAAGTGAGCTATCTTTCTAGATGCTCTTTCTAATGGAATATACCCTTATTTATGCAGCATTTACATAGGTTCAAAGAAAATCATTGTGGGTTTAGAATGATTAGGCGGATTTGAGACACCCGATCGAACCAATCACTTTTCATGTAGCATTTAGAGTAATAACTCTCTGCCGCTGGCGGAGACATACTTACTACAGGTGCTTATATAATTCATTGAATTTCAAATAACAGTTTTTTTACAAGCATACCACGCACAAAAAAAGGGTGCTAAAAGAAAATATACATCCACTCATCAACTTTCTGTTAGATGCTACAAATGCCAAATTTGTGAACCCTTAGTCAACCTGCACATATCTAAATGGTAATCCAGCGATACTTGAAAAACTACATACACTTACCAAGTTTCTGGTATATACAACAAGCGTTCAATAGGTGAACCATTATCCAACCGGCACACTTACCAACAATAACCCAGTGATACATGAAAAAATACATGCATTCACTAACTTTTTAGTATATACTACAAATGTTCAATGAGTGAAACCTTAGTCATCCGGCACACATCCATAACGGTAATCAAGCTCCGTGCATACGTCCAATAGCAATTTTCTTTCAATGTGCTTCACAGTAGCGATAATGTGTTCCTGTAGACGAACCACAAGGTAGGCTTTTAAACTTGGTGAGTATATGTATCTCGTCATGTATCGACCGCCCTTATAGGTCGCATAACTGTTAATACACACTCTCTTGAAACCCGATGAATCATTTTGGCTAACGCTGTATACTATGACAAAAGCATAATTTATTATGTTTCATGTATTTCACCTAAATATCTTATTTATTGCTTCGTAAAAATTCAACGTCTTGAACAGTTCATAATTAAAGTTTTTCCTTTAATCCTTTGAGGGGCAAGCAATAATGTCCCTATAATACTGAATTCTCAGCAAAAAAAAAAAAAAAACGAAAAAAAAGATTTAAAATAAGAAAAAGCAATTTTTAACACTTTGCCAGCAAAAATAAAAACATAAAATTTCGTTAAAAGCTTCTTGCGAGAATCTCGTTTAAATTATTTTGTATAAAATATATTCCACCACCCTTCAAGGAGTTAATAAACATTACATGCATGAAAAAATTAAAACATTTTATTTCGATGTAATATATACAAAATTTAAAAAATAATTTTCATCAGTTTGAATAATATGATTGTTAAAGTGTAATACAGATTCTTCGTTCCAGCTGTTTTCAATATGATAACGGAGATTTGATTTCTTTGGAGTAAATGGTACTGAAGAAAACTTCTGTGTATTCATTTTACTTGAAATTCAAATATGCCTTGCCTGAAATTTTTGGATTTAAGCCAAATTACTTCTAAAAATATTTAAACAGCATCTTATTAGCAGTCTATAAGTATAGAAATGTAGATACTTGGTAGGATATTTCGGAAGCACCGTAATATATTTAATTATTTACCGTAATATATTTAAATGAGCGTATAGTGTGCTTAATCATTTTATCATTTATAGACGTATTGGAATAAGGAAGCGATATTTAAAACAACAGTGCGTTTGAATTTTCTGAATGAGCAAAGGGTTCTAACTTTGTATTAATTATGTGGTATATAAAAATGCAAGATTTATTCGGTTTCAAATAAATACAAAGTCAGATGTTACAAATTCAAAGCTTTCTTTTATATTATGCATGTTAATAATTCAAAAATAAGATTTTTTTTAAAGTATTTAAAGAAAAACTAGTCGTTTGGAGACCACCGTAATACTTACCCATCATGGATATCTTATATTAATAAAAGAACAAAACGCTCTGTCTGCGTGTGTGTGTGTGTGTGTGTGTGTGTGTGTCTGCGATGGCTAGCAAAATCTACATCATGTACGAGGCTCAAAATTTTTTTGAGAGTAGCCCCATATCTCTCCTGATGCACCTGAGCTTCAGAATTTTGAAATTCTATTTATTAACTGAGTAATTAATTAAATTCCAAAGATCACACTCATAAAAAATCGCCTTTTTTCTTCTTTTTTTCCCTTCATTTAGTTATGGTTGGATGGTTGCATAAAATTTTCGCATAAATAATTAAAAAAGCTGGAACAGACCTTTAAAATTCATAGACTGGCAAACTGTCAGTTTAAATGATGATTTTTTATCACAGCGGTTGTAAACCATGGAGGAAAAAGATAGGTGGTGGTGAAGTAAACCGAAAAAAGGGTTGCAATATTAAACCATTTATCGCTCAAATTTTAATGTCCCAAACAAAAGCATGTGAAAGGGATTTTGTATTAGTCAGACGGATCGAAAGAAATGAATTACAGCTGAAACATATTTTACGAAGAAATAGTAATTTTTTAATATGGTCTTTTTTCTATTATGTTATTTATTTAAAATATTTTTTTGCTTTTAAAAGAATTGAAATTGGAGAATTAGAAATAATTAAATGTCAAAATAAAATAAAATAAAATATTGAAAACATTTGATTTGAACTAAAAATTGTATTACTAAAAGTTTTCGTTTTTTTTTCAGAACTTTTTAATACTTTATAACGTAGATGAAAAATGTCTATGATTTAATAACATATTAATAATTCAATGTCAATATATAAAATATATTGATGAAAACATTCTTTTAAAATCATGTGCGAAAACTTAAATAACAAATATTAGTCTAAAATCTAGATTTCAGAGTGCAGACGATTTTAAGACATTAACGAAAGAATGTTAACTTTTCAAGCAAAATCTTAAATGATGCTTCTATATTGATATTTCAAAGTCATATGACTAGCAAAAGCCATACTTTGTTTGGATTCGCGAAGCATTATTTTATAAAACAGATATTTGAAAGTAACAATATTTTTTTATTATTATTTTTGCATCTTTATTAAACAAAAACGTTATTTTATGTAAACGTTATTTTATGTTTTGGCGCATTTTAATTTTTTATTTATGATGTAAAACTGGCATAATAAGATATTTTCGAAGCAAACTTTTACAAATTTTTTTTAAATTTTCAACTAAAAGCTCTTTTAAAGATGTTTTTACAATTTCAAGTAGCAACTGGTGTTTTTTAATTGTTTGAAATATGCATGTTTCCAATCTTTGTAATCAACATCCGATAATCTTTGATAGCTATTTTAGAATAATATATTTGAAGAAAGCTTGAAGAAAGTTACTTCTTCAAAATCCTATTTTCTGGAAAAAACATTTGAAATCTGCTTTCGTTGATACTATGAATTTTCAACTGTAAAACATTTTATTTTAATTTCTTCGTTTTTATACATGTTAGCGTATGAGAATTGCTGTAATTCTCTCCGCGTGGGAGAACTTTTTACTTTCTGCGAATGGCAACTCCATTAATGGAATTACCTTTTAACGAAGCGCTCTCTCATTCTCGCAGTGACGTTTTCACGAATAATTATTGTTGTGTTTGCGAACTTATTAAAGTCTTATTTTTCTATAAAATCCTTCTGATTAATGAGTCGATATTATTTAGCCACAATACGACCTTCGCAAAAATATTTATAAAGAGCTTGAACCAACAACTTCACGCAGATCTTTTAATTTTTCATTTATATAACAAATTTAAGAATTAATTTTATTTGTTTACAATTATTTTGTTGCCAGTTTACAAAAAAAAAAAAAAAAAAAAAAAAAAAAAAAAAAAAAAAAATTCCATAATACAATTCTTTTAAAATGTTTAAGTGTCATCTGTGCAAACGATTTTGCGGGAAAATGAAAACATGTTTTATTTAATAAATTAATCATGATTCTATCTATAATTATTTACTCCATGATTTAAACTTTTTTTTTCTGAAAATATACGCGTTTCATTTTTTATTTATTTGCTAAAATGCGTCCGTATTGGAAATGCATGTAAAATAAATTAATTAAAATAATAATTTTTTTAACGTTTTACTGTAAAAAAAATTATATTCTGCAAATCTACAGATCATAATTTATTTTTGTGTTTAATTTGAAGTTAAAATATTGAATAGTTTTTTTGTAAAGCGTACGACAAATTGTAATTTGAGTGGACTAGTAGAGGATTCGCTTCGCTCATCCTAATAAAAATAATCACATAATTCTTGCCTATGATTGATATACAGTAAAACCTCCATAACGGACACTCCCGAATAGCGGACACCTCTATTTAACGGACAATTTTCTAATACCCACTCCCAAAACTTAAATTTGTCTATGTTTAACCTCTGAATAACGGACATTCCGAATAGCGGACACTATTTTCGACGATAAAGAATGAAAAAGTATATTTTATCGAGGAAAAAAAAAAGTTAAAAGCGTTTAAATTTATTGGGGAAATGTATCACAAATTTTGCGATCACAGATAAATGTAGAGAATGGTCTGGGGAAAGTCCCCCTCCCCCATGTCCAATGTTGAATTCAGCAGCTTTCCCGGGAGGAACATCTCCCAGAGTATTCGAAATGTTCCCCCGGATGATTTTGCAAATTTATGCTTTTAATGCTCAAAAAGTGCACCCCCCCCTCCTCTTTCCGTCCCGGAACTCTATAATGTCCAGTAACGTCACATTAAAAAACAAAATACATCTAATCGCAAGCAAAAGTAAACTTTTGTAACAGTTTTCATCACAAGAGTGTACTAGACAGTGGATGAAGGCGAAGACAATCTTATTTCAGTTTTATTGCTTAAAAAATAATTTTAATTTCTGATTAATCATGTACAGGGGTGCAAAAATCTAGGCGCCAGCAATCAGTTTCTCACCACAAAAATTATTTCGTTTTTTTTTCGTCTAATATTTCGTGTAAAATTCCTGCTAGAATGCTATTAAATTTTGAGCGAAAAAACACTAAAATTTTAGTGGTGAGAGACTACCCTCTGGCGCCTAGATTTTTGCACCCCTGATCATGTAATAGAACTTTTAGGACATTTAAAAGCCAATTAATGAAAAATTAAGTATTTGTTAGAGATTATTGAATTTCTGAGGTTTCCCCAATAGTGAGTAGAGGACGATTTTTGCGTTCCAGAGGTGCCCATTATTTAGAGGTTTTACTGTATTTGTATCTTTTATGCATCCCGATCGTGTATTACAGTCAATAATGGCACAAAACTTTATTTTTTAAACGAAATTTTAGTCATCTATAACATCTATAACTTCAATAACAGTTTAAAAGGTAAAAAACAAAGAAATACGGGTTTAAACCAGTTTGAATTGATCGGCATGTCAAGGCACATGGTTTTGTTGGTGCTTATTTGGACTTAATGTATCAGATTTTAGGGTTACATTTTTGGCGTCAGCCCAAGACATTGTACGCCCACTCAGTTCCTTTTTACTGTGTGGTCGTACGCAGATCTTTGGCATTTCGAACATTAGAATGTATGAGTCATTAGCTGTGTTGCAGTAAAAAAATCACACAACAGTTTTCTAGGAGTTTATTTTTTTATCATTGGTAAAATTTAAATGTATTCTATTCAATTTAAAATCAAATTATGGCTTTAATTTGGTTTTAAAACAAAAATAAAATATAGCTGTTTGGCGTACAATTGTTCGAATCTGCAAACGATTCATACACAATAATAAATTATCAAATAGCAAAGTAAATTATTTATCAGAAATACCCATAAAAAGAATAGTAGCAAAACTGATTATAGCCTTAATGTTTAGACTAATTAACACATAACCCGATCCCAACCAGAAAAAAACAGACCACACTCCGATCCGTGATAGACAAAAATCCCGTGAGTATAAACCCGACCCGAACCTAAAAATTCTATTTGAAAAAAAACTATGGATTTGATAACTGACCCGAACCAAATCTCAATCCCATAAAAATGTTCAAATGAAGCATAACCTGATCCAAGCAAGACAAAATAATTTTAGTGGTCATGAAACCTGACCCGAACCTAAATATTGTCTTAAAAAAAACTCGAAATATGACCCGAACAAAATCTGAAACCGATAAAAATATTCCAGAGAACTATAACCCGATCCCAGGAAGACAAAATACTTTCCGTGGTCATAAACCCGACTCAAACCTAAAAAATTCCATTTGAAAAATTCTGAAATTTGACCCAAACCACATCTAAATCCGACAAAAATATTAGAAAGAACCATAACCGGATTAGAGTAAGACTAAATAATTTCCGTGAACATGAACCCGATACGAACCTAAAACTTCCATTCGAAAAAATACCTGAAATTTGAATCGAACCAAATCTGAATCTGACAAAACTATTTCAAAGAACCGCAACTGGATCCGAACAAGACAAAATATTTCCATGGACATCAACCCAATCCGAACCCGAAAAATTTCTTTGAAAAAATCGCGAAATTTGAACTGAACCAAATCTAAACTTGGCAAAAATATTCCAGTGAAGAATCCTTATTCGAATAAGACGAATAATTTTCTAATATTTTATATAACAATTCGAATAATTTTCGTGAACACGCAAGAAGATCCGAATCCAAAAGCTCCATTTGAAAAAAACCCGAAATCTGAATTGAACCAAATCTAAACCCGATAAAATATTCCAAAGAACTATAACCCGATCCGAGGAAGACGAAATAATTTCCATGGACATAAATCCGACTCGAACCTACAGAATCCGATTTAAAAAATCCTGAAATTTGACTCAAACCACATCTGAATCCGATCAAAATATTAGAAAGAATCATAACCGGACTCGAGTATGATAAAATAATTTCTGTGGACATGAACACGATTCGAACCTAAAAATTCTATTTGAAAAAATGCCTGAAATTTGAACCGAACCAAACCAACATGACAAAAATATTCCAAAGAACCGTAACAGGATCCGAATAAAACAAAATTTCCATGCACATGAGTCGAATCTGAACCTAAAAAATTTCTTTGAAAAAATCTCGAAATCTGAAGTGAACTTGATAAAAATATTCCAGTGAAGCATGTATTTATTCGAACAAGACAGAATAATGTCCGTGGACACGCAAGAAGACCTGAACCCAAAAATTCCATTTGAAGAAAACGCCGAAATCTCAATTGAACCAAATCTGTTCCTGACAAAATTATTTCACAGAAACATAACTGGATCCGAGCAAGGCAAAATAATTTCCATGGACATGAATCCGACCCGATCATTTAAATTGAATTTCAAAAAATACCTGAAACCTGAATAGAACCAAATCTGAACCCGACGAAAATATTCTAATGAATCATAACCAAATCCGAACAAGACAAAATAATTTCCATGGACATAAACTCCATGAATAGTTAGGTAACATTTGGGTTGCGATTAGGTTGCAATTACATTACGGTAAGTCTTTGATTTTATTTAATTTCACGTTAGGTTACAGTTAGTTCGCGGTTAATTTAAAGTTAGGTTAAAGTTAAGTTGTATTTATGTGATGGTTAGAATAAGAATAGGTTACAATAAAGTGACGGCTAGGTTACATTTATGTTATATTTAAGTTACGGTAGGGTACTGTTAAGTCGCAGTTAGGTTACAGACAGATTATGGTTACGGTACAAAAGTTTATAGTTAGGAATTTGTCCACAGAGTCAACATTACGCATGCTTTGATTAAAAATATACACTTTTGTTAAATGGGTCTGAAATTATAATACTATATACCAATCTTTTATCATCGCGTATGGATTTCATTCACGGTATAGTTGGATTTAAGAGTGATATAATTAGTTTGAAATTCAAAATATCTCACTTGGGATTTCTATGCGAAAAAAATAATTAGTTACGTGATTTAACAGTGATTTTTACGGGTAAATATCAACACTTTAACACGAAACTAACGCAATCGTTGGATACATGTTCTCTCCCGTGTTTCTCATAGCTCATTTTAAGTATTTTAAAGCTTAATATTAGTTGTTGTTTTTAAAACCAATTTTTCACAAAGTCAGCTGCGACGTATTTCAGACAATGCATTTCTGCATGCGTCCAGTTAATGATAAAATCATACAAATTTCAAGTTCGTTTAATATTGTTAATACGGACCCGGGCAACGCCGGGCGGGTCAGCTAGTGCATAATATAAAATATAAAAATAAAACACATGCAAACTATTTATAAAATGCATCGCAATTCTAAAATAAAATTTAAAAGCATATTTAAATAGTTTTAATATACATAGTAATGCTCTATCAAGGAATTACTAATGAGCCGATTTCGACAAATTATATAAAACGCCAAAATACTCAAGAGTACGAGATTGCGTAAAAGAAACATTCTTATAACTCCAAAAATAATAATCATAATAACTAACAATTCACTGCTTCGGATTAAGCGTCTCATTTCCAATTAAAATATATCTTTGAATTGAAATTTGAATGAAATACAGGGTCATGAAAAATCGAAGAATGTGGAAAACAGGGTTAGACATATCTCTGCAACTAATAATTTGATCGACTTTGTTCTTATTGCAAAATTTGTGTTAATTTATTGCCTTTTACGTCCACTCCTTAAAAGAAAACATTTCAAAAATTTCTGTATACTTTTCATCAGAACGAATCTTTTGAGAGTCCGAAAAAATTAGTTCCGGTTAATCGAGGTTATTGATATTTAATAGGCTTCGTCCCATTCTTACTTACTAAGCACATACAAATTTTCAAGTCTCTATCTCAATTTTTTCGGGAGATAGAGCGGTTGCAGGCAGGCAAACAGACAGAAACACAGACACACAGACGGACGGACGGCATTTTTTTTTTAATATGTCTTTCGGAATCTCCAGCGTCTGAAACGTAAATCTATCAAAAAAAATTTTCGATTTTCAAAACGATTGCAATACTTACCCTATACTACGTATGATGGGTAAGTAAAATGAGCGATAAATGAGCTGGACATTTAATTAATTAATTAATTTATTATTATTTTTTTTAACTGAATGTCTAACAGAATAAGTGTAATGGCCACGATTGTTGCATTGTAATAAAGATTTTTAGTTGCAGCGGTTTCATATTATAATGCAGATTTGTTTTGCTTGGCGTAAATGGTGTAAAGAAAACTGCTATGGATCCACTTTACGTGAAATTCAAATATTCTTCGCTTAAATATTTTTGAATTCAAGTCAAAATTCTTTTAAAAATATTTAAACAATTTCTTATTAGCAGACTGTAAGTATGGAAATGTCGATACTTGGACGGATATTTCGGAAACATATTACCGTAATATATTAAAATGAGCTTATAGTGTGCTTAATCATTTTGTCATTTATAGACGTATTGTAATAAAGGAGCGATATTTAAAACAGCAGTGCGTTTGAATTTTCTGAATGAGCAAAGAATTCTAATTTTGTATTAATTATGTGGTATATAAAAATGCAAGAATTATTCGGTTGCAAATAAATACAAACTCAGATGTTACAAACCCTAAGTTTTCTTTTATATTATGCATGTTAATAATTCAAATAAACATTTTTTTAAAAATATTTAAAGAAAAAAAATGAGCAATAAATAAGATGGACATTTATTTTATTTTTATTTTTATTATTATATTTTTTAAGACTGAATGTCTAACAGAATAAGTGTAATGGCCACGATTGTTGTATTGTAAATACAGATTTTTCCTTGCAGCTGTTTTTCGATATTATAACGCACATTTGTTTTCCTTGGAGTAAATGATACTGAAGAAAACTACTATGTATCCACTTTACGTAAAATTCAAATGTACTTTGCCTAAATTATTTTGGATTTAAGCCAAAATACTTCTAAAAATATTTAAACAGCTTCTTATTAGTAGTCTTTAAGTATGGAAATGTCAATACTTGGAAAGATATTTTGGAAACAGAATATCGTATTATATTTATATGAACGTTGCGCTTAACCATTTTCTAATTAATAGACATACCATAATAAAGAACTGTTGTTTTTTTTTTAAAGAGCGTCTGAATTTACTAAATGAGCAAAGAGCTCTAATTTTGTATTAATTATCTGGTATATAAAAATGCAAAAGTCATTCGTTTCCAAATAAACACCACGATGAATGTTACAAACCCAAAGCTTTCTTTTATAACATGCATGTTAGTGGTTCAAATAATAAAAAAAAATTGTACAATATTTAAACGAAAAATGAATAATAAATAAACTGGAGATTTATATATATATATATATATATATATATATATATATATATATATATATATATATATATATATATATATAAACATTTAAAATTAGCTTAAAAATAAAAAAAAAGTCAGAAGTGTACTAACTGGTGCATATAGAACGTTGTAAAATTAAAAGATAAACAAACATTAAATTTGCATTATAATAATCGACGTTTCGGGCAATATCTATGACCATCTTCAGGAAAAAGTTATTACATTGCTTTTAATGTTTTAATGAACAGTGTCAATACGTCTTGAATTTAAAAAGTTCGCCAGATTCCCAATCAATAAATGCTTCTACTAATCATAAGATCGGATCCCATTTTTGGGCATTAAACATGGAACAATTAGAAAACGAATAAATTAAAAAACAGAAGTATTTTATTTCTAGACATTAAGCATTGGACCTATCAGAAAATGAATAAAATAAAATAAGTTGCGGAATTCAACCAATAACTAGATTCAGATATGCATCAGATTTCTCAATTCTCAACAACAACTATTTTCCCAAATAGTTAATAAAAAAGAAATTTCTTAATCGATTTCTTTTTATTCTATTTCTTTTTATTTATGTTTTGCATTTATGTTCATTAACTGAGTACCATCTTTGCATAATCTGATCTTATGACTGTTTGAAACGATTTACAATTGGGAACTTAGTGGGTAGGCAGACATTCAAGACAGCATGACTCTGTCTTCAATAAAACATTAAGCACAACGTAATAACTCTTTCCTGGAGATGATAATAGATAATGACCGAAAGGTCGTCGTCCATTTAAATTATAATATTCGACCTTTCGGTCAATTATTACAATTTAAATTTAATGCTAGGTTAATTTTTAAATTTACAACATATTGTATACACCATTTATAGTCCAAGAGCCGAACCCCAAGTCATCGTGCACAAGACAAAATTCTTTATTTTATGGAAGAGCAGTAATATAGGAATCTAATGACCTATGTCTGCTGGAAGTGAAGTGGTGCATAAACAAAAAATTGATACCACTAGTGGTTTACTCTTAGGTTTAGCGTTTTGTTTGCCGTACATTGAAAAGTATGAAAACATGGAAAACTGGATGCAGGAAAACACAATGCTAATCCTTCGAGTCAACAACTAGTGTTATTAATTTTTTGCTTATGTAACACTTCGCTTCCGGCAGACATGGATCATTAGATTCTTCTATTTTTACTCTTTCATAAAATAGAGAGTGTTTTTTTCTTGTTCTCGATTACTTAGGGTTTTGTGCGGTCGGCTCTAGAACTATTAGTAAACTTGTGATTTATTTTACTCTTTAATATTGCAAAAAATGTGTAGTTTACAGATCCTTTTTTTTTAAACATGTATTTCATCAATTTTCAAAATCATGAGGGAGTCTTACAGATGCTAACATATCAAAAAAGCTAAAAATTATACCTTAAAAAAATACGCAAATTAAACCTAGATTGAACAATAGTACAGTGTAAGATTTTTCGAATCTAGCGGGGCAAAAGCAAAAGAAAAGAAAAAAAAACACGACTTCCAGTAATTTACTTTTTAGATATTTCAAATAACATCTTACACATTGGAGAAAGAAAAGATAACGTGATAACAGCATAACTCCACAACAACAACATCAAAAATCGGGTCAAAAACCAAATTTTCTTTTAGCCTTTTCATAATGGCGAATGCTGTAGATTACCATGGATATTTTTTGCTAAAAACATACTTATTATGTAAATATTTTTATATGATCATATGGAAAGCTTTACAACAATGTACCGGTTGTCCCAAAAATGACTGATGGATTTAAAATTCAATAACTTGCAAACGGTGACAGCCTACTTAAAAATTTTTTTGCAGGAGTGTTATGTATAATATCAGGAGCTTTTTTACTGTAATTTTTATTTTAGTTTGAACTTCAAAGAATAGGTGGCGCTGAAGGCGATTGAAGGCCAATTGATTAGTGCTGAGTGAAGCCTCTATCTGGCCTTCAATCGCCGTCAGCGACACCTATTGTTTGAAATTCGAACTAAAATAAAAAATTACGGTAAAAAAACTCCTGACATTGTACATAACCCTCCTGCAAAAATTTGTTAAATAGCTACCACTGTTTGCAAATTATTGAATTTTAAAATCCATCAGACACTTTTGGGACACCCGGTAGGTACTTTGTATTTTACAGTTACGATAGTTATTTAGGAATGTTATTTTAAAAAAAATATTTTTTCAGTTGATATAAAAAATATATATGAAAATTCAATAGCACAATATAAGTTTTTAAAAACTGCCAAAAACTTTGTGCACGCTGGCGAAATGTAAAATAATAGTTTTTGTATTGTGTATGTATATAAATATAAAAAAAAAATAATTTCAACTGCAACTATTTGCAACTCTTCCATAAAACTAATTTTTTTCAGGTACGGAAGTTTAAATTTCTAAAAGAGTGCGGTTCGTGAATTCATTCGATGAATACCGTCGCCTTTACTGGTCATTTGCAGATCGGGAAGTGGACGAATATGCAACAGAATATATCCATCTCGGAATTTCTCCTTGAAATAACTAAGGCATCTGCGTAGCTTCTAATCTTTATTAATAACACATCAACTAAATCAGTTCCCATCTTAATATTAACGCTTAAGTCTTGCTATGACAAATCATAGTGGCTATAATAATAAATTTAGATTGAAGAAAGTGGTAGTCATAGATTAACTCCCATTCAGCGTGATATGTTAACAATTTCAGAATCACACAAATTCTGAGTTTTTATCAAATGCTCCTGCTTTTTTTTTTTTTTTCTTTTTTTAACAAACTTGCAAGGTTAAAAATCATGACGTCATGCGCTTCTGATTGGTAGAGAATACGAACGTCAAATAAACGCGAAAAGATCTAATGAGAATAATTCTGCAAAGAGTTTTGTTAAAGGGATCAACGAGCTATAAACATCAGGAGTAAACACATATTCCAGGCGGGAAAGATCTTGGAATAAAAATAAATAAATAAATAAATAAAAATGTGCGCTTTAAGAAACATTCGAATTCACACTAAATAATAGAAATTTGACAAAAATGATCAGGCAATTTAGGAATAAACTAAAAGTTTTAAGTAAACTCAGTAAGATAATAATTAATTTAAGGAGAATTTAATAGAATTAAAGACAGATAATATAAAAGAATAGGAAATTAGTGAATATGCCGGTAATTCAGCATAATAAAAAGAAAATAAAAGAAGATATCGCGAAGGAAAAAAAAATAGTAATATATATATATGTGTGTATATGACAACCTTGGCAATATTGTAACTGCGATCTTGTCGTATGCGTCGCTGCGCGGGATGCTGTAATACGGAAATATTATGATAGACATAAATCTTCTGCACGTTTAAAAATAATGGGTAGTGTAAAAATCATAAAATCTGCTTATATACATAAATCGGTTTGCAGCTTAGTTTTTCATTAAATTTTATCCCCGATTATTATGTAATTAATATTTTTTCTACTGTGCTACAATCACAGACTAAAAAACATATACAAAGGCTCTTTTCATCAATATATAGACTTGAAAACAAAAAGTATTCATTATATTACATATTGAAAGCATACCCTTCGTCGCTAATTACAGTTTCATTTTCTTTTATTAACACTTTATATAAAGGAAAAGGAAAATTAATGCATTTTCTTCGAAGACGCTACGAAATTTTCGAAAAATAAATCTTTGTTTCCCTCAATTTCAACGATATGAATGTGTAAATACAGGCCGTTTTTCTCACAGCTGTTTTCGATATCATATTGGAGATTTATTTTATCTCTAAGTAAAATTCTACGGAAGAAAACTTCCTTTAATCCACTTTATGAGCAATTCAAAGATTCTTTGTTCGAAAAATTTGGATTCAAGCCAAATACTTCAGAAAATACTCAAACAGCTTATTATGATCACGATATAAATATTGAAATGTGGATGTTATTTAAAAAACATCGAAAACAGATAGATGACTGTAATATGTTAAGTGAACATGTCGTTTTAAATCATTTTGTCATTAGTAGATGTAATTCTAATAAATAAAGAGCGTTTAAACTTGCAATACGTAAGTTTTCATGTTACGTCGTCGTTAATGTATATGTATATTTTTGATCTTATTCATTATGAAGAATATAAATTTCAAAGGTTTAAAAAAATGAAATATAATGTGATATAATGAATATAATATGTAATATAAATAAGGTGAAATTGAAATACTTCACTGGAACGAAACAATAACCCAGTTAGGTTGCACATTAGCAGCAAGTTTGATTATTTTCTGGTTATCTTACCGTGGGAAATTTGACTGGACAAATTCGCAGTGAATCTCCCGCAAGGTAGACATCACCCATTTGTAAAAGCAGTTTGTTCTGAAATTGATGCAGAGCTTCTTTAATTCAGGAAATTGACGACAGTAAAAAATCCCTCTGTTGAAAGGATAGTCAACTTTCGCAAGTGCTTCCTTTTGCACAAATTTTATTTGGTTGGCACCGCTTTTTTTAAACGCTTCACTTATGAAATACTAAAAAAGATTCTACAATAAAAGTACAAATATCTCTTTACTAGTTAAGGAGATGGTGATATAAACATATCATGCACTTTTTGACGGTGCATATACGTCTATGCATATGTATCAATAAACCTGAAAGTTTTAAACTTATTGTTTTACAGTTGTAAACAGCTAGTGTGGCATGACAACATTATTATTATCACTTAGTAACAGTGATTTTAATACGAATTGTTCGAGACGAGGATTGAAAATGTCATCCACTGCAGATCTAGGAAGAAAGAAACAGTCCCCTCAGGTGTGAAAAATACGTTAATCCCGGCCAGGCGAGTCTTCAATAAAAAGTAACGTCTTGGTTCTGGCCCGGCCTGGGCCCAGAATGCAGATTTTTTAACAGCCTCTCCAGGACAATAAAAAGCCTGAAGTTGTGAGAGCTAAATTTATAAAAAAGACTTAATCTTCATCTTAGAAAAAAGAATTGTTAAGAATTGTTAAAGAAATAAAAAGTGAAACATGCCATTTTTGATTATTTTACATTAGCTTTGATTCGGCAAATTTGAAAAAAAATATTTACTTTTGAAAATATGATTTTTTTAAAAGTTATATTATTTTTCAATAAATATTTTTAATAGTTTTAAAAATAATATTGAAAAACAAAAACCCTGGAACAAAACTAAAATCAGATTTTCATTGTTCATTAAATGGAAAAGAATTGAAATCCGATATATAATGTTGCGAGTAATAACGATTTTGAATCATCCCATTTAAACCAGTACTAATCATATGAAAATTTTATAAATTTTATGATAAATTTTAGAATGAGGTTTTCTTAGCAAATTATATGGTTAACCATCTTAAAAAAAAAAGAAAAAAAATCAAAATTCTAAGTCAAAAGATAGATTTTTTATATGTTTCCTAGAACTATTAAAGTAATATTGTTTTTTGAATTGCGAGCATTTCAATTTGTGCCAAATCCCTTAACACCAGATGAATTATTTAAACGGCTATAACTCTGCGAGTTTTGAAGATATGAAGATGCAAGTTTTTGTGCCTTATTCAGGACTGGATAAGACAAGTTTTTCTAATTGGGATTTTTATCCTATGAAGGACGTATAAAAATTTAATTTTCGTATTTTTTCAAATAGACCCTCTCCCATGTAGTTGCAATTTATCTTATGAAAAATTTCTCCTTTTTTATGAATTTTTGAAATTGGAAGTATGGGTCTACGGGCAATATTTAAGAAGATAGCCTATTATTTCGATATTTATGACTCACGCTGTATTTTGCGTAATGTGAAACATAAATAGGGTAAAGTTGAAATACTTCACAGAATGAAAAAATAAAATACTTATACATTCGTAATATTATCTCATATCGAAATTCACGTAGTTCTGAATCCCCGATGGCAGGGTCATTATCAGTCTATTATCTATGGACATCAATTTCACACTTTAATTTAACGAGTTTAAAGAACAATATCAGACGGCTTGTTCAGATCTTCATACAAGATAAAAGACAATCAGCTGGTGATTTCTAAAAGACTGATTTCTAATTTCTGGTAAATGGTCATCTCATTTCGTATCATGTGCATAATTATAGTTCCTATGAAATTAAGAAATAGTTTTTAACAAGAAATTAAGAAGAATACGCTTTATTTTTTACGTCGATTCTATATTACATCGTCTTTAATATATATATATATATATATATATATATATATATATATATATATATATATATATGTATAGCGTATGTGATTTAAAAGTGAGAAAATGATATAGAAAGTGAAGAAGAAAGAAAGTTATATAGTGATATAGTGAAACATAGGTATTGTGAAAAGCAAAAAACTCCATTGGAACGAAACAATAAATTATTTATACAATTGTTACACTATCTCATATCGAAATTCATGCGGTTCTGAATCACTGATGACTGATGGTGATTATCAGTCCTGAATATCAATTTCACTCGAAAAATTTTGTATTGGAAAAACTTATATCACCCTTTCGTACGTTTAAAGGACAATCTTTGATCCCATTTTCAAATCCCAATCCGAGATAAAAGTCAATTAGCTACTGGTTACGCATTTCACCGTTTTCGGTTTCTAAATATTGTAAGTAGTGATTTTATTTTGTAGCATTTGTATTAATACTGTTTTAATAAAGTTGAGAACTAGTTTTTTAATAACCAAAATTGAAGAAGAAGAATTTCCCACACTAGTATAAATGCATTTTATTTTAAATTTTTGTTGTTGTTGAAGAAAATATTTTACATAGATATAAGAAATACATCAAATGATTGTTTCAAAATAATTTGAAAGACTGCATTACGAATATTTTTTTAACGATAGCTGAAAAGTTTTTAGAAAATATAAAACGAGTTGTATTCATGTGTAATAAAAATTACATTTGAAAAAAAATCAAATTTAAACAAAAAAGTAGTAAAAAAAAAATAGAATTTTATCGACATATATAAATAACCCTAATGGCACACAAATAGAATGCCAACAAACCAGCCTAGTACTATTTCAATTAGAAATCAAGACTGAAGATAAAGAACAATTAACATAAACAACCAGTTACTTCTGATCTATGCATCTTTTTTAAACGTTTAGTGGGCCGATATAACTCTTTTCTTAAATAAGTATTTTGTGTATTTTTCTTAAAATTTAAGTTAGAATAAAAAATCTATTTCTATTAAATATATTATATACAAATATTTTTCCTACTGCTGATTTCATTTTTAAAATGTCCTTTGGAAGGTATAAAAAGTAATAGAAATCCATTTCTAGAAGTTTGAAATATAAACATTCAAAATTTTAGCAGATTCCTCCAAATAGTTTTTGAATTACAATTCAAACACTACACTAACATAAGTTTATTTTTCAAACCATAAAAATAGTTTGAAACATTAGAAGTTTTTATTAAAAAAAAATCTAATGTTGATTTCATTAAAAAAATGTCCATATGAAGGTATAAAAAATTAATAGAAATCCATTTCTAGAAGCTTGAAATATGAAATTCAAAGTTTTAGCAGATTCCTCCAAAGAGTTTTTGAATTACGATTCAAACACTACACTAACTTAAGTTTTATTTTCAAACCATAAGAATGGTTTGAAACTTTAGAAGTTTAAAACTTTGCATTTGAATAAATCCTAACCTATACGATTCAAACACTACACTAAATATTCTTTTTCATATCATAAGAATGGTTTGAAACTTAGTTTGAAACTTTGCATTTGCATAAATCCTAAACTATACGATTCAAACACTACACTAACTTAAGTTTCTATTTCAAACCATAAGAATGGTTTGAAACTTCAGAAGTTTGAAACACTGCATTTGCATAAATCCTAAATTACATTTTCTGAATAATGTTTTGGTACCCAAAAGCAGAAAAATTCGAAAAGGCAAAATATGATGTTAAAATTCGGTGCAGGTATTAAAGATCCCTGTTCGTTACAGTTTTTAAATTACGACGACCCTTTAATAATATTTGTTAAAACATAAATTAAATGAAGAAATAAAATCTTCTCAAACAATAAAATTTGGAGTACAAGATTTACATACCAAGTATAAATTACACTGTTAAAAATAAAGGTGACAAACCAGTTGCATTTGGCGCCCAGGGGTGAAAAGGTGTTACCATTTGACTCCCACGGACATGAAAATGTGTTTGGGGTGCCGTTTGATCTCTCACTGGGTAATTCACGCTAATCAAGATGCCGAGCAATGTATACCGCTGGAAGATTTTCACCCCTTAGTCATTTGCGCATGCTCTGTTACGTGTATCCTTGCCCTTCAACTCGCCGTCACTGGTAGATCAAAACAGCAATTTATCCCTACGATGACTATCACCGCTATACGCTATCCCAATTTAGTTTAGAACTTCGGATGGCTAACTTTTGGCGAGCTTTTTTATAAAAAGCAACCTTTGAATTTCAGGACATTTGAACATTTCAGGAAGGCTTTGATAGTGAGCTCGATGGCCGAGCGGTTAGAGCACTGAGCTTATATTCAGACGTTGTGGGTGCGAATCCTTCGAGGACCAAAAGTCGGTTTGTATATTTTTTTAATTTTTTATTATTGGACACTCTAGATTAAGGGTGCCATCTTTTCACCCTAATTAAAGGTGCCATTCCGGCTTCTTTAGGGGTATCACCAGTGAGACAAGCCTTTCACCCGTAAAAGGTGCAATGTGTCACCATTATTTTTAACAGTGTATATTTTACATACGTTGGATTTTTGCAATTACTTGTTTATAATTCATTACGTTCTATGGATTGCCAACAGTTCCCTCATTAAACTTTAAGATATATAGTTCTAAGTTATTATTTAATCTTTACTTATTCAACACAAAAAATCTACAGCAAGAAAAAAATATTGCAAAATCTGCATTACAGATCTTTTATTATTCGAAATGTTCGAGTGTATATTTAGATTACATGCTTGATTTTACCTTTAATACAGATCTAAGCAATAATAATTTAATAAATAATTGGTATGTTTGATATTGAAATAGAAGAAACCAAAAGCCTATTATTAAATTTACAATAGAATCTCTATCCATCCCTTTTCAAGGGCTGGGGGGGGAAATAGATGAATGCGGATTAATTTGAATGTACGAAAAAATACAATGTTTATGAATTACTGATGCATGAAACACATACAGTGCATTAATAAATGCTAATTTGTTGCTTACTTAATCTGTAAAGTCGAAGTTATAGGTAATTTATATTTATTTTAATAAATCAATAATTTCGTTTGGTTATTTGTTCATTTTTTAAAATCAATAATAAAATTTTAAAGATATACATCATTTTTCTGATCAGTTTCTGTGATTTCACATATGCATATATAAAATTTCGTACAGCTTCAGATGCCGTAAATGTATCAGACAGATTTGGCACTGGTGGCTCAGCTTAATCGGCTTAAACATTTTCCTCCATTTCTTCGCCATTATTTTTCATTTTTTGCATTATCACACATTACTCCTATGTTTAGGACACCACTTGTCGCACCATCTTGATCAATGGAAACATAATGTCATCCTTTGCTATATTTCACCACTATTCATCTACATTATTGTCTCAATCCTCAACAGAAATAACACTAATGAGTTACTTTAAGGTAAAAGAAGTAATTCCAGTTTGTATGTCCCATGGGTTCCCATGACTTTCAATTTCATTTCGAAGAACTTTTTCAGCGATGAACGCGGGAAGACGATTTTTTGAAGAACGATGCACTGTTAAAACTAAAGGTTGCAAATAGCACTCCTAAGGGTGAAACGCTTGTCCCGTGAGCGACACCCCTAAGGGAGCCAGAATTGCACCCCTAGGGTACTCCATGGGGGTGCCATGTGGTGCCATGGGGTACCTTAGGGCACCGCTAGTGGTGCAATTCTGGCACCCTTAGAGGAGTCGCTGACGGAACAAGCGCTTCACCCCTAGGACTGCCATATTCAACCTTTAGTTTTAACAGTGTGCTTGCGGATTCGGATAACATTATTTAAATATAATTTGTGCAGGGACCATAGAAATAAAACGATCAATGCGGGAAAACGGTGGAAGCGGAAACTATAAATTGGGGGTTTCACTGTATTTTAAATTGGTAGTTTTATAAAAGTTAAAATATTTCTTTGTGAGAACCCTAATGAAATATTACTGTTTTAATCATCATGTCGGGAAACCAATAAAAGAAATAAAACAAACCATTGTAATTGAAGAAATTACAACGACTATTTAATATTATAAAAATAATACTTTCAAAGACTATAATTTTTGACTTAAAAATGATTTCTATATTAAAAAAAATAATAATTACATCATTTTTATGATGATCAAATCGTAGCTTACGTAATAACAGAGTTAGATTAATATGCCTGGACATTTTGAGTCATGTTAATACTCCTTTGCCAATCATATACAAATAAGGTACCCTGGGGTAATAACGCCACGTTAAGGTTCTACCAATTTTCACGGCTCAGTTTTAGTTTGTATTTTTCAAACAACTACATGATTTGATACAGCAACTCATTGACTATCTATGTAAAAAAAAATAATTTAACAGATATGTATTCATAAAATGTAATGGCGTGATTTCTTGACCAATGCTATTCGGCGTTATTACCCACCTATATGGGTAATAATGCCATGTAAACAAAACTATGAAATAAGATGGAATAATTGCATGTAGATTGCCTAATTCTAAAAATACACACACTACAAACTTAGAAATTGACAAATTGCATTCTAAGATATTGAAAATGTTCAATTTTTTTGTGAAAGTGTAAGAAAAATAAAGTTGTGGTGGGGGGAGGGGGGATGAGGCAAAAGAATACCAGACTTTGAGCTTCTTTTTGCTTAAAAAGGACCGCTTAAATAGAATTATTAGAAACATTGCACAGTTTTAACTGTGTTTATTTGAATCAGTATTTAGGATGTAGCTCAGCCACTGTAGGGAATCAACCGGGATATTAATGCCAAGGATTGGCGTTATTACCCCGTTATAGTTATTGCGCTGTACATTTTAAATTACAAATTATCTCGAGAAGACATCCAAAATCTTCAACAACATTTTGAAAGTCCATGAAATGTACTATAAATTTATGTAATTAACAAAGTATTTCCGGATAAAAAAAATAGTCTTCACATCACAAAACGTATCTCGCAAATTTTAGATCAAGCGTGAATTTTAGTTGCTTGTAAAAACAATAAGACTTAAAAACGAAACAAATTAACTTGAAGTTGTTTTTTGCGATTTATATGACTCAAAACCCTTCTGCGCAGAGCACATGGGTGTCATTTACCAGATTATTTCATAATTATCCAAAATATTAGCATTTGGCGTTATTACTCTACCTGGCGTTATTACCCCAGGGTACCTTATAAATGAAATTTCATTTTAACAATTTTCGATAATGTAAATTTTTAAACTATTCTAAAGGTCGCACATTTTTAATTTTTACACCGTCGTAAAGAGAAAAAAATTTACTTTTAAATACAGTTTGTTTGAAACATGTATCTAAACTTGTTATTGAGTTATTAAATTTTTGGTAGTTTTTAATACTTTTTTTGTCATCGTGGCAACAGAAGTATTTCCTTTCTAGACATTAAGCATGGACCAATCAAAAAACGAATAAAATAAAAAACAGAAGTGTTCCATTTTTGCACATTAAACACAGACCAATCAGATTTCGAATAAAACAAAATAAGTTGCGGAATTCAACCAATAAAAACATTCAGATACACTTCAAATTTCCCAGTTCTCCTCCGAGAACAACAACTATTTTTTTCCAAATAGTTAATAAATTTCGAATGTTGGACGTGGACGAGATCTGAAAAAGGGTACAAGGAATCAGAGTCTCCGCAACACCGGTGATATACTAGTATACCCTGTGGATAGAAACATTTGAACAACAGCCAATTTCCAAACAACTGCCCGTAAGGCATGGTGACGTCACTGCGACGTCGTTGTGAATTTTTGACCATCGATTGTCAATGTGACGTCACATTTAACCACTTTGTGAAGTCTCCGTGTGAAAAATTTGTGAAAAACGTGTCATTTGTGACTACTTTGACATTAACATGGTGACGAAACTGTGAGAAAAGCGACGTTGTGACAAAAGTGCTTTTTAAAGTAGATAACATGTTTTGAAGAATTTTTACAATTTTCTAAAGATTTTTTAAGAAAGTCACATCTCAGTCACAGTGTGAGATCACTGAGTAGTGACATTTTGGTCACAGGTGTGATGTGACTTCAATGAATCACAGTGACGTCATTGTGACCATGCATACTATGAGGGTAGACACTAGTAAAGAGGAAAAGCATTTACCAGTTATAAAACATGTAGGTAAGTATGATAGTAGATCGTATAGAGGATTTCGTTCAATGTTTCTTTCAAAACAACTTATCTTTTAATTAAAAAAATTAAATTGTTAATATCTAAGTATTAAATTCTTATGATTTCATGATAAAATAATATATAGATGGTAGCACCAATAAATTTAATCCAAAAATATTTATCAAAGAAAGTTGTTTATAATAATCAAATTAAAAATGCTCAAATAAAATTAGTTAAATAAAATCCAAAATTATTAATTTTTTGAAAATCAAAATTAAAAAAAAAAAGATATACGTAAAATTTTAAATTTATAAAAGCCAAAAAAATATTTAAAATTAAATTTAAAATGCTGAGTATCATTTAGAAATCTCAAATTTTTTTTTTTAATGAAAAGAAATGTTAATTTCAAAAAATGTTATGAATATCAGCTGAATGAAACCTAATAATATAAACCCTTAAATTGGCCAAAGATACGAAATTTCTTCTTTTTAAAGCCATCATTGGATGAATATTAGGGTGGATCGATTGTCTATGGCGGAAAAAAAAATTACCATTCATCAAAATCTACCTATGCGGAAAAGATGTTCCACTGCACGGAGATTAAGAGAAAAATAATAAAAAAAATTAATTTTAAAATTTAATACTGCCACAAAAGGGTGTAATTTTCGAAAAAATCTGAAAAAATACCGAATTTTGGTTAGGTTATTTTTGTCAAAAACTAATTATAATAATTTTTAAAAACCAACAATGCCGAAAAGATGTTATATCGTATGGAGGTTAAGTAAAAAACAATAATAAGTAATAAATTCGAAATTTAATACTGCCACAAAAAAGTTGAAAATTCGATAAAATATTGAAAAAATAGAAAAAGATCTAATTTTGGTTAGATTTATTTTTGACGCAAAATAATCGTTTTAATATCAATCAAAGCCTACCTTTGCGTAAGAAATATTATATTGCATATATATTAAATAAAAAATAAAATAAATAAATAAATAAATAAACTAATTTCGATATTTAATACTGCTGCAAGTGATTTAAAGTTTCGAAAAACTGGCAGTTCCAGTTTTTTCAGTTAGGATTTGTCTGCTTGTGTGTTGTGTAGCTTAGTGTACGTTGAATATTACTGTACCATGGCGTTGTTAAAAAAAATAAAAAATAAAAATAAAGAGAGAGAGAAATGAATTACACCCTATTTGGGTCTGGCTTTGATATGGCAGTAAATATGCTCCCTATTACAAAAAGTTATAAAATTTATATATTGGTATTTAAAAAAATAACCGAAGAAAGGAATCGGTCAACAACTATTTATTTCCTGCCAGTGAGAAAGAGTTGCTAATAAGTTACAAGTGACCTGCAAATGAGATTCAATCTGAATAATTTACCACAGCAGCATTTTAAGAAAAATTAAACTGTTTAACGACAAATATTGCGCTCTTCTTAATTCTTGTAAAACAAAATAAGAAATTGAAAGCTACTACAGTCTTTTGGACCATTTCCGAAAATACTGCCTATTTTTTCAGTTCAATAGATTTGAATATGAATATTGAGTGTAAACTAAACCGACGTATTGAGAGCAATCTCACTTTTCTGCATCATCAGCTATCACTGAAAAGCCAAAATACTGCTAGGTGTCACATCACCTGTAGTGACGAAGATTGGCATCAGCCACAATATTGGACAGTTTGGGCACTTCCAGCCAAGCAGTTACTGCCATCGTGTCTGGTGCACTTCAAAATGTGGGCATTATCTCACAAAATTATGAATAGAATGCTATTGACATAAAAAATCGGCATGACAAAACAAACCAAAGACAACTCCATCGTTTTAGCCATTTCTTTAGTCTTTTGTAAAAGATTATGATCATGGCCATTTTAATTTAAACTTTAATCAGTGTACTACATCACTAGAAAACAACAGAAGAAAAATCATAAGAGAAGCAGACTTGAGCTTCAAAAAAAGAACTTGGTTTCGAATATATCGGCCACATATATGTAAATTCTGGGAGAGTACCAAACAATTTAAAAACACGACGTACATTTTTTTGTAATGTGTTAACAATAATATACATGTAACAAAGTTGGTTGCGATCGGTTGTGACGGAATATCTGTTAACATAGATGTTAAAGAATGTGTTATTCGAAATATGGAACTGATCTTAAAGCATCCAGTACAATGGTTTTTGTTTAGTTAGACACCAATGAGGTTCCACTATGTCATCTTTTTCCAGCGTGGATATAACCGCGGCTGGGAACAAATGTTTCACTAGTGAAATAGAAAGATTATTCGCAGCATGTTAGAAGCTTTTTGTATTTTCATTTATGTCAGTATATGAATTCTAAAAGCGCACGAGTGAAATCAAACAGTCTGCTGTAATCCTAATCATTAGATTAAAAAATATCTATATTTTCCATTTACCAGCTTTTTGACCTTTTGTGACGGATTACATAGATTTAATTAAATAGGAAAATGTGTCGAACTTCCACTAACTGACGGATTTAGTAACGACATGAATTCAGAAGCAATAGGTAAATCCAGCAATTACTCAAGTGGCAATAATGTCTACTATCAATAATACCTATTCACGCAACACTCATTCTACAAAACTAATAATCAAGAGAGTCATGGAAGTATTTCTGCGGTGTATGGACCATACATAATAGTCGGTTTTATAAAAATCGAATTGAATTACAAAATCTCATGTCGATTTTCAATACCGAACGTCATTATCACCAATTGCAATGTTGACGATTTTTCTAGATTTAATACTTATGAAGCTGTGAAATAAGAAACTAAAGTTTTTTATCTTGTAATCAATTAAATATCCCCTCATTGCAATAAATGTTAAAAATTCTAAAATTCATATATTATTTTACAAAAAAAAAAAAAAAAAAAAAAAAAAAAGCCATAAAAACATTCAAATACATAAATTTGAGCCACATTGCAGCAGATTTAAATTTTGAAATTATTTTTTTAAATTGTTTTTCTCATACTCAGCATATAATATAACATTTTTTACGCATAGGTAGGTTTTGGATAATTTTTTAAACTATTATTTTGAATCAAAAATCATCAAGCCAAAATTAGGTCTTTTTTCATATTTTTTCGAAATTCAACCTCATTGTGGCAGTAGTAAAATTTAAAATTAAATTGTTTTATTATTTTTCCCTTAATCTCCATCCAAGAGAACATCTTTTCCGCATAGGTAAGTTTTGACACTGTGAAAAAAAAAAAAAAATTGATCCACCCTAATGAATATTTTAAGTTGCAGCATAGAATCTTCTGTTTATTAGCGAGATGCTTTATCTCCAAACCATTATATCTACACACAAATTCCTGAAATTAAGGTTCTGTTTCGAAATTTAAACCACAAAAATTAACGGATGACATTGTAAAAATTAATTTAATTAAAATAATAGACACTTTTTGATTTTATGATTTGCCGTGCGACTCGAGGTGTTAATCTATAAATACACAAAATTTGAAGTATCTGACTTTTACAGATTGTTTATGGACTTTCTGAGATGGACGGATAGATAGAGGACAGAGATAAATAGGGTCTTATGAAATGAACGAAACCCAAAAAAAAAGGCCATTGAGACATCATAAATTATAAATAAATACAAAATAAAATAGTAAATAATTTTTTTAGAGAGAATTAATGATAAAGATTCGAGAAAAATATATAGAAATATCTATAAAATATTACATAAAAGTTACATAATGAGCGATCAAGAAAATAAACCCTATCAAAATTAGAGTTCCACAGAAGAAAAAAAAATAAAATTCTCTGGTTATAAACATTTTAGATTTCACTTTCCATAAATATATTTCCAGCGTTAACTGCATGCGCCATTTAATGGAATGTATATTCGTTACAGAGCTATATGAAAAATAAATTGCCGAATAACAGTAAATAATCACCAAGTTTTATTGAAAATGATAGATTTTACATTAGGCATGTTCATATTTTTATTCAGAATAATGGATGCGGCAAACTCTCAACAATACAATTCGAGATTATCCAAAAAGCCAACCATTTCTTTAAAAGAGAAACTTTTAAAGACACTACTTCCCCTTCAAGAAGGACTATAAAAGAAAGAGAAAACCATTACATATTTTATTCGCTGAAAAAGCTGTAAAACTGGGTTTTACGTGGCTTTTACGATCAAGGAAATTTGTGACAGAGAAATTATTAAAAGAATTCGACTTGAGGGAATGGTTACTTTATGGATACCTCTGAAAACCTGTTGCATAATCTTTAGTTTGATTTTTTTTTAAATGTCACTTATATAGAATCTGCTGAAAAAAAGTAAAAATTTTTTGCTCAAATTATGTAAATCTTTTACAGTCAAAATTATAATGATAAAGGTTATTCTTTCTAAAAATTCATTGCCAGGCTATATTAAATATTATATTGCACATTTAATAGATTTTAGGTAATGATTGCTTAACAATATAAAGAGTGTTCTAGAATGTAATGGAAAGTTTCAAGTTTTATAATAAGTAACATGTGATAGCTGTTATACATCAGGAGAATATTATATGATGATTAATATTAGCGTTAATGTGCTGTTACGACAAAGGTTAGGTGAGGGGTGTCTGAAAGATCTTAGATCGTATTAAAGGGAAGGTGTGAAAAATAATAAAAAACACTCCGATCAGTTAGGACAAAGAAAATCACTTAGCATAGAACCCAATACCTCCTGTCTATTGGCTTTGAAAGCAGATACTTTCAATCACTGGTAGCGGTATGTGAAAACAGTATGTTTTAACCCTTTACTGCACCATGTGCCACACCTGGCATATACCTAAAAACAATACAATTCTCATTATTTGCCATTAATTTTAAGCTGTAACTGATCAAGAATAGTTCAAAGAATGGTATAACACTTTTTTTGTCCATGGCAGATAGCTGCATTTGACAAAAAATAAAATTTTGTTCTTTTGGGAAAAAAAAAGATCTTGATCACGCTATTAAAGTAAAATTTACGGTCATTCTTTTTACTGAATGCTTAAAAATATTAATATAAAGAAAGTCGCAGAGTGTTAAGAAGATAAAATTAATTAATGTAAACTCATTTAATTGAAAAATGTAGCATTACAGTACTTAAAATTCCTAATTGTGCATATTGAGAACATGCTGTAAAATATCAAATTTTAGCTGAAAATTTGATTTTTTTAAATAATTTTTCCCATTATTAGACTGCTATATAGATTTTAAATAATTTTTTCATAAAGATAGAAAAAATCGAACAATGAAGGGTTAAATATGCTATTTGTTTTAGTTCCAAACATGAGCGGTAGAAACTCTGTCTCAAACAGTAATTGTACTTAAATAATATTACAAAACACAATTTAGGACATTGAAGAATTAAACGTAATAAAGCCAAAAATTCGAGAAAAAATTTATTCATTTTTATTCATTAGTTTGTGTGTTCTAACAGTCTATAACAGCCAACTCCCGTCTATTGCTGATATTTGGAACTAAAACAATGAATAGCAGTAAAGAAATTCCTGAATTCACATATTAACTCCTTCCGGAGATAGCGCACTTTATAGATTTGCAATTATTTCTCACTCATATTTCAGAAAAGAAAATTTGTTTAATGTAATGAGCTTCTATTTCTTCGAGTATACAGCACGCTAATCATGATGTGGGTAATCTTCTGAAGAATAACTACAAAAATCCTTCTTCTTGCAAAAGCGCTTAAACTGTTGATTATGATTAAGTGGCTTATTGTAATAAACCGTGTTCATTTTTAAGTAGATAGTAAGTATACTCGTAGAAAAATTAAGGTTTTTATAAAAACAGTCCCAAATTTTTCCAAGTTTTTTGCTTATAATTTGCAGAGTTCTTAATATAAAATAATGTTATTTTCTGAACATATGATAAAAACATTGTAGACAATATCCTGTTATAAAAATTTAAAACTAATAAAAATTGTACAAAAAATAAGCAGGTTTACTAAATACTTTTTCGTTGCGCATGCGACAACGATATTAAAATTTCATTTACATATTGTGTTAGCTAAATGTATAGAGCAACGTCTGTAAAAGTATCAAAAACATAGCTTGAAGATTCTGAAAGTGATCGCGTATAGATTAAGCTGAAAATCCGTTATTACCAAAATGAAGCAAAGAAATGAGGGTTTAATCCAAATATAATAGTACGTGCCATATTTGGATATATTATATTAGCACTAATCATGGGTATATGCATGCAACTCCTCATCTTTTTGCCTCATATGAATAACGGATTTTGAGCTGATTCTACAATCAATCACTTTTAGAATTTTTACGCTATGTTTTTAAAACTTTTACAAATTTTGCTCTAAACCTTAGCTAACACAATATGCAAATGAAATTTTGATATTGTTGACGCAAGCGTAGCGAAAAATTATTTATTAAACCTGCTCATTTTTTATACAATTATTATATGATTCTATTTTGATGACAGTATTTTGTGTACATTGTTATTTGTCATATTTTGTGAAAAGAACATTATCTTATATTAAGAACTCTGCAAATTATAACAAAAACATTGGAAGTATTTTGGACTATTTTTATAAAAACTTTAATTCCTCTACAAGTATACATGCTATCTGCATAAAATGAACAAAGTTTATTACAATAAGCCACTAAATCATAATATTGAGTCTGAGCGCTTTTGCTACATTAGTTTTGACAGGGTTATCCAAAAGATATTCGTTCTTTTTCAATTTTTCACGGTCCCCTGTGGAGTTTCGTGAAAAAAATTTCGGAAATGTATGACCTGTACTTATATATTTTAACGCTTAGAGTTTCAGTAGTTTTAGAGTCCTCACGTGATTTTTCTAGATATTTAACAAAAAGTCTAAAATCGCAAGTGGCCGGTCATCTTTGGCCATATACTGTAAATACACGTCAAATACTTCATTCGCCCTCGGCAACTTTAAGCAGCGACTTTTGTGTCAATTGACATCAACACATAGTTTTATTAAGAAGGGAGCTTTGGTTGAGAAACCGGAAAATGACAATAATTTGATCTTTAGTGCGTTGTACTTTTAAAACCAATTAATCGAACACAATATTTTTTTCTAGTCTTTAATAAAAAAAAAAAACTAAAGATTTAAATGAACACAGTGTTGCCAGATGGGCTACTTTTTTTTAAATTCAGATTCTTGATTGCCACCACTTTTCACAAATGATAAAATGTGCCTTATTCAATGACATAATAATCAAGGCGAAAACAAAAGGTAAATTACTCTTTCAAAAAAGCGGTGGTAATCAAGAAATCTGAATTCTAAAAAAGTAGCCCGCTGGCAACACTGAATGAACATTCAAATATGTATATTTAGCAATATTAATTAATTAAATTGTCAAATTTTGATTACAACCGTTGTTTGCTGTGTTATATGGGGACAGATGGACAGACGGATTGAACGAGGACTATAGGTGCTACGTATTTACATAATTACGAAGGAACCTAAAATGTCATAAGTAATTTAATTTCGAGTTTTAATTTGCTATCATTCTTGTCATTCAATTTTCATGCTCCAAAAATGTATCACTAAAAACTAGTCTTTTAATATATATTTAATGTATTATATATTATTTTTACCTTATTAAAATTTATATTTAACTTAATGTATCTATTCTTATAAATAATTTTCAGAAATTTCATAAGATAGTAATTTTTAAGAAATTATCGAATATTTAATCAAAATATTATTTTAAATTAATTTATTTCATATTTTTTTATTTTTGCTTTATCTGCTAATTTCCAAAAATGACATTTTTTTTAAATAAGAAAGCTATGCGGCAGAAACATTTATCTGATGAAACATTTGTTTAATTATTTTAATCAACTTCGCTGTATTTAAAGTATGCTTAACTTCATTTATTAAAAATTAATCTGTATCTTTAATCAAAATAATATTTAATTTTGTTCTATTTGATAAGTCGATATAATTAATACATAATAAAGAAAAGATTTGACTATTCTAATATGCTTAAAAGATGTGCCATAAGAGCAATACATTTCAGTAGTACTTATAAAAGTGCCTTCAGCCGGAAAGGTGCACATAATCTTAATTAATCAGCACGAAGGAGTTTCTAAGAAGGATTAGAACTTAATAATTCAAATCACGAACTGTGAAAACAAATGTGACTTTTTAAGAACTTTGCAAATGAATCTAGTTATCGTTATTGAAATAACTTGATCGAAACTTTGATTTGAATTCCAAATAAACTTTATAGATTTTCAAGTTTCCACTATCTTTAAATTCTTTTTTGTGTCTTTTATCTTTAGATCTGATTGAAGATCGGAACTGAGGACTAATATTTATTTTGGTCTTTTAATAAATAATTTAATGTATCAGTGAAATGATTATAAATTGTAAATTAAATCCTTTGATGGAAGAATATAAATTGAAAATTAAAGTGAATATTGATTCTTTGCAGTTATATGGTCATAATAAAAATTTGCTTTTTAGGTGCGTTCGTAATTATGTAAATACGTAGTACATATAGTCGTCATTCAGTCCGTCCGTTCCTCTGTGGTTGCGAAAAAACATTCAAACGTATATATTTAGCAATTTCAATTAGTTATATTTTATTGACAAAATTGACGTTTTAAAGGTATGAATTTTCAAGTATGCATTTTGCGCGCAAGATTTTAAAAATTCTACTGCAGATATATATTTAATATTGCATTTTAGTGTTATAATTTTGAAGCATGAAAATTGAATGACAAGAATGATAGCAAATTAAAACTCGAAATTAAATTACTTATGACTTTTTTAGGTGCCTTCATTATTATGTAAATACGTAGCACCTATTGATACCCAACCGAATCATATAAAATTTAAAATACATAATTATTGTATAACTTTGTCAAGTCTTTTCAAATTTCATAAAAATCGGATGTTTAGTTCAATTACAGGGACAATCAAAAGTTTTCCGTTACCTTACGGCCATTGGGGAGGAAAAGTTTCAGGTGCATTTAAATGTTATTACACTCCTTCGAACATATTAAAATTAACATGCATCTATGAAGTATAAACTAAAAAGATATATTCTGTACAATGTGTGATACAAAACATATTTGTTATTAATTTACAGGGACACACAAAAGTATTCCATTGCATAATGGTATATTGAAAAACATCATTTGGGGCGGATTTTTATTATATTAAATTATTTCACATTTTATGATATTGATATATGTTGATGAGGTTTACTAACAGTTATTTCTTGTATAATGGAAAGTAGATAGTATTTACAGGGACGCACATAAGATTTCGGCTATTATGCCATATCCGAAGTACTGTATACTATACCACCAAGATCTGAATATTTTTAGATCATTGTTATACACGGTGGACAAAATTAAGAGATGGAAGGCATTTTCCCAAATATCTCGAGAAATACTGGATAAAAATAAATGAAAATTGATATGGATATAACTTATAGTATGACAATAATATGTGCAAAGCAAAAATTAAAGTGCCATTCATTGGCAAGAGTTATTGGCAACAGTCCAATGTGGACTGAAATTCATGATGAAAGATGGCAATGAAAGTGAGGCTTGTATGGTGTGTGGTCGCCTCTAGTAGGGTGTGTGGTCACCTCTGACAGATAGACAGTATGCACAACGAGTATGCAGGCTGTTAATAAGAGAGTTAAGGATTGCTTGTGGAAGACTCTCCCACTCTTCCACCAGAGCAGTTTTTAACTCCGGAATGGTTCTGGGTGAGGATTGGCGTCTCGCAATAGCCCTTCCAAGAGAATCCCAAGCATGTTCAATGGGGTTAAGGTCAGGAGATTTGGCTGGCCAATCTATTCGATGAATATCCTCGCTTTTCAGATACTCTTCAACCAGGCGAGACCTATGTGGTCGGGCATTGTCGTCCATAAAAACGAATTCTGGGCCAACAGCACCCCTGAAAAGACGCATGTAGGGTTGTAGGATCTCCTGCCTGTACTTCTCGGCATTGACGGAACCAGTGTCAAACACATGGAGCGGTGCGCGGGTATCTTGCATGACCCTACCCAAACCATCAGTCCTCCACCAGCATAATGGCTCCTTTACATGATGTTACTGGGATGGTATCGGGTCCCAGATTCCCTCCATATGAATATTCGACGGGAAACAGATTGAAGACTGAATCTGGACTCATATGTGAACAGAACATTAGCCCATTGGAGTTTTGTCCAGTGCTGATGCTGTTTGCACCATTGTGCACGCTCTCTTTTGTGGAAAGGAGTGAATGGGATGCATATGGCGGGCTTCCTAGCATACAACCCTCTTTCACCGAGCCTCTTGGGAAGATTCATCCTTGAAACTAATGTTCCTGTGGCAACAGCAAGGTCCCTAGACAGTTGTGTCGCTGTAGACGTCCGTTGAGGAGTATCTGGAAAGAGAATATATTCATCAAATGGATTGGCCAGCCAAATCTCCTAACCTTAACCCCATTGAACATGCATGGGATGCTCTTGGAAGGGCTATTGCAAGATGCCAACCCCCAACCAGAACCATTCCGGAGTTAAAAATTGTTCTGGTGGAAAAGCGGGAGAGTCTTTCACAAGCAATCTTTAACTCTCTTATTAACAGCATGCATACTCGTTGTGCATGCTGTCTGTCTGTCAGAGGTGACCACACACCCTACTAGAGGCAATCACACACCATACAAGCCTCACTTTCATTGCCATCTTTCATCATGAATTTCAGTCCACATTGGACTGTTGCCAATAACGCTTGCCAATGAATGGCACTTTAATTTTTGCTTTGCACATATTATTGCCACACTATAAGTTATATCCATATCAATTTTCATTTACTTTTATACAGTATTTCTCGAGATATTTTGGAAAATGCCTTCCATCTCTTAATTTTGTCCACCAGTGTAGTACGAACGCACTTTATTTGATTCACTTAATGTTTAATTTCCAACTTGTTTATACATTCTATGGGTAAAGGTGACCAGCTGCTTGCGATTTTAGACACTTTGTTAAATATCTGGATTGAGTGAAACAGTAATTTAGTAATTGAGAGATACTTAAGATAAACAGTGAATAAATTCTTTATTTTAACGGGCCTTTTTTTTTCTTAAATCTCATTTTCTATGTTACAAATAACTTTGGTTTTCATAAATCACACATTTGAGAATCATCGTATAATATGTACATGATTTTTATACGGCTTTTAAGACGCCGAACTAGCCACTGAAAAAGACACGGATGGGGCTGTGCATATATAACGTTATCATTTTAGGGGGAGGGGGGTCTGGCATATGATATCGTAAGATATCTCTAGGGGGAGGGGGGGTTTGTTCATTGATATCGATATCATTTTTGATCGAACCGAAAATTTCTCTTTTTATTTGTAACATGTTTTTGATTCAAAATAGTATGTTTTTTTTCCTTTTTTTTTGTTATAAAAATACAATGCTATTTTTGAAATTACTAAATAATTATTATTTAATTTTAAAACATGGAATTCCCCAACGTTTTACATTCCTATTCTTTTTCATATCGCTTGTCGTCGAGTGTAGATTTGCAGACGATATGCAGTGATGTGCAGATGTTGTATGTGATGATATGCAGAGTATATTTGAAGTAAAACTTGTGTTCACTAATAAATAAAAGAGAAAGAGAAATAATGTTGCCCCTTGTTTCGTTGATAATATTTCTGTTCCCCCCCTCCCCATTCGTGCATGGCAATTACAAGAAAACACTTTTACTGTTAAATGCATTATGTACATTGTAAAAAAATATCTGTGAAGGTACTAAACATTTTCTAGGAAACTGGGATTCCAAGAACTTTTCATGTAACGATAACAGGAAAAATTCATGTAATCGATTCTGAAACTTGAATTTTTGTTGTTACCATTACAGGAAAAGTTCTTGGAATCCCAGTTTCCTAGAAAAGGTTTAGTACTTTTTGCAGATTTTTTTTTTACAGTGTAACGAAAAGTTATTATGAAATTCTTTTAAATAGTGACTATTTCTTTTAAGTGTTATTTGATATAAAATTATCCCATGTATAAAGTGGCATATTATTAACTACCCTCATTTGAATCAATACAACATGCAAATAAGTCAACGTAACAAATGTTACTCCAAACAAAAGAAATAAATTCTAAAAGTAAAAACAAAATGACATTGATAACGATATCATTAAGGGGTGGGGGTTTCGAGGGATGATAACGTTTGATATCGGAAGGGGGAAGGGGGTGCAATTTTCCAAAAAGTTGATAACTTTTTATATGCACAGCCCCGATGATAATGATAAATACATGGGGGCATTATTTTCCACTATTTCGCTCAAATTTTAATACCTTTACATATTTTTTTTCCATACGATAGTTGAGGATGACCTACAACGGGGATAGTTTTTACTTTTTCGATTCTGGTTTTAGATATATTTTTTTAAACCTTTACTTTCAGAACTGGTTTGAAACAGGTTGTGAAACTAAAACTATCCTAATATAAAAAATAAAACGAAAATTGAAAAAGTAAAAACTATCCCGTTTGTGGATCATCCTCAGCTATTCTCAGTAGAAAAAATCGTGTAAAAGTATTAAAATTTGCGTGAGATAGTTGAAAATAACGCCACGATAGACTTAACAATATCATCCGGGTCTTTTTCAGTGACTAGTGACGTCTGAAAAATTGGGAACGGAAATCACAAAAGAAACAAAAAGTCTAATAAATACAGTTTATTTGTGAACAGCCATAGCATCTTCTGAAAGCACAAATCATCATGTGATCACAAAACCCAGGCAGCATTGTACGTATAGTTGGGTCACCTGCATGTTGGGCGAAATCTGAATATATTCGAATGTTTTTTTTATAAAAACTCTGTAGATATAATTCATATAAACGCTACAGATATTTCATTAGATTTTGGTTAAACTTGGGTTTGTTTCATAAAAAAACGGCCATTACTTTATAGGAATACGTAATCTTTCATCTATAGATTTTTATACAGAATTCTATTAGAAATTTTTGTAATAGTGCTGGGTGGGTATCTGCTCATAGTAAAAAAAAATCCTTATATCCTTATATATATTATAAATGTGAAAGTGTGTCCGAAAATTGGAATGAACTTGGCTTCAAAACGGATGGATCAATGTCTTTGAATTTTTTTATATAGATAAATTATTGACCTGAAATGAACATAGGCTAATTTTTATTTATTTTATTCAAATACTTTTCTTAATAATTCAAAATTTCACTATTTTTCATACAGAATAAATTGAAAAATTTTCCATAATATTTTAATCATCTTTCTTTATTCGTTGCCATAAAATAAAAAAACCGGAATAATTATTTCTCTTCTGTAATTAATTTTCAATTGAAGGATTTTCACGTGATAAAACAAATGAAATAAATAAATGGACCCTATTCTGTTCTTCGGTTCGAGGTTAAAAACCGCAATTTTACCAATTGTGACGTCAGAGGAATACTGTTTTCCTTCTTATATCAAGCAGACGATTATATAAAATTTCTTTTACACTTAGAAGACTTTACAAGAATATAACTGCACACTTTACAAGAATATAAATATTTTAGTAGTTTTTCCAGATATTAATCCGTAATAAAAATTAACCTTTTTCTTTCTTTCGGTTCGAGGCTATAAAATTAAACTTTTTACCAATTGTGACGTCACAGGAATACTTTCCATTAAGAATTTTAAAAATATCAATGCAACGTCATATTTGGAACAAAGTATAAGTTTTCAAGTTTTCATTTTTAATAACACAATGTATTTTTGAGTAAGTGCTAAAAAGAGACGATTGTGACGTCACATATTAAAAATAAAATAAATATGCTCTGATGTTGCAACGAAATGAGATTGAATTATGATATCAAAGGTTATTATTTAAAGAAAATTTAGTTTATCATCTGAGCGGGGTTAATATAAATATTTAATATTAAAATGAAATAAGTTTTTTTAAAGGTTAAATATTAAATGACTAGAAAATATTAATAATTTATAACGCAAATTTATCTATATCGTAAATGACATAATGATCAATGAAAAATACTTTTTATCATTCTTAGAAAGTAAGAAAAAGTCAACTAATCAAAAAAAAAAATATTTTTGTGTGTTAATTCTTAAAATTGTTCAATTCTGAAAATATAAATAAAAGTCACTTTAAAAATGCACTTTCTGGTAGAATTTTTATAAATCTTTGTAAAAATTATATAAATCATGTATCGGACTATGCAATAAACTGGATATACGGTCAACTGTGCAATAGCGATTCCCGTAAATATGAATTGAATAATTTTAATCGTTTTTTTTTATAATTTAAGCTAAATATGCGGTCGTATAAATATCTGCACGTAATATACAGGATTGTACAAAAGAATTCAAGTACGTTTCTGTCTATTATTAGAAATTGCTAAAGGTGAATTTTAATCTTCGTTATACTTTTTCTAACTAAGCAAAATTTTAGCGTTGTATTTAGAATATTTACAAACACATAGATCATATACATAACTGCAGAAAAGAATGGGCCGGCCAAGTTATGCATTATGGAAATGTTGGATATTTTTTTATTACCTAGATAAATTGATTTTTCTTTCTTTGATATGGAATTGTGAAATGCACTTCAACATGATTTCTGTACAATTGGGGTGCGTTACAGTTGTTCTACAGTATAAGTGGTTGCAATTTCATTTTCGCGATTGTTCATATTATCTAACACATTTCCCTTTTGTTTGACAGAGTTCTTTAAGTCCCCTATAAAGAAAAACTACTGCATAGCCTCCCATAAGATATGTGTTAGTTATATAAGTTTTAAATTATTGTTAATGAAACATTTTGTTTAATTAAAGCGTTTCTTTTTTTAATGCTACGTGAACGACGTCACGGGTAACAGCTAGTATATTATAAATGTGAAAGTGTGTCCGAAAATTGGAATGAACTTGGCTTCAAAACGGATGGATTAATGTCTTTGATTTTTTGTATGTAGATAAATTATTGGCCTGAAATGAACATAGGCTAATTTTTATTTATTTTATTCAAATACTTTTCTTAATAATTCAAAATTTCACTATTTTTCATACAGAATAAATTGAAAAATTTTCCATAATATTTTAATCATCTTTCTTTTTTCGTTGCCAAAAAATAAAAAACCGGAATAATTATTTCTCTTCTGTAATTAATTTTCACTTGAAGGATTTTCACGTGATAAAACAAAATGAAATAAATAAATGGACCCTATTCTGTTTTTCGGTTCGAGGTTAAAAACCGCAATTTTACCAATTGTGACGTCAGAGGAATACTGTTTTCCTTCTTATATCAAGCAGACGATTATATAAAATTTCTTTTACACTTAGAAGACTTTACAAGAATATAACTTCACACTTTACAAGAATATAAATATTTTAGTAGTTTTTCCAGATATTAATCCGTAATAAAAATGAACCTTTTTCTTTCTTTCGGTTCGAGGCTATAAAATTCAACTTTTTACCAATTGTGACGTCACAGGAATACTTTCCATTAAGAATTTTAAAAATATCAATGTAATGTCATATTTGAAACAAAGTATAAGTTTTCAAGTTTTCATTTTTAATAACACAATGTAATTTTGAGTAAGTGCTAAAAAGAGACGACTGTGACGTCACATATTGAAAATAAAATAAATATGCTCTGATGTTGCAATGAAAAGAGATTGAATTATGAAATCAAAAGTTATTATTTAAAGAAAATTAACTTTGTCGTCTGTGCGTGGTTAATATAAATATTTAATTTTAAAATGAAATAAGTTTTTTTAAAGGTTAAATATTAAATGACTAGAAAATGTTAATAATTTATAACGCAAATTTATCCACATCGTAAATGACGTAATGATCAATGAAAAATACTTTTTATCATTCTTAGAAAGTAAGAAAAGCTCAACTAATCAAAAAAAAATATTTTTGTGAGTTAATTTTTAAAGTTGTTCAATTCTGAAAATACAAATAAAAATCACTTTAAAAATGCACTTTCGGGCTTAAAATCTCAAGATTTAATGCAATTGTGAGAAAATACATTCCCTCAGTCAATATCTCAATTTCGCATAATGTGCTCGAAGTGTATTGGAAACAAGTTTGTAAATGGATATTAATTCCACATTTTTTTTAGCTCTTAAAAAGTAAAAAAATGTTGTCACTTTTAAAAATATTTTTTTATAATAAATTTCTATAAAGTTTTATGGTATGCAAAGCATATATGTACAAATTATACAAAAATGCCACCTAAAACACAGTTTTGTTGTAGATTTTTCCTAATACAGTTTTTTTCGTTTTACGGAAACTATCCCCTTTTTGACACTTTCTAACATGGGCTAAAAGTGTTTACGACTTCAACCTGGCTGTATACCGGATGCCGAGTGCCTGGGGTCTGCCGTCTGTTTGTCCGTGTTTTAACTTGAGTAAATATAGTGGGATTCATACGAAAATAATATATGTTATTGAGCCATAGCATGTGTGGCATTGAAAATGAACCAGGTAGCAATTATAGCTGAATCACAGGAGCACTCAAAAGGAGACTTTACATTATGTTCTAAGGCGAAAAAATCATTTGTGGTGTATTTTGATAATGTTACATAATTGTAAATGTAATGAAATTTACATGCATTTTTAAGGTTCACAAGAACATGGTTATTATCGAATATGTTAAGTGTAATATTTACAGTGTGCGTACAGGTAGCTCAAAAGTATTTCAATATATCATAGTCTGTGAAGAAAAACCATTTGCAGCGTATTTTAATAATGTTATTTTATTAAGGTTATTTTAATAATAATGAAATTGATATCAGTTTCTGAAGTGCACTAAAACAGGATTTCTGTAGAAAATGGGGTGCAAAGATATAACATTCATTTACAAAATGACAGACAAATGTTCGACAATATAATAATCTACGGGGAAAAATTATTCCCAGCTTATTTTAATTGCGTTGCACTATTTCAAACATAATGAAATTAATTTATTGAGGTAATCAATACAATGATAAATACTGAAATTTACTACAATATGCTTGCAGTTAAATATGATTTGCATCACATTTGTTGTTCATTTACAGAGACGCATAAAAGATTTTGGACCGGTGTCCAGATCTCAGATATTGTATCCAAAGTACGGCCGATTAGAAAAGATGGCTGAAGAGCTTTTTCAATTATCGTATGTATTTTAAGGAAAACTAATGCATGCTGAAGTTCAGCTACATTTGGTATAATAAGAGATGTTTGTAGAATTTAAATAAATCATGTATCGGACTATACAATAAACTGGATATATGGTCACCTGTGCAATAGCGATTCCCGGAAATATGAATTCAATGATATTAATCGTTTTTTTTCTTTTTCTTTTGAATAATTTAAGCTAAATAAGCGGTCGTATAAATATCTGCACGTAATATACAGGATTGTACAAAAGAATTCAAGTACATTTCTGTCTATTATTAAAAAATGCTAAAGGTGAATTTTAATCTTCGTTATACTTTTTCTAACTAAGCAAAATTTTAACATTGTATTTAGAATATTTACAAACATATAGATCATATACATAGCTGCAGAAAAGAATGGGCCGGCGAAGTTATATATTATGGAAATGTTGGATAGTTTTTTATTACCTAGGTTTAACACATGATTTTTCTTTCTTTGATAAGAAATTGTGAAATGCACTTCAACATGATTTCTGTACAATTGAGGTGCGTTACAGTTCTTCTACAGTATAAGTGGTTGCAATTTCATTTTCGCGATTGTTCATATTATCTAACACATTTCCCTTTTATTTGACTGAGTTCTTTAAGTCCTCTATAAAGAAAAACTACTGCATAGCCTCCCATAAGATATGTGTTAGTTATATATGTTTTAAATTATTGTTAATGAAACATTTTGTTTAATTAAAGCGTTTATCTTTTTTTAATGCTACGTGAACGACGTCACGGGTAACAGCTAGTAATAATGATAAAAAATAAATAAATAAATAATAATAAGCTGTCTGATGGTTTACCACTTTATAAACACTGCACAGTAATGGTGCGGGATTAACAATGCTGGTCGAGAAAAGGAATAACAGGAGTGTAGGTGAAAACACTGCAGGAAAAATGCCGGATTGAAGTAATGTTATGTACCAATGTTGCCTGCACTGAAAAAAAGTCTGTAATCCTACAAATGTAAAGTTGCCGAAATCTGTATGTTTATTAATATTTTATCAGTACTCTGTACAAAAACAGATGTAAAGTTACAAAAATAATTTTTGTAAAGCTACAGAAATCTCTAACTTTACAAGCGAATCTATTAAAATTATATTTATCTTACAAAAATTTTATCTGTAACCTGGGTTGCAATTACATAATATATTCGAGGGATCCCAATTTCTCAAAAAATTCTTAGTAACCTTACAGATTTTTTTATTTTCAGTGCAAGTCTGTATCTGTTACATGAATTTTTGCTGTTGCTCCCAGTTTCTTAAAAAAACTTTTAGCAATTTTAAAGATTTTTTTTTTTTTTTACAGTTTGCTGTTGGCTGATGGTTATTACCATCTTAGATGCTGACTTTTGACAATGCCCAGGGACAAATATTGCTGATGTAAAATAAAACTGTCAGATTGTTTGTAGGACATAATACAGATTTTAAAGCGTAAGGGGCATCGAATTATGAGGTACAGGCGGCAATAATCTTTTAGTAGAAGATCAATCTAATATTAAAACTGACAGCTTTTTACCGTTTCAGATGCAGATTTTGCACAAAGCTTTAGGATATGTAATACTTATTTGATATAAAATTTCAAAAACATGATTATACTATTTTCTCAAAATATCTTACTTAAATCCGTCACCCTCACTCCACCACACCGTTACTCTGGTGGTGGAATGTTAAACAAAAAAATTCATAATTTTTTGTTGTTGTTATTGTTTTTCTTTGCAAGACTTTGCAGTGCGTGCTTCTGCGCATGCACTACTAAATGGTGCTCTAGGAAGTGGAGACCTGGTTCGAGGCTCGTTGGATTCGACATTGTGTCTTTTTTGTGAGATTTTTCAGTGCAACTTCCAAGTTCATTTAAGAATATTATTACGAAACCGGGAAACTCCGGGCGGCTCAGCTAGTAAACTGTAAATGTATTCAAATAGTTTTTATGGGAATGTTGCAGTAATGCTACACTTTTTACATATACAGAATATGAGCAGAAATACAGAAGATAAATAATATATAAATTTTCATTAATAAACGTTTGATTAATTCTGCAGATATCATTAAAACGAACGGAAAGTCTTTCCTTCTATTTGATTATAACTCCAAAGATTAATGTTATTAAATTTTGTTTTCAAAATGGTTTCTTTTAAATTTCTTTTCCATTTTGTTTAACAAAATACTAGCAGGGGTGACCGAGCTCAGCTCGGTCAAAATTAACTTTGTGTTCAACTCGATATAGTATTTTCCCTCTATCATTCACTCTGTATTATTACTGTAAAACATGTTATTAATAATAGTATTATTTATAAAAACAATCAATAAGAAAATTATGTTTGCATGCACATGTTCATAAATTTACAACGAAAGGACATCAATCCAAATCACTTTTTTAGCTCGAATCTGATTAGTTTAACTATGCATCTCGAAGACTATTAAGAATGTATAAGAAATTTCTTCACATTCTGAAAGACAATATTTTTTGCCAGATATAACCAAATTTGGACACATTCTTTCATTTGGCGCCAAATATGTGTTTTGGCTTCGTAACCTTAATAGTCTATTTTTCGGCCAAATTTCGCCAGTATTTTGTCAAATATCGCCAATTTATTGGTTTTTGCTATAGTCTCGTGATCCTGACCCTTATTACCCAAATGATCCACTAATCACATGTGATCAAACATGTGACGTAGCTCAATGGTCTTTAGGTAGTCAAAAACAGTAGAGTATAAAATGGAGCAAAATCGTTTAAGCCATTTCTTAAGTAAAATTAGCTTGACAGGATTCAGCAATGAAGCGATATGATCCACTAATATAATTTTGTGTTATATGCAACTCAGCTCAATAGTCTTCTCGAGACAAAAGACGTTTCGTTGCAAAATTTAGGTAAAATTGATTGAGTCGTTGTCATATATAATTAGAATGACCCGAACCCATTAAGACCTAAAACGACCCACTAATTGAATTGTTACGAGCATGTGTCCTAGCTCAATGGTTTTCTCTTGCCCGAAAATGGATATAATAGAAAGTATATTCAAAATGGTGAGATCAATTTTCTAGATAAAATTAGCATGACCCACAAATGACCCTTATATCGAAATCTCTCGAAAATGTGACCTTGCTCATTAATTTTTGCGTGCCGAAAAACGTTAGATACAAAATTTAGATAAAATCAATTGAGTCAATTTTTAGGTATAAATAGTTTGACATTCACTCATTAGGACCCAAAATGACTCATTAATTGAATTTCCTCAAACATCTGACCTAACCCAATGATTTTCTTGTGTCCGAAAACGATTGAATATAAAATTTAGTCAAAATTGAGCGAGACATTGTCTAGATAAAATTAGAATAACCCAAAAGTGACCCACTGATCGAAATTTCTCGAACATGTGACCTAGCCCAATGATTTTCTCGTGCCAAAAAATATGTTGTATACAATATTTCGTTAAAATCGATTCACCCATTCTTTAGATGTAGCTTGACCATGACCCATCATGACCCACAAATGACTGTTATAATCGAAATCTCTCGAACATGTGACTTAGACCATTAGTTTTCCCGTGTATAAATATTGTTACACGCAAAATTTCGTTAAACTCGATCCTGCCGTTCTTTAAATATAAATAGTTTGACCCAGACCTTTTATGACCCAAAATGACCCATTAATCGAAATTTATCGATCGTGTGACCTAGCCCAATGATTTTCTCTTGCCAAAAAAATGTTGTATACAAAATGTTGTTAAATTTGATCCACATGTTCTTTAGGTATAGCTTGACATGACCCATTATGACCCATCATGACCCATAAATGACCCTTATAATCGAAATCTCTCAAACATGTGAGATAGCCTATTAGTTTTCTCGCGTCAAAAAACTGTTACATACAAAATTTCATTAAATTTGATACTGTCGTACTTTAAATATAAATAGCTTGACCCAGACATTTTATGACCCAAAATGACCCATTAATCGAAATTTCTGGATCATGTGACCTAGCCCAATGATTTTCTCTTGCCAAAAAAATGTTGTATACAAAATTTCGTTAAAATTGATCCACATGTTCTTTAGGTATAGCTTGACATGACCCATTATGACCCATCATGACCCATAAATGACCCTTATAATCGAAATCGCTCAAACATGTGAGATAGCCTATTAGTTTTCTCGTGTCAAAAAACTGTTACATACAAAATTTCATTAAATTTGATACTGTCGTACTTTAAATATAAATAGCTTGACCCAGACCTTTTATGACCCAAAATGACCCATTAATCGAAATTTCTCGATCATGTGACCTAGCCCAATGATTTTCTCTTGCCAAAAAAATGTTGTATACAAAATTTCGTTAAAATTAATCCACAAGTTCTTTAGGTATAGCTTGACATGACCCATTATGACCCATCATGACCCATAAATGACCCTTATAATCGAAATCTCTCACACATGTGAGATAGCCTATTAGTTTTCTCGTGTCAAAAAACTGTTACATACAAAATTTCGTTAAAATTGATCCACATGTTCTTTAGGTATAGCTTGACATGACCCATTATGACCCATCATGACCCATAAATGACCCTTATAATCGAAATCTCTCAAACATGTGAGATAGCCTATTAGTTTTCTCGTGTCAAAAAACTGTTACATACAAAATTTCATTAAATTTGATACTGTCGTACTTTAAATATAAATAGCTTGACCCAGACCTTTTATGACCCAAAATGACCCAGTAATCGAAATTTCTCGAACTGAGACCTAGCCCAATAGTTTTCTCGTGCCAAAAAATGTTGTATACAGAATTTCGTTAAAAATCGATCCACCTGTTCTTTAGGTATAGCTTGACCATGACCCATTATGACCCATCATGACCCACAAATGACTCTTATAATCGAAATCTCTCGATCATGCGACTTAGACCATTTAGCTTTCTCGTGTCAAAAAATTGTTACAGGCAAAATTTCGATGAAATTGATTCTGCCGTTCTTTAAATATAAATAGCTTGACCCAGACACTTAATGACCCAATATGACCCATTAAATTTTTTTCTCGAAAATGTAATCTAGCCCAATGTTTTTCTCGTACCAGAAAACCATAGAATGTAATTTTTAGTCAAAATTGCGTGAGGAAATCTCTAGATAAAAATAGCATGACCCACAATGACCCCAAAAATGACCCACTAACCGAATTTTCTCGAACATGTTATCTAACCCAATGGTCTTCTTGTAATCCAAAACGATAAAATATAAAATTTGATCAAAATCGTTAGAGCCGTTTTTCAGATAAAATTGGCTTGACCCATAATGACCCAAGAATGACCCATTAATAGAAATTTGTCGAACATGTGACCCAGCCCAATAGTTTTCTCGTGCCAAAAAACGATTGGATACAAAATTTCCTTAAAATCGATCCAGCCGTTCTCTAGATATAAATAGCTTGATCCTGACCAATTATGACCCAAAATGACCCAATAATCGAATTTTCTCGAATATGTGACCTAGCCCAATGGTCTTCTCGTGCCCGAAAATGGTAAAATCCAAATTTTTGCGAAAATCGTTAGAGCCGTTTTTGAGATAAAAATTTACCCACACAGACATACACACACACACAATTTTTGCTCGCATTATAGTATAAGATAGTTCTACTTAATGGAAAGAAAATTATTGCAATCGATTCAATATTTGAAAAAAAAAAATAAATAATAATACTTGTCTTGAAATATTCTACTTACAAATGAGATAAAATATTTTTTTGGAAAAAACATAGTCAATCATAATCTCAGTACTGATATTTATTCCTATAAAAATATTGATCTTAGTTTTATTTAAACTTATTTCATACAAAGTTTCTGCTAAGTAGTTTTTGCAACTTCTTCAAAAATTTAATTTATTGTTTTTAGATAAATCTAAAATTACGATAACTAGTAAAACAAAAAAACGTAAAAACCCTTACCAAAATGGAAAAAACAATTTTTTTTTTTCTTTTATCAAATCTTTACCTCAAACTTGCAATACAACTTGATTTATTCAAAATCCTTCAAAAACAAATTTCTAATCGCATAAAAAATTCATATTCCGAGGGGGAAAAAAGCGAACGATTCCAATGGATTAGATAGCTTAATGCACACATTTATACTTCTTCATAAAATCGATTTTTCGTATTAAAATAACATTACCTTATCAATTTGGATCAGAAAAAGTTTTATTTTTCTACCTTAAAAATAACGAAGCATGATGCAGCGTATTAAAATATAGTGTAATATGTTATTTCTTTCGCTTTATTCTTCATGTAATTTATATCTATAGAAATGGGAATCAGATATGTTTTTTGAAAATGGAAAAAAAATCATCAAGCGAAAAGTATTTCGCAATGCGAAAATCCTTTGTAATGATGTTCATAAAATAATAACAATAGCCAAGGGAAAAAAAAAACCTTTAGAAATTTTAATGATTTATTTTTCTAGTATTTCGCAATTCAGTAGAGCAGAAGTAATTTGATATTCTTCTGAAACCAGAAATGACTTTCAGAAAATAATGATATAATGGAACTCGGAAAAAAAGCAAATATTAAAGAAAATTACACAATTGATTCAGATGCTAAAAAATACTAAAAACGTATTCTTTTTTTTAAATAAGACAAATATTATATGTTTGATTTGAACTATTACCATAGAACATGCATTGTTATTTATTAATACATTCAATGATTTATGAAAATATGTTGTTTGATCGAAATGTTTTTTCAGTTATCCTTAAGTTTTTCTTTTATTTGTACAGTGTAACTTCTGAATAACGGTTACCCGTGGGTCCGTTGAAAAGTGACCGCTCTTCAGAGGTGGGTGTTATTTAGAGGTTTCATTTTTGAAAAATCAAAATTAAATAAATTTAAATAGAAATACAGTTATACCTTAATATTCGCGAGTTTTGATTATTCGCGAAATAAAAAAAATCGGAACATTTCAACATTCGCGAAAACTGAGCTGGGTTATTCGCGAATTTCGTGTTATAAAAAATACTTTTTTATAAAGTTAGCTCAGTTTGTTTTGTTAATTCTATGAACTATGTGCCATTAGACACTAATGCTTACTATATTACTTAGTATAGCTTATTATATTACCACAGAGCCTAAGTTGCCAGAATTTCAGCCCGTGTGCTGAGGGAAAATATAGATCAGTAATTTCCTTTTTTTACATAAATTCTTTTGCAATTTTCTAAATTTTCAAATTTTTATTGCAGGTGAAATATTTTCTGCAAAAATTATCGGGAAAAATTTAAAACACCTACAAAGATTTGTTGAAAAAGCAATAGAATATGATTCTTTACTAGTCAGGAATATTAAATTTAAAATAGAAATCGAGGCCACAATTTTTACTTACATATAAATGCATAAACATAAGATCGGTTCCGTCAAACAATCGCACATCATTAAAAATTTTCAACCAAACACTAGCGACTTAATTTTGATATTATGTTAAAATCATTCAAAATTATTTAAAACATGTATTACTTTTATTGTATAATGCTTAATAAATATAGTTTTTGAATTTCAGTTGCTGTCTTCCATAGAAAAATTAGAACCAACCCCTTTATCTGTAAATAGTATATGTAGATAAACTCAACATCCACGAATGTTTTCAGGAACTTCACCTTTGCGGTGATTACGCCGTCCTTAAGGGATTAATGTTCACAGTAATTTTAATACATTAAAAAATCTGTGATTTATAATTATTTGTTTTTTCAGCAAGCATCTTTTTTCAAAGAAATTACAATATGCGGTTTTTTTTTTATAAAACTCATCATCATTATGATTTTTTATGATGGTTGGTTGGTTGGTTGATTGGAGTTTAATGGCACAAAGTCCCATTAGGGACATGCTGCGCCAAACAAGGATGAGAAGATTAAAAAGTGAAAATAAAGAGTGTGATTGTATAACAAAGATAAAAAAGCTATCTGGATGGGTACTCCATCCAGATATGGTCAAAGTGAAGAACGACAGTGAAGAGTACAAACCAGTAAAGCACAAAAAGTAAGTCTCATAAAAAGTAGGTATCTGGATGGGAATTCCATCCAGAATGTCAACTTATGTAAACAGGTAAGATCTAAATTTCAAAATAAAATCCGGAATGTTTTAAAAAAGTAAAAAGTGCCCCACGGGGTGTTTCCCCAATGAGGTTTGTCAAAGTGGGTGATGAAGTATTAAAATATATCCTGTACAAGTGCCGGAGTCCCGGGCAGTCCGTTAAGAGATGATGGATGGTCAGAGTATCAAAAAGACAATGAGGACACATGGGTGCATCCTCCCTAAATAACAAATGTTTATGAGTGATCCTAGAAAGTCCAATTCTCAGACGAGTAAGAAGAACGTCAATTTTCCTTGGATAAATCGCAGGCCAGGTCACAACTGTAGGTTTAATATGATGCAACTTATTATTGTATTCTAAATTCCAGCTTTCTTGCCATTTATTATGAATAAAATGTTTTATAATTAGTTTAATATCTGAGAATGGTGTTTTATGATGTAATGGATTACGAGCAGATTTTGCCGCCTCATCAGCTTTTTCATTACCAGGGATGCCCATGTGTCCAGGTACCCAACAAAATAAAATATTATAACCACGTTTAGTCAAGTTAGTATAAAAATCCAGGATAGCTGAGACATAAGAATGTTTTTTAAAAGATTTTAAAGCATCAATAGCACTATTTGAGTCAGTATAGATGATGAAAGAAGTGATATGATGATGAGAGATGTGTACCATAGCCCTCTCTATTGCAATAAATTCGGCTGTAAAAACGGAGATAGAAGGATGAAGCCGATAACTAAGGGTAACACCATCACAATAAACTCCACAACCAACAATATTACCATTCTTAGAACCATCTGTATATATGTCCATGTGATTACTAAAATTAGCACGGTGTGCGGCAAATAATTGTTTAAAAGCAATAGCGGCTAAATTCTTTCTCTCATAACCTTTAAAAGGATGGAGAGTTGTAATAACAGGTGGGTTCCAAGGGGGATGCATATGCAATGGACAGGTGCTCACCTCAACATTATTCAAAGGGCTATTGTTAATGATACTTCTCATTCTAACACCAAAAGAGGGGATGCAGGATGGGCGATGCTGATAAAGAATATCATTGTCAGTGCTTAAAATATATGTATGAAGTGGATGACCAGGATATGAAAGGACACGGTAAAACAATTCCAATGAAAGTTTTTCACGAGTATAGTGTAATGAAGATTCATTACAGTCAACATATAAACTTGTAACTGGAGAGGTACGAAATGCACCAGAGCACACACGAAGTGCGCTATGGTGCACAGTGTCAAGTTTCTTAAGAACAGACTTGCAAGCGGAACCGTAGACCTGGCAGGCATAGTCAATTTTTGCACGGATCACAGAACGATAGATCTTAAGAAGAGAACCACGATCCGCTCCCCAAGAAGTATTAGAAAGAAATTTAAGTAAATTGAGGGATTTTTCGCATTTCGTCCTTAAATGTAAAATATGGGGTAAAAAGGTAAGTTTCTTGTCAAAAAATAGACCAAGATAACGAACATTGTCCACAACAGGGATTTGAGTAGAACCAATAAAAATTTCAGGATCTGGATGCAGATCCCTACGTCTACAAAAATGCACACAAGATGTTTTGTCATGAGATATAATAAAACCATTTTTATTAGTCCAGTTCAGGATGCGATTGATAGCAATTTGCAACTGTCTTTCTATAAAACGAATATCCTGTCCCATACACATAATTCGAAAGTCGTCAACATATATATCTCCTTTTACTGAAGGAGGAAGTTGATTGAGAATGTCATTTATTTTAATAGCAAAGAGGGTGACACTCAGGACACTGCCCTGGGTACACCCTCTTCTTGTAAGTAAAAATTAGACAATGAACCACCAATTCGAACTTGAAATAGTCGAGTAGCAAGAAAGTTTTTAATAAAAATTGGAAGGTTGCCGCGAAAGCCCAGGTTAAAAAGGTCGAGAAGAATCCCATAACGCCATGTTCTGTCACAGGCTTTTGCCATGTCAAAAAATACTGACACCAAATGGTTGCGTTTTAGAAAGGCAGTCCTGATTTGATTTTCCAAATGGATTAAATTATCGATAGTAGATTTACCACGTCGGAATCCACTCTGAAAAGCAGCAAGATAATTGTTTGTTTCTAAAATATGCGCGAGGCGGCAGTTAACCATTTTCTCAAGAAGTTTGCAAAGGCTACTAGAGAGTGCGATAGGTCTGCAATTATTGGGATTGCCAGCATCTTTTCCTGGTTTAGGAAAAGGAATAACGATTGCTCTGCACCAAGCATGTGGAAATTTTTGTTCCAACCAAATCCTATTGTAAAAAGAAAGGAGGTTATCTAAAGAGAGTGGTGACAGGTGCTTCAGCATAATGTAGGTAATCCCATCATGACTCAAACACTTGTTCAGTTCTGAGATAGTAAACGGCTGATTGTAGGGAAAAGAGTTATGAGAGTTAAAATTAATCCTGGTCATTTCAGTTCGTCTTTTGTAAGTTAAAAAGGGTTCCGGATAAGAATCTGAGCTTGAAATGGATGCTAGGGTTTTTCCTATTGTCTCAGCTATGTTCTTAGGAGATGTGATGGTTTGTCCATTATGATTTAAAATTGAAATATGACTTTCTGAATATATTCCCATGCATTTTTTTACTTTTAGCCAAAGTTCTTTACTTGAAGTGTTTGAGTTAATGCTAGATACATAATTAATCCAAGATTCCCGTTGACTTTTGCGTCGCACTCTTCTAGCTTCATCCTTTTCTTTTATAAATGCCATATAGTTAGTATTATTTGGGTACCTCCGGAAGAGACCCCAAGCTTTTTGTTGCTTTTTCTTTGCATTTTGGCAATCACTGTTCCACCAAGGTTTCCTGTGCTTATGAGTAAAAGATGTTTTAGGAATGCTAGTATCGGCAGCACTGATAATACATTCAGTTATATTATCAAGTGCATTGTCAATATTTCCATCTATCATATTAGCTGTGATGTTTGCAAGTGCAGTAAAAGCTGGCCAATTGGCTCTCTCATAAATATAACGGTTGATAAAATTGGAAGAATCCTTATCAGGAGCAGTCAGTGTTATAAAAATCGGGAAGTGGTCACTGCCGTGTAGGTCATTAGATACCCAGAAGTTCCAGAAGGGATAGAGCAGTGGAGAGCAAATAGTAAGGTCTATTGCATGAAAGGTTCGGGTAGGTTCATGAAAGTAAGTGTGATCTCCATTATTGAGCAGGCATAAGCCGTTGTCAGAAATAAATTTTTCCATGATATCACCACGCCGATTAGAATCCCTGTTTCCCCAAAGTTGGCTGTGTGCATTAAAATCTCCAACAATGATGATAGGAGTGGGGAGTTGGAGAAGTAGAGAATCCAGATCTGCAGATTGAATATTTTGATTTGGAGGTAAGTAAATAGTGCAAATTGTTATAAGTTGTTTAATATGTACACGGACTGCAACAGCTTGGAGATTAGTATTTAAAGAGATATGAGAATGGGGTACATTATTGGAGATGAAAAGAGCCACACCACCGATGCCCCTTCCATTAGCTGTCAAATTTTTTCGGTAGGTTGAATAGCTGCGTAATTTAGCTTTGTCATTCGGCTTTAGATGAGTTTCCTGTAGAGCTAAGACTAATGGTTGATGGTCCGAGAGGATATTACGGATTTCGTCATGTTTATTGTGATACCCACGGCAGTTCCACGAGATAATATTAGTCATGAAAGGGGTTAAATGTGAATATCTATGTCATTTTCTTCAGAGACAGTAGACATGCTGCTATCTCCATCGTCCAATTCTGCATCCGGTTCAGGATGAGGATCTACGGCATCGTCATCCTCCATAGAGATCTGTTTTGTATTGTTATTCTTAGGTGTTTTATTCTTTTTCTTTTTTGAAATACTTTCATTATGTGGTATAGCGGATTTAAGTATAGGAATTTTATGTTTTTCTACATCAGATCTATGGTTCGATTTTAAAGGTGCTGTTTTAGTAATATTTTGAAGGCTTCTTTTATGGAGTGGAGGTTTAGGATACAAAGACTGCGATGATTTTGAAGAGCTATTTTGTGGTGAGTCAGGAGAAATGGTATTCAGTGATTTTGAGGAGGTAGATTTGGTTGATTGATTTATCTTACTAGACTTACTGTTCTCTTTTTGTTGGCAATTTGTTTCAGTGAAGGATTCTGTTTGTGTTGAAGCAGTTTGATAAGTCTTTTGGACAGTTTTAGATAAAGCGGCAGCATAGGATAAACCAACTTTAGGTGACCTGGATTCAACTATTTTCTTTGCTACCGGGTATGATATATTGTCTTTAGTCCGTATTGTTTGTATTTCATTTTCTTTTTTCCACATTGCACAGGTTTTTGAGTATGATGGATGATCTCCTTTACAATTTACACAGTGAGTGGCAGCACTACAATTGTCACTTTCATGATCAACTGTACCGCACCGACCACAGACAAGTTTAGCCTGGCAATTTGTTTTGGAGTGCCCAAAGCGTTGGCATTTAAAACAACGCAGTGGGTTTGGGATATAAGGTCTGACAGAACATGACAAGTATCCGGCTTTTATATATTTAGGCAGATTAGGTGAATTAAAGGTAAGTATTATGTGCTTGGTAGGTATCTGAATTTGGTTGGCAGGTATTTGTTCATCTCGGCGATAGATTTTTATTCGTCTGGCAGCTATGACATTTTGTTCTTTTAAATTATCTATTATATCATCTACAGTAACATGCAAGAGATCGGGTTCAGATATTACACCACGAGAAGAGTTCAGGGTTCTATGTGTTCTAACTGAGACAGGGATATTTGCAAAAAATGTAAATTTTTTCAGGTTATTGGCTTGTTTGCTATTGTTAACTTCAATAAGTAGGTCTCCAGATCGGATCTTTTTTATAATCTTTGGTTCACCTATTAAACTTTGGATGGATTTTTGAATTAAAAATGGGGAGGTTTTGTCAAAGCTGCCTTCCTTCCTTTTAACAATGAAGAATCTTTCAGTACATAGGTCAGCATTTTGATTAGAGGTGAAATCCTCTACTCTCTCTGCCCAAGATTTCATTTGTTCAACATTAAGATTCACGTCTGACTGCAAGCCAGAACCGGATGCAGTTTGATTAGCATTTAGTTGTGGGGCTTCCACTTCGCATGTCTTATTTCCTTTAGTTGTATCCATGATTGAGAGAGAAATTAATAAAACGCCAGGCATCGGGCCTGGTCACCGACCCTTCTTCTTTCCCTTACTGTAGGCGCAGGTCTCAAAAGGGTGAAAACTATTCCCAACAAACTTCCACGTTTTTCGAACATTGGATTAAACTCGATAGCATCTCCAAAACTCCAGTTTTTTCCAGGGAAAATGGGTAGCCATAAGTAAGCCTTTACAGCTCTGTCCAACATACAGCCGGCCCTTACGTCGAAAGGCACCAGTCCTCCAGTGTTATTCCTAACAACCACCATGCAAGCATGGCGCCCCCCGTACTGGGAACCAGAGCTCAGATATGCCCTGCACCCTGGGACTCGAGATCAACCTAAAAAGGAAGAAACGAGTCGATGAGGTTAAAAGAAACCTCAACACCCAGGGTGTCTCACGTGAATAAAAAAAACCACTATTGTAAAAGAGTTATTCGAGAGGGAGCTTAAAAAATGGTGTCTTTTTTGTCTTTTGTCATTTTTAATTTTTTTCCTTTTTTTTTCTTAAACAAGAGAACAGCAACAAAGTTAGTAGAACAAAGAATTATGTGAACAAAAAGTTAGTCTAAAAACCCCAAACAAGAACAAAGAGTTAGTAAGAAAACAAACAAGAACAAATAGTTAGTAAAAAAACAAACAAGAAAAGAGAGGGATAACAAACTGAAAAGAGAAGATTAAAAAGTGTGAAACAAAGAGAAAAGGATAGACAACTAAAATAGAGAAGAAAAAAGGAAAGGAGAATGATCGCTCAGGATCCCGGGGTCGCGAAGCCCGTAAACACCTAAAGAAGGTATTCCCCTGGGGGGATGATTTTTTATGAAACTTTGGATTTCATGAAGGTACATCAAATCTTCGATATGTGTATTAATATGGAAATTTTGGATGAATCGATCAGTTGCTGTATTGAATGCATTGAATTAAATGTGGCAGTAATAGCCAAATCTTTGTCCATACAAACGCGCAAGCTTTTATGTTATTTATAAGTGCCGTTCTGAGAATATTATTTAAATTTTCTACACAAATATTAATGTCTCCCTTTTCTGTATGTTGACCTATCGAGTAAATTTTGCTTTATCTGTTTCATATATTTTGCTTTATCTGCCTAATATAAAATAATATCAAAATTATGATAGCAAGTATCAAGACAACTGGCTGTCCGATCGACTTCATTTTTGTGGGAAATTTGTGTTGCAATCATTCATTCTTTGCTGCAATTGACAACAGTTGTTTTCTGTAGTCCAAGAGCTGACAGCACAAAAACCTATGTTACCGAGAACAAGAAAAAAACTTATATTTTATAGAAGAGTAGTAATAGGGGAATCTAATAATCCATATCTGCCGGAAGTGAAGTGCTCATAAGACAAAAAAATTATACCACAAGTGGCTCTCTCGTAGGTTTATTAGAATTTAGTAGTATTTTCTGTCACCCTGTTTTCCATGTTTTCATACCTTTGATTGTACGGCAAGCACATTGTTAAACCTACGAGTAAACTACTAGTGGTTATATTTTTTGGCTAATGCAGCACTTCACTTCTGGCAAACGTGAAATAGTAGATTCTCCTATCACAACTCTTCCATAAAATAAAGGTTTTTTCTTGCGCTCGGTAACATAGGTTTTTGTGCTTTCGGCTCTTGAAATACAAGATATGCAAGGACACGATGTAAGCACTCATTGCGATACAAGCGTTACCTATTAGTCTTTATAACAACGACATCACTTAAAAAACAGCATAATACTGGAATTTTATTCTTGAAAAAATGTTTCACAGTATAAGTTTCCTTCTATCTTTTTTTTTCTTTTTTTTACTGTTATTTTCTAATGTTTTCTGACTTCTTTTTCTACTATTTTATTTATTACTATTATTTTCAATTAGTGCATTTAAAAATTTGGTTACATATTTTCTGTCGTATTATTCGTATTAATTTATATTGAGTCAATTAACTTACTATTAACTTGTTATACTTTTTATTAATATTAAAAAATTAATATATTACACATCTATATATAAAATACCTATTAAATATTAAAAACAGTTTATAAACTCCTATACTATTCTTACATTAATTGTTACAGAAAAAATAATTATAAATATCCAAAATATCTTAGTAAATAATACAGCTTATCATACAATCTTATGTACACACACGCACATATATATATATATATATATATGTATAAAGATTTTGAGAATCGGAGTAAAAAAATACAACATTGTTTAAGTTCATTTAAAATATACAATCATTATCATGTTCCGTTTAAATAAACAATATATTAATTAAATTTTTCCTCTGATTAAATAAATATGTAGAAGAACATTTATGAATAGACAAAAAATGTATTAGGCAGAAAAAATTAAAAGTTATAATATCCTTAAGACCTATGCGAACGATAATGTTTTTTCAAGATAGTAAAAAAAAACCACATTAAATAATGTTTCATTCATTATTGAATTGAAAAAAAAAAAACAATGAAAAAAGTTTTAAAAAATATATTCTATATTATGCCAATTACATAAATAGTTACTGCAAAATAGAATAAAAAATGTATTAAACAATTGCAAACTATATCTGTATTTACTGACTGTAATACAAAAAAAAAAGAGTTTTTGTATGCTTTTTCTCGAAAAAAATTATAATTTGTATCGAATACCAGCTGTAATTTTAATCACTTTTGAATGTAGAATTTGATGATAATGTAGCACTAAATAATAATTAGAAATAGCGATATACAATTAATTAATTAATTGCCATATTTAATTAGAGGAACAGCAATTTATCTGTACCTGTATTATAAAGAGGAAAAGTTTGTATTATAAAGAGGAAAAGTTAAAAATGAATTAAGAAATCTTCGGAACTAACAAACCGATTATAAAGTAGAGGTAAAAAAATGATAGTGTTCGACCTCGTTCGACCTTAGGCAATATCGTATGTTGATGCCACTTACCCAAAGGGGATGCAACAGCAAAAAACTTTCTAAAAATGCGATTTTTGTGTTACTTAATAGTTTAGAAACATAAAATTTGGCACGTTAATTATAAGATTTAAATGATCTCTAAGAACATTTATTTAAAAATGCGTAATTTAAAAGTGTTGAAAATGTTCTAAAAGTGTTCTAAATTGCAAATTTAAGCAATCTCGGAAAATAACAAACCTATTTAAAAAATAATGATGTCAAAATTACGGAGACATTCTTTTCTGTAGCATAGGCTGTATGTTACATCAGTGTCTCTACCCCGAAGTGAGAGCCGGAGCGAAAAGCTTTCTAAAAATGTTACTATTGATTTACTGAAGAGCCTTGAAACATAAATTTTGTTATGCTAATCTATACTAATATTATATTGAGGTGAAGTTTTTTTTTGTTTATAGGAAGTAATCTCTGGAACTACCTAACTGATTTCAAAAGTATGGTATCTACTTATAATAAAATGCGTTCTGGAGAAATGTGTGGAACGGTTCCAGGATTCGCCACTCCTATCTGTGAATGGACCCTAGCAATACGCCACGTTAGGCTTAATGGAAAACAAATGCAGACATATGACAGCTAAAAGATAATTTCTTTTACTTAAAATAACGTTTAAACAGCATATTTTTCTATAAAACATGTATATCATATCCAATTATAATGTATTAGGCTCCAAATTAAAAATAAGTAATTGTAAACATCAGATTACGATATAAACAAACGAACTCTGTTGCCATTTAGATTTTCGAAATCTTGAAACAAATGAATGACTCTTTGAACGCATTATTCAAAAAAAAAGAATACAGGTCAATTATCTAATTCTGTTCTTAAAATATTTGTAAAATCATATTAAACTCTTTAAATAATTTGATTTTGTTTAAAACTGTCAAAAACTCTTTTTGCAATCATCTATTGGCAAATAATATAAACAATCGAACTTTGTTATAAACACGAGTTAATGTTCGGCATATCAAAAAGTTAATGTGAAATTTTCAGAAATTACATTTCACTTTGCTAATAATTAATCGAGATCGAAATCAGAAGCATGCAGTTTTAAGAACTTTTCACTGTTTCTTAAAATGCAGAATTCTGATTGGTTAGTCACGTTTCGCTATCAGCGAAAGTAACCTGGATCGTGGGATCCTTCTCGCAAAAAATGTAGTGAATCAATCACGTTTGAGAATCGTTCAATCAAAATTATTTGTACTTGAGAACGCACGTGTGTTTGTTGATCTTTTTGAACACGCGGTAGGTATATATATTTTCAAGTAAATCGTTGTTTCTGTAATTTAACGATAATTTTAGCAATGCCTGATGAAAATGACGAAACACCGATTGAACGTAGACGGCGATTAGCTCGCGAAAGAAAATCGGGATGGCTTACTCGACAATCACAAGCAACGTTGGATCGTTTAAGGGAAGAAAATCGCGAAAATCTTTGAAGTCAACGAATATACTTAAAATAATGAGCGACAAAATTCTCTACATACAATTTATAAACAAATTATCGTTTCAGGTCTGCTTACAAAATTGCGAAATTTCGTCCTCGATGTCCAATAATAGCAGTCACAATTGATGATTTGACATTGCTCGCATAATAGTTGAATTAATAAATGGAGATTTAAAAAAAAAAAAAAATCAAACTTTTAGGCTGCGTTTCTTTCAGTATTCATTTACAGTATTTAATTTTTTAGTATAAAAAAATCTACTTTTAAATACATTCATAAAGGAATATTTTATTATTATAAAACATATAATGCATATTATTTCATTTTCCAAGATAATATTCCCATTTTTCAAAAAGCAAGCCACGAATAAATTTGAAAACGAAATATAATATTGCCTAATATTAAGACATATGTCTGCATTAGACATTATGATTCATTAAAAATATTTTTTTAAAAGAAATTACTCTTAGATTTCCTCCGATAGTGAATATTGTTCTCTTTTCAAAATAATTTATTTGGATTTCGCGCAACGACTTTTGGATTTTTAGTGATTTTTTAATGCAATTTATTTCCGTGATTTTTTTACCGAAATTTATTGAAATATTTTGATTAAAAATCCTTTGACGAAATTAGCGATTGTTCTTTGAACGATTGGCGAAATTGTTTTTTTTTTGGCAACCATTTGTCAGAATTCGCAATGCATTTTATGTCCCAATTTTCAGATTTATGACAAATTTTAACACTCTTTTGGCTTTTATACGGGGACGTGCTGAAATTGTTCTTCCTTATGCTACTACTGGCATTGCTGCCGTTTTGTTAAAAGGAGGAAGGACTGTTCACAGTGGTTTTAATTTACCGGTTCCAATTTTATAAACGTCAACATCTTCAATGCGTGTTATATCAGATGAAGCGACAACTATCCGTCAAGCAAAGCTTATCATTATTGATGAAGCTACAATGATGACAGTTCATTCTTTACGTTGCATAGATGCTCTGTTAAGAGAGCTGATGGGAAATGAAAATCCATTTGGCAATAAAGTTATGTTGTTGGGAGGTGATTTTCGTCAAACATTGCCAGTCGTTACACTAGGGACAAAAACTCATGTAATTGAAGTTTGCATTAAGTCGAGTCCACTTTGGGAAAAAAATGTTTCATTTGAAACTGTCCCAAAATATGCGTTCTGAAGGCCAAAATGAGTTCAATCAATGGCTTTTAGATATTGGTGAAGGGAAAACTTTATCTGTCCAAAATTTATCGAGTGATATTGTGCAAATTCCATCCAACATGTTATGTAGTGATTCAATCGTTTCAGAAATTTATGGAAATGAAATTGATACAAACTATATTCAGGAACTTTTCTCAAAAATTATTTTGACAACTACTAACAAGGATGCCATGAAACTGAACAATGAAGTTCTGAATCTTATTCCTGGAACCACATTTGAATTTTGCAGTGCAGATTCATTCGAGTCAGATTTATCAGAAGGTGAGACAAACTTTTCTCATCAATTTTTAAATGAACAAACTCCTTCTGGAATGCCTCCCCATAAATTAATGTTAAAAGTTGGTGCTATTGTGATGCTTCTTAGGAACTTGAATCCCAAAAATGGTTTGTGTAATGGCACTAGGTTAATCATTCGAGGCCTACATCAGCATTTTCTGGATTGTGAGATCTTAACTGGTGCTAATAAAAATGATAGAGTTTTTATACCAAGAATTGATCTTACGCCAAGTGATACCAATCTTCCGTTTAAACTTATTCGTAGGCAGTTTCCTATTATCATTGCTTTTGCAATGACTATCAATAAATCACAAGGACAAACATTCAACAGTGTTGGTCTGCATTTAGAGGAGGCGGTCTTTTCACATGGTCAACTTTATGTTGGACTGTCAAGATGCAAAGAACAAAGTAAATTAAAAGTATTTATCCGTAATACAAACCTGCAAGGGCAACTTTTATCTGATAGTAGGGTGTTCACAAAAAATAGTTTTTCCAGAGATTCTTTTCTAAGAAAAATACATATGCCAATAATTTGTATGAATAAATAGCACTACAGTGTTAGTAAGTATTCTATTATTAATGAAAAAGTGTTTTTATTGCATCTAAATTTTTGTGGCTTTTGAAGGGTTCTGCTATTTGTTTAATATTTCGTCGATATGAAAACTTTGCTATTCAAAAAACATTTAAATTGAACTCTCTTCTACTATTATATGAGAAACAGATACTTGCAATAGTTAAGTTTACAATATATTTGTTATTATTTGAGGTAAAAGTACATACAATTTTTTGTCATATTTGATGTGCTAACATTTTAATTTTGTTTAAAGTTTCTGCTGAACTTTACACTAAAAGATAATTTTTCTTTTTCCTAACCTATATCATGTTAAATGAAAACATTGATAATAGAGTGTTTACAAAAAATATCATTTTTCTAGAGATTCTTTTCTAAAAAAGTTTTGCATCTATTGTATTAGTAATGGAATAAGTGCTTTAATTGCATCTAAATTTCTGTTATTTTTGATAAGCTATCTTTTTTTCTTTTTTTTCTAATTTATATACATATAGTATTATTTCATTGTTGCAACACTTTGCCATTCAAGAAATGTTAAAATTTATATTCTACTATTAATTTAAAAATATTTTTGTCTTTATTTATGGAAAAGATATTTTATGAGAAATAGATACTTGCATTAATCAAGTTTATATTATATTTGTTATTATTTATGGTAAAGCTGCGTGCAATTTTCTGTTGTATTTGATGTGTTAATATTTTGATTTTGTTTAATATTAATGCTGAACTTTATACTAAAAGGTAATTTTTTTTCATAGCCAGTATTATGTTAAATGTAAACTTTATCAGATAGTAGTGTGTTTACAAAAAATATAATGTTTCTAGAGATTCTTTTCTAGAAAATATTTGTTGCAATTGTATTACAAATGGAATAAGTTCTTTAATTGCACCTAAAGTTCTGTAATTTTTGGTATGCTATCTTTCCTTTTTTTTTTATCAAAGTTTTATTTTATTACTGGAATGCTTTGTTACTCAACAGATATTAAAATTTATCTTCTACTATTAAATAGACTAATGCTTGCCAATATGCAAATTTACAATAATTTCGATTTATATATGGAAAAGCTATATACAATTCAAAAGCATGAATTTGCTGTCGTATTTTATATTTAAAACTTTTTATATTTATAAATATAACTGCAAAACTTCACCATAAAAAACTAACTTAAATGTAGTGTTGACTTGAGGCAAGTTTGGCATGGTATAATGCATGGCAGCCCTTTTTAATTAATTTATATATCCAGAGGCTCTTTTTCATCAACTTATGTACATAATAGCCCTTACTGTCGTTTTTTTTTTCAAATAACAAACATGATTTCAAAAGGAGGGTAGTTTTTCAAGACTTTTTGGCACTCAATCGATAACATTTGGATATTTTCTACAGGCAGTCAACAAATCTCACAAATTTCATGTTCTTGATCAATAAGATTCATATTTTCTCTGTGCATGATAAGTGAAATTCACATTTTTTTTTCTGTATGCAATTGACAAAATTCATGTCTTCTGTGAGCATGATCGATGATATTTAAAATATTTTTAAAATGGTGACTGACAAAATTCTCAATTTAAAAGTTTCCTATATAAATAGCTATGGTATTGGTTACCTATATACAAAATTCATAATTTTTAACTGGCTCGATAAAACTTGCAATTTTGCCATGAGAGAAGATGTCGAAATTCATGATTTTTTTTTCTGCCATCCATGACAAAATCTGCAATTTTTTTAAATTATAAATTTAAGAAATTTGCAGACCACATACTTATATATAACCCATCGTGGGTCACAGGTTCATCCCTACCATTGTACTATTAACCTAAACAATCACTTAAAATAACATAATTTTAATCGTTAGTGTAATCGTTAAACTATTTGTGAAACTCAATTTGATTTTGCTTATGTAACATTATGATTAACAATGTGATGTGTTAGAAATTCATTGGTAACTCATTCCACAGAAACATTTGTACATTTTTTTTAATGTTTTGTCCATTTAAATTTGTTGAATTATATCGAAAATTGAATGTTTAGTTAACATCCTGTCATTTTTGACAGGGGTTATATACTAGTCAAAATGATAAAATTTGTCTGTGATCAAATATAGGTTATATTTTATGTCCACGTCACTACCCCAAAGGGAATGCAAAAGCAAATAAGAACATTCTAAATATTCGATTTTTCTGCCTTTGGAGTGTCTGAAAATATGAAGTTTGAAATGCTAGTTACTGAAAAAATATAAATAATTGCAAAAAACATTTCCTAAAATAAATTCTATGGGGTGAAAGTTCGCGGAAAACTTTCTAATTTTTTTTAATCGCGATTTCTACGCAGTCTCATGAACTACCAATAGATTAAAAAATTAATGGTGTGGTAGTGATGGTGACAGTCGTGCGATAGGCTCTATGTTATGTCGGTGTCACCACCACACGTTAATTGCATAAGCAGAAAATGTTCTAAATTGCTATTGTTTTGTTACGGAAGGGCATAGAAATATGAAATTTGAACCGGTAGTTACTTTTAAACTAAATAGTTTATTAAATTTAAATGATCTCTAAATACTTTTAAATAAAAAAATTTAAATTTAAAAGTGTTGAAAATTGGCAGAAAGCTTTTTAAAAACGTTGTAAATTGCGATTTTTGCATAATCTCGTGAAATGTCAAAAATTTAAAAAGTAAAGTTTTAAAACTGATGGTGATAGATCTTGCACTAAAGTAGATTCTACGTGTCGGTTCGAAGATAGGCTCTACATGATTTAATGTCGGTGTCACCACCATTTGGAGGTTATATGAGCGAAAAACGTTCTAACTTGTGATTTTTGTGATACAACAAGGACTAGTAATTTAAAATTTGGCATGGTAATTATTTCATGGTTCGTCAAGAATTGTTTTGAAAAAATTCAAAATTGAAAAGGTGTGAAAATGCTCGATAAGCGTTTTAAAAATCTTCTAAACGGTAGTTTCTATGTAATTTCAGAAATTATCAAACAGATTTCAAAAGTAAATTAATTGATTGACCAATAAAAAGTCAATTGATCTTGAAATTCCCTTCTACAACATAGGCTATATTGTACATTGTTGTCACCATCACCTGGTAGTTGCACGAGCCAAAAAAAATGTTCTAGTTTGCATTTTTTTGTAATACTGAGGAATATGTAAATTTCAAATGTGGCATGGTAATTACTTAAAAGAAAAGATGCAAATGTTTTCTTTGAATTATAGAAAATATTCAAAATTTAGAAGGATGAAGTGAGTGAAAAGCGTTGTATAAATTTTCTAAATTATGATTTTTATTCAATCATGTCAAACACTAAATTATAAATAACAATTTAAAAAAATGGTTGCAAATTGACTTTGATAGAAACTGTTCAAACATAAGCTATATTTTATGTTGATGACATTACCACCAAAATATACAAGTTCAAAAAGCATTCTAAATGTGATTTCTGTGATACTAAATAAGTTAGAAGCTTTAAATATGGCAAGGTAGTTACTTACAAAATATAAATGCCCTCTGAGAACAATCGAAAGTAAATCCGAAATTTAAAATATTGATTGAGTGATATAAATGATTTTCAAGAACAGATTTTAAAAATTGGAAATTTAAAGTAGTGAAAATCATTCTAGATTTCTATGCAGTCTCAGGAAATAATAAACTGATTTTAAAAGTTATGATTGCAAATAAATGGTGACAAGCTTTGATTCTACAGAACATTCTGCACCTCAAGGATGTACTATGTACACGGAGTTCAATTGGACAAAATTTACACATTTTGCGATTTTTTCTTAAATTTGTTCAATTTAGTTCAAAATTCCGAAACTTTGAGCGCGATATGTGAACGGAACATATTGTCCGATTTCAAAAAGATTTTTCCCCTGTGCTTGCATTGAAGGATAGCAATTTTATTTATGTTTAGATTGCTCGCGAATAACAAAATAAATAAGTAAATAAATAATAAAATTTATATGAAAAAAATATCAGTTAATATTATATAAAGTTCAGGAATTCATTAAAAGCAATATTTAAGTTGTACAGTGAAATCCCAATCTATCGTCCCAGCTCCGTCGTTTTCCCTCATTGATCGTTTTATTTCTACGGTCGCTGCACAAATTACACTTAAATAATATTAACGAAATCCGCAAGCATCATTCTTCAAAATATCGCATTCCTGTATTTATCGTTATAAAATTTTTCTCCTCACCGAAATGAAATTAATATTCATGTGAATCCATATGATATATAAACTGGAATTACTTCTTTTATCCTAAAATAACTAATCTGTGCTGTTTGTATTGATGATAATGGCAATAATACAGATGAAGATTGATTCTAAATAGCATTCTAAATGCGATTATGTATCCATTGATCAAAATTTGGTGATTATGGTGCGCCAAAACATAGGAGAAACGCATTCATTACTAACGCACAAGCATAATGCAAAAAATGAAAATAATGGCTAAGAAACATTGGATAACGTTTAAGCCGATGAAGTATGGCGACAAGCGACAAGTCTGTCTGCCAAGCAATGACACTTGAAATTGTATGAACTTTTGTGCATGCATAGAAAATTACAGAAAATGACCAAAAAAAAAAAAAAAAAAAAAAAAGCTGAATATCCTTAAAATTTATTTTTTTATTTTAAAAAAATAACGAAAATCCAAACAAAATTATTGATTTAAAAAAATAAATATCAATTTTCTATATCTTCGTTTTATTTCCTTTACAGTTTAGTAAGTAAAAAAATAAGTATTTATTAGTATTTTGTATACATTTCATTCATTACTAACGCATAAGCATTCTGCTTTCTCGTTTCTTCTCGCATCCCTTGAAAAATGATGGATCGAGGTTCTACAGTAATTGCATGCCTGATATTAGTAGCCGAATAAATCACCAACAATTGCCCAACTAATAGCACAATTTCATTTCTAATAACTTTTATTTTTTATTTTTTTGAGTACTTTTAATTTGTATTTTAATTATAATTTGTTTCCATGTTATGGAATATTATCTAGAAACAAATGCCGAACTATGGGTACTGGTTTAAGTATAAAGTATTATTTTTTTTTTTTTACTGAAGCTGCATGTGATAAAATGGGATTAAAAAAACAAGCTTGAAAATTAATTCAAGCACCTTAATAAGTTTGTAAGTAAAATACATGTATTTTAAGCAAATTGCACTTTAAACAATATTTATTTATTTACTTTTTACCGACGGTATTAAAAATTTTAATTGTTTTCAATTTTTAAAAATTGGAGGAAATAAGAAAAATTCAATATGAAGTCAGCCTTACTTATGGACTTTCTTAAGCTTTGTAATATGTATTTGAAATTAATTTTTAAGTTTTATGAAGCTATGTATGAGAATTTTAATTTTAAAACTTTTTATTCGACACTAAATGAAAGAATCCAAAATGTAGAAATTTCGTCGTGTACACGATGTACTAGAATAACTAACTATTATAAGAAACATACATGTATGTGTACACATTTTAGATTAATTCGTTTAAATCTACATATTAAATCTACATTCGTTTCTCTACATATTATTTTAAAATGCATACATATAAGAAACTTTTACATAATTTACTTTAAAAACTTGATAATATGGATTTATCTGGCTAACAAATATTATAAAGTTATTATAGAAAATCTTAAATTTTTTTACATAATTTCTCATTCAGTTGCTTTAAAAACAGATAAAAAGTATTTTTTAAAATGTCATACGGAAAAATACCGTAATAAAATATTTTTAAATATACTTAAAACTATTGTGAATTTCAGACATTCTTTATTGATCTTGCTCAACTTTTCAATGAATGTACTGAAATAACTCTAAAGAATAACTAAAATGAAAACTCTTATAAAAATAGCATTAGCTTATTTAAAAATATTCCTCTTTAGTCACACACAACTTTTTTTTATTAAGAAGACAAACAGAATTTTGAAATGTGGACGGTTGATATTGAAAAGTTAAAGTGGAAAGCACAGCTAGAGATATGTTCAGAAAACATTTCCTGGATTTCATTCGTTAGAGAAAAATTTACGCTGATTTTAAAATAAACACCGTAATAGCGAAGTAAGAAATCATAGATACCTTTAAAAATATTTTATACCATTGAATCAGGAAGATTTCTAGAATCGAGTGATTTTTATTTATTTAGAATTACAGTATTATACTTTCAAAATGTAGGTTTTTTTTATAAAATTGTCAGTGGCACTTAGCGCACCTGATAAACTTACAGTAATATTTTGTTAATAATATCACTACAGGATCCAACACATGCTTTCTTGATAAATGTGCACATGTACTGTATACAGAAACATTTTAAAGCATTTGGCATAAACATATTATGGAGGATTACTTAAGATCTTCGTTATTTTTTATAATATAAATTTGAAATTAAATTTTATGTTTTATTCAACAATAAATGCGACTTTGAGTTTAAGAATCCTTTATTAGCCACTAAATGAAAGATTCGAAATTGTAGGAATTTCGTGGTGTCCACCATATACCAGAATAACTATTACAACAAACATACATGAGTTGTGTACCAGGGTTGATCCCCAAAACCGGTTATATTATAAGGTTTCGTATTCCTTGATTCACAGCAAAAAATTTTCTGATAAGGCGAACAGTAGTCGCCCCAGTGGCATGGTCAGTAGTGGCAGCTGCTGCCATACCGAAGGATCCTGGTTCGAATCCGGGTACGTACATGAATGGTGTGTTGTCCCTTTGTAGTGTAATAGAAATTGTTCTGTTTTGTCTCCGTTTCTGTGTATAATGGATCAATAGAGGCGGTAGCTATAGGCCTCAAAGCACTGTCAATTCAATTACGAAATTCAAGACGAACAGTACTTTAAAAAATTACATATATTTCGAATACTTGAGCTCCCATCCTGATTACGCCACTGTACATGCATGTTAACATACATTTATAGCAATTCATCTAATATCTCTTCACATATATTTTTAAATGAATACATGTGAGAAATCTTTACACTATAATCTTTAAACATTGGATAATGTGGAATTTTCTGACTAACAAATATTATGGAGATATTTCCTAGAATACTTATTTGTTTTAATATACATGTTTAAAGAATATGTTTGATTCAAGTGCTTTAGAAACAGATAAAATTTGAAAAAATTGAAAAAATGTCAGACGAAATTATACCATAAGAAAATATTTTTAAATATACTTAAAACTATTGTGAATTTCAGACATTCTTTATTGGTCTTGTTCAACTTTTTTATGAATGTACTGAAATAACTTTAAAGAATAACTAAAATGAAAACTGTTATAAAAATAGCATTATTTTATTGAGAAATATTCGTCTTTAGTAACACACAACTTTTCTTTCTTAAGAAGACAAACAGAATTTTGAAAGGTAGACGGATGATATTGAAAAGTTAAAGTGGAAAGCACAGCTAGAGATATGTTCAGAAAACATTTCCTGTATTTCATTCGTTAGAGAAAAATTTTCGCTGATTTTAAAATAAACACAACATTAGCAAAGTAAGAAATCATAGATACCTTTGAAAATATTTTATACCATTGAATCAGGAAGATTTCTAGAATCGGGTCATTTTTATTTATTTAGAATTACAGTATTATACTTTCAAAATGTAGGTTTTTTTTTTATAAAATTGTCAGTGGCTGTTAGCGCACCTGATAAACGTGTAGTAATATTTTGTAACTAATAATATTATCATAGAATTCAACCCATGCTTTCTTGATTGAAGTACACTTTTTACGTAGTAGGAAACAATTAATTTTTTTACAATTGAAAACTCTGATAACTTTCTTTGCATTCAATATATATGTTTTAAATTGTGCACTAAAAACACAAACAGAATTACTTGAATATTTACATTATAATAAATTAGTTTTGCATTATAATAAATTAGAGAGAGTTGGAAAGATCAGGAAATGTGGGAGGTAAGAAAAGTTAGAAAACACTACGTTTTCTTACAACTGAGCATGACATTCCCCCCCCCCCCCCCTATAGAATAAGAAGAAACTTATTTACATATAATGCAAATTTTTTATATCCAATATTAAAACTTTTTGTAAAATAAAAGTTTCAATTTTGAGATTTAAAAGAAGGTATTAAGTTTTTAACACTTGAAAAATTTCAAACGAGATAAATGAATTGTTACCGCAGTTTTATACATCCTGTATTTACAAATCGCAAATAAAGTTACGTTGTATCGAACCATTTTTTTACAATTGAAATCTCTGATAACTTTTTTTGCATTGAATGTATATGTTTTAGATTGTGCACTAAAAACACAAATAAAATTAGTGGAACATATTCAGAGTTATACATTATAATAAATTAGGGAGAGTTGAAAAGATCAGGAAGTGTTGGCGGAATGAAAAGTTGAAAAAGTTTTCTTAGAAGTGAGCACCACATTTTTTTTCCCGATCGTTTAGGAACAAACTTATTTTCATATAATGCAAATTTTTACTATCCAAGATTAAAAATTTTTGTAAAATAAAAGTTTAAATTTTGAGATTTAAAAGTAGGTATTAAGTTAGTTCTTAACACATAAAATTTGTCAAACCAGATTAATGAATTTTTACCGTAGTTTCATATATCCTGCGTTTACTAATTGCAAATAAAGTTAATCCTAAATGTATTATGGTAAAAAGGGTTAACACATTAAAGGAAAAATAAATGTTTATTGAGTTAAAATTTTGAAATTTTTTGTGATGGTTAAACATTTTATATGTATACAAAATCACATAATAAAACTTCTAATTTTTTAAATTTAAGTTTTAAATTTATAAAAAAGTGGCGTAATTTAAAATCGCTGTATCTAGAAATATTATTTGTACAATTTCATTAATAAAAAAAACAGAAGTATATAAACTGTCTTAATGTCTTAACTCTTGTGTATAAACTAAAAAAAGATCATGTTTTTAACAGTAATTTCAAATTTCAAGTTTTTCAAATTTGCTAAATCAAAACTAAAGTAAAACTATTGAAAAAGGCATGTTCCAAGTTTGAGCCATTTTTCTTTAACGGTTCTTGACTTATAATATCTTAAATAGGTGAAATGGTGAAAAAACTTATTATAAAAAAAGCGTTTTTACAAGAAATCCTTTTTACAAGACATTGATTTTGAAACAGCTGTACAGTAATAGATTTTTCACTTCTTTTTAATTCACATATATGCAACAATAATAAATAAAATAACTATATAATGGTATGTTGCTCTACTATTGACGTTATTAGAAAACTCTAATAACGTCAATAGTAGAATAAGTTTTTTATTACATCACGAATGACGAAAGAGAAATCAACCATTCAGGAAGCCGGAAACTTCTTTGTGGTCCGTAAACGAATAAAGGTAGTTCGAAAGCATCGTGGACGCCCTTAAGGGGGATGAGGTCTTGGAAACTTTTCAAAAAATCGATTCTTTTATGATCTAGTTTGATTATTCAATTAATTCTGAACTCAGTGCAAGAAACAGCATAAAAATATTTGTATTTTTAACGGTGTTATAAGCATTTATGTATCAACATTTTCAAAGCCGCACCCATATAATTTCAATATCAAGTCGCGTTTTCTCAAAACTTGATTTTTGACGACTAACATCAATATTAAAAAAAAACTATTTGATGGAATGGCTTAATTTTTTTCTGCATGCATATAACATCATTATCTATAGAAGGAATTAATATATTTTAGATAGTTTAATACTTTGAGTATTTTTAATGCAATAAAAGTTGTATTTTTTTAAAGTTTTTTTAAATTTTAAATTTGAGAGTTTTTTTAATAATTTTTTTGAGTGATAGTTATATCCTTAATTCATTCTATAGAGTAAAGTTTCCGGATCATTTTAAAGCAAAAATTAGGTTCTTATGCATTTTCAACATTCAGATATCCTGCGAATGGTGATAAAACATATATTTTTTTCGAAAATTGTGTTACATAAGTATTGCTATATTTCTTATTATATTACATTGAAGTACTTCATTTTATAATTTTATCAGACTACAAACATACCTTTAAAATATCAGAAAGTTTAAATTAATTATATTGAATACTTCTGTTTTTATATGGACTTGAAGCGAGAGCTCTGTTTACATGTTTTTCCATATCGATCAAGCCCTGAGACCCCTTAACTTCGTAATACAGATACTGAACAATGTCTTGAGATATGAAAGCTACCCGGAGAAAGAGAAGGAATAAAGGACAAGTTAATTTTTTTTTTGTTATTTTATCAACTGTTTGAATATTAAAATTAATAATTTTACCTTTTTGTACTATTGAATAACTTTTTAAACTGCATAGTTATAGTAATAACTATTAATAAACTCCAATTTAAAATGTCCTACATTTTTCTAAAAAAGAATATTTTTCAATCAAAGTCGAGTTTAGCAACAGTTATACTTTTTAGCTCATATAATAATAAATAGAATCTGGAATAAGTGAAGGATATGCAATAAGTGAATTAAAAACTGCGCATTTAAATTTTTAAAGTAAGCATGACAATTGTACCCTTATAATTTCTCATTTATCTCTCATTTTCTCACATTGTGACATATTTTTCATGATATTATATTTGTCAGGTAAAGAGAATTCTGATCGTACCTTTCCTAATCTCATACATATCAGCTTTGCTCATACAATACAGTTTTAGGTAGATTTCGTATGAAATACTACCTATTGCATTGTCTCCCATGTTGGAATTTCTGAAAAATTTTTGCGGATCTACACGAATCATGACTCCTAGACCCCAAAACTACCATCAGTAAAAAAGTTTATATATATATCTATCTATCTATCTATCTATCTATCTATCTATCTATCTATCGGTGTATATCACTTTCTTCTAGACACGATAACTTCCATAATTATGCTCAGATCTTCATCAAACTTTTACATAAAATCAAAGGGCATAAAATCTCGGTTAAGTTCGTTAATGGGCAAAATCGGACCAAGGAGGTGAAAGTTAGGAGGGTTTTTGTGAAAACAGAAAAAACGCGATAACTTTTTAATTAAAATAGATATCGAATCAGTTTAAAGTTTATATTACTTCTAAAAAATGAGGAAAAAGTTTATGCGTGACAGATTTTTGATAAAGTTAAAAGTGGGCTCAAGGGGCGAAAAAAACATGGTTTTTGGGAGAAAAAAAATCATAACTTCGTCAATTCTCAAGATATCAAATCCAACTAAATTTTATATAAATGTACTCAATATTATCTAAAACTTTTGTATTTACAAGTTTTTGATAGGACAAATTTTTACCGATGAAAAAAATTAAAAACGAAAAGAAAAAGGGGGGAGGAAAAAGAAAAAAAAACCATAACTTACTCAATTCTTAAGCAATTAAATCTAATTAAATTTATTTTACATCTTCACAATAATATCTACAATTTTTATATTGACAAGTTTTTCATAGAACCAATTCTTATAGCAAAAATAAATTAAACAAAAATAGGAGTTGGAGAAAAAACCTCAAATCCAAACTGCTTATATTCTGACTCATTTTAAAATTCATTTTTGATTTTAAACGCATCCAAATGACAGATCCTATTATTTAGCAACTATATAATGCGACGTATTGGCCAATTTTTTGATAAAGGCAGAATATATTTTTAAAAAGGCTGCCAAAAAAGGTATTTTGAACAGATTTCCCGAAGTTTTCATCATTAAAAAATTCATTAAGTATAACAAATTGCGTTTTTTATGCGTCATTTTTAAATTCATTTTTGTTCTCAAACCCATCCAATTTACAGGTCCTATTATTTAGGAACTATATAACTTGACGTATTGGGCGGTTTTTTGATAAAGGCAGAATATATATTTTAAAAGGCTGCCAAAAAGGGTATTTTGAACAGAATTTCACGAAGTTATCGTGATTAAAATTTGCGGAAATTTAAGAAATTGCGTTTTTACCGAGTCATTTTTAAATCTTTTTTTGTTCTCAAACGCATCCAATTTACAGGTTCTCTTATTTAGGAACTATATAATGTGACGGAGTGGCCAGTTTTTTGATAAAGGCAGAATATATTTAAAAAAAGGCTGCCAAAATGGGCACTTCGCACAAAATTTCCCAAAGCGACATGATTAATGAACTGTGGGTATTCAAATAACAAATTGGTTATTTTATGACTCATTTTTAAATCCAATTTTGCTCTGACACACATTCAATTGACAGTTTTTTGTTACTTAGGAACTATATAATGTGCGTATTCGTCGATTTTTTGATAAAGGGTGAATATATATATTTTAAAAGCTGTCAAAGTAAGCACTTCGCAAAAAAATTTCCCAAAGCGATCATGATAAAAGAATTGAGGTTGTATTCAAATAACAAATTGTTTATTTTATGACTCATTTTTAAATTCAATTTTGCTCTCAAATGCATTCAATTGACAGTTATTTGTTATTTAGGAACTGTGTAATGTGCCGTATTGGTCAGAGTTTTGATAAAGGCTAAATATATATTTAAAAAAAATCTGTCAAAGTTGGCACTTCGCACAAAATTTCTCAAAGCGATCTTGATTAAAGAATTGTGGATGTATTAAAATAATAAATTGGTTATTTTATGACTCATTTTTAAATTCAATTTTGCTGTCAAACGAATTTAATTAACAGTTTTTTGTTATTTAGGAACTATATAATGAGCATATTGTTCAATTTTTTAAATAAAGTAAGAATATAATTCAAAATATATTGCCAAAATGGGCATTTGAGTAAAAATAGGCTTTTTTTTTTTTTTTTTTTTTTTTTTTTTTTTTGAGATGAAAACTTTTCGAAATCTACCTCCGCCTATAGGCCATGCCGAAAGGGATTTTTTTTTATTATTATTATTATTGATGCTATTTTTAAGCCGCCGGTAGCTCGTTCTAATAACTGAACACAACACTTCTAATGACACAACATTTTATAAATGGACTAATAAAACCATGGGAAAAAAGATTCCAACAAAAATAAGTAAATAACTAATTCCAATCAACGCCGATTGCAGGTAATTTGACGCTGTACATGGAAAGAAAACATCAGAAACAGACAAAATTAATAATTTGGATTAATGCCTTTTTTTATACATCATATTCACCTCACTCGACCTCATTTAATGTGACCACCGTTGTCTTGCACTACACGTTGCATTCTTTGTGTAATATTTGCGACGGCCGAACATAATGTGTCACATGGAATAGGACTGGACTTACTGGTGACTGGAACTAACTTTTTTTCAAGGAATTTTTTCCCCTTTTTTCATTAGTCCCCTTATAAATTTTAAAGAATTTCCGGTTACTAAAATTAGCTACAGAGAGAGCTCTAAATGGCGTCAGTTAAATAAATAAAAAAAACACCCTGCATTTTTCATGTGATTACATTTGTAAGATAAAGGACATTCTGATCGTAATACTAATAATATACATTCTACATAAAAATATAAGAATTTATATTATAAAAAACATTTTCCTTCTAAGACGTTGTATAATAACAAAAACATTTAAAATATATTAAAACATTTTTATTTACATGTTTCAACTCAAAAATTAATAGAGTCATCCTCAGTTCTAAGGATGACTCTTGGAAGGATGAAGTTTGAAAAGCGATTGGCTATATTCCATAATATTAACTTGCTTCATCGTCGTATTCTGAATAGAAAAAAAATCTGAAATATTTTCGGAAGAATACCTTAAGCTTTCTTATTTAAACTCTTTCGTTTTATCTTTCAAAGAAACAGCAATGTATCACTAAGTTTGGCAATTCCAATTTTCTATTTAAACCACTTAAAAATGTCATAAAAGATCATTGCACAATAAATTTTTACTTAGAGCATTGGAAGAAAGCAAGGTAAAATAGTCCCTATAAGATCCATCGTCTGATAAGGATCGCATTCCAATCTTTGTCAGCCCATAGTACATGTTCAAACGAATGAGTGACCGTACGGCTCGCAAAAGATATAGAAAACTGGCACAGCAGAAAATTACAAGCTTTTTTATTACAATGTAAACATTTTTACTGTTTGTAAATATTCAATAAGTTTAATATAAAGGTGATTTTCTGTAAGTATTTTTTATTTTACTTAATTTTTTTCTAAATCTCCGGATTTTCGATAATCCGGATTGGGTCTGGTCCCAATTAATCCGAATTATCGGGGTTTTACTGTAATAGTAACATTTTTTCTGCAACCAGCCTAAAAGGCACAGTTGGACAACTAGACTAGAAATTTACAATTACTTCATTTATGGCTCATTCAGATCTTGTTATGTTAAATAATTTTTTTTTTGCTATATTTTTCTTGTACATGATATTTTAAAATTTTCAGAATAAATTTTAATGTTTAAAAAGAACGGTTACGTAGACATTTGGATTATTGTGCAACATTTTTTAACATTCTTTTATTGTCATAAATCGAAAACGACGTAAGTCGAGATGGATTTAGATAAGTAAAAAAGGATAAGTAATGAAAATTCTCAAAAATTTAATAAACATGTTGCATTGTATTTAGGTATTAGGTTAACTTATAATTTATTTTCCATCTAGTTGTCCCGTTCGAATATTTGTTCTGTAAGAATCTAGCAATGAAATTTATACCGCCAATTTTTTTCTTTTAAATTTTAGAAGCTTTTTGTAACAGCAAAGTAAGTTTTCTAAACTTTTTTAGTGACCTTTTTGGTAGGTTTGTAATTATATATATAGGTAGCCACTATAGTAGTCGGTAAGTCCATCCGTCTGTAACTATATAACAGCGGAAAAACTATCCAACGGAATCGTGTGAAATTTAAAATATATAAATGTTGCATAATTTTGTCGAGTCATTTCAAATTTTATGAAAATCCGATGTATAGTTAAATTACAAAGACAATCAAAAGCATTCCGTTATATTACGATCAATGGAAAAAAAGACAGTTTCAAGTGCATGTTAATGATGTGACACTCTTTCGAATATAATAGAATTGATATGCCTCTATGAAGCACATAAACATTTTGAACAATTTGTGGTGCAAAGAGTATTTGTTATTTATTTACAGGCTCACATAAAAGTATTCGGCAGCTATTCTGTATCGGAAGTACTGTACTATTACTACAAGATCTGAATATTTTTAAATTTTGTTATAGCACGAACGCACTTCATTTGCTACGCTTAACTTTCTATTTCAGACTTGTTTTATTTGTATGCCACTATTAATGGTTGTCACAGGAAAGTTCCCTTTCATAGAACCATATGTCTTCTAAAAAGTTCAAACTGCGTCTTAGTTAAAGAATTTTTTTAAGGCCAGACGACGTAAACACGGGCTGACGTATATTGAGGGAAAGTAAATCGCGATACTATTGTATCATTATTATCATTACTTTTTATTTCTGTATGAAGTCTCTTTAAAAATATAAACTTATAAAACATTTTTAAAGATATTCCTTTAAAATCTACAATCTGGAATTCTAGAGCAAACAGATATTTAAATGATATTTCATAGAAAATTTGAAAGTTTATCTTAAATACAAATATTTAAGTAAAATATTTTGTTTAATTCCTTAAAATGGAGAAAATGAAAAAAAATGAATATAACTCAAATAAAGTCATACAACTAGAAAACATTTTTACCAACGTGCTTATAATCACAGAGAATTTCAGACATTTTTTGTTTCATTTATTTTATTCTGTCAGTATTAATACTATCAGTTATTGCACTGAAATAATGTTATAGAATAACTAAAAATGAAGGCAGTTATAAAACTTGCATTATCTTATTGCGAAATTCTTATGACTACTCAAACAAAAACATTTTCTTTAAGAAGACAAACATAGTTTTGTAACACAGAGGCATAATATTGAAAAATTAAAAACTAAGTGGAAATAACAACGAGAACTGTGTTCAGAAGAATCTTCCTGAATTTCATTCGTTCCGATTATATTAAACAACGCATCGTGAAATTACGATTTCTGAGATGTATTTTATTTGATTAGTGATATGTGTTTTATCTAAAAGTTAGATATGAGAAGTATATAATATTAATGACTTGTAGCATTTAGTTTATCATTTAGATAATTACAATTTTGTAAACTAAATTATTGAAAATTAAAAGCGTTTTATGTTTTAATTTTGGCTCATCAAAATATTTCAGGAAAAAAAAAATTATATTTGTGCGATGCTTTGCATTGATGCAAAAAACAGTGTTTCGAATTTAATATATAGATAAATATTTTAATTCGGATACTCCTAATTCACATCAGAAAATTAAAATAGCAACATTTTCTTTATTTATATAACATACATTCCGTATTTAAATAAAGCAAAATTAACAATTTTCTTTCCCATCTCTCTGGCAAAAAGGCAGATTTTTTGAATTAACGTAATTTCTGGAAGGTACTCTATAATTTAAGTTATAAGGGTAAGGTCGTTTCTGGTTTTAATCAGATCAGAAATAACTTTATCATTGGTTTTGGCTCGAAGTCTGAATATTAACCTTTTCGATTCTGGAGTCGCTTACACAAAATTTCTTCTTTCGAAATCACGTTTTCAAAAGTCCTTTCGATCAGTGCCAAGAGGGAGGTGTAGCTTTCATATTTCTTGGTTTTAAAATTTTGCAAGTTTTACTTGAAACTGATTTTACTTAATGGATGGGAATTATTCCAAATAAGTGAGCTATAGCTAAGATACCATCATTTATGGTTACTTTTTGGTCGCCAAACTTGGCGACATTTTGCCAAGTCTCGTCAAGTTTGGCAATAATTTGAAGCTAACGGATATTAATAATATTTATACATTACGCGAGAACTCACTGTGCAAATGGCCGAGATTTTGAAACAAGATGGCGGATGAAGCTGACCAACGAACTCGATCGAGATATATACTATACCTACAAATTTACCTCATCCAAAAAATGTTTATAAAGGCGAAAGCTAAGGCATGACGAAAACCAGTTTGTTTCAAAATGTCAATCAACCCAGAAATTCAAACCGCTATTTCTCAACCCTTTTTTAAGATAAAGACAAAACAAAACATATTTCAGAATACTTATATTAAAATCAAATTCTTAAGAAAGAAATATTTTTTCAGTTTTTAATTTATCACACCACTTTTAAAAAATTTTTATAAAAAAAATTCGAATGATCACCTGTTTGAGATAAGTTGACAGATGGAGCTGGCCAAAGAACTCGGTCAAGACATTAGTATGTACTATGCATACAATTATTCAGATAACATAAAATCACACACACACACATATATATATAAGTCAGCATATATAAGCCAGCATAGATAGCTTTTTTCTTTTCGTAATTAAAACTGCCTAAAAGAAGTAACTTTCAATTACACACTATCAAAAATTATCTATTTAAATAACACGTATTTCATTTTGCTTTATTACTGGTGCCAAAAAACATAGGCGCTTTGAAAGATGATGTCCAGAGAGGCTGGTCATACAAGTGCATAATGTTATAGTATCTCTCAATATATTTTAGACTGTTTCTATCTTCTTTTATTTACGAAGAAGTTTCAAAATAAATCAAAAAGAAAAACTTTTTGTATATCTTTGAAATTTTATTTTTTCCTAAAGGAATATTCCAAAAAAAGTTACGTGGATCGAACCAACAAAAGAATGTTACTTTTTACATAAAAGTACACTTTCCGAAAATAAATATAAATGTTATTGTTGAAGGGTACTTGTTTTACTTATGCATTAAGAATCGGCTATTTTATCACGTATACACAATTCTGCGGCTATGAGTCGAACTACGTAGAGACTTTTACGTAGAGTTTATAACTACGTAGAATTTATAACAAAGAGTTTGTATACTACGTGTTTCAAAGAAAATGCACTTGAAATATTTGCATTTTCCGAATAACACTGATTGCGGAGTTGAAAAACGGCACGTTGTTTTGTAAATAGTTTAGTTTCTAGTTTCTTTCAGAAAACTTTGTTTTATTTTATTGGTCTCTGCATCCTAGATTTAATAGTTTAAAATGGAAAAGGAATTTATTTAATAAATGCTGTTGAAATATAAATGTTATATATATATATGTTCTCAGGGGCGCCAGTTTTTGAAATATATTGGGTGGGCTCAAAAATTTTTTTGAAAAAATACAAAGATAAAAGCTCAATTAATACTGGGTTGATCGAGATATCAAATTATTGGGTGGGCTCGCGCCCCATGGGCCCATATAAGTTGGCGCCACTGAATGTTCTTATATGAATGTTATTATTGAAGGATACTTGTTTTACTTATGCATTAAGAATCGGCTATTTTATCATGTACGTATCAATACACGATTCTGTGGCTATGAGTCGAAGTCTACGTAGTTTGTAACAAAGAGTTCGCTTACTACGTGTCTGAAAGAAAGTGTACTTGAAATATTTGCATTTTCCGAATGACACCGATTGCGGAGTTTGTAAACGGCAGGTTGTTTTGTAAATGGTTTAGTTTGTAGTTTCTTTTAATTTGTTTTATTTTATCGATCACTGCATCCTAGATTTAATAGTTTAAAATTGAAAAGGAATTTATTTATTTCAATAATTTAACCAAATGTTTTAAATATTTTAATGTTTGTCACAATGATTTCAATTAAATACCCACATTATACAAGTTATTTCAAAATTCGACAGACAAATTAAAATGAGATATAGTAGGCATCAAGAAAATGAAAAATTGCCATAGAACATGGGCTCGCAAACCACATTATTTAATCTAAAATGTAGGGTGTTCCACACCTTACACAACGTCACAGTAACAGTTTGTTGACCGTAATAGCTTTCTGAAAATTGAAGTGTCATATTATGAAACTGTTAATAAGAATCCTTACCTTTCTTATAAATAATGCAATTTGATGATAGCAAGAAAAAAGTGGTAAAATGTTTCACTATGCACTATGAACTTGGAGCGCCATTTTTTTGGCTGAAATTATCAATTTATACTATGTCATTGATTGCGTGACGATCCTGTACATTCGAAACTTTTCGTGATGTTATCACATTCCATATACAACTAGGTTCGAATTGTTACTTTTTTAAAAATATTTTAATTTTTCGCAAAATTATTGACATCAAGCCACATCAGTTAAGATGAAACACCCTGTTTTTATGATTGAATAATTGATTTACAACTCCATGTTTTTATGGTAAGTTTCCATCCTCTTGTTGATTTCAATCACTTTAGTTAATTTGTCTGTCGAATTATGTATTTTTGACTGAATAATTAGTTTGTGACTCCATGTACTTCTGGGAAATTTTCATCCTTTTGATGCATTTAAACACACCCCTTAATGTGTCTGTCGAATTCTAGATTTGTGACTGAGTAAGTGGTTTGAGACCACATGTTCTTACGGTACGTTTGAATCCCCTTTCCAATAACTTATCTTAATTTCTTGCTCGAATAATGTAATTGTAACTGAATAAGTTGTTTGCGGCTCCATGTTTTTATGGTTAAGTTTTCATTTTTTTTATGTCTTCAATCATTCCTCTTTTTGTCAGATGAATTCAGCATTTGTGACTAATTAAGTGATTTGCGGTTCTAAGTTCTTATGATAAGTTTTTATTCTCTTGATGACTTCAATCATTCAAATTCATTTGTCTGTTGAATTCTATATTTGTGAGTGTATACGTAATTTGCTACCCCATGATCTTATGGTAAATTTTCATCCTCTTGATGCCTCCAATCTTTACTTTTAAATCCCCACAATAGTCACTGAAAAAGACCTGTATAGTAATGTAATGTCTATGGGAGCATTCTTTTAAAATATCTCACTCAAATTTTAATATTTTTACATGATTTTTTTTGCATAGGATAGCTGAGGATGATCTACAACCGGCCTAGTTTTTCAGTTTTGGTTTCGGATTAAAAAAAATACTTTAACTGGGAATATTAAACCGGTTTAACCGGTTTAATATAAAAAATATATAAGCAAAATCGAAAAAGTTAAAACTAGGCCGGTTGTGGATTGTCCTCAGCTATCTTGTGCAAAAAAACTCATGTAAAAATATTAAAATTTTAACGACATATTTGAAAAGAACGCTTCCATAGACTTTACATTGTCATCCGGGTTTTTTCTGTGCCTAGTATGGGGCCTTAATGTGTCTGTTGAATTCTAGATTTGTGACTGAGTAAGTGGTTTGAGACCACATGTTCTTACGGTACGTTTGAATCCACTTTTCAATCACTTATCTTAATTTGTTTGTCGAATAATGTAATTGTAATTGAATAAGTTGTTTGCGGCTCCATGTTTTTATGGTTAAGTTTTAATTTTTTTGTCTTCAGTCATTCCTCTTTTTCTCAGATGAATTCAGCATTTTCGACTAAATAAGTGATTTGCGGTCCTATATTCTTATGGTACGTTTTTATTCTCTTGAAGGCTTCAATCATTCATGTTAATTTGTCTGTTGAATTCTGTATTTGCGAGTGCGTAAGTAGTTTGCAACCCCACGATCTTAAGGTAAATTTGCATCCTCTTGATGCCTTCAATCTCTACTCTTAATTTGTCTCAAGAATTCTGTATTTATGACTGAAATAAGTCATTTCTGACCCCATATTCTGAAGGTAAGTTTTCATTTTATTCATGCCTTCTAATCACACCTTTTAATTTGTTTGCGAATTATATAATTGTAATTGAATAACTGATTTGCGACCCCATAGTCTTAAGATAAATTTTCATTTTCTTGATGCTATCAATCTCTGATAAAAAATTTATTAAATCCAATAGATTTTTTAAATCACCAGATTTTAAAGGATTCACCTTTTATATAAACATTTTAATAAAAATTTTATTTTACTTAAGAAAGGTGTTATAATAATTAAAAATAAATGACATTGACATGTTTCGGATCCGTCTAATAAGACACATAATCATAATAAAAATAAAAATTTAGTTTCAAAACATTTCACGGTCAATATAAATGACACGCGAAAATGAGATATAAAGAACAAAAAATACAAAAATCACGCGCTCGGATGGGATGAACCATGTTGGAAATTCTTTTATATCATGGTCTATTTTAATTTAATTTTTTACAATAGAGAGCATGATTTTTGTTTTTTCGTTGTTTATATCTCATTGTCGCGTGTCATTTGTATTGACCGTGAAATGTTTTGAAATTTAATTTTTATTTTTATTATGATTATGGATCTTATTAGACGGATCCGAAGCATGTCAATGTCATTTATTTTTAATTATTATAACACCTTTCTTAAGTAAAATAAAATTTTTATTAAAATGCTATAAATATCTACCCTTAAGGCGCAACATTTGGCACAGAAAAAGACCCGGATGATATTGTAAAGTGTATGGGGGCGTTCTTTTCAAATATTTCGCCCAAATTTTAATATTTTGACATGATTTTTTTGCACAAGATAGCTGAGGGCGATCCACAACCTGCCTAGTTTTTACTTTTTCAGTTTTGGTTTCACATTAAAAAAAGTACTGTAACTTTCAAAACCGATTTAAACCGGTTCTGAAATTGAAACTATCGTAATATAAAAAATATATAAGCAAAATCGAAAAAGTAAAAACTAGGCCGGTTGTACATCGCCCTCAGCCCTTCTATGCAAGAAAAATCATGTAAAAATATCAAAATTTGAGCGAGATATTTAAAACGAACGCTCCCATAGACTTTACAGTATCATTCGGGTTTTTTTTCTGCGCCTAGTGTGGGGCCTTAATGTGTCTGTCGAATTCTAGATTTGTGACAGAGTAAGTGGTTTCAGACCACATGTTCTTACTGTACGTTTACATCCACTTTTAAAACACTTATCTTAATTTGTTTGGCGAATAATGTAAATGAATAAGTTGTTTGCGACTCCATGTTTTTATGGTTAAGTTTTCACTTTTTTTATATCTTCAATCAATACTCATTTTGTCAGATGAATTCAGCATTTGTTACAAAATAAGCGATTTGCAGTCCTATATTCTTGTGGTAAATTTTTATTCTCTTGATGACTTCAATCATTCCTGTTAATTTGTCTGTTGAATTGTATATTTGCGAGTGTATAAGTAATTTGCGACTACTATATAAGTATACTATTATACTATATAAGTATACTATTATACTGTATAAGTATACTACTGTGCCTGTCAAAAGTTTAAGCGCAATAGCAATATATAAATAGCAAATAAAACTTTAAATATTCACTTTATTCCAATATATGTCTTGTGTATGTTAATAATATTTTTTTAACACCATATTCATTTAAATTAACTTTTAAATTTTATTTCAAACCATGGAGTTTAAAAACAGAACAAAAATAACCGTGTCAAAAGTTTAAGCACAAAATCGTTTTTATGCAAATTTTACAATCTGATGTGGTAATAATTTAAAACGAAAATTTCGTTCAGGAAGGCCGCGGTTTGCGCGAAGATAACCGTATCAGAAATTTGGCTTCAACTGGTAATCATTCCCTTTCGCAAATAAAACATGCAGTTGGAGAACAAATATCGAAAAGAACTGTTCTTAGAATAGTTTTGGAATTCAAATACATCAAATATCTTAAAATGGTTCGATTACCGTGTCTCAAACGACATCATAAAGAAACTAGATTACAATGGGCCAAAGGGCATATGTCATTTGGTGAAAAGTGGCTGAATGTCATATTCAGTAATGAAAAAAAAAGGAACCTCGCTGGCCCTGATTTGTTTATGTACTATTGGCATGATCTCCACAAAGAACCTAGAAGTGTATTTAGCCGACAACATAATGGTGGTTCTGTAATGGTGTAGGGGGCTATTTCTTTCAATGGTCAGACATCTCTAGCATACATCAGTGGTCGTGAACACTCTGAAAGCTATCAAGAGACACTTGCCAATCATTTGCTTCCTGTTGCCGAGGTTTTGGGGGGAGAAAAATGGCTATTTCAACATGACAATACTTCGATCCATACATCAAACTCAACTTCATTGTGGCTTAAGTTGAAAAAAGTGTCTGTTTTGAAATGGTCGGCAATTAGTCCTGATTTAAACCCTATAGAAAATATGTGGGGTATTCTCACTCATGCAGTTTATCCAAATTGAAATCAGTATTCTTCAGTTAAAGATTTGAAAGATGCCATTGAGAACGGTTGGTTTGAAATTGAACCAGAAACAATACAGAATCTCATTTTATAGATGGATGACCGCATATTTAAAGTAATTCAGCATAAAGGAGCAATAATCAAGTATTATTTTTTTTTATTATTATTCTGTTAAAGACTAAAAACTACTGTGCTTAAACTTTAGACACACTCATTTTTGTTGTTTTGATAAATTTTATTATTTAAGATAAATTTTATAACATAAATCTGTTAACCCTTTGCGGGGCAGGGCAAATTCGTTGCTTAAGTATTGAAATTCATGACTGACACCGGAATTTTAAAACAACTTTATTTGTAAACAAGAACACGCTGTACTTCACGCATTCAATAAACCGTAATTTTCTTTAACAAAATTCCGGTGCGAATGTGGCGTTTGGGAATTAAAATTAAGTGGTATATCTATGAAACCACCGCCCTTCAAGGGGTTAACTATCTTTTTAAAACAACAATTTGTAGATTATGTGAAAAGGAAATTAACTTTCATTAATTAATAAAATTTTATTTTGAACTTTTCTGTTGTGCTTAAACTTTTGACATATATATGAGTGTATAAGTAGTTGTAGTTGATGAGTAGTTGTATAAGTAGGTTGCGATCTTATGGTAAATTTGCATTCTCTTGATGCTTTTAATCTCTACTCTTAAATTGTCTGACGAATTCTGTATTTCTGACTAAAATAAGTCGTTTGTGACTTCATGTTCTGAAGGTAAGTTTTCATCTTATTCATGCCTTCAATCACACCTTTTAATTTGTTTGCGAATTATATAATTGTGAGTGAATAAGTGATTTGCGATCCCATGTTCTTAAGGTAAGATTGATTGATGCTATCAATCAATCTTCTTAAGACCTCACAATAGTCAAAGAAGAACTAGAAAAAGACCTGGATGATAATGTAAAGTTTGTGGGAGCGTTCTTTACAAATATCTCACTCAAATTCTAATATTTTTACATGATTTTTTTTTCTTGTATGGGATAGCTAAGGACGATCTACAACCGGAAAAATTTTTACTTTTTCGATTTTGGCGTCAGATTAAAAAAAAAAATAATACTTTAAAATTCAAAACCGGGTTAAACCGGTTCTGAAAATGTTTCAAATTTGAATTTAAAACTGAAATAAATCCTTGAAAAAAGATTAAAAAAATAAATGCTGTGTGCACACAGTGAGTTTCCAATGTTTCTACATTAGAAGAAATGATTCAATTCCTGTGTGTAGTTTTTGATCCTATAAAACTTTTTTAACGGAGCAAATTTGACCAAATTTAATATTAAATAGCTCTTAAAACAACCTTTCGATTTAAAAATTGACCACTTCAACGTATTTATCGAGCTTTACTCTATAATACCACCAATTTTCATATTTTTTATGTGGTAATTTTCTTAATATTAACCAAGTAAGACCTACGGTCAAAAAAAAGTCTTTGATAGTTGCAATGACAACATTACTTTTTTTTTTTTTCTTTTTTTTAGAAAAGAAAGATGTATTTTTTTACCCTTTCGGGTTCAAATATTTCTTCAATTTTTAGAAAAAAATTATTTTTGCGTTAATAATATTAACTCTAAGTATCCAAAAAGATTAATTAATTTAAAGATTAATTAATTTAAAGATTAATTAAAGACGCATATTTCATTGAAGTGAAAAAACCTCTTTAAAACACCATAATAAATCAATTGCGCAAGGCCTTTCGAAAGAACATGGTCTGTCAGGCGCAAAAAAGGCGTACGTCTACTATGAATGTAGCGGCACGACTGAAGTTAAAAGGCGGAAAGTGAGCAAGCTGATGGAACAGCCAAAAGGAAGATAGAAGGCAACAGCCAATCACGGAACAGCATCGTGTTTTTTGAGTCTGACGAAGAAAAATCAAGTTCTTTCGAAAGGCCTTGCGCAATTAATATATTTTCATGGTGTTTTAAAGAAGTTTTTTCACTTCAATTATATAACACCAGCTTCAAATTTATTTATTGAATATCTCATTGACTGAAAAATAGCAAATATTGTTGTTTTTGGTACTAATCAATTAATATTCATATGACTATAGACTATAGGTAGAATCTTTGGCAATGTTTAGAAAATATTGTATTGCAATAATATTTAACTTATATTACAATTTTTTAATACTTTTTTCACTTTTGATTCTTTTGGTAAAGTAACTTTTATTTTAAATTTAAAGAATGAAATGTATGTTTAAAATAAAAGAACAGTAAATGACGCAAAAAGAATGAAAATAATAATAATTATTATTATTATTACTAAATTTCTAAATATAAATGAAGTCCTATAGTAAATGCATAGTAAATTACTAACATTACCACACTTAAATAATAGCAAAGATATTTCTTAAAACAAAATAAAACTCCATTTAAAATCATGTACTATTTATAGCACTATTATTTTAACACAATCTAACTGATTGGTAAAGTTATCATACGAATTGAATATTTCCAACTGAGCCAAAAAAAATGCCCAGGCCGGGAATCGAACCCGGATACTTGGCTTAGTAAGCCAAGTATCCGCGTTCGATTCCCGGCCTGGGCAATTGTTCGCTCAGTTGGAAATATTCAATTCGTATATTAATAGCACGACAGGCTTGAAAGGGTTAATTTACAATGCGTTACAAAAACAACAACAACAACAAAATTACTTGCTACTATATCATTAATCAACATTTGGAAAAACATAAATAAATATAGTGACTTAATTGAAAAAATATAAAAGGGGGAGTACCAAATTTTGGCCCCTTCTTTTGATTTATTATTGAACCTTCTTGCTTAAATATACCCCAATATGATATTCAACGCAATAAAATAGAATTCTGAAACAGGAAAAGTTTTGTTGGAATAATAAAAGAGTATTGTTACATTTTTATACTAAACTATTATTTTAAATCTAAAGTTTTGGTTCATAATTTTAGAAAAAGAGAAGAAATTTGCTTTCCAAAATGTCCCAACACAAGAAATACTTATGAAATTCACATTTCAAGCCTAGGATACTGTATCAATTTCAAATAATTTATAGTACAAATCGCTTTTTTACAGTAGAAACAAACATAATCGAAAAAAGATTTTTAAATCTTGCATGTTGATATCTGTTATATCGTAGTACGACTAAAGTCACACATCATTTTTTAAACATCTAATATCCTGCTGTGCAGTTGCTATCAATTTCGATTTTAAACAACACATTTTGAATAACATGTGTACTAAAACTAAATTTGTACCTTGCTTTTTCTGTTAGTATTTGAACATTAACTTTGAAGTATGAAAATAATGAAGTTCTTTTATGAAAATTTTTATCATTTTTGTAAATATATTTTTAATAGAAACTAATATATCGTGTCTGATACGTTCCTGGATTCTTAAATGTGTATTTTGGAGAAGAAAGAACTGCTTGAGAATTTGAAGCAAATTATAAAAGATTTAAATCTCTTATTGTCTGACTGTCACTACTAAAATTGTACTGTATTAAAAATTCCATTTTTTTCTTAATTTTAGAAATTAAATTGCAATATTACAGTATAGCAATTTTTTGTTTCGATAAAAAAATTATACATTGTTCGCATTCTATAAGGAAAATTTTATTGTTCCTACCACTATTTTGAAAATAATATCTTCGTTGATTCTTAATATAGCATAGCACCCCGTAATAGAAACTCAGCAACTCGGTGACATTGTCACAACATATACAATATATAAACATAGCTTATAGGAATATTACTTTTTAGAATTGTTATTTTTATTTCAAATTGAAACTGTTAAACTGTACCCGTAAGACATGGTGACGTCACTGCAACGTCGTTGTGAAATCACATTGTGACTTTGTGACCATCGATTGTTGATGTGACGTCACGTGACGTCGATGTGAAGTCACAGTGACTAAAATGTGAAGTCGTTATGGCCGTTTTAGAGCTTTTTTGTGACGTCACATTGTGACCACTTTCTGACGTCACAATGTGACCAATTTGTGAAAAGTGTGTCATTTGTGACCACTTTGACATTAACATTGTGACGAACTGTGAAATTTTTTTTAGAAAGTCACATCTTAGTCACATTGTGGTGGCACTGAGTGGTTAGTCACTGAGTGGTGGCATTTTCGTCACAGATGTGATGTGACCAAAGTGACCCACAGTGACGTCATTGTGACGTCACTGTGAACATGCATGCTATGAGGGTATCGTCTGTTGTAACTTCCCACGTGATATTTGGACCTTCATTTTATACACAAATTTGATTTGATTATTTTAAAGGCTTAAATTAGTGTTTCCATATCCCGGTATGGATATGTCCACAATTAATCTAATTTTTAATTAAAATTACCTTCAATTCTTACCTCATTTAATAGATGCCTTTGCTCCTCTAGTTCAATGTGCTATTTTAGGGGCATTTTATACAGTAATGGAAAAAGCTCTTATATATTCTGATGCTTGCATGGAGTAGAGTTGCAAAAAGTCGGTTTATTCCCGGGTTTATTTCCAATAGACCAGGTTTATTCCCAGGTTTATTCCCAAAAAACCGAATTATTCCAAAAAATCCCGGGTTTTTTCCAGGTTTATTCCTAAAAACCCGGTTTATTCCCGGGTTTAAACCGGGTTTTTTCTAACCTTTGCAACGCTAGCATGAAGTATTCACAACCCATACTTCAATTGTCCTCTCTAATCTTGTTAGTTATGTCTAAATTGTTGGTCTTTTTAAATAGCTCCATAGATGAATCCATACGTTATTGATTTTGTTTCAGATGTTGCATTACAAATCTTACCATCAACCATAGTCAATTACATGGTTTTCATTAAGTAATAACATGGGGCATGTCAAAAAACATTACTTTTATGGCAATCGCTGACTCTCCATCGTGCTTGAAGATTCATTTTTCCTAACATCTTATGAACAAACTTTTATTACCAGTATGGCACCAGTCTCATAAAGGAACTCCTTAAGTATTTGGAAAACTGTTCTTGGACAAATTATCCCGGGTGAATTGTATACGAGTAAATACCATTCTCTTGGTAATAATTATCTGGTCGTTATCTTCCATCCAATCAAAAGAGCGAGACTTTCGAAAAAGACAGGCTACTGTAGTTCATTTCACATGTCTTTATATTTACAGTCTGGTAGAGTGACGTGATGCTCTTTCCGTTATCAGTAATGGTACTTTCGAGCATCACGTGACTAAAGCGGTTTGTTAAAAAAAAAAAAAAAAAAAAATGGAAATTGCACGTTAAACATGAAAAATGAGTTGTGTTCGTACTATAAGTAATTCTATAAATATTCGGAACTCTAAGCATTAGCCGTTAAACTCTTATGCAGAAATGCATGAATATGAAATTTGATAGGATTATACCAAATTAAAGGTGCTCAATATGTCCACCTTTGGATACACGGCATATGTCTGTTCGGTATTCAAATTCGTCCCAAACTCTTGCGAGCATGTCTGGATACACGACTTACAAACACTGACGTGGTGGGCGAAGGAAGAACTCTAGCGCCATCTCTTGATAACTACATAAAACTTATGATTCTCCTCTTTCTATCTATACATTATTCATTTGAAACGGATGAAAATTTGAACAGTTATGATTTTTTTAAAATCGTATGATTATTTTTGAAACATGCTGTATATCTTCAATTCAGTAATATAGAAATAATAAGAAATCATCTAAAATAGGACGTAAACAACATGACAAACACAGAATCATTACCTATTATGGGATATCGTAAAAATGCGTTAAAGCAATTGAAAGCCACTTTTAAACTATTTTCATTCATTCTCTGTAACTCTTACAGATTCTGTTGTATTATTTTTTATATGATCTACAATATTTATACACAAAAAGTAATACGCAAAAATGTAGATAAACTTAAAAACTCATATGACAACTAAAAATGCACTTCCAACAAAAATCTGTAACGTAAAATAGTTTTGGTACAGTTTAATACCATAAATCTTTTGTGAGTCCCTGTAAATACTGTTAACATTTTTTATTAGCAGGAAATAATTTGAAATAAATCTCAGGAACGTATGTAAATTTCTTTACGTATGAAATAATTTAACATAATTCATCAAATAAAATTTAAAAAATACATCAAAACAATGTTATCCCATGTGTCATTATGTTACCGAATTCTTTTTTGTAGTTATGTAAATGAATAATAAACATGTTTTGCATCACATAATCTACACAATGTATACTTTAGTACACATCAGCAAATGCATATCAATTTTACCCTGATTGAAACGTTGTAACACCAAAAATGAAGGTGTGACAATTGTTTGGTGTGTTTCCATTAACCGCAACGTAACGAATATTTCGATTGAACCCTGTAATCGAACTATACATCCGATTTTCATGAAACTTGAAATTACGCGACAAAATTATGCAAAAATTATATATTATAAATTTCCAACAATTCGGCTTGGTAGTTTTGCCCTGTTATACGCAGACAACCGACGGACAGACGAACGGACTGAACGACGGCTATAGGTGCTACGTATTTACATAAATACGAACGCACCTAAAAAAAGTTACGCGTAAAGCAACACGGTAGCCTTTCCTTTTCGTTAGGGCGTTATAGAGTGCCTGACATCGCAGGTAAATGTAACAAATTAAAAAAATAAAGGACATTTTTTTCCCTCCATGAATAGTACTAATATCAATATTATATTTTTATACATTTATTTAAAACTAGTTTTTTCAATAGAAATAATTTAAAATAGAAGATATCGAAGTTTTTTATAAATTCATTTAAATTCGTGCATCTAATAAATAACACACAATAAAAAATTCGATTCTGATTTTAGTCAAACAAAATGAAATATGCATACATTTTTTATATAAAAATAACCAAATAATAAATACAGTATGCAGAGTATATTTTTAAGAGTAGTTCTGCACATAGCAAACTGAAAGCTAAATCCAAGATTCTATTTCCACCACACTTTTCAAAATCTAACTCTATTTTGCATTATTCATTTAGGTTTTTGAAATACTTTTACCTACTGAATTTTTCATATGCAAGGCTTTTATTACCATTCTAGTACCAGAAGTAGTCTTTTTGCTTAAATATGGTTTTGAATATATTTTACGACAGACATTTTGTAAATAAACACTGGAACTAATACTTTATTACGAAATTTAAATAAATATAAATTTTAAATTTTCTGCTGGGATACCACTTATAGTCTAAAGGAGTGTCATTTCCTAATGCTTATTTAATAAAAAAAAATGTAAATTGAACTGTACAAAGGTCCAAGTTATCTATTTTAAATTAAGACTGGAATAATCAAATAATGATGTGTAATGTGCAAACTAAATTTGTACTACTCTGTTTTCCCGTCGACCAAAATACTATCGCTAAATTATAAGATTAAATGCCAATAATAGATGATCGTAAATGCCAATTCAATAACATTAAATACGATACACGTATTTAAAACGTCATTAAGTGATTTTTATTTCAACTTTTTATTTGTATTTGTATAATTATTCGACTTATTATTTGTTTTTTTTTATTATTTAAAATAAAAATTACGTCAATACGTATAATTTGGCTATTAGTTTGGCGATTTGTATAATTTGACGAAATTGGTCGACGAGATAACAGAGTAGTACCCTAAATTTTTATGCAATTATTATTATTATTATTATTATTATTATTATTATTTATCAAAATACCTATTTATGCAGCAAATTTAAAACAAAATAAAATATCTGAAAGTCTTTTTCATAACCTTTATATTATTATTATTATTATAATTATTATATATATATATATGTGTGTAATAAAATAAAAAAATTGCGCCATTTTGTTCTCTAAAAAAGAATAACGGAACCTAGACTTTATTTGGAAGGAAAAAGAAAGAAAAAAAATTTGTGGTATTCAGTTAGTATTCGCGGCCTTTGAAAAACATCGATGAAGAAATTTCTTATCAAAATGATTCACTGCTCAGATGCTCAGATGTTATTTATCTTGATAATCATCAGATAGTTTCGTAGAGGTTAATTATATATAAAAAATACTGGAGACATATTTCACAAACGATGGATCTAAAATACTGGAGACATATTTCACAAACGATGGATCTAAAATGCTGGATACATATTTCACAAACGATGGATCTCAAATACTGGAGACATATTTCACAAACGATGGATTTCCCACCTGTCGATGTCAAACAATATCACAAACAAAACTTTATAAGACGATCCCTTTTCACAGCTGAAAGGTTTATTATTGTATGCACATGAAGATGTTGTTTCAAGTTACTTTCATAAGAATTTTTTTTTTCTAGCACATCTTACAACTGAACGTTTTCTCGTTCGAATGCGACGCATATTTCACAATAAAAAGATCACCCATACATAGGCGAGAGAAGGTGCACCTTCAATTTTCTTTCTCTGTGGAAAATTCCTGTTGTACATCTCTTAGCCAAACTCAGAATCGTTTAAGATGAAAATAAAAAGAAGCAGAAGTTCCAGCAATTAGTTTCGAGTTCGGCGAAATGGCGCATGCACAATCAGCGCGGTGAAGCAATTCTCAGACATAGGTCAGTTGGTAGTTGTTAAGCCACGTTAATTTACTTTTCTCAAAAGTAGTACGCCGGTTCATTTTTCATCCTGCCAGCAAATCAATGTCATACTACGACGACGATGTTCTATAATAGTGTATAAGCTCTAGTAGAATACCATGTTGGCTGTAGAATACTACTATTCATTAAGAATCAATAGCGGGATGAGCAGAGCAGTCGTTCTGGTAAGTGGATAAGCCATGGATTTGTTCTCTTAGGAGTTTCTCCAATAACAATGCAAGAAAATCAGTTTTAGTTCTTTATTATTTAGTGCAAGAACTTAAATTACTCCACAGATCACCGTTCCACACATCTATCACTACGGCCTTCGCTCACTAAACTGCAACATTCCGGCGTTCTACATTCTCGGAAAAAATGACATGGCTTCCGAGCAGTTTAAAGGAAAGATGCATTCTAACACTCCTAAAAAACCAAATGAAAAAAGAACATTTTCACGACAAAACTAGCTCCCTCCTACTCCGCGTCAATCAATTTAAAAATCCAATTAGGATTAACTCGAGTTTAAACGTCAAAAGATGATCAGCTCTGATTGGTCTAAGAAGGCGTGTCCTTGGCAGGATCTATAATTTTCCTCGCAAATAACAAGCCCTTTAACAACGCGCATTAACACCGGTCACGCGATGTTAAATAAAAAATAAAATTAAAATCCCGGGAATATTCCAGAAAGTAAAAAGGTTACGAAATACTTCCCGCCTTTTTGAGAAGCAAGCAATAATTTATTACTAAATAAAATAAGAAAAATAATTTTAGCTGTTACAAGTTTACGTTACGAAACTAAGATTGAAATATGTTCCACAAATTTTAGAATTGAAGTTAAGAGAGAACAAAATGGCGCAAAATTTTTTTATTTTATTACATATATAGATAGATAGGTAGATAAAGTTTCGATATAAAATATCTAAAAAAGCAGTTTATTATAAGAAGTTCTGGGACTAATAACACCACGTTGCGATTTTACCAATTTTTACGGCTTAGTTTTTAGATTTTTTTTCAAAGAAATATAGGAATTGATGCAGCAACTTTTTCACATGCATACATAAAAGAATATTTTAACAGATATGCATTCATAAAATGTTATAGCATGATATATTGGTCAATGCTATTTGAGATTGTTACACATCTATGTGGGTAATAATTTCATGCAAACAAAACTATAGAATAAGATGAAATAATAGCATGTAAATTATTCAATTCTAAAGATACAAACTTCTACAGCCTTAGAAATAGACAAAGTTATCTTACTTTCTATTATTTTGGATATCAAGGTGCAGTATTAATTATTTGATATTTCATACTTCTGACATGAAAAAATTAGCAGAACTTAGGACATACAAATTTCTTTTATTCTTTTTGGTTTTCAACAATGACATTAAAATATTCCAAAATTTTTTGAAAGCAAATGAAATACTCTACAAATTTATGTAATAAACCTAATACATGTATAGCTTTCAGATAACAAAATTTAACTCTAAAATATTAGATGAGTCGTTGACACTTGCGTGCTTCTTCGAGCGATAAAGTCCACAAATGGAACAAATTAATTTTTGGCAGTTGTTTGTGTTTCAGATGCCCTTCTTCGTAGAATCATTAGGTGCCTCTTCCGAATTCCTTCAAAATTACAGGTAGTATTAGCGCTTGTCATTATTACCTACACTGGCGCTGTTACGCAGGACATCTTACACAATTACGCGTCTAAATATTTGCACACATAATTATAAAATAAATAAATACACAAAGGGCATCCTTTGTAAGAAGTGCTGCATGTGACTGCCCTTCATTACTCATCAAATGTCACATCACTGACTCATTTATTGCCATATGCTTACAAGTAAATATCGGCAGAAAAAAGGCTTTTAAGACCGAAACCAAAACCAAACATTCGTAATCTTCCTATTATCCGTCGAAAAAAAATCGAAAATGAAAATGTGCGATTTTTAAAATTAATTAATAGATACATAAATATACATAAATACTAATTTATTATACGTGGTCCCAAGTTTATTAAATGTATATAATTATTAGTTAATGACACGTGTAACTCAAGTTGCTGCTCTGTGAGGCAAACCGAAACTTTTTATTTTCATATAAAATAAAATGCAATTAATTCATAAACGATAATGAAAAAGTTTCTAACTATACGAATTTCATATAGTTAGATGTATAAAAGTTTTATACATATTTTAATTTATCTTTCACAATGAATTTTCTATTTTATCGACTGTTAGACTAAAATTCTCTCAGAGGGCAATTGACACAATTCCGCAGTTTCAAATTAAATATTTTCTAATAATGTTAAGTTTGCAGCTTTTAATGGGCACGTGAAAGAGTCTTTAAAACTTAGTCATATAAGTATTGCTTCCTTTATTATTTGCACTCACGTTTTGAGTCAGTGATAACTCATAACTTTAAGCAGCGAAATCTATATAATAAATACAGAGTATCTCATTTGAGCTGGTACATATAAAATCAAACCGTAATGTTAGACATTTTGAAAAGATGAAGCGAAATTTTATTTTAATGCAGGTGGTTTCATCGGAGTTAAATACAGTTGAGTGTTGGTCCGATAAAATCTTCTACAGCGATTTCTCTGAAAATTCGCTTCGTAAAAACTCAGGTAAACGAAACCGACATCCTTTTTTTGTCGATTTTTATTTATGAGAACTTTCAGATTAATAAAGTCTAATGTTCATTATTTCAGTATAAAAATAGATTTCAGAACTAACAAATTCTAAATTTCATCACAAAAAAGTAATAAATAAATAAATCTCTATATAATAAAACCCAGTGTAACGCATAGCGCGCAAAACCGGTTTTTCCTACCAAAAACCGTCATTGGAATTAACGGTCGCGGAGGGGGGGGGATGAAAAAAATACAATTTCAAAGTGCTATAAAAAGTAATAATTATTAAAAATTATTATTTCAGTATAGTAACAGCAGACTTTTTAATTACATAATTTAATCCCAAATTTGTTAAAATTATGTTTTATGCAGAAATCTTAATTTTGTTCTGGTATACTAACCGTAAAGACAGAAGTATTTTGAACGCTATTGGTATGTTTATTGGAACATGCACGCTTTCATATTGCCAATTATTTTTATCATTTTTTTCCCCAAATTTATGTAAAAAAACACAATGCTTTCCCACCGTTCTAGGGCGAGCATCTATATAAGTAAATAAATAAGTAATAAAAGAAACGCCTACGCTTGATTCTGAACTAAGTAGCCATCATGAGTATGATCCCGGATTTTGTCATGAACATGTTTTTTTTTAATAGCATATATAGTCTTTCTTCAACAGTAACTAAACAGATATTAACGTACATCAAATAATCTTTAAATCCGCTTTCTTTCTTTCTGTCATTCTTTTGGTATTCTCAAACGAAAAGTAACAGACAGACGGTATGTTTTATTTATCTGTTAATCTGTATTTCTCAAAAAGTTTACTTCTTATTTTTAAGCGGGAAATGTATGTCAGCTTTTTAAAGGATAACAAGTTATTAGAATCTTAAGAGATTTATTTTCATAATATGTATTGTGAACTTTTTAGCGTATTTCTTGATGTCGCTAAAATGTTTTATGTTTGTTTAAAATGGGATTGCTTTAATCAAAATTTGAACGCAACAACTGGACAAGGAAAAATTTCAAACATGCCGGGTGTCCCAAAAATGACTGATTAATTTTAAAATTCAATGACAGCTATATAAAAAATTTTTGCAGGAGGGTTATGTATAATGTCAGGAGTTCTTTTACCGTAATTTTTTAGTTCGAATTTGAAACAATAGGTGGCGCTGACGGCGATTGAAGGCCAGGTGATCAGTGCTGAGTGAAGCGTCGAACTGGCCTTCATTCATAACATCAGCGCCACCTATTGTTTGAGATGCGAATTAAAATAAAAATTTACGGTAAAAAACGCCTGACATTATACATAACTCTCCTGCAATTTTTTTTTTAAATAATAAAAAAAAACAGTTTAGCCGTTTGCAAGTTATTGAATTTTAAAACCCATCAGTCATTTTTGGGACACCCGGTATATTGTTTTTATGAATGCTCGTAATAATACGTAAAATTCATCTGGTTCGTCCGTCTGGTTGTTGGCTATTTACATATAACACCGCAAAAAAAAAAAAGAAAAAAAAAAGAAAATCCTAATGAATTGGTATTTGATATATATAATCATCGCAGACTTTTATCAAATCATTATTAATTATAAGAAAATCGAATCAAAATTAAAAAAGATACGTGTTAATAAAACGTTTCTTCATAATACTGAATAAATTAATATTCAGATAGAGCTTGGTGCAATGCAATGAAATACAAATATGAATAACGTTAAAAAGTACCAAATATAGAATAAAAACAGCAGACCGGTTTCGTTAGCATTTAGCGTACTATCGTCAGTGCTAGCGGAGGTAGAAATCTACTCATATATATAGTAGATACGGAGGATTGAAGACAACCAGTCCTCTGACATCCCATTGGTTGTCTTCAATCCTCCGTCTCTACAATATATATGAACAGATTTCTTTCTCCGCTAGCACTGACGACGGTATGCTAAATGCTACCGAAACCTGTCTGCTGTTTATATGCAATATTTGGTGCTTTTTAACGTTGTTCATTTTTGTATTCCATAATAATGAATACTATCATACGTAATTAATTGCTTGATATTCCATCATGCATAATGTTTCTTGATTTTCATGATCATAATAATCTATTTAACCGCTTCCCTTATTAACCCGTATATTATACGGGCAACGCGTTTTTGCCAATCATGATTTCCCGTACCAAATACGAGCATCCATATTCCAATCATGATTTATTATTTTGAAAAAACACCAAAAAACACTGGCGATAATTAATAATTAAAATAATACACCTTGCTAAAATCACCATAAAAATAAAAACAAAGCAGTGCGCCCTTCATAGCATGCATGGTCACTGTGAGTCACTGTGGTCACATCACATCTGTGACCAAAATGCCACCATCCACTGACGTCACATTGTGACTGAGATGTGACTTTCTTAAAAATCTTTAGAAAATTACAAAAATTCTTCAAAATATGTTATTTACTTTAAAAAACACTTTTGTTACAACGTCACTTTTGTCACAGTTTCGTCACGATGTTAATGTCAAAGTAGTCACAAACGACACATTTTTCACAAATTTGTCATACCGTGACTTCACAAAGTGGTCACAATGTGACGTCACAAAGTGGTCACAATATGACGTCACAAACGAGCTCTAAAACGGCTATAATGACTTCACATTTTAGTCACTGTGACTTCACATCGACATCACGTGACGTCGCATCGACAATCCATGGTCACAAAGTCACAGTGTGACTTCACAACGACGTCGCAGTGACGTCACCATGCCTTACGGGCGCGTTTCGAGTTAAAACAATAACAGCTCGTCATCAGCTGAAGCATACATATGTCCAGACGGGGACAATGTGAGAGATAAACATATCATCATCAGTTTATCTCTGCTATTGACCCATTTTGGACATATGTAGGCTTAACCCTTTCAGGTGTGATTTTTTTTTTCAGTTTTTAGAAAAAAATACTTTTACTTTAATAGCATTAACACAAGCTTTTCAAAAAGATTAATTAGTATTTAACAAATATTTCACTGTATGAACGATAACGAATGTTATTGTTTTGTGACCTATTCAATTCATATTCATATGACAATAGGCTAAGGAAAATTTTTTGGAGAAATTTAGAAAATATGATATTACAACAAGATTTAACTTATATTACAAATTTCTTATACTTTTTGTGCTTTATAATAAACGATTCTTTCCGGAAAATAACTTTAATTTTAAATTTAAAGAGTTAAAATATGTTTAAAATACACTGCTCAAAACAATTAAAGGATATTGCAGTTTTAGGTGGATTTTGTATCTGGGAAACTTTTTAGCTGATTGATACATGGTCGACAGACATAGTAGGTTATATGAGAATAAATTACACATGTTTGGCAAAAAAAAAAATGCATTTTATTGCACATTTGTGCACAAGAGGAAAAAAACACAATTTGTGCATATGAGAAAAAAAGAATAAGAAAAAGTGTTTTTTCAAAGAAAATCGTTTTCAGTAGGGGGTATGGTTTCCACGGGCGGCCAGCAACGTTGAACACCTTTGAGGCATGGACTCAATGAGGCTATTAATGACGAGTTGGGGTATTTTGCCCCACTCTTCCAGAAGAGCTCTTTCCAGTTCTTGGAGAGTTTGTGGGGGTTGTTGGCGGCCAGAAACTCGTCTTCCTAGAGCGTCCCAAACGTGCTCGATTGGATTCATGTCTGGAGAACACGCTGGCCATTCCATTCGAACGATTCCTTCCTCGAAAAGGAAATCCTCCACCAGGTTTGCACGATGTGGCCTGCAGTTATGCTCCATTAAAATGAAGTTATCTGTGATTGCTGCAGCGTAAGGGACTACAATAGGGCTGAGGATCTCATCCCTATATCGGCGACCAGTCAGAGCTCCATCCCGAATGATGTAGAGGTCAGTGCGCCCGTCAATGGAGATGCCACCATACATCAACACTCCTCCACCGACAAATCTGACACTTTCGTGCACGAACGCAGGATTATTCCTACTGCTACGATCCCTCCAGATGAAAATATGCCTATTATCCGGATGCACAGAAAAACGGGACTCGTCAGAAAACAGAATATTGCTCCATTCATTTCTCCTCCAGTTGACATGCTCGGCTGTCCACTCCCTGCGGTCGCGACGATGCCTTGATGTTAATCTAACACATGCCATCGGTCGGCGAGCATACAGACCTACAGCATAGAGCCGATTTCGGACATTCTGAGTTGAAATCGTGGTGCCTGTAACCGAGCGAAGGTGTTGTTGGAGAAGAGTAGCGTCCATGTTTCGGTGTCTCCGAGCTGTTAACACTAAATACCTATTTTCATTGGGCGTTGTGGCACGTCTACGACCTTGCCCTGGTCTTCGGCCTGCACATCCACTCTCCAAAAAACGGTTCCAGATCCTGGAAACGACACTTTGTGACACTCCAATGGCTTTCGCTACTTCGGCTTGAGTTTGGCCCCCTTCTAACCTACCAACAATTCTCCAAGCTTCTGAATCTGTCAAATGACTTCGCTGAGACATCGTACTCATCGAAAAAAAGCAATCACTGAATGCCGATAATCCTTGTCTTCATTCTCTTTAATCCAGTTGAGAGTCAAATTTCATTCGCTGCCGCTGAAGCGACGTTTTTGACGTCGAACTCAAAATTTGCATACTCCACAGTTTGAAAACCAGAAAAATTTGCATTTGTGATTCACTTCTTCTATTTTCGGCAAAAAAAATTTCGTTTATATCTATATTTTATATAAAGCTTCAAATATCCTTTAATTGTTTTGAGCAGTGTAAAAGAACCGCAAAAGACGCGAAGAGAAATTAACAAACAATTATTGTGTTTGTTATTATTAAATACCTAAAGATAAATTAAGTCATGTACTAAATTGACAGACATAATACTAACATTATTATTTTTAAATAGAAGCAAAAGTGTTTCTTAAAACAAAATAATACTTCATTAAAATATATGTACTATTAATAGTACACCAGACCCGAAAGGGCTAAGCTGATGACAAAGTGTTTTTATTTTAGCTCGAAACACGCCCTGCTTTGTTTTTTATTTTATGGTGATTTTTACAAAGTGTATTATTTTAATTACAATTTATTATAATCACCAGTACATTTTTATTGTAAATTTTTCATTCATTAATACAAGCATTTTTCTAATTCGATTAGGCAAAAATTTCTGTTTTGAAAACCCGTTGATGAACGATTAAAAACTCTGTAAAAGACATGAAAAAACTGGTATTATTTTAAAGTTTTTTTTTATAAGTTAAGTGTTTAAGATGAAGTCATATTATTTCCGTATTATTGAATTTAATATTTATGATTGTATATAAATTTTGTATTCATGCAAGTTTGCATAAGATTGCAGCAGCTATTCTACCAAAATCTGAATATTTATAAAATTAATTATTGTACGAATACAAACTTATTTGCTACGTTTCACGTACATTTGCAAACTTGTTTCTGTATATGGTGACTAAAACTAAATCTTTTCACACTCCTTTTTAACTAGCACATAATTGGCTACAGTAAAAAATATCCGCTTTCCCATACAATTAGCGAACGAAATAAAGGGTGTTTATAAAGATAGATTAAAATTAATAACATAAATGGTTAGATATACTCAAAAAGTTTCAAGATCCTTGTCAATGATCTACCATGTGTGCCCCCTTCGTCACACGGAGAATATCAAGTCGATAGTCTGTGGATGCCGTCTTGCTTGCCGCTACCTGGCGTGAAATTGACTATCGACTTGATATTCTCCGTGCGTCGAAGGGGGCACTGGTGGAAGTTCATTGACAAGGGTCATGAAACTTTTTGAGTCTATCTAATCATTTATGTTATTACTTTTAATGTATGTTTATTATTTTATGAGTTATTAAAGATCAAAATGGGTCAGGGAATTTATAAACACCGTGTATTTGTCAGCAAATGCCCAGCAGTTCTGTAGTTTTCAAAGAAAATACGTCAGAATTTTCTTATAAGTATGATTATATCCAAATTGGTCAAAATAAGGAATTTTGAAGTAGTGATTGTGAGGGAGTGTAGAATTTTAACAAAATGCTCCTATACATTTTTTTCCGTTATCTGAAATGAGATTAGGCTCAGTGACCTTTGGCTACACTATATGGCCATTAATGACCGGACATTTGCAATTATAGACGTTTTGTTAAATATCTAGGAAAGTACGTGTGGAATTATTCTGAAACTCCAGGTGTATAAACAAAATAGTACAGATGATATATTTTCGTGAAGATGTTTTTACGAAGTCCCAATAGGGGACCGCCAACAAATTGAAAAAGAACGAAGATATTTTGGATAACCCTATCAAAATTAAAGTAGCAAAAGCTTTCAAACTTCAGATTATAATTAAGTGGCTGATTGTAGTAATCTGTGTTCATTTTTATGAGGATAGCAATCACACTTGAAGATAAATTAAGATTTTTACAAAATCAGTCCCAAATTTTGCCAAGTTTTTTACTTATAATTTGCAGATTTCTCAATAAAAAAATAATGTTCTTTTCAGAAAATATGACAAACAGTATTGTACTTAATCTTCTGTAATCAGAATTAAAAAATAATAAAAGTTGTCTGAAAAAGGAGCAGGTTTACTAAATAATGCTTCACTGCACAGGCGTGAACACAATCAAAATACAATTTATTTACATAATGAGTTAGCTACATGTATAGAGCAACTTCTATAAAAATCTCAAAAACATAGCTTGAAATTCTGAAACTTATCGTCGATATAATTCCAAAATGAAGCAAAAAATGAGGGGCAGTTTCCATATACCCATTGATTAGTATCGATATAGCATACAAAATATTTTATGCACTATTATATATGGATACAGCCCCTCATATTTCTGCCTCATTTTGAAAATAATGGATTTTGAGCTTATTCTATCGACGATAATTTTCAAAAGTTTTAAGCTATGTTTTTGAAAGTTTGCTGTACACAGTTGCTGTATACATTCACTTTTTTTTTACCATTATCTGAATTGAGATTAGCTATATCTAAGATACTTATAAATCAGCAGTAATTATTTTTTTTATATTTGCCTGTATTCAATAGCAGCGAATAAGGGAGTGATGAGAGGACCCCATCATTCTATCATCAGTATTTATGATACCACTCATTACACTGCACATCATTCTGTTAAAATATGCAAATACAATTTTAGAAATTATTCGTTTCTTTGGTATTTCACTGTACGAGGGAGAGTCCGAAAATAAGTTTTCCTTGGCGACTATGGGGATAGACGTGTGTATGAAAGACAAAAATTGTAGTGAAAGATTACAGATAAGACGAAACTTTATTTTTCTACGTAAGTTCTAAGTGAGTCGAGACAGTTCTCATACCCCTTTATATTCTTCAAATAACACTTCAGGAAAAAAAATGGACTCTGCATGCGAAAGAAGCGTCGAGCGGCTTGTGTAGAAACAGTATTGCTTTCAAAGCTCTAGTCAAACATTGCTTTCGTTGTAGTGGTCTTACTTTCGTCTAGGTCTGGATCTGTCCAACATTTGCTGACTCCCCAGACTGAATTGTCTGTAATTATTTGCCAACCATTTGTTTCGACATCACATCGGCGCATAAACTTCCACATGGTGATTATGGTTTCTGCTCCCGATACTCCACGTAAACATTCATAGCGGTCATCCACGCACTTTTCTATTTTGACCACGATTTCAAAATTCACGTTCTTTCCATATCAACCAAGAACAAAATAATGCAAAACCCTTTATATATATATGTACCAGGAATGCTTTTTGAATCTTATAAAAGGTTGTGACAAATATCTCAACTTATTCAGAACTTATATAGAAATCTAAAGTTACTTCTTATCTTTAATGTTTCATTATATATATACATATATTTGTGTTTCATACACACATCTCTCCACAGTCGCCAAGGGAAACATTTTTTCGGATTCCCTCTCGTATATTAGAGGGACCTCGTATATTGGATTATAGTTAGAAGCGGATCTTTTGGCGTGAGCGAAGTTGCTCCTTAATTACATCCATGCACGTGATACACAAGGGCTTCGAATTTTGACTTCAGAATGTTCGTAATATCTTGTACACTCACTCCAATTTCACATCGTGGTAGGTATTATGGAGGTGAAAATTACTGAGGTGTTAGTTATTTTCGTTATTTTTGACGAATGTTCTATTTACTTTGGAATACTTCTGTAATTTAATTTTATTGACAACAGAGACCTTTGTAAAAGCGTTCATAACTATGCAAAAAAGCAACACCCATGGTCGTCGTCTGATGCGTCCGTCTATCTGTCAGTCAGTGTAACTGGGCAAAAACTATCTAAGGGCAAGATTTGGATTTAATATACTACATAATTGTTGCAGAATTTCGTCGAGTCATTTGAAGTTTTATGAAAATCAAATAAAAAATTAAATGCATGTTAATAAAATATATTCATAAAACTTCATTCAATTAAGTCCTAATGTTCTTAATTAATTCAGTAATATCCCATGATAGGTCATGATTCTTTGTTGCTATGGTGATACCGTAATTGTTAAGGTGGAGTAATATTATTTACTCATTAATCAATTCAATATATAATCATGAGGATATTTGTATCCATACATTTTTACATAACGTTGCAACGACTATTGCAAAATAAACTGAAATAAAACATTCGTAAACTATATATAGCTCATATTCATAAAATTATTTATAGTTCGTGTGCACCTCATTTGCCACGTTTGATGTACAATTCATGACATGTTAAATTTATTCTTTTTATTGCATTTCATTGAGAATCGTTTATATTTTTCGTTATTTCTGTTGTTGAAAATATAAGTTTTAGAAATTGATAATTTTATTGATTTTTTAAAGCAAATACTTTAACAAAAAGCATTTTTTTAAATACACGATAATAAACCATTTATACATTATTTTTTCATACTTATGCGAAAATCATACAAATATATCTATTTCAGATAAAAGTACAGATTGATTTGAAAATAGTTTTATGTAAAAAGGATGTCAGCAATAAAAAATACAAAAGAATATCGAAGAAGAAATGAAATTTATTCCTTGCAATTTTTTATTGTTTTCTTTCAAAAAATAAAATTGAAAATGTAATGAATAAGATAGAAAGTGTATTTTAGTTCTCAGTTCATCTGTATGTTTCAGAAAGGAATGTTAGTTTACATTTTACGAAAAACAAAAATCAATACATTTTAGAAGTTATTCTTTTTACTAACATTTTAAAGTAAAACAAATACAATTTGTTTAATGCAGAGATAGACCATTCTTGTATATATTTTTGGTATTCCGAGAATTTCTCCTAAATGCCAGCAATAAAACAGCTTAATTCGTAAATAGTTTTCGTAAAAAGACAGCAAGGGTAAAGATAATAAAGAATATTAAACAAGAAATAAATTCCTTTCTCTGCAATTTTTAAAATTATTTTATCAGAAGAATAGTAATAGGCAGAAGAAACATTTTATTTAACAGTTGGTCTATGTCTTACAGAGAAAATGTTTTGTTTATTATTAATCGAGAATTTTATATCATGTTTTAAGATAGGACTGTATTTTGATTTCATAAGCTATTTATTTCCTTGATTTTGATATTGATGGCTTTTATTTTATTGATTTATTAAAAGATTTTTTTTATGTAAAAAGTCATTTAAACTAAAAACACTACTTTTTAAATTTTTGTTTAAAATCAAAGTTAGACATTCAATTTGATAATGGGAAAAGTATGTTAAATATTTAGAATTCAGAACATTTTCTTCAAATGCGAGAGTAACATAATCAGTTAATGCTTTTATCGTCATAATAATAGCAATTTTAAATTAGATATTTCCAGCTAGGTAATAGATCTTGCTTTTAATATCTACACAATCTTACTATAGTAGCATTATAGTAATTTCATATTTTTGACAAATTAAGTATTACCGTTTTTTTTAAAATCGGATATTTATCCATTAGTGTACAAAATAACTTTTTATAAAATTTCAAAATGCAAAATACAAGACATCAGTTTAATGATTTCTAAATTAAAAAAAAAAGTTAAATGTTTATTGAATGTGAAAATAAAGTGTTGAATTTTATAAACAGATGAACTAGATGTTGAATTTTATGAACAGATGAACAGATACAATTGAAACCTGAATATACGAGAAGAATATCGAAGAATATGTATTTTATGGTGTTTCAAGAAGTCTTTTTGTGTTCTATTGCAAAACACCAGTTTCCAAATTTTTTCCTGGGTAATTGAATTTTATTCCCTGCACTTTTTAAATCTTTTTCCAAAAAATAGAAATGAAAATGTAATGAATAAATTAAAAAGTGTATCTTAGTTATCAGGTCATCAGTATGTTGCAAAAAGAAATGTCAATTTACATTTTATAAAAAACAAAAATCAATAAATTTAAAGTAAAGCAAATACAATTTGTTTGATGCAGAGATAAACTACTTTGTATATCTCTTTGGTATTAGGAGAATTTCTCCTAAATGCCAGTAATAAATAGCTTATTTTATAAATTGTATTTGTAAAAAGACAGCAAGAATAAAGATAATAAAGAACATCAAACAAGAAATGAATTCCTTTCTCTGCAATTTTTAAAATTCTTTTATCAGAACCATAGTAATAGACAGAAGAAATGTTTTATTTATCAGTTCATCTACGTCTTACAGAGAAAATGTTTTGTTTAATATTAGTTGGGAATCTTATATCATCTTTTAAAAAGAGGATTATATATATTTTTTAATTCATTTCCGTGGTTTTATATTTTTAAGGCTTTTATTTAGTTGAATTACTAGAAGACTTTTTTTAATAAAAATTATTTGAAACTGAACAGACTATTTAAAAAAAATTTTTGTTTAAAAATACAAGTTACGAATTGTTAAACTTTTACTTAGCGTATTTCAGTTACAATCGTTTAACTCTTTTGTTTTATTTTTTTTTACTGAAATTATAAATTTTAGAAATTGATCATTTAATTGATTTTTAAAGAAAATATTTCAACAGAAATGAGCTTCTTTAAATGCACGATAGAAAAAACATTAATGTATTACCATTTCATATTTATGCGAAAAAACTTTCAAATATAAATATTTCAGATAAATGTACAGATTGATTTGAAAATAGTTTATGTAAAAAAAGATGTCTGTAACATAAATACTAAAGAATATCGAAAACGAAATGCATTTCAGTCCCTGCATTTTTTATTGTTTTTTTTTTCAATAAAATAGAAATGAAAATTAAATAGAAATAAAATTTCATTCAATTAAGACCTAATATTTTTAGTTAATTTAGTGATATCCCATGATAAATCATGATTAATTTTTACTATTTTGATTTCGTAATATTTGAGGTGGAGTGATATTACTTCATTAGTCAATTCAATATATAACATAAGAAAATTTGCATCCATACAATTTTGCCTTACATTGCAATAACTATTGCAAAATTATCTAAAATAAAACATTCATAAATATATATATAGCTCATATTTATAAAACTACTTATAGTTCGAATGCACCTCACTTGCCGTTTTGACGTACAGTTTATGACGTGTTAAGCTTATTCTTTTCAGTGCATTTCACTGAGTATCGTCTGTATTTTTCGTTGTTGCTGTTGTTGAAATTATACGTTTTAGAAATTGATAATTTTATTGAATTTTAAAGTAAATACTTAAACAAAAAGCAGTTCATTTAAATACATCATAATAAATCATTTATAGACTATTATTTCATACTTATGCAAAAAAACTTTCATATATATATATATTTCTGATAAATGTATAGATTGATTTGAAAATAGTTTTATATAAAAAAATGACTTCAGTAATAAAAATACTAAAGAAATGTCAATATGCATTTTATGAAAAACAAAAATCAATAAATTTGAAAAGTTTTTCTTTCTATTAACATTTTAAAGTCAAGGCAAATACAATTTCTTAAATGCAGAGGTAAACTATTTTTGAATATCTCTTTGGTATTCCGAGAATTTCGCATAAATGCGGGCAATAAAACAGCTTAAGGTGGAACAGTAGGCACAGAAAAAAAACCGGATGATAATGTAAAATCTATGGGTGCGTTCTTTTTAATTATTTCGCTAAAAATTTAATATTTTTACGTGATTTTTTTGCACACGATAGCTGAGAAGGATCCACAACCGCCCAAGTATTTACTTTTTCAGTTTTGGTTTCAGATTTAAAAAAAAAAAAATATTTTAACTTTCGAAACCGGTTTAAACTGGTTCTGAAATTGAAACTATCGTAATATAAAAAATATATAAGCAAAATCGAAAACGTAAAAACTAGGCCAGTTGTGGTTCGTCCTCAGCTATCTTGTACAAAAAAATCATGTAAAAATATTAAAATTTGAGCAAGATATTTAAAAAGAACGCTCCCATAGACTTTACATTATCATCCGGGTCTTTTTCTGTGCCTGGTGTGGGGCCTTAATTCGCAAACAATTTTCGCAAAAAAGACAGCAATGATAAAGATAATAAAGAACGTCAAACAAGAAATGATTTTTTTTCCGTGCAATTTTAAAAAAATCTTCTATCAGTAGCATAGTAACAGACAGAAGAAACATTTTATTTATCGGTATGTCTATCGGTATGTTTTATTTATCGGTATGTATATTTTGCTTAACATTAGTCGAGAATTTTATATTATCTTTTAAAAAGAGGCTATATTTTGATTTCGTAAGTGATTTATTTCCTTGATTTGAATTTTAAGGTTTTCATTTATTTGAACTTTTAGAAGATTTATATGTATATTTATATGTATATTATTTGAAACTGGATACACTATTTTTTTACACTTAATTTTGAATATTTAGTATTCAAAGCATTTTCTTTAGATGCGACAGTAACGTTATTAGTTAATATTTTATCGTCATAATAATTTTAATTTTAAATTGGATTTCCAGCAAGGTAATATGTGAATCTTGCTTTAAAAATTTGCACAATCTTAAAATAAAAGTAATATAATAATTTCATATCTTTAACAAATAGAGGGAAATTTGTTTTGTTTAAATCGTATATTTAACCAGAATATTCGTAAGACTAGTCCCAAACTAGTTATAGTTCAAAGGAACCTGATTTGCCATGCTACACGAACAAGCTACGGCTTAAATTTTTACTTACTGCATTTCATTTACAATCGTTTATCTCTCTCCTTTTACTTACCCATCATACGTAGTATGTATAGGGTAAGTCTTGCAATCGTTTATAAAATCGAAAAAAAAAATTCATTGACGGATTTACACGTTTTAGACACTGAATATTTCGAAAAAATATTTTCTGAAAAAAAAAATTGCCGTCCGTTTGTCTGTCTGTCTGTAAACGCCTTATCTCCCGAACAAATTAAGACAGACTTGAAATTTTGTATGAACTTAGTATCTAAGAATGGGACGAAGCATTTTTAATATCAGTAACCTAGATTATCCGGAACTATTTTTTTCGGAGTCTCGAAAAATACGTTCTGATGAAAGGTAAATAAAAAGTTTCGATTTTTTTTATTTTAAGGAGTGATCGTAAAAGGCAATAAAATAACAAAAAATTTTGCATAAAAAATGAAGTCAATAGAATTATTAGTTGCCGATATATCTATAATCCTGTTTTTTAAATTCTCCGATTTTTAATGACCCTGTATTTCATTCAAATTTAAATTCAAAGATATATTTTAAAAGGAAATGAGCCGCTTAATCCGACGCAATAAACTGTTAGTAAATAAGAATATTTTTGGGGGGTTATAAGGATGTTTCTTTTTCGCAATTCATTTCTACTTTAGTAGTTACGCGTGTTGTATGATGTTTCGAAATAGATTCATCAGCAACTCATTAATAGAGCATTACTATGCATAATAAAATTATATAAATACAAGTTTAAATTTTGTTTTGGAATTGCAGTGCATTTAAAAATAGTTTACAAATGTTTTATTTTCATATATTATATGTGCATTTACATGATGGGTAAGTATTATGGTGGCCCCCAACGACTAGTTTTTAATTATAAATTTTAGAAATTAATGATCCAATAGATTTTTTAAAGTAAATACTTCAACAGAGAGGAATCTCTTTAAATACATGATTATAAACCATTTATGTATTATCATTTCAGGCTTATGAAAAAAAAAATTACAAATATATCCATTTGATCAAAAATACAGGTTGATTTGAAAATAGTTTATGTAAAAAAGACGTCAGTAATAAAAATACTAAAGAATATCGAAGACAAAATGTCTTCCATTCCCTGCAATTTTTGTTAATTAAAAAAAAAAAAAAAAAAAAGAAAAAAAGAAAAGACAAAAAAGAAATGAATGAGATATAGAGTTTATTTTAGTTATTAGTTTTTCTGTTTGTTGCAGAAAGAAATGTCAATTTATTTTTTTATAGAATAGAAAAATGAATACATTTTAAAATATATTCTTTTTATTAACATTTTAAAGTAAAGCAAATACAATTTATTTAATGCAGAAATAAAACATTTCTGTATACCTTTTTGGTATTTAGAGAAATTCTCTTAAATGCGAGCAATAAAACAACTTAATTCATAAGTAGTTTTTGTAAAATGCAATGGCAAATATAATAAAGAACATCAAACAAGAAATGAATTCCTTTCTCTGCAATTTTTAAAATTCTTTTATCAGAAGCATGGTAATTGGTAAAAAAAAAAACATTTTATTTATCAGTTCGTCTACGTCTTGTAGAGCAGTTGTTTTGTTCTTTATTAATCGAGAATTTTATATCATCTTTTAAAATTGGACTACATTTTGATTTCGTAAGTAATTTATTTCCTTGTTTTTGGTTTTAAATCTTATGTTTACTTGATTTATTAGAAGATTCTTTTTTAAAAACTTCTTTGAAAGTAAACACACTATTTTTTAAATTTTTGTTTAAAATCAATGTTAGACTTTCAATTTGACAGTACGAGAAAAAAAATATATATATATGTTACAGGCCAAACCCGATTTTAGGCCAAACTAGATTGGCCCAGTCCAAACTAGTCTATCTTAATGCTTATCGGATAGACTAGTTTTTCCTAGGCCAAACTAGTCTATCCTAATGCTCATAGGATAAACTAGTTTTTCCTAGGCCAAACTAGTCTGTCCGAACGCCCATCGGATAAACTAGTTTTTCCTAGGCCAAACTAGTCTATCCGAACGCCCATCGGATAAACTAGATTTTCCTAGGCCAAACTAGTTTGGCCGAACGGTCATTAGGATGAACTAGTTGACCCTGCTATTCATTGGTTTGAACTAGTTTATCCTAGGCCGAACTAGATTGTACTAGGCCAATTCAATTTGGCGTGATTTTATTGAATCTAAAGATCGCCACGGCGCCAACTATCTAGTTTTGATCTAATTTATCCTAGGCCGATGCAATTTGACTCGCTTTTAGCTCACATACTATCAAAGCCTGAGAGCTAATGTGCTCGTAGATTCTGTGTGAGTGTATGTAACCATGTACGTATGTATGTATGTACGTACGTATGTACATACTTATGCACGTACGTACATACGTCGGACTAATATATAGCGACTAATATAACGGACTAATGGGGAATTAATATAACGCACCCAAGTGTTGGAATTAAGAATTTGGATGCGATTTAGTTCAAATCAGCCGGCTTCGCCCGCTATCGGGCCCCTTGTTTTATATAAAATCTCGAAACGGGCGTATGTTGAAGCGAATGAACCTCGAAAAGAAAAAAAACATGATGATAAATATTTAAGAAAAAAGATTCCGCATCGATATACCGCTATTTCCTAATAGTAATTTTTGTAAAAATGTTATATTCTTGTTGGAACATTTTGAAACTTACAGTTTATGAAACTTAAAGTTTTGAAACTGACAATTTATGGCATTTGATATAAATTTATAAAAAAAAAAAGTCACATTTCGGCGTGAAAGAGGGTGTGGATGCGAACAAAACCGCGAAATATAACGAAAATTCTAGCTTTTAAAGCACCCCGACCTCAAGTAACATATCTACTATTAGGTTGTTTAACGGAGTTTTATTCAGATACAGTTTTGTTAATAATAGAGTGCACTCCTTGATGTTGGAATGAGAAACTAATATAACGTGGCTTAGTTAAAACTTGCTGGCTTCGCCCGCTATCTGACTGGCCTAGGCAACGGGGTTATGGTTGGAAATTCGTTCGCTTCGTGGCTCTTTCGAAAGGGAGGATTACATTCGGTGGTGCGTACTCAGCACGCTTGCGACGATTTGAATTTCGTTCGCTTCGAAGTTCGTTCGAAAAGAAAGAGGGCATTACGTGTGCAGCACACCTGCTATAAGTTGTCGCAAACTGTAGGGATGCGGCGGAAGAACTAATGCACGAAATTTAATAAAAATTTACATTCAGGTAGTCTCTGATCTAAATTGATGCTGATTAGTTTTTGGTGCAAATCGCTCATCAAGTGGAGCTGCTGTTTTGCATTTTTTATGATTTACGCATTAGCTTTATCTTAACTAATACACGAATTTCCATTAAACATCAGATGCAGTTCGTCCATGAGATGAGTTGGTGTTGTTTCTATTTTGAAGTAAATCACTCAACATGGCCATGCTATGCTGCATTTTTAACAATTTTTACAATAGCTGTATCTCAAGAACTAATGAACGGAATTTAATATAAATTTATATTCAGATAGTCCTTGATATAAATTGATTCTGATTACATTTTCATATAAATTGTTCAAAAATCACTATTCGTCAATAGTGGCATTAAATGCGGAACATATTTTTATAAATTTATATCATGTGTCATATATTATCTTAAAGTTTCAACTAAATCAACCTAGAATTTCCGTTATATTTCCTGATTTTCTTCGCCCCCACCCCTCTTTCCCTTTCGTAATGGAACTTTTTTTACAATTTTTATCATGTGTTATAAACTATCACAAAGTTTCAAACAGTTCCAACAAGAATTTAACATTTTTACAAAAATTACTAATAGAAAATAGTGGTATTTGACGCGCCATCTTTTTTCTTAAATATTTAACATCATGTTTTATTATGTTTCTAAAAGTTTCAAATAATGGTAATATTTAATTATCAGCTAAAACCTTAAAAAGTGCTGAGATTTTAAAATATATATATATAGCGTCCTCTTACTCTACCCCCCCCCCCCATCCTAAATTTTAAGTGTCATGCTTTATTTAAGCTTTTTCTTATTTTTAAAAAGGATTCGGATATTTAGTTTCTTAATATGAACAATTTCGCCTGAAATGATGTGTGCAAAAACCAAAATCTGCTACGAATTAATAATCTTTTCATAAAACCGAAAGTCTCTATCCGATTGAAAAAAAAAAAAATCCGTTCTACATTTATATCTCAGAACCCCCCAAATTAATCAGGTAAACGCCTTATCAGAAGGAACATACATCCAAAATTTGAAACAAATCGATAAATTCTCTGTGGAAAACCTATTTTCATAAATTAAGAGTATTACCTCCCATTGCTCCTTTCTTTATACGTAAACAAAGAACACCCACAACTGATCATGGATGTACCTTATCAAAATGATATTATACCTAAAATTTTAATAAAATCTGATCATTTTGCATGGAAAACTGACTTAACTAAATTAAGGAGGTGTGTGTGTGCAAGGGGGGGGGGTGCGGATTAGCCTTTTGTTCTCCTCCCCTTATTCTTATTCAATGAACCCATGAAACTAATCAGGAAAGTTCATTATCCGGATAAATCTATGTCCAAAATTTGAAGCAAATTGGATATTTCTATCAGGAGTTATCGCATTACGTACACACGTACGTACATACGTACGTAAATTGTTACATACACATACACAGAATCTGCGAGCACATTAGCTCTCAGGCTTTAATAGTCTGTGAGCTAAAATCGCGTTAAACTGCATCGGCCTAGGATAAAATAGATCAAAATTAGAAAGTTAGCGCCGTGGCGGTCTTTAGATTAAAAAATATCACGCCAAATTGAATTGGCCTAGGACAATCTAGTTCGGCCTGGGATAAACTAGTTCAAACCAATGAATAACAGGCTAAACTAGTTTATCCTAATGACCGTTCGGCCAAACTAGTTTGGCCTAGGAAAATCTAGTTTATCCGATGGGCATTCGGATAGACTAGTTTGGCCTAGGAAAAACTAGTTTATCCGATGGGCTTTCGGATAGACTAGTTTGGCCTAGGAAAAACTAGTTTATCCGATGGGCGTTAGGATAGACTAGTTTGGCCTAGGAAAAACTAGTTTATCCGATGGGCGTTAGGATAGACTAATTTGGCCTAGGCTAATCTAGTTTGGCCTAAAATCGGGTTTGGCCTGTAACATATATAGAATAAAAAAAAAATTTCTTCAAATGCAAAAGTAACATAATTAGTTAATACTTTCATCGTCATAATAACAGTAATTTTAAATTAGATTTCCAGCTAAGTAATATATAAATATTCCTTTAAAGATCTGCACAATCTTAATATAATAGCAATATAGTCATTTCATATTTTTTACTAATAAAGTGTTATCGTTTATATTTAAATCGTATACTTAACAAATAGTATGCAAAATATCTATTTATAGAATTTCCAAATGTAAAATGTAAGACATACGTTTAATACTTTTTAAACTTGAAAAAAAAAAGTAACGTAAAAATAAATGTTTTTTTCATAAACTTTAATGCTGATTATAAGAGTTTAAAAATCAAACCATTGAAGAACCTTAAATTAAAAAAATAAATTAAGAATTAAATTACCCGTAAGGCATGGTGACATCACTGCCACGTCGTTGTGAAGTCACAATGTGACTTTTTGATCATCGATTGTCGATGTGACGTCACGTGAGTTCGATGTGAAGTCACACTGACTAAAATGTGAAGTCGTTATGGTCGTTTTAGAGCTCGTTTGTGACGTCATATTGTGACCACTTTGTGAAGTCACGGTGTGACAAATTTGTGAAAAATGTGTCGTTTGTGACTACTTTGACACTAACATAGTGACGAAACTGTGACAAAAGCAAAGTTGTGACAAATGTGTTTTTTAAAGAAAATAACATGTTTTAAAGAATTTTTGTAATTTTCTAAAGATTTTTAATAAAGTCACATCTCGGTCACAATGTGACGTCACTGAGTGGTGGCATTTTGGTCACAGATTTGATGTGACCACAGTGACTCACAGTGACGTCATTGTGACGTCACTGTGACCATGCATGCTATGAGGGTAATGGCTTAAAAACTACGAGAGAAGTGTTGTAAAAATATTAAAGAATATAATCTTATTAACATTATTTTTTTATTAATGTTTACTAAAAATTATAGTTATGGCATTCAAGTACTTAAAAGTATTTTAAAGTTAACTCACTTTCAAAGATCCCACTTTAAAATGTTTGTGCTGAGAAATTGCATATTTTAATGGTACTTACCTAAAAATGAAAAGAAATATAAAGATTTAGTACAGTAATAAATTTATATATGACAGAAAAAAGCATATGGTAAATACATAAACATATACACTGTTAAAACTACAGGTGACACATTGCACCTTTTAAGGGTGAAAGGCTTGTCTCGCGGGTGACACCCCTACGAGAGCCAGAATGGTACACTTAATAAGGGTGAAAAAATGGCACCCCTAATCCAGAGTGCCAAATAATAAAAAGAAATTATAAAACGACATTTGGCCCGCGAAAGACTGGAACTCACAACGTCTAGTTGTCAGCTCAACGCTCTAACCGTTCGGCCATTGAGCTGACCTTCAAAGTGTCCCTGAAATGTTCAAATGTCCTGAAATTCAAATTATATAAAAAGCTCGCCATAAATTAGGCATTCGAAGTTCTAAACGAAATTGGGATAGTGCATGCACGATGATAGTCTTCGGAGGGAGAAATTGCTGTTTTATACACCAGTGGCGGAAAATTGAAAGGGAAGGACAGGACACACGTTATATAGCATGTGTAAATGACTAACAAGGAAGGTCTCCTTACGGGCATACCCCGAAAAATCTGAAAAAAAATACAAGATGTTCTTCTCGTGTGGATATATACGTTTATAAAAAAAATTTCGGCGGAACCTCCATTCTGTATCCGTAAAAAAAATAATGAAAATTTCATTATTTGGAGATTTATCGCCGGTTGGCGAAGGAATGTAATTTCAAAAAATACTTTATGCCAAATACACTTCAAGATAAAAAAAGCTTCATGTTAAACTTGTTTTGATAAATTTAATTTACATAACTTTAGTTTTATAAGTTTTAATTTGTTTTAAGTATAATTTTCTTATATCAATATTTATATGTATTTATATTCAAATTTAATCAATCAAAATTTGAGATTTAAAACGAAATTCATAATTTAAATTAATTAAATTTGTTTCCTGCTCAAAGTCCAATTGAGAATTGTCGATTAGATTTTGTTGCTATGGAAACATGTGGCTTTTATTTTTGAATACGCTTAACTTTATGAAGATAATTTTTCTCATATGATTTTTTTTATCTTTGAAAACATTTTTTCCAGTGATTAATTAAATAGCTATTTCAACAAGTAATATATATATATATATATATATATATGCAATATAATATGTATATATATGTATATAATATATTAAAGTCTCTCATTGTTTATGTTTAAATTCAGTAAATACGATTAACACACATTCTAAATATCCAACAGTTTTTAGTTTCATAATAATCGTTTGCTTTTGGCGAGGAAAAGAGCTGCTCGCCAAATCGAGTGACTCTTTCGTCTTTTCACGCCAAATATTCTAAATTATTTTATTTTTTTACATAATTTCTAACGTGATTCCGCCGCTAATTTTGACTGATCCTTTATTACATACATAAGTACTTTAATTAGTATTTTTTTCATAAAATCCTAAGTATGCCCAGTATGGAGACCTTCTTTCTAAGGGGTGAAAATCTTCCAACGGTATGCATTGCGCGGCACCCTAATTAGCGTGAATCACCCAGTGAGGGATCAAATGGCACCCCAAACACATTTTCAAGCCTGCAGGTGTCAAATGGTGACTCTTTTTCACCCCTGGGCGCCAAATGCAAGTGGTTTGTGACCTTTATTTTTCAGTGTATAGGGTGACCCGTACACTAGATGATAATCTATATATAGATATATATATTACGCAATTTCAAGAGGAAATGAATTTTTATACGTACCACTAGGCATAATATTTTTGTTTAAATGTTGGTGCACCTGTTGTCACATTTTGTTTTAGCTCTAATGCTGTGAGAAACCATTTTATTATTTTTTTTTTGTTTATTAGAAAGTGTAAACGTTTACTTTTTTTTTTTTAGTTGGAGACTGGTAAGTTAGAATAACACACTTTCATCTTGCTTATTTCAACTAACATTGTTAATACTTGTTAAGTTTATTAGTAAATATTTCCGTTTTGTCAGTACATCTCATTGAACTTGAATATGTTTTGTGTTTACTCGCTTCAAACTCATATAAGCTATTTATATCTTTCCGGTATTTTCCATCATCTATCCATAAATAATTATGTATTAATAAATTACGGGTTTCATTGATCATTTCTTCCAGTAAATATCTTGTCCTTATTGAAAAGGAATAAAGCCTATATTCTTAGCTATTTCATTGGCTTGCTGTAATCTCCTATCTAAAGTCAGCATTTGTAGTCTACTCATATTGTCTAGTAAAACATTCCTGCAATACTGGTAAGGGCAAAATCACAAATGATTTAAAAAGACAAGTAATAGGAAAAATTATTGTTATCACAGCTCAAGGATGGTATTTTGAAGATTAATTTTGAAATTTTAAATTTACTTCTTTCGTTTGTTCAACCCTTTTGAAAATGGCAATAAAAAATGCTATATATTTATGATTTTAATGCTATTTATTTCTAGTAGATTTCATTTATGTCCATTAGTATTACGTGGGGTAATAGGCCTCGATTTTACAATGCAGCTATCCATATTCTGTCTTCCAAAATGTAATGTTCTTTTGAATTAAAGTTTAGACCTGTGTATATGTATTCATTTAGGTTCACTCTATCATACAGAAATTTTTAAAATTAAATTCTAATGTTTGAAAATAAAAAATATAACATTGTTCAGCCCTGTATATGTGGTATAGGATTTATATATAAAGAATTATATGCAGAAAACTAATTAAATTTAAAAGCGAATACCGAATTTTAAATCCTACTCTCCAGAATTTATTACGCAAAGACAGCACTGTAAATGATGTCTTTTGTGTAATCCAGCAAATTAATAGAAAAAAATATGAATGCTCTGTTTCAACATAATCGTATTGAAATTCAGTGATTTATATCAGTTCCAATATATTTGAAATAGCGCAATGACATTAAAATACCCTTAAAGCGTTTTTCCCCATATACCATAATGTAATCGAATTCTTTTGAGTGTCCCTGTGAATAAACCATTAATCGTACATACTTCATATAACAAAGTGCTTTGGTGATTTTAAATAAGCTTTATTAATTGCATGAAAATCCGAGTCTACTTACGAGAGTTCTACTTACGAGACAGACGGACAGACAAATTGAATTGATAAGATTTTTCAATTTTGTTGGAAAGTGCTATGAAGAAAGTAAAGAATGCCCACCAGAGCTTTTCATTTGCATTATTTTTTTTATTTGAATAGAATATATTATCGTTTAAACACAATCTTAAATAATATTTGTGAATGTAGTTGAAATTAAAATGAAACAATCAGATTCAGAAATGACGACTTTAACCTCTTAACTGGTTTGCCTTAACGCTGTTCGGGCAAGACGAATTTGCTTGTTGAATTCATTTAAGGGAGACCTGAACCCCATTGGCCAAAAATCATCAAAAGTTCAAAAAAAATTTTATCTCAGAAAACGATAAAATACATATTTGCGAATATCCATGCAAAATTTCAGAACTCGGGGACACTTGGAACAGGTAGAAAATGAGCTTTTTAAATTGTACTCACTATAGAGTTTAAAGGACTAGCGGCCATTTAAAACGTGTTTTCCTGAAAATGACTTTTTTCATATTTTGCCTAAGTTCAAAGTACTAAGGCTCAGTGGTAAATTGATTTAGAAACAAAGTGTTTATGCTTTTAGACTCTTAAAAAAAATTGCAACAAAACTAAGGAGAGATTTTTTTTTTAAATATTTCTGAAAATTTTACATAAATTGGTAAGCATGAAAATTATAACGAATTTAAGGAAATTTACCATGCCTATTTTTATGTATTTTTTTTTTAGCCGATTAAAATAGAAAATAAAAAATATCTCTCCTTAGATCTTTTCTATATACTATAACACTATTTAAGAAATTTTAGTAATACCAAAATATTGAAAATTGAATGAGGAGTAGTAATTTTAAAAAGTGTATTTTTCGACAAAAAAAAAAATCATAAAAATCCCCATAAAAAATATACTTTTTAATAAAAAGTGAATTTTTTTGCTAATTATTCCTTACAAAAAGATTCTTAAGTAGTACACCAAAATTCATTACTTTAAAATCAATAATAAAAATTTTGGGTTTTTTCTTACGGGTCTCCCTTAAAGCTTTTTGACACCACTATTATTTTAAAGAAAATTTTTATACTATTGAGAGGCGGTAATATTTAGACTAAATTTTACGAATATTTCATTTAAATAATAGTGGTCTGAATCCGCTATTTTCAATTTATTGAATGGAAAAGAATTAACCAGTTAAGGGGTTATTTTTTTATATTGTTATAGTAAAATAAGAAAATGATTAACAACAATAGAAACAAAAGAAGTTAAAAAAAAGAACATAATGTATAAGAAATAATGAAAACGATCCACTCAATTTCTATTAAATGGGCAAATATTGTTGTTCATTTTACAATAAGAAATTCCCCCTTTTTAAAGGAAATCTATAAAGAGTTTCTACTTAAATGACATCAATTGTCACTGGTTGCTTAAAAAGTAATTTGTTACAACTTTTAAAAGTGAAAAAAAATGCCGATTAATTATTTTCTGTCTTTATAAATCAAACTTAAAATAACAAATATTAAAAAAAAAATATCAAGAAGTGATTAAAAAAAAAGTAGAAAGAATATTTTCTGCCCGTTTCAAATAAATAGCATAAAAAACTTCTCAAGATTGTATTTAATAAATAAATCGTATTTAATAATAAATGAATCGTAGATAAAATGTAGATAAATAAATTCAAATAAGGTAACCAAAATCTTGCCTTTTAAGTGTTTTCTAGACATTTTGATGTTTTTATGTTTGGATGATGATAATAATAATAATAATAATAATAATAATAATAATAAACACTTGTCTCTTCTATTTATTAATTTATAGGTTTTGAAATATAAACTATGTATTTAAAGTAACAAGACCCCCATAGATTTTCCTATTAACATAGTTGTTTCAGTTTGAAAATACAATAACATTCTTAAAACATCCGTAATATGCCGACAAGCTATCCCAGACGTAGCATGGAACGGTCTATAAGTGGCATCCCGAAAAGTTGCATGAATTCTGGAACATCATATTCTAGGAGTGGAACGAAATAAACTTCATACTCTGTTGAAGTTTCTTGAAGCAATTTCATTTTCAAAATTGCAATGCAATTAAACAATTTAACAATAGGATTGTAATGCTATTCATTTATATGTTTATTTTTCTAAAAATGATTATAAAAATTTGCAAACATTTTTATCTTATTTTACATAAAAATTTGGAATATAATATCAGAAAATACATTAAGTAACATCTCCATTTTAATTAATTGGAAGAAAAAACTGAAGCTTTCCCTATTAAAATAAGATATTTCATTGTTATGTAGAAAAAAAAACTTTTTTCTTTTTTTAATAATTTCAGTTGTCAATTGTCGCTAGTAAAGTAATTTGTCACAGCTTTAAAAACAAAGCAAAATGCTCAGTTATTAATTCTTTTTTGTCTTTGTCTGTCAAACTTTAATAGAAAATATTACAAAATGTATAAATAAAAGACACAAGGAAAAAAAGAAACAAATAACAAATATTAAATGGGAAAGAGATGATTCTTTGTTCATCTGAAAAAAAGGTTATACATTTAAAAATGTTTCAGAAGTGTATTCTAATAATAAAATAAGAAATCATTTTATTGCTAGTCCAAGTTGAATAAAGTAAGCCTAGTCAAAAGTGAATTGTAACGACAACACAGGTACAAAAACCTAAATAAAGTGACGATTTTTTAAAAAATACGTTTGATAATTTTACATTCTTATATTTTTTTTAAATCAAATACGTTTTTTTCCTTATATATTTATTTTAATTATTAATCATAAATCTAGTTGAAATGGTATATAAACACGCCCAAAAGCAAATTTTTAATATAATATTTAAAGTCGTAAACACGTTTTAAAATTCATCTAAATTTCTTTTTAAGACTACAATAAAAAATTTGTAATGAATGATATACTTTATGAAAGATGTTGTGCTTTTATGACATTCTCGGCATTCACTTTATCTTAATTTTAACATATAATTGCTTTTTCTTCTTCTTTAAAATAATTATATTAATTATTATTATTTTCTTACTTATTAATCTAAAATTGTCATACATCGTTAGAATATGTAATTTGTTAAAACTTTAAAAATAATGCAAAATAATCAGTTATTAATTTTTGTTGCGTTTATGCGTCAACTTTTAGAAGGATTTAAAGAAAAGACAAAGGAAAGGAAGAAACAAATAACGGATACTAAACCACGAAAATATATTTTGTCGATTTGGAATAAAAGATACATAAAAAAGTTAAAGAAAATATTGAAGTTATAAGGATTATTAATTTATAGGTTTTAAAATATAAACTATACATTTAAAGTTTCAAGACACCCACACATTTTCCTATTAACGTAGTTGTTTTAGTTTGAAGATACAATGTTATTCTTAAAACATCCGTAATATGTGAATTTTGACACACTTTTGAGCCTTATTTAAAGTGCAAACTTCATGCCTAAAATTAAACCTCAATATTTGTGCATTAAAATTAAAAGCTGCTATATTTAATTTCTGTGATATATTTTATCAAAAAGCTCTTGCAAAATATTCTAAAAAACTCACCTTTTATGTTGAAAACTCTTTACAACTGATTCTGCCTACACATGTTTCAATTATCTTCATGAAGCAATGGTTGTTGATTGACCATTCCATTTGTTTTTATTGCTATCTAGCAATAAATGTCTGATACACATTTAAATATGAAAATAGACGGATGGGTAAAACCTTCCGTATGGTCAACCATCCCTAGTCTCTTCTATTTATTAATGTAATGTTTTAAAGTATAAACTATCCATTTAAAGTAACAAGACCTCCATAGATTTTCTTATTAACGTAGTTGTTTTAGTTTGAGGATAAAATAACATTTTTAAAACATCCGTAATATATCGAAAAGCTATCCCAGAGGTAACATGGAACGGGCTATATGTGGCATCACGAAAAGTTTCATGAATTATTATTATTATATTCTAGGAGTTATTATTATATTCTAGGAGAAGATTATATTCTAGTAGTGGAATGAAATCAACTTCATATTCTGTTGAAGTTTCTTTAAGCAATTTCATTTTCAAAATCGCGATGTAATTAGATAATTCAACGATAGCATTAGCAAACTGAACACATTGGAAAATAAAATTCCAATACTATTCATTTATATGTTTATTTTTCCAAAAATGGTTATAAAAATTTGCAAACATTATTATCTTATTTTACATAAAATTTGGAATATAATATCAGAAAATACATTAACTAAAATCGCCATTTTAATTAATTGGAAGAAAAAGATGAAGCTGCTCCTATTAAAATAAGATATTTTATTCTTATGCAGAAAAAATACTTTTTTTCTTTTTTTAATAATTTCAGTTGTCAATTGTCGCTAGTAAAGTAATTTGTCACAGCATTAAAAATAAAGCAAAATTCTCAGTTATTAATTCTTTTTTGTATTTATGTGTCAAACTTTAATAGCAAATATTACAAAAAGTATAAATAAAAGACACAAGGAAAAAAGAAGAAAAAACAAATATTAAATGCTAAAGAGATTCTTTGTTCATCTGAAAAAAAGTTATATATTTAAAAATGTTTTAGAAGTGTATTTTAATAAAAAATAAAAAAATCATTTTATTGCTAGTCCAAGTTGAATAAAGTAAATCTAGTCAAAAGTGAGTTGTAAAAAGAGTGCTGGTACAAAAACCTAAATAAAATGAAGATTTTTTAAAAAATTCTTTTGACAATTTTGCATTCTTATATTTTTAAAAAATCAAATATGTTTTATTTCCTTATAAATTTATTTTAAATATTATGCATAAATCTAGTTGAAATGGAATATAAACACTTCCAAAAGCAAATTTTTAATATAATATTTAACATTGTAAATCCGTTAAAGAATTCATCTACATTTCTTTTTAAGAATACAGTAAAAAATATGTAATACATGATATACTTTATGAAAGATATCGTACTTTTAGAACAGTCTTGAGACTCATTTTATATTAACTTTTTAACATGTAATTCCTTTTTTTTCTTCTTTAAAATAAAAACATTAATTATTAATTTTTTCTGACTTAATAATCTAAAATTGTAACACATTGTTAGAATAAGTAATTTGTTTAAACTATCAAAATAATCATTTATTAGTTTTTGTTGCGTTTATGCGTCAAACACAAGAGCGATTTAAAGAAAAGACAAAAGAAAAGAAAAGCCAAATAACGGATACTAAACAATGAAAATATTTTCTGTCCATCTGAAATAAGAGCTACCGTATTTACTCGTATATACCACGCACGCATGTATAACGCGCAACCCATACTTTACAAGAAAAAATGGCGATTTTTTAAAATCTCGTATATAACACGCACCATAAATTTGATATGCAAATGAATAAATAACTAAATAATTTTCAGTAAAGACAACATTAGATCAGGCAGAAACAAACATTAGATCAGGCAGAAACAAACATTACATTAGGCAGAAAACAAGGCGAAAATACATTTTTAGATTTCGGGTAGGGACAGAATGACGGCATTGAGAATCTCTAATTAGCGATTAAATAATGTTACTAACTCTATTATATAAAAAAGTACAAGGAGTGGAAAAAAGATGCAGTATTACTTCAATTAAGTAAGATTTTCCGAGCGATTATGTCTTCTTCGAATACATTTCATGATTCATATGTGTATAGTGTGATTACATCCGGCAGTAAAAAATTATTCGGTGTATAACGCGCACCTAGGATTTTTGCCTTAATTGTTTGAAAAAAATTGCGCGTTATACGCGAGTAAATACGGTATATAAAAAGGTTAAAGAAAGTATTGAAGTTATAAAAGAAAAATCAATTTTATTGTTAAGAGATATATGTTTGGGGATATAATAACATTAAAACAGCAGTAATGTGGCGAAAATCTGTCCCATACGTGACATGGAAAAGACCATAATCGGCATCCTGAAAAGTTGGATGAATTCAGTTCCCGAAGTAGAACAAAATCAACTTCATATTCTGTTGAAGTTTCTTGAAGTACTTTCATCGTTAAATTAGGGATGTACTATGAAAACTCAGCAATAGGATTACAAAAATTGAACACACTGGAAAATAAAATTTTAATACTATTTATTTTTAAGACTATTATTTTTTTTCTGTTTATCTGTCAAACTTTAGTAGAAAATATTACAAAAACTATAAATAAAAGACAGTAACTAATAAAATAAACAAATAACAAGTATTAAATAGGAAAAGATTGTCCGTTCACTATATATATATATATATATATATATATATATATATATATACAGTATTCTCGCTGTCACTCGCTAATGTGCCAAATTGCGACTAAATTTTTCATTTGGCGAGTAAACAAGGGATTAGATTCGCCAAATTGCTAGTACTGAATTTTTGCTTTCTCTTTCTTTCTTTTTCGTTTTTCATACATATGCATATATATTTAATATATAAATATTTTTAATATATTTGTAGCGGATAGTTGAAATTAGATTAATAATAATAGCTGTCACAGTTATAAAAACTTGGGTTATTTTAGAACATATTGAAAAAAGGGAATACATTAAAGAATTAAAGGATTTTTTTTTCTTTTTTCTTTTCTTTTTTTTGTGCTACACGGCGAATATATTTTGCTAATTCTTTTTTCATTTGGCGAATGTTTTTTTATTTTTAATTAGCCAAATTACTAACGTTGGTCAAATGTCAGCGAGAACACTGTATATATATATATAAATATATATACAAACATTTAAAAATGTTTCAAAAGTGTATTCGAATATTTTTAATCATTATATTGCTACTCCAAGCTTGAATGTAGTAAACATAGTCTAAAGTGAATTGTAACAGAATGCAGGTACAAAAACATAAATAAGATGACATTAAAAAAATACTTTTCACAATTGCATTATTATATTTTTAAATGGCAATTTTTTAATCAAATTTATTTTAAATGTTATGCATAAATCCAGTTAAAATGTAAACACTTCCAAAAACAAATTTTAAATATAATATTTCATGTCGTAAATACGTTTAAGAAATCATCTAAATTTCTTTTTAAGAGCAAAATAAGAAATATGTAATGCATGATATCATTTAGAAACATGTTGTACTTTTAGTACATTTTCGGGATTCGTTTTATAGTAAATTTTCATCATATAATTCATATTTCTTTGTTCTGTAAAATAATAATAATAATTATTATTATTATTATTCCTTTTCTACTAATCTAAAATTCTCACACATTGTTAAGAAAAAAAAATAAATATTTTACAATTTTAAAAATGATGAAAAATAGTTATTATTTTTTGCTGTCTTTATGCGTGAAATGTAAAAAAGATTAAAAAAAAGAAGTGACAAATAACGGATAATAAATGGCGAAAATATTTTCGGTCGATCTGGAATAAGAGATACATAAAAAAAAGTCAAAGAAATGTATTGAAACATTAAAAATAAAAATCATTTTTATTTTTAAGGGGGGGGGGGGCTACCTCAGTCAACTGAAATGAGACACGCGCTAATGCTAATCTTAATGAACTTTTTTTAGATATATCATTTGCATTTTAATATTAAATAAAAATCTCTTTTTTTTTTGCATTGGATAGTTGAAATTGATCTGCCCTTTTTGGGTAGAGTTCTGTATCCTGTTTTGGTTGGTGCAGTTAGCGAAAGAATCCAAACTGACGACAAAAGATGGGCATTGCATCGAACTTATTGCTTCAAAGTGACAGTAAAACATTTTTAAAAGTATTTATAAACATACATTTTTATGTTATAAACGTTACATTTGTGTCTTATTAGGATGAGCGAAGCGAATCCTCTACTAGTCCACTCAAATTACAATTTGTCGTACGCTTTACAAAAAAACTATTCAATATTTTAACTTCAAATTAAACACAAAAATAAATTATGATCTGTAGATTTGCAGAATATAATTTTTTTACAGTAAAACGTTAAAAAAATTATTATTTTAATTAATTTATTTTACATGCATTTCCAATACGGAAGCATTTTAGCAAATAAATAAAAAATGAAAAGCGTATATTTTCAGAAAAAAAAGTTTAAATCATGGAGTAAATAATTATAGATAGAATCATGATTAATTTATTAAATACTAGGGGGGCCCCGCCCCCCTGCTCGCTATGCTCGCCAACCCTCCGCGTAATCGCTTCGCGATTCCAAATTATTGGCTACCCCTGCTTGCTGCGCTCGCCAATATCCCATGGTATGAATAAGCAGTTGCAGACCTTTCAAATGATGTGTCACACGACTGGTGTTGTAAAGAAATTAAAAATGTGCCCTCCTGGAGGGCAGAGGGGGAGGCGACACAAAATACATCCATAATATGAATAAGCAGCTGCAGACCTTTCAAATGATGTGTCACACAATTGGTATTGTAAAGAAATTACAAAATGCGCCCCCTCTGAGGGCAGAGGGTGGGGGGTTACACACAAGCTATCCATAATATGAATAAGCAGTTGCAGACCTCTCAAATGATGTGTCACACAATTGGTGTTGTAAAGAAATTAAAAATGTGCCCCCCTGGGGGGCAGAGTGGGGGATGACACACAACACATCCATAATATGAATAAGCAGTTGCAGACCTTTCAAATGATGTGTCACACAACTGGTGTTGTAAAGATATTAAAAATGTGACCCTCCCTGTGGAGAGCAGAGTGTGGGGGTGACACACAAGACATCCATAATATGAATAAGCATATGCAGACCTTTCAAATCTTGTGTAACACGACTGGTGTTGTAAAGAAATTAAAAATGTGTTCCCCCTGGGGAGCAGAATGGGGGATAACACACAAGACATCCTTTAAATGAATAAGCAGTTGCAAACCTCTCAAATGATGTATCAAACGACTGATGTTGTAAATAAATTAAAAATTTGGCGAAATATTACAGTTATCGCCAAGTTGGCGTCACATTTGACAACTAATTTTGGTCGCCAAATTTGGCGGTATATCGCCAAGTTGGCGACAAACTTGGCGATTGTTGGCGATGGTAACCTTTCCTCTCTTTATGGTAACCCATATGGCGATGCATAGACGGAACTCTTTCCTGATTGGTCTATTCGACTCATGGAAGGAGTGGACAACCCGGATTCGTTAGTTCTGGAAATCTTCCACATCAGCATCATTCCAGGAGTCATTCCTTTTAAGGCTAGTTTTTTTTTTACTATAGAAGGAAAACATGTTTTCATTATCCCGCAAAATCGTTTGCACAGATGACACTTAAACATTTTAAAAGAATTGTATTAGGGATTTTTTTTTTTTTTTTTTTTTTTTTTGTAAACTGGCAACAAAATAATTGTAAACAAATAAAATTAATTCTTAAATTTGTTATATAAATGAAAAATTAAAAGATCTGCGTGAAGTTGTTGGTTCAAGCTCTTTATAAATATTTTTGCGAAGGTCGTATTGTGGCTAAATAATATCGACTCATTAATCAGAAGGATTTTATAGAAAAAAAAGACTTTAATAAGTTCGCAAACACAACAATAATTATTCGTGAAAACGTCACTGCGAGAATGAGAGAGCGCTTCGTTAAAAGGTAATTGCCATTCGCAGAAAGTAAACAGTTCTCCCACGCGGAGAGAATTACAGCAATTCTCATACGCTAACATGTATAAAAATGAAGAAATTAAAATAAAATGTTTTACAGTTGAAAATTCATAGTATCAACGAAAACAGATTTCAAATGTTTTTTCCAGAAAATAGGATTTTGAAGAAGTAACTTTCTTCAAGCTTTCTTCAAATATATTATTCTAAAATAGCTATCAAAGATTATCGGATGTTGATTACAAAGATTGGAAACATGCATATTCTCTCTCTCTCTCCATCTCATCCTCTGTGAGATCGAATTTGTAGTGTATATAACATGCATATTTCAAACAATTAAAAAACACCAGTGGCTACTTGAAATTGTAAAAACATCTTTAAAAGAGCTTTTAGTTGAAAATTAAAAAAAAATTTGTAAAAGTTTGCTTCGAAAATATCTTATGCCAGTCTTACATCATAAGTAAAAAATTAAAATGCGACAAAACATAAAATAACGTTTTTGTATAATAAAGATGCAAAAATAATAATAAAAAAAATATTGTTACTTTCAAATATCTGTTTTATAAAATAATGCTTCGCGAATCCAAACAAAGCATGGCTTTTGCTAGTATATATATATGTGTGTGTGTGTATATAATATATATATATATATATAATGTACAAATATATGTAAAAATGTATATTAATACACATATAAATAAATTTTCATAATTTTACATATTTCATATTAGTATGTTATTTTCATGCATGCGAATTTAAAACATAGCATTGTATTTTAGAGATACATCTTGGGAAGAGAGACATACTTTGTTCGCGAAATTGGCGAATGAATGCAAAATGGCTCCATAAAGCTACTTTATTTTGTTATGAAATTTTACAAGATGGCGGAAAAACATATTCATTGACATTTAAAAAATCTTTACTTACAATGGGTTTCATAACGATATGAACACCTAGTAATTTTGTGATATCTTGGCAAAAAATCATAAATAATTATCAGAAAACTCCATTCTTGAAAAAAATACAGTAATTTTATACAATAGATAGCTGTAAAAGAAATATCAAATTTTAAAAATATTGAGAATATAAATTATCTAAAAAATGGTGTTGCAAAATGATATGAACATTGATCGATATCATGTCTAAATGGGCATGGAAACTGTACAGGAATATTGAATACTATAACGAGAAGAAGAAACCGAAATATTCAAATTAGTTTAACCCATAAAGATATTTCGGAAACAAGGAAATTTCCAAACCTGATCGCAAAATGAGTTTTACAAGTATGGGTCGTAAAAACATTTTAAGTGATTTTGTAAAAGGGTAAATTGTGGCTTTTAAGGATCAAGAACTTTCGGCCAGAGTGCAAAAAAATGTAAAAGGTCTCCAGGTGTAATGATTAATTTTATTTGATTTTAAAAGAAGATTATGGATCATAGAAGTCTCTGGGACAACGGCCAAAGCTGTCAAAAAAGGGGAAAAAGAGCCATTATAAAAAGAATGAACAATGAGAAAACAACTTTAGGCGAGTTTTCAAGAGATCCACTGATAGTAGTGTCAAAAAATAGCTTGTCCTGCTCAGAAAAGCGCTCTAAGATAATGAAGTGCAAGAAAAGAAAGCCCCAATCATATATGACTAAAACTCACTAGCAAAATCGCCTCCATTGGACAAAACATCACATGTGCTTGAAGTTAGAATATGGAAGAGTAATATTTTCCGATGAAAAACAATTGAATGGTCCTGACGGTTTTTCTTACAACTGGTACAATCTGCACAAGAAACTAGAAGTGTTTTCAAAACAACAAAAAGGTGGAGGTTCATTCATAGTTTTGTCTGCGTTTGGATTTCATTGTAAGATCAAAGTTGAATTTTTCTTTAAAAGAACAAGTGCATGAACTTACTAAGATTTACTTGAAGAAACTTTCTGCCATTTGCTGTGGAAATTGGTAGATCTCTGTGGATGTAACAAGAAGATAATGCATCCATACTGACGGCAAACAGCATTGGGGAATGATTTCTAAATAATGGTGTACATGTAATTTCCTGACCACCTGATTCTCTCGATTTTCATTCAATGGAAAATGTATGGAGCCTACTGGTTATCGTTGCTTATGGAAAACAATAGGTCATAATTTCAGGAATAAAAGCTACTATCATCTTCCATTGAAATGAAATCGAACAAAATCTATTAAAAGGCTCGGTCCACTGCATGTCTAATCATGTTTTACATTAATTAAAAGCTCTGATACATACACTGGATATTAATCTATATTTTTGGGCTAATGTTCAAATCATTATGAAAAAGCTGAAAATGAAAAAATGCAGATTATGTATAAATGTTATGCATAAATCTCTGTTTCAATTACATCTTCCCATAAAATAAAACCATTTGATCTACTTCTTACAATGATTCTACTTCAGTTCGTTTTGTAACATTTTCTTCTTTTTTTTACGGTTAAAAAACTGGGTGTTCATATCGTTTTGAAACTCTGTGCATTAAATAAACGTTATGTATATGTCACATGCTAAAACTACAAATATGTTGTATATATATATGGCGATTGTATAATGAAAGTTTTTTCTCTTTGCTAATTTCATTATTATTGGTTTAATATATGTCTAGTATTTTTGAATTACATTGAATTACATTTTGCATTTACGATTAATAGGGTAATTTAGAAATCCTTTTTAGGTTTATCCTGACTTCTAATCAGAAATTAATCGTAATTGTTCCAATTTTGCCAACTCTTCTTGTCTTGTTTCAGTTTTTTATTTTATGGGTTATTCTATATTCATTATAGAAGTTAAATAGTAGTATTGTATTATGGTTTTATACACACACAAATATATATATACCTATAGAAATATACGAGAACATGATTTTATATGGAGTGATATACACATATAAATACGTTATATATGTAATAAATATAATTCGACGAAATAACTATGTTGCATAAACTCTAGGAATCCGCAGCAGCACGAGCAGAGTAGTCGCTCCGACAGTTGGCGAGCAGTGGAAGAATTTCATTGGGGTATTTCCCCATTATAAAAACAAACACCATCAGTCTTCAAGTTCTTTATTTATGAACTCATAAAATAGGTAAGCTCTTCCCCGCAATCACCTTAGCACACATCGACACTAGAACCTTCGTTATCCAGTCCACATCATCAGATATTCTAATTTAGCGTGGAAATAAAACGGGCGTCTTGATAGTTTAAAAGTCAATTGCATTCTAACGCTCCTCAAAAACCAAATGAACCCCATTTTCACGACAAAACTAGCTCCCTCCTACTCCGCTTCAATCATTTTAAAAATCCAATTAGGATTAACTCGAGTCTCAACGTAAAAAAATGATCAGCCCTGATTGGTTTAAGGAGGCGTGTCCTCGGCAGGATCTATATTTTTTCTCGCAAATACCAAGCCCTTTAACAACGCGCATTAATGCCGGTCACGCGATGTTAAATAAAAAATAAAATTAAAATCCCAGGAATATTCCAGAAAGTAAAAAGGTTACGAAATACCTCCCGCTTTTTTGAGAAGCAAGCAATAATTTTTTAATAAATAAAATAAGAAAAAATTTTTAGCTGTTACAAGTTAATACATTACGAAACTAAGATTGAAATATGTTCCACAAATTTAGAATTGAAGCTAAGCGAGAACAAAATGGCGCATTTTTTTTTATTTTATTACATATATATACACCAATAAGTAAACATTATATACTTATATGTATTTTACGCAGAGCCACATGACAAACACACAGACGGATGAACGGATTGAGCAACTATAGATGCTAGGTTTTTACATAATTACGAGCGCACCTAATAAAGCAAAATATTCAATTATTAATTTTTAGTTGTCTTTATCTGCCAAAATTTAATAGCAAATATTAAAAAATATACAAAGACAAGAAAAAACAAGTGATGAATAATGATAATATTAAATAACGAAAGGATTTTTAGTTCATTTGGAATAACAAATATATTTTTAAAATGTTTCAGAAATGTATTCAAGAAATAAAAGTAGAAATCATCTTTATTGTTAAATTGAAATTTAAATGAAACAAACACAATTTAAAGTGAGTTGTCATGACAATGCAAATATGTAAACGCAAATAAGCTAACTAATCTATTTATTATTACCTATGTCTTTAATACTTTACAGAATTTTACCTTCCTTTCTGTTCAAATAACTAATATTTATTTTTCTTTATAAAATGATGAAATATTATGCATAAATCTTGTGGAAATGAAAGTAAACACTTCCATCAGAAAGGCACATTCCAAGTAAAATATTTACTGTCGTAAATATACTGTGAAAGAAATCCGTTAAATTTACGGAGCAGCAATTTTGCAGTTTTTTCCATAAAAAATGCACTAAAATTAGATGTAATAAAAAAATACATCTTATTTTACTGCAATTTTTACGGCAAAAACTGCTGGCAACATTGCTGCCAGCAGTTTTTGCCGTAAATTTAACGAATTTTGTTTTTTATTGTACGATAAAGCAAGTAAATTTCATTTGAAATCATAATTGTAAAATTTATAATCCGTGATATCTTTTATGAAACATGTCTTACTTTTTAAAACGTTCTTCTAATTCATTTTATATCGAAATTTTATAAGGTAATTATTTGGTTGTTGTTTTGTATAAACTTTGAATCCTCATATAAGGAAAATATTTAAATAACACTTCCATTTTAATTAACTGGATGAACAAGGTTCCTAATAAAATAATATACGTCATTGTTAAGTAAAAAAAACTGAAACCATTGTTTTTTCTTTCTTAAAAATTTCAGTTGTCACAAGTTGCTAAAGAAATCAATAGTATAGTGAATTTGCTACAAAATAAAAAATAATGAAAAATGTTCAGTTATTAATTTTTTGCTTTCTTTACCAGTAAAACATTTAAGGGTGTATTCGAAAAAACGCTTTTCCACCTTCAACAGCTCGAAATTTTCCGATACAATTTCAGGCACATTTTTAAAAGTAGAAACATGAAACTTGCTGAGGGGATTCTTGAAGGGACGTATGAGGTGCCGTGTGATGTCTTTTTACGCTCAATTCATTAGAATTTGAGTTATAAACAATTACCTTATCAGTATGACCCATTTTTTAGTTCACAGATCTCCCGCTAGTGAAGAATCGGTTCGAAATGCCGTATTTGATTGCTTTTTTTTTTGCAATTTTTTCTGCATTTATTAAAAAATCGACAATCACGGCACCTATTGTACTTTTGAAATAAGAGATTTTGAAAGTTTGGTGTATTTGAGAGCAAAAATGAATTCAAAAATTAATCGGAAAATAAGCAGTTTTAATCGAAATACACCCTTAAAGCAAATAATAATACTTTTAAGAAAAATACTTAAAATAATAATAGAATTATAATAGAAAACGAAATACGTTTAAGAAAATAACTAAATTTCATTTAAAATCATAATTTAAAACAAGTCGAATGCGGCAATCCCAAAACTTTCTTCTATTACATACACATTAATACTTACAGAAAATTGAAACGTAGCATCGTCACTGGTTAGGTAATTTATACCAAAATATAATCTGTAACAACTCATTTAAAGTTCTAACTGTGTCGAAAATTTATGAAAATCAGTATATTAGCACTTAAAACAAAATCATCATTGAAACTGTAAAAAAAACTAGATAGAAGTGCCTCCTGTTGAACGATTTTCTCCAAAAACTAAGAAATACTAATTTATATCTGGCACTAACTGAATTGGAAGTTTGGTGAAAATCCGTGCGTTAATTTTTGAGATAGTACTATTGCGACAATCATGAATATTGACAAAAATTAGCACCATGTCTTAGACGATTTACACCAAAGAGTAATCAAAATTATATTTTTTCAAAGACTAACGGAATTTGAAGTTTTATAAAAACCCGTCCATTAGTTCTTAAGATATAGCTTTTGTGAAAATCAAGAAGAAGGCAGCATAGTAGTGCCACCTGATGGGCGATTTATGTAAAAAACTATTCATATCCCGTTTAAATAAAGGTTCAATTGAATCTAAAGTTTTATGAAATTCCGTGCATCAGATCTTGAGATAAGGAGCCCACAAAATTTATGTCACATACATACCGACCGATCGACAGGCAGACTCACGCAGTCATATATTCTGTAAAAACATACTTTTTGGGAATCTCTGGCCCCTATAACGTGTAAATCTGTAAAAAACTGGATTTCGAAAACTGCATACAGCGAATAGTGCATGATATCTTTTATGAAAAATGTCTCCCTTTTGTAGAACTTTCCACGAAGTCATTTTATATTAAATTTAAAACCCATAATTACTTGGATGCCATTTTGTATAAACTTTGAAACATATTATAGGTAAACTCTGTAAATAACACTTCATTTTAATTAATTAGATAAAAAAGGAAAATAAGTTTGTTCCTATTAAATTAAGATATTTCATTGTTTTGTAAAAAGCAACTTCAGTCATTATTTTTTCTGAATAATCTTAGTTGTCAAACGGAAACAGAAAATTGATTCTTTACTACTTAAAAAAAAAGCAAATTTTTCAGTTATTAATTTTCTGCTGACTTTATATGTCTAAACTTAATAGCAAATATCAGAAAAAAGGGGATAAAGAAAAGGAAAAATAAATTGCTGGTAGTAAAGGGGGCAGATTTTTTTTAGTCCATTTAAAATAAGAAACATATTTAAAAATGCCTTAAAATATATTCAAGGAATAAAAATAGAAATAATTTTTTGTGTTAAATCGAAATTTGAATGAAAAAGCACGATTTAAAGTGTGTTCGCATGACGGTGCAGATATGTAAACACAAATAAACTAACTTATGTTTTTATTATTTTCTCTTAAAAAATAACTAAATAAAAATATTTTTTAGAATTTTACCTTCTTTTCTTTTCAAATAACTAATACTTTTTTCCTATATGAAAATGTTAAAATAACCTTCTTATTAAAATTAAATCTTGTTAAAATTGAATGTAAACAAGTACATAAGGCAGACAGATTCCAAATATAATATTTAACGTCGTAAATGCGTTGAAGAAAACAACTAAATTTCTTTTTTTATGATAATTATTAGATAAAATATAATGCATGATATCTTTTTGAAAGAAGTCTTGTTTTATAGAACATTTTTTTAAGTCATTTTCAATTAAATTGCAAATCTATAATTATTTGGATGCCATTTTGTAAAAACTTTGAAACATACTATAGAAAAAAACCTTTATATAACACTTTCATTTTAATTAACTCGAGAAACAAGGAAATAAATTTTGTTACTTTTTAAATAAGATGTTTCATTTTTCTGTAAAAAAAACAACTTTATTCATTTTTTATTCTAATCAATTTTAGTTGTCACACATTACTGGAAAAGTGACTTCTTGCAACTTTTAAAATGAAGCAAAATATTCAGTTAATAATTTTTTGATGTCTTTATGTGTCTAATTTTGATAACAAAAATTAAAAAAAGGGCATAAAGATAAGACAAAAATAAAGGAAAAACAAATAAAGAAGAGTAAAAGGCGAAGATCGTTTTAATCCATTTGACATAAGAAAGGCATTGTGTTAAAAAAACAATAAATCTTTTATAATCATTACGTAGCGTACGTAAGTACAGAGTCATATATTACGTACGCCATGAATTAAACATTAATATTCCTAGACCAATCATTAAAAAAATAATGCGGACATTACAGGGCTCATTTTCTACCGCAAACAACAATCACTTTTCAAATTATTCAAAAAGAAAAAAAAAAATCTTATAAAACTTTTTTCTTATAATCTCAATTTCACAGGTTCCTAAAAAGGTAATTTATTATGGCTTTAAAAATTAAAGGAAAATATTAAGATATTAATTTTTTATCATCCTTATCTGTCAAACTTTAATTGAAAATATTATCAATAGCATTTAAAGAAAAAGACAAAAGTATCTGAGAGACAAATAACTGATATTAAAAAAATAAAAGATTTCCGGTCCATTTGCAAACAGAGATACATTTAAAAATCGTCTTAGAAAATATTCAAGTAATAAGAAAAGAAATTATTTCTATTGTTAAATCAAAATTTGAATAAAGCAAGTACGATAGGTGTCATGATAGTGCAGAAATGTAAACGCAAATAAACTAACCAATCTTTTTAACCTTTTCTTTGTTTAAAAAAAATACTTTTTGAGAAGTTTACTTTCTTTTCTTTTCAAATAGCTAATGTATTTTTTTCTTTATAAAAATGATAAAATATAACGCATAAATCTTGTAAAAATAGAATGTAAATGATTTCATCAGCAGACAAATTTCAAATATAATACTTATCGTCGTAAATGCGTCGGAGAAAACAATAAAATTTCATTTTAAATCGTATTTAAAAAAATATATACATTTCACAATTTCTTTTATGAAATATGTCTTATGTTTTATAATGTTTTTTTGATATCATTTTGTATTAAATTTTAAACATATAATTATTTGAATGCCATTTTGTATAAACTTTGAAATATACTATTAAAATAAATCTTTATATCACGCTTCTGTTATAATTAAGTGGAGAAACGAAGAGAAGAATTTTCTTCCTACTAAAATAAGATATTTAATTGTTCTGTAAAAAACCAACTTTATTCATTATTTTTTCTTAGTATTCTAAATTGTCACACGTTACTAGAAAAATTATTTGTTACAACTTTAAAAATGAAGCAAAGTATTCAATTATTAATTTTCTGATGTCTTTATGTGTCTAACTTTGATAACAAAAATTAAAAAAAGGCATAAAGAAAATATAAAAATAAAGGAGGAACAAATAACGGACAGTAAAAGGCGAAGATCGTATCCATTTGAAATAAGAAAGGCATTTGTAAAATGTCTTAGAAGATATTTAAGTAATAAAAGTAGAAATATTTTCTTATTGTTAAATCGAAATTGGAATAAAGCAAGTACGATGAATTGTCTTGAGGGTGCAGATATGCAAACACAAATAAACTAACCAATATCTTTATTCTTTTCTCTTTTTTAAAAATACTTTTGAGAATTTTACCTTCTTTTCTTTTCAAAAGAAGGAATATTATCTTTTTTTTATAAAAATGGTAAAATAATACACATAAATCTTGTTGAAATAGAATGTAAATACTTCACTCAGAAAGACAAATTTCAAATATGATATTTAATGTTGTAAATACGTTTAAATAAACAACTAGATTTCCTTTTAAATCATATTTCTTAAAAAGCAGAATGCATAATATATTTTATGAATGATGTTTTGCTTTTTAGAACATTTTTCGAAATCATTTTATATTACATTTTAAACCTATAATTATTCGGATGTCATTTTGTATAAACTTTGAAACATATTATGGGAAAAATCTTTGTATAACATTTCCATTTTAATTAAATGGAGAAATATTAAAATAAGATATTTGTTCTGTAGAAAAAAGAACCATTTTAATTATTAATATTTTAGATCTTAGTTGTCACATGTTACTAGAAAAATGATTTGTATAACTTTAAAGGTAAAGCAAAATATTCAGTTATTAATTTCTGCTGTCTTACTTTAATAGCAAATACAGTAGAACCTCGATCCATCGTTTTTCAAGGGGTTAGGGAAAAAAAACGATGAATGCGCATTAACTTCAAAACGCGAAAGAGCGTACTTTGTGCTTATATATAACTAAATAAATAAACAACGTTAAGGAGCACAAATATTGTAAAATAAAAGATGTTAAAAGACGTTTTACACTTTTATAGCACTGATGATGGGACTTTAGAAGTCCCGAAACGGCTGTATGCTTTTAACATCTTTTATTTTACAATATTTGTGCTCCTTAACGTTGTTTATTTATTTAGTTATGCATATAATATACTAATAAATACTAATTTATTCCTTACTAAACTGTAAAAGAAATAAATCGAAGTTAAATTGATATATATATATTTTTAAAACAATAATTTTGTATGGTTTTTCATTTTTTTTAAATGAAAAAATAAGTTTTCAAGGTTTCGAACATTTTTTGTGGTTCATTTTCTGTAATTTTTGTATGCATATGTAAGAATGCATACAGATTCAAAGCCATAACTGCATTAGACAGATTTGGCAATGAAGGCTCAGCTTCATCGACATGAGCGTTATCCTCTGCTTCTTCGCCATTATTTTCATTTTTTGCATTAGCACATGTTGCAACATCTTGATCAATGAAAACGTAATCACAACCTCTGCTATATGGAACTACTTCTTCATCTGAATTATTGTCGCAATCATTAACACAAACAGCATAAATGAAGTAATTCCAGTTGTATGTCATATGGGTTCGTATGATATTCAGTTTCAATTCGGCAAGGAGAAAAAAAAATTACAACGATGAATGCGGGTAAAAACGATTTTTGAAGAACGATGCTTGCGGGTTTAGTTAACATTATTTAAGTATGACATGTGCAGGGACCGTATAATTAAAACGGTGGATGTGGGAAAAATAGATTGGGGTTTCACTGTATCAAAAAATGGCATAAAGGAAAGACAAAGGTAAAGGAGAAATAAATAATTTAGAGTAATAGGAAAATATCTTTTAAGTCAATTTTGAATAAGAGATGCTTTTAAAAATTGTTTTAGAATATATTCAAGGAGTAAAAGTAGAAATCAACTTTAGGTAAGTTCGTAATTAAATAAACACGTAGTACATATATTCGTCATTTAGTCCGTCCGACCGTCTGCCTGTCAGTCCGCATATAATAAGCAAAAACTACACAATCAAATTATTTGAAATTTAAAATATGTAATTATTGTATAACTTTGTCTTGTCATTTAAAATTTTATCAAAATCGGATGCATGTTTTAATTACAGGGGTCAATCAAAAGTATTCTGTTACATTACGACCAATGGAAAAATATAGTTTCAAGTCTATTTTAACCATGTTACACTCTTTTGAACATAATGAAATTGCATCTATGAAGTATATTCAACAATGTATCATCTGTAAAATCCGTGGTCAAAAGAATATTATTTATTGATTTACAGGGCCACACAAAATTATTCCATTAGATAATGATATAGGGTGAAACATTCTTTGCGGCGCATTTTAATACTATTAAACTCTTTTAAATTTTTGATATTGACATATGTTTCTGAAGTTTACTACAAGCTACTTCCTATATAATAAAAAACAGATAATATTTACAAGGATACACTAATGATTTCGTGTACTATACTGTATCTGAAGTATTGTATCTTATTACACCAAGATCTAAATATTTTAAAATTTTTGTTATAGTAAGAACGCACCTCATTTGCTACGTTTGATGTGCATTTTACAACTTATTGTTAAATCGAAACTAGAATAAAGCATGCACAGTATAAAGTGAGTTGTCATGGCGATGCAAATAAACATCACAAATAAGCTGAAAAAAATCCATTGACTATTTTATTTATTTATTCATTTATTTGGAACCGCATTTTTTTCTTTTAAAATATCTGTCCCAATTATTAAATATTACTTATAAATATAATTTCAATGGAATGTAAACACTTCCCCTAAAAAAAGACAAATATCAAGACTAATATTTAATGTCATATTTAATGTCGTAAATACGTTTAAGAAATATACTAAATTTCATTTTAAGAGCATAATGAAAAAAAATGCATTGATGTTTTTTATGAAAGATATTTAGCTTTTAATATATTATCGGCATTAATTGTATATTAAAATATTTCTACATAATTATTAAGTTATTTTGTATGGACTTGGAAGCATAATGTAAAAAAAAGTTTAAATAAATCTTCCATTTTAATTAAGGGGACAAACAAGGTAAAATATATTGTTCCAATTAATGTATTTCCTTATTCAGTAATAATAATAATAATAATATTTTTAGTTATCACACATTGATAAAAAATAATTTGTTACACCTTTAAAAATAAAGCAAAATATTCGATTATTAATTTTTTTCTGTCTTTATGTGTTTAATAGGAATATTTAAGCTAGTGAATGCAGACCACAGTATTACTTACTCATCATGGATATGCATAATATAAAATACAAAAATAAAACATGTGAAAACTATTTATAAAATGCATTGCAATTCTAAAATAAAGTTTAAATGTATATTAAATATTTTTAATACATAGTAATACTCTATTATGGAATTGTGGATACTATTTGATTAACCCGTCGACCCATTTCGACAAATTATATATATCACCAAACTATTCGCAAAATTATACAAATTGGCAAAATTTTTATTTTAAGTAATGAAAAAACAAAGAAATTAGTGAAATATTAATAAAAATGCAAGTAACACGTCGAATTAGATATTACTTGATGACGCAACAAACATGAGTAACATGTTTAATGTTATGGGAATATAAATGGGAATTTATAATAATCCATTATTGACATTTAATCTCATAATTTAGGGATAGTTTTTTGGTCACCGGAATAATTAAGTTATACTGTATTGCGTAAAAGAAACATGCTTATAATTCCGTAAATAATACTCACAATAAATAACTATTTACTGCGTCGGATTAAGCGTCTCATTTCTAATTAAAATATATATTTGAATTGAAATTTTAATAAAAAAATCAGGGTCATAAAAAATCGAAAATTGTGGTAAATAGGACTATAAATATCTCGGTAACTAATTATTCAATCAACTTCATTCTTTTTGCAAAATTTATGTTTTTTATTGTATTCTGCGTTCACTCCTTAAAATGGAATATGCCGAAAATTTTAATATATCTTTCATCCGAATAAAAATTTCGAGTGTCCGAAAAAAATAGTTCCTTATAGTTGAGGTTACTGATATTAAATAGGCTTCTTTCCAGTATTTCATACTAAATGCACACCAAATTTCAAGTCCCTATCTAAATTTATTTAGGAGATAGAGAGTTTACAGTCGCAGAGCAAGACGGACAGCATTTTTTTCTTCTAAAAATATTGTTTTCGGAATCCCCATTGTCTGAACCCTGTAAATCTGTCAAAAAAAAATCGATTTGCAAAACGATTGCAAGACATACTCCGTATGATATCTAATTTAAAACTGCGTAATTAAAAAGGCAATAAAAAGGAGAAACAAATAATGGATAGTAAACAGCGAAAATATTTGTAGTCCATTTTGAATAAGAGATACTTTTAAAATGTTCGACAAAATATTCAAGTAACAAAAGTAGTAATATTTTTTAATGTAATGTTGAAACTTTAATGAAGCAGCAAAGTCCAAAGTAAGTTGTCGTGACGATACAGATAGAAAAGCACTAATAAGCTAACAAATGGCTTTAAAATATTCTTATGGCAATATTATTAATTTTCAAAACGCATTTTGCATTTTTCTAAAATGATTTGAAATACTATGCATAAATCTAATTGAAATGACATGTAATCACTTCCATCAAAAACACAAATTTCAAGTATAATATTTGATATCTCAAATACGTATAATAAAACAACTAAATTTCATTTTAACCCCCTGACCGCCTAGTAAAAGGACAAAATTGTAATGTTTTTTTTTTAATTTATTTTAAATGTTTAAAAAAGAGGTTCTTCCAATATAGTACATATATATATATATATATATATATATATATATTAAATATATGTTTATAAGCCTCGAGAGGATCAATGGTAACTTAATTTCATAAAACTGGATCATATTTGTAGAATTATATTAATTTAAATAATGCTTTAATTGCAGTGAAACCTGCAGAATATTGAACTGATATATCAGGTTAGGGTAGTGGAAAAGTTAAAAGAATAATTTCAAAATGTATTGATATCTTTTATGAAAGATGTCTTGCTTTTAGAACATTCTCTCTTTTAATTTTATATTAAAAAAATTTCCATATAATCCTTTGGATGTTTTTTTCTGTGAACTTTGAAACGTAATGTAAAATAAAAACAATCAAGACAAAAATAAAAAAAGAAAGAAAGAAAGAAAGAAAAGTAATTTGTTGCAACTTGAAAAACAAAGCAAAATGTTCATTTATCGATTTTTCGCTGTCTTTATGCAAGAAACCCCAATAAATATGTTAAAATAAGGTTTAAAGAAAAAATAATGGTGAAATATTTCCAGTCAATTTACAATAAGAGAGACTTAGAATCTTAAAACCTTAAAACTTTAGAAATGTATTCAAGTAATCCAAGTAGAAATAATTTTTATTGTTAAGGTAAAACTTGAGTGAAGCAAAATAAGATTTAAAGTTAGTTGTTATGACTATGCAGGTATACAGACACAAATAAACAAAAAATGACTTGATTTTTTACATTTGCAAAAACAATTTTGAGAATTTTACATAATATTATGTATAAATCTAGTTGAAATAGAATGTAAACATTTCAAACTCAAAGAAAAATTTCAAATATATCGTCTTAAAAACTAAATTTCATTTTAAGAGCATAATTTAAAAAATGTCATGCATGATATCTTTTATGAAAGATGTCTTGCTTTTTTAGAACTTTGTTGGAAATCATTTTGCATTAAATTTTTAACTCATAATTATTTGGATAGCATTTTGTAAAATCTTTCGAATTTATACTAATAGAAGAAAATTTAGCTCTATCTGTGTGTGATGGTTAGCAAAATCTACCGCACGTAAAAGTCTAAACATTTAAGATAAGACAGTCCAAGACGGTTCCTGATGCATCTGAGGCTCAGATATTTAATTTTTATGGTCCGAGCTCGTCTTGGACATTTTCAATTTTTATCCACTGAAGTACTAATAACTTGCCCGCATCTTTTTAGTTTCGGGGGTAATGTCTTCATTTTGCTATTCCCTATTTATATAATCCAGTTACGATCTTCGCAATAATGGAGCCACATATAGGGCCCCTTTAAATGTCTGCACACTAAATTGTCAATAAATTACTTCCTTTTATTACGATCTTCAATTTTGGGACTCTTTTCCGATTAATTTATTCTCCCGTTTCAATATTCCGGTAATGCCCCTTGGGCACGCATGATCCCGTAGGTCCCGGTCCGAGGCTTCTTGGACTTTTTTGGGGTCCTAAACAATTTTCAAAATTTTTCAAAAAGAATAAAAAAACTTAAGAAACCGTTTTCTTATTATATCAATTTCACAGATTGTTAGAAAAGTTGTTTATTAAAACTTTAAAAATTAAAGGAAAATATTCAGGCATTAATTTTTTACCGTCAACTTTAATTGAAAATATTATCAAAAGTATTTAACAAAAAAGACAAGAGCATCTGAGAGACAAATAACTGATATTAAAAAGAGAAAAGATTTCCTCTCCATTTGGTATAAAAGATACATTTAAAAATATCTCAGAAAAGTATTCAAGTAATAAAAGAAGAAATGTTTTTTATTGTAAATTCGAAACTTGTATGAAGCAAGCACAGTTTAAAATATGCTGTTATGGCTTTGCAAATATACAAACACATATAGGTTATCCTATGTCTTGGTTCTTTCCTTTCTTTCTTTCTTTTTTTTAAATGTTTTTTAGAATTTTATACATTTTTATGTTTAAATAGCAAATATTATTCCTTTTTCTATAAAAATAACCGTAAGTATTAAAACATAAATAAAGATAAATTGGAATGCAAACATTTTCACCAGAAAGACTAATTTCAAAAATAAAATCATAATTGTAAATAAATATAATCTGAAACTCACAAGTGCAACAATTTTTAAATTATTTATGCTAGTTTAGCCTGTAAGACACGTAATAGGAGATTGAGATAAATATAAAATAATAATAATAGTAACCTTATATGGCGAATTCTCTTGCCCAAAGCAAAATGTTCCAATGTTTACCACAGTGTTAATAAAAAAAAAAAAAAACACAATTATTATGAAGATCAGAACGTGGCTTACGTCATAATAGAGTCATATATTACGTACGTCACGGATTAAACATTAATATGCCTTGATCAATCCTTAAAATAAAAAAATGAGGACATTACAAGGTTCATTCTTGGCCGAAAAGAACAACCATTTTCCAAATAGTTTTTAAAAAATTAAAAAAAAAAAACAATAGCTCTTTTCTTTATAATAATTGCTGCCTCTTAATTGTCACATATTGCTGGAAAAGTAACTTGTCATAACTTTAAAAATTAAAGGAAAATATTCAGATATTAATTTTTTATCGTCCTTATTTGTCAAACTTTAATTGAATATATTATCAAAAGCTTTTAACGAAAAAGACAAAAGTATCTGAGAGACAAATCACTGATATTAAAAAGAGAAAAAGCTTCCGGTCCATTTGGAATACGAGATACATTTAAAAAATATCTCAAAAAAGTATTCAAGTAATAAAAGAAGAAATGTTTTTTTATCGTAAATTCGAATCTTGAATGAAGCAAGCACAATTTAAAGTATGCTGTTATGACGTTGCAGATAAACAAACACAAATAAGTCATCATATGACTTGATTCTTTCCTTTCTTTCCTTTTCTAATGGTTTTTAGAATGTTATACATGTTTATGTTTAAATCGCAAATATTCTTTCTTTTTCAATAAAAACGATTTTAAGTGTTAAAACATTAATACAGATAAAATAGAATGTAAACATTTTCATCAGGAAGGCTAAAGACAAAAATAAAAACGTAATTGTAAATAAAGATAATCTGAAACTCACAAGTGCAACAATTTTTAAGTTATTTCTGCTAGTTTTGCTTGTAAGATACGTAATAGGAGATTGAGATAAATATAAATCGAAGTCCCTTGCCCAAAGCAAAATGTTTCAATGTTTACCACAGAGATAATAAAAATCATCAAAACCACACTTTTTATGAAGATCAAATCGTGGCTTACGTATTAATCGAGTCATATATTACGTACGTCACGGATTAAAAATTAATACGCCTTGACCAATCCTTTAAAAAAATGAGGCCATTACAAGCTTTATTCTTGCCCGAAAACAACAATCATTTTCCAAATTGTTCAAAAAGAAAAAAAATTAAAAACTTTCTTCTTATAATCTCCATTCCGCATTTTGCTAGAAAAGTAATTTTTATAACTTTAAAAATTAAAGGAAAATATTCAGATATTAATTTTTTACCGTCCTTATTTCTCAAACTTTTATTGAAAATATTATCAAAAGCATTTAAAGAAACAGAGAAAAGTATCCGAGAAAAGTATTCAAGTCATAAAAGAAGAAAAGTTTTTTATTGTAAATTCGAAACTTGAATGAAGCAAGCACAATTCAAAGTATGCTGTTATAGCGTTGCAGATATACAAACGTAAATAAGTTACACTATGATTTGTTTCTTTCCTTTCTTTGTTTCTTTTTTTTAATGTTTTTCAGAATATTATACATTTTTATGTTTAAATAGTAAAAATCCTTTCTTTCTTAATAAAAATGTCCTTAAATATTAAAACATAAATACAGATAAAAAGGAATGTAAGCATTTTCATCAGAAAAAACAAATGACAAAAATAAAATCATCATTGTAAATGTAATTTGAAACTCACAAGTGCAACAATTTTTAAGTTATTTATGCTAGTTTTGCAAGTAAGAAACGTAATAGGAGATTCAGATAAATATAAAATAATAATAATAGTAATCTTATATGTCGAAATCCCTTGCCCAAAGCAAAATGTTTTAATGCTTACCACAGAGTTAATAAAAATAAATAACATTATAAGTTTGATGAATATCAAAATGTGGCTTACGTAATAATAGATTCATGTATTACGTACGTCACTGATTAATCATTAATATGCCTTGACCAATCCTTAAAAAAAACGAGACCATTACAAGGTTCGTTCTTGGCCGAAAACAACAACCATTTTACAAATAATAATAATAAAAAAAAACTTTACAAAAACTCTTTTTTTATAATCTCAGTTGTCACATGTTGCTGGGAAAGTAATTTGTTACAACTTAAAAAATTAAAGGAAAATATTCAAATATTAATTTTTTTACTGTCTTTACCTGTCAAACTTTAATTGAAAATATTCCACAAATAGAAAGAGAGAGACAAAAGTACAAGAGAGACAAATAACTGATATTAGAAAGATAAAATATTTCCGGTCTATTTGGAATAAGAGATACATTTAAAAAATATCTCAGAAAAGTATTCAAGTAATAAAAGAAGAAATGTTTTTTATTGTAAATTCAAAACTTGAATAAAGCAAGCACAATTTAAAGTATGCTGTTATGACGTTACAGATATACAAACACGAATGAGTTATCCTACGGCTTGATTCTTTTCTTTTTTTCCCCCTTTTTTAATGCTTTTTAGAATGTTATATAATTTTATGCTTAAATAGCAAATATTATTTCTTTTTCAATAAAAATAACCGCAAGTATTGAAACATAAATTAAGATAAATTGGAATGTAAACATTTTCATCAGAAAGACTAATGGCAAAAAGAAAATTATAATTGTAAATAAATAAAATCTGAAACTCACAAGTGCAACAATTTTTAAGTTATTTCTGATAGTTTAGCCTGTAAGACACGTAATAGGAGATTGAGATAAATATAAAATATTTAGTTGGACCCGTCAAAATTCGACGGAAAAGAATATATATTTGATATGATATATATCAGTCATATACACAATAAGATACTGAGCGAAATAAACAAATGCCACCTCTTAAAATAGGGATAACATAACTTTTCATGATGAAGATATACAAACATTAGAAAATAACAAAAAATAAGGAAAACAATTCATAAATAATTATGTTGGACTTAACTTCAGCTACAAATCTTTTTAAATGCGGTTTCTAAACATTAGACATTATTTAAATGCCAAATTATTTAGAAAGTTAATATAATACCTCTGAAGACGAATTCAGAAACATCTGCATAGTTCATTTTTTCTGCATTTAAATATCGCTTGGTAACTGTACAATAATTATAATACCAATAAAACATTTTAATTATAACAGAAACAGTGAGCTAATAACTCCATAACCAAACCTCTACACATTTACAGCACTTGCAATACATTTATGAATTGGTTTGTAGTCTCCATGAACTTGTCAAAATTATTTTTTTGTTATGGCAACGAAAAGAAAAACGATATCCTTATTATTAAAAAGAATAAATTTTTGTGTTTGTTGATATGCAGAAAACATTTTATTTATTTTTATTTTAAATAATAACTTAATACAACGAAATGATTTTAATTACTTTTTGATATTATGTAAAATAGAAATATTGTAATAATGGCATATCACAGGCTTTATTCTTTTTTTCTAATATGACATCATTTACTCCTTCAGAAACTCTCATCTTTTCCGAATTAAAAGCGTGATTTTTGCAGTTGTTTAAAAAATCTTTAGTTTCATAAAATATTTATTATAATTAAATAGAAATGGCGCAATTTATAGAAATGTTTCTATTTGTGCACACCACGGACCTTTAAATAATTAGAATTTCAGTTTATTTAGATGCAGGAATATGACATCATCACTAAGTAAATATGACATCATCACTAAGTAAATATGACATCATACTGAAACAGCTAAAACAATGTATTTATGTAACAAATTTATCTGGTTTCTGAATGACGACATTTTCTCCATCGACAAAATTTATCTTTAGATATTATATTTTATTAAAGTTTATTTTCTGTTATTTTATTTACATAATACTTAATACTATTACTCAGTAAATAATCTGTGTATTGTACTGTGATTAGTGAGTAATTATGTCCATTCATTTTCTTAGGATTGAATTTTACGAAAGCCATTTTTTTAAAATGCGACTACACATTTACCGATGAGATCAAGCTCCTGATTGGTGTAAAGTAATAAAGCAAAATAACTTTTTATTATAGTGAGAAAAGCTCAACATGTTGCCACTGTTTTGAAGAAATGTCACGAAAAAGCTTTTAAAATTAAAAATAAAATATAAGAATGGAAATAAATAAAAAATTAGCCAGAATGGGCACATCTACACATCAACAGCTTTCATTTAAAAAAAAAAATAATTATCAAAAGCGGGCCGAAATAAAGTTCAGGGCTGATGACTAAAAAAACAGCCAGGTCTTTTAAATATAAATGCCGAAATCCCTTGCCCAAACTAAAATGTTTCAATGTTTACCACAGAGTTAATAAAAATCACTAAAACCACAATTTTTATGAAGATCAAAACGTGGCTTACGTAATAATAGAGTCATATATTACATACGTCACGGATTAAACATTAATATGCCTTGACCAATCCTTAAAAAAATGAGGCCATAACAAGGTTCATTCTTTGCCGAAAACAAAAACCATTTTCCAAATAATAATAATAATAATAATAAACTATTTTTTTATAATCTTAATTGTCACATGATGCTGGAAAAGTAATTTGTTATAACTTTAAAAATTGAAGGAAAATATCAGATATAAATTTTTACTGTCCTTATTTGTCAAACTTTAATTGAAAATATTATCAAAAGCATTTAACAAAAAAGACATAAGTATCTGAGAGACAAATAACTGATATTAAAAAGAGAAAAGGTTTCCTCTCCACTTGGTATAATATATACATTTAAAAAATATCTCAGAAAAGTATTCAAGTAATAAAAGAAGAAATGTTTTTTATTGTAAATTCGAAACTTGAATGAAGCAAGCACAATTTAAAGTATTCTCTTATGACTTTGCAGATATACAAACACAAATAAGTTATCCTAAGACTTGGTTTTTTAATTTCTTTCTTTCTTTCTTTTAAATGATTTTTAGAATTTTATACATTTTTATGTTTAAATAACAAATATTCTTTCTTTTTCAATAAAAATGTCTTTAAGTATTAAAACATAAATGCAGATGAAATGGAATGGAAACATTTTCATCAGAAAAACTAATGAAAAAAAATAAAATCAAAATTGTAACTAAATATAATCTGAAACTCACAAGTGCAACAATTTTTAAGTTATTTCTGCTAGTTTAGCCTGTAAGACACGTAATAGGAGATTGAGGTAAATATAACATAATAATAATAGTAACCTTATATGGCGAAATCCCTTGCTCAAAGCAAAATGTTCCAATTTTTACTACAGTGTTAATAAAAATCACCAAAACCACAATTATTATGAAGATCAGAACGTGGCTTACGTAATAATAGAGTCATATATTACGTACGTCATGGATTAAACATTAATATGCCTTGATCAATCCTTAAAATAAAAAAATGAGGGCATTACAAGGTTAATTCTTGGCCGAAAAGAACAACCATTTTCCAAATAGTTAAAAAAAAATCTTAAAAAAACTCTTTTCTTTATAATAATTGCTGCCTCTCAATTGTCACATATTGCTGGAAAAGTAATTTGTTATAACTTTAAAAATTAAAGGAAAATATTCAGATATTAATTTTTTATCGTCCTTATTTGTCAAATTTTAATTGAATATATTATCAAAAGGTTTTAACGAAAAAGACAAAAGTATCTGAGAGACAAATCACTGATATTAAAAAGAGAAAAAGCTTCCGGTCCATTTGGAATAAAAGATACATTTAAAAAATATCTTAGAAAAGTATTCAAGTAATAAAAGAAGAAATGTTTTTTTATCGTAAATTCGAATCTTGAATGAAGCAAGCACAATTTAAAGTATGCTGTTATGATGTTGCAGATAAACACAAATAAGCTATCATATGACTTGATTCTTTCCTTTCTTTCCTTTTCTAATGGTTTTTAGAATGTAATACATTTTTATGTTTAAATCGCAAATATTCTTTCTTTTTCAATAAAAATGATTTTAAGTGTTAAAACATTAATACAGATAAAATGGAATGTAAACATTTTCATCAGGAAGGCTAATGACAAAAATAAAAACATAATTGTAAATAAAGATAATCTGAAACTCACAATTGCAACAATTTTTAAGTTATTTCTACTAGTTTTGCCTGTAAGACACGTAATAGGAGATTGAGATAAATATGAAATAATAATAATAGTAATCTTAAATATCGAAGTCCCTTGCCCAAAGCAAAATGTTTCAATGTTTACCACAGAGATAATAAAAATCATCAAAACCACAATTTTTATGAAGATCAAAACGTTGCTTACGTATTAATCGAGTCATATATTACGTACGTCACGGATTAAAAATTAATAAGCCTGGACCAATCCTTAAAAAAATGAGGCCATTACAAGGTTTATTCTTGCCCGAAAACAACAACTGTTTTCCAAATTGTTCAAAAAGAAAAAAAAAATTAAAAACTCTTTTCTTATAATCTCTAGTTCACAGGTTGCTACATAAGTAATTTTTATAACTTTAAAAATCAAACGAAAATATTCAGATATTAATTTTTTACCGTCCTTATTTTGTCAAATTTTAATTGAAAATATTATCAAAAGCATTTAAAAAGACAGACAAAAGTATCTGAGATACAAATAACTGACATTAAAATGAGAAAATATTTCCGGTCTATTTGGAATAAGAGATACATTTAAAAAATATCTCAGAAAAGTATTCAAGTACTAAAAGTAGAAATGTTTTTTATTGTAAATTCGAAACTTGAATGAAGCAAGCACAATTTAAAGTATGCTGTTATGGCACTGCAGATATACAAACGTAAATAAGTTACCATATTTTTTCTTTTTTTTTTTAATGCTTTTTAGAATTTTATACATTTTTATGTTTAAACAGTAAATATTCTTTCTTTCTCAATAAAAACGTCCTTAAGTATTAAAATTTAAATACAGATAAAACGGAATGTAAGCATTTTCATCATAAAAAACTAATGACAAAAATAAAATCATCATTGTAAATGATATCTGAAACTCACAATTGCAACAATTTTTAAGTTATTTCTGCTAGTTTTGCCAGTAAGACACGTAATAGGAGATTCAGATAAATATAGAATAATAATAATAGTAATCTTATATGTCGAAATCCCTTGCCCAAAGCAAAATGTTTCAATACTTACCACAGAGTTAAACAAAATCAATAACATTATAATTTTGATGACGATCAAAATGTGGCTTACGTAATGATGGATTCATATATTACGTACGCCACTGATTAAACATTAATATGCCTTCACCAATCCTTAAAAAAATGAGACCATTACAAGGTTCATTTTTGGCCGAAAACAACACCCATTTTCCAAATAGTAAAAAAACTTTACAAAAACTCTTTTTTTATGAACTCAGTTCTCAGTTGTCACATGTTGCTGGAAAAGTAATTTGTTACAACTCTAAACATTAAAGGAAGATATTCAGATATTAATTTTTTACTGTTTTTACCTGTCAAACTTTAATTGAAAATATTCCACAGATATAAAGAGAGATACAAAAGTACAAGAGAGACAAATAACTGATATTAGAAAGATAAAAGATTTCTGGTCCATTTGGAATAAGAGATACATTTAAAAAATATCTCAGAAAAGTACTCAAGTAATAAAAGAAGAAATGTTTTTTATTGTAAATTCGAAACTTGAATGAAGCAAGCACAATTTAAAGCATGCTGTTATGACGTTGCATATATACAAACACAAATAAGTTATTCTATGACTTACAAGGAAGGTCTCCATACAGGCATACTCCGAAAAATCTGAAAAAAAAAATACAAAATGTTCTTTTTATGTAAATATATATGTCTATAAAAAAATTTCGGCGGAACCCCTTTAGAATGTTCATAAAAAAATAACAAACATTTTGTTTATTTGGCGATTTATCACCGGTTGGCGGAAGAAAAAAAAATACTGTGTTACGTCAAATGCTTTTTAAGGTAAAAATGTTTTGTGTTAAACTTTTTTTTTCTAATCTTTAAATAACTCTAGTTTTGTCTGTTTTAGTTTCTTTTAACTGTAGGTTTATCATATTCATGTTTATAGTAAAATTTAACTATGAAAATTTGTGAATAAAAAATTTAAAATAGTTTCTATCTCAAATTTAAGAACAATTAAGCACTGTCGATTCATCTTTGTTGCTATGGAAACAAAAATTTCTCCTATAATGAAATGTATTACTGCTGCATTCTTTTTCGCATCTTTATTTTGAAATTCGCTTAAATAAATGAAAACATTTTTCATATATGAAATTATTGTTACAATGATTAAATAGAACAACTACAGCAACAAGCAACATAAACATGTAGTACAAAAAGAAAATATCTGTGTTAAAACTCTTTAATTGTTTAAATTTAAATTCATTAAATACCATTTACACGCATTCTAAAATTCGATAGATAAACAGTTTTCAGTTTCAATAGTTTGATGTTGGCGAGGAAATGTGTTGCTCGCCAAATCGCGAGACGCTTTTTTTTTCACGCCAAATATTCAAAAGTTTTTTTTTTTTTTTTTTTTTTTTTTTTTGAAGAATTTTTACTGTGATTCCGCCGCTAAATTCGACTGATCCTTTATTGCATAGATGAATAGTTTAATTAGTATTTTCTTCAAAAAAAATTCTGAGTATGCCCAGTAGGGAGAACTTCGTTGATAGTTCTTTTCTATTTTTCTTACTTTTTTTAACGCTTTTAGCGATTTTATACAATTTTATGTTTAAATAGCAAATATTACTTCTTTTTCAATAAAAATAATTTTAAGTATTAAACATAACTATAGATGAAATGGAATGGAAACATTTACATCAGAAAGAATAATGACAAGTATAATATTTGCCGTCTTAAATAAGTTTAAGACATCAACAGAAATTCATTTTAAGAGCATAATTTAATAAATATGATGGATTATATATTTTGTGAAAGTTGTCTCGCTGTAAGAATATTCTCCGAATTCATTCTCTATAAAATTTTTAACATATAATAATAGATTATATTTGTATAAAATTTGAAATATAATATCAGAAAATACTTTTACAAACATCTACAGTTTAATTAGGTTAACATTTTAATTGACAAATAACTTTTAAACTCGAAAAAGATTATTTTTCTTACTGAAAAGGAATATTTCTTTGTTTTCAAAGGGAAAAAAAACTTTAATCATTTATTTCTTTCTTAATAAATTGAATTGTCACTCTTTACTAGAAAAGTAATTTGTTACAACTTTATTAAGGAAGAAAAAAATCATGCGTCAAGCAGAAATTATGGAGCACTTTCCAACACATTCAGAACAATGTTACGAAACTACGCAGTTAAAAAATTAAAATATTACGTCTCATTTCAACATATGGAAATGTATAATGCATTTCAGCTGTTTCCATCTGCAATCGCAAAAGTGTCCGATTTTGTTAGCAGCCCTGTATACGATGGAGAGATTTGTATTTATTAACAACATGCATTTCAAAAGTTACTTCATTTAATTGAGGCATATTTCAATTCACTGATTTCCTTTAATAAGGAGAATGGTATCCGAGTACTTTTCTACTGCCATGTATATGAAGTATGGAACTTAGATATAAAGAAAAACATGTAAAAAATTAATTTAATTTAAAAGCGCATACAGAATTTTAAACTTCCTCTCCAACATTTATTACGCAAAGGCAGTACTATAAACAATTTCTTTAATGTATCCCTGTAAATAATTAAAAAATGCTATGAATGCTCTTTTTTAACGCGCTCGTAGTAAATTCCGTGATTTATACCCATTTTAATACATTTGAAATAGCATAATGCCTGTAAGAAATTGTATGAATTTGCGAAAGAAAAACCCTCAAACAGTCTAAAATTTAACAAAGTTCCACACATGGTCGTAAAAGTAAAAAGAAGAAATACATCACAATCCATCTTCTACGATAGACAGTTTTTAAACAAGCTGAGAATGGGCGCGCCAGAGGTTCGCCGCTTTGAAGTCACCAGTCTGGTGAAATTCAGAAAATCTCCCACGGTCAGGCCACGCGTCGGAGAAAAATATTGCCCAGCCTAAATGAATAATGGATGGACTCGACCAATAAAAAGACAATTTGTTAATGACATAAGAAAAATAAGGTCTAAGTGGACAAAAAAAATAGCCGATGGTTTTTACGGGGGTCGGGAGAAGAAAGATGAGGAGAGAAGAGAGAGCCTTGGTCTCAGATGCAAAGAGGAAGGTTGGAATACCTCTTTTGGAGCGGTTTGTTCAGCGGTTTAGCTGAGGGTCAAGGTATATTACTCCGGATATTGCAGTATGAAAAAGGTGACTGAAGTCAGGTTATAAATTGAACAAAGATATCACCTCGTAATGAACAGATGATTTGGATACGCATTGTAAATCTACGATAGAGACTTGGTCAGGGACTATTGACTATATTTTCATCTGACTGACTTTATGTTGAAACTAGAATCCTTCATAATCTAAATTATTAATGTTTGTGAATGTGACTTATGTAGCCAAGAATTAATTATTACATTTAATAAAATGTTTCTATTAATCATACATGAGTCATCGCCTTATCGAAGTAACCGCACCACACTACCCAGTCTTCATTGAAGGCTTTACATGCTAATAAAATACTCCCCAAATGCATTAATGTAGTCGAATTATTTTGAGTATCCCTGTAAATGAACCATTAATCATACATACTTTAATTGCAATACCAATCATGCTTTGATGACCCTAAATAATTTTATGAATTGCATGAAAATCCGAGTACATTTATGGGAGTTAGAGCCTGTACACACGGATAGACAAACCGAATGCATAAGCATTATTCAAATTTCTTGGAAAGGGCTAAAAAGGAAAGAAAAATATTCAGTTATTATTTTTTTACTGTCTTTATCATCCAAAATTTACTACCAAATATTTTAAATAAAATATAAATAAAAGACAGACAAGACAATTATTGATATTAAATGAGAAAAAAATCCCATTAATTTAAAAAATCGATTGGAAATGTATTTAAGTAACAAAAGTAGAAAATATATTTTTTGGCAACTCCGATCTGGAATGAAGCAAGAACAATATAAAGATTTGTCATAACGATGCAAATTAAATATCACAAATACTCTAGCAAATGTATTTTTTTATTTATTATTATTTATGTTAACTATTCTTTACGAGAAAATTTATTTGTTACAAATTTAAAAATGAAGCAAAATACTCAGTTATTAATTTTTTGTTATCTTTAGCAACGAAATCTTAATAACTAATATTTTAAATAACCCATAAATAAAAGAAAGAAGAAAGACAGAAACAAGAGACAAATAACGGATATTAAATGACAAAAAAAATATTCCCGTTAAAAAAATATTATTCCCGTTTAATTAAAAAAAAAATACTTTAGCAAATGTCCCTATAGGTGCGTTCGTAATTATGTAAATACGAAGCATGTATAGCCGTCGTACAGTCCATTCGTCTGTCTGTTCGTCTGTCTGTTCGTCTGTCTGTTGGAATTTAACAGAGCAAGAACTACCTAACCGAATCATTTGACATTTAAAATATATAATTATTACATAATTTTGTCGAGTCAAATTTTATGAAAATCAGATGTATAGTTTAATTACAGAGACAACCAAAAGTATTCCGTTACATTATGGACAATAGGGAAAAATATTTTCACGTGCATTTTAATGATGTTACACACTTTCAAGCATAATAAAATTGATATGCATCTGTGAGGTATATACTAAAATATACAAGGTCCGGCTATTAATTTCCAGGACTGACATAGCTGTACGAGAACGAAAAGCCGGAAAATGGCGCTAATGATTTCATATTGAAGAGCATTTCCTTGCGCATATCCAGTGCACTCAGCGCCATTCTGAAGTAAATAGTTGTCACGGAAAGACGCATTAAAACGTAGCTCTTAAATTCCTGTTGTCGAAGTGAAATTGGAGAAAAGAATCAACATTAAATTTTGCTTAAAATTGGGTAAGACAGCTGCGGAAACTTACGAAATGATAAAACAAGTTTACAGCGAGGAAGCATTATCCCGCTCAAGAACTTTTGAGTGGTTTAAACGCTTTCAGGACGGGTGTGAAAGCATCGAAGATGATCCCCACACAGGTCGGCCGCAGTCCGTACGCACGTCGTCGCGTCGAAAGCAATTCAAAAAGTTCGCGATATAGTGAAATATGATCGTTGATTTACTATCTCGAGTACTCGCCAATGAATTGAATATGGACAAAGAGACGGTCGGTAAATTTTGACGCAAGACCTAGGCAAACGCAAGATTTGTTCCAGATTTGGTCCTCACCATTAAGGGACGAAAAACAGCAATTGAGACCGGACGCATGGTGGCGAGCTTATCGACAACGCTGATGCTGACCCTGCGTTCTTGGATAGGATAGTCACGGGAGACGAGTATTGGTGATATCATTATGATCCTGAAACCAACTTCGACAACAGGAATTTAAGAGCTACGTTTTAATGCGTCTTTCCACGAGAACCACTTACTTCAGAATGGCGTCTAGTGCACTCCACATGTGCAAGAAAACGCTCTTCAATATGCAATCATTAGTGCCATCTTCTGGCTTTTCGTTCTCTTACAGTTATGTCAGTCCTGGAAATTAACAGCCGGATCTTGTACTTTTTATACAACTTGTGGTTCAAAGAAATTTTTTATTGATTTACAGGGCCGCAAAAAGTAATACATTAGAAAATGGTATACGGAGAAACACTTTTTAGGCGGTTGTAATTGTATTGTCTACTTCACATTTTATGAAATTGGTATACGTTGCTGAAATTTACTACAAGTAACTTCATGGATAATAGAAAGCAGACAGTATTTATAGTGACGCACGAAAGATTTCGGCTACTATACTGTATCCGAAGTACTGTATACTATTATACCAAAATCAAAATATTTTCAAAACTTCGTTATTTTACGGATGCACCTCATTTGCTATGCGTGAGATCCAATTTTTGACTTGTTTATTTCTTTTAAATACTTTTAACAAATTCATATTATTATATGTTCAAGTCACAAATATGTTTTTTCCCTCATAAAAATTTTCCATTTTATAATTCTTTTATAATATGGAATCTATTTACTAAAAAGCTGTATAAAAATTTATTAAATATTCCGTTAAAAAATGAACTAGTATTTAAAAATTAAAAACCATTATTATTAAAAATAAATTGTAAATAAACAAAAAAGAGGACTACCATTTTGATGTTCAATAACGCATAAAATAATAACGATAGATTAAAATAAATAACATAAATGATTAGATAGACTTAAAAGTTTCACGACTCTTGTCAATGAACTTCCACGTGTGACCTCTTCGTCGCACAGAGAATATCAAGTCGATAGTCAATTTCACGCCAGGTAGCGGAAAGCATGTCGGCATCCATAAGCTATCGACTTGAAATTCTCCTTCCGACAAAAGGGGTGCACGTGGAAGTTCATTGACAAGGGTCATGAAACTTTTTGAGTCTATCTAACCATTTATGTTATTAATTTTAATATATTTTTATTATTTTATGATTTATTAAACATCAAAATGGGTCCGGGACTTTATAAACACCCTGTATATTCAATGATTCACTTATTCTAGAAGTACGGGGTGTTTCTAAATGAATATCAGGGTTTTAACTCTTTGTAGAATTAATTGCATAAAACTTAAAATTATAATTAGCCCTGAATACAGCGACGGTACTTTAAAGTACCATTGAAGAAAATTTAATGTAAATGTAATTGCTCAGTCTAATAAAAAACGTTTAGTTTTTTCCTACACAAAAAGCTTGATTAAATTTAGGAAGGGTAGAGAAAAAGTCGAAGCTAAATATTTTCAAAAAGCGGTGATTTTCACAATCATTTGCATAAATATAGCTTTTAAAAAAAAAAAAATATATTTTTAACTGCAAAATTATTTCTGTTTACAGAGAGCTTCATAATGTTTAAATATTTTTTTTTTTTTTTTTTTTTTGCTTTCTAATGATTGTGATATTTCCACAAGAGCATCTTTCGTAAATTAATCTGGTTATTTTTGTAAATATTTTCAAAAAAAAGTTATTACTACCGATATATATAATCAGTTTTAATGAAACAATGTCTAAATTTTGTATTATATTTATTTAGGAACTCTAGTATATCTTCAGATCTTAAGGAATATAATAACTAAAATAAAGCAGTTTCTTGATAAATAATTTGGTAGATAAAGGGTTAATGCATAAAATTAAAGAGAACTCAAACAGTTTTACTTGACTTAAACAGTTTTACATTTTCGAATTCTATTTTGAACTTTTGGTGTTGATTTCATTGTAAGTAATACCATAATTGCAATTATCTCGGAAAATAATGTTGCTCCTAAGCAATATGAAATGTCTTGACGTTGAAAAAATAACTTTAAGAAAATTTGTTTTTGCTCAATATTACATATTTTGCCCCGTATATAAATTTTAGTTCATATATGTTGCAGAAAAAAAATATTTTCTACACATGTTTGAAAAAAGGAATATAATGAGTTATTTCTTATATTTATCTGTCAAAGAGTTTACACTGCATGTATTGAAAATGTATCCAAACATAAATGCAAAAAGGGAAAAAAAAGATACGATATTGTTACGAATTTTGTAAATAGTTAGTGTTTGTACTGTAAAATAATGTAAATAATCTTATTAAGCTCCATTTTCTGTTCAACATTACTAACTTCATTCTGAATTTTCTCTTCTTCTTCCTCTCTTTTCTCTTCTACCGAGCCTATTCTTCTCTACCGACGAGAACTTTTCTTCTAAAATTTTCTTCATTTCTTCTTGGCCTTTATTAATCTTTTCAGTCACATCTTCTTGGCATTTGTCAATTTTATTTGTCAACTGTTCCATTCTTTCTTCGTTTTTATTCATTTTTTCCGCCAACTCTTCTTGGCCTTTTTCTATTTTATTGGTCAGATCTGTCCTTAATCCGTTAATAGCTTCTAACAGTTCTTTCAGTTGTCCGTCCATCGTTCTTGTTTTCGCCATAAGATCCCGACTCCTGACACCAAATGTTCCAGCGTATATGGGGTTCTTTTGATCTTATGGTTAGACAACTTCAAACTCTTGTTTCTTAGAAAAGTAGAAAATAATTTATTTACAGATCTTCAGAACAACAGAGTCTTCAAAACTCACAAATGTTACTAGATATTCTAAAATAACTGCTCAAATCTATCGTATAAGTACAGCTTTAGATCCCAGAGACTCTTTATACAACGTCTCAACAATTAATAACATTCAAAACAACATAAATGAAACTCAAGCAAACTCGCTTAACAAACGCCTTGTTCACTCAATGACTGACTGGTAAATAATAACAACAGCAGCTCGTATCGCTCTCCTTATATAGGCCCGCAGCAGGTGCTGGAAATTTCTAGAACCATCTCGAAAAAACTGGAAAACCACGGAACAACATTCAATGTATCAGTAGACCTAAAGGGGGGGGGTTTACCATAAATAGGGAAAGGTTACCATCGCCAACAATCGCCAAGTTTGTCGCCAACTTGGCGATATCTCTAATATTTCGCAAAGCTGCCATAGACATTCACCGAAAATAATAGACAAGTTTGCTTGATAACAGAGACAATGTAACAAAAACTAATATTAGTAAAGAAATGGAGCTTAATAAGATTATTTACATTATTTTACAGTACAAACACTAACTATTTACAAAATTCGTAACAATATCTATTTGAAAGTATAACAGTAAAAAAAGCGCTTGAAGAATTTATTCAATTAAAAAAGAAAAAGAAATTCTTTTAGTAGTTCTATCTAGAAATGAAACAAGCAAGCACATTTTTCAGTTAAGGACTGTCTTGTTGCCTCTTTGTCTTACTCTTTCAATACCTCTCCCTCAGAAAGAGATAAATAAATAAATAAATAAATAAATAAATAAATAAATAAATAAAATAAAGCTCAATAAAATATCACTTTCTTTTCAATTTTATCTGCAGATTTTATAAAATGTTACGTTTAAACAAACATTGTTAAAAAAAGAAAAAAAAACTTTGCCAAAAACAAATGTTAAATATAATACTCACCGGCTTCTGTACTTTTAAGAATTTTTTTAAAGTTCAATAATAAGAAAGTCATTTTGAAAAAGATAACCTAGGGTTTTTGTACCAAGTTCAATATTTTGTTTCAAAAACTATGAGGGAGTGTCCCTTTGTAATAAAGGCACTCTTGTGTTTTGAGTGAGTTCGTGACGTCATTGATCTAACAAGGGTGTCGCAAGAGCGACATCTATACTTTATGCAGCTCTAACTTTCCGAAGTGGAGCTCTGGGTCTACTGTTAACTGTGGTTTACGGTTTGGTTTAGATTGGTTTATTTTTTTCGGCCGATTATCTGCACTAGGGATATAGGCCCAGGGAGGAGTGCCCTTCGTGGGGTGTCTTTCTAAGGGAACCTAACCCGTATTTACGCAAGGTTCGAAGAAAACCACAAAAACTCCGAACGGTTAGGCTGACAGCCGCGATTGGGTTCGAACGCAGCCGTCTACCAGTGTAGAGGTCAGAACCTCTCGGCTACTGGTGAGGCCTTAACTGTGGTTTACGATTTTTATGCAAATTTCTAGCCCCGTGTCTTCAGACTGTAAGGTATGAAAGCGTGGATTGAGAGTGAGTTAGTGAGGAGTAGTGACGAGAGAGTTGGTGATTGTTCGCAGCCTCTAATGCGTGGGACCAGCTCAACCTATTAAGGAAGTTTTGATGTCGCCTCAACAATTAGTGTAGACTTGCCCGTTCTTTTAAAAGTAAATTTTGCCGTTGATTTGTGATTAGCAAATAAATAATTTCGATAGCAGCCACGCGCTGTTGTTTTCAGGGAATTTAGATAACCCTAACGTTTTTGCAGAGAATCCAAGAGGGTGCAATAGTCCGATTGAAAGGAAGTTTGTCAGTAGATCCATTTATTATCCTTCATAGTGATTAGATGTCAGTAATGTGAACGCTTATCTAAACCCTAAATCAAGCTCCACTTTCCCAGTCCATTATAGTGAAAATAAAAGTGTTTGATTTTAATTTATCTAGCATGTACACTGTTAAAAGTGAAGGTGACAAACCGGTGCCATTTGGGACCGGAGGTGAAAAGGCCCTAGGGTGCCATAGGGACTTGGATATGTAATTGCAGTGCCGACAGGTCTCTTACTGGGTGATTGGAGCTAAATAAGGTGCCATGAACTTCGTATTGGCAACAATGTGGCACCTCATCGGGTGACTGGAACCATGCGCATGCGCTGTGACGTGTGTCTTTCTGTTTTCTGTGACGGCAAGTAAAATCTATGGCTATGAGTGAATGAAGGTGAGCTCGATGGCCGAGCGGTTAACACGCTGAGTTTGTAATCAGACGTTGTGAGTTCGAATCCTTCGACGGCCAAAAGTCGGTTTGTATGTTTTTTAATTTTTTATTATTGGACACTCTGGATTAAGGGTGCCATCTTTTCAGCCTAATTAAAGGTGCCATTCTGGCTCCTTTAAAGGTGTCACCAGAGAGACCCCTTTCACCCCTAAAAGGTGCAATGTGTCACCATTAGTTTTAACAGTGTACTCATATACAGATACACGTGGCGGTCTTTCCGGAAATGTCACCAAAAAATCATAAAATAAATATGGTGCTTAGTTATGAAAAAAAAAGTTTTGATCATTTACACTACATATAATTTTGAATACAATATAAAATAAAATAACATCAAGCAATTGCTTTTACATTAGCTGCGCAAACAAGGATAAACATTTTATTCCCATTCAATAAAAAAAATAGGCATTTTATTCTGTTTGAACAATCAACTAAAATTAGTTACTGCACACGCACACATATATATATACAGGGTGTCCAGCAAATAACACCCTGATTTCAAAATTAAATTTCTCAAAAACAAAGATCGATAGTAATATGCGGTAAACGGTTTTTTCATTAGGTAAGCTGTAAAAATCTTATACGGAGATTTCAGACAGTGAATATTTTGAAAAAATTGTGTTCTGATTGCATAGAATGCTTTGATTTGACATTTTTCTTGTTTTAGATTGCCTGCAGAGAAATTTTTTTTTCAGCTTACAGTGCAATATTTTAAAAATTTTTCGAAGTAAATTTTCAGAATTTCGAAATTTCAAAAATTTAATTAAAAAAAACTATGAAATATGGCACTTTAAGACGAAAAACACATTCTCTGGCAGCAATCTAAAGCAAGAAAAATGTCAAATCAAAGCATTCTTTGCAATCAGAACACACTCTTTCAAAATATTTACCTTTCGAAACTTTTGTATAAGATTTTTACAGCTTACCTGATAAACGGACAATTTACTGCATAATTCTATTGATCTTTGTTTTTGAGAAATTTAATTTTGAAATCAGGGTGTTGTTTGCTGGACACCCTGTATATAGATATAAATATATATAGCTTTAAAAAGCTAGAAAATATTGAATTATTAATTATTTGCAATATCTCACTGACAAACTGAAATAATAAATACTAAAAAGATATCCATAAATGATATAAGAAAAAGATAACAATAGAATTTAAAAAAAATCATAACTATAGACAGAAAACGACATAAAAATTTTCTGCCCACTTGAAAAGAAACATATAAACACATAAATTTCAAAAATATTTAAAGAACTCATGCATTAAATAAGAGTAGAAATCCTTTTTATTGTTAAATCTGAGCTTGAATGAAGCAAGCACATTCTAGAATGAGTTGTCATGGCGACGGAGGTTTTTTAAAAGGAGGACAAATAAGCTGACCAATGGATTGTTTTTTAAATGCTTTAGAATTTTTTATTGTCTTTTTTTGCTTGAATAGCAAGTATTATTCTTAGGAAACGCTTTTATATATTATGTATAAATCTAGTTTATATAATATTTAAAAACTTTCATCAGATAGATCGGAAATATAATCAATAATATGGAAAATACTTAAAAAAAAATAAATTTCATTACATTCTACATTGCTTTTTAGCACTTTCCAACAAAGTTGAAATGTGCTTATGCATTCGGTTCGTCTGTCCGTCTGACCGTCTGTCCATCTGTCCGTCTGTCCGCTCTCTAACTCCCGTAAATATACTCGGATTGCTATGAAATTTTTATACGTTATTGAGGTTTACCCTAGCACGAACCCTGTTGAAATGAAGTATCTACCATGATTAGTTTATCTACAGAGAGAATCAAAAGTTTCCCATTACATTACGGCCTATAGGGAAAAATCGTTAATATACTCGGATTGCTATGAAATTTTAGGACGTTATTGACGTTTACCCTAGCACGAATCCTATTGAAAATGAAGTACCTACCATGATTAGTTTATCTACAGAGATAATCAAAAGTTTCCCATTACATTACGGCCTATGGGGTAAAAATCGTTAATATACTCGGATTGTTATGAAATTGTAGGACGTTATTGACGTTTACACTGGCACAAGTCCTATCGAAAATGAAGTTTCTACCATGATTAGTTTATCTACAGGGCGAATCAAACGTTTCCCATTACATTACGGCCTATGGGGATAAATCGTTTCAAAGGAATTTTAAAGATGTTATACCCTGTCAAACATATTAAAATATGCATTCTATAAAATATAAGATGAAAATGTAGCTGTTATTCATTTACAGGGCCATACAAAAGAATTCCATTAGATAATGGTAAAAGGGGAAATTGTGTGTGACATATTTAAAATATATTAAGCTGTTTCATGTATAATAAAACTGATATATGTCACTGAAGCTTAATATAAATCATACGCTACTGTCTTGTATAATATAAAGTACATAGCATTTACAGGGCCACACAAAAGGTTTCAAATAGTATATTCTTTCCGAAGTACCGTATAAGTGTCCAATAATGGCTGATGGAGAGATGAAATGCATTTTAATTATGATATGCGCGTTTATATTTCGCTAAATATATGCACATTATATGGTGTGTATAAATGTTATAATTGATATACAGGGCTACCCAAAAGAGCTCACCAACGTTACTGAATATGAGCGTAAATTTTTTAAACGTGGTTCTTAAATAAGCTATGCATTTTTACGCTGAGCTTCATTCAATTCACTGAGAAATGTTTGCAGAATATAGATAAAAGGATATACAGGGACACGCAAAGAATTCGGTACATGGACGCCTATGAATGATAATTTATGAGAATGTGATTTCAATTGTTTTAAAAGTGTTTTAGTTTACAATAAATTTTAGCCAAATGCTGACGTGTAATAAAGGTACAATGTAAACTACAGGGCTGTACAAAAGTATTCAAGTATGTTTTCATCTAATAGTATGAATTGCTGAAAAAGAAATTTCAAGTTACTGAGTATATTCTTGCTAAACTAAATTTCCCCATTATATCAACTGACATATGAAATACAGGGCTGTTCAAAAGTACTGGAAAACATATTTGGGTATATTTGACTATACACTATTATTTCCCTAAATAACAAAGTTTTGTTAAATATTTCATTAAGTGTTGGAAAGTGCTTCATAATCTATGCTTAACGCATGATTTTTCTTACTTGTTTAATATTAATTTATTTAAAATTAATAAGTAAATAATAATAAATAATTAATATTTATAAATATAAATAATTAACAATAAGTAATTAATAAGTAAAAATTAATCCTTACTAATATTATAAATCGGAAAGTGAGTTTGTTTGTTTGTTCCGCTTTCACGTCGTAACTACTGAACTGATTGCTTTGAAATTTTGCAGACGTAAAGTTAGATGTCCGGATTAAATAATAGGGTACTTTTAATCCCGGAAAAAAAAAATTGATATTCCCGAGGGAAAACAAAAATATAGTTTGCTTGATGGATAGATTGGAGATGCGCTGTGTGTCGTTTAAAACAAGATAAAATATTGCAAACGAATATAAACATGTAAATTTAGAAGCTAAATGATACGATAATGAATCCCCGAAAATGAGGAATTGCCGAGGGATGACGTACAATTTGTTTTATCGTCTAAACTGTTTTTTTACATCTACTTATATATTGCAAACGAATATGAACATGTAAATTTAGAAGCTAAATGATACGATAGTGAATCCTCGAAAATGAGGAATTCTCGAGGGATGACGTACTATTTGTTTTATTGTCTAAAATGTTTTTTTTTTTTTTTTTTTTTTTACATCTACTTATCCTGAAATAACTATAAGTCAACGAATTACTAATTGGTATCAGAATTAGTTACTTTATTTAGTTCTTGAGGTATGAGATAGATGGCGCTGGGTGTTTTTAAAACGTGGTAACGATGTGCAGTAGCTGTATAATAGTTAGGTTAGGTTAGGTTAGTTTAGTGCTTTTTTTCTAGGTAGATATCTAAAGTAGTTATTGTTTTTTCGATAGGTAATTACGTCGCTTTGTTCGTCGTATAGATTGTTATAGTTTAGTTTGGGATTTTAGTTTAGTTTAGGTTTATAGTTTACTCATATTTTCACAATGCCTCGCAAACGTAAATCTAATTTGCCGAGCACCTCATCTAAAGCTCGGGCAATGAAAATTGCCCGATCTCAAGAATCGTCTTTCCATGCTGAAATAAGAAGCCGCGAACAAGCAGAGCGTCAGGCTGCTTCCAGAGCTGCTGAGCTACCATCTCAGCGCCAGCAAAAACTTGAGGAGCAAGCCGCTCGCCAAGCTTCTTTGAGGACTTCTGAGAATGATATTCGTACTGAAGTCCGTTTATCGCAACAGGCTCAACGTCAGCATGGTCAGCTCTATGTAGCGTGTTCCCGGGTTTCCAGCGCCCAAAATCTGCATGTTTTTGCTCCACAAGGGAAAACATATATAGTGTACCATGCAGTTTTGGTTTAACAACTAATCGTATCCAGCGTTACATCGCGCTTCTTACATTTTTCCGTGGAAATGAAAATTTTTCTTATAGTACTGCTTTATACCGCAATATAACCGAATTCCACGCGGGCGAAGCCGCGGGCGGAAAGCTAGTAAGTAATAAAAGTAATATTAAAAATGGAATACATAATTTTATTTCGGAAACTGTTTACTTAAAAAACATTCCTAAAATAATTTTTTTTGGAATTTTGAATTAATAATTATTTTAATAACGTGCTGTAAAAATTTTCAAACGTAATAGAAGAAAAAAACATAATTAAATGAATATTTTTCAGTGAAAACAGTGTTGTTTGCATAAGAAAAAAAATTATTGCAGTGAAAATAAGCCTTTTTTTTACACTTTCCAATAAGATTAAAAAGTGTTTATGAATTCCTCGTGTCTACATACACATTTGGTCCGTGAATTTATTGAGAACGTCTAAAAAAGAGGAAGAGATTCCGTTTGTTCCAAGTACGCATGCGTATCGAGTCTATTAGTAATAAATTCAAATTTATATTTTAAATGAAAAACAAAAAATTCTATTGATTAATATGCCTAATTTAGTTAAAATAGACAAAAATGTTTTTGAATTTAAAAATAAATAACAATTACTTTTTTATTCATTTAAAAATATTCTCAATTTATTATTTAAAGTTGGATAACTTGAATAAAATTGAATTTACAAAGTTATTTAAAAATAAATATTCTCATTTAAAAAATATATTAAGTGAACACATTTAAAAGACATTTTAATTAAAAAATTAAATGCGAAAAAATCGATGTTACTCCAAAACAATCTTATCAAATAAAAATAGAACACTTACATTTTACCTCTAGCAATCTACGTAAATATATTTAAAATTCACAATTTTATGTTACATTAAAACTATCGTATAAAAACTCCGGCCACAATCTCATTAAAGACGAAATCTTTCCGATAATTAACTTCAAAATAAAATTTTTTTAACGAAATAGACCAAACTACACCCATATGAAACTAACACATATAATTCAAAGCGTGTTCCTCCTGTGTCAATCCATTTCAAGTGGTCCAGAAAATATTTTTTTGGTCGCTCGACCATTATTAAAAAATGTGAAATTTTTTGTGCAACAACTCTACCGTGATGGAAGTTCAAAATGACTATTATTTTATTTTTATTAATTTTTATTTGCGCATGGCAGCCATCTTTGTTTCAACGTTTAAAGCGATTTTCTCACATACTAGGGTATACGAAATTGTAAATATCTAGTCTTTTATTTTCCCAATTTAAATGAGGTTTGCAGCATTTTGTTCACAATAAAATAGGCTAAAGATATAGTGGTAGAATAGTTTTTTAAAAATAAATTTTTACAGGTGGAATTTTAGCACAAAATGTAAGATTTTTTCCAAAATCTGTCCTTTTGTCAAGAGGAAATTTTTTATGCAAGGAAAACTGTCGATATGACACAATTTTTTTTACAAAGAGGTCAAAGGCACATGTACTCACACACCGAGTTACAGATCTGGGAGTTGATTTCTCTTTGCGAAAAAAGTTCCAAAATTTGTCAAAAATTCCAAAAATCGCACTTTTTAGGCTTTGATATCTCTCGTGGGGCACGAGATAAAAATCGAAAATTCCAGCCTTTGATAGTATTGTATGAGAGTGTTATGTACAAAGGATTCCAAAATCTGTCCTTTTGTCAAGAGGAAATTTTTTATGCAAGGAAAACTGTCGATATGACACAATTTTTTTTACAAAGAGGTCAAAGGCACATGTACTCACACACCGAGTTACAGATCTGGGAGTTGATTTCTCTTTGCGAAAAAAGTTCCAAAATTTGTCAAAAATTCCAAAAATCGCACTTTTTAGGCTTTGATATCTCTCGTGGGGCACGAGATAAAAATCGAAAATTCCAGCCTTTGATAGTATTGTATGAGAGTGTTATGTACAAAGGATTTCAAGAAGGAGATTTGGCTATAAGCTGAGATATGACATGTGCAATATGTGAAAACAATGCTGCCAAAATACTGTAACCTACTATGTGTTTAAAAGACAAAAAACTTCTTGAAACACCATAAAATAAATAAAATAACGCAAGGCCTTTCGATAGAACTTAGTCTATCTTCATCAGGCGAAAAGACGTACGTCTACAATGAATGTAGCGGCACGACTGACGTTGAAAAGGCGGGAAAGGAAGCAAGCTGAAGGAGCAGCCAATGGAAAAGTAGAAGGCAACAGCCAATCAGGAAAGAGCATAAAAGAACAAAGGGTACAATGAAGGAAGGGAGGGAAAAAAGGAAAATGGTTACAAAGGGAAAAGTAATAAATAAATAAAAAGGCAAAGTAAAAAGTAATAAATAAAAAGGCAGGTTATATTAAAAGTAAATACCTGCCTTTTTACTTATTAATTTTTACTTACTTTTAACTTTTTCCCTTTGTAACCATTTTCCTTTTTTCCCTCTCTTCCTACATTGTATCCTTTGTTCGTTTATGCTCTTCCCTGATTGGCTGTTGCCTTCTACTTTCCCATTGGCTGCTCCTTCAGCTTTCTCCCTCTACCGCCTTTTCAACGTCAGTCGTGCCGCTAAATTCATTGTAGACGCACGTCTTTTCGCCTGATGAAGATAGACTAAGTTCTATCGAAAGGCTTGTATTATTTTATTTATTTTATGGTGTTTCAAGAAGTTTTTTTGTCTTCTATTGTATAACACCAGTTTTCAACTTTTTCATGGCTACTATGTGTTTATTCATATTTTCAAAATGTTATTGATGGTCAAATATTAAGGTCCAGTGTTAAGGTTCAGAGATATCAAAGTCTAAAAAGTGTAATTTTCGAAATTTTTTACAAATTTTAATAATTTTTTTGCAAAGATGAATCAATTTCCACGTCTGGGATTTGGTGTGTCAGTACAAGTACTTTTGACCTATTTGTATAACAAGTTGTGTTATGTTGACAGTTTTCCTTGGATAAAAAAATTTCCTCTTCTAAATGGACAGATTTTGGGGGGGGGAAATCACACAATGAATCAAAGATAGTCACCATGCACAAACAAAAAATAGTAAAATCAAAATTATAATCATTTTGAACTTCCATGATGGTTTGCTGCACAATAAATTTCTGATTTTTTAAAAATGGTCAAGGAATCAAAAAATATTTTCAGCACCACTTGAAATGGCTTGACCCAATATCATCTAGTAGGTTTTATTCATATGGAAAAATGGTGCATTGACTTAGCATACATTTTGAATTTTTTAAAAAACACACACGCAATTGAAGAAGATATTTTTAATTAACATTTAACTTTGGACCATCAATAACATTTTGTAAGTATAAATAAACACATAGTAGGTTACAGTATTTTGGCAGCATTATTTTCACATATTGCACATGCCATATCTCAGCTTGTAGTCAAATCTCCTTCTTGAAATTTTTTGTACATAACATTCTCATACAATACTATCAACGGCTGGAATTTCAGATTTTTATCTCGTTCCCCACCAGAGATATCAAAGCCTAAAAAGTGCAATTTTTGGAATTTTTGACAAATTTTGGAATTTTTTTTTTATTTTATTTTATTTATTTATTTTATTTTAATATTTTTTTTTTTTTGCAAAGAGAAATCAACTTTGACAAGAGAAAAAAAAATTGTGTCATATCAACAGTTTTCCTTGCATGAAAAATTTCCTCTTGTAAACGGACAGATTTTGGAAAAAAATCTTACATTTTGTGCTAAAATTCCACCAGTAAAAATTTATTTTTAAAAACTATTCTACCACTATATCTTTAGCCCATTTTATTCTAAAAAAATGCAGCAAACACCATTTCAACTGGGAAAATAAAAGACGAGATATTTACAATTTTGTATACCCTAGTATGTGAGAAAATCGCTGCAAACGATGAAACAAAGATGGCTGCCATGCGCAAACAAAAATTAATAATAAAAAAAATAATAGTCATTTTGAACTTCCATCATGGTAGGGTTGTTGCACAAAAAATTTCAGATTTTTTAAAAATAGTCTAGCTACCATTGCTGGACCACTTGAAATGGATTAACCCTGCTATACAACCGTGGCACCGTCACTTCTGTAGCATTTATCATTTCCAAACTTTTTTGAATTGGCGGATGTTTTACCTCTTTAAATGGAGAAAAAATAAACGGATATTCATCAACTTACAGAAAATCACTGGCAGCAGTGCTGCCAGTAAATTTTGTGTGAAAAATGGAAGTTTTTTTTTAGAGTCCACAGTGAAAAAAAATGCAGTAAACTTCTCTTACAAATTTTATCAAAGTGTATACAAAAAAAAATCCTTTAAGAAAGTGATGCTAGACAGAGTAAAAAATGGTCATTTGTGGCAGTCCTGGAAAGTCCAAAATTCGGGCCTCGAGTTAGTAACTACTACTTGCAGTGTCATCTACCGCTGCTGTTTTAAACTAAAACTGAGAATTTCAGGGGAAAAAATGCTTAAAATCTTTCAGAATTCTCCTGCAACATTTTAAAAAATAGCTACACTAATTTAAAGGTATTAAATTCTAAATGAGTCCATCCATTTTAGGATATCAATTACATGAAAAATTGGTTACGGTTTATTTTACAGGCACGGCAAAACTTCAAACATAATGAAATTCTAAAGGATTATACTAAGTTGCATTACAACCTGTTATCTGCAGATTATGGAGTATATAGCATTTAGACTCCGGTTATACACGCTTGTTTTGCCAGCGTTCAACCGAATTCTTCGAAGTTCTTTGTTTAGGATATTTTTTAGGCTTATTCATAATGAAATCAAGGCAAATCTAACATGAGACAGGAGATAAGAAACTCAAACATGCATGAGGGAAAGATTGCTGTTTTGCTGGACATCAATCCCTTTTTCCCAAAAGTCATTAAAGATAAAAAATTACCACATTGCCAAAATAAAGGACGCCGGTACTGGTAACAGTTAGCATTTCCGTATGTTTGCAGCTTAATCCTTTATCTACCGAATTATGAATTCATGAAAATTTTACATTCTAAAGCATTTTATGTAAATCGTTTAAACTAAATTAAAAGATTTACATTATCATTTAATAAATTTTTGAAAGTTTTTAGAAGAATTGAAGGATTTAGAAGGATTAATTAAATTTGAATTTACAGGGATTTTGTGCAATATTTATAACCCCACTTAAATCTTTTATTTTAAATTGTTTTCTTAATATCTTGTAAAATTACAAAATGTGCAAATATGATGCTCTTACAATATAAATGTAGAAATATTTGCGAATTGAAAAACCCCCTTCCCCCTCCCTCAACCCCAATAAAGCTGAAAAGTTTAAAAGGCAAAAGAAATCATCCTTTTAAAAATATTTTTGTTTTGTGTAACCAATAATGCTTTTGGAACAAAATAAAGTAATGTATCTGTAACTCATTCCAAACAGTATTACAACTAATTGACGTATTAAAAGAATTTTATAATAAGTAATTTTAATAGTACTTATAAATACCGCATCGGTAGATAAAAGGTTAAAGCTTTATTTACTGAGATGCACGAACCAAATCATTTATAGGTGTGTCTATAATCAATAATTACTCGTAGTGTATTTTTATATGTAGTATGTATCTTTATACGTATCTAATTTTTAAAATTTTGGGTAGCGGTAGCATGTCTATGTAGCCACTTAATTTTAATTTCCAAAGGTCACACTGGCACCAGAATTTTGGTTAAAAAAATTCGTTTTATTACATATGTGAAATATAGCTTTTTCTTATTTACCATAAAGTTGTTTTAAACTACGGTGTCATTCATTAATTTCCACCTAAACCACCTAATTTTAATTTCCAAAGCTCACATTCGCACCAGAATTTCCGTATTTTTAAATTGTTTTATTACATATGCAAAATAAAACTTTTTCTTATTTACCTTAAAATTTCTTTTTTACCCTTACCTTCCGGTGTCATTCATTAATTTCAACACTTAAGCAATAAAAAAGACCTGCGTCGCAAAATGTTAAATATGTAATATTATGTGATGTGTATAAATGTTACTGATCATATAAGGGACTGCACAAAAGAATTCCACAAATAATGCATATGATGAAAATGTATTTTTAGGACGTTATGTCTTTTTTTAAATTGTTTGTTAATTGTTTATTAACATTTCTATTTATGATAAAATGAAATAAAAAGAAAAAAACATGTATTTTGTTAATGATGAATTTTTTTTCTTTTCATTTTCTTTTATAATAAATTTTTAATTATAGAGAAAAAAAATATTCAAATGATTTATACGAAGAAAAATAGTTACTTATTAATTAATTGTTGTCTTTATCTGTCAAATTTAAACAATAAATATTTTTTTAAGTTACAACAGCTGACAGAATGCAAAATATATAAGTAGACAGAAAGAAAACTGAAAGAGATTTTGTTGTCAAATTTAAACTGCCAACTTTAAAAAACTTCAAGAACTTATTGAATAAATAAAAGGAGAAATGATTTTTTTTCTCTTTCGTTAAATCTTATTTTGAATGAGGCAAGAACATTTTAGAGTAAAATGTCATTACAATGTCAAAAAAAAAAAAAAAAAAAAAAAAAATATATATATATATATATATATATATATATATATATATATATATAATAAATAAAATAAAATAAAATAAATTAAATTAAAATAAATAAATAAATAAAATTGTAATTAAAAAAATTACAACAATATAAGAAAAGATGAAGAAACAAAGCGTGTTTAGCATTTAATATTTTAATTAGACTAATTTCTTTTTTATTATACATTTAACCTATTAAAATTGTTTACAATTTTAGTGTAAATAGAATTTAAGCTTATACATATATACATATACATTCGTTATAGCTGTATTTAAGGGATTATAAGATATTTCGTTGAAATGTAACTTTTTTAAATAATTGATTTTTACTCATACTCGCATTAGCGTCTGTCCTTTTCTTTTAAATTCAAAAGATTTTTATGGCAATACTGTGGAAATGATTTTGTACATTTGACTGACCCTGTGTCCAAATGTGTCCGAAAGTTTTGCGATTTTGAACGAAGATGATTTTTGTTTATCCAATTAAATGATAGTTTCTATTGACAGTATTTTTGTTGCACGTTTTACTGATTTCAGTAAGCAGTGGCCAATTCTGTTAAGATAGTCAATTACTATTTTTTTAATATATACAGTAAAACATGCTGAGATGGAATTGCGGGAGACCAGAGAACAATTACGTTTTAGCGGGGTTTTTCGATTTAAAAGATGGAATTTCATAGTATCATTTTCATGGGAATGGACTTTGGAACATTTCTATAAAATAAAAAATTGGTAAAAATTCACTTTCGTATTTCGTATTTATTTCTTTATGATTATATTGTGATTCTTTACATTTTTATTCATATTTACTTACAGAAAGGGTTTGAACAAATTCTATTATGGATTTATATAATGGCAAATAATTCTTTCGAAGAACTCGCTTACGATATATAATTATATTTGTTGCAGCCATGTGACCATATATCTCAAATGTAGTACTTTCATTTTTATAATTTCCATTTATATTATACTAGCAGCCTTCGCCCGCTACGCTGGTCAGGTTTTTTTTTTTTTTTTTTTTTTTTTTTTTGAGAAACTTTAAATTAAACGAAATTTTTATATCATAGTAATTTTTAGTTTTATATTGTATTTTAGACTGTCTGTCATCGGTGAAAAATCAGTTATCTAAACGGAAAGTTCAGTGTTAGTCACCAATGAATGATGTAGCGCTCAACATGTTAACAATTTAATCACATAAAAATTCATTCAGCAGAACATTTAAAATAAAGCCAAACTTTCGGAATTGGGTTCATCTGATAAAAAACATTTCCTAAGTATTCAATTAAACAACGTAGAATGCTATATTTCATTTGTTACAAAATTTCTGAAAAATTATCCAACTAACAATGTAAAATCCATTAAAATCTATCTTGTAGAACTTAAGTTATAAGCGGCCGCAATGAAATTTCACTTTGCGTTTTATATATATTGAGATAATTAAATATAAGCTTACATAATCATCTTAACCTGATTATAGAACTATCTTTCAAAATTTTAGGTTCAATAGATTTTTTTGTGCTGTGATTAACACGAAATCCAGACTTTCTTTTATATATATAGATAAGGATTGAAATTTTCAGGTTTTTGCGCCGAAGACACCGCCAAATCAGGAAAATGTTAAGTATCTCGCGAACTACGGAACTTAAAAGAATTTGCTTGGTACCATTCGATTCAGCATGAAAAAATACATTAAAATATGTTATCAGTTGAAAAATAACTACAAAAGCCGATTTTTAAGGAATTTTTTAAAAGTTCGTTCCTTTTTTAACCCCGTTAGGAGTGGAATTTTCGAAAATCCCTTCTTAGCGGCACTCGATGTTATCAGAAGTATTTTTAACCCAATTTTCAAGATTTTAGGTTCGGCAGATTTTTTTGTGCTGTGATTAATACAAAATCCAGACTTTCTTTTATATATATATAGATAAGGATTGAAATTTTCAGGTTTCTGCGCCGAACACACCGCCAAATCAGGAAAATGTGAAGTATCTCGCGAACTACTGAACTTAAAAGAATTTGCTTGGTACCATTCGATTCAACATGAAAAAATACATAAAAATATGTTATCAGTTGAAAAATAACTACAAAAGCCGATTTTTAAGGAATTTTTTAAAAGTTTGTTCCTTTTTTTAACCCCCTTAGGGGTGGAATTTTCGAAAATCCCTTCTTAGCGGCACTCGATTTTATCAGAAGTATTTTTAACCCAATTTTCAAGATTTTAGGTTCGGCAGATTTTTTTGTGCTGTGATTAACACGAAATCCAGACTTTCTTTTATATATATAGATAAAATGTTCAATCAGTGTAAACATCTAGCATTTTATAATTTATTTTAAGGAATAGTCAAAATTAGTTATAATCGAAAAAAACTTTCGGAAAATTTCAAAATACATCGAAGTTATGAATATTAGTAATTACAATGATTTTTTCTGACTGTTTTCTAAAAGTAACAAAAGAAAGAAGTAACGAATACTTTCTAACGGGAAGTGCGTTTGAAAACTTTGCTTATATATTTTGCGAATACATAAGAGTGTTCATTTAATCGTTTCTTTTACAGCACTACTACTAACCTCTCTTTTGCCAAGACTTCTTAGCCGAAGCCAAGAAAAAAAAAAAAAAAAAAATAGAAATTTAAAAACAGAAAATTTTTAAAAAGTAATTTATTCAATTAGTGTCAAAACATTCTGGAAATTGCACGTGAAGCGTAGCAAATGAGGTGCATTCGTGCTATATCAAAATTTTAAAAATATTCAGTTCTTTCTGTCATAATATACAATACTTCGGACAAATGGTGGTTGAAATCTTTTGTGTGTTCCAGTACATACTATCTGCTATCTACTACCTCTGACAATAAAGTTCTGTGAATGAATTCAGAATGCTCGATCTGGCAACATTGGGGAAACGAAACGCTACACCTCCATAGAGGCAAGTATTGACGATCTTCCCCCACCGTTGTTCAATTGAGCGTCGTTTATGTTCTGCGTAAGACGTGCTTTACTAAATGCTTGTTCAGTGTGTTGGTTCTTAACTGAGAACAGGAAAATTAGTGAATAATTAATTATTGAATTAGTGAAGATTTCTTTAGAAAATTAGTGAAGATTTCTTGCGAATTTTCCAGGACATGTATAGCAGATCTCAGAGGTACATAGTTATAGGAGATGACTATTTCGAAGGACGGTATGACAACTTTCGTTAACCACTTAACCGGCGAAGGGTATGGGGAAATAGTGCTTTTACCCCCGACTTATCTCGGGGTAGACGGTTAAGTGTTTAATATTTAATCTACATTAATGCTACAGGACTATTCACCGAACTTTATTGTCAAAGGTAGTATTATACAGGAAGGAAGTTGTATTAAATTTCAGCCACGTACATCAATTTCATAAAATGAGAAATAGTTTAATATAAATCAAACACGCCCTAAGAATGTTTCCCCGTGTACCATTATGTAGTCAAAAAATTTTGTGTGTCCCTGATAATTAATAATAAATATTCTTTGCATCACAGATTGTACAAAATGTATATTTTAGTATATACAATTCTGTACAATTCACGTCAATTCTATTATATTCGATAGAGATTAATATCATTAAAATATACTTGAAACTATTTTCTATTATTGACCTGAATGTAATGGATTAATTTTGATTGTCTCTGTAATGAAATTATATATCCGATTTTGATAAAATTTGAAATGAATCGACAAAATTATGCAAAAAATATATTTTAAACTTCAAACGATTTGGTTATGTAGTTTTTACTTTGTTATATGCGATCAGGGAGACGGACGATAGACTGACAGACAGACCGGCAGACAGACGGACAGACTGAACGACGACTATAGGTGCTACGTATTTATATAATTACGACCGCGCCTTAAAATATAAAGAACTTTATCCAATATTATGCAGTATTTCTCATATAGTATAGTAGCTAAAATCTTTTGTGTGTCCCTGTAAATACTATATGCTTTCTATTATACAGGAAAGAGCTTGTATTAAACTTCAGCAGCTTATATCAATTTCATAAAATGTTAAATAGTTTAATACAATTAAAGCGCGCACAAAACAATGTTTTCCCCATACTATTATGCAATGGAATAATTTTTGCGTGGCCCTGTAAATCAAAAACAAATGCTCTTTGCACCATAGATTGCACAGAATGTGTATTACAGTACACACTTCATTCATGCACATCAATTCTATCATGTTCGAAAGAGTGTAACACCATTAAAATGCACATGAACCTTTTTTTTCATTGATAGTCATGTAATAGAATATTTTGATTGTCCCTGTATTTGAATTATCCATTCGATTTTCATAAAAATTGAAATGACTCGATAAATTTATGTAATAATAATATATTTTAAATTTCAAACGATTTGGCCGGCTAGTTTTTGCGTTGTTATATACAGACTGAACGACAATTATAGGTGCTACGTGTTTACATAATTACGAACGCAACTAAAAATGTTATAATTTATACTCGGAGCCAGTAAAGTTATCGCACGATCACAGCGTCGAGCTTATCGTAAGTCTCATAATTTAAACAAAAAGCCAAATTCATGCATCCTTCCTAAAAAGTATCACACTAATCGCAATTTTAGAACATTTGTTGCACATGCATACGTTCCAGGATAGCGGTATTGAAATAAAATATAATAATAGAAATAGGCAAACAATTTTCATCTTCTACAAATAGAATTTTAAAGATGTTGGGGGATGTGTCGAATAAATAACACATCTTACGAAAATATTTTACGTCAGTTCTTTTAATTTCAACGACTATTTTAAATTCACATTTATGGGAAAAGAAAACTATCAATTACAAAATACATGAAAACAAATTATACATTACGCAACAAATGAAGCATAAAAAATGAAAGAATACGTGTAATTTATTGTAAATAAATAGCAGTCAATTACATACATTTAGTTACGTGTTTCTTCGTCTAATATGTTTATTTAGACTTTAACATCGCCCCTCCTTTTTTGTTTTCGTTGTAAACTTCAAGTGCTTTTAAAGATTTTAGTTATGTTTTTTAGACTTGGATCTTGCATGACATGTATTAATTATTTTAGGTAAAAAATAGTCAAAATAAAAATAGTTTAACTTTTTTATTATTATTTCGGTCTCACGAAAAGTTTGAAACACAAATGCGCATTATGCTTTGTTTATTAACCACTTATCCGATCAATATTTTTTTTAAAAAAGTTATATAATGCCTTTTTTTATGCTTTTTACTGATTTTTTAATCGTTAATCACTGTTTTTTCAAAACAGAAATTTTTACCCAATTGAATGAGAAAAGTGCTCGGATTAAACAATGCAAAATTTACAATAAAGAAATTTACTGCTGAGAACAATAAATCATGCATGGAATATGGATGCCCGTATATGGTATGGGCATGTAATGATTGGCAAATATACATTGCCTGTATTACGTACGGGCAAATCAGGGAAGCTGTTAACCTAGTTCTACCTTATTTATCACGGAAAATCAGAATGAAATGAACAAATTTTTCCTTGTATTCGAAGTAACCCTGCTATTGTAGATAGAAGAATGCGCAATAGTCTTAATCATAATTTAAGTTATGAGCAATTCTAAACAGACTAGTTGCTCTCTTTATACATGACCACATTTTAACTTCGTTCGTTCTAAACGATTTCGATTCGTTAAAATTTCTTTCAAGCTTCACGTTAACTCTTTGCAGAGCAAATTATGAATTCCTCAAGCATTTTTCGTGAATTTTTTAAACTATGTAAGAAGATTTGGTATTACTTGGATATCCCGTCGACCAAAAAATTATTGCCAAAGCATAAGATTAAATGCCAATAATGGATGACCGTGAATGTTACATCCAGTGACATTAAATATGATAAAGGTATTTAAAATGTCATTAAGTGATTTTATTTCGTATTTTTATTTTTATTTTTATTTTACTAATTATTTGTTTTTTATTATTTAAAATAAAAATTATATCAATATGCATAATTTTGCTATTAGTTTGGTGATTTGTATAATTTGGCGAAATTGGTCGACGGGATAACCAAGTAATATCGAACATTTTACAACCATTAAATAAAATTTTGATAGAATTTACCGATTAAAATTAAATTAATTGAGAATTTATAGAGAGTTTGAGCAATATTTATCAAACTCCATTAACTCCACTCCAACTTTTTATTTAAAATATTTTTTTAAATATTTTATGGAATTAGAAAATCAACAAATACAATTCTTTTATAAAAGAAACATAGAAATATTTCCTAACGGAAACTTATCCTTTACTTTTGTTTACTTTTTAAAACCTTTCAAAAATACATTTATGTTACACTATTAAAAAAATTCTGAAATTCACGAACATTTTTTTCCTGAGTTTCACAGAAAAGGTCCCTTTTCACAACATAAGAGCATTTTCCGTTACAAATCACAAAATTCCATCATATTTCCTGAAAATAACGAAAGGGATGGAAATAGAAACAAAAAACGGAGAGATTCCGTTGTGTGGGGGGCTCCATGGCCGAGTGGTCAAGGCACCACACCCCCAATCGCCCGTGAGCGCAGATTATGGGTTCGGGTCCCACTGGCGCCATGGAATAATAAAAACATAAAAAAATCCCTTTTAAATTACATTTTTTCTGTTTATTTTTCTCTTGATTCTTATTAAGAAATCTTTTAATTTATTAGCCAATAAATAAATAAATAATGTACGACAATTTAAAAAAAATTCTATATATTTTTTTTATAAAAAAAAATGTTAATAAGGACTTTTTTATTGATTCATTCAAAAAAAGAAAGAAAAAAAACAGTGGTTTTAAACAGTGATTTTTTTTAATTTAAACTATTTAAAAAAGTAAATTGATTTTAAAAAATAATAAGTATTATGCATCAATCGAAAATAAAATAAAATAAACCGTTGACAAATATTCTAAGGAATGTATTTGAAAGGAAATCTTTAAAAAACACTAACTTATAAAAGACATACTTTGTACAAACCACCATCAACAGCTTTGGCTCGGTTCGTAAGGATTTGTTCCTCTATCTAAAGGTCCCGAGTTCAATCCTCGGGACGGCGTGAAATAAATTATACAAAATAATAATCAAGTAAAATAACATAGCAGCTTAAAATCACTCGGTAATTTCAAACTCTTTCACGATTAATCGATACGTTAATTTTAAAAATTATATCATTTATTTTTATTAAAAATCAAACTTTGTAACGGAAAGTTACTGATTCTTCAAACGGAGTTTTCCCTTCTTGCCTTTCCCACATCGGAAAATCTACTAACGGAAGGGTACAAGTTCGGCTACTTTGCTGCCTCTAGTTTCATCGTGAATTCACAGATTTATTTTTAACAGTGTATATTTTAGACATATTTAGACATATTTTAGATCATATATGATACAAAATTAATACAGAAAAATTATATAAACAACTCCTATAATATATATATATATATATATATATATATATATATATATATATATATATTAGATTGCGCAAAGAATTTAAATTCAGATTTTCAAACAAAAAAAATACTATCAGCATTATATATTTTTTGTAATCTCGGTTGTCACTCGCTGCTCAAAGAGAAATTTATTAAAACTTTTAATACGAACAAAAATACTAACTCATTTATTATATGTTATCTTTATTTGTAAAACTTAAACATCAGATATTTAATAAAAAGTACGAATAAATGACAGAAGGTTTAAAAAAGTAAATAGAAAGAAAATTTTCTGTGCACTTTTGGGAAACTAAACGTTTACAAAACGTTTCAAGAAATTATTGCAGAAGAAAACTAGAAATGATTTTTTCATTAAATCTGAGCTTGTATATGAAACAAGAATATATTTAATAGTGATATGTCATAAAACTGAGAATAATAATAATAATAATAATAATAATAATAATAATAATGCTTGACCAGCTTGAAATGCTTTTGATACATTTACAATCTAATAAGTTCAAAACGATTTTTTTGTTTCTTTTTTGCTGTTTTGAACTTAAAAACTGAAAATGAAATTATTATGAGATCCCTGTTGTGTCTGTCTGTTTGTCACACACATTCTACTTGTAATCTATTGAACGTGGAAGTTCAAATTGTAAGAATTAATAAAATATATTGAAGCAGAAATTTACAGAATACTAAACATTCACAAATATACTTAGAGAAAATGGACAGGGACAAATGCTTAAAAATATTTTTTTTTTCTTTGTATATTCTGTGGGGTACTGAGTGAAAGCTTCCGTAAAGTTAAATTAAAAAATTAATGTATTTCAATTTTAGACATTGAATTTTTAGAGATATAGTCAAAAATATAACGAAAAAATATGCCCCCCTCGCATCTAATTCTGAATATATTGAAACTAAAATTATGAAAATGTTAGAGATACTAGACATTAGTTTAAACCTTGCAATAAGATTACAGATATTACCTTACCTTACATACTTTTCGAAAACAGCATTTTTTCATTGCATACAAATTTCGGTTGATTTGCATTTTTGACGGACTATTATAAACACGATGGATATAGGCCCTAAGGGGGAATGCCCTTCGTGGGGGGTCTTTCTGAAAGAACCTCATCCATATTTACGCAACATGCAAGTTTCGATTTGCGAATATTCACCAAAAATGTTAAGGGGTACTGTAGCTAAATATAGTTGATGAAGTATTAAAGCGTTGCTGATAGCAATTTTTGAAAAAAGTCGTCGTAATTGTTCTGCTATACAAAATTACAGGGGCGGTGTACTCTATGTAACATCGGTTTTTAAGGCATAGAAAACAATTTGCATGAAATATTTATGTAATGTTATGTTCAGTAGTACTATAAAGGCAATAAACTTCAAATTCTTGAAAATAGACAAGTATATTTAGAATTAATTATACAAATACTATGGATTCACGAATAGTTTGCATAAAGTGGATCCCTCAATACACATCCCATGTCTTTGAAAGTTAATTAAAAACCTGTATGGAGAAATGCGACGTGGAATAAGGCGGTGTTGCAACTTTGAGTCCTTTTTTCGAAGCTCGCTTAGCACAATATCAAGTTTAAATTTCATTTTGTCTTCCCTTAAACTGAAAAAAATACTGGTTTACTAATTATTTGCATCGTTATCTGTCAATAGAAATAAAATATACATTTATACTTATAAATAACGAATGAAAGAAATAAATAAAGCGAAGAAAATATAATGAAAATTTATTGCTTTTTTCGAAAAAGATAACTTAAAAAATACTTCAGAAACGCATTCAATAAATAAAAATAGAAATGATTTTTATTGTTAAATCTCAACTTGAATCACTTGGTGTGAGTTGTCATGACGACGCCAAATAAAAAAATAAGCTGACCAATAGCTTTATTTTTGAACGCGTCTATTTCATTTTACAGCATTTTATAGTCTCGTAGAAAGTATATTTTCATATTTTCTATTAAAAATAATATCCAATATTCTATCTCAAATCTAGTTAAAATGGAAGCAAAATATTTCGTCAGATTTGTTAAATAACATATATAATGCTCGGTATAGTCAGTACTTTTAAGAATTCAGTTATTTAAATTTAAAACGGCCATTTAAAAAAAAATAAAAAGTAAGTATTTTGTTGGAAAAAAGTTTTTTTGTAATCCTTCAGTTTGTGATTTAAAAAAATCAATATGGACATATTTTTGGCCTTCACTTCTTAAATGAATCATGGAAAAAACACGAATAAGGAAATCATAGCTTGTTTTTGGGTATGTTTATGGCTACAAAACAGTTTGGTGTCAACCGGAAACACTAGGCTATAATTTAAAAAATTATCCTTGATAAAATTTACAATACTAATCCTTCACTATACGATTTTTTCTATTTTTATGAAAAAAAAATATTTGAAATCCATATATTGGTCTAACAATCAGGAAAAATTCTAAAAAAAGTTCAAATTGTCAGCTAAAGGTTGATATATCATGGTGTGTACCCTATATACACAATTAGGGTTTTTAAATATTGTATTGCTATATTTTGCAATTAAATCAGGGCTGCGGAGTCAGTGGGAAAAATGGCCGACTCCAACTCCAACTCCGACTCCGGAAATTTTAACGACTCCGACTCCGACTCCTGGCTTCCTGCCTAGCTAATATACTAAAGTTGATGCTTTTTAAAGTTATGAGGGAACGAAAGTAAAATAAGGCAAAAAGTCATTATTTTCGGTATTCAGTTCTTAGAACTTTGGAAAAAAAATATTTTCCGTCTTACAAATTCTTTAATTTTATGTACCACAATACTTAAAAATTAAATTACCGAAATCTAAAAGAGATAACAAAACGGATATTTTACTATTTCAGATCCGTGGCCTCGAAAAGGGGAAATCTGTACAATTTTTATGTTAACTAGTCCTCTCCAGAGCCGAAAAATTTCAATGGAAAGGAACAAAAAAAAAAAAAAAAAAATAGTCAGATGTGTTAATCTTAGAACTTTCTTCTATATCACACATTTTAATACTTCCTGAAAATGAGGCACAGCAGCGCCACCTCTTATGTGATTTACACCAAAATCTAGTCAACAAGTTATATCAACATCTAACTGAATTTGAAGTTTGATGAAAATCAGTACATTAATTTCTGAGATGCTGAAATTATGCTGAAATGATGCTGTACTGCTGAAATTTTAAAATTCTGCATCGCAGCGCTACATGCTGAGTGATGTACATCAAAAACGAATCAGGATCAATTTCTATCAGATACTAACTGAATCTAAAGTTTAATGAACATCCATGCATTAGTGATTGAGCCACAGCTATTTCAAAATCGTAAAAAAATCAGCATATCAGCGCTACCTGAAGAGCGATTCAGACCAAACACTAAAGTATACCAATCTAGATTACAAACTAATTAAATATAAAGTTTGGTGAAAATTCGAGCATTTGTTTTTGAGATAGCGCTGTTGCAATATCATGAGGAATGCAGTATAGTAGCGCCACTTATTGAGCGATTTGCACCAAAAAATTTGCAGCACCTAATTATATCAAGGACTAACTGAATCTAAAGTTTTATAAGAATCCGCGCAATAATTTTTAAGATATAGCTACTGTGGAAATTGTGAATAATGCAGCATAGCAAAGCCACCTCTCAAGTCATATACACCAAAAATTAATCAGGTCCAGTTTCTATCAAGATCTAACAAAATCTAAAGTTTTGTGAAATTCCATCCATTAGTTCTTGAAATAGAGCGCTCCAAAATTTTTGTCGCATGCAGACTCACGAAGTGACAAACACTGACAGACATTTTCGAAAAACTATCAAATCATGTTCCGTTCAGGATCTTCTAAAACGTATAAATCCATCGAATGCCGGAAATCGAAAATTTTTCAAGAATCCAATACTTTATTCTTGTGAAGATAGAAGAAAATAAAATTGAAGATGAAAATTTTACTAGTTCGCAAATAATCTGTGATCTACTAGAGCTTTTAATAAAAAACAGTTTTCATATCCTGTGTACGTTTATTGGGATTCTTTAACTTGGGTAATCTGATATTATCCAAAAATAACAATAAGAATTCCTTCTATGGATTTAAAATTACATTTTATTGGTTTAATTTCACTTGAAACTGTCTAAAAGCCGGAGTCGGAGTCGGGTTGTTTTTTACGAATCCGACTCCAACTCCTTTTTCTCAAAAATGGGTCCCTCCTACTCCGACTCCACGACTCGGACTCCGACTCTGCAGCCCTGAATTAAATGCGCTTAAATTAATTAATTTTATCGGCTTAACCCCCAAACGCTCAGTGTTGTCGGGTAGGCAACACCTAAAGTTCCCCTTGTTTAGAGACACAAAAACTCTGTGAATATTTCAAAAACTACTCTAATGGCTACTTTAAATCTTTCTTATGAGTTCTAGATGGCAGCACCACAGAGATCAAACTCTACTGTTTTTAAATAAAGGATAAAATGTTTTACTGTAATACGCGCTTCACAGCAATGCTCTTCTCACTGCGCTTATCAATGCCTTACTTATGGGAGGTTACCACTTCGGCAACAGCTGTATAATTAAAATGGCTAGTGCAATCTTTACAAAACAATACCTGTATAACAATACCTGTATACTCCTCTAGGCCTAAATAGATTGCCTAATTTTTTTTTCTTTAAATTCCAACTTTAAAGAGTAGTGCGCCGGAAAGGGTGAACAATGTGAAAATTTCTTTATATTAATATAATTAAATATTCAGAAAAAAATGTAAATTTTACCTTAATAGGTTGATCGGATTTTTTCATTTTTTTTTTCAACGACTTCTAATTTTTATACAAAATTCGTTTTTTTTTTTTTTTTTTTTTTTTTTTTTTTTGTCAAATGCAGTTATTTGACATAGTCAAAATAAGTGTTATTCAATTTTTTGCGCTGTTCTTGATCCATTTTCTCAATCATATTGGCCAAATTAATGGCACATAATGAGATTTACAGTTTTTAAAAATATGTGACAGATGTGGCACATGGTGCACAGTTAACCTCACAAGAAGAGTCAAACACACATGAATATTAAATATTGTAATAAGGAATAAATTTTACTTGCTCACTTCATAACAAAGCAGGGTGTTTTTCTAGCTTCCAAATAAAACAAAAAATCACTTGTAGAAGCAATTGAAAAAAAAAAAGTTATCTTTATTCTTAAACCGCAGTATTTTTGATATTTACATGTTAAAAATAATATTTTTAATTTGTATTTTAATGGCAACATTAGGTATCAGATCTTCAGTATTATTCTAATAGTATTTTAGAAGACTAAATTGCAAATGGGGTTGTGAAAATATAATGTTATCAACTTTTTGATAATTTTGGACCCCACCCCTCCTTCTGATATTACACTTTATCATCCTTCGAGCCCCCTCCCCTCCCGATAATGATATCGTTGTGATATTGGAGGTAGATAAGAATTCTTATTAGAAAGCAAATAGACAGCATTTTTTCTCTTCCTCTTTCTTTTATCAGTAAACACAAGTTTCACTTCAAATGTACTTCACATATGGTTCCGCAAACTGTGATTATACATGCATACATATATGAAGCAGAATAAGAAGGCCAAACGTTGGTGTATTCCACAATTTAGAATTAAATAACTTTTTAAAAACTTAGTGATTTTAAAAATAAAAAAAAACTTTGTATTGTCATGAAAATATCTAACCGACTAAAAAAAAAGATACTATACTATTTTGAACCAAAGACCATCTTACAGATAAAAATAGAAAATTTTGATTGGATCTAAAATGATATCGATATCAAAAGACAAACCACCCACCCTCCTCCTAGAGATATCTTATGATATCATGTGCCAGACCCCCAATCCCCCTGTAATAATTATGTTATATATGCAGAGACCCTAGGCTGCATAAAGGCAACGCATGTCATTTAAGGATAAACACCTTGTAGAATCCACTAAATGCTTTTAGAATTAAGTCATTTGGAGACCCTTTGGAGTGATAGCTAGTTCAACGGACTTCCATACCAAAGGTTGTCTGTTCGAATCACTTCAAAAATAATATTTTTCCTCGATCAATTAATACAGGTTACTTCTAAACTGTTCGATAGATGGCATCTCCAGACAATTTTTATACCAAATTTATAATGGTAAGTTACTGCTTTTTCAAATGGAGTTTTCCTTTCTTTTAATTCCCAAAACGGGAAATCTACTAACGGAGCAGAAGTAAATCTGACAACTTTGCTGACAGTAATTTTACCGTGAATTTACCGATTTATTTTTAACAGTAAACTTTTCAAACCTATATATAGAAAATTTGAAGTGAATTTAAGATTCAACAAAATATTAGTAATTTTATTACATATATATATCGTATTCATATCAAATACAGTCAAATCTCTATATAATGAAATCCATCTTTCCAGTTAAAAATTCGTTTTATACAGAAATTCGTTGCGTAGTGAATGACGTTAAAATTCTTATTTAATATATACATTTTGAATAAATATTATTTTTTTGAGTTTAATTAAGAATTTGAAATGTTTAACTAACCTAATGTTCTATTTCTTAATTATTTAAACAGCTTCAAAAAAGAAAACACTTTCATTTAAAAGTTTAATGAAAATCAAATAAGGAAGACTTTAATTAATTTTAGACAAAAAAAATCTGTAATTTTTTGTTGATTTGATTTCAAAATTGTTACGCCCTCGAAAAAATGTTCAAATTTTGGCATGGAATGAAAAATTGTATAGGGAACATTTTCCCCGATTTGAAATTCTCTCCTAGTAAGGTAAAAAGAACTCATCAGTTCAATGCGAGGTTTTTTCTCTTGTTCCAGATTTTTGTTCGCATGCTCATTGTCACACCCAACTCTCCATAACTCTTCTTAAAATATCACTATTAGTAAAATACTGTGCAATAACCATATTGTCATTAACTTCCAAAAAATCAGAGAGAGAGCAACATTGTCTTCGACATCTCCGCGTTCCTTAATTAATTTCCAAAAAATCAGAGAAAGCAACATTGTCGTCGACATCTCCGCGTTCCTTAATTAATTTCTATTACTCCTTTATGTTTGCTCAAGTCACGTCTTCTTCGTCTTCAGAATCCAAATTATCCTCTAGTATAGAAAATCCGGCCTTTTTGAAACAATTGTAAATCATTTTTCCTTCAATTACCCCCATTGATCCCCCTGTTATATGTGTAACATTCCAATTGACACTGTTATGAGAAGGATGTTGAAAAGTATGTGGGAGGGAGGGGGAATGAATTCATTGGACTTAAAGAACAAGAATTTAGAAATTCATGAAGATAAGTAATAAAAAAACTCAGCACTGAACGATAAATCAGGAATAAGTGATGGAGAATTGATTCCGTGCGATTTCGAACCTTTTTTTAAACTGAATATATAAAGTACATTTTATGAAAATGTACATTATATGGAGATAAATATTTCGCTATATAGAGACTTTTATTGTAATAATGTGGGAAAACGGGACCGTTCCATTCGTTATATAGAAAAACTCGATGTATGGAGTTTCGTTATAGAGAGAGTCGACTGTATATTAGAAATTTATCGTAAAAACCTTATTTTCAAAACATGCCTGAATACATAAGTAGGGATATCATTCACGCATCATGAGTGGCATTTTTACAGATTTAACAGTGTTATGCATGCCGTTATGATTTGAAATCCTTATGAAAAGGGCATGGATTGTTGTGTTATTCAACATTCTTTCACGGGACATCTAATCTGGTAAAGTGCTGGTTAAAAACGTGATAGGTTTGAAAATCTTAAAGCATTACAGAAACTTGATTCTTAAATCTGCGATTTTTCTTTGTTCGGAAGAAAATTTTATGTTTTCGATATTTGAATCTCTATGCGATACGAGAAAAGAATATAGAATATCAGATCACATTCGCTATCTTTTCTATTACGTAAAAAGTACTCGTTATAAACGGAATAACCTTCTGAAATTACAAATCTTTATTTACAGTAAATTTTTAACGTTTAAATATACGTATACTTTTACAGTATGACTATCCCTTTAAATCCTTTATTGATATTATAGAAATTTTCTATCAATACATTTTATAATACTATTACAATTTTTTATATATTAATTTATAATACAAATTTAAGATTGTTACCAGAAAAGTTTCGGAATATATTTTTTCTTATTTTAGATATTATTTGGAATAATTATTCAGTTTACAATGTTTCGCATGTCACAATTTTCAGATTTGTGAGCAGACGATTTCGATTTTGTGGGTTTAGATTTCATTTCACAAGTTTTGACCTTTTAGTTGTTCGTGAAGTATCTATGTTGTTCTATAATCGTTTTATGTGTATGAATATTTACATACTTGTACAGCAAAAATTCTTAATAGCAACCACCAGTGGGAACAGGGTATACTGTTTTCGGAGGTTGCCGTTATTCAGAGGTTCCACTTTTTAAAAGATGAAAAATACTTATTGACCGGTAGCGGGCAGCACAGAAAATAACCTCATCGAGTTCACGGATGAAATTATAAAATTAGTAAAACTTGTTTTGCATATTAAAACGCAATCGGTCTGCCAAGTCATATCCTGGTGGAAAGCACGTGAAAACTTGATTTATTGGTAAATTCGTAGGTTTATTATTGTATTTTCCTACACCCAAAGATGTGAAAACATGGAGGATTGGAAGCAGGAAAGCACTATAATAAGCCGTGAGTCTTGCTCTAAAATCGGTTTTTCAGGCATTTTCACCAAGATATGATTTAGCAGACAAAATGCGATTTAACATCAAATCGAGCTATAACTTATTCTGGAATTTCAGCCGTTAACTCGATGAAGGGATTTCCTGTGCTGTCACACCCCACTCTATAACATTACAATCAAAATAACTGAATAAAATTATTTCATTACTTTCTACAGTTAAAATATACAGGGTGGGGCATAAAGATCTCCCTATTTTAAGAGATCAATAAAAATATATAGAACATTAATAACAAATATTTTATGTTTACATTCGGAAAAAATAATATTTGCCATTTAATAATTTTACAATATGTAGCAATTGTTGCTATTAATTTCGAAGATTTGTTGTACGAAAAAATATATCGTCACATGCAGCAGCGTGTGACTTCTTCCTGAGGGTTTACCTGAAAACTAAAGTTTAACCCGGGAGTACACGCGCCGGGTCTTTTTGACCCAGAGTGCTTATGACTTTTGCAATTGTAACCACTTATCTTTTAAAAGTAATCTTCAACTTATTTTATCTCAGAATTTGTAAGGATTGCCTCCGCCTAAATAAAATGACGGTTATAATTCGATTTTATTGATGACAAAGTTAAAACCATTTCAACCCTGGGTAAGAGCGTGTTCTCCCGGGTTAAACACATAAACCTAAGACCTAAGACACTCTACAAACTGAAGAATGCTATTCTATTTGAAATTGCAGCAATTCTTCGAGCAATCGTGGAAAAGGTTATGCTGAATTTCCGGGAAAGAATGTATAGAGATTGAAGGAAAACATTTAGACGATATCATATTTCGTACAACAAAACCCCGAAATTAATAGCAAATATTGTTACAGATTGAAAAAATTAATAAATGGCAAACATTATACTTTCCGAATGTAAACATAAAATATTTGTTTTCAATGTCCTATATATTTTTATTGGGCTCTTAAAATGGGGAGATCTTTACGCCCATCATTGTACATATTACAATTAAATACTAAAGAAATCACTTATTCACAGTTGTTTCTTACTCTAGAAGCAATATAATTTCAACAGATTTATTGTCTTATTCCTTATCACTATTTTGAGTGAGCAAAAAAATTTTAATTTCTCAATTCCAATGCAATTTCCGGGGCAATTTCCTACAAGATTGGCCCAGAAATCGGGAGCTTTCTCTCTATACATTTCGAAAGTCATTCCAAACGCAACTTATCAATTACATTATTATCAGTTTTCTGACGAGTAGTTCCTTATTTATCTCTTTTAACGTGTTCTCTAAATAAAAGTAACTTTTTTTCAGAATGTCATTATTTTGTGTCCTGCTGCAATTATACATTTCAGCTAATTTTCATGTATTTGCTCCTTTTTTTCTTATCTGGATGACATTTAATTTATCCTGTAATGTCCTAAATTTTTATATTATATAAATTTTTATAAAGAGATTTTTATATATTATTAGATTTTATTTTACTATTATAAATTTTTATGTATTAATTTATAATAAAAGTTAAAAATTATTACCAGATAGTTTCAGAAAATCGCTCAGTATTTTTTAGCTATTATTACAAACTGGTATCAGTTTAGATTTGATGTGATGATTTTAAATCTCGCTTTTGTGTATGATGTTTAAAAGTTGTACTTCAATTATTTTACATGTATTTATACATACATTTATAGATATGTGTTTAAAGAGATATCCTTCATGTACCATGAGTGGCACTTATGCAGATTTAACTGTGATATTCATTATGCTATGATTCTAAATCTTGAGAAATCGCCTTATAAGAAAAGCATGGATTGTTGCGTTGTTTAACATTCTTTTGCGGGACAACAATAACCTCGTAAAAAACGGTTTAAAAACGTGATGAGTTTGAACATTTTTAAGCATTACAGAAACTTTATTACAAAATGTGCGACTTTTTGAATTTCTTCAGGAAATTTTTTTGCATCTGATAGCCGCATCTCTATGAGATACGAGGAAAGCGTATAGAAAATCTGATTACATTCCTTATCTTTTTCATTATGTGGAAAGTTCTCGTTATAAGCACAACAATCCGGCGAAATTACAAATATTTATTTATACTAATTTTTATCCAATATATTTATGTATATCAGACTAGTATAAGTTAATGCATTACAATATAGAAATAATATATTGGAATGTATGTGTATCATAGTAAATGCGGTTGCGTTTGATATAGTTTGTTTAAGAAATGGAAAATGCAAACGTATTTTTGAAATTTCATGCAAATCAGTTGACGTACAACAGTGATTTTTTTTTCAAAAGATAGAACTCAACAAGACAAATAAAATGATGGAATTAAAAAAAAATTATCGTTGTTTATTGTAGTTTTTTATTTAACTTTTAACCAAAAAATGAAGACGTAAAATTCAACAAGCGATAGCTAGCGATCCTGTGGATGGATTAACTCCATTTTTGGTTTATTTTAATCCTTTTGCTAAAACTTAAAATCGATTTTTTCACCTTTGTATGTTTGACGATCGCTGAGAAAACCGAATTTGTGTCTTAAAGCTCCAGTTGAACAGTTTTTTCTTTTGCCGTTGCTGTTGTTTTTTTTTTTAATTCATTGCCACCAAGTTTAAATAAATACTAGCAGGGGAGACCGAGCTTAGCTCGGTCAAAATTAACTTTGTGTTCAACTCGATATAGTATTTTCACTGTATCATTAACTCTGTATTATTACTGTAAAACATGTTTATAATAGTATTATTTAGAAAAACAATCAATAAGAAAACTATGTTTTTATGCGCATATTTATAAATTTTATTTTATTTTAAATTTTACAACGAAAGGACATCGATCTAAATCACTTTTTTAGCTCGACTCTGATTGGTTTAACCATGCATCTCGAATCCTCTTAAGAATGTATAAAAAAATTCTTTACATTCTGAAAGACAATATATTTTGCTAGATATAGCCAAATTTGGAGGCATTCTTTCATTTGGCTCCAAATACGTGTTTTGGTTTTCGTAATTTTTATAGTCGATTTTTTGGCCATATGTCGCCAGTATTTTATCAAATATCACCAAGTTATTGGCTTTTGCCATATTCTCGTGACCCAGACCCGTATTACCCAAAATGAGCCACTAATCAAATTTGATCAAGCATGTGACATAGCTCAATCGTTTTCAGGTAATCAAAAACAGTAGAATATAAAATTGAATCAAAATCGTTCAAGCCATTTTTTAGGTAAAATTAGCTTGGCAGCATTCAGCAATGAAGCGAAATGACCCACTAATATAATTTTGATTAACATGCGACTCAGGCTAATAGTCTTCTCGTGACAAAAAACGTTTTGTTTCAAAATTTAGGTAAAATTGATCGAGTCGTTATTGTATATAATTAGAATGACCCTAGTTCATTAAGACCCAAAAATGACCCACTAATAGAATTTTCGCGAGCATGTGTCCAAGCCAAATGGTTTTCTCTTGCTCAAAAACGATATAATACAAAGTATAGTTAAAATAGTGAGTACCATTTTCTATATAAAATTAGCATGACCCATCATGACCAACAAATGACCCTTATAATCGAAATCTCTTAAACGTGTGGCCTAGCTCTTTAGTTTTAGCATGCCGAAAAACATTAGATACAAAATTTAGATAAAATCGATTGAGCTGTTTTTTAGATATAGTTGGTTTGACCCTGACACCTTATAATCCAAAATGACCCATTTATCGAATTTTCACAAAAATCTGTCCTAACCCAATGATTTTCTTGTGACCGAAAACGATAAAATACAAAATTTAATCAAAATTGCGCGAAACGTTGTCAAGATAAAATTAGAATGACCCAAAAGTGACCCACCAATCGAAATTTCTCGAACATGTGACCTACCCCAATAATTTTCTCATGCCAAAAATATGTTGTATACAAAATTTCGTTAAAATCGACCCACCCATTCTTTAGATATAGCTTGACCTTGACCCATTAAGACCCACAAATGACCCTTATAATCGAAAGCTCTCGAATATGTGACTTAGTCCATTAGTTTTCTCGTTTCTAAAAATTGTTACATACAGAATTTCGTTAAAATTGATCCTGCCGTTCTTTAATTACACATAGCTTGACCCAGACCCTTTATGATCCAAAATGACCCATTAATCGAAATTTTTCGAACATGTAACCTAGTCCAATGATTTTATCGTGCCAAAAAAATGTTGCATACAAAATTTCATTAAAATCGATCCACCTGTTCTTTAGATATAGTTTGACCATGACCCATTATGACCCATTATGACCCACAAATGACCCTCATAGTCGAAATCTCTCAAACATGTGATTTAGCCCATTAGTTTTCTCATGTCAAAAAACTGTCACATACAAAATTTCGTTATAATCCATCACGCCATTCTTTAAATATAAATAGCTTGACCCGGACTCTTAATGACCCAAAATGACCCATTAATCGAAATTTTTCGAACATGTAACCTAGTCCAATGATTTTATCGTGCCAAAAAAATGTTGCATACAAAATTTCGTTAAAATCGATACACCTGTTCTTTAGATATAGGTTGACCATGACCCATTATGACCCACAAATGACCCTCATAGTCGAAATCTCTCAAACATGTGATTTAGCCCATTAGTTTTCTCATGTCAAAAAACTGTTACATACAAACTTTCGTTATAATCCATCACGCCGTTCTTTAAATATAAATAGCTTGACCCAGACTCTTAATGACCCAATATGACCCATTGAAATTTTTTCTCGAACATGTAACCTAGCCCAATGTTTTTCTCGTGCCCAAAAACCATAGAATGCAAATTTTAGTCAAAATTGCGTGAGAAAATCGCTAGATAAAAATAGCATGACCCACAATGACCCCAAGAATGACCCACTTACCGAATTTTCTCGAACATGTTACCTAACCCAATGGTCTTCTTGTAATCCAAAACGATACAATATAAAATTTGGTCAAAATCGTTAGAGCCGTTTTTTAGATAAAAATGGCTTGACCCATAATGACCCCAAAATAACCCACTAATCGAAATTTTTCGAACATGTGACCCAGCCCAATAGTTTTCTCATGCCAAAAAACGATTGGATACAAAATTGCCTTAAAATCCATCCAGCCGTTCTCTAGATATAAATAGCTTGATCCTGACCCATTGTGACCCAAAATGACATAGTAATCGAATTTTCCCGAACATGGGACCTAGCCCAATGGTCTTCTCGTGCCCGAAAATGGTAAAATCCAAATTTTTGCGAAAATCGTTAGAGCCGTTTTTGAGATAAAATTTACCCACACACACACACACAATTTTTGCTGGCATTATAGTATAAGATAATTTTTTTTATTACACTGCTAAAAATTTGCACCATTTGCTGCAGCTTTCACTCCACTGCTTTTATGAGAATATCCAATTACGCAGTGACGCAATCGCTTGATATAAAAGCAGTGGAGTGACGCTGAAGCAAATGGTACAAATTATTAACAGTGTATACAACATAATTTATTCAAATTAAATAAATTCCGTGATAAAATTGGTTATTTGTTTTTATTGCGAAATATTTAGTTTCAGTTCTTTAAGTAAAGCTGTGAGCACACTGTAATATTTTTTTTCGCTCAACTCTTTTTTTTTTTTTCAGACATCATGCATTTTATATGGAAATGCAATAACTTTCTTAATTATATATAGGCGGAGGTAGATTTCGAAGAGTGCTCATTTCAACAACAAAAAAATAAAATTTCATTACAAATAAACCTAGTTTAACAACTTTATTTGGCCTCTTTTGAAAATTTTTAATTTCATTTTTCTCTAAGAATTTGTTTTATAAGAAACATCTTAAGCTAAATTCGGCTCAAATGCCTATTTTGACAACATATTTTGAAATATTTTCTGACTTTATTAAAAAATCGACTAATACGGTACATTATATAGTTCGTAAATAATAAAAAACTGCAATTGAATGCGTTTGAAAGCAAAAATAGATGTAAAAATGAGTCAGAAAAAACGCAATTTGTTATTTTGAATACAACCTATATTCTTAATCATGATCACATCGGAAAATTTTGTGCGAAGGGCCCACTTTGACGGCATTTTTTAAAAATATGTTTAGCCTTTATCAAAAAATTGACTAATGCGGCACATTATATAGCTCTTACATAAGAGAACTTGTTAATTAGATGCGTTTCAGAACAAAATTGAATTTAAAAAGAAGTAAAAAAAAACGCAATTTGTTATTTGAATACTTTCTCAAATTTTCAATTACGACTATTTCGGGAAATTTTGTTCAAAATACTCTTTTTTGGAAGGCTTTTTTGAAATATATTCTGACTTTAGCAATAAACTGACCAATATGCGCCACATTATGTAGTTTCTAAATAAGAGGAACTGCAAACTGGATGGGTTTGATACCAAAAATGGATGTAAAAATGTGTCAGAAAAAACGCAATTTCTTATTAGAATACGCCCTCAAGGTTTCGATCACTTCGGGAAATTCTGTTCAAAATGCCTTATTTGGCAAGCTTTTTTGAAATATATTCTGTCTTTATCAAAAAACTTACCAATGCATCACATTATATAGTTCCTAAATAAGAGGATCTGCCATGTGAGTGCGTTTAAAATCAAAAATGAATTTAAAAAAATGAGTCCGAATATAAGCAGTTCGGATTTGAGGTTTTTCCAGATACTCCTATTTTTGTTTAATTTATTTTTGCTATATGAATTGGTCCTCTGAAAAACTTGTCAGTACAAAAGTTGTAGATATTATTGAGAAGATTTAGAATAAATTTAAATAGATTTGATAGTTTAAGAATTGACGAAGTTAGGGATTTTTGTCTTTTTTCACCCCCCCCCCCTTTTTGTTTTCGTTATTATTTTTTTTTTATCTTTAAGAACTAGTCCTATGAAAAACTTGTAAATACAAAAGTTATAGATAATGTTGAGAGCCTTTGCATAAAATTTAGTTGGATTTGATATATTGAGAATTGATGAAGTTATGATTTTTTTTCTCTCCAAAACCCTGTTATTTTCGCCTATTGAGCCGATTTCTAAATTTATCAAAAGTCTGCCATACATAAAATTTTGGCTCATTTTTCAGAAGTAATATAAACTTTAAACCGATTCGATATCTATTTTAATTAACCACTTATGGCGTTTTTTTTCGGTTTTTACAAAAACCCTCCCTATTTCCACCCCCTTAGACCGATTTTGCCCGTTAACGAACTTAGCCGAGATTTTATACCCCTTGATTTTATGTTATCAGTTTGAAAGAGATTGGAGCAGAACTATAGAAGCTATCGTGTCCATGAGAAAGTGATATAGATATATAATTTTTTTTTTACTAATGGTAGTTTTGGGGTTTAGAGGTCACGATCGGCATAGATCTGCAAAAATTTTTCAGAAATTCCAACATTGGGGCGACCGCAACAGGTAGTATTGTGGTATAAGGTAGTATAGTATACGAAATCTACCTAAAAAAATCTTCAGTTTTTATTAAAAAATTTTAATGACAAGTATTAAAAAATGCTCTGATGAGCAACACAAAAGGTTAATATGTTGTTAAGTATGAAAAAGTGTTTGACAAGTGCTTCTAATGGAGCATGATAAAGTACAAGTGATCAATTCTTGGCTACAGCTCACTGTCAATGCCAAATTTGAAAAATTCATATTTGCGCTTTTTCAATAAAAGAAATTTGCGTAAAACTTCCCGCCTTTCTTTTTAATAAAATTTTCAATCCTGCTTTTCATGTGAACTGCACTGTTGACTCTGCAGTGCAACTGCACTACAAACTCAGTTTTCTGCGCTGTTCTACGCTGCGGGCATGCTTGGTGGCACCTCAATGAGTATGGTACACTGCAGGAATGAAGGTTTCTGGTACTATTTAGCCTTACATTCATGTTTATTTACGCAGCGATTTTTTTTTCTGGATTCGTCTTTGCACTACACATTTCTATCGTAATTGTGAATAATTTCTTTTATATAAAAAAAGCGCAAACATAATTTTTTCAAATTTGACATTGACCGTGAGCTGTAGCCTAAAAGGGACCCCTTGTGCTCTCTCATGCTCAATTAGAAGCACTTGTCACACACTTTTTCATACTTAAAAACATATTAACCTTTTGTGTTGCTCACCAGAGCATTTTTTAATATTTGTAAATATATACTAATACGATATAGTTACCTCTGTAATATGTTAAATTTTTATCCGATAGTAAATAAATTTCCATAAAAATATTTTTATATATTAATACATTTTATATTACTATGATAATTTAATATAGATTATTTAATGAAGAAAACTTAAAACTATTACTAGAAAAAAATTAAATAATACAATTTTTTTTATATTTTAGATATCTATTCGATTATTTGAATATGCATGTGGTATTGATCACAAATATATAAGACATTTATATTATAAAGGCCAAACCTATCTGTGCATAACGCATACGTCATTTTTCGAATGGCAATACTTCCCCCCGCAATTTCGGTTTTGCAATTTTCACTACTGCAAATTTTTCACTTTTAAACAACGCACATTTAAAATTTTTACACCGTTGTATAGAGAAAAAATAATTTTTAAATGCAATTTGTTTGAAAGCTGTATCTCAATTTATTTTTGAGACATTAATTTTTTTACAATTTTTAGTACCAATTTTGTAATTGTGGCAACAGAATCACTCCATTTTCCTTTAAAATTGTAAAGAACAACAAAAAACCCATAGAAATTAAAATGCGCAACACTTATCATGGAATTTCGGTTTTGCAATTTTCGGTACTGCAAATTTTACACTTCTAAACATCATATATTATAAATATTTACACCGTCGTTTAGAGAAAAAAATTTACTTTTAAATGCAATTTGTTTCAAAGCTATATCTCAATTTATTTTTGATACATTAATTTTTTTATAATTTTTAGTACCAATTTTGTAATTGTGTCAACAGAATCACCCCACTTTCTCTCAAAATTAAAAAAAAGAAAGAAAGAAATTAAAATGCGCCTGTTATAAAATCTGGGGAATTTCGGTTTTATTTCTTTAAATAATTCAGTTTTATAGTATTTTGTTAATTTTAGTTTAAAATAATATTTGCTTGATAATTAGACTGACCAATATAAGATGTATTTTTTACTAAACAAATTTTGTAGATTTATTATAAATAAATAAAACAGATCTTTTTCAAAGATTTTCTTTCGTCGAATTTCGAGGGGTTCCAACTCGTTTAGGATAAATACCATATTCAAACCATGCCTCAATGTGTAAAAAAAGGGGCATCATTCATGCACCATGAGTGGCACTTATGCAGATTTAACAGTGTTATTCATGCCGCTATGATTTGAAATCCATATAAGAAGGACATGGATTGTTGTGTTGTTTAACATTCCTTCGCGCGACGTCTAATCTGGTAAAGTGCCGCTTAAAAACGTGATAGGTTTGAAAATATGGAAGCATTAGAGAAACTTGATTCTTAAATGTGCCCTTTTTTGAGTATGTGAAAAATTTTTTTTGTTTTTTTGTTTTGATAGCTATATTTCTTTGTGATCCGAGAAAATCGTATGAAAAATCAGATCACATTCAAGTTTATTTTCTATTATAAAAGAAAAGTTCTCGTTTTAAGTGTCATAATCCTGTGAAATTACAAACTTTTATTTATAATATTTGTTATTACTAGCTTTAAGCTAAAACTTTATTATAAACTATGGTGCAATCGGTATTAATATGTATGAGATTTAACCCTTTCAAATACACCGGAAAAGAAGAATCACATAGCGGATCATGGAGAGCATATTTTTTCTACGCTAAAAGAACTACATGTCCGTATTTTAACACATCATTTTAGAGCCTTTCAGTAAACTAGATCTACATAATTTACAAAAATTTACAAACATTCGTATAGAAAGTTTTTTTTTTTTTTTTTTTTTTTTTTTTTTTTTTTAAACAAAATAAAATGTGTGGAATATTTTGAAATGTGTGAAAACGTGAATGTTCCGTTCGCTTTCGGTACGCATACATTCCAAAATTAAATTACATAGAAAATAAAATACCTGACAGCATATGCTTTCAATTGAATATCTTTTGGCAATTTTTCCATTTAAAAATATAAAATCTGACAAAAAGGACTTAAAGATATATAATCATACAAATTTGAGTTTCATTTAAGGTTTGAATAGAAAATAGATAACACATTTGAAAACTGAATAACATCACGCCGGGCAGGTTAAATAGTGTTTAATATGGTGTTTTAAATGTAAATTTGTAGGTATTTGCAAGTGCATATGTTTATAGTTATAAGTTTAAAGTGCATGCTTGCTAAATGTTCATAAAATTAACAATCTTATGCATATGGACCTCATATGTGAACAGATAATTTTTGGATTATTAAGCAAAAACTTTGGAGCATTCAATTAAGAACATAAGATTTGTGTTCAGATAATAAGGAGCATGTATCACAGTAATAAAATTATTTAACAATGGGTTCTCATTTAACACAGAAAAAGATTTCTTGTGAAAAATGAAAAATAAAGAAAAATAATTTATGCATGAGTGAGTTAAAGCAGTATAAATAACCTTAAGCAGTCGAAGTGCCCTCTCAGCACAAACAATGGTTATACGAATATATTTGAGTCCCACAATTTTTTTTAATCAAAACAGCGTTACTTACATTTTGACAACATATGTATAAGAGAAATATCCTAAACAGTGTACTTTTAAAGTTAAACTGGTGCAAACAAAATATAAATATAAAATCATTTATGTAAATCTTAAACGGATCTTTGCCGACACTCAAAGTGTAGATACATTTTAATAATACATTTTAGATCGCTTAATTTTAATAATAAAATTCCCATAGCATTTACAAATTGCTTTAAATTTTATGAAAAAAAACAGTTTTCAGTTTTTAAATATAAGATTCCAAAACTTATATACAATTTCAAAATATATTTTTATGCAAACAGAACGTTTTGAATTTCAAAAATGCCATTTTAAATCCTTTTCAGAATCCTCCATAGTATTTGAGGTATCGTTAAGCTTTACTGTCACTTTCTTTGTGTAGATATTTTCCTTAAAACATGAATGGAAAAATTCTTTAAATATCGATTAAAGGGAAAAAGTGTATAAAATTATTAATTTTTGTATATAAGTGAATTTAAAAAGGATGGTTTTGTTTGGTTTATGACAGCCAATTATCAGCACAAGAGATATAGGCCCTAAGGGTGGAGTTGCCCTCCTCGGAAGTCTTTCTAAGGGAACTTAACCCGTCTTTATGCAAAGTAATCCAAGGTTCGAAGAAAACCACAAAAAATTTTCGAACGATCAGACCGACGGGCGCGACTGTGTACGAACGCAACACTTCACGTCTACAAGCTTCGAAACTAGAACCTCTCAGCCAGTGGTAGGGCGAATTGAAAAAAGGAAATGCAAGAACATGTTGCGTTTATTAACGGTTAATTTGATAAATTCGGTAATTCTTAATAATAGTCGATTATTATTAATAATGCCTTTTGATAAATGTTGTATATTAATCAAATTTACCGGTTATTATTAATATTCGCCGATGAATTTCGGTCAATAGGATTAATTAAACTTTGTAACGAACATAATACTTTACAAAAATGTGTACTATCACAACTGTTTGAATCCAATAACAAAAATAATTGTTAAAAGACAATAATTTTCTCAATCAAAAGAAGTGTTCTATTAATAAGGTACAAAGGACTAAACAGTTTAAAATAATTATTTTTATAATTATTGAAAGAATTCGATAAAAACTTTAAACACTGTAATAACCAAAGAATAAATTATATAGCTTTGAAATGTATAGTTTTAGTAATGAATATTTAGAAAAAAAACGTATACAAAATAAAAATCTCTAACTAAACGAGTTGAAATTTATTATATTTACCAATCTTGAATGGTAATTATTAATAATAACTACTTATTTTGATACATTCTGATAAGTTTATTATATTAACAATTTATTTAGATATCATTCAGTTATTATTAATAAACACCGATTACTATTAATAATAATCGATTAATCAAATTGACCGTAATATATATATTACTTAGCAGTATTTTCATTTGATTAAACTATTATCTTCAGATTTGCATGCGTTACTTCCCTCTCCAACATAATTTTTGACACCACATACACTAAATAATAAAAATACATATTATATAATTCAAATACATTTATTTTACTTTGATAATTTTTCATTTTATTAGAGAAGTTAAAATATAAACTTAGTGTTACGTTGTCTAATTTAATATTCTAAACACATCAAATACTCATCAGTGTACAAATATAGAAAATCAATATCAAAATTTAAAAAAAAAAATCAAAATACACCTGACCTTTCGGATTTTGTCTATAAAGCCATCTTCAGGAGTTTGACCTTCGCTTCGGAGCTCACTCATGACACATGACGAAGCAAGCATTGACTTATAAGCTATACTGCGTTTTTAACGATTTCTGGAATAGATATTTCCGAAGAGCAAATGCACCGAATTTTACCAGATTTGATATTCCGTTAGACACGTAAATAGACGCTGATTGAATTTTGCTTTTTGTCCATCAGTTTTTTTCATGATTTTCCCACAACTTTATCTCAAAAAGTAATACTGAGGATTTCACCAAAATTTGTATTCTGTTAGACCTTGACATAAATAAATATTTATTAATTTTTTGTGTAAACCGCTCAACAGGTGTCACTGTTTCTGATGATTTTCCCGATAGCAGTATCTCAAGAATTAATGAATTGTCATTTAATTTTGGCTGCAAAGGATTCAATTTCTATAGAACTTTTTTTACTGTGTATAAGTACCCAGGTGTAATAACGCCAGGGTGGGTAATAATATCAAGTACAAATTTTACGATCAATTATCAATCAATGCATAAGACGGCACCTACCAATTCAGCGCAAAAAGGCTCTGAATCATCTGAATCACAAACAACCGCTAAAAGTTAATTTGTCCCAATTGTACACCTCATTGCTGTAAGAAGCACGCAAGAATCAACGCCGGATCTAGAACTTGAGAGGTAATTTCTGTGATATGAACACTATTATATGTATAAGGAAAAAAATTGTTTATTATATAAATTTGTGGAGTATATCAGGTAATTCCAAAATGTTGTGGCAGATTTTGTATGCGCTTGCGAGGTAGTTTGTAATTTAAAATTTACTGTACAATAAGTATACCGGGGTAATAGCACAATAAACTTGCCTTATTATGAGCTAAAAAATAAACTAAAATTAAATCGTAAAAATTGATAGCATCTTAACGTAACGTTATTACTCCAGGACACCTTATATGAGAGTTGCCAAGTATTTATGTATACCACTAATATCTTAAAGAAAATGTTATGCTTTTAAATCGTCCAAATTCACCAACTAAACAAAATAACATTTCCTGTGTTAAAATACTGATGTCCAAAAAGCCGGAAATATTGCAGATCTGTCTTATATAATATTTAACATAATAGTTTTGTATTAGCTTAGAATTTATTTTAAGTTCATTAATTTACTTAAAACACCAGACGTTTAAAGTTTGGGAAAAAGTTATCCCAAAACTATATAAATATATATAGAGATAGACTCTTGAGTGACTACTTCTCCAGAATTTTTTCTGCATTTTGGGTTTCCATGACAACGATTCGTCTCCCATCTTTTATTTCATTTGAGCCGAAACGATCGATTAGATATTCTTCATAGATCGTCCGGCCATTCTTTTCATTTCTTCTTAAGCGGAATGCGTTTCTGTATATATATATATATATATATTTGTAGTTTTCCCTTGCGGCTTTTTGACCAGCAATACTTGCAGTTGCGTATCTTTCTTTTATCTAACTTCTTTGACTTGTATTTTTCACGGATGGGAAAAGTTAAAATGCTTTTTCGCATATATGACCATGTTTTTTTTTCTTCCAACATTCAGGTTAGGCAAAAGTTTATTTTGACCCTGTTTTATTCTTTCAACAGCGAAGTCCGGTAAAACTTTATTTTTTTCCCATTCTTTATTATCAGTGAAGCATTTATTAAATTTTGGACTAGAATATTTTAACAGAACTTTAACAAAAACCTTAGATTAAAACACATGGAGCGTGGAATACGAAATAGCAGCATCAAATTATTAATACTAAAAATTTTAAAAGTTTGGCGAGGAGAAAGTTTGAATGCGTTTTGATATTTCGCATGCACTACGTTTAATTCTAAAAGAAATTTATGTAATTATTTTTAAGGATCTCCTATTAAAATACTTCCAGCAGTTTTATCAAAAAGTCTGTGTTTATTTATTTATTTATTTATTTATTTTTATTATTTGTTAATGATATCCACCTATTCTGAATGCACGCTAAACTGAACAGTGTTCGGTTCTATTTTTTTCTTTTTTTTTTTTTTTCGAAATAGCGGGATTCTACTGTATGCTTGAAAAACTACTGTTTCTATATATGATTCTTTATACACACATATATACAATAGGGTGGGCCGAAAAAAACTTTTTTTCGATTTTCGATTATGGCGGGTGCGGAAAAGTGGCCACTTGTGGACTTCAGTTCATACAAAAAATTTGAGATTTTTTGGACATTTCCTTACCCTGCCGCAAACGGCTTGAATTTTTGCAAAAATGCTCATTTTTGAACTTTTTTCGAAAAAAATTAAAAAATGTTAAATTAAATTTATTTTGATTGTATTTACTTGAAAAGGCATATTTAATATACCAAATGATTAAATAAGATCTGATCATGCATTATTTAATATCTATGTGTATTATAACTTAGGCTATTTTTATAGCTTTTTCACGTATAGTGGGCAAAAGTTGTATTTGTGTGAATCAATCGTTAGTTTCTATATTATTTATATCCCTTGTTCTTCTTTATATTTTTTCTACGTGTCAAACATCATATATTTGGGGAACAGACAGCAGTCTACTTCAAAAACAAATCTGGAAGGTGAGAAAGTGGTGAAGAGGACTCTAAGCGACCGCAATGACTCGTCGTAATACTAAGGAAGTGAAGGACGAAATAGTTGAGAGCCAAAATGCGATAAAGGATTCTTATTATATATCCTTGCTCAGTTACCTGCGACATTTGTTCAGGTTAACGTGAATCCCTTTTATAGTGATATACAGTGCCTTTTGGGTCGTTTAATGTACAATTTTAGTGTTTTGTGCGTTTTATTACAACGAGCTTAGAAATGGCTAGTATAAAGGGCCATGACAATGCAAAGACACGCGATAGCATGAAAAGTAACTTTTTGGGGACATCATGCATATTGAAAGAATTGCAAATTGCAACTTATGCTGATAATCATGCACCACTACTACTGGTTGCTTCGCCATGTAGAAGTTGTGACAGCAGATGGTACGAATCTCGTCATCGATAAAAACAAAGTCAGAAGAGAAAAATAGAAACTCGGAAAGAAGATATAGGCAGAAGAAGTAATTGAAAGAAGGAAAATTAAAAGCATATTTTTTGATGGTAGAAAGGATAAAAGTATATTAAGGAAGAAAAAAAACAAGCGGCACCGTCGAAAAAAAGGCGAGGAACACATCACCGTGTTTTTTTAACCTTGTTAGGAATACTTGTGTCACTAGATACCTCGCTCCGTTACGTAGATACCTCGTCAGTTCAGAAAAGTCTAACTTGTGGTGACTTGGAAGATTGTATTATGATTTTGCTATTTCTTTTCCGTGACCGGAACAAGGTATCAAGTGACCCGAGTATTCCTAACCAGGTTCAAACAACACGGTGATGTGTTCCTCGCCTTTCCTTCGACGGTGCCGCTTGTTCTTTTTTTCCTCTGAATATACTTTTATCCTTTCTACCATCAAAAAATATGCTTTCAATTTTCCTTTTTTCAGTAATTTCTTCTGCCTGTATCTTACTTCCAAGTTTCTATTTCTCTCTTCTGACTTTGTTTTTATCGATGACGAGATTCGTATTCTCTGCTGTCACAACTTCAACATGGTGAAGCAACCATTAGTACTGGCGCATGATTATTAGCATAAGTTGGCAATTGCAATTATCTCAATATGCATGCTGCCCCAAAAAGTTACTTTTCACGCTATCGCGTGTCTTTGCATTGTCATGGCCCTTTATACTAGCCATTTCTAAGCTCGTCGTAATAAAACGCAGAAAACATTATAATGGCACATTAAACGACCCAAAAAGCACTGTATATCACTACACAAGGGTTTCACGTTAACACTGAACAAATATCGCAGGTAACTGAGCAAGGATAAATAATAAGAATCCTTTATCGCATTTTGGCTCTCAACTATTTCGTCCTTCACTCCCTGAGTCTTATGACGAGTCATTGCGCTCGCTTAGAGTCCTGCTTCACCACTTTCTCACCTTCTAGATTTGTTTTTGAAGTATACTGCTGTCTGTTCCCCAAATATATGACGTTTGACACATAGAAAAAATATAAAGAAGACCAAGAGACATAAATAATATAGAAACTAACGATCGATTCAAACAAATACAACTTTTGCCTGCTATACGCGAAAAAGCTATAAAAATAGCCTAAGTTATAAGACACATAGATGTTAAATAATACATGATCAGATCTTATTTAAATATTTGGTACATTAAATATGCCTTTTCAAGTAAATACAACCAAAATAAAGTTAACTTAACATTTTTTTATTTTTTTCAAAAAAAGTTCAAAAATGAGCATTTTTGCAAAACTTCAAGCCGTTTGCGGCAGGGTAAGGAAATGTCCAAAAAATCTCAAATTTTTTGTATGAACTGAGTGCCACCAGTGGCCACTTTTCCGCACCCGCCATAATCGAAAATAGAAAAAAAGTTTTTTTCGGCCCACCCTAATATACAATATACCTTCTAAATTCCCTCGTGATCCTCTTAACGTCGGAATGTCTGCTGCTATATTCATAAAAATTATATCTAGCTATATAGTAAACTAGCCATGAGCTAGTGAATGAAAACGCCTATATCGTTGGTAAAATACTGCAGAGTTATCATTTCTATCCCAAAAACGGAAAGAGATGAAAAAAAGGAGATATACAAACTTGTAGAGCATCATCGACTTAGTACGAAAAGGCACCTTGCAGACATTATTGCGAAGAATTGAACGGTTAAAACGCGTTTTTGTTTGGCGTCACGAAATTGAACGAAATGATAAAGGATTATTTTTCGGACAAATGCGCAGCCAAATATGCATTGTAGCTGACAGTCAGAAGTTTTAACTTTTCAAATAAAGGTATTTTGTTATATATAGTATTTTGTTTCTTTCTAATATTGTGTTGTCTCGTTTTATTCTTCGTATTAATGTCCATAAAATGTGTTTTAGTACTACTCGATGATGCTCTACAACATTGTAATTTTTTATTTATTTCTTCCTCTTTTCAGAATAGAAATGCAAACTCCGCAGTTTTCATCAGGTGGCGTCACAGGCGGTTTCATTCAGTCAGCGGTTTCAGCGGCGCTTGGCTAATTTACTATACTTAGACGTTACTTTTTTGAATATTGCAGCCATTCTGAAGTTAAGAGGCTGCATCAGTAACGCGAAAACATCCGCTCTATAATGACAATCATATGGAAAAAATTTATAAAGATATCTCGTTTGCATTTCAGCATTTTCTTTTTCATTGGATAGCTGTGGTCAATCTGTATAAAAAATGTTTTTTTACTTTTTCGATTTTGCTCGCCGATTTTTTTTTTATAAAGATGTTTTTACTTTTGAAAAGGATTCCGAAAATGAAAGCGTCTTCATTAAAAATATCTGTAAAAAAATCGAAAAAAATAAAAGCAGACTTGTACAGATCAATCCAATGCAAAAAATAAAATAAAATAAATAAATAAATAAATAAATAAATAAAAATAAATACATAAATATATAAATAAATAAAATAAAATAAAATATAAAATAAATAAATAAATAAACAAAATCATTTAAAATTATTGAAATGCAACCGAGATATTTTATACGCTTAGAAAAAAAATATAGTTCTGAAATCCAGAATCTAAATTGTGGCTCTAGAAAAAATAGTTCCATGTCATCCTTATAAATTCTAGTTGCCATAATATGAGAGTTCTGGAATCTACTACAGGAATTCAAGAGAGCTTTCCTTTATTCTCGTTGTAGTACTTATTTAAAAATCTCAGCAAATAGGTGCGAACATAAGAGGTTTGATTTAGTAACTATAATTCTATTTTTTGAAACTATTTCCGAAATCAAGCTATAATTTCTCGTTACTGAAACAAGTCGATATCGTTTCGTCACCTTGAAAACAAGAGACTAGAAATGTTAGGTCATTTCTGCCATTCAGCTTTGTAGTTCAACCTATTCGCATATTTCGGTCATGTATAGTTCTAGTTTAGGTATTCAGAAAGTGACTAACTATTCATTCTAAGTGAAGGCGGTATATATTTTTTCTCAGTGTAGATTTCGTCCATAGCATTAGCATTAGGGAACAGGTCTTTTCGCGTGACTGAAGCAGCCTCTTATGGGGGTGGCAAGGCATTTTAGCGGGCATTTTGTATACATATCAATTTCATGTTTATTTTTGCTGTTTCTAAAGACAGCGGCATCGTTATTTACTCGGATAGGGTTCGTCTAAGATTTTTGTTGGTGGTTGCATTATATTGTCTTACGTTAAAAAATATATGTCTTCCGTTACAGTGCATATGTTAAGGTTAATTTGATAAATTCAGTAATAATTGATAATAACCGGTTTTTATTAATAAGAACTACGACTTTTTGTAAATTTGATACGTTGCATGTTAATAAAATTTATATGTTATTATTAATAATTACCAATGAAGCTTGGCGTATATGATTAATAAAGCTTAATAACGAATATATACTTTACAAAATTATGTACTATCATAACTGTTTGAATCTAATAACAAAAATAATTGTTGAGACAATAATACTTAAGGGGGTCCGGGACACAAAAATCTTCAAATTTCCTAAAAATGTTTTATTGAATTTCTTTATTTTTTTATGCTTAAAAGACGTCTAATTTATGTTTCTATCTTAATTAAAACAAAATATACTAATTTTTTTGGTTTTGATATGTTTTCAAAATCTAGCTTTCAAGCAATGGTTGCCATGAAATGAATTCTTGCGAAAATGCGTTTTTCTTCTGAATGGATTTTTACACAATTTCGCGGATTTAAATCGATATAACTCAATAACCGATAAAGTTAATGCTTCAAACTTAAAACATGTCTTTTTTTTTCTTTTTTACTTTAATTTCAATTCAGGAAATTTGAAAAAAAAATTGCTTTTGAAAATATGATATTTTAAATAAAAGTTACATCTCTTTTTTTCAAATTATTAGTTTAAATAATTGTATTTTTATTTTTTATTAATATTTTTAAATGCTGAATTAAAATTAAAATTTGGATATTTCTGTTTATTTAAATGTAAAAAAAAAAAAAAAAAAAAAAAAAAAAAAAAAAAAAAAAAAAAAAAAAAAAAAAAATTTATTAGTATTTTGAGTTACAACATTTTTAAATTACCCTATTTTTTAAGTAAATTCTAATTTTGTAAAATTTTTAGACAAATTAAGAAAAGGTTTATCGCGTGATTTTGTTTACAAATGACATGGTTAATTATCACAAAAAAATCTATCACATTCAAAATTTTAATTCAATAAATAAAAATTATTTTAAAAAGTGTCCCGGACCCCCTTTAATCAAGAGAAGCAGTCTATTAGGAACACGCAAACGACTAATCAGTTTACAATAATTATATTTATAATTACTAAATAAATTACATAAAAATTTTAAATACACTAAAATATTCAATGCAATATGCACTAAAATATTCAATGATGAAATTACACAGCTTTGAAATGCATATTTTTAACAATGAATATTTAGAAAAAAACATATACGAAATAAAAATCTCAAGCTGAATTTTTTTTATATTTAGCAACCTTGATTGGCAATTATTGGTAATAACTGGTTATTTTGTAAATACTTATAAATTTATCATATTAACCGCTTTATTTGTATATAAGTTAGTTATTATTAATAAAAACCGATTAATGAAATTGACTGTAACATATATCTTTTGTAAGAGAACGTTGTTTTTGAAATACTAATCTTATAACTGTAGATATGTATGAGAAAACAATTGTTCAAACAGACCGATAATGTTGGATTTAGATTTTCCCTTTTTTCGCTTATAAAAGAAAGTGCTTATATTTTTGTCCTTAGCGGAGAATAGACTTTGACAATATATTATTTAGAAACGGCAAGACAGAGAAAATACAGTATTTTCTAGATATTTTTCCTGACATTCCATTATGATCATTTGGAAATTTAAGGTTTTCCCTACTTATAAAGTATGTTAAGATTCCACATATTATTTTGAGAAGTTAAAAATATAATATAAATGATTTTGAAATTTTGAAATCCTCCCAAACATTATTATTCGCACTTTACTTAAAAGATAAATATGTTAGATTGCATGCATTTTTTTATGAAAATTGTATTACTTTCTATTTCAAACCTACCGTGAGAAGCTGTTATAATGATATCTAGAAAAAAATTGTTTTGCTTGAAAATACGCAGATAAGCTTAGCTAGGTTTTAATATAATGTTTCATAATCCTCATCCTTAATTCCACTTTTCAATTATGAATAATTTTATTCAGTAATGTATATTTGAGGGATAAGGACTGCATTAAAAGGACTGCTAAAATATATATATATTAAGGACTACATTATCCATTATTTAAGAAAAAAATGTGCATATAACATGTAATACATTTTCTAAGAAAATTATTTTTTTTTCGAATATTTGGAAGCAAAATGAAATTCATTATATTTAGCAATCTTGATAAAAAATTCTTAATAATAACCTGTTAATTTGGTAAATTTTAATAAATTTATCATATTAACCGGTTTATTTATATATCATTTGATTATTACTAACAGTAACCGGTTAGTACTTAATATTAATAAGAACTATTAACAAACTATTAATAAACTATTAATAAAACTATTAATAAACCTTATTATTAATAAAAAAGGATTAATTAAATTGACCGTAACATATATAGCTGGTAAGAGAAAATTGTTTTCGAAATACTAATCTTCAACTGCAGTACTGCAGACATGTACGAGAAAACAATTGTTCAAACTGACCAATAATGTTGGATTTAGATTTTCACTTTTTTCGCTTTTAAAAGAAATCGTCTATACTTTTGGGGTTAGCGGGTATAGACGTTGACAAAATATTATTTAGTAACGGTAAGAAAGAGAATTGTTCAAACGGAACAATAAAGTTGCATTTAGATTTTCACTTTTTTCGTTTTTAAAAGAAAGCGTCTATACTTTTGGGGTTAGCGGATAATAGACTTTGGCAACATATTATTTAATAACGGTAAGAAAGAGAAAATACAGTATTTTCTAGAGTTTTTTTTCCCTGTCATTCCATTATGTTCATTTGGGAATTTCACATTATTTCAACTTTTTAAGTATCTAAAGATTTCACATACTAGTTTGGGAAGTTAAAAATACGAAATAAATTCGTGTTCAAATTTGAAATACTCCACGACATTATTATTCGCATTTTGCTCAAAATATAAATATGTTTGATTGCTAATAATATTTTTTTGAAAATATCATGACTTTGCATTTCGAACGTACCACGTGTAGCTGGTATAATGATATCTTGAAAGAAAATGTTCTGCAGAAAAATTCACAGATAACCGAGCTTGGTTTTAACGTAATGTTTCATTTTTCTCATCCTTAATCCCATTTTTCAATTATGAACAATTTTATTCTTTAATATATATTTGAGATATAAGGACTGTGGTTTTTAACAATAGGGTGCCTTTAAAAAATGTGTATATAACATGTAACACATTTTCTTAGAGTACCATTTTTTGCAATTATTTGGAAACGAAATGAAATTTATTATATTTACCAATCTTGATAAAAAATTATTAATAACAACCTGTTAATTTGATAAATTTTCATAAATTTATCATATTAACCGGTTTATTTGGATATCATATTATTATTATTAATAGTAACCACTTGCTATTAATAATAAAGGATTAATCAAATTGACCGTAACATATATTACTCGTAAGAGAAAATTGTTTTCGAAATACTAATCATCTAACTGCAGACATGTTCGAGAAAACAACTGTTCAAACAGACCAATAATGTTGGATTTAGATTTTCACTTTTTAGCTCACAGGCTATCATAGCCTGAGAGCTTATGTGCCCGTCCGTTCTGTATGTATGTTCGTACGTAACGCGATAACTCATGATAAAAATATCCGATCCACTTGAAATTTTGTATGTAGGTATATCCTGACAAGGCGCTTCCCTGATTAGTTTTTGGAGTTCATTCGATATGTATAAGAGGGGGAACGGGGGGCTCATGCCCCCCGTTAGTTGATATAGATGGGATTTTCATGCAGAATTAAGTTTTCAAAATTTAGATTAGGATCATTCTGATGAGGCGATTCCGTGACTGTTATTAGGTGTTCATTGATTAAGTATAAATAGGGGGAACAGGGGTTCTAATGCCCCCCCCTGTTAGTTGATATAAATGGGATTTTCATGCAGAATTAAGTTTTCAAAATTTAGATTAGGATCATTCTGATGAGGCGATTCCGTGACTGTTATTAGGTGTTCATTGAATAAGTACAAGTAGGGGGAACAGGGGTTCTAATGCCCCCCCCCCGTTAGTTGATATAAATGGAATTTTCATGCAGAATTAAGTTTTCGTTCAAAATTTAGATTAGGATCATTCTGATGAGGCGATTCAGTGACTGTAATTAGTTGTTCATTGAATAAGTATAAATAGGGGGAACAGGGGTTCTAATGCCCCCCCCCACCCCCGTTAGTTGATATAAATGGGATTTTAATGCAGAATTAAGTTTTCGTTCAAAATTTAGATTAGGATCATTCTGATGAGGCGATTCCGTGACTGTTATTAGGTGTTCATTGAATAAGTATAAATAGGGGGAACAGGGGTTCTAATGCCCCCCTCCCCCGTTAGTTGATATAAATGGGATTTTCATGCAGAATTAAGTTTTCGTTCAAAATTTAGATTAGGATCATTCTGATGAGGCGATTCCGTGACTGTTATTAGGTGTTCATTGAATAAGTATAAATAAGGGGAACAGGGGCTCTAATGCCCCCCCCCCGTTAGTTGATATAAATGGGATTTTCATGCAGAATTAATTTTCGTTCAAAATTTAGATTAGGATCATTCTGATGAGGCGATTCCGTGACTGTTATTAGGTGTTCATTGAATAAGTATAAATAAGGGGAACAGGGGTTCTAATGTCCCCCCCCCTTAATTTATATAAATGGGTTTTTCAAGCAGAATTGTCAGATTTCGTTCAAATCTCTGAATAGTTTTGGAAGTTTAATGGTTAAGTATAAAAGAGGGGGATAACTCTTTTTAAATTATATAAATGCTAAATGGGTTTTTATTAAGAATTATCTAATTTGCTCTGAATTTTGGATATAGATTTTTTATATGATAAAGCATGTCTTTGGTAGTATAGGAGGTTCAATGATTAAGTATAAAAAAAGAGAAAAGGGGAGAGCTGTTTCCCCTTCTTAATTTTTTTTTTCGAACGGAATTAACCCTTGAAAATATAAAGCTTTAATCTGCAATTAGTATTTGTAGCCTGTGAGCTCAATGCCTTCAGTTTAACTGGGCAGTATTCTTTATTTCTCTTTTAAAAAAAAGCGTCTATACTTTTGGGATTAGCGGGTAATAGACGTTGACAACATATTATTTAGTAAGGGTAAGAAAGAGAAAATATAAGTATTTTCTAGAGTTTTTTTACTGACATTTTTTTTATGTTCATTTGGGAATTTCACACTATTCCAACTTTTTAAGTATATTAAGATTTCACATATTATTTTGGGAAGTTAAAAATACGAAATAAATCCGTATTCAAATTTGAAATACTCCCCGACATTATTATTCGCACTTTGTTCAAAAGATAAATTATAAGATAAGTAATACTTTTTGAAAATTACATTACTTTGTAATCCGAATGTTTCACGTGTAACTGGTATAATGATACAGGGTGTTTCAAAATTGACAAGTATATTTGAAAAATCAATAAACTAGCAGCGATAGAAATACACCGTTGTTTCAATATGCTTGGGGCAACAGTAAATTTTCAGGCAGACAAACTTTCGAATTTAGTTAAATTTTTCAACAACAGATGGCGCTGCAGGCGATTTGAAAGATATAGAAGAGAACGTAGTCTGTGAGTTCGCCATTCTGCAAATCGTTTTTCTACTGTAAGCGTGTGCTGTTCACAGATTGTAAATTTGCTGTGAAAAAATGGTTTATTCCTTAGAACAGAGGATTTTTGACTTTAAAGACCAGATGTACCGCCACAATCCAGAAACTATTGAACAACTGAAGCAGTACATCTATTCTGCATGTAAAACCATCCCGCCTCACAAGTTTACAAAGGTTTCTAGTAATTTCGAACTACGTCATATTATTGTTGCGCATGGTGGATATGTCGAAAATATCGTATTTTAGATTTTTCCATACTACAGCACCATCTGTTGTTGAAAATTGTAACTTGTAAATTGTAAATTCGAAAGCTTATCTGTCTGAAAATTTACTGTTGTCACAAGCATATTTACTAACATATTATTACATAACTTACGCTGTAACAACCGCTGAAACTGAATTTTTCGTGAGTTTACTTCGCAAATATTAAGAAAATTTTTGCACATAAAAATATGAAAATTGGTGGTGGTATAGATAAATAATTGATAAACACGGGATGCAGTCAGTTTTTAAATCGAATAATTTTTTCTAGATATAATTAATGTTAAAGTTGGTTCCATTAAAAAGTTTTATAGCAGCAAAAACTATGCTTGGGAATTTAAATATTTTTGGATAATTTTATATAGTAAAAGTTCCCGGTGTGCAGATAGCATTTACTTTTTTTAAGGACTCATTTTTTAAGGATTTATTTCCAATTTAAATTCAAAATTTCAGCATTTTGATAGGCATTTTTTATCTATTTTAGAAAATATCATTATTTTCAATTATTGTTTAACGATCAAAGAATAATATTTTCTTCAAATTGAAAACAAATGTTTACATGCAATTATCAGAAATAGAAAAAAAAAACGTTTAATGAGAATTAAACAATTTCGTGTTAAGAACGAAAAAATATTGAAAATTACGTCATAAAATTACATTTACAATTAAATATTAAAAGAGATAGAAATTATTAAAATAATGAATTCATTAAAATGCAAGATTTTAAAAGATTCACTTTTATGTAAACATTTTAATTTTTTTTTAATATTACTTAAGAAAGGTGTTATAAAAATTGACATGTTTCGGATCAAGAAATGAGATTGACATGTTTCGGATCTGTCTAATAAGATCCATAATCATAATAAAAATAAAATTCAAATCATTTCGTGGTCAATACAAATGACACGTGACGATGAGATATAAACAACAAAAAACCATGCGCTCTATTATAAAAAAATTAAATTAAAATAGACCATGATCTAAAATAATTTTCAACTTGGTTCATCCCATTCAAGCTCTCACGAGGAATTTATTCATTAATTCTAACCATAACTTAGGAATAATAAAAGAAACAGTATCATTGCAAAGAAAATTTTTACGCGTATAAACTTCAATGGACTCTCTTATAAAAGACTTACGACAACAATTTGATATGTAACCTAATTTGCTTTCACTAAGCAGTATTTTTATCCCTTCATTTAAGTATGTTTTAGATAAGGCAGTGTTAGTACGTCCAAATTTAATATCGGGTTCATGTTCAGATTTTCTAATTCCAAGCTTTCTTCCAGTCATGGCTATGTAATAATTTAAGTCACATTTTTCTGTAATATAAGGTATTTCATATACTCCTGCCATTTGCAGGAGTATATATATATATATATATATATATATATATATATATATATATATATATATACATAGCTCAATGTGCCGCAATCTTATTAAAGCCTATCAAGTTAGCGTCTTTTTAAAGTTTGTTGTATTTTAAACGGGGGTTGAAGAGCGTAGCTCGTAGGGGGCAGAGCCAACTAATACATTACAAAATTAAAAGTACTCTAGAAGCATGCAAACACAAGCAACATTTGAATTATTGAAAATAACATTTCAGTGGAAAACATTTATTTGTGTTTCTGTTTTGGATTCAACAATTATATTTATAATGGAAACAATTATATTTATGTATTTAAATTTTGAAACATCTATTAAATAAAGATTAAAAAGAAAGACCTTTAAATTTTCACTGTGTGTTTTTTACTTTGTAATACTTAAGGGTATTTAAATTTTCTGTAATGAAAATCGAAATTTACACATAAACATTAAAATTTCCACGCTTTTTTTTACTTTGTAATATTTAAGAATATTTGTATTTTTCTTTAGTAACAATCAAAATATAATTCATATTTAATGATTTCAAATCCATATTTACGCAAAAACAATGTAACTATATCTATAAAAGAAACCTGTTCTTTGAATTACAGAAGAAATCAAGAGCAATTATGCATTTTAAATGATGAATGATGAATGATGAAAACATTGTAAAGGTATTTCACTGTATGATACATTTGTATCGTTTTAAATCGTATTTCAATAAAAGTCTTTTTTTTTTTTTTTTTCCTTGCATTTTCCATGCAAGGTTTTTATTATTTCACGAATCAAAATCAATAACTGAAAGTTTAAACGTCTTTAGTATTCCATTATTGGATTGCATTTGTAATTGTAATTTGCATCAAATTGTAATTACCTCCTAATTTTTCAAGGAAGTTAAAAAAGTTCTGTTATACCAAAGCAGAGATTGATGTTTTGTCAAATATGTTTTTCATTTGATTTATCTCCTCATTTCTTTTGATTTATTTATGTTTTTCTAGAAAAACAATCGAATTCTTTCATAGCATTCCGTACAGAACGCAGATGGCTGTAAGACGTTTCTATCAGAGAGTACGACCTTTCCAATCGTTTTTTCTCCTTTTCTGTTAGTTCAAGCCTGCATAATCTTCGCAAGATCGATGCTTATAATTTTTTCGCCTTCTTTATTTTTTTTTCTTCTATTTGCCGTTCACTCGTGTAATATGAAGTGTTCTTTCGGTTAGTTTCTTTGTTTGTTTTACACTTGACATTTTACCGATACTCCGAAGATCTTTTGTTTTCCTTATGTTATTGTATTTCATTTCAATTTGCTTTTCAATTGCATAATGCATTTCCAGTTGGAAAATACTTACGAATGTTTAAGAATATACCATTTATTCTACATTTTCTATTTAAAAATATTCTACATCGGATTCGATGTTTCATTTTTCAATAATTGAAATTTTAAAGAAACAAAAAAGAAACAAAAACAGTAAACATTATCCAAAAAATTGCCAAGAGTTTATGCATTCGGTTTATCTGTCCGTCTGCCCACGGTCTAACTCCTGTAAACATTCTCGGACTTTCATGCAATTAATAAAGTTCATTTAGGGACACAAAAACATGTTTGCTATTGTATATGAAGTATGTAGAATTAGTAGCTCATTTACAAGGTCACTCAAAAGAATTCTATTACATTATGTTATATGAAGAAAAACCGTTTAGAATGCATTTTAATGACATTGCGCTATTTAAAATGTATTGAACTGGGCATTCATAGCATTTGGTATTCATTTACAGGGACACACAAAACAAATCTTTTATAGTACTGTCTTTGAGTAACAATTGGTGTAGTGTACGTAAAAAAAAAAAAAAAAAAAAAAAAAAAAAAAAAAAAACAATCGTATAATTTCATAGCAGTGTTGAACGCAGATGGCTGTAAGACGTTTCGATGAGAGAGTGCCTTCTTCGCCTTCTTTTTTTTTTTTGTTGTTGTTTATTCGTGTAATATGAAGTGTTGTTTCGGTTAGTTTAGTTTCTTCGTTTATTTTACAATTGACAGTTTCCCGATACACCGAAGATCTTTTGTTTTCTTTATGTATTGTATTTAATTTCAATTTGCTTTTCAATTGTATAATGCATTTCCAGTTGGAAAATACTTACGAATGTTTAAGAATGTACCATTTATTCTACATTTTATATTTTAAAATATTTTACATGAGATTCAATGCTTCATTTTACAATTATTGAAATTTTTTTAAAAAAGAAAAAAGAAACAAAAAGAAACAAAAACAGTAAACGTTTTCCAAAAAGTTGAAAGGAGTTTATGCATTCGGTTTATCTGTTCTTCTGTCCACGTTCTAACGCCTGTAAACATACTCGGATTTTCATGCAATTTCTAAAGTTTTTTTAGGGTCACAAAAGCATGTTTGCTATTGTAAGGTGTTCTGGTGTAATAACGCCAGGCGGGGTAATAACGCCAAGTGCTAATATTATGCATAATTATGAAATAATCTGGTAAATGACACCCATGTGCTTTGCGCAGAAGGGTTTTGAGTCATGTAAATAGCAAAAAACAGCTTTAAGTTAATTTGTCCCATTTATAGGTCTTATTGCTTTTACAAACAACGAAAATTAACGCTTGATCTAAAATTTGCTACATAAGTTTTGTGATGTGAAGACTGCATTTTTTATCCGGAAATATTTTGTTTATTACATAAATTTGTAGCGCATTTCATGTACTTTCAAAATGTTGTAGACCACTTTGGATACCATCTCTAGATAATTTGTAGTTTAAAATGTACTGCGTCAATCCTTGCTGTTATTGCCTCAGTTGTTTCCCAACAGTGGCCGAACTACATCCAAAGGGGATTTATTTATTAATATGAAACAGCATTCTTATCATTATTGAAATGGTAAGATTAAGGAAAGGGGGGGATTCCGATACCCAAAACTAATCTCTCTATTTTTTTTAAATACTAATGTAAAAATTAATTTTAAACTCTTAAAAATAAAACTATATCAAAATGTTTTCAATATTCTAATTCGAAAATCTTCAAAATCATGTTTCTATTAAATTTCCACTGGATTTTTCAATTGAGTCCTTAATTTTAACTGTCCGCTTTCTCAGCGTTCGGTTTTTTCTAAATTTTACAAATTTAACATTTAACCGATGTGACAGAAATTGTAACGTAACTAATGTGAAGCAGTTTGTGAGACCGCAAGATTGAAAGATGAATAAATGGCGGGAATAGCTCACAGGATTGTGTGTTTGTACTAAACTTTTTATACAAGACTATTATACTTAATATTCATCTAAGGTACCCTGGGGTAATAACGCCAGGCGGGGTAATAACGCCAAGTGCTAATATTTTGCATAATTATGAAATAATCTGGTAAATGACACCCATGTGCTCTGCGCAGAAGGGTTTTGAGTCATATAAATCCCAAAAAACAGCTTCAAGTTAATTTGCTTCATTTTTAGGTCTTATTGTTTTTACAAGCAACTAAAATTAACGCTTGATCTAAAATTTGCAAGGTACGTTTTGTGATGTGAAGACTATTTTTTTTATCCGGGAATACTTTGTTAATTACATAAATTTATAGTACATTTCATGGACTTTCAAAATGTCGTTGAAGATTTTGGATATCTTCTCGATATAAATTGAAATTTAAAATGTACAGCGCAATAACTATAACGGGGTAATAACGCCAATCCTTGGCATTAATACCCCGGTTGATTCCCTACAGTGGCCGAGCTACATCCTAAATACTGATTCAAATAAAAACAGTTAAAACTATGCAATGTTTCTAATAATTCTATTTAAGCGGTCCTTTTAAAGCAAAAATAAGCTCACGGTCTGATATTCTTTTGCCTCATCCTCCCCCCCCCACACACACACCACACCATTATTTTTCATACACTTTCAAAAAAAAATTGAGCATTTTCAATAGCTTAGAATGCAACTTGTCAATTTCTAAGTTTGTAGAGTTTGTATTTTTATAATTGGGCAATCTATATGCAATTATTCCATCTTATTTCATAGTTATGTTTGCATGGCGTTATTACCCATATAGGTGGGTAATAACGCCAAATAGCATTGGTCAAGAAATCACGCCATTATATTTTATGAATACATATCTGTTAAATTATTTTTTTTATATAGATAGTCAATGAGTTGCTGTATCAAATCATATGTTTGTTTGAAAAATACAAACTAAAATTGAGCCGTGAAAATTGGTAGAACCTTAACGTGGCGTTATTACCCCAGGGTACCTTATTTAAAAGTCTCTGGGAATAGTACTAAAGTTCCAAATTAAACAAAATTTCGGTAGTGTTTGTAGTTAAACTGAAAATTACAAGTTAATCTATAAAAATTAAAAGAAAAACAGTGGTGAGACCGGTAACATTAGTTAAAGGTTAAAAGGCGATCAATGATTAAAAATCATGGAATACTGTTCCTGCACTAAACTTTTTGTACAGAGTTAATTCTAATAAAATTTACTCTATTCAAATATTTCTAACAATAATATGAGGACTCCAAACCAAAGAGAATTTCAATTGTAGATATAGTTAAATTGGAAAATACAAGTTAAACTCTAAAACTTGGTGGGGGGAGGGGGCAACGTTCAGTGAGATTGTTGATAGCAGTTAAAGGTTAATTTTGTTGCTAATATAGAGATAATGATATATAACCATATGAATCATATAAAAAATTTAATAAGAGATCTCATTAGGATAATATTTTTTGTATAAAAAATCTTATTTAGCTAATTAAAGATTTATTAAAGCATGTTTTACATAACGCCGACAATTTAACTTTAGGTTTGGAGAATTTGTATTAATGTGGAGTTATGGGTTAAAAACTATTTACAAGACTACTATAATAGTATTAACAAAAATATTTATTACATATAACTCTAGATATTATAAAATTTCACATGATTAAAATAATAAATTATAAATGGTTAAAACCATGCAATGTCTCTTATAATTATTTTTGGCGGGACTTTTTAAGCAATGAGAGGCACAGGGTGTTATAATCTGTTGATGATCTCCCCTCACTCCTTTTTCTTTCACTTTCACAAAAAATTGAATATTTTCTATCGCATAGAATGCATACATGGGAATATAAATACTGATTCAAATAAACACAATTAAAACAGTGCAATGTTTCTAATAATTCTATTTAAACGGTCCTTTTTAAGCAAAAAGTAGCTTAGGATCTGATATTCTTTTGCCTTCGTCCCCCCCCCCCACCCCAACCACACCATTCTTTTTCTTACACTTTCACAAAAAAAAAAAAATTAACATTTTGAATCACTTGGGATGCAATTTGTCAGTTTCTAGAGCTGTAGAGTTTGCATTTTTAGAATTGGGCAATCTATATGCTATTATTCCATCTTATTTAATAGTTTTGTTTGCATGGCGTTATTAGCCACATATGTGGGTAATAATGCCAAATAGCATTGGACAAGAAATCACGCCATAACTTTTTATGAATGCATATCTGGTAAATTATTTTTTTATAGATAGTCAATGAGTTGCTGTACGAAGTCCTATATTTGTTTGAAAAATACAACATAAAACTAAGCCGTGAAAATTGGTAGAACCTGAACTTGGCGTTATCACCCCAGGATATCTTATATGAAGTATGTAGAAGTAGTAGTTCTTGTACATGGTCACTCAAAGTATTTCTATTACATTATGGTATATGAGGAAAAACCGTTTGGAATATATTTTAATGACATTGCACTATTTAAACTGTATTGAATTTGTTATTCATAGCATTTATTATTCATTTACAGGGAGTTCAGTTATTCATTTACTATTCAACAAAAGAAATCGTTTACAGTACTGTCTCCGAGTAAAAATTGCTGTAATGTACGTAAAAAAATCGAATTATTTCATAGCAGTACAGAACGCAGATGGCTGTAAGACGATTCCATCAGAGTGTACGACCTTTCCAATCGTTTTCTAACCTCCCTTTCTGTTCGTTCAAGCCTGCATAATCTTCGCAAGATCGATGCTTATAATTTTTTCGTCATTTATTTTCTTTTTGCCGTTTACTCGTGTAATATCAAGTGTTGTTTCGGTTAGTTTCTTCGCTTGTTTTACACTTGACAGTTTCCGGATACACCGAATATCTTTTGTTTTCTTTATGTTATTTCATTTCAATTTGCCTTTCAATTGCATAATACATTTCCAGTTGTAAAATACTTACGAATGTTTAACAATGTACAATTTATTCCACATTTTATATTAAACAATATTCTACATCAGATTCGCTGTTTCATTTTTACAATAATAGAAATATAAAAAAAAGTAACAGAATATTTACGTTAAAATATATTTACGTGAGACTTTTTAAGATTCCTAAATGATAAACTATTGTTGGAAACTATATGATGACAAACTATTAAAAGTAAAAAATTCAAGCGATACAAACCGCCCGCTCAATCTAAATCTAAATTTAGACCTAACCATTTTACTGGTTTTTAAAGAAAAAGCTTTTTCACCGTCAGATTTCGTTAAATTTGAAGTACTCTAGATACAAGGAATCACAAGCAACATTTGAATTATAGAAAATAACATTTCAGAGGAAACCATTTATTTGTAGTTCTGTTTTGGATTCAACATTTACATTTATAATGGAAACAATTATATTTATATATTTAAATTTTGAAACATCTATTAAATAAACATTAAAAGGAAAGACGTTTAAATTTTCACTCTGTGTTTTTTACTTTGTAATACTTAAGGATATTTAAATTTTCTGTAATGACAATCGAAATGTACACATAAACATTAAAATTTCCACGCTTTTTTTCACTTTGTAATATTTCAGGATATTTGTATTTTTCTATAAAAACAATAAAATATAATACATATTTAATGATTTCAAATCCATATTTACACAAAAGCTTTGTAACTATATCTATAAAATAAACCTGTTCCCTGAATTATAAAAGAATTCAAGAGCAATTATGCATTTTGTATGATGGAAAAATTGTAAAGGTATTTCACTGTATGATACATTTGTATCGTTTTAAATCGCATTTCATTGAAAATCTTTTTTTTTAGTTGCATTTTCCATGCAAGGTTTTCATTATTTCACGAATCAAAATCAATCACTGAGAGCTCAAACGTCTTTAGTGTTCCATTATCGGATTGCATTTGTAATTGTAATTTGCATCAAATTGTAATTATCTGCTAATTTTTCAAGAGAGTTTTAAAAGTTCTGTTATAATAAAGCAGCGATTGATGCTTTGTCAAATATGTTTACCATTTGATTTATCTCCTCATTTCATTTGATTTATTTATGTTTTTCTAGAAAACAATCGATTTTTTTTTCATAGCAGTACAGAACGCAGATGGCTGTAAGACATTTCTATCAAAGAGTACGACCTTCCAATCGCTTTTTCTCTTCCTATGTGTTAGTTCAAGCCCTTATAATCTTCGCAAGATCAATGCTTATAATTTTTTCGCCTTCTTTTTTTTCTTCTTGTTCTTCTTTTTCATGTGTAATATGAAGTGTTGTTTCGGTTAAATTCTTCGTTTGTTTTATACTTGACAGTTTCCCGATACACCGAAGATCTTTTCTTTTCTTTACGTTATTGTATTTCATTTCAATTCGGTTTTTCATTGCATAATGCATTTCCGGTTGGAAAATACTTACGAATGTTTAAGAATATTTCGTTACGAATGTCTCATTCCAAATTTTATATTTAAAAGTATTCTACATCAGATTCGGTGTTTCATTTTACAACAATTGAAATTTTAAAGAAACAAACAAACAAACAAACAAAAAACAGTAAACATTATTCAAAAAGTTGACAAAAGTATACGCATTTGGTTTATCTGTCCGTCTGCTCAAGTTCTAATTGCTGTAAATATACTCGGATTTTCATGCAATTTATAAAGTTAATTTAGGGTCACAAAAGCATGTTTTGTATTGTATAGAAAGTATGTAGAATTAGTAGTTCATTTACCGTGTCACTCAAAGGTATTCTATTACATGATGGTATATGAGGAAAAACAATTGGAGTGTACTTTAATGACATTGCACTATTTAAAAAGACCTGGGCATTCATAGCATTTTGTATACATTTACAAGAACACACAAAAGAAATCTTTTACAGTGCAGTCTTTGAGTAACAATTGCTGTAGTGTACGTAAAAAAAAAACAAAAAAAAAAAAACAATTGAATTCTTTCATAGCACTGCAGAACGCAGATGGCTGTAAGACCTTTCCATCAGATAGTACGAGCTTCCAGTCGCTTTTTCTCTGACTTTCTGTTAGTTCAAGTTTAATCATTTTCTCCAGATCAATGCTTATAATTTTTTCGCCTTCTTTTTTTGCGTTAGCTTGTGTAATATGAAGTGTTTTTTTTTTTTTTTTTTTTTTTTGGTTAGTTTCTTCGTTTGTTTTACACTTCATAGTTTTCCGATACACCGAAGATATTTTGTTTTCTTTATGTTATTGTATTTTATTTCAATATGCTTTTCAATTGCATAATGCATTTCCAGTTTGAAAATACTTACGAATGTTTAAGAATGTACTTTTCATTCCTCTATTTATATTAAAGAATATTTTAGATGATATTCGTTGTTTACAAAGGGGAAGCATGGCTGGTACAAATAACATCATTACAAAGAAATCGCAATTGCACTTTAAAGACACATGGGACATTATGTTGTTCAAATATTTATGTTTTTAATTAGCACTCTACGAAAATAGAGCTAAAAGATTATGGACATAAAATATTATGGTACGGAAACGCTGCAAAAAGAAATCTGCTAAATTTACGGCAAAAACAGCTGGCAGCATTGTTGCCAGCAATTTTTGCCTTAAAAATTGCAGTAAAATTAAATGTATTTTTTTATTACATCTAATTTTACTGCAATTTTTAAAGCAAAAACTGCTGGCAATACTGCTGCTAGCAGTTTTTGTCGTAAATTTAATTTTTTTTTTTTTTTTTTTTTTTTTGAACAGTGGAGGTTTTAAAATAATATCTGTTCAGCACTATCGTTATGTTTATGTATAGATACGTATGTATAAAAAAATAAATAAATAAATATATATATATACATATACTACCTTTTATTCGAAATGTGTTTTCTTTATGCTTTGGTGCATAATTATAAAATTTTATTTTATGTAAATAGCTGAAACTTTCTAAAACTGTTTAACTAACTTGTTTCTTCAAAAATACCTAAAATTCCAGGTATAAATGATAAATTCAATAAAATTATGAATCTGCTGTTAAAAATTTCCGCCGAGTTTCCAAAGTTTTATCTAAAAAGTTTTACCTAAATTTACTTATATAAAAGTTCTATATCCCGTAAACAAAAGATAATTCAGTAAAATAAATTAATTTTTTAAAAATATCTTTCTTAAAAATACATTTTAAACTGTTCAGAAAATACTTTTTTATGATGAAAAAAAAATGTTTTTTTTTTCTTTTTTAAGACATTTTACAATAATAGAAATTCAAATATAAAAGAAGAGAAAAACAATAAAAGATAATCACAAAAAAATAATAATAACGTCCAAATATGTGGAAACTGAGGGTCAACAGTAATTAAAAAATGAAATCATTTCTTAAAAAATAGAAGACTAAGATTAAATTTTCTTCTCACATTTCTATGAATTATTAATGCTATGTTTAATGTAACACATTATTTTCATCAAATAATAATGATTTGTTCAAATCATCCATCAACCCTGAAATGCAAAAGTTACTTCACATTTTTTAGTCTTTCGTTCGTCTGACAAAACCCTATTCGTCTCTGTCCTCTGTCTGTCTGTCCGTCACAGAGTCCGAACACAAAAACCATTTAGTGGTGTTTGCGTATTATTGAATAATTAACGCGTTTAAAACAATCACATAAACATTTAATAATACATTTCACAAGACTCACAAAAAAATGCATCAAGAAAAAGAATAATGAAAAGGTAAAGATAACATCGTTTGTTGCTATGCAGTTGTTGTTGCCATGCGGCTGGTATAAATTCTTTTCTTTCAAAATAGCGTTTCCTTCATCAATGGAGTGATAATTAGAAACGAAACACGCGCGCGAGAATAAATTAGAGAAATACTACATGAGTATCCTCCCAGTGACGAAGGAACGATACAACAAAAAACAATGTGGAGTATAATACATATATAAATAATACAATATATTTATGAAGGAAAGTCAATTATATGAAATATAGTTTATTTCGGTTATTAGTCTTTTAGGAAATCTTACTTGTCTACCTGATCTGGTAGTTAGTGGTCCTGATTTTATTGGCTGGCTATCTGCTGGAACACTTTTAGTTTCAAAATTATCTGCGTTATTTGGTAAATCATTGAACAAAAATGCAGGTTTAACTCTGTCAAGTGAGACACAACCTTTCTTTCCATTTACAATGATGGTTATGTTCTTATCATTTCTTGATATAACTTCATGAGGGCCAGAATAAGGTTGAGATAAAGATGGAAGGATTTTATCTAATCGGAGAAACACATGCGTGCAATCCTTCAATTTAGGATGAACAAAAATTTTTGAATGCCCGTGAGTAGATGTAAATGTAGGTTTTAAACTATTCATTCTTTCTTTCAATTGTTGAATGAAATTATTGTCACAGGATACCAAAGATGGGATTTCTGAGCACATTTCAGCCGGTAGTGTGAGTGGAATTCCATAAACTAATTCAGCACTTGAAACTTTTATATCAGGTTTTACAGCAGCTCTTATCCCAAGTAGAACTGCAGGCAAACTCTCGGTCCACTTATTATGTTCGTGAGCTTTTAAGGCGCTCTTTAATACTCTGTGAAACCGCTCAACTAAACCATTTGCTTGAGGATGAAATGATGTCGTTCGTATGCGATTTGTACCCAAAAATTTTGTCATTTCTTTGAACAGATTTGATTCAAATTGTCTACCTTGGTCGGTTGCAATTATGAGTGGACAACCGAATCTAGATATCCATCCATCAAAAATGGCACGACAAACTGATTCTGCAGTTATATCTTTTAAAGGTACCACTTCTGGCCATCTTGAAAATAGATCTATCATTGTTAAACAGTATACATTTCCATCTGATGGAGGTAATGGACCTATCAAATCTATGTGAATGTGTGAAAATCTAGCATCGGGTAATGCGAAAGTACCTAGAGGCGTTTTGGTGTGTCTGTGTATTTTTGATCGTTGGCAGGCACTACAACTTTTGACCCATTCTTTTACATTTTGCTGCATATTGGGCCATACATATCGTGATGCAATAAGATTTAAGGATGCTGTAACTCCTGGATGAGCTAAATTATGGAAATGTTCAAATACCGTTCTTCGAAACGTAGATGGTACGAATGGCATCGGTGAACCTGTTGATACATCACAAATCAATTCTGTGGCAGACATTGGAGATGGCATGCTTTTAAATACAAGAGAAGATTTGCTATCACTTTGCAAGTTGCGTAGATCTATATCATCTTCTTGAGCTTTTGCAAACTCTTCAAAGTCTAAAAATGAGCTGGAGATTTGATCTACTTCAATTCGAGATAGTGCATCAGCAACCGTGTTGTCGTTGCCGCTTACGTGACGTATATCTGTACTAAACTGAGAAATGTAATCTAAATGTCGCCATTGGCGAGGACTACATTTATCTGGATTTTGCTTGAAGGCGTATATGAGAGGCTTTTCATCTGTGTATATGATAAAGCACCTTCCTTCGAGCATGTGTCGAAAGCGCTTTACTGATGTATATATTGCCAGTAGCTCTCTGTCATATGTAGACCATTTTTGCTGACTTTTTGAAAGCTTGACTGATAAAAAGGCAATGGGTTCCCAATGCTTTTCATTAAGCTGCATAAGAGAACCGCCAACGGCTTTGTCGCTTGCATCAACCCAAAGACTTAACTTTGCTCCAGGAATAGGATGTCGTAGGAGAGTTGAATTAGCTAAAGCTTGTTTGGCGTCATTAAAAGCATGTTCAGCCTCCTCTGTCCATTGAATTGAGTCATGTGAATTGTTTTCAGAGCGTCTTTCAGACTTTTTAGAATTTTTTATTTTTTCCAAAAATTTATTTAATGGAGCCAATATGTGAGCAGCTTTTGGGATACATCGACGGTAATAATTAAATAACCCTAAGAAACGTCTTAATTGTGTAAGGGTAGTAGGTTGGGGAAATTTTAAAATGCAATCTACACGATCTGGTAGGGGCTCAATGCCAAATTCAGATACCTTAAAACCTAGAAATTCTATTGATGATACGCCGAAAGTGCATTTTGAAGGTTTTAAGCTTAATCCGTATTCTTGTAAACGTTGAAATATTATTCTTAGATGCTCAAGATGTTCTTTTTCTGTACGAGATGCTATCAGGATGTCATCAACAAATACATAAACAAATGGAAGATCTCGTGTAATTTGATCCATGAATCGTTGAAATGTAGCAGCTGCATTGCAAAGTCCAAATTGCATTCTGGTACTTTCAAATAAACCGAAGAGTGTGATAATGGCACTTTTATGTACATCATCTGGATGAATTGGTATTTGATGATAAGCCTTTATGAGATCAAGATGGGAATATATTTTGGTACCGTGAAGATTTGAAGTAAAATCCAAAATATTTGGAATAGTATAATTATCTTTTATTGTTTGTGCATTAAGTGCTCTGTAATCACCGACAGGTCTCCAATCAGTAGTATCTTTTTTTTGAACCATATGAAGTGGTGAGGCGTAATTACTTTTCGATGGCCGTATGTGACCAAGATCAAGCATTTGTTGAAATTCAGATTTGGCTATTTTTAATCTATCTGGAGCTAATCTTCTTGGTTTGGCATGTACAGGAGATCCGGTAGTTTCTATGTGGTGGTATACAGAATGCTTTATTGGTTGATCAGCACGAGGAGGTTTGGTTATATCAGGAAATTGAAGCAGTAATTTATGATAAATACTGTTTCCCGAAACCGTTTTGATGGAATGAACAGATGCTGTATATAGATAACCTGGAGTGGCTAAATTTGTAACATTATCCACCAGCTTTTTATTTCGAAGATCTGGAATTAGATTAAAATGATATAGGAAATCTGCACCAATAATTGGAGTGCTGACGTCACCTATTAAAAAAGGGAAGCGAAAAGTTTTTCATAGATTAAAATCAAGCGTCAGAAGCTTTTCTCCATATACATTGATTTTTGAAGTATTCGCTGCAGAAAGAGTCATAAAAGGGGTTTTTTCTTCTGGGCAAATGATGCTAGATTAATGCTTATGTCCGAACCTGTGTCGCATAAATAATTTATGTTTGTCTTTTTATCTTTTAAAAAGAGGCGACGAGATATTTTATGCAAGGTGGTTGTCGCCGTTACACCTCGCCGTCTGTGTTTTTTGAAAATGAACAATGTTCAGAGCATTTCTTGGCATTTTCGCCAAATTTTTCGTGGTACCAACATTGTCCTTTGGAATCTTTTGAAACGCTACGTTTTCTTCCAAATGAACGTCGACGAAAAGGGCTGCGTGACCTGCGTAACTCTAGCTGATTAATTCGATCATTAAGCTTTTTAATTTCATTTAAAATTTTAGAATTAATATTTGGTTCTATTGAAACAGCATTTACTGCAGTGGGATTATATTCTAATATTCGATCCGCAACTTCGGATGCTTTAACAAGTGTCAATGGCGAAATAGCGGCTAAAATGCTTTGTACATATGACGATAAATGCGAAAGAAATAATTCCAACATCAATTCGTCAGATACATTGTGGGATTCTGCTCTTCTTTGCATAACTCTTTAAAGATCACTAGGTTTACGATCACCAAGTTGTTCCCCCAACAATAATTTTCGTATTTCAGATTGTGAAGAATCGCTTGTTCGTTTAATTAATTCAGTTTTTAAATCCTCATATGGTGTAGTATCTGATGGTTTGATAATTAAATCTCGTACAATAGATGCGGCATCTGGAGGTAAATTAGCCGAAATATAATCAAATTTTGTGCGACTTTCTGTTATTGGCTAAGGATTCGCTAATTCAAATGAATGTTCACACATGGCGAGCCACAAACTAACATCGTTAAAGTTATATGGTGGTATACGAACTGCGTTAACATCTGACATTTTTTTTTTAAAATAAAATGAAATATTACTCACTCATTACGGGATTCTTTTAAGTTGCGTTAGTCCATAGGTCACCATTTTAGTGGTGTTTGCGTATTATTGAATAATTAACGCGTTTAAAACAACCACATAAACATTTAATAATACATTTCACAAGACTCACAAAAAAAAAATGCATCAAGAAAAAGAATAATGAAAAGGTAAAGATAACATCATTTGTTGCTATGCAGTTATTGTTGCCATGCGGCTGGTATAAATTCTTTTCTTTCAAAATAGCGTTTCCTTCATCAATGGAGTGATAATTAGAAACGAAACACGCGCGCGAGAATAAATTAGAGAAATACTACAACCATATAAGTCAGAGAGTTCAAATTTTGTGTACTTACAGCTGAATACCTCTTGTCACAAATTATAAAAATTAAAAAAGTCTATTATTTAAAATATTTTTTTAACATCATCAGCTCATTTTTTTTCTTCTTCTAATTGTTGCACGCAATTTTAAATGTATAATTTTTTTTCCTTTACACCTTTACTTTTAATAGTAATGGTGTATTTCTGTTGCCACGATTATAAAAATTGCATTAAAAGCTACAAAAAATCTCATATCTCAAAAGCAATACATATTTTCTTTTTCTGTGCTGAATCTGGGCGAAATTTTATTTTAAATGAAATGATCGTGTACCTTTCATTAGTTCACGGATTAGGCCTTTCCAAAATATATATATATACATATTTGCTACATTTTACATTATTACGTTATTTTATCTTACATATTTGCTACTTTTATGAATTTTAATTGAAAGATGTTTGTTTTATTTATTATTATTATTATTATTTGACATTTATATTTATGGCTAAACCTCAGACTTAAAGACAGTTTGGCTTCTGTCTTGGCGGTTGTTTCATAAATTTGTCAATTCTAACAACCTAAATATTCAGGGCATATATGTGTCATATATTAACTGGGATATTTATTAGACGACAAAGTGGCGTTATTTTGCCTGTTACAGTAACCCGGCTATTTTTGCTTTATTTATTCATAAATTGTTTATATATATGTATGTTTTTTAAATTATATAAAATGTTTTTTGTTCTGTAGTTATTAGTTTTTAACATTTACTTTATATATAATTTTTCTGTTTATTGTTATTTCAATTTTAAGATAATAGAAAATAATAAAAAAAAAATAATGTCTAACTAGTATTCGAAAACGAGGTTTTCGCCAAATCGACAGTGGAAAAAAAATCGAACCGAACCCTGTGTGTATATGATATCAGTGCGTATTCCTATCTAACACATGCAAATAATATAAATAAAGAATGCAATAAATAATATAAACAATAATATATTCAATAATTTTTAAAAATCACCAATTTGGCAATTTTTAAAATTTCGCAACGCATTCGTAATTCTAAAAAGGTTAAATTACGCTGTATTGCGAGGGACATTTATAAAGTAAAAGTTATTATTCCAAGTTTAATAATCATATCTTTAAATAATCTTTTTTTATATATTTTACTTTTTATTAACTTATTTTAATATAACAGAATTACAATTCAATATTTAAAAACAATTCAAATTTAATGATAAAAATAAAAAGTTATCCGATAATAAAATCGACATATCTATAGTGTTTAACGAACAAACTCATCTCGGGATAGTACGAACTTCCCATTTTCGACATGGATTAGCGTTTTTCGCCCATATGCAGTTCTGATCAGTTATCTATCAAACATGGTACATTAGTGCTCTATATTATTTCACAAAAAATAAATAATTTGAAGAACGATAAATGAGAAAGCTGAGATTTTTCTTTTCGTTGATGTTTCAATGTTTATAAGGATATTTTTTACGGTATAAATACAGGAATATATTTTTCATTACTATAGTGTTGCAATATTCAATGAACAAATATACATATATTCATAAAAATATATTTTGCTGTATCTAAAGGACAAATTATTTAATAACACCTCATTGCAGCATCGGTTCTCTTTTTCTTCGGTCGTGGACATATATGTCAAATGTTTTTCCATCACTGTTCAAATGAAAGTTCTATGAATTGAGATCTATTCTAATCTTTATGGTCGGTAATTTTGTTTTCTCTCTGAAGAATGCATACTGAAAGAAAATCAACTTTCACGTGGCAAATCTTTTTTTCCTCTTTAGAAGAATCATGTAAATCGAAGTGTTTACCCAACACAGGCTTTTGTTTGATTTCTGCTTGACATTTACCCAATGCTCAGACGTCCATTTTTGTTTTTGCTACATTTTCGGAATGTAACGAGTTTGTAAAGTTCATTGATATCACATTTTTGTTTTGGAGGCAAAACTTTGTTCTATTTTGTGTATATCTTAAATGTCCGTAAATAATCCAGTGCCAGAAAAGACTCGATGATTCTAACCTAATATAAATTCGTTCAAACACGGTATAAATACAGTCTAAAATTTTGATTAATGATGATTTGAATTATGATTTTATCTTTAACTCTAGAAACGTGGAAATACATTGTTTAAAATACGTGACCGCTGTCTCTGGGAAAAATTGTAATCAAAAACAAACAACTAATATACAGCGTCAAAAAATATTAAAAATTACTGCAATAAGAAACCAGAAAAGATATATGTGTCCACCGCTTGCGTGATTTTCATGTTAAAATGATGATATTTATCCGTAAAAATCAGTGTTAAGTAACGTAAGTAATTATTTTTTCACATCGAAATCCTAAGTGAAATATTTTGATTTTCAAACTAATTATATCCCTCTCAAATCCAACTATACCATGAATGAAAGTGATACTCGCTGATTCGCTAAAAGGTTAGTATGTAGTATTATAATATCTGAAAAATTGTACAAATTTAAGTATATATTTTTAATCAAAACCTGTGTAAAGTTCACCCTGTGGATAAAATCCTAACTGTAACCAAATTGTAACGTGGCCAAAACCTCTGTGTATACTAACTGCAACTTAATTGTAACCTAACCGTAACTTAAATATAAGATAAATTTAACCTGACCGTCACCTTATCGTAACATAACAGTAATCAAACCGTACCCTAAATACAACTTAACCTTAACCTAACTGTAACTTAATCATAACTTAACTCTAACCTAACCGGAATTTAAATATAACTCAAGACTAACATAGCACTAACGTAATTACAACTACTAATCGCAACCTCACTGTAACCTAAATGTAACCTAACTATAACGTAACCATAACCTGTCTGTAGTCTACCTGCAACTAAGGAAACTAAGGAAATGTGCGTAACCAAGGAAATGTGGTAGCAAAAATACAAGAAATAAAAGAATAGAAAATGGAAGTCATTCCATCATGTTGAAACCATAGACTGCGTCTTACATTAAGAGATACGGGTTGAAGTTAGTCAAGTAGCATAGGTTTTAAAAAGATAATTTGTGGAACAGCTTAAAAATCCGCCTATAATCCGCCATTTTGTTACTTTTTTGGTCATTTATAACCATTTTATATTTAATTTTTGAACATTTCAGAGATGAAACTCAAAGAATAACAACAACAGTAAAATTTTAAACAGGAAATAATCACTTAAAACATTATTTGTAAAAAAGAAAGAAATAGGGGGAGGGGGAATTCATATTTAGCAAACGGTAAATAGTTACATTTTACAACAGTAGTAAAAATGAAATATTTAATTTTTTAAATATATATTCCAAAATTATATCCAAAAAATTTTCAAAGGTTAAAAATTAAAAAAAAAAAAACTTAAGAAAAAAATAAATAAATCCACATGCAGAAATTTCAACTAGTAAAAAAAATGGCCGTTATCTCGGGACGAATGAGCAGGATAACCTATTTTCTGAAGTCAAACATGATGATGATGGACATGATGATGGCATGATGATGGACACGGTTTAGAAATCGCACACAAATCAGACCAAATATCTTTAAGCTTCTTGCGCATCGCCATCAACCAATCTGTTCACCAAGTGAATGCCTGCTAGAATTCCTGCCCAAAAAATTTTACATGTTCTTCGCAAATCGACCAATGCTTGAAATGTGGTTTTAGAAAATTTTTAATATGAGGCGTTGAGAGCTAAAGTAGATGATTTCCATAAATTACAGCTTTGAGAATATGAAGGTCATTAATATATGTGGAATCCTAAAGGGATTCAGTAGATAATTCTCTGTTTTTATCTGTAATATGAATACTAATTTAAATATAGGTTATAATTTTTCATTAAAAAAATTTAAACAATAATTAAGATGGCAATGCAATTTGAAAAAAAAAGAATTTAGTGGATTTGATGCATTGTGGTTCTAAAACAAGCTATCAGAATATACCAATATCAGGGAATTGGTTCACAATGTTTCTGAAAATATACGCAATTTATATTCTTCAAAAGACAAAACTTTTATACAATGTCAGATATCTCTGATTTCGAAATAAAATAGCTAAAGCCTTAATAAGACGAATCATTTATTTTTACACTGTTAGATGGAAAATGAATGAGAGGTTTTTTTTTCACATTACCTAGAAAATTTCAGTATAAGCATTTCATGTTGCATAGATTATCTGGGGATTTCTCAATGTTCACATTTCTGGTTCACATTTGTATTAAACTAACAAACAATGGTTTTATTTGCACGAGACTCTTCTCTGGAGCATGGAGTAAATGACATTACACCACAATAACAGATATCGGGTTACCAAAAAATGCACTGCACATTGTTTTGGTTTTGACATTGTTTTGATGCCTATTATACCAGCTAAGGCTTTCGCCTCGAATGATCCATTATAAACAGAGACGACAACAATTCAGAACAACTTTATTCCCATATCCATAACACAACCACATGTTGAAAAAAAATAAATAATAATAATAATGATAATAATAAATCCGCACTGCACTTTCTCTTGTATAACCATAACTGAGATTTAAATGATAAGTGAAATGAGTTTGCGCCATGAAGTGACGTTGGCGCAAGTGCGCGTTGTTGGACAAGGTAAACAAAATAAAAATGAACAAAATTTTTTCACATGTTCGACAATTTCATGCTCCTTTGGTAGCGACTGGTTACATATTTCTCATGCGATTTATTTTTTTAATCAGTGTCAGCTTTTTCGATGACCCAGTTCTTTGGCCTTCATGCACAATCTGAATTCTCCATTTGTTAATGAACGTATTATAAAAAAAATAATTTAGAATTTCATATGAGATGTTGATTTCAATGACAAAAGGAAAATATAATTCCCTGTGAACATAAATATTTACATACAATCTTGGGAAGTACATATTGCAGTATAGCTATTTGATGTCAGGTTTTGTCGGTATTAATCATGAAACAGATAGCCTACAATATAAATTCTCAAGTGTTTCACGATTATAATTCAAGACTTTGATGAACAAAGCATTTTTTACAATCTTTAAAATAAAAGAGTCTTTAATATACATTTTTACACATTTAGAAAAAACTTCCTTCCTTTAAAAGGGAGAAATAAGTATTGAAAGTACAGCAATAAAATTTTTGAATAAAAAATTCTTTTAAACTAAATGTTAAAACATATCCCTCGAGAATTCTTTTGTAAACAACTCTTTGTCAACGGAAAAAAGAACTACTTGCCTTTGTTAGCAAATTCTTTTAGTTTTCTCTTAGCTTAATATATATATATATATATATATATATATATATGTATGCGTGTGTGTATGTGTATACAGCATTCTTTGAATGCTGGTAATCCAACAGGTATATTGAAAAATACAAACTTTAATCGATTTTTGATATAAACAGCATCACATAAAGTTTACGTAATGAGAAATAAAATATGTTTACTTATCTTTGATTTAAAAGAACAACAATTTAGAATTTGAAAGAGAAGGAAAATTTGGTCCAAATATTCCCATCAGACTAAAAACATTTTTAAAAATTAATACTCATTATTAAACATTGCTTTATTTTTAAAAAGAATTTAAGAAAAATAGAGACTTTTATACTCTAAAACGATCAATTCAAAACTTTCATATCTGGATATACAATTTAATTAAAATAAAATTCCATCGTAGGATGTGAATGATGAAATTTACAGATTGGAAATAATTAAAGTATAATTGTTTATCCTTTACAGACTATAACTTAAGGCTTTGTATTTTTTAGCCTCTAAAGACCTCAACTCTGATCTCTCCATATATTAATTGACGTATTATAAAAATATAATGTTCCAGAATTTGATATAAGATGTTAATTTCAAATGACAAAAAGAAAATATGATCCCCTAGGAATTATTTAAATACAATCTTGGGATATAAATATTTTAGTTCAGCTATTTGATATTAGATTTTATCGGTAGCAATCATGAAAAAAAAAATTTACAAAACACATTCTCACGTGTTTCGAGATTATGTTTCAAAACTATTGAACAAATTATTTTTTACAACTTTCAGAATAAAATAGTTGTTAGTATACCTATTTGCATATTTAAAAAAATTTCATTCCTTTAAAAGGGAGAAATAAGTATTAAAAGCACTGCGAGAAAATTTTTGAATGAAAAATTCTTTTAAACTAAATGTTAAAATATATCCTTCAAGAATTCTTTAGTAAACAACGCTAACAACTACTTGCGCCTTTGTTAACAAGTTCTCTCTGTTTTCTCTTAGCTTAAAAAAATATGTATATGCATACAGAATTCTTTGAATGCTGGTAATCCAAAAGGTATATTGAATAACGTAAACTTTAGTCGATTTTTATACCAGCAGCTACTGAGAAATAAAATATGTTTACTTAACTTTCATTAAAACAAACATCAATTTAAAATCTGAAAATGAAGGAAAAATTTGCCAAATTTTCCCACCTAACAACATTTTAAAAACATTTTAGAAAATAATATACTCATTATCAAACATTGCTTTAATTTTAAAAAGAATTTATGAGAAATAAAGAATTTTATACTCAAAAAGATGTATTCAAAATTTTGATACCTGGATATTAATACATCTGGTTCATTAATATATAATTGCATCATGAGAAGTGAATGCTCAAACATACAGATTGGAAATAGTTAAAGTATATTTATCCTTTATCCTTTAAAGTATACTTACTGTTTATCCTTTTCAGACATGAACTTACGACATTATACTTTTGGCCTTTAAGCGCTTCAGATCTGAACTCTCCATATTTTAATTGACGGATTATGATAATATAATATTACAGAATTTTCTATAAGATGTTAATTTGAATGCCAAAATGAAAATATAATACCCCGTGAACATAAATATTTAAATACAATCTTAAGAAGTAAATATTACAGAACATCTATTTGATGTCAGGTTTTGTCGGTATTAATCATGAAACAGATAACCTGCAAAACAATCTCTCAAGTGTTTCAAGATTATATTTCAACACTTTGCTAAGCAAAGCATTTTTTACAATCTTTAAAATAAAAGAGATGTTACTATACCTTTTTACATATTTTAAAAAAACTTCCTTCCTTTAAAACGGAGGAATAAGTATTGAAAGCACTGTGATAAAATGTTTTAATGAAACATTCTTTTAGAGTAAATCTTAAAATACATCCTTCGAGAATTCTATTGTAAACAACTCTTTCTCAACGGAGTAAGGAACTACTTGCTTTTGTTAATAAGTTCTCTTTGTTTTCTCTTGACTTAAAAAAAGAAATATTTGTGGATACAGCATTCTTTGAATACTGTTAATCTAACAGGTATATTGAAAAATTTAAACTTTAGTCGATTTTGGATACCAGCAGCATCACATAAAGTTTATGTACTGAGAAATAAAATATGTTTACTTACCTTTGATTAAAACAAACATCAATTTAGTTTTTGAAAAAGAAGGAAAATATGGCCCAAATTTTCCCACCAGTCATTAAAAGTTTAGAAAATTATACATTCATTATTAAACATTGCTTTAATTTTAAAAATATCTGGATATACAAGTTAATTAAAATATAATTGCATCGTGAAAATTGAATGATAAAACATATAGAATAGAAATAGTTAAAGTATAATTGTTCATCCTTTTTAGACCTGAGCTTAGGACCTTGTATTTTTGGTCTTTAAGCACCTCAGCTATGAACTCTGAAAATTTAATGGATGTATTATTAAAATATAATACTCTAGAATTTGATATAAGATGTTAATTTCAATGACAAAAGGAAAATATTGTGCCCTTGAATAATGAATATTTAAATACAATCTTAGGAAATAAATATTATAGTACAGCTATTTTATTTCCGGTTTTGTTGGTATTAGTCATGAAACAGATAGCCTACAAAGAAATTCTCAAGTGTTTCAAAATTAAATTTCAAAACTCTGTTGAACAAATCATTTTTTATAATCTTTAAAAAAAAAAGAGTTTTTGGTTTATCTTTTAAGATATTTAGAAAAAACTTCCATCATTTATAAAAGGGAAATAAGTATTGAAAGCACTGCGATAAATTTTTTGATTGAAAAATTCTTTTAAACTAAATGTTAAAATACATCCTTCGAGAATTCTTTTGTAAACAACTCTTTATCAACGGAGAAAAGAACTACTTGCTTTTGTTAACAAATTCTCTTTGTTTTCCTTTAGCTTAAAAAAAAAGAAATATGTGTGTATACAGCATTCTTTGAAAGCTGGTAATCCAACAGGTATATTGAAAAATGTAAACTTTAATCGATTTTTGATATCAACAGCATCAAATAAAGTTTATGCAATGAGAAATAAAATATGTTTAATGATCTTTGATTAAAACAAACATAAATTTAGAATTTGAAAGAGAAGGAAAATTTGGCCCATCAGTCTAAGAGTTTTTAATATGCCTTTTTACATATTTGGAAAAAACTTCATTCCTTTAAAAGTGAGGAATAAGTATTGAAAACATTGTGATGAATTTTTGAAAAGGAAAATTGTTTTAAACTAAATGTTAAAATATATTCTTCGAGAATTACTTTGTAAACAACGCTTTGTCAACGGAAAATAGAACTACTTGCCTTTGTTAACAGGTTCTTGTTGTTTTCTCTTAGTTTGAAAAAAGAAATATTCTTGTATACAGCATTCCTTTAATGCTTGTAATACAACAGCTATATTGAAAAATGTAAACTTTAAACGATTTTTGGTATCAACAATATCACATAAAATTTCAGTACTGAAAAAAATGTGTTTACTTACCTTTGATTAAAACAAACACAGAATTTGAATTTGAAAGAGATAGAAAATTCGGCCCAAATTTTCCCGCCAGTCTAAAAACATTTAAAAAAATAATATACTCATTATAAATCATTGCTTTATTTTCAAAAAGAATTTCGGGTAAATAGTGAATTTTATACTCTAAGAAAATCTATTCAAAACTTTGTTACCTGGATGTAAAGGCGAACATACAGGTTGGAAATAATTAAAGTACAATTGTTTAACTTTTTCAGACTTGGTGTATCTTATATGATACACATCTTTACAATTTCTTTTTAATGTAGACATATAATTTAAAAAAATTGTTATAATGAAGCCAAATAAATAGTAGAAATAAACAAAATACGAATTATAACTTTATAGCGCTTTTTTAGCCAGCTACATGTTCTATAACAAGTTGGAAATTGCATGTCAGGCGTACCTTTTTCACATGTTCTGCAATTTCATGTTGATTTTTTAGCAATTTATAACATATTTTTCGTGTAATTTATTTATTTTTAAATCAGTATTAGCTTTTTTGAAGGCCCTGTAATTCTAGGCATCATATAATTTAAATCTCAATTCTCCATATGTTTGTGAATGTATTATGAAAATATAATATTCCAGAATTTGATATGAGATGTTAATTTCAATGACAAAAGGAAAATATTATCCCATGATAAAATAAATATTTAAATACAATCTTGTGAAATAAATATTATAGTACAGCTATTTGATGTCAGGTTTTGTCGGTATTAATTATGAAACAAATAACCTACAAAAGAAATTCGCAAATGTTTCAATATTATTTTTCAATTTTTTGAACAAAATATTTTTTAGTCTTTAAAATAAAAGAATTTTTAATATACCTTTTTACATATTTAGAAAAAACTTCGTTCCTTTAAAAGGGAGGAATAAGTATTGAAAGTACAGCGATAAATTTTTTGAATAATATTTTAAACTAAATGTTAAAACATATCTTTCGAGAATTCTTTTGTAAACAACTCTTTGTCAACGGAGAAAAGAACTACTTGCCTTTGTTAACAAGTTCTCTTTGTTTTCTATTGGCTTAAAAAAAAAGAAATATATGTGCATGCAGCATTCTTTGAATGCTTCTATTCCAACAGGTATATTGAAAAATGTAAACTTTAAGCGATTTTTGATATCAACAGCATCACATAAAGTTTAAATACTGTGGGAGAAAAAGTGTTTACTTACCTTTGGTTAAAACAGACATTAAATTAGAATTTGAAAGAGAGGGAAAATTTGGACCAAGTTTTTCCGCCGGTCTAAAAACATTTTAGAAAATAATATAGTCATAACTAAACATTGCTTTAATTTCAAAAAGAATTTTGGAGAAAAGGAGAATTCTATACTCTAAAAAAAACCTATTGAAAACTTTGATACCTGCTATATATATAATGTACATGTTAATTAAAATATAATTGCTTCATGAAAAGGGAATGTTCAAATATACAGATCGGAAGTAATTAATGTATAGTTATTTAAAAGTTTCAGGCTTATAATATCTTATAGGATACATAACTTTATAATTTCTTTTTCACGTTTATAAATGACGTTAAAAAAATTGGTAGGAAAGAAGCTCAACATAAAGCTGAACTAAATAAAATAGCAAGTAGTTTCTTATAGCGTTTGTTTTAGCGAGTTGCATGTTACATCAAAACGGCTTGCAGCGGAAGTGCAGGATATGCACAAAAATGAAATGGCAAGTAGTTTTACTGTGAATTATGATAAAAAATATTATATTTATATTTAATTCATGTTTTACATTGTTTTTATAATGCAAAAAAGGCGTTTGTTTCGTAGCGTTTGATTGCATATGCCTCGTGTATAATTATCTTAAAATAAGTGTCAGCTTTTTGTAAGACCCTGTACTTTTGGCCTTTATTCGCATCAGCTCTATCTATGCTCTTGTGTTATGTGCTTCCATATGCTAATAAGCGTTTTGAAAATGTAATATTCCAGAATTTGATATGAGATGTTTATTTCACTTTCAAAAGGAAAATATTATCTTCTGATACAATAGATTTTAAATACAATCTTGGGAAAAAAATATAGTACAGCTATTTGATGTTGGGTTTGTTTGGTATTAATCATGCAACAAACAACCTATAAAAAAATTCTCAAGTGTTTCAAGATCATATTTCGAAACTGTGTTGAACAAAGCATTTTTTACAATCTTTAAAATAAAAGAGGTGTATGAATACCTATTTACATATTTATAAAAAACTCCCTTCCTTTAAGAAAGAGGAATAAGTATTGTAAGCACTGCGATAAAATTTTTGAATGAAAAATTCTTTTAAACTAAATGTTAAAGCATATCCTTCGAGAATTCTTTTGTAAACAACTCTTTGTCAACCTAGAAAAGAACTACTTCCCTTTGTTAACAAGTCCTTTTTGTTTTCTCTTAGCTTAAACAAGTTGGAAATTGCACGTGAAGCGTAGCAAATTAGGTGCGTTCGTACGCTAACGAAATTTTAAAAATATTACTTTCATATATCAATCTCATAAAATCGTAAATAGTGAATTACAATTAAAACGCTCATCAAACAATGTTCTCCCTATACCATTATGTAATGGAATACTTTTGTGTGGCCTTGTAAATCAATAACAAATGTTCTTTGCACCACAAATTATGTATGATGTATATTATAATATGTACTTTATAGTTGCATATAAATTTTATTAAGTTTGCATGAGTGTAACACGATTAAAATGCATTTGAAACATTTTTTCCCATTGACCGTAATGTAACGGAATACTTTTGATTGCCCCTGTAATTGATCTATGCATCCGATTTTAATAAAATTTAAAGTAACTCGACAAAATTATGTAATAATTATGTATTTTAAATTTCAAACGTATAGAATACATTTGAAACTTTTTCCCCATTGACCATAATGTAATTGAATACTTTTGATTGGCCCTGTAATTGATCTATGCACACGATTATCAAAATATTTGAAATAACTCGACAGAATTATGTAATAATTGCGTATTTTAAATTTCAAACGATTAAAATGCATTTGAAACTTTTTTCCCCATTGACCGTAATGTAATGGAATACTTTTGATTGTCCCTGTAATTGATCTATGCATCCGAGTTTCATAAAATTTGAAATGACTCGACAAAATTATGTAATAATTATGTATTTTAAATTTCAAACGATTCGGTTGGGTAGTTTTTGCGTTGTTATATGCGGACAGACGGACGGACGGACAGACGGACGGACAGACGGACGGACTGAACGACCACTATAGGTGCTACGTATTATATAATTACGAACGCACCTAAAAAAGAAATATGTGTGTATACAGAATTCTTTGAATGCTTGTAATCCAACAGGTATAGTGGAAAATGTAAACTTTACTAAATTTTTGATATCAACAGGATCACATAAATTTTATGTAATGAGAAACAAAATATAAGTAATATATTCATTATCAAAATTGCTTTAATTAAAAAAAAAATTGGAGAAATAGGGAATTCTATACTCTAAAAAGATTTATTCATTTGATATCTGGATATACAAAAATTGATATCTGGATAATAATAATAAAAATATAATTGCATCGTGAGAAGTGAATACTCAAACATACAAATTAAACATAATTAAAGTATAATTGTTTATCCTTTTCAGAACTGAACTTTTAACCTTGTACTTTTAGCCTTTAAACACTTCAGCTCTGATATTTTAATGGACGTATTATAAAAACATAATATTTTAGAATTTCATATAATATGTTAATTTCAATGACAAAAGAAAAATAGTATCCCCTGGGTAAATGAATATTTATATACAATATTGGGAAATAAATATTATAGTACAGTCATTTGATATCAGGTTTTGTTGTTATTAATCATTTAACAAATAACATACAAAACAAATTCTCAAATGTTACAAGACTGTTGAACAAAGTATTTTATATAACCTTTAAAATAAAAGAATTTATAGTAGACCTTTTTACATATTTAAAAAAATCTTCTTTCATTTAAAAGGAAGGAATAAGTATTAAAAGCACTGCTATAAAATTTTTGAATAAAAATTTCTTTTGAACTAAATGTTAAAATACATCCTTCGAGAATTCTTTAGCAAACAACCCTTTGTCACCTAGAAAAGAACTACTGGCCTTTGTTAACAAGCTCTTTTTGTTTCCTCTTAGCTTGAAAAAAGAAATATGTTTGTATGCAGAATTATTTGAATGCTTGTAATCCAACAGTACATTGAAAAATGTAACTTTACAATGTATCCAACACTACATTGAAAAATGTAAATTTAAGTTTAAAGGATTTTTGATATCAACAGCATCACATAAAATTTAAGTACTGAGTATAAAAAAGGTATTTACTTACCTTTGATTAAAACAAACATCAAATTTGAGTTGTAAATAGAAGGAAAATTTGGCCCAAATTTTCCAGTCTGTCTAAAATTATTTTAGAAAATAATGCACTGGTTATTAAACATTGCTTTATATTCAAAAAGAATTTCAGGGAAAGAGCGAATTCCATACTCTAAAAAAATCTATTCAAAACTTTCTTACTTTCATAATACTAAAAAAGTAAACTAAGTAAAAAGTACTAACTAAGTAAAATTATTTATACTTTTAAATGATATTTCAGCGAGCTACGGAGACATTTTAGTAATTCTTTCTTAAATGATGAATACTAAAGAAAGAGTTTGTAATGAAGGACTTGGTTATTTAGCAGAATTAATTAAAATATAATTGCATCATGAAATATTAAATATTTAAGTATACAGATTGGAAATAGTTTATGTATAGTTGTTTAACCTTTTCAAACATGATGTATGCTAAAGGATACACATCTTTATTCTTTCTTTTTTATGTATATCAATAATTATAAAAAATGGCGATAGTTAAACCCAACAGATAGCAGAATTAAATAAAATAGCAATTAGTTTTTTATAGCACTTTTTTAGCTAACAACATGCTACACTAAATGTTGGAAAAAGGAACATCAAGCGTAGCGAATAAGTTGTGTTCGTACTATAAGCAAGTTTTAAAAATATTCAGATCCTCGTGTAATAGTATACAATAATTCGGATGCAATATTTTATAAGAAATCTTTTGTGTGTCCCTGTAAATACTGCCTGCTTGCTAGTATAAAAAAAGTAGTACAGTAAACCTCAGCAACGTATATAAATTTCATAAAAAGTGAAATAGTTTATTATTATTAAAACGCACCCCAAACAATCGCCACCCCCCATAACATTATGTAATGGAATACATTGTGTAGCTTTGTAAATTATTAAGAAATATTTTTTGCACCACAGACTGTACAGAATGTATATTTTAATATAAATTTCGTAGTTGCATATAAATTTTATAAATGGTTGAAAGAGTGTAACATCATTAAAATGTACTTGAAGCAATTTTTTTCATTCGGCCGTAATGTAACGGAATACTTTTGTTTTCCATATAATTAAACTATGCATCCGATTTTCGTAAAATTTTAAATGACTCGAAAAAATTATGAGACAACTCTATATTTTAAAATTCAAATGATTCGGTTCCGTAGTTTTTGCTTTGCTCTATTCGGACCGACGGACGGAAAGTCGGAAGGACGGACGGATGAACAGACAGAATGACTGAACAACGACTTAAGGTGGTATGTAATTACATAATTACTAATGCATCTAAAAATGCTTTAAAGCAAAAATCTAGGAAATGTACAAAAATGAAACAGTAAGCAATTTTATTGTGCATTAAGAATCATTTGTAGAATCCATTTGTGATTAAAAATATATTAAATATATATTTATTTTATGTATTATAATGTTTTTGTAATGCGATAAAATAAAAGAAAATAAATAAATGCTAACAAATTGTCAAATAATGCAATTATTGTATGCATAATCAAATTTTATGTACAATAAATAAATTTTAATTTCTTACGCATTTCAATATTTCTTAGTTATCAGTTTGTTAATATCAATTGATAACTAAAATTTAAAAAATATATAAATAAACTCTAGAGTCTGAAGAGTTTAAAGCTCAAGTTAAAAGAATTTAATGTAACAAACACAACACTATTTCTTATGCATCCCGGCAATATAATTTTGATGGTAACTCCTTTTTAGGTGCGATCGTAATTACATAGAACATATAGTTGTCTTTCAATACGTCCATCTATCCGTGTATCCGCATATAACAACTAAAAACTATCCAGCCGAATCGATTGAAATTTAAAATATATAATTATAACATAATTTAGTCTTGACATTTCAAATTTTATGAAAATCGGATACATATATGAATTACAGGGACAGTCAAACGAATTCCATTACATTACGGTCAATGCAATGAAAATTTTTTGTAGTATTTTAATGGTGATACATTCTTTCGAACATAATAAAACTGATATGTCTATTATGTCTATGAAAATCTATGAAGTATATACAAAAATATACATTCTGTACAATATGTGGAATAAAGAATATTTATTATTCATTTAAAGGGTTGCACAAAAGCATTCCAATCCATAATGGTATGGGGGGGGGACAAAGTTTGGGGCGCGTTTTAATTATATTAATTGACGTTACATTTTATGAAATTGATATATAGTCTGAAGTTTACTATAAGTTTCTTCATGTATTAAGTTGGATAAAACTGGGACCCTAATGCTTTTCTTTTTATTATTGCGCACTATGTTGACAAAACTGTCAAAATTTATATTAAAACGATAAATTGATTCCTTGCAAATAAAAAAAGTATTAATTCAGTCGCGAACAATAGCAAATGAGATCATAACAACGCTTTTTTCTGGAAGTGTGTATTGTTCCGCACCGGGAACTGAGAAAATTAGTTAAAAGTGCATTGTAACTTTGCAATAATCTATGTATTGAAGGAAAATATATATTTTATGCTTATAGGATGTGAATCTATATCAAATCGTCATATAATAACAGTGAGTTTATTTATACTTTAAGAGTTGAAATTGTTAGGCAGAAAAATCACAAATGAAAGTTTGATCTTGCTCATTAGCATTGCTGGATGCTTCACATGCCCACCTTCTGCAGTTACGACACTGCATCCTATTATCCTTAGGTTTAGATTATTCATATAATTGGCGTCGCAAAAAATACATGCTTCACTTTCATCTTTCTCCTCGTTTGATCTCAAGGGATTTTTTTTCTTTGGACTCTTCTTTTTCACATCAGTTTTTGCACTTTTCTTTTCTGTCAAGATAGAAAGGTTTCGCTTAAGGATTAAGTCATTCTTGTCTTGTTTTTCCATCTTTCCATCTTTTCATATTCTTCTTGTCCGAGTTCTCATTTGTAGGGGGTTGAAAAAAGGATAGCTGTTTTCCCTCGGCTCTTGTCAGATATTCAGATTTCCCTTGGATTCGTTTGTACGGAAATGGGCTTTATATCGCGTGGTGAGACTGCAAAAGGACGCTTGATATCTCTGCCCAGATCTTGAGAAGACGTAAAACAACCGGAAACCACCCAGTTATGTCCTATCATCTGCATCCCGGTTTTGTCCGACCATGCCATTTTCAGGTAATATTACTGTACCGTTGTTCATATAACTCGTAGACATCAATACAAAACGTTAAACTAACAAGTAAATATTAGACTATCATACGTTATATTTATCTAAACCAAGTTTTAGATATTTAGGATTAGTAATGTAATATTGCAGACGTCGAATTTCTAACTTTGTGACGTGAAATCTTTTAAAAAATCACTACTGCAAAATGAGTTCGTTTACACGACTTCTGTTTACTAGAAGCTGGCATGCCGCTCGCCAAGAAGTAATTCTCGAAGTTTACGCAAGATACCGTCAAAAATAAAGCCATAAAGCCTGTCTCCCGGTTTTATCTAACTTTCCGCTAATAGAAATCAGATAGTATTTATGGGGACAGACAAAAGATTTCGGCTACTATTGTATAAGAAATACTGCATTCTATTACACCAAAATCTGAATATTTTTTAAACTTCGTTATATTACGAAAGCATATCATTTTCTACGCTTGACTTGAAATTTCCGACTTCGTTATCACAGTTTCACGTATTAAAATGCAATTAGTCTGCTTCTTCATATCTTTGTGCAAGTCACCTATAAATCCGATTTTAGTGGTTGATCAATATGTCTATCAATGTCTTTCCCTGTCCATCAAGGGTAAGAAAACATGAAGGACAATGGACAGGAAAACCCAATGGTAAACCTACCAGTCAACCATTAAAATTGGGTTTGAAATGTTTTCCATCAATTTATGATCCAGCGGACCAGCTGCATTTGCGGAATTCGAGTTTTAAGTAATTTTGTAATTTTTGTCTAAGAGCCCACAGCAGAAAAACCTAAGGTATCACAAGTAAAAAAACCTTTATTTTATGGAAGAATTTTAATAGGGGAATCTAATGATTTATGCTTGCCGGAAGTGAAGTGGTGAATAAGCCAAAAATTAATACCACTATTGGTTTACTCGTTGGATTAATATTGTGTTTGCCGTACAATCAAAAATATCAAATGATTTTAGACATGGATAATTAGTTTCCCCTAGTACTACTCTCCCATAAAATAGAGGGTTTTTCTTGTGTTCGATACCTTATCGATTCTGCTCTATACCTTATCGTATACCGATACTGTCGGTTCTTGATTTATTAGATTTGTTAACTTGATGAGATAATGATTTAGACATCCACCTCCCGGTGTACTGTAAGAATTATAATTAAATTGTATAAAATTATGTAATCAACATATAATTAACATATTTCACATAATTAACCATAGCTTATATTAAGTCAAAATGGTTACATTCCTAAAAAAAGTCCTAAATAAAAAATGGGTTGAATTTCTTTTTATTTGTTTGATTTTAATAAGTAATCATTATTTCTTAAAACAAAAAATTCAACTTCCACTTTATCTAATGTAAATAGATACACACACAAATTCATTTGTTTAGAGGCATTCTATTCATGTTCTAAATGCATAAAATAAATTAATAAATTTCCTGTCAAAATATCTGACAGTACGTTAATCAAACTACAGTTCTCAAATACAAGAATTCTGACAAACCTGTTTCATTAAAAATTCTTTATAATAATTCAAACTGTTTACAATTTAAACTGTCTTTTCTGAAATTATTTATTATCATAAAAATGACAAATGACTTAACGTAAGTTATTTCAAATTGATGTAAATGAAACTAAAGTCTTTTCAGCATTTATTTATAATCATGAAAATAACATATGACATTATATCAATTACTTCAAATTGAATTAAAACGAAACAACAGAAATATTCAGATTCCATTCTACTAACATAATGAAATTCTTCATTTAGAGTCGTACATTTCATGTGGAATCAATCATAATTTTTATTTAAATAAACTATGTATTAACCATTATTATAATTCTTTCACTTCCAACCCGCTCACCGAAAAACAAAGTTTGTCATCTAATCATCATTGTTTAAGGAACAATTAATATTTTCAATATTTCTCTCTCTTTATTTTTGAAAATATGTTCAACTAACAGTGAATTTTGAAAAAAAAAATAACTGTATATTTAATTAAAATGTAAAAATAGTTTTTTAAATGTATTTTTAAAACCCACTACTTTTTGAAATATTTATAATTATCACCATTTATTTATTTATTTATTTATTTTAGATTTTCTAATGGGTATTACAGAAGTCTATGTATGGATTCTTGGATACATCTAATATTACAATTAATAGATTTTTTCTGATGTATATAGTGAAAAACAATTGAATCCAACATGTCTTCATGTACTTTTATTTAAAAAAACCCTGAAAGCTTAGTTCTGTAGAAAGTTTTATTGCATTTACCATAAAGAATATATACAAAATAGTGTAAATTTCTATCTCAAATAAAAAAAAAACCTTAGCATTTTTAAAACGAGAAATTGACAAAATTATAAACATAAAGAAAAAGCCATTTAAAGTTTTAAACGGTATGGGTAATTGCACTGGGTGTATTAAATAAATATGCAATATCTCAAGATATAATTTCCGTATAGGTGAAATGTCAAAATATTCAAAATTAAAAAAGCTTTCATTCAACACTAAAGCAAATCAACAGTTTGACCAATTTTTGGACATACTGTCTTCTTAATTAAACAATAGAAACAAAAAAAATAATCATTAATTTTCACAGCAGATAAAATTTTAGTACATTTTTTAATGCTTAAAATTATTCTAACCCTTTCGGATCCCAATTTTTTTTACAGTTTTCAAAAAAACTTACTTTTACGTAAATAACATTAACACTAGCAATCCAAATGGATTAATTTGTCTTTAACGAATATTTGATTGTCTGAAATATAACGAATATTGTTGTTTTGAGTACTATTCAATTCATATTCATGTGACAACATGCTAAGGAAGAATTTTTCAAGATGTTTAAAAAAGATCGTATCACGTTATGATTTAACTTATATTAGAAATTTTTAATACATTTTGCGCTTTATTACGCATGACTCTTTCAGGAAACTAACTTTTAGTTTGAATTTAAAGAGTGAAATATATGTTCAAAACGAAAGAATTGCAAAGTGTGCAAAGAGAATAAAGGAAATAATAATAATTATAGTTATTACTAAATGCTTAAATATAAAAGAAGGCATATAGTAAATGGATAGACATATACTAAAATTACTACATTAAATAGTGGCAAAAGTATTTCTTAAAACAAAATAATAATCTGTTAAAAGACATGTACTATTAATAGTACACCAGACTCGAAAGAGTTAAATTCTCTAGCTTGCTTGCGCATCATCAGACAGAAAAAATATACATGAATTTCTAGACTTTGAAAAATAGACATGGTCGAGAAAACAATTGTCCAAACAGACCAATAATGCTGGATTTAGATTTTCTCTTTTTTTAGGATAAAAAGCACACGCTCGTACTCTTGGGCTTTTTGCGGAATGAAAGTTGACAGCATATTACTTAGAACTAGTATAAAGAAGCAAATTTAATGAAAAAAATAAAGCATTTTTTCTACTATTTCTTTTATTCCTTTGGGAATTTTATAATATATCTTCTTTTGAAAGATGTTAAAACCCCAAGTATCATTTTTATAAATTAAAAATAAGAAATACACTTGGGTTTAAATTTGAAATACTTTTCTATATTATTATTCGCACTTTTTCTTTTAATAAACAGTGTATCACTTTTCGAAGTTAAAAATGCGAAATACACTTGGGTTTAAATTTGAAATACTTTTCTATCATATTATTCGCACTTTTTCTTTTTAATAAAGAGTGTATTGCCACATTTATTATAACTTTTCTTCCCGTTTGGTAAAAAACAAATAAAGTTATCTATTTAACATTGTTTAATCAATTAGTAGAAGCAAAGAACATTTTTCATAAATTTTCAATGCTGATAAGTTTTTACTACCTTTTGCATGAGATAAATTATTCTTAAATACTTTAGTTCGCTTACAAGCCTTCGTAAGTGAAAAATGTACGTAAATTATTAGATTCCCAACAGTAGACACGATAAAGTATACAATTTCCAAACATACCAATTAAGTGAAATTTAGATTTTCTCATTTTTTCACCTTAAAAAGTCAACGTCAATATTCTGGAATTTTCGAGAAATAACAGTTGACAGCGTATTTACTTAGAAAAAACATGAAGAAAAAATACAGTATTTCCAAGGAAGTAAAATATATTTTTAAACTATTCTTTTTTATTCATTTGGTAATGTAATATAATTTCTTCTTTTGAAAGATCTTAAAAACCCACGTGTCATTTTTAGAAAATAAAAATGCGAAATACATTTAGGTTTAAATTTGAAATATCCTTCTCCATCTCATTATTTGCAATTTTTCTTTATAACAATAAAATTGTCAAAGACAAGTAATATTTTTTTAACATTTCATTAGCTAAGTTTTCTAACACTCCACATATATATTACAAAGAGTAATATGTTAGTTCCTGAGAAAAATATTCTGATAAGCTTATTCTTGGCTAAAATAAAATGTGTCGTTAGTATCATGCTTAATTCCTTTTTTAAATAAGAAAATGTTCTCATTTTATAATCTACTCGAATGTTACAGATAGAAATTTGCTTAACAAAATAGGTTAAAGGTAGGTTTTTTCTTTCAAGATTCTGCTTTTATTTTCCTTTTTAACAAAGAGAAATCCAAAATAAATAAAAACCCCTAAAAAATAAGCCACTTAATCAGAATGTACAGTTTGAACACTTTTGCTACATTAGTTTTGACAGGGTTAGACAAAGATATTCATTCTTTTTCAATTTGTTGACGATCCCGTATGCAGTTTCGGAAAAAAATGTTCACAGAAATGTATAACTGTCTCGTTATGTTTGCACACTTGGAGTTTCTGGAAAATTTATTGTGTATTTTTCTAGATATTTAACAAAATGTCTAAAATCGCAAGTGGTCGGTCACCTTCGGCCATAAGGTATATTAATATGAAATATGTTAGACGCAGAGAAAAATATTCTGATAGCTTATTCTCGGCTAAAACAAAACTTGTCGTTAGTCTGATGCCTAATTCTTTTTTTAAATAATGTTTTCATTTGATAATATCTACTCGCATGTTAAAGATTGAAATATGAAAATTTTATAACATTTGCTTTAGTGCTATATTTTTTTTTTAATTCAGGATTCTGCTATTATTTTCTTTTTTCATAAAGGAAAAATCTAGGATAATCTATACAAGTTGCGAGCACTTAAAAGCGTCCTACGGCCAATATCAAAACATTTTGGCATACATATATAGTTTCAATTAACACACATTTCGAAATGAAGTAAAAAATATTTAATATAACGTTTGGATAAATATAAACATTTCTTAAAAATTTTCAAAATTAGAATTTTAATCCAGTTCCCAGGTACTTTAAAGGATATTTAATAACAATTTTCTATTACACTAACAAGTGAGATTAAGAAAAAGCCCCATAAAACTAACACTAATTTTGATCGAGTTACTAAACTTTGAATTGTTTGACTTATACAAACTTTTTTTTATCTGAAAAATCAAACAATGTAAATAAAAAAATAATTCCATTAGTTGTCACAGCTGATATATTTTAGTTCATTTTTTCTGCTTAAAATTATTCTGAAATTCCTCAGTGTATTTAAACATACTGTAAGAGAAACGTTTATGTGAATTACTACACTTTCAACAATAGACACGGTCAGGCATACAATTGTTCACACAGACCAATTATGTTGGATTTAGATTTTCTGAATTTTTCGCCTTAAAAACAAAACATCTGTATTCTGGGGCTTTTTGCGAAATAAATGTTGACAGTATATTACTTAGAAATAGTATGGGAAAAAATACAGAATTTTCAAGAAAGTAAAATATTTCTTCTACTATTCTTTTTTATTCATTTGAGAATTTCATATTATTTCTTATTTTAAAAGGCGTTGAAACACCACGTTCTATGTTTTGAAGTTAAAAATGCGAAATTAATATGAGTATAAATTTATTATTCTCATTATTCAAACTTTTTCTTTATTTATTTTTCTATAAAACTTTTCTATCACACTAACAAGTGAGATTAAGTAAAAGTCCAATAAATCTGACACTGATTTTGGTCGAGTTATATAAATTTGAATTGTTTGACTTACATCAACTTTTTTTATCTGAATAATCAAACAATAGAAATAAAAAAATCATTAATTTTCACGGCTGATACATTTTTAGTTCAATTTTCCTTCTTAAAATTATTCGAAAATTTCATAGTGTACTTAAACATATTGTAAGAGAAAAATGTATGAGAATTACTGCACTTTTAACAATAGACACGGTCAAGGAAACAATTGTCCAAACAGAACAATTATGTTACATTTAGATTTTCTCATTTTTTCTCCTTAAAAACAAAACTTCTGTATTCTGGGGCTTTTTAAGAAATAAAAGTTGACAGAATATTACTTAGATATAGTATGGAAAAAATACAAAGTTTACAAGAATGTAAAATTTTTCTTCTACTATTCTTTTTTGTTCTTTTGGGAATTTAATATTATTTCTTCTTTTAAAAGAAGTTAAAACACAACGTTCTATGTTTAGAAGTTAAAAATGCGAAATTCATTTGAGTATAAATTTAAAATCATCATCTATCTCATTATTCGCACTTTTGCTTTATAACGATAAAATTGTCAGAGGACAAGTAATATTCTTTGAACATTTCCCTACATTAGGTTTCGAACGTTCCACATGTATGTCTATATTATAAAGGCCAAACGTATCTGTGCGTAACGCATTCGTCATTTTGCGCATGGCAACATTTTCAAATTTTATATGAATTTTGGTATTGCAATTTTTGCTACTAAAAATTTTTCAGTTTCTAAATGTCACACACTTTCAATTTTTATACCATCGTGTAGGGAAAAAATGTACTTTTAAATGAAATTTGTTTGAAAGCTCTATCTTTATTTGTTTTTGAAATATTAATTTTTTTTGTAGCTTCTGATACCTCTTTTCTAATGGTGGCAACAAGAGTACTCCATTTCTATTAAAAGCAAAGGAAAAAAAATATTGCTGTACCTTTTGGTTGCCATTTTCTCATTAAAAGGAGAAAAATTGAAATTTAAATATCTTCCGTTACAAAAACCGGTGAAGTTTGATTTCATTTACAAAATTTGATTTACACGTACAAAAAAAAAAAAAAAAAAAAAAAAAAAAATTAACAGTTTAATATCTGTTTTAGCTAATAGCATTGAGACTTCAAGTTTTGAATCAAAATGATCAAATTAAACTGCAACTTTTTTTGAAAAGGTGAATACAGATGTGAAATGTGCATTTGTAAATTTTGATATGGTGAAAATAATGGTTTAGATATCACGGAGAAATAAATTCTATGATTGAGTCAAAATTGAATAAATTTTGCTTTTTTTTTTTTTTTTTTTTTTTTTTTTTTTTTTTTTTGGAATACTAGCTTAAGAACCTTAATTGATAGTTTTATCATAATAAAACATTTTTATTATTTTTTACTTTTTACATATACCATTAAAGTTTAATTTTAACAATTTCTACAACTGCGTTTCATAGAAATAGTATTTTGTTAATTTGATGATAAATATCGTTTGTTCAAGAGTTAGACGTACCAATATTAAATGCATTTTTTACTATAACTAATTTTGTAGGTTTATTATAATTCAATGAAACAGTTCCTTCTTAAACATATTCTTTCGTCAAAATTTGACGAGTTCTACCTTGTTAATATAAAGTGAAATACATTAGTTCCTCAGAAATATAATCTTATAAGCTTTCTTCTTGGTTGAAACGAAATGCGTCTTTTGTCTCATGCTTAAATCTTTTTTAAATAATAAAATGTTGTAATATTTAATCGAATTTTAAAGGTAGAAATTGGGAAAATTTAAAACACTTGCTTAACAGAATATGTTGATGCTTGATTTTATAATATTTTCATTTCAGGGTTCTTTAGTTATTTTCCTTTTTTTAAAAAAGGAAAAATCTAGGATCTTTTCTAAAGGTTGTCCACTTTCAAAGACGTTTAATGGCTAATTTTAAAACTTTTCGGAAGGGACATATAGTTTCAATTAAAAAAACTTCTTAAATGAAGTAAAAAAATATTTAAAATGTTGTTTTGGTCTATAAAAACATTTCTTAAAAAGTTACAAAGTTTGAATTTTTATCAGGTCTCCGTAAACTTTAATGGATATTTAATAAAAAAATTCTATTTCACTAACAAGTGCGATTAAGAAAAAGTTCAATCAATCTAATACTAAAATTGATCGAGTTACGAAACTTTGAATTATATGAGTTATAGCAACTTTTCTTTATGAACGAGTAAATAACTGAAAAAAAGAAAATTTTTCATTAATTTTCACGGCTGATACATTTTTAGTTCTTTTTTATACTTAAAGTTATTCTTTAGCTCCCTTGTATGCTAACACATTTTGTAAGAAAAAAAATCTATATGAATTACTAGGCTTCTAAAAATAATTTAAAAGATTTATTTAGAATTTCCAAACCTTTCGCCATAGACCTATATTCCAAAATTCCTCAATTTAAAAAACCTTTTAAATGACGTAAACTATTATTTAAAATATCGTTTTCAACAAAAAACACTTCATAATAAGTTACAAAATTTTAATTTTTTCCAAACCGCCGATACTATAAGCGATATTTAATGAAAAAGTTATATTACAGACAGATGAGAATGAAATTAGGTCCCATAAAGCTTACACTAAAATTGTTCGAATTAGGAAGAAATAAATTGTCTGATTTATACCAAATTTCTTTATCTGAACAATAAAATAATAGGAATAACAAAAGTTTTCATTACGTTTCATGGATGATAAATTTCTGTTTTATTTTTTATTATTAAAAGTATTCTTAATTTCTCCTGTAAACTTACACATTTTGTAAAAGAAAAATGTACGTGAATTACTAGATATCTAACATTAGACACGGCCAAGAAAACAATTGTCCAAACAGACCGATTATGCTGGAGTTACATTTTCTGAATTTTTAACTTTTAAATGCAAACGTCTGTATTCTGAGGCTTTTTGCGAAATAAAAGTTAACAGTATATTACTTAGAAATAGTATGAAAAAATAAGATACAGCATTTTCAAGAAAGTAAAATATTTTTTTTTTCATTTCTCTTTTATTCATTTCGGGATTTCATATTATTTGTTCTTTGAAAATATATTAAAAGTCTACATTTTAAGTTTAGAAGTTAAAAATGCGAAATGCATTTGGTTTAAATTTGAAATCTTTCTCTATCTCACTACTCGCACTTTTTCTGTATAACAAGAAAATTGTCAAAGGAATATTTTTTAAATATTTCCTCAACATAGGTTTTCATAGTTTTTGTAAAGGAATAACCTAGGATAATTTATGCAAGTTGCCACCCAATGGTGTCGAATGGCTAAGCTCAAATCCCATTGGCATAGACATGAAGTTTGAATTTAAAAAAGTTTTAAATGAAAAAAAAAATATTTAAAATGTTGCTTTAATCAATAAAAACATTTCTTAAAAAGTAGCAAAATTTGCATTTTTATCCGGTGCACACTAAAAAAATCTTAAAGTTACTAAAATTTTTCTTGTAAACTTGTATTCCAAGAACTTTTCATGTAACGATATCAGCAAAAACTCGTGTAACCTTTCTCGGTTACATGAAATTTTCCTGTTATCGTTATATGAAAAGTTTTTGTTATACAAGTTTACTAGAAAAAATTTTGTTAAATTAACAGATTTTTTTTTACAGAGTACACAGGCAATATAAGGGATATTTAATAAAAAATTTATATTATATTAAAAAGTACGATTACGAAAAAGTCCCATTCAACAAACACTAAAATTAATCAGTTATAAAACTTTGAATTACATGATTTAAACCAAATTTTTCTATGTAAACAAACAAGCAAGGGAAAAAAATATTTCACAGGTGATAAATTTTTAGCTCCTTTTTCAAGCTTAAAATTATTCTTAAATTTCCTAGTATGCTTACAAATGTTGTAAGACAAAAATGTACGTGAATTACTAAGCTTCCAACAATAAACACGTTCAAGAAAACAACTGCCCAAACAGGCCAATTATGCCGGAGTTAGATTTTCTCATTTTTTCACCCCAGAAATGAAACGTCTGTATTCCGAGCCTTTTTGCGATATAAAAGGCGACTGAATATTACTTAGAAATAGTATGAAAAAGAACATAGAGTAATTTCGAGAAAGCAAAATATTTTTTTGTACTATTCCCTTTTATTCATTTGGGAATTTAATATATTTCCTTCTTTTGAATAATATTAAAACCCCACCCCATTCATCATTCTTAAACATTAAAAATGCGAAATACATTTCAGTTTAAATTTGAAATCCTTTTCTACCTCATTATTTGCACTTTTTCTTAGTAAACGATAAAATTGTCAGAAGAGAGGTTTACCTTAGGCTTTGAATGCTCTACATGTATATTAATCTGAAGAAAAATATGTTAGCTCATGAGAAAAATACTCTTATAAGCTTATTTTTGGCTAAAAAGAAATATGTAGTCTGTCTCATGCATAACTCTTTTTTTTACATAATGAAGTCTTCACATTTGATAATATCGACTCGAATGTTAAAAATAGAAACTTGAAAACTTTGGAGCATTTTCTTTACAGAATATGTGATGGTTAATTTTATAAATGCTTCCTTTCAAGATTCTGCTGTTATTTTCTTTTTTAATAAAGGAAAAACCTAAGATAATCTATAAAAGATGTCCACTTTCAACAGGTTTCCAATGGCTAATTTTTAAACCTTTCGCCATATACCTATAGTTTGAATTAAAAGACATTTTAAATAAAGTAAACTATTATTTAAAATGAATTTTCGATCCATGAAAACATTTTACAAAATTTGAATTCTTATATCGTCAATCGGTACTGTAAGTGATATATAATAAAAATGTTCCATTGTACTAACATATGCGATTTTAAAAATTTCCCATAACTCTAACATCGAAATGGATCGAGTTTTGAAACTTTGAATTGCCTGACTTATACCAACTTTCTTTATCTGGACAAACAAACAATAAAAACAAAGGAAATTCTTTCTTAGTGTTCACGGTTATTTAATTTTTAGTTTATTTTTGTACTTAAAATTATTTTTAAATTCCTTTGTATGCTAGCACATTTTGTAAATGAAAAATCTACGAGAATTACTAGACTTCTAAAAATAGACAAAGTTGAGAAAACAATTGTCCGAACAGACCAATAGTGTTGGATTTAGATTTTCATTGTTTTTTCTTGTTAAAAAGGAAACGTCTGTATTCTTGGTCTTTTTGTGGAAAAAAAGTGAACAGCTTATTATTTAGAAATATTAAGAAAAAATACAGTATTTTAAAGAAAGTAAAATAGTTTTCTGCCTTTCCTTTTTATTCATTTTGGAATTTCATATTATTTCTTTTTTTCAAAAGGGTTAAAACTCCACGTATCATTTTTACAAGTTAAAAATGCGAAATACACTTAGGTTTAAATTTTAAATCTTCTTTACCTCATTATTCGCAAATTTGTTTTATAACTATAATATTGTCAGAAGACAAGTAATATTTTTTGAACATTTCATTACCTTACATTTCGAACGCTTCAAATGTATATTAATATAAAGTGAAACATGTTAGTTCCTTAGAAAAATACTCTGATACGACTATTCTTGATTAAAACGAAATGTGTGGTTAGATTCATGCTTAATACTTTTTATTAAATAATAAAATTTTCTCTTTTGATATTATCTTATTAAATGTTAAACCCAGAAATTTAAGAACATTTGTTTAACAGAATATGTTGATGTTTGATTTTATAACTTTTTAATTTCAGTATTCAGCTGTTACTATCCTTTTTAATAACGGAAAAACCTAGGATAATCTATACAAGTTGTGTTCTCTCAACAGTGTTTAATGCCTAATTTTTAGACCTTAATCATAGACATATAATTTCCGTTAAAAAATGTTTTGAATGAAGTAATATTTTACTTAAAATACCATTTTCATCAACAAAAGCATACCATAAAAAGTTACAAAATTTAAATTTTTATCTAGTCCGCGATACTATAAGTGATACTTAATAAGAATATTCCATTACATTAACAAATGCAATTAAAAATGTCTCATTCATCTATTTATAAAATATATTGAGTTACGAAAATTTGATTTACATGCATTCTACTAACTTTTTCTATATTAACAATCAAACAATATAAAAAAAGGAAAATTTTCTATAATTTTCACAGGTTGATAAATTTTTAGTTCATTTTTTATGCTTAAAATTATTCTTAAATTAACTAGCATACTTATACTTCTTGTAAGTGAAAAATGTACCGGAAGTACTGGACTCCTAACAATAGACAAGATCAAGAAAACACTTGTCCACAAAGACCAATTATGTTGGTTTTAGATTTTCTCATTTTTTCATCCTAAAAATAAAACGTCTGTATTCTGAGGTATTTTGCGAAATAAAAGTTGACAGAATATTACTTAAATATAGTATGAAAAAGAAAATAGAGTATTTTCCAGAAAGTAAAATATTTTTTCTACTACTCCATTTTATTTATTTGGGATTTTCATATATTTTCTCCTTTTGAAAAGTCTTAAAACCCTTCTATTATTGTTAAAAGCCAAAAATACGAAATACATTTGGGTTTAAATTTTAAACCCTTCTGTATCTCATTATTTGCACCTTTTCATTATAACGATAGAATTGTCATAAGACAAGTAATATTTTTTTAACATTTCATTGCTTTTGGTTTCGAATGTTCCATGTGTGTATTAACATGAAGAAAAATATGTTAACTCATGAGAAAAATACACTTATAAGCTTATTCTTGAATAAAACAAAAGTTGTCGTTATTCTTATGTTTAATTCTTTTTTTTTAATAAAATCTTCTTATTTGATAACATCTACTCAATTGTTCAAAATGGAAATTTGAAAATTTTAGCACATTTACTGAACAGAATATGTTGATTCTTGATTTTATATATAATTTTTTCTTTCGGGATTCTGCTGTTATGTTCCTTCTTAATAAAGGAAATATCAAGACTATTCTATACAAGTTATTCGTTCTCAACTATATCCGATGGTTAATTTCTCAACATTTAATCATAGGCCTATTGTTTCAATTAAAAAACGTTTTAAATGAGGAACACTATTATTTAAAAGGTCGTTTGAACGTTCTATCACTCCAACAAATGCAAATACAAGAGTCCAATAAAAAACTAACCAACTCTAAAATTGATTGAGTTATGAAACTTTGAATTGCCTGACTTATACCAACTTTCTTTATCTGGACAATCAAGCAATAAAAACAAAAAAAAATGTTCACTAAATTTCAGGGGTGATAAATTTTTAGTTCATTTCTTATGCTTAAAATTATCCATAAATTCCCTTTTATGCTTACACATTTTGCAAGAGAAAAATACACGTGAATTACTAGACTTCTAAAAATAGACACGGTCGAGAAAACAATTGTACAAACAGACCAATTATGTTGGATTTCGATTTTTTTTTTTTTTTTTTTTTTTTTTTTTTTTTTTTTACCTTAAAAAGTAAATGTCTGTACTCTGGGGCTTTTTGTGGAATAAAAGTTGACACCATATTACTCAGAAATAGCATGAAGAAGAAAATAGAGTATTTTCTGGAAAATGAAATATGTTTTCTACTATTCTTTTTTATTCATTTGGGAATTTAATATTATTTCTTCTTTTAAAAGATGTTAAAACCCATCGTATCATTTTTACAAGTTAAAAATGCGAAATACGTTTCTTTTTAAATTTTAAATCCTTCTGTATCTCATTATTCGCACTTTTTTTTGGTAACGATAAAATTGTCAGATGACAAATAATATTTTTTTAAAAATTTTCTTACCTTGGGCTTCGAACGTTTCACATGTATACTAATGTAAATAGAAGTATGTTAGTGTCTGAGGAAAATATTCAGGTAAGTTTATCTTTGGCTAAAACTAAATGTGTCGTTTGTTTTCTTTTGGTTGAAATTCTTTTTTAAATAATAAAATGTTATCATTTGATTATATCTACTCGAATGTTAATGATATAAATTTGAAAATTTTTTTAACATTTGCTTAACAGATTATATTCAGTGTTATCGCTGTCGCTCGTCATTGCGCCAGATTGGGAATAAATTCTTCATTTGGCGAGTAAACAAGCGATTAGATTCGCCAAATTGCTAGTGCTCAATTTTCGATTATTTTTTCTTTTCTTTTTCGTTTTCCATACATATGCATGCATATATATTTTTAATATATTCGTAGAGGATAGTTGAAATTAGATTAATAACAATCGTTGCCGCAATTCTAAAAACTTAGGTTATTTTAGAACATATTGAAAAAAAGGAGTACCATAAATGTTTAACGATAGTTTTTTTTGTGCTACACGGCGAATCTATTTTGCTAATACTTTTCATTTGGCGAATATTTTTTATTTTTAATTAGCCAAATTACTAACGCTATTCAAATGTCAACGAGAACACTGATTATATTGATGCCTGGATTTACAATTATTTTTTTATTTCATGATTCTGCTGTTATGTTCCTTTTAAATAAAGGAAATATCTATTATATTCTACAAGTTGTCCGCTCTACACTATGATCAATGACTATTTTCTAAACCTTTAGTCATAGACCTATAGTTTTAGTTAAAAAAACATTTTGAAGGAGGTAAACTATTATTTTAAATGTCGTTTTTATCAATAAAAACATTTCATAAAAAGTTACAAAATTTGAATTTGTATCTAATCCGACGGTAGTAAAAGTGTTATTTAATAAAGATGTTCTATAACACTAACAAATGCGATTACAAAAGATTCCCATAAATATAACATTAAAATTGATTGCCTGACTTACACTAAATTTCTTTACCTGAATAATCAGAGAATATAAATAAAGAAAATTTTTCACTAATTTTCAGAGCTAAATTATTATTTCTTTTTTTTAATGCTTAAAATTATTCTTAAATTCCCTCGTATACTTATACATTTTGTAAGAGAGAACTAGACGTCTTCTAAAAAAAAGACACGGTAGAGAAAACAATTATCCAAATAGACCAATAATGTTGGATTTAGATTTTCTTTTTCTTTTTTAGGTTAAAAAGCAAACGGCTGTACTGTGAGACTTTTTGCGGAATAAAAGTTGACAGCATATTACTTAGAAATGGCATAAAAAACCAAGTATAGTATTTTCCAGAAAGTAAAATGTTTTTTTTTTCTGCTATTTCCTTTTATTCATTTGGGGATTTCATATTATTTCTTCTTTTGAAAGATGTTATAATCCTAACGTATTATTTATAGAAGATAAAAATGTGAAATACATTTGGGTTTAAATTTGAAATACTTCTTCGCTATGTTATTATTCGCATTTTTTTCTCTGTAATGATAAAATTGTTAGAGTATAAATAATAATTTTTAAACATTTTATTACTCTAAGTCTCGACCATTCCACCTGAATATTAATATGAAGAGAAAAATAAATAAAGATACTCTGATAAGATTATATTTTGTTAAAACGAAATCTGTAGTTAGTCTCATGCTTAATTCTTTTTTAGCACTTTCCAAGAAAGTTGAAAAGTGCCAATGTATCTGGTTTGTCTGTCCATCTGTCCATACTCTAGCTCTATAATATACTAGGTTTGTTTAAGATTCTCATAGCATGTTTGCTATTGCATATGAGGCATGTACCACTAATGGTTTTCTTTTACAGGGACGCTCAAAATAATTCGATTATATTTTAGTATGCACGGAAAAATTGTTTGGAGAGTAATTTTACTGACATTATGCTATTAAAATGTATTGAAAATTATATAAATCACTGAATTTTGCTAAAATTGCGTTAAAACAGAGCATTAATAGTAATTTTATTTAATTTACAGACACACACAAAAAAGAAATCGTTTACAGTACTGTCTTCGCGTAATAAATGATGGAGAATACGTTTTTAAATTCGGTATGCGTTTTTTAATTTAATTATGTTTTGTTAATTACTCTCTATATATAACTTATATACCGCATATACAGGGCTGCACAAAGGTACTCGCATACTATTCTCCTTATTAAAGGAAATTATTGAGGAGATATTTTCTAAACTGTATTTGTCTCTTAAGGGGTCAGGTACCTTTCGAACTAACAAAATGCGTGAAAAAAATACCTCTGTAAGAACTGCAGTCATGCTATATCTAATTGACTTTTGACTATAAAATTGAAAACACATATTAAGAAGGATTTATATTATTAGTTCAAGTTAAAAAAAGTATACACACATGCAATGTTTTTTTAATTATTTTTAAAGATAATAAAATTTTTACGGAAGAATGAATCTTGCATGCCTTACGCGCACGATTTTTCAAATTTGAATAGCTAAAACAAACCAAGATATTTTTTCTGAGTAGAGGTATAATGTATTTTCAAAATGACCTACGATGAAAAAAATAAAACTTATAGATCCCGAAAGAAAGATTATTTTTTAAAGAAATTCGAAATATCGAGATTTTTTTTACAAAAAAGTAGTCGTGAATTCTAAACTTCTGATTTCAGGAACATAATAGTAGGTCATTTTGTGCCTGTGTATGTTTAATATATTCAGTGAAAATTTTGTTAAATTCTACGCAACTGTTTTTCAGAAATCGTGCGCGTAATGATCAAAATCGCTGTTTTGAGAAAATTGACGTCAAAGTTTAAATTTACCATTGGTCGTATAGGAAAAGCGCAAAGTGTTTTAGACATAACTCTTTTTCTAATGCGAATGTTTGTTTTTAAATGTTTCTAAAGAATCACATTCAATAATAGGCTCTTGTTTAAAAAATCGATTTTTGGATTCTTTAAAAGTTACCTGACCCCTTAAATGAACTAAATCTTGGAATGCATTTGTTAATAGATAGAAATCTCTATACCATATACAGGGCTGCTAAAACATATTGGTTAATTTACAAATTTTAGATGGGAACAAATGAAATTCGATATTGAAATGCGTTATACATTTTCGTGTTGTGAAATTAGACGTAATATTTTATTTTTTTAAACGGTGCAGGTTTGTTACATTATTCTGAATGCGTTTGAAAATACTTCATACTATCTATCCGAATGTCACAGATAGAAATTTAAAAATTTTAGAACATTTGCTTAAAAAAGTAAGTTGGTGCTTTTTTCTATAATTGTTTCATTTTAGGATTCTACTGCTATATTCTTTTTTAATAAAGAAAATACCCAGAATAATTTATACTAGGTGTACGCTCTCAACAGAATCCGATGGCTATTTTTTAAAATATTTGTTAGAAACACATAAGTTCAGTTAAAAAAATTAAATGAAATAAAGAATTATTTAAAATTTCGTTATGATGAATAAAAGCATTTTTTAATGTCACAAAATTTACATTTTTATCCGGTACATAGTTGCTATAACTGATATTTAATAAAAATTTCCTTTTACACTAACAATTAAGATTAAAAAAAAGAGTTCAATTCATCTAACACTAAAATTGATCGAGTTATGAAGCTTTGAATTGCGTGAATTTATTAACATTCTTAACTAACATGTTAGATAAAAAAAAAGTTTCAATTCATCTTACACTAAAATTTATCGAGTTATGAAGCTTTGAATTGTGTGGCTTTTACTAACATTCTGTATTTAAAAACAGATGAGACGGGCAATACTTCCAGGTAGCGTACAAAAGTGCTTATGGGGTGCTATTTCAGTTAAATGAAAAGACCCGTTCACAAATGCTAATCCTATGAAAGAGATTGATAAAGATATCTCGGTTGCATTTCAATATTTTCATTTTTTTTTCATTGGATACCTGAGATTGATCTGAATGCAGGCCGTTTCTAACTTTTTTGACTTTGGTTGCAGATAATTTTTATGAGAGTGCTCTTGACTTCCAAACCGGTTTTAAAAAAAAAGCGTCCTCAAAAAAATGTCTGTAAATAAAATCAAATAGTAAAAAAAGTGTCCGACTATTGGTAGCTTTATTTTAATTTATTTTGTTTATTTGCATTAGAACGTTTCCCAGGCTCTAGAGTCGGATGTTTTAGAAGACATAAGAGTCTAAACATGAAGATAATAACGACACTTTATTTATAGTTAAAGCATAATAAATACATTGTAAATCTTCCAATACATTTATTGCGATTATAATTAATAATATAATACAGGATTTTTAAGGATGCCTAATATGATAAGGTTGCTCAAAACTCAAGAAGGAACCCACTCACCTCTTAGATATACTAGGAACGTCATCGTCGGGCGTCAGGCACATCCCCATACCGGTGCTCATCCCAACCATCAACTTATTCTCTATCCCGGAGAGAGCACCAAAACCGCAGTTCTCTAAGACCGTTCTCCTCTAACCTTTCTCTATCCCGGAGAGAGCACCAAAACCGCAGTTCTCTAAGACCGTTCTCCTCTAACCTTTCTCTCCTTTTTTTTTTCGATATCCCATTTTACTAACTTCTCCCTGCCTGAAAATCCCTCCTAAAAATCTTATCCTCCTATAAAATTTCTCTCTCTTGCATATCATTATAATTTTTCAAGTAACGCGCATTTCCATATGCAGGTGGTCTGAAAACAAATCCAAGTAAACAGCTAAAACCCCTTTTACGTTGTAATGTGAGAATCGTGTTACCGAATGCGACATTTTTTAGCTAACATGTTAATCCCTCTACTAAATTTGCAGACATTCAAATACCACAGTGGACATATTTATTTCTTTGAACTCCCATCTGCGCGAAGATTCTTACTCTTGTTTACTGGAAATTCAATCTTTTCCAGTCTAACTTATAAACATTTTTGACAAATTTATTGGCTAACTGACTGTTTAGTCAGAGTTCTGTAACCCCTTACCAAACACCCCGTTTCACAAAAGTCGTTAAATCGTGGAAATTCTATCCTTTTGACGAATTCCCGCATGCACGTGCACCTCAAACTATCTTGTGTGGTCTGCATTCTGCATTCTTATATAATATGTCTTATTTTTTTACTGTACTGTACTACTACAGCGAGCCGCAAAAATGTGTCGGGTTTATCCCGACAATGATACGACTTTCTCCGTAAAGAAAAAAAAAACACAAAAAAAAAAGAAAAAGACCTAAGTCCCAATAAAACAATTAGGCATCCTCTAGATCCTTACAATTGTAAAAAGAGAAATAATACGCATTAAATACATTACATTTATAAAAAACAAGCAATAATAATAATAATAATAAATTCGAAAATTATGATGATACCAACTTTCAACTAGGAAAAAAATAGGTAGCGATAAAATAATTTTAGTTATTAAATGAATAATACCAAAATAACATTAAACACAATGAAGAATTAGCAATATAAAAATAAATTTCTTCCTGATTAGAATCACCAAATTTGTTAGGTGAAATGTTCCATAGATGCACAGACGTAAATATAGTTTGAATAAAAGTTTTGAAAAAATGCATCTGAAAGAAAAGTCTAATAAATATTATTAATATGCATGTAAAGAAAGCACTTTTTAGCAGATATCTTTTAGTAATTTTGTACACTTGCATCACCATCAATGTCTATTGAAGTCAAGTGTTTATAAAATAATTTATCATCTTTGCACTGAAAGAAAGTTTTTTATGGAAATAATGTCATTTCTTTTTACTTATAGCGATTCACAAAAACATGTTGTTTAAAGTCATTCGTTGAGGTCGATGATCGAAAATTGACAGTAACAGTCGTAAATGAATCGCATCTACGCATCTGAAGAGTAAAATAAAGTCATACGTTGAAGTCGAAGATTGAACTTGACAGTAACAATCGTAAAAGATGCACATCTACGCATATGAAGATTAAGATAATTATATTCTTTTGATTTTATTTCTTCTTTTGTGAAATTCGATGATTAAAAATAAATCCAATGTTTGAAGTCCGCTCACAAACCGCAGGTATATTAACGATTATAGAAACCATATAAGTCGTTGTAGGTAAAGTCCACCATGTTGTTTGTTGAATTTGATAAAACGTTAAATATCAATAAGTTCCTCCACCAACTAAAGTTAGAAATAGTGATATACGATGAGTTAATTAGTGTTTGCAGAATTGGAGGTGGTGTTGAAATGGAATGTAAACAGCAGTAGTAGAATTCCGGTATCACCTCCACGATCCTCACTACTGAAATGTGGATGGAATATTCGTATCCCATCTTATAAACACGCCGTCCTAAACAAATCACAATAAAAGAATATGATTTGTGTGATGTTTTTCTTGCATGGAAATGTATATAAGAATCACCAAACGCTAAATATTTCACAAACAGGTAAAACTGCGCATTCTTTGTAAAGTTTTCAAGTTGCAGCTTGTTGGATGAAAAATGATGAAATTGCAGGCAAAATGTTCAAGCAAATCATCAGTAGCATGATGATATGTTGTCATTCAGATGTATGGTTACATGACTGGCATTGAGTGTAGAAAAATGACTGCAGCAAGTGAAGAAATTCCACAAAAGTTCATCAAGGAGGGGAATAGCCTCAGCTGCTCCTTTTCCACTGGCAGTAGATTATAGCGGAATTCCAGGGATTTGTGTGTAGTATAGTTTTAAAATAATGATTGATATGTGCAGGAAAGTGGGTTTAACAATTAAGTATTTCGAGCAACCAAATATTATTAAAATTAATTTAAACAATAAAGTAATTTATTAAAATTCAGCTGATGGCATAAATTTAAAAAAAAATCGAATAATAACTCAATTGTATTATTATTATTATTATTATTATTATATTATTATTATTATTATTATTATTATTATTATTATTTTTTTGTTGTTAGCAAATTTAATTCAGTTAATTATTTATATTTAAATCGAAAATAAGAAGATCAACTCTTAAGGCAATAGTATAATGATTCAAAGGAATCGTCATGTTGTATATTAAGTCAACTTTTCTTTCCCATTTGTTTGTAAAAGGAACAAATGATGAAAGAAAATTAAGCATTACATATATTTATATTATTACTTTTTTTTTTTTTTTTAAGTTACACTCTTGAAATTAAAGTCCCATTTAATCATCCTAACAATACATTCCCGCAATTGGCCATTTTGCAGAAATGAAACAACATATGATCAAATAGAAAATTCTACTAGCATTTATAAATTTGAATGTTTAAGTGGATGTAATGTATTATTTTATATGTGTTTAAAATAAATTTTGTTTTTGTATAATAGAATTGCTGAACGCCTTTTCAATAGAATAAGAACAAAATTTTGAAATGATGAAAGAAATCAAAATAATATATTTAGAACAATCATAAATATTTATCTAAAAACAAATAAATCACCCTGGTTTATGATTATAAAACTTAGCTAAAATTAATAAGGCACTTATTATAATTTAATTAATTATTATTATTTTGTCATAATTTTAAATCTAAATCAATTCCAAATAGACTAATTATACAAATACAGTTCTTACTGCAAAAATTGTTTCATAGAAATAAATTGAATTTGATTACGATCTAATTATAATACAAGTTATTGCAGAAAAAAAAAACTAATATCTCAATCATGTCATACAACTACAATATCTAACACTCTTAATCTTCTTAAATATAAAATTTCAATGCTACGTCACCATACATAACAATGTAGTAAACTTCTGCATTTATTTATATATATAATCCGACACCTGATATCTAATTAATATACATAAACAGTTAATTATCAAAATATCAAAACACACTCTATAGTATAATAACTTGAAATGTCATATTAATTTTCTTATATGACACGTTCGATTTAGTAAAATAACATGAGTAACATAAAAATAAGTGTGCCATTTTAGTATAATAATCAAATAAAACCCATGCAATTTTCTATGTATTGGCACTTTAAATTGAATTAACAAACATCTATATAACAATAAATACAGTTGAGTGATATTCTACTATATTATACTAGATATAACCAAATTCATACTTCCTTTATAATGAAAGTAAATTATAATTTATATGTATAATAGAAATGTGTCATATTATATTAAAATTTAACAGCAATAACACTACCAACTTCATATAATTCAACTACAAAAAAAAAAAAAAAAAAAAAAAACATGCTTATATTTTATGACTATCAATATTTTCTAATGCATAAAAGTATACTATAAGCTAAAATCTATTATATATCTTTCTCTCTACCCTTTTTTTTTTCTTTTGAACGCACTTTTGTTTACCCAAAATGAAAACAAAACAGAAGTCATCCACATATCCTATCTGGTAGCCTAACTTTTTTTTTTTTTTTTTTTTTTTTTTTTTTGAACGCAATTTGTTCACCTTACCGATAATATCTCGTATCCTACCCCCCTTTTTCCTATTTTATTTTTCTTTGGGGAGATCACAAGATCGCATTTCTCCTCAACCACCTTCCCGACCAAGTTCAACAATCCTTTGCGTATTCTCCCCTCATACAGATGGAACACAAATTCACATATTTTTATCTTTCCTGGATAAACAGTTCGTACTTGACAAAAGAGGTTCTCCATGCATGAAAGAAAATGTAATTTATAATTGTTCCAATCTACTCTATCTATATTTATATTTATAAATATTTTTTTTTTTTACATTATTTACAGAGATACCCAAAATTCTATATGCCCATAAATAGAATTATAATTTTCAACTTAATAGATCACTGAGCCGAACGGAACATAGTATATGCCAAATAATTAAGATATACTTTTATTTACACCTAATACCTACACATAACCTAGAAGAAAACTCAAACTTCGTAAAAAAAATATGATTATGAATACAGAAATACAATAGCAAAATACCACTAAACCGAAATATAAAAGAATATCAGAGGAATATGAATGCATTTTAATAAACTTAATATCTCTTAATCAATAGTAATTATAATTTTTTTTTTTTTTTTTTTTTTTTATCAAAACCCTCTAATAATTACAGAAACATTATATATATTATATGTTTCTTAATAGTATAATAATTATAATTTATTTATCTATTTTAAATGTCCAATTTTTGAACCTATCTGATACGTATCGTGGATCCATCGGTCGAAGATCGTATGTCGATTTCTGACTGTCGATATGAGTATTTGCTATCCCATTCGGAGAATAGACAATTGTATCTTCCGAATTCTCGGATAGACTTGGTGAGTCAATTATGGGCTCTGTATTATGGGTGTTAATATCCTCATTTATATTGTCCAAATGAATTGTTGGACTTGGAGCGGGATTAATTTCTATCTTATCATTGTTTATTGAGTTATGACGGGGCGTCTGCTCTAAGGGTGACCATAAAAAGGGATTGTACGCATATTGAGAATTATCTTCGAATACAGCATGTGGAGTAGTTTTTTTAGTTTGGTTATGAATATCCTGTATGTCTAATTTTACTTTCTTTGGTAATAAATTTTGAAAAAGGTCAAGTTTTTCTTTTCTTTGCACATAGGGAATTAGGCGATCAGCGTGAACCTTAATTTCTTTGGCATTGTGATTCATGGGATCTATTATTGAATAGTCCACTAAATTATGTTTTTTAACTATTTTAAAAACACCAGTGCATGTACGTCTCTTTGTGGTATGTTCAAATCGATCGCAATCTCTGTTATGCAAAAAAACAAGTTGACCGGGCTCGAAATTTCGATATTTTGCTTTCTGGTGCTGATAATTTTCCCGTTTTTCAGCAGACTCAAGTAGACTTTTCTTGACTTTTTCGTTAGCATACTGTAATTGGCGCGCTTTACGGGCTACGAAATCCTGATATGGGACATATTCTATTCCACGCGGTTCGCTTATTAAATCAGTTGGTAAATTTTGATCATAACCAAATTGCAAAAAGGCTGGTTTTAGATTAGTCGTTGAATGTATGCTGTTATTATATATTAACGCATAAAAATCAATAAAATCATCCCACTGAGCTGTCTCCTCCGCAAATATAGCAAGTGATTTTTTTATATTTTGATTAATTTTTTCAGCTGAACCATTTGAAGTGGGATGTTGAGCGGTTGTCATTAATTTAATTACTCCAAATTTCTTACAAAGAATTTTAAATACATCACTCGTAAAGCAAGTGGCTCGATCAGTCAAATATTTTTCGGGAATTCCGAATGTGCACAAATAATTTAATAAGCATTGAGCTGAATTAAGTGTTGTAGTACTGGGGACAGCATATAATTTTATAAACTTAGAAAAATGATCAACGAAAGTTAAAATGTATTTATTGCCCCTATCTGTAGTATTAAACGGCCCTATATAATCTCCACTGATATATTGATTAACTTTAGATGGTATATAATGTCTTTGAATCGGAATTGGCGGAAACTTATTTATTGATTTAAAAGATGTACATTGTTTGCATGATTGAACAAAATGTTTTGTATCACTAAATAAGTTCTCCCAAAAATACTTTTCCCGAATCGCATTATATGTTTTCAACACGCCAAAATGAGAAATATGCTTTGCTGTAAGTATATGTGGTTTGTATATATCAGGGATAACTACTTGTTCAACATTTCTGTTTTTTCTATTAATTGGAATGCAACCCTTATGTAATAATAATCCATCCCGTATAAAATAATCCATGTATTTATGTAAACCCTGCTTAGCTGAATTTTCTAATATGCAAATAATTTCTGAAAGTCTCTTATCGTTACGTTGTGCTACTTTCACTTCTGCAATAGTAGGGAGGTCTATTTGCAAAGCATTTACCCCTACTAAATTTGTACTTTCAACTGTTTGTGTATCATGCTCATCCTTGACATATTGAATAATGTATGCTTCCTGATTAAGTACAGTTTCAGGTGATACGCGTATGATTCTAGAATCATCCATTAAGTACCAATTATTATAGGAGTCTCTGACATAACAGTAATAGTGACCTGCATGCATAGAGTTTCCGGAATGGACTATAACAGTGGTTAATTTATACCATAATGGTCTCTTATTCCCCTCATTGACTTTACAAATGCTAAGATTAAGATTTTCTGGGTAGGAAATGAAATTTGTCAATTTTTTTTCACTTCTTTGAGAGAACTCGAATCTTTTAAAATGGAACGTAATTATATCTGGGTACTTAAATATCGACAAATCCTTAACTGCTTTAGAATAAGTTCTGCAATTATAGCATCGATATTCTTCCCCTAGAAATTCAATTTTACTAAATTCCTCTAACGCCTTTTCGAGAGTTGAAACGCCCTGTTTAACTTCTAGCGAAATATCTGCAAAGGGTTCAAATGTGATACTTTTCTTTCCGCATCTCAGACATTCTATCTGACTTCGAAAAGTACCTTCAAATATATTTCTAATTTTGTTAATCTTGTTATTTAGGTTATTTCCTTTGCTTATATCCGTATGATTTAAACTGTCCTGCTGTAATCGATTTATAAGCTGCTGAAGAAATTCGTGAGCATCTTCTTGATTATAAATTCGAAACTGGCTCCCGATATCACCAAGATGCTGATGAAAATCGAGCGGTTTTACAATTTGCCCTGATTTTCCAATCACGGAATCTAAGTGTCTCTTAAACATACATATAGTGCAATTAATTTTATTTCTACAATTTGACATAGTATTAGAAAAATAATAAAACAATGGTTTTAAATATGATAAACTTTGCAAAATTACATTCATAAAACACGAATTTCCTAAATTTTCTAGGCCTGCTCCAATTTTAAGATCTGTACATTGTTTCATATGCTCATCGTCTATAATTTTATTTCCTTCCACTAATTTTTCAGAAATTAAGCTTGCGTTATTATTGTTGCAAATTTCATTTTCGCTTAATTTAGCAGATTTATTTTCTAGAGGTTGCCTGTTTTCTGTGATTTTATTAGAATTATTTGAATTATTTGTTGAATTTATTGAACTGTCAAAGAAATCACGCGAAAGTATATCTGCAATAATGTTTTCTTCAGATTTTATCAAATCGAATGTATAATTATAATCGCTTAAGAATGCGAACCATCTCGCGATACGATCACCTGGTGATTCAAGTTTTGACATTTGAGTCAGCGCCTTATTGTCACATTTGATAATAAAATGCCGACCATATAGGTAATGTTTGAAGCACTTAATTGATTGAATAATTGCTAATAATTCCTTTTCGACTATTGGATATTTTAATTGCGTAGGATTCAGTTTTTTTGAAAAATAAGCAATGGGTCTAATGATTTGATTTTCATCTAGTTGTCCTAACATTGAACCCAAAGCATGATTGGAACTGTCTGTCGATAGAATGAATTCCTTTTCATAATCAGGATGAATAAGTATCGGTGGTTTTGAAAGTTTATCTTTCAATATATCAAATGAATTTTGCGCCTCATCAGTCCAACGGAACTTGGCATTCTTTCTAGTTAAGTTAGTTAATGGAGTTGATATTTCTGAAAAATTTTTAATGAATTTTCTATAGTAGCCAACTAGTCCAACGAATCTTCGTATTTTTTTTACAGTAGTTGGGACGGGAAACTCTTTTATTTTTATAACATTGTATTCTAATGGACGAATTCCTTGCTCACTTAAACGATGCCCTAAAAATTCAATTTCAGGTAGAAAAAAGGAACATTTTTCAGGATTTATTGTTAATCCAAAAGTTCGAAATCTCTCGAAAAGTTGTCTTAATTTATCTAACATCTGGTCAACATCTTTACTTCCGATTGCGTAATCATCAATAAAATTTGAAATTTTTAACTCAGATAATGGCGCAAGTATTTGGTCAGCTAATTGACACATTGTTTCACTCGAGGCATTTAATCCTTGTGGCATACATACAAATCGAAAGTTACCTTTAGGACTGCTGAACGTAGTAATATCCCTATCTTCTGGTTTCAAGGGGATTTGCCAAAAACTGGAACTGAGATCTAAAGTGGTGAAAATTTTATTTCCTCTTAATTTATCTAACAGATGTTGTGTAACTGGTAATTTATATCTCGGATATTTGAGATTTGCATTAACTTCGCGGTAGTCTACAACTAAACGATATTTTTGCTTGAGTGGATCCCCTGATAAATTTTTCTTTTTAACTATAACTAATGGAGAACTAATATGGGAATTTGATCGTTCTATAATATTGGCTTTCTCTAATTCTGTCAATTGACGCCTAACTTCATTTTTTAAAGCGTGTGGTACCCGATTTGGTCTCTCTGAATTTATTTTATCCACATCAACTATTAAGTTAGGCTGAATTGCCTCAGTTCTACCAATAGTAAATAAACGTTTACTGAAAATATCTGCGTACTCCATTAATAAGTTTGATAATTTAGCCTTTGTTTCTGTGTCTAGATGTGATAAGTTAAAATCAGTTATTTTTAGCTCATCGCGCCTGAGTTTTTTTATCATTTCTATATCTCTGCTATCAAATTCTGAGCTAATTGTACCTACACGCGTGTTTTTATTGAAAGGGACAGGTTTCGATGATAAATTAGAGACCCTTACGGACAAACGCATGTCATTGTTTACTGTGCATAAATTGTTAACAAATTTTATGTTTGGGTTTCTTAAACATGAAAAGAATTTAACAACAGCTCCTTTTTCTGTTGGTCGATCTAACAATAAGTCAATATCTTTAGATTCTCCAGGCTCTAAAGTAAATTTCTTCTTTATGTAAGCATAAATAGTGGTATTTGAAATTACTGGATCTGATCGTGCATCACGAATTCGTGAAATAGAATTTCCTGATTTTAAAGTATCATTAATAAAAGAAATTTCATACTCTCCTGATTTTAATAAGTCATAACCTAAAATTGAACTATAATAATTAGACAGAGGGTGTTTAACGATGTAAAATTTGTGAAATAAATTTTTATTTCCTATTTGAATTGGCAAAGAAACACAATTAGTAATTGTTAAACTATCACCAGTTATGGATTTAATTTGGGCATCTATTTTTAAATATTTAATACGTTTATCTTCTTTGAATGATTTAAAGATACTTTCTTCTAGAAGACAAATACTTGAGCCACTATCAATAAGACTTGTAATTACATTTCCTAATATTTTTATTTCTGTTACAGGTAGTGTATGCTTAGAAACAAAATTCGTATCAAATAATTGTGTGTTAACATTTTCTTCACGATATTTTTTTGGTCCTTTATCATATAGGGGACTATCTGTTTGTGGACCAAATTCGGCGCGACGCCCCCTCAAGCATTTTCCGAATTCTGCTGATTTCCATTACGTCTTGGCCGATATGAATTAGGTGTTCTCCCCCTAAAAGCGCTGCGGGAGTTTCTTTGAAAATGATATCCTCTTCCCCGATAACTTTCTCTGTTAGAAGGATTATAGTAACAGTCGTTCGATATGTGTGATGTTTTGGAGCAGAAATTGCATGGAGGTAAATTCCTCGGGTTAAAGTTTCTGCTCTGTCTATTATAATTATTATTATTATTGTAATTTGAATTTTTTGTGTAAGGAGGTCTCATATTATATTCTGCCGCTGTTTGTTGATGTTGATCGTATTGCTTGGATTTTTGCGATTCAAGTTTAAAATTCTCAATTTCCTTACTTAACGAATTAACCATTTCCCTAGTTTCGAATGCATGCGCTTCAATTAATGCTTTGATTTGATCCGTAGCTACATCTTTATTTATATTATTTATGGTAGGATCGGAATCTGTATCGAAAGAAGATAATTCGTTGGCTTGAAGCATTTGAACAAAATTTACAGCCTCGTCGAAATTTTTGGGATCTTTGAGTATTACAGAATGTTTATAATTTGCTGACAGTCCTTCTATAAATTTAGCTAATTTAGTTTGTTCCACAATAGTTTTTATTCCGTCATTAGATAAATCTGGATGATTAAAGAAATTTTGTGTCGCTACAGCGACTCTCGCAGCGTACACTTTTACAAGTTCACGGGGCAGCATTTTGCAATTTGAAAATTGGCGCTGTCTAGCCGCTAAACTAAACTGTGTGTCAAAGTAGGCTAGAAACTTTGATTTAAATTGTTCATAATCTTTCTCTAAATTTAAATCAGGAGAATTTATGACATTTGTGAGTGCCTCCCCGCGCAAACGTGAACGTAAAATCAGGAGTTTTTCTTCATTAGAGCAATTTGCAATATTTGTTGTCTCTTCTAGAGTTTCTATAAAAAATTTAGGGGTTATGGCGGTCATGTTATCGAACTGGGGAATAAGGGCCTGGAACCCAGCGAGTTTTCGTATTTTCGCGTCCGCCTGCGCTCCATTATCTTCGCTGTCAGACATTTTCAAAATTTATAAATAAGCACTTTATTGACGAAAAGTAAAACAACTAATTAATGAATATTCGCTAACATGTAATCATAACCGGTATTCTTATAGAAATAATTAAAACATAGTAATATCTGACTCCAAATATCAATAAATAACAAATATTAGAAATAAGTAGATAAAGGACAATAATGTAAGAAAATAATAGAAAAATATAGATAATAAAGTAACATAAATAGTGAAAGAAAGAAACCATGTATAATTGATATATATATATATATATATATTTTAAAAAAATATTAAAATGTTAAAATTAGTTTCTTTTGTTTAAGTACATTATTATCAAAATCGTTTTAGCATCAATTGCATTAGTTGTTTCATATCTATAATGACCAAGAAATATCGCGACAGCCCCATCAATACAAGATAAAATATCTCTAAGATTATACACAAAAATTCACAATAATGAAATTTCCATCAAATAATTTCATAAAAAGCCTTAAAAGTTGAACATATTTTTTCATTCATTATTGACCCTACTTGTAACTGGGCCTTAAATTATAATAATAATATAAATATTACACTTGTTATTTATCATTTTAATAGATTTTAATAGATACAGGCATTATAAATATAAATATCAATACTTTTAATTATTTCAATTCAATTATTACTAACAATTACAGGCATCCTTATTTATATTAAATAATTTACATTGGCCGAAGTAAATAAATATCTTAACACCTAAAGGTATTAAATTGGTCACGGTAACCATTGTCCGACTACTGTTAGCTTTACTTTATTTTATTTTGTTTATTTGCATTAGAACGTTTCCCAGGCTCTAGAGTCGGATGTTTTAGAAGACATAAGAGTCTAAACATGAAGATAATAACGACACTTTATTTATAGTTAAAGCATAATAAATACATTGTAAATCTTCCAATACATTTATTGCGATTATAATTAATAATATAATACAGGATTTTTAAGGATGCCTAATATGATAAGGTTGCTCAAAACTCAAGAAGGAACCCACTCACCTCTTAGATATACTAGGAACGTCATCGTCGGGCGTCAGGCACATCCCCATACCGGTGCTCATCCCAACCATCAACTTATTCTCTATCCCGGAGAGAGCACCAAAACCGCAGTTCTCTAAGACCGTTCTCCTCTAACCTTTCTCTATCCCGGAGAGAGCACCAAAACCGCAGTTCTCTAAGACCGTTCTCCTCTAACCTTTCTCTCCTTTTTTTTTTCGATATCCCATTTTACTAACTTCTCCCTGCCTGAAAATCCCTCCTAAAAATCTTATCCTCCTATAAAATTTCTCTCTCTTGCATATCATTATAATTTTTCAAGTAACGCGCATTTCCATATGCAGGTGGCCTGAAAACAAATCCAAGTAAACAGCTAAAACCCCTTTTACGTTGTAATGTGAGAATCGTGTTACCGAATGCGACATTTTTTAGCTAACATGTTAATCCCTCTACTAAATTTGCAGACATTCAAATACCACAGTGGACATATTTATTTCTTTGAACTCCCATCTGCGCGAAGATTCTTACTCTTGTTTACTGGAAATTCAATCTTTTCCAGTCTAACTTATAAACATTTTTGACAAATTTATTGGCTAACTGACTGTTTAGTCAGAGTTCTGTAACCCCTTACCAAACACCCCGTTTCACAAAAGTCGTTAAATCGTGGAAATTCTATCCTTTTGACGAATTCCCGCATGCACGTGCACCTCAAACTATCTTGTGTGGTCTGCATTCTGCATTCTTATATAATATGTCTTTTATTTTTTTTACTGTACTGTACTACTACAGCGAGCCGCAAAAATGTGTCGGGTTTATCCCGACAAAAGGCTTGCATACAGATTGATATCAGCTATCCAATGCATAAAAAATCATTTTAAAATATTGAAATGCAACCGAGATATCTTTATAAATTTCTTCCATAGGATCAATATTGGCGAACGAGTCTTTTCATTTGATGAAGTTTTCTCTTAAAGAATTAGAAGGCTTTATTTCGTTTATACATTTCGGTGTTGCAGCTATAGGGAAACACTTAAATTAAGTTTTAATATAACTTTATTTTTTTATTAAATTCTAGTTTAGTTATTATAATAGTATTTTAAAATATGTAGACTGTTGCAAATAATGTTGACAATTACTTTTTATCATTTCATTTTACAAAAATTTTGTTATTTTTTTTAAGTTACAAAGTGAGTATTCTTCTGTATCAGAAGTAAAATAGATTTCAAATTTATATTATAATGTAAAAAAATTTCTTCGATTTTCAAAACGATTGAAAGTCTTACTCAATGATGAGTAAGTAATAAGAAAAATTGGGGATTTGTAAAATAAAAAATATTTCAAAATAAACGTCGATTGTGTTAATGATGAATTTGATATTGTTCATATTTATACTGATATACCAAAGAAATAAAGCGATTTCAAGGAGTTGCTTGGAAATTTTGATAATAATGGGGTAATGAATTTTTTCTTAAATTTTAGAATATCAATTTTTGAAAATTTCTTATTTTCGTTTATAAGCCGATCCCCTTACTTTGGAACCAACATTTGGAAAATATCATACTATAACAGGGTTTAACAGATATTACAGCTTTCTAACTGTTTTTTTTGCATTTTATCGCATATGATTTATTCAGGAAAAACTATATTTAAATTTGAAGAGACAAATATATTAATAAAATAAAAATATTGCCAACGGTGCATTAATAATAAAGCAAATTACCCCAGTAGCCAAACAATATTGAGCCAATATTGGCTAATCAATATTGGTTCAACATTGCTCCAATATTTCATACATTGGAAATGTTGCCAAGAAAACGCCAATATTGGTTAAATATTGGCATTTCATTGAAAATATTTCCAATGAATTCCGAATATTGTACAAATGTTGGCGTTACATTGGAAATATTTTCAATGAAACTCTAATATTGTACAAATATTGGCGTTACATTTGAAATATTTCCAATGAAACCCCAATATTGCACAAATATTGGCGTTACATTGGAAATATTTTCAATGAATCCCCAATATTGTACAAATGTTGGCGTTACATTGTCATAATATGGACTGCAAATCTTGGCTAAATAAGGGAAAAATGTAAACACCCTAATATTAAGTTCTAGTAATATTATTATTGTTATTATTATTAGTAGTAGCAACAGTAACATTATTACTACTACTAGATGTCGAAAAATAAGTGCTGTCATAATAAGATTGGCCATGTACTATGTAAATCATAGCAAAAGTAATGTTAAAATAATATTTGATGAAAAGACTTGTACTATTAATAGTACATCAGACCTGAAAGTGTTATGGGCAGCAGCTTTCAGATTTTAAAGTAATTTTGTTGGCAGTCGGGGTACAAGCACATATTTTCGTAAAATACGGATTTTGTTTCCAGTGTATGAAAGAGGCTTCATAAACGCTCTGTTTAGATGACCAAACTTTTGTATCTAAATACACTATTATATAAATATTCCATCCTTCTAATGCAAAAGAAATTTGATTATAGTCATAAATTCGCAATCAAAAGTTTATTAATACACGTTTGGCTTTGCAGGTATTTGACAATGCTCGGTAATGTATCAGAACCATTTGTTCGTGAAGGCTAAAATTTGTTTGCAAAAAATTATCATAAGAGGTGCATCAAAAAGTATTTGAAATATTTCATTAAGAAGCATAATAAAAAAGATGAAATTATTTTTTCGCTAGATATAGCCTATTAACATTTTGCCAAATCAACAACAATAACAACAAAAAAATCATGCATCCAGCATAGATAAAAAAAATTTCCATCACGTGAGGAATTCACTAAGAAATCTCTTTTACTTAAAATAAACAATTTGGAAAAAGCCTAACAGTTTGGGAAATCCTATTCCAGGAACTATTACCAATAATCGGAAAAAAAATGGATTTGTTCTGTGCACACTTGTATATGATCTATAAAATTTGTATATTTACAACATAACATGCTAAAATTTAGTTCAGTGAAGAAACACACCTTTCTATTATATTTAACTAGTCGAAGAAAGCTTCATATTTGTGTAAAATTCCAAAGAAGAAGAAAAAGATATGCAACTCGCTTCTTCAGAAATTTTTACCAAAAAGTGGATATGTAGTTCAGAACTATTAACTATTATAAAGCACTGCACTGTAAAAAAAATCTGTAAATTTTACAGAAAATATTTACACATACATACATAGGGGTATATTTTAAAGAAAAAACCGTTTTTTCTTAATTTTTTTTTTCTGTAAATGGATAAGAAGGTAATTGAGTCTGAAAGTATAATTTGTGATTTTTATTGAAAAGAACAGTATTTTTAACAAAAAAATAGTTTTAATAAAGAAATTAAGATATTTTATGTAAATGAAACGATTTTAAACTGGTGGTAAAATTAAAATATTTTTCCTGTGAATTTTAGAAAATTTACTTTTGAAAAAAATATATTTTTTACAGTGTGTCAATGATTTATTGAAATATATACAGGGTGTTTCACTACCAGACCGACAAACGTTGAGGGATGGTAGTAGACACGAAGACAAACATTATTAAATGGGAAACCATGGGGCGCAAACGTCTTCTGTAGGAGCTATAGTGGCCTTTAAAGTTTGAGGTCCAAAATTTCAAACGATGATAAAAAACGGAAAAAAGGGTCGATTCGTTTGCGGTTTTCACTAAAATCATTATTTATATCACGATTAAAAAAAAAAAAAATTTTAAAGGTTACGTTCAAAAATTGTCGATAGAGGGCGCTTTAGACTTTAGAGTAACGAACAACTACTTTTTACCGTTATTTTGTGCATGGGGTTGAAATTTTTCTAAAGTTTAGACTTTAACTTAAATTTTAAGCCCAAAATCGGAAACATTGGGATCGGGTAACTAGCGAAAATTAAACTGTGAACAAAGGGGGAAATTTTAAACGCTCATAAATATTGAACAAACAAATCGATTTTGTTGCAGTTTGCGTGTAAGTCATTAACTTGGTGATTATTTTATTCAAAATTGCGTGCAGCTTTTGTGCCCTCATTTTTTGATAGAGGGCGCTTCCGACACATCTCTGATATTTCAGTGGCATTACAGGGCCGTAGCCAAGGGGGTGCTATGGGTGGCTCAGCCCCCCCTGGAAAAGATTCCAAAGTCCGAAAATCCAAATGAAATTTTGTTCAAAAATCTAATTTAGTTTTGAGAACCTTTCACAGTTTTGCGGAATTGTATCTAAAATAAGTGTTTCTGCACTCCCATCATCTTATTTGTACGTATGAAACTGACTTGAAGTTTAATTTTGCACCAGTTATACACTCAAAATTTTCATTGTCATATTCTTCTCTTAGTATAAAATGAAGTTATTACAACAGTACATAGCATAAGTACATAGTACATAGTGCTTTCAATGTGAATGTGCACTAATTTATCTTTCTGCGTCAGAGAGAGAGAGAGAGAGAAATTATGAGCCCCTCCTACATTCTTCTGAGCCCCCCCCTACATTCTCTTGAGCCCCCCCCCTATTGTTCACTTCTAGCTACGGCCCTGGGCATTACTCCTGGTTGTTTTACTACCAGACCATCATGCTTCCTGGAAGTATTAGGGATACAAAGACGACTTGGAATCACATAGAAATGTAACGTTGGAAATGCATTTTTTGCAAGTTACAGTTAAAGGAAGCAGCGGAGAACAGCAGAGAAAGAGCGACACGTTAATGTGACAGAAAACAGTTTATTTAAAGGTTTTACTAGAAAAGGTGTTTGAAATTACGATCAGAAGTAGTCCGGCAAGTTTGACAGCGACGGTAGATGGCGCTAAACGGTAATGCGCCTGCGCGGAGATCACTCTGAAGTGATCATTTGCGCACCAGTTCCAAAGGTAGCAGAATGAAGTATTTGAACGATGAACAGCACGATAGGGCTCCTCCACAATTACCAATGATGTTTGCCGACACTTCAAAGTAACATATGGACAGTGGTGGATAGGTCGTGGTAGCCCGGTTCATTGGCCTGCTAGATCGCCGGACCTATCATGTATGGACTTCTTTTGCTGGGGCCAAATGAAAAATTTGGTGTATTCGTATGAGGTTTCCGTACCATCAGTTGAAGACTTCGCAGCTGGTATTTCTGTAGCTGCCAGAAAACTATCAGAGATGCCAGGAATCTTTCAAAGAGATAGAAATTCCACGTGAATCCGCTGTCAAGCATACTGGACTAATTCTGGTCGTAATTTTGAACACCTTTTCTAGTAAAATATTTAAATAAACTGCTTTCTGTCACATTAACGTGTCACTCTTTCTCTGCTGTTTCTGTTACTTTTTTTCTCTGCTTTCTATAACCGTAACTTGCAAAAAATGCATTTCCAATGTTACATTCCTATGTGATTCCAAGTCGTCTTTCTATCCCTAACACTTCCTGGAAGTATGATGGTCTGGTAGTAAAACAGCCAGGAGTAATGCCACTGAAATGTCAGAGATGTGTCGGAAGAGCCCTCTATCAAAAAATGAGGGCACCAAAGCTGTACGTCATTTTGAATAAAATAATTACCAAAGGAATGACTTACACGCAAACTGCAACAAAATCGATTTGTTTGTCCAATATTTATGAGCGTTTAAATTTTTCCCCTCTGTTCACAGTTTAATTTTCGCTAGTAACCCGACCCAAATGTTTCCGATTTTGGGCTTAAAATTTATGTTATAGTCTATACTTTAGAAAAATTTCAACCTCATGCACAAAATAACGGTAAAAAGTAGTTGTTCATTACTCTAAAGTCTAAAGCGCCCTCTATCGACAATTTTTGAACGCAATCTTTAAATTTTTTTTCTAAAAAATCGTGATATAAAGAATTATTTTAGTGAAAACCGCAAACGAATCGACCTTTTTTTCCGTTTTTTATCATCGTTTGAAATTTTGGACCTCAAAATTTAATGGCCCCTAGCTCCTACAGAAGACGTTTGCGCCCCATGGTTTCCTATTTAATAATGTTTGTTTTCATGTCTACAATCATCCCTCAAAGTTTGTCGGTCTGGTAGCGAAACACCCTGTATATTTCAAGTAATTGAACAAAAACTGTGCAACACTTTAAAACGCACCTCTAACAACTTTTGTACATGGATAGTACTATAACAGAATTCTTTTGTGTGAACCTCTGATTTTTGAAAATATAACGATTAATTTCTTAAATTCCGATTTAACCAATACTACCTAGCATTTTCATATAATCTGCACGCGATATGTGACCATGAAAACTAAGATAGTTATATTTTATTTAATATGATGATCACTCATAGAAGTAAACTTTGTATTTAAATGATTGATTTTCAGTAAAAGTAAACCACTAATTATTTTTTCACACGTTTATTTAAATCTCCCGCTTTAGTTCTTTACTACTGTGGTGTTTTTCTAAAGAAGATTGAACTGTTATGTTTGGGAGAAGAGGATGATGAGAACACTTATTTTTTTGTTTCATCTAAACTAGGCCAAGTGATCATACTAGTGGATAGACAGACATTGCGTTGGATGAATGCCAGCAAAAGACCCGTAATAATAGAACATGACAAAAGGCAACCATTATAGTTCTTAATAGTGAAATCTTTAACTAAGATAATAATAACTCAAAGTAAATTGCAAAAAATATAAAATAATAAGAAGAAAGTTACCTGGAATTCTTGGCTTATGAAGACAAATTCGAGAAGACGAATAAATAGACTCTTAACACATTAAATGAAGAGAAAATTGAAGAAAAACGAACATTTTATTTATTTATTATTTGTGCAATATGTCATGACTTTTATATTTTAATATATATATATTTGCTATCATGCACATTTTTATATATGTATATTATTATTTCTTTCGTACAAATACTCCACAAGGATGATATACATAGGTAGAAATATTTTCACATAATTTTCTTTATATATATATGTATGCACTTTGATAGCATGATCGATCTTTTTTTTTACGATATGAAGACTAAATTATTTTAGAATATCAATCGATAACTCTTCAATAAAAGCATATGCTAGAAATCACGAAGAGATATTCAATATCTTCCATTGGGGATGCCTTTTATGCACAGATAATTATTTTAATGCGTATGAGCGATTTTTTTTATGAATTGAAAAAGAAGAAACTGTGATATTTTTAATCACGAAGAATACTTTGAGCACCATCTTCGGAGGAAAAAAATGATTCAATTGCTTATGATGATATGGAACTAACTTGGAGAACTTGAAATAAATTTGAAGGAAGCTTTATGAAGATATATTTAACTGATTCTCAAAACAATCCGTGAGAACATATTGAGTGGCCGGCATAGAACAACGGCCAAAGAAAAACAGACTCGTTCGCGGGGGAAGAGAAGTCTTACTCCTCGCAGCATAACGACAATTCAGAGGTTTTATTTACATCATGCAGAGGAGCATCCACTCAACATCCACGGCACCTGCTCAACTGCACTGGTGACGCAGAGAGAGCGGAGAGGGCAGATCAAGGGTTACTGTAAACCCGGAATACGCCAAGTTGGCAACGTTCGAATGGGGAAAGCGAGGAAAAAGAGGCCAAGCTATGTGTCAATGTATAGTGAAATATGAATTTAATAAGGAAAAAAATGATAATACACTTAAAGAGGGAAAGCCAAAGCAGGTGGCCAGGCATTTAACTGCTTAAATCACGTCACCTGAGGAATTCAATTTGACAGGCCAAAGGGAGGGCCAGATTAACCGGAAGTACCACCCATAGAACGAACGAGATAATTCTAGAAACTTTTTAAACCGGAAGGAATGAATTCAAACAAGATTTTACCGGTTTAGAACATTCGATAAACTACGTAAGGAAGAAAAATTTACAGGCGACGATATCAAAAGAAACGAAATCGAAATAATATTTAAATTGAGAACATTAATAAAAAAGAGATGATAGGAAATAAAATAGTTAATACAATTGAATTAAAATAAAAATATGGGGGGGGTTATCGAGTAACCACCACATATCTACCCGGGCCTCCCCAAAAGAAAATATTGGAGAGATGACAAAAATTCAATAGTTTTTTCATCGAGACAATATTTTCTAAAACATGTACAAAGATATAAAATAATTACACAAAATAAATGCACCAGAAATAGTTATATGAATAGAAATAATTGTTTTACATGATATTAAATAATAAAAATAATTACTATTATGGTAGTAGTCCTTATGTTAATACACCAAAGATAGCAAATATTAAAATGGAAGGTATACAAAAGGTAAGTTTCTTCCAGAGGTATCTATCATGTATCAAAAAAAAAATTATTAAAGTCTATATATATTTGCAGAAACAACAGTCTTTAACTATGAACAGTCTCTTGTTAAGCTGTGCAAAATGCAATATGATGATTAAATGCTTTAGTATATGTAAAAAAATATTTGAGTATACAACAACAACATGTATGTATATTTTTCAGTTGGCAACAAAATGAATCATACTATAACTGTATATAAAATGGATGGTTTCAAATGACACATGATAAATTGAATGAATTTGTAAGTTGAAAATTTGAAAAAGGAAAATACATACAAATGGTGCAGAGAGAGTATTTAGGCTCTCGTAAAAATGTACATATATCAATATATAATAGCTTTTTTAAGCTTTTAACCAATCTTAACTGAATAACCTTAGTATCATTCAATAACATTTTCAAAGAGAAATATAACAAATTCCAAAAAAAGGCATATGTAAATTGGTAGAAAAATACAATGTTATTTTTCAATAAAAACATCTTCAAAATGAATATAATAATTTTCAAAGAGAGAATGTTTATACTCTCATAAAAGAATATTCTTGAACACTTTCAACATAAATTCACAATAATTGCATAAATACTTTTAATACTATATTCAAAATAAAATAAAACAGAGGATATTTATATTCTGATAAAAGGAACTTATATGAATATATCAATCTTGTATATGACTTTGATAATGTCAACTTACAAACAAAAATCTATTATGTCAAAAATTTATATAAGATATTTTGAATATGTTTAATTGCAAATTTCAAAAATTTTTAAAAAACAAGTCATCATTTTTGTATTTGTCATATATCAAGTATTTACTTTATATAAATATATAATGACTTAACCAATATCTTTGGATCCAAAGTATGATTATAGTATACCAAAAACCTTTTTTTTTGTTTACAACTCTAAGAACTTTCAAATACTTAGAAACATACAAAGAGATACTTATTGTAAGTCATTATTATTATTTTTTTTTTATAGGTCAACAATAAAAGTAGAAATATTAGTATGCATAAGTTTATCATTCGTTTACATTTTTTTTTTAAATGTTAAAAGAGGTTAAATGTTAGAGCATGCATGCATTGTAAAGAGAAATGCTTATATAAGTCACAATAGGGAAAATGATTTCGTGAGTACTCATATTTATCTTACATCAATTACAATCCACTTTTCTTAGTAGAATAAACATTTGTCAAAAATAACTTTAAATAATGACACAATATTTCAACAACTATATAAAAAGACAAATTCTTTCTCAAATTAGCACCAACTATTGCAATTAAAGACTTTGTAAGGCTAGAAGTAGTAGTATATGGTATATTAGAGAGTATTTATACTAATCACAATAATTATGTTTAAGAAATGAATACAGTGAATAGTAAAAATATTAAAACAATACATACATTTGGAGGATGACCATTGTATTGCTTCAAGGAGAAGAAGACTAAAATAAAGAAGAAAAAAAAATAACAGCTGCCTGCAGCTTGGAGGAAGAAAACAAAAATTATACAGTCATTCTTCATACTCGAATATCAGTCGAACTAGTATTGACTGAATATGTTACAAATCAAGAGTCATCCTGAAAAAAGAAAAGAAGATTAGCTCATTTTTTATACATTTTATGAGTGCGAGGGCGAAGATCATAATTTTTATATTGAGTAGACTTGTTTCTAACACCAGTGTGAGTGCTATCAGAAGGAGCTTGTGACTGTACCGATTTACTTGAACATGAAGATGTTTGTTGGCACTTAGAAGAAGAAAGAATTTGAGGAGATGTGTTACAAGCAGCATCATGAATAGAAACTTGAGTAGGAGAGTGTTGTCTCACAGGAGTAGAAGATGCACTATCAACAGCTGTTTGATCGTGTGATGCATTTTTAGAAGAAACTGAAGGATATTGCAATGCTTCATTTCTCTTTTGAAGCTTCAAGATTCTGTTAGTGTGAATCAACATTGGTGAAGCGTGACTATTATTGGAATCTTGAATTTGAATAAGTACAGGAGAAATTATTTTCTTCACCACGTATGGGTCTTGTACTTTTTTGTTGAACACAGTGGGAAATTTTACGTAAACAATGTAACAAGGCATTTTGTGTACATCTAAAGAATATGGCACATTTGAATTATCATAAGTATATTCAGAATTCATGAAATAGCAAGTAGGAGATTCGTTATAACTGTGAAAAGGAATATGTTTATCCTTAATCAAGATAGATTTAAACGTAGGTGATATGGTTACAGAATGTTTATTAATGAACTCAAATCCAAGTATGGCTTGAAAATGGACATTTTGTATCTTTGTAAGATAAAAGACATGATGAAAAAAGAATTTGTCGATTTTAAATGCTATTTCGATGCATCCTTTGAAAAAAACTTTAGAATTTATAGTAGACACAGACACATTTCTGGATAAGAATTTGTAGTGAAGCCTGGATTTAATGCTATTAAAGCATTCTTGATCCAAAAGGGACAAACTTGATCCAGTATCAATTAACGTTGAGATTTCATTATGTTGTATGTTTATCAGTATGCATGGAAGAACATACGAGTTATTAAAGGAACTGCATATGACATGTCTTTCTTGTACATCATCATCAATTTCTAAAGTTTGTTTGGATGTCAACGAATTATAAGAACATGAAGATTTGTTAAATTTAGGTGTTACAGGGGAAGTTTGGACAGCTGTGGATGATACTAAAGTAATTGAAGAGCTTTTGTCAAATTGATGTTTGTTTTTGTCATTAAAGTGTACTGACCCTTAATGAAAATTATGGGAGAGTAGGCGGTCAGTAGAACCAGTCTCCCCTATTTGTTTAAATGATAGACATTGTTTTTATTTTCAGAAGAAGAGGTGTAGTTTTTCCTTCTGTGAGGATTAGACGAAAATTGAGATGAAGAGTTTTGATTAGAAGCCTTGATAATATTCTTAAATTTGTAGCATGTGTCCATACGATGATTGAATTTTCCACAAAACGCACATTGCACAACATCTCGTTTATGATAAAAGGATGCAGAATTTTTTTTGTGAGAAAATTTGTCGAAGGTGGGTTGATGATAAGGACGTTTCCGATAAAATCTATGTTAACGAAAATTATTTTTATGTTTATCTGTAGCCTCCTGAGCAGCAGAAGAAACGCATGTTTGAATGTAAACATACGGCTCTATTTGCGATCGGAGTTTCGAACTATTTTCATATTTTTGGAATTATTTTCTAACTCCACTCATGTTCAAACTGCTCTCCAGCGCTTCAATTACTGGATTTTATGTAGAATCTTAAAATACTCAGAGACGTCTGGGCCTCCCGAAAATCTATGTTTATGTCCCGTGTGAAATATTCATAATAATAAATATTATGGAAAATGATTTGACATTTAAAACATTAACAGTTGATAACACCGATTGTGCATATTAAAAATCATATCTAGTCATTTTTTTGAAACAATACAAATATCAAAACTATTTAAAGATGCACTATTTTCCATTATATATTACAGCATTTATGTATTTTAAAATTTATATAATTATAGGATTACAGTTTTTATAAATGTAATTTAACAATATTCATTGAAAGAAAAACTTTTCTTCAATTGTTAGTATAACAATTCATTTAGTAACACTTCTATTATTTTTTAAGCTTTTGTTCTTTCCTTTTTTTGTATGTATGTGTATTGTTTATTTTTCCATTTGTTCTCAGATGGCAGTTCTATGCGTTGAGATCTATTCTAACCTTTTTGGTAACTTTTTTTGCCAGAAGAATACACACTAAAAGAAAGCCAACTGTCACATGGCAAACCTCCTCCTCTCTTCAGAAGAAGCGTGTAAATCGAAGTGTTTACTCAACAGAAGCTTTTGTTTGATTTCGGCTTGACATTTATCCAATACTCAGATACGCATTTGTTTTCGGTGCGGTTTCGGAATGTAACGAATTTGTAAAGTTCATTCATATCACAATATTGTTTTAGATGCTAAATTCTTTTTTGTAGTAAATACTAAATTTGCTTAATATTTAATATCTAAGGAAATATATAGTGTTTTAAATCGCATAGGTACTTTTAAAAACGGAATGGAAATTAAATTAGCTATATCAAATATAGAAGAATTTTCTAGGGACGAAACAGTTCGTTGTATGTCTGGAAAATAAAAAACCTCGTTTTCTTTCTAAAAAATGCTAAAAAAAGAAAACTTTTATTTAAACATTGATGCATAGGTATGCGCATACATACAGTATGTATAATAATAAATTTAAATGCATATTTGTTCCTTAATTAAAGGTATTACACTGAATTTTTTCTTCTCTAGTAAAGCAGCATTTCTTAGTTTTGTGTGATACAGTGATATTTAAATTACCCGATTCAATACCCAGAAATATTTGAAAGACATCTAATATTTCACAAACGTATTCTTTTTTAGAAATATGCTCACATTATATAAAATTAAATGTATATAACTTTTTATTGTATAGTCAATAGTAAATCTTCCTTCCTTGCTTTTATATTTAACATCAACCTTGCAAATTCATCTTTTAATATTCTTGCAGTAAATTTAATCACTATCCTATGTAATGTAAGAAATAAATTTCTATTCTCTAGTTATAGTGTATATATTTTAAAGTATCATTGACTATAGGATTCCATTATTTATAAATGCAATTTAACAATATCCATTGACAAAAAGCTATATTTTTTCAATGTTAGTATAACAATTCATTTAGCAAGAACTCTATTACTTTTTAAGCTTGTCTTCTTCCCTTCTATTATGTGCATGTGTATTGTTTATTTTTCCATTTGTTCTCAGATGGTAGTTCTATGCGTAGAGATCTATACTAACCTTTTAGGTCACTTTTTTTCTTTTTTCCAGAAGAATACACACTAAAAGAAAACCAACTTGTCACATGGCAAACCTCCTCCACTCTTCAGCAGAAGCGTGTAAATCGAAGTGTTTACTCAACAGAGGCTTTTGTTTGATTTCGGCTTGACATTTATCCAATACTCAGATACGCATTTGTTTTCGGTGCGGTTTCGGAATGTAACGAATTTGTAAAGTTCATTCATATCGCATTATTGTTTTAGATGTTAGTTTCTTTTTGGTAGTAGAAGCAATATGTCTAATATTTCAGACCTAAAGAAATATTAGGGTTTAAATCTGACAGATACTTATAAAGACAAAATGCGTATGAAATTAGCTATATCAAATATAAAAGAAATTTTCTATCAAGGAAATTTGTTCTTTAAATACACATGACTGAATAGTAAAAAATATGCGCTTTTTAAAAAAATAATTTACATTTATACTATGCATTTTTAAAATCTATATGTTTAAAAGACCTGGCTGTTTTTTATTCATCAGCCCTGAATTTTCTACTCAACCGAGTTTCATAATTATTTTTTTAAATGAAAGCTATTTATTTGTAGTTGTGACCATTTTACCTATTTTTTAATTTATTTCCATTTTTATATTTTATTTTTAATCTTAAATGCTTTTTACGATATTTCTTCAAAACGGTGGAAACTCAGTTTAGCTTTTTTCTCGATAATAAAAATTTATTTTCCATTATCCCTTTCCCACAGTCAGGAGCTTTATTTCATCAGTGAACATGTCCTCGCATTTAAATGAAAAAAGTTAATTGTTTTCGTAAAATTTAACTACAATAAAATGATTGCGTATAATTATGCACTAATTGAGGTAAAAAATATATATTTACTGAGAAATAATATTAATAACTAGCTGACCCGCCCGGCGTTGCCCGGGTCCGTATTAACAATATTAAACGAACTTGAAATTTGTATGATTTTATCAATAACTGGAAGCATGCAGAAATGCATTGTCTGAAATACGTCGCAGCTGACTTTGTGAAAAATCGGTTTTAAAAACAACAACTAATATTAAGCTCTAGAAATACTTAAAATGAGCAATGAGAAACACGGGAGGGAACATGTATCCAACGATTGCGTTAGTTTCGTGTTAAAGTGTTGATATTTACCCGTAAAAATCACTGTTAAATCACGTAACTAATTATTTTTTTCGCATAGAAATCCCAAGTGAAAAATTTTGAATTTCAAACTAATTATATCATTCTTAAATCCGACTATACCGTGAATGAATCGATACGCGATGATAAAAGATTGGTATATAGTATTATAATTTCAGAGCCATTTAACAAAAGTGTATATTTTTAATCAAAGCATGCGTAATGTTGACTCTGTGGACAAATTCCTAACCGTAAACTTTTGTACCATAACCATAATCTGTCTGTAACCTAACTGCGACTTAACATTACCCTACCGTAACTTAAATATAACATAAATGTAACCTAGCCGTCACTTTGAAATATCAATATAGAAGCATCATTTAAGATTTTGCTTGAAAAGTTAACATTCTTTCGTTAATGTCTTAAAATCGTCTGCACTCTGAAATCTATATTTTAGACTAATATTTGTTATTTAAGTTTTCGCGCATGATTTTAAAAGAATGTTTTCATAAATATATTTTATATATTGACATAGAGTTATTAATATGTTGTTAAATTAAAAACATATTTTCATCTACGTTATAAAGTATTAAAAAGTTCTGAAAAAAAAAGAAAGCTTTTAGTAATACAATTTTTAGTTCAAATCAAATGTTTTCAATATTTTATTTAATTTTATTTTGACATTTAAATTATTTCGAATTTATCAATTTCAATTATTTTAAAAGCAAACATTTTTTAAAAATAAATAATATAATAGAAAAAAGACCATTTTAAAAAATTACTATTTCTTCATAAAATACGCTTCAGCTGTTATTCAATTCTTTCAATTCGTCTTATTAATACAAAATCCCTTCCACATGCTTTTGTTTGGGACATTAATATTTGAGCGATAAATGGTTTAATATTGCAACTCTTTTTTCGGTTTACTTCACCACCACCTATCTTTTTCCTCCATGGTTTGCAACCGCTGTGATAAAAAATCATTATTTAAACTGACAGTTTGCCAGTCTATGAATTTTAAAGGTCTGTTCCAGCTTTTTAAATTATTTATGCGAAAATTTTATGCAACCAACCAACCATAACTAAATGAAGAGAAAAAAAAGAAGAAAAAAGGCGATTTTTTATGAGAGTGATCTTTGGAATTTAATTAATTACTCAGTTAATAAATAGAATTTCGAAATTCTGAAGCTCAGGTGCATCAGGAGAGATATTGGGTTACTCTCATAAAAATTTTGAGCTTCGTACGTCCCATAGATTTTGCTAGCCATCGCAGACACACACACACACACACACACACACACACACACACGCAGACAGAGCGATTTGTAATTTTATTAGTATAGATGTAAATAAAATAACAGAAAAAAATTTATGATAAAAATTAATGTCTAAAGCAAAATAAGAAAAATTTCAAATGAGGAAAATGATGTCTTTCAGCAACCAGATAAATGGGAACTACAATATTATTACGGATGCCTTTTTCATATTACTAATAACAGTAACTTTTAAAAAACATTTGAAGAGAAAACGACGTCACTATTTAAAACATCGCATTTTTACTCAAAATGATATTACATTTCAATATTTCTTTTCATTATGGGCACTGAGATTGAGATTTTACTTTCAGATGACTTCAGTTAGTGAAAATAATGTCACAGTAAAAATGAAATTAGTGTTTTTTAATAAAACTATTTTTCTGTGAGTGCATATAAAATAAAATTTTTGGATTTCGCCGGCACTCAGATTACAAATTAACTGAAGATGTGCGAATATTTGCATGTAAAATTGTAACTGGCAAATTTGACATTAAGTTTGGAAATATATTTATTATATATTGATTCAATAATGTAGTTACTTTTGCTTTCTTATAACCAAATCGATCGGGTCTTTTAAACATTTCATTCGTCGAATTCGACGGGATTCCACTCGTGTTAATTAAAATCAATCCCCCTTTTTTTACCACGCAGAAATTTTCATAGTTTGCATTGATATATCATAAATTGTTGTATTTAACCTGTTGAACCAAAAGTGGGAAATAAAGCAATTACGTTCTCTAATTGCTGATAAATTGCTAAAAAGAAGGAAAATTTTATTTAAACTCTGATGTAAAGATATGCGCATTCATACAGCATGCATTATAATAAATTTAAAATGCATTTTTCCCCTTAACTCCTTCGCGACGGGAGGCTATTACCAAATTTTTAATGTTTTGTCACCGTTTTTTAAAAACAGAAATTTGGGCCTCATTGAATCGAGAAAATGCTCCGATGGAAAAAGGCAAATTTTACAGTAAAATTTTACTGGTGTGGATAAAAAAGAAATCTTAAGACTTTTTGCGACACGTATACGTGTCGCTCGTCCCGAAGGGTTTAATCAAAGAAATGCTGAATTTTTCTTTCGCTAGTAAAGCAGCATTTCTTAATTTTGTGTTATTCAGTGATAATAAAATTTCAATTTCAGCATCCAGAAATATTTCGAAGACTTCTAATATCACGCTTAATCTGGTTCAGAAATATGTTCACATTATGTAAAACTATAGATTTACAACATTTTGTTGTACAGTTAATACAAAATCTTTATTTCCTGGCTTTATAGTTAATATCAATCTTGTACAGCTGTGTAAAACACAGTAAATAACTCCTATTTCTAAACAAATTGTCGTAGAAAAACATTACTTGTACCGAACGATTGAAAAAACTGTCTACTTTTAAATGATGCATATAAAATTTGCTTAAGGAATCGTCTGCATATAAAGACGAGCCCAAACTTCCTTTTTTATAATAGCAATACTCTATTTTAAAAAGATATGTCAAATTTTCGATTCAAATTCCTAAATACCAAATTTGAAGACATCTGAAAGATAAATTTTTCAATTATAAACAGTAAAACTTTAGTGCTGCTAATGTAAAATTACATTTTCAAATTTTTATTAATATCTTCTGAAATTATACACATGAAGTGTTAATATTTTATGTAGCAATAATACATAAATACATAAACATAAATACAATTAATTTGCAATTGTTATAATTTTATGATATGAATTATGAGTTAGGAAATTAATATTCGAAAACATTATGAATAGCAACCTACAATTGTTTTGAGGGATTTAGATTTATTATGTCCTGTTTTAAGAAAATCCAAAATTTCAAATCTTTCTTCCAAGAAGTTTGGAAGTTATGCTTAAAAAATGGCAAAATGAAAATTTAATCGTCTATGAATTTACAAGATATGAATTTACTAGAAGGACTTTTGAAACTACCTTTGCTAGGCTGTAATCTATCACTCTTCAATAACTGCTTCCGTTTTGCATAAGATGCCTTGATCAAGAAGGAGACTCTCTCGGCCAACAAACGAGTACCGATCTTGAATTTGGATCCAGCCACTGAATATGTAAGTTTTAAAGTACTTACTTTCTCGGAAATTTGTGACGTGTAGGTCTAATGAAGACATATTCTGAGTAGAATTAAAAACGCAAAACTTTCATTTACTGTAATTGGGGTACGAGTAGTGGAACAAAGTTCGGTATTTTTGACAAACACACTACTATGAGAATAAACTTTAGCTTGTACTCACATTACAACTCCGGCTCAAATGACTAATTCAGCTTTCTTCAGGTTGCGGACTACTTTTACTAATCTGTAAACAAACAGCCCGTGGCTGCACAAATATCTTTATTTTAAACAACCACAGTTAATACAAAATCTTTATTCCCTGGCTTTATAGTTAATATCAACCTTGTACAGTTGTGTAAAACACAGTAAATAACTCCTATTTCTAAACAAATTGTCGTAGAAAAACTTTACTGGTACCGAACGATTGAAAAAGAAATTGATTGCAAAAATTGATTGCAAAATTACTCTGAAATAACTCTTACCGAATTCCTGTACTGAAGCACTCTACTTTCATTAGTTACACGGCAGCTCTACTACTCGTCGCTGGAGGCTCTTCTGTACTCACCACACACACACCCTCCAACTTCCAACTTACAGCTTTTATACTTTGCAAACTGGAGACGGAGCTAGAAATTTGCATAAAAACTCAAAAAACCGTAGTTAACTGCAGATCGAGGGCGCCACATATGTTAACGTCATGATCACATTCAAAATACCAGAGTGCTTTTATTAGGGATACTCCCTCACAAACTTATCATGCGATTTGCTGGAAATTTTGTTTTTCTCTACTTGAAGGGTGTAGAGTTCATTTATGCTATCAGAATCAGGCACTGCTATTGAAAAAAAAGGAAATTATGATTCGTTTCAATATGTAGATGGACTTCTACCCAAATTCTACATACATTATCTAAAATCAAACCTTTTTTTCTTTATTTGGTACCAGTAAATTTTCCCTGCGATAATTTTTTGCAGAAAGTAGGGGGTGTTTACTTTTTTTCCAGGACTGTTCATTCATCTATTAATATTCTTGTAGTAACTTTAATCAGTGTCCTAGATAATAATTCTTAGTAATAGTATAGAATATATTTTTGTAGCTCTGTAAATTAATAACTAATATTATTTGCACCACAAATTGTAAAGAATGTGTATTTCATTATATACTTCTTAGATGCATATCAATTTTATTATGTTCGAAGAATATAACACCATTAAAAATGCATTTGAAACAATTTTTTTCCATTAGCCGTAATGTAACAGAATAATTTTCAGTGACCCTGTAAATAAACTATGCATTCGATTTTCATAAAATTTGAAATAACTCGACAAAATTATGCAATAATTATATATTTTAAATTTCAAATGATTCGGTTGGGTAATTTTTGCTCTGTTATATGCGGACAGGCAGAGGAACAGAACAATTACTATAGGTGCTACGTTATTACATAATTGCGAATGTACCTAAAAGCAACTTTTGATATAATTTAAAAGCAATGCATTCGAAATATGCAAATGGAGAATCAATATACATAACTGAATTAAACATACACTTACCAGAAGCAAATGATAGTTCTTCTAAGTGTATCTGAAAAAGAAAAGAACATTTAATTTCATGGACTTATTAACCCCCTGACTGCCCAGCCAAAGGGTAATATTGTAATGTTGTTTTCTCTGTAATTTATTAAAAATATAAAAAAAAGATGTTTTTTCCAACCTGATGCAAAATACGTTATTAGTATCGGTGTATAATCTTTGATAGCATCAATCCTAACTTAATTTTTCAGAACTGGGTTTTATTTGTGGAATTATACTAATTTAAATATTGATTATGTTGCAGTGAAACCTGCAGCTTAGTGTGTGAAAAAATCAGCCGGCGGCAGTCAGGAGGTTAAAAAATATATATATTCGATCTAAATTTTGCACATTAGTTTAAATCATTATTTTAAGTTTCAGGGACAAAAAACAAATGAGTAAATAAAGAATACAAGTTGAAACTGGTGTAAGTTAATATCAGAGAGAAAAACTTCTTAAACACACCATAAAAAATAATCGAATTCTCTAGACCTTTTGAAAGAACTGAGTCTTGTAAAAAAAATACGTCAGTTGTAAGAAAGACGTACTCTACTATGAAAGCAGCAGCATGAGTGAAATGAAAACGCATACCGTTTGTTCAATTTCCCAACTTTTCATATCAGTCATGCTGCTGCTCTGATAGTAGGCGCACTTCTTCATTGCGCTAACCGAAGAAAGACTCAGTTCTTTCGAAAGGTCTAGGGAGTTCAAGTATTTTTTATGGCGTGTTTAAGAAGTTTGTATCGCTTCATAATAAATAAAGGGAAACAGTTCGTATTTGAATTGAAACAAAAACAGAAAAAAATCTTTAATTTAAAAAAATAAATCTTTATTAAGAAAAGAATGATTTAAAAAAAAATGAATCATTGTCTGAATACAAATTAGCAACAGGTTATATTTCGAGATTAAAGTCGAAACATTTCAAAAAGAATGCCATTGATCTCTGAAACTGATTGCATAAAAAAAGAATAAGAGACGTATTTTTGAAAAAGAATAACTGCCAAGAATTAAAAACATTACTAAATCATTAAATTTCTCTAAAATTTCAGAAAGAGAAAAAAATTTTTTTGAAATGGATTGCACCACTTTAATGCCTGCTAAAAGGGAAATTAAAACATGATATGATACATTTGAAAAATATTTTCAGATTACTGAAAATTTTGGATAGATATAAATTAATTCGAGATCACAAATTAAGTTATTTCGAGGCCAAATTAAGAGTAAAATAAATAGAGTAAGTTTAAGAGTAAAATAAATACGTCAAAGTTTTATGGTTGCTTACTTCAAAAAAAATAAACGAAAACGAAAAATCAGGACACATTATAATATTATTCGGTTTGTTTATCTGCCTGTCACAGACATTTTACTCTATGAAACTCTATCATAAACCGTGCAAAGTGGAACGTTCAAATTGTTGGAAGTAATAAAGACTATTGACCCACATATTAAAAGATTATTAAACATTCACAAATATATTTAAGTAAAATGAAAAGAAACTAAATAAGTTATTTGGAAAAAAATTCTTACTTTGTATATCATATGCAAGCTTTCATAACGCTAATCTGAAAAATATATTTCTTTAAATTTACATATTATATTTTCAGAGATATCATCGAAAATGTAATTCAAAAAATATGACCCTTTTCTCTCTATTTCCTAAACTACAGAAAATAAAATTATGAAAAATTAGAAGTAAAAAACGATAATTAAAATCTTGCAAGAAAACTATAGCAATTACCCTAAGTCACAGTTTTTTTAAAAAAATGTACACTGTAAAAAAAAAAAAAAAAAAAAAAAAAAAAAAAAAAAAAAAAAAAAAAAAAAAAATCCGTTAAATTTACTGCAAAAACAGCTTTAAAATTAGATTCAATTTCTTTTTATTACATCTAACTTTACTGCAATTTTTACGGATAAAACTGCTGACAAGAATTGCTACCGGCTGTTTTTGCCGTAAATTTAATTTTTTTTCTTTTTTTAACAGTGTATATTTCTGCTGCACACGAATTTCGATTTGCGGGTATTCAATAAAAGTGAATGCTGGGGTTCCTATGCATAACCATATCAAACTCATTTAAAATATAACATAATATCAAACTTTTGATCATGTAACAAAATTGGAAAATAATGAAGTAAAAGAAGTCATTTGTTTAATTCTCTCAATGTACATTTACGATCAACGAAACAGTAGCTAAATTTGCAGAAACCACCTCTTTTTCCATTATGATCTAATTCTATACTAAAAAAGTACACCTTTACCAAAAAATTTTGCATATTTTAGCTGTAAAAAATATGTAGATTTGAACAATGTAGTAAAATAAGTGTGTAATTTTTAACCTAATATATTTTTAAAGAATTACGCAGCGGAATAATAAAGGAACAATATAAAAAAAAATCACACATATTTATCTGTGTTGTTTATCTCTGACATTGTCCCCTTGCGGACACCTGTTGGTTCAGCTGATGACGAATTTTTCTAGTTTTAGTACAAACGCGTCCTGCTTTGTTTTTCATTTTATGGTGATTTTTACAATGGGCATTATTTTAATTATTAGAACAAGATTTCAAATAAGCAAGTACATATTTAAGTCAAAAACAGCAAAATAAACTAAATTCGCACATAGTAACAACAAATACTAATGTAAATTTGAAGCGCTTAGTAAATTTTAAACATAGACTGATATCCTAAAATCAGAGCTCCATATTGAATACAAATCAGCAACAGGTTATATTTTCAGTTACAAATAGGAGTACAATAAAAAGAATAACGCTCATCCCAGCTACCAAGTGCATGAAATAGAATTACAGCCATGTTATGAAAGAAGAATAACGGTCGGGAACTAGCGAGATGTTGCTGACGAAATTACGAGTTTTTGAAGTGTATCTAAAGAAACAGAAAGAAGCTCTTTTGAAATTTGCTCCCTCTTTCATATATAAAAGAGAAGTTATGAAAAAAAATAAATACCACAAAGAATTTCTTAGATGTCTGATAAACTCGAAATAGTGCAATATTTCATTTGATTTAAACAGGTAAATTAATTCGATGCTGAAAATATAATTTTTTATAAGGATTGTAATAACTTACGTCTAGTTTTAAATAATTTTGGAGATAAGAATTATAGAGTCTGAATAGAAGAATACATTTTTTTTTTATAAAATATAAAGCAATTATTTAGAATAAATATTTTTCAATTCGAATAATTCTAACACGATTATTCTTTTTCGTAAATAAATCAGACAAGTCAAATTTTCCAAATGGATGGAAAATTTCTCCCAGAAACCAGGTGAAACATTACTCCACTATTGAGTAAGTAAGGTATTAAATATTAAATCATTATAAACTATATCTATTGTCAGTATTTATAAGGTTCATACTTATTATAATTAATCTAACATATTTAAATTTGAAATTAATAAATAGCATTGTGTACTTTTGCTAATAAAACCAGGCTCATGATCCCAAAAGGTAAAGGAATCAATCTCCATTGGAAAATCTCTTATAGCAAAGAATATAACAAGCTGAAGCTATGCATTTAAAGTATTAAAATGATTTAATGTAAGTAAACTTGATAAGTCCGTCATTATTTTCATTCCGCCACATTGAAAAATTGTGGTCTTTCCTAGACCACACTAATAGAAGTTGACTGCAATATATATGAGAAATCATTAAATTAAAACAAAATGTTTAATAAGTAAGTTAAATATTGTAGATAACAACAACAAAATAAACTAATTTCGTACTTATTAACAACAAATACTAAAGTAAATTAGAAGTGCTCAGTAAATATTAGATTGATGCCCTAAAATCTCAACTCCATATTAAATACAAATCAGCAACAGGTTTTATTTTCAGTTACAAATAATGGTACAATAAAAAGAAAAAAAATTATATATCTGCTACCAAGTGCATGAAATAGAATTACAAACACATTATGAAAGAAGAATAACTGTCGAGATCTAGCGAGATGTTGTTGATGAAATATTGAGTTTTTGAAGCGTCGCTAAAGAAATAGAAAGGGGGAGCAAATTCGTTTGAAATTTGCTCCCCCTTTGATATATTTAGAAGAGAAATTATGGGAAAAAATAAATACTAGAAAGAAGTTCTAAGATGTCAGATAACTTTAAAATCGTATATTTTATTCGATTTAATCGGGTAAATTATTTCATTGCCGGAAATATGCTATTTTATGAGTGTTGTAACAAATTACGTACAGTTTTAAGTATTATATGAGATAAATTAATTTAATCTAAATAGCACAATGTATGAAAGGTTTTTCTTTTAATGTAAAGTAATTTTGAAAATTTTTCAATTTTCAAGCTTATGAAATAGAATTACAAATACATTATGGAAAAAGAATAACTGTCGAGAACTAGCCACATGTTGCTGATGAAATATTGAGTTTTTAAAGTGTCAATAAATAAATAGAAAGGAATTCTTTTGAAAATTACTCCCACTTTTATATATGGAAGATAAATTTTGGAAAAAAATAAATACTAAAAAGAAGTTCTTAGATGTCTGATAACCTTGAAATCGTATAATATTTTATTCGAATTAATCAGAAAAATTATTTCGATGCCGAAAATATTATTTTTTGTAAGTGTTGTAATATCTAAACGCTAGTTTTAAATAATTTTGGAGATAAGATTAATGGAATCTAAATAGTGTATAAAAGATTTTTGCTTTCAAAATATAAACCAATGTGAAAAGTTTGCAATTTTCAAGTGCATGGAATAAAATTACAAACACATTATGAAAGAAGAATAACTGTCGAGAACCAGCGACAGTTTAAAGCTGATGAAATATTGTCTTTTTGAAGTGTAGCTAAAGAAATGGAAAGAAATTCTTTTCAAATTTGCTCCCATTTTGATATATGGAAGAGAAATTATGAAAAAAATACTAAAAAGCAGTTATTTGATGTATGATAAATTTTAAATAGTGCAATATTTTAGAAACATCCCAAATCATACAAAAACAATGTAAAAATATATCGTAATCCTATCGATATCTAAGAATTGTTTTGTAAATTCAATTTTTTGTAAAATATTTTCTCTATGGATGAAAAGTTAAATCCATGTAAATTATTGAGAAAATAGCCACAATAAAAAATATATAAAACCACATTAAACAAACTAACATGTAATACACTATTCGTACATAACGATCATTTACCATAATTTTTGCCATTAATTTGATTCATTCATTTAATTCATTTGAGTCTAAATCTAAAATCGTGTTTTTAGGTGTTGTCCATCAAGATGTGACTTCGCAGACCGACTGCGTTTTAGTATCTGAGTCAAGATTTAACTAATCCTGGATTTTCATCCGTGAACTTGATGACGTGTTGTTTCTGCTGCTTCTTTTTTTTTACAGAAAATTTTACTTTGCCTTTAAAAAATCAAATTGGACTGACTAAGAAATTTTTGATTGGATGGTTTAAAATGCATTATTTGTTTTGAGATAAAAAAAAATTAATAAAGAGACTTCCAAAAATATCTTTTTAAAATTGTCTTTATTTTTTTTTCCTAACATTAATAGTTTGTGTTCTTTTAAAGTTTTAAATACGAACAGAAGGATTTCTTTCGCGAAATTTTATTTTTAATCGAGTCTTATTTTTTTTCTTTGTAGACTATGTATTTCATTAAAAGTGTCAAATAAGTTAAAAAGTTTTTTTAATAATTGGTCCAATAATTTATAGGCAAAATCAGTTTTTACAGTTTTTTTTTTTTTTTTTTTTTTTTTTGAAAAAATAAAAGAATAAGAGACTGTATGTGTGTCAAGCCTGTATCAGGTTACAGTGAGAATGTAGTGTGAGAGTGTGAGAATGTAGTGTTATTACTTACATTTTTTAAATAACTTTTGAATACTAAGTTACTTAACTTTCTTTCGCCTTCTTTAAGGTGCTCATAAAAGTAATTTAAAATTCTTGTTAAATATTTTTTACAGAAAACTCCATCTCATCTTTCAAAAATCTTTTCAATATCTAACTTTTATTTTATTTATGTAAATTGGACTGACTAAGAAGTTTCAGAAGACTTAGATAAAAATACATTGTTTGTTTTGAGAGATAAAAAAAAATCTTTTTTATTCAAAAGACTTCCAAAAATATCTTTTAAAATGGTCTTTAATTTTTTTCGTTTCATTAATTATTTCATTGATTTTAAAACTTTTAATAGGAACCGAAGGATTTGTTTTCGCAAAATGCTATTTTTAATCCAGTCTTTTTTTTAATAGACAATGTATTTCCTTAAATGTGTCAGATACATTTAAAAGTTGTTTTAATAATTAGTGTAAAATTTTATTGACAAAATTAGTTTTTTTTTTATTTATTTATTTGGTAGAAAAAGTAAAAGAATAAGTGCCTGTAAATGTAGTAAAACTGTATCCGGTTAAAGTGAGTACACAATGTTTTTTGAGAGTGTAGTGTTATCTTGCAATTTTATGGAATAATTTTTGAACACCAAGTTACTTAACTTTCTTTAGACTTCTTTAAGGTGCACATAAAAATAATTAAAAATTCTTGTTAGATATTTTTTACAGAAAACTCCATCTCATCTTTCAAAAATATTTTCAATATAAAAGCTTTTATTTCATTTATGTAAATTGGACTGACTAAGAAGTTTTAGAATGCTTGGATAAAAATGCATTATTTGTTTTGAAAGGAAAAAATTCTTTATTAATCAAAAGACTCCTAAAAATATCTTTTTAAATTGTCTTTATTTTTTTTTTTTCGTTTCATTAATCTCTTTCATTTATTTTGAAGCTTTTAATATGAACAGATTTATTTTCGCAGAATAATATTTTTAATCCAGTTTTTTCTTTTTTATTTTATTTTATTTTATTTATTTATTTATTTATTTGTAGGTTATATGTTTTATTAATATATGTTTATATGTTTATTAATATAGGTTATATGTTTTATTATGTGTCAGACAAGATAACCACACAAATAAAAATATAAAACCACGTTAAACTAATTGACATTTAATAAGGATTCGTACGTTTCAAGGACTTCAATATGTATATATATAAATATAAATATAAATATAAATATAAATATATATATATATATATATATATATATATATATATATATATATATATATATATATATATATATATATGTTGCGGCCAATACCCGGAGCCTGGCCAATTCACGAACTGGCCAAGCTTCCTGGCCAAAACCCGAAATACATGAAATGAATAGCGTATTTCGGGTTTTGGCTGGCCAATTCGCGAACTGGCTGGGAAGCCTTGGTCAACACCCGAACTATGATGCATAGGTACCAATTTTTTTGTAATTAAGATAATGTAACATTAAAATGCACAGTAAAAAAGATTCCCATTGACTATATTGAAACGAAATATTTTTGTGTACCCAACTAAATTAACCAAAAATAGTACACAATTCCCTTTCAATATCGAAATTAATTGATAAACCAAATAAGATGACAATTACAAGTTAACCGGAACTTTTATTCGAGTTAGATCACAGACAGGCTGATGTCTAGACTATTTGAATTCATAGACACTTTCAACTATGTTAGAAAGGATTAAGCCGTGTCTATATGTAGTTCGCGAATTGGCCAATCGCATCTGGCCAGTTCGCGAATTGGCCAATTGCATCTGGTCAGTTCGCGAATTGGCCGACCAATTCTAGAAATGGCCAGTCATTTTTTAGCGTTGCTGGACAATTCGGGAATTGGCCAATTTTGGGTTTTTGGCCGCAACATATATATATATATATATATGTATTTTAATTATTTAGAAAATAGTTGTTGTCCTTGGTAAAGAATTCGGAAATCTGAAGTATATCTGAATCTATTTATTGGTTGAATTCCGCAACTTTTTTTATTTTATTCTTTTTTTTATTTTATTGGTCCTTGTTTAATGTCCAAAAATGGAATACTTCTGTTTTATGTTTTATTTCTTTTCTGATTGGTTCATATTTAATGTCCAGAAATGAATTACTTTTGTTGCCACAAAGACAAAAAAGTATTAAAAGACTACGAAAAAATTAATAACTTAAAAACAAATTGAGATACAGCTTTCAAACATATTGCACTTAAAAGAACATTTTCCCTCTAAACGATGGTGTAAAGATTTAAAATGTGTGACGTTTAAAAGTTTAAAAATTTGCAGTACCGAAAATTATACAACTAAAATTTCATTTACAAATTGTACATGATTTGGTACAGGAACATTAATTTTTAATCCATGGCGTACGTAATATGGGACTTTGTTATTTACGTATGCTTCTTACGTAAATAACGTTTTGATCATCATAAAAATGATATTTATTATTACTATTATTTTTATTTAAACATTATTATTATTATTATTATTATTATTATTATTATTATTATTATTATTATTATTATTATTATTATTATTATTATTATTATTTAAATATAAAATTTATTTATAAATCTAAAATTTTAGTCTTTGAAAATATAATTTTCCAAACAGTTTTTGTAACTTGTTAAATTACAATTACAATAAAAACCCGATAATTCGGATTAATTGGGAATAGACATATTCCGGATTATCCGGAGAATTACAAAACAATCAAATAAAATGAAACATACTTACAGAAAATTACTTTTAGGTTAAACTTATTGAATATATAAAGACAGTGAAAATGTTTGCTTTGTAATAAAAAAGTTTGTAATTTTCTGCTGTGCCAGTTTTCTATACCTTTTGCGAGCCGTACGGTCAAGCATCCGCTTGACCATAAGTAGTTTCTTGAATGTAATCGCTGCCTGACATTAAAAACTAGTCGTTGGGGGCAACCATAATAATTACCCATCATATATATGCATATATAATATATGAAAATAATACATGTGAAAACTATTTATAAAATGGATTGCAATTCCAAAACAAAATTTAAACGTGTATTTATATTTTTATTGTGCATAGTAATGCTGTATTAATGAGTTGCTGATGAATCTCTTTCGATAAATTATACAACACACCTAACTACTCAAGTAGTACTGAATTGCGAAAAAGAAACATCCTTATTACTCCAAAAATAATAATCTTATTAATTAACAGTTTATTGCGCCGGATTAAACGTCTCATTTCCGATTAAAATATATCTTTGAATTGAAATTTGAATGAAATACAGGGTCATGAAAAATCGAAGAATGTGGAAAACAGGATTACAGATATCTCGGCAACTAAATTCGATTAATTTCGTTCTTTATGCAAAATTTGTGTTATTTTATTGCCTATTACAATCATTCCTTAAAATAAAAAAATTCGAAAATTTGTATATACCTTTCATCAAAACGATTTTTTTGAGAGTCCGAAAAAAATAGTTCCGGATAATCGAGGTTACTGATATTAAATAGGCTTCGTCCCATTCTTACATACTAAGTGCATACAAAATTTCAAGTCTCTATCTCAATTCGTTCGAGAGATAGAGCCTTTACAGACAGACGGACGGCAAAATTTTTTTCCTAAAAATATGTTTTTCGAAATCTCCAGTGTCTAAAACATGCAAATCCGTCAAAATATTTTTTTCAATTTTCAAAACGATTGCAAGACTTACCCTATACTGCGTATGATGGGTAAGTAATAAACCATTAATTGTTCTAAATGAGATGTTGCTTCATTTATTCTGTAGTGATTTTTTATGAGTTTCTAAGTGGTTTAAATAGAAAACTGAGAAAATTGGAATTGCAAAACTTAGTGATACATTGTTGTTTCTTTGAAAGATAACATCGAAGAGTTTAAATAAGAAAGCTTAAGGTGTTCTTCCGAAAAGATGTCAGAAAAAGTTTTTTTTTATTCAGAATACGACGATGAAACAAGTTAATGTTTCAGAAATTAGTCAAACGTTTCTCAAACTTGAAACAAAAGAATGACCATATCGATCCGGATTATCCGGGATCCGAATTAATGGGGTCTTAATTAGCGCGGTTCTACTGTATATATTTTTTAAATGAACAAATAATCTATCAAAAGATATAGAGATCAGTATTTTACAAAAATTTTGGTACTTAAATACCAAAAAATCACCAGAATTCCCTGACGAGTACGAACTCTGTAAAATAAAAAACATTCAAAATGAAGTTTCAGTCACAATAAGTTTGGCATTAGGTCTTTTTTCTAACACTTTCCAACAAAAGTGAAAAGTGCTTATGATTTCGGTTTGTCTGTCCATCTGTCCGTCTGACCGCTATCTAACTGACCGCTATCGCCTTAAATATACTGGGATTTTCACGCAATTGATAGAGCTCATTTAGGGTCACCAAAGCATGTTTTGTATTGCAAATGAAGCATGTTTGGTTATTGATTCATTTACATGAACACTCGAAAGAATTCCGTTATATTATGGTATAAAGGAAATATCGTTTGGAGATTACTTTAATGACATGACGCTTTTTCAAATGGATCGAAATTGATATAAATTACTGAATTTCACTAAAATTGCATTAAAACAGAGTATTTATAACATTTTTTGTTAATTTAAAGGGACACACAAATTAATAAGTTATAGTACTGCCTTTGCCTGATAATTGCTGGAGAATACGTTTTAAAATTCAGTACGCGCTTTTAAATATAATTAGTTTTTTGCATATTACTTTTTATATGTAAGTTCTATGCTTCATATACAGGGCTGCACAAAAGTATTCGCACACCATTCTCTTTATTAGAGGAAATTGCTGAACGGGAATTTTAAACTGAAATATATCTACATCATAAATTAACTAAATTTTGGAATGCATGTTGTTAATAGATACAAATCTCTATATCATATGCAGGGCTGCTACAAATTCGAACAGTTTTCAGATTGAAAAGGGGAACAGCTGAAATTAGGGGTTGGAAATGAGTTATTTATTTCCATATGGTGAAATGAGACGTAACGTTATAATTTTCTAAACAGCGTTGTTTTCTTACATTATTCTGAATGTGTTGAAAAGTGTTTTATAATCTATGATTGATGCATGATTTTTTTTCTTTCTTAATTTTAATCTTTCATTCCGGGTGATGGAAAGTAATAAGTTACGTAACTTTCTATAGAATTCTTTAAGGTGCTGATAAAAGTAATTAGAAATTCTTGTTAGAATTTTTTTGACAGAAAACTCCAGCTAGGCTTTCAAAAATCTTTTCAATATCTATGTTTTTATTTTATTTATGTAAATTGGACTAACTAAGAAGTTTCAGAATGCTTGGATAAAAATGCGTTTTGAGAGGGAAAAAAATATTTTTTAATCAAAAGACTTCCAAAAATATCTTTTTAAAATTGTCTAATTTTTTTTCGTTTCATTAATCCTTTCAGTTCTTTTAAAGTTATTAAGACGAACAGAAGGATTTGTTTTCGCGAAATGTTATTTTTAATCCAGTCTTTTTTTCCTTTGTAGACAATGTGTTTCATTAAAAGTGTCAGATAAAATTAAAAGCTGTTTAAAAGTTGTTTTATAATTGGAATAAAATTTTGTTGACAAAATAATCACATCAACAAATACACAAAACCACATTAGACTTATTAACATGTGATCAGGATTCGTACGTTAGAAAAACTTTCAAAATTTTCAAGATTTTTTTTTTTTTTTTTAATGAAAAAAGAATCTATCAACAGATATATTCACCAGTATTTTATAAAATTTCTTGTACTAAAACACCAAAAAATCCCCCAATTCCCTGTTGCATATGAATTTTGTAAAATGGAAAGCATTTAACTTAAAATTGCTGTCAAAATAAATTTTGCAATAGCTCATTTTAGATTTATTATTATTATTATTTTTCCAGGTGATGGAAACTAATAAGTTACTTAACTTTCTTTAGACTCATAAAAGCAATTAGAAATTCTTGTTAGAATTTTTTTATAGAAATTACCAGCTCGCCATTCAAAACTCTTTTTAATATCTAACCTTTTATTTTATTTATGTAAATTGGATTAACTAAGAAGTTTCAGAATGCTTGGATAAAAATGCATTATTTGTTTTGAGAGAAAAAAAAAATTATTTTAATTAAAGGACTTCCAAAAATATCTTTTAATTTTTTTTTTTTGTTTAATTAATTTTTTCAGTTATTTTAAAGCTTGTAATACGAACAGAAGGATTTGTTTTCGCGAAATGCTATTTTTAATTCAGTCGTTTTTTCTTTGTAGACAATTAGGCCAGTTAAATTGTCATAAATGGTTGCAAAAATTCTGCTAGAAGATTTTATGTTTTTAAACTGTTTATGGGGATGCTAGTAACAAGAATAAATGGTTTTCAAACAAAATATCTCGAGGCTAAATTTTGTGGAGCCAAAAAAACCACAAAATATTTGGAATTTTTTTCAGTTTTTTGCCTATAGTTCAAAAATTTGAAAGTTTTATTGTATCATACTCAATTACAAAAGGAAAGAGCATTAAATTATCTACAACTTTTATTTTAAAATTATTTTTCTAAAGGCATTATTAAGCGCGCTACAGTTTTGTGAAAATGACTCTTTTTTTTTTCTTTTTTTTTTTTTCTTTTTTTATAGAAAATCGCAACAGCGAAAATTCTATACAATTTTTCATTATTTTATCCTCTTTCATCTAACTTATTTATATTATAGGTATTTGCACGGTAGCAATCAGGATTACTTACAAAAGTAACACTGTAAAAAAATTATGAGCATTGTAACTCTTTTCATATTTAGAGCTTAAGAAAAAAACATTAATATTAGGTATTTAAGTAAACGTGAGTATAAAATACTCACAGTGACAATTTTACATCGTGACACACAGTGACATTTATTTTCGCAGTTGATCCCGTTACAAATTTTACAAATAGCCGAGCATTTGAGTCCTGATTTTTGAAAGAAAACATACTTTGCTGCATCCTTCACTGTAAAAAAAATTGCGTAAGGTTTCTAAGAAAACATGTGGCAGCTATTCTGCCACATGTTTTCCCAGGAATTTAATCCAAAAAATGCCGGGAAACTTACATATGCCAGGAAAGTCTAGAAATCTATAATCTGGGATGTTACTCATTAAATATCAGTTATGTTTCACCATTCTGAAAAGTCTAGAAATCTTTTATGCGTAACGTTACTCATTAATTTTCTGTTAGGTTCCACCGTTCTGAAACCTACAATCTGAAACATTACTCGTGAAATCTCAGTTAAATTCCTCCATTCTGAAAAGCTCTGAAACCTATAATCTGGAGTGCTACTCATTAAATCTCAGTTAGGTTCCACCTTTCTGAAAATTTCCGAAATCTTTAATATGGTATGTTACTCATAAGATCTCAGTTAAGTTCCGCTATTCCGGAACCTATCATCTGGAACATTACTCATGAAAATTCATGTATGTTCCTTCATTTTGAAAAACTCTGAAACTTATAGCCTGGAACTTTACGCATAAAATCCCAGTTAAGTTTATTCATTGTGAAAAGATCTGAAACATTTCACGGAATACGGTTAATGTTCCTGGGATATCCAGTGGCAGCAATTCTGGAACAGATTTTCACAGGAACTTTACCAAAAATTTGTTTGGAAAATTAATCAAATCTGAAAAATCCAGAAATCTATAATCTAGTATGTTAAGGCCAGTGTGACCGTTTTTGGATTGTTGTAAGAAATCTGGACTGTTGTATGACTTACAACAAGCTAAATCAAGCTAAAATCTCAGGCTAAAAGATAGTTGTCAGTCTATTGATTCGAAATTAACAGATTCTCGTATAGATGGCAGGACCTTCGAATTTTTTTTTTAGCTTGTTGTCAGTCCAAATCTAGCCTGATTTTAGTTTGAAAAAACGGTCACACTGGTTAAGGCCCTTTTTCAATAAGTTACTTCTAATTTTCAGCATGATATTCAAAGAGATTTTAGATGACTTAGAGTTACAGTTAAGTATGGCTCTTGAACATGATACAGATTAATGAGTTAGTAATCTTTGTTGAGAATATAAACAATGATTGCATGCTGAAAGTTATACATTGTATTGAAAATATTTCTAATTAGTTGTTTTCATTTTTCAGTTGACAACACAAATCTAAAAAAACACAGAATATCTATGAGTAAAATCTATTTTTAAATCATGGATATATTAAAATTACTTTTACAAAAATAAATTGGTTAGAATATGTAAGGGTGCTGGTTAGTGCAAGGGTATTGGTTAGTGCAAGAGTATGGGTTAGTGCAAGGATAAATTATGATAAATATACACTTCAGAAACAAAAGAAATATCTAAATGAGTGATATTGTACTGTGATCTACAAAAAGACATGCTTAAGGTTTTCCACATTTACATCAAGCTCAATATACCAATTTGAAGGTGTAAATTAAGAGATAATGTAACACAAACTATACATTTTTGGCAAAATCTCGTACAAAGCAATTGTGTATTTTTAAAATAACCTTTAGATATTTTTGCCACATTATTTAATAATTTAAACAGATTATCAACTTGTCATTTGGTTAATACAACAGATTAGTCATTTGGCTAATACAACAGATTAGTCATTTGGCATAAAATGGTATATTTAATCTATCAAAGCATTATTAAAATGATTTACAGTATCTGAATATCTGCTCTTTTTGGGGAAGTATGTGGTTATTCGAAGCTTCCCCCCCCCCCCTTACACCACTATCTTCACTTAAATTGGATCAATTACCTTTGATAAATCTATTCCTTAAATAATTAATATAATATCACAGTAATCAATTAAAAGACGGTTTTTGATGCATGTGCTATACAGTACACAATTCTTTTAAAAGATTATCCAAACTATTAAGGTTTAATTACACAAATTTTCAAGGCAAGTTAAAATATGCACAAATTTTTGAAAGAGATTTTAAAGTTATAGTAAAAAAAAAAAACTTTTTAATTGTAATTTAAGCATTAGCATATTTAAAGAGATTCATTCATTTGGTTAAAGCACAAAATTCAATTTCAGATTTCAAGGGAAAAAAAGAATATTTAGCTGCCGAAAGAAGATAACCTTTTAAAAAAATTGAAAATCTTAATACAGTGTACTCTTTATAGTTCAAATAAAATATATTTCTCTCTTTGATATTACAAATTCCTGTAAATGACTTATCGCAACAAATAGCTATCACATAATGCTTTTTTAAAATCCCTTCCACTTATGATATCGAAAATATTATGCAATTAAAAAATAATATAATCAAGAATAAAACTTCAGAGAACTTTCATAATATGCACAAAACTTTATTGATATTATGGTTTAAAATTACAATCTAGAATTTTATCACAGTTTGCTTAATTTTTCACATAAAGTAACCAACAATTTTAGTTTAATGAAAATGTAAGTCCCAGTGCATTTGAGAGGATATTTTATGTTATAACAATAATATAAAGAGATTGTCGAAACTACACTCTGTACAAATTCCACATCTTCAATTAAAATTATATCTTCTACTTGCTTTCGTTCAACTGTAGAGGGATTGTCTGTGTGTTTGCAGAATGTCAAAGCTAAATGGTTCAGTAACTCACTTTTTTCTGTCCATTGCAACCAATCTTTTTTTAAAGCTTTAGTTAGAGAAGAAGAATAATGTTGTGAAGGAATCTGAAAATCCTCGCACCATGGGTGCTTTAATATACAAGTGACTCCTAATATTTAAGGAGGTGCTTTCAATACTTGAATTTAATTCTACTGTTCCAAAGTCGCCATTTGTTTCTGTTAATGAACTATCATTACATTCAGATTTGATTATTATCCAAGGTGGCTACAAAGAAACAAAAAACATATTTTATTTTTTATTTTTTATGAATAAATTATTGGATGCAATATTGTTTATTCAGTTTCTGGAAAAATCAGAATGTTTATTGGAGAAGTTATTCTCATTTGTAAAAACACTTTGTATTATGCATTAGCTGGATAATATAGAATACTTGAATATGTGTCCTACAAAAGGCTTTAATAACAATACAAAAAGTACTACAATTACTTTTGTATATTCCCAGAATGTTTTCCAAAAAATAAAAAAAGTTTTAAAATATTCAATATATATCTTTTAAACAAGGGGTTTTTGCAAGTGCATTGTTGTCATGTTGCGCATGATCAAAAATGAATGTCCATGAAATACACAGGGTTTTGTTCCATTTTGAAAAATGTATTGCAGTATTTTGGATTTTAAGTGAAATTTTTGAATTTATTAGATAAAAATGGGTTTATACATCGTTGAAACATTTTATTCTCAATTATATATTGATATTGTGAAATAGCCAATCAGTAGTGTAACTATAGTTCTGAGTCCTCTGCAAAATTTTCCACAAGGCCCACTACAATCTATATCTATTTCTCATAACAAAACGGGGTCCCCATTTCGTGACCTGTCTTCTGGGTATGATTTTTTACGCGCAGATCAGGTTTGGAGTATGCAAATATACATTCGTTATTCAATACAAATGACTCGTTCTTAAAATCCTAAAATGATCAACCGTTTATAACTGTTTAAGATGTTTATGTTTCACAATTTTTTCCATGCCCCTCCCCCCACCTACGTCGCAGGGTTTTGCGGATCTCAATTTTGCCACTGTCCTCGATATTGATATACAATAAAAGTTCATTTAAGCTTCATCATTTACATATATTTTTTGGTTAGCTCCGTGCACTATATCATAAAATTAGCAATTTCCACCGTCGAGTAACACTAAAAAACGTGGAGATTAATTTTACCGTCTGCAAATTTGATGGGTACTACTCGCAAAACATGATGGTTGTAAGATATATCAATACCAGAGATGAAAGGAGAAAAATCCGTTTATAATTTTCGGAGTCAAAATTAACGATTATTTCAAACACTAGGAAAGAAAACTCTTTTTGGTTCAAAGGTTGTTTCACGGCTGGTGGGAGGGGATAGTTAATTGCCAAGGGATCTTTTTTTATCCGAGCTAATTACGCATGCTATTAAAACAGGGGTCGTGGTTTATCTTGAAATAATAATTTAAAAAAAATCCTGAAATGTCTAACTTTAATGCTTAATCCTGAAATTCCTTAAAATGTCTTTCTCCGACTTATTATACAATATGATTAATTTCATTTATGACAAAATTGAATTTGGAACAAATTTCAAGTCAAAGTTATTTTTAATATACTTAATCCAGGAATCTCACTGCTGTGCAAATTAATGTGTATCAATTTACAAAATCTGCTAAAAGACTGCTAAACCCAAAATTTGGATGAACCTGAATCTTACAAGACTCATGTTCCTAAGCAAACTCGCTTAAGTTTACTAAATAAATTCCACTTATTTCGTGAAGCTGATTATTTCGGGTTTTGGTGGGTTCTAGATCAAATATAAAGTGACTGGTAAACGTCCCCTCCTTTCTTAAATAGGCTTAAACAAAAAATTTTGTTTACAATTATCCATTTTCCTTGAAGTTTGGGTATCAATTTATTAGAAAATTAAACGATAGAAATCAAATCAACAATGTTAGGTCAAATATAGATCAAGTGTAAAAGAAACCCTCCCTCTCCAACTAATTTAGCTTTACCTAGATTTTCCTTGTCGCGAATCAATTAGTTTCAAATTTTGGTCTCCTTTTAATAAAAGGATATTTACCCCTTTAACACGTTGAATTCCACGTCAGTCATGGATGACTGACACTGAACTTCCCGTTTAATTAATGATATCCTTTAATAAAATAAAACGAAAATTAAAAAATTCAGCAATTTCTTAAAGCAATATAATATTTAGTTTTATATAATAATTTTACGCTGTCGGCCACGGGCAACTGACGCGGTTAAAACGGAAACTTCAATGTCTGTCACCGGTGAATGACATGCCACTTAACGTGTTAATGCAAGAGTTTATAGGTTAAATATTTGGGGGGGGGGGGTAGAATCCACCACTTTCATTTTGTTTATTTTAAATTGAAATTTCCTTGCTTAAAATTATCTGAATAGCTTCAGATTTTGGGTACATATTTAACAAAAAGATGGATTAATCACACGGATACTTAATTATATCTTTTAACTACCATAATAATTGCAGCAAATTTTAAACTTCCCCCATACTCCCCCTCACTTTAGTCCTGTCAGTGGCTGAGAGCTTCTGATCTCTCAATTGGTAGGATGCAGGTGCTGTGCTCGAACCCAATCGCGGCCGTCGGTCTAATCGTTCAGAGTTTTCGTGGTTTTCTTCGAACCTTTCGTAAATACGGGTTAGGTTCCCTTAGAAATTACCCCCAGGAAGGGCCCCCCCTATCATAACTATCATAATATTTGCAACAAACTTTAAACTTCCCCATACTCTCCCTTCACTTCAAACACTAATAAAATTTGTCCCGATGTTTTATAAAAATAGTGTTGTGAAATTTTCAAAATGCATTTGCTAACCCTGTCAAAATAAATATGTTAAAAATTTTTCAGATTTAAGGTATACTGAGTGACACTGAAATAGTTCAGCAAATCATAACAATAGATTTAAATTGAAAGTGATATTTAACGCTTTAAAATTATTTTTCACGTTTCTTCTCAATTCATTTGGTAATAAATAATTCGGTTAGCTAGTTTACTTTTGGAAATCTTTTTGGAAGCGTATTTCTAGAATTCTTGTTTCTAATATACTAGTTAATGTGTATTTAACATTGTTGAATTATATAACATTAAAATTGCGTTATTTTAAATCAAATCATAGAAATCCTCGGTGTTACTCCATCCCCTATTAAGGTAGTTTCGAGTACTTTTCCAATTCTTTATCCAGCTTTATGTTAATCTGATAAATTTTAATTTTGAAAATTATTTTGGAAGCAAGATTTAGAAAACTCGTTTGCCTGGATTTTAGTTGGGCTTTGGAAGGCTTGCTAATGCGGATCTCCGAGCTCTTGTTTTTCATTATGGTCATAATGCGTATTTTAAGTTTGAGTACATAATATATTCAAATTTAGAAATTAAGTTTGAGAAATCCTCGATGTTACGCCGCCTTTTAACGCGGATTAAGAGCTGTTTTTCTAATGTAGCTTTTATTTAATAAATTTTAATTTTAATATTATTTTTTAAGTCATTTGGATGTCTGTTTACGTAGATAGAATATAATTTGGGGTTTGTCAATTCGCCCTCTCCCTTACAATAAACACCCACGTTAATGCGGATTTCCCCGCTCATTTTAAATATTGTTAATTTAACTACGATAATTTCTTACTTACATATTTTTCTGTTAGATACGATTTCAGTTTTCGGTTGAGTGTAATCCTACAGAATGGAAATTAAAAAATATTAATAAGCTACAATGTTGTTGGTTAGAACTGTATGAACACTTCATATGATTTTGTATGAAGTGTTTGTAACTTTGTTAATGGTCAATAATTAAAAATCTGAGCAACTGGCCAGTGGCCAATGTTAATTTTTATCTATATTTTGCACCAACATACAAATTAAAGATTGCTGTAAATAATTAATCACAGATCTGTATAATAAAGGCATATACACGTAAAGTATTTAAATTATTCAGATTTTTTAAAAAGAAAATAACATTCAAAAAGTATGCTTGACAAATGTTAAGAAATTCAGCATAATAATTGAAATATTGACTTCCTTAAAAACCTGATAAAAATCCAATAATTCTTAATTTATGTAACATTATTTTTCTTAAATTAAGATTGTAAATTGATACTATAAAATTTTGTTTAGTTTTCAATTAATCCTTCATTTAATTTACAGAAAGTTTTTAGCTTATGATAATATGCATAGAATTTTTTATTTTATATAAGTCTGATTATACATGTAAGTCAAATTGCTTAAATACATATTTAAGTGCTAAGTTAAATAACTTTTTTAAATGGAGAATTATACGACTTACGGCAGCTTAATTAAACATGAAATTTGCTTTCATTATTTTTATACACTATATAAAGAATATCATACAAACTTACCTGGTAGTTGTTTAAATTCTAATCCACAAACTGGGCGCTTTTTTTTAACAGTTTATGGGTCAGGTAAATGAAACAGACGTAGTTTCTTTACGTTAGTGAGATTATTTGACCTTCAAAGTTAAAAATTCAAGAGGCAATTTTGGGAAATACGGTAAATTTACGAAACATGGAGGCGCTATTAAATCAACGATGGCTATTTGATCGAAAATTTCTAAGAAAATAATATCAATGCAGAAAATTGCTTACAGTTTCGTTAAAAATCGAATGCCTTATTATGTAGCATTTGAGATTCCTGTATTAAGATTTCAAGTAAAAAAACATTACCGTACATATGAATCACATTTAGGCAAAATAACCTTGCCACAAAATTAGTAATATTTTCTAGCAAGTAAATTAAAATTGTACCTTTTCATCCTCTATAGTCATATGTAGCTTGCAGATACTAAAGAAGGGAGCGAGGAGGGGGGGGGGCAAAATTTAAACATTTGTCTACTGATATGTCTTTAATTTCATGTTATAGACTCAATATTTTGAAAAATAAAATAGTTGGCCAGAACTTCTCCCATTTCCCCTTCAAGCGTTGACTTGGTTTATAATAATTTTTATGCTAGATTTATTGTTTTAGGAAACAGTCGAACCCGCTTAAGACGTGATACCGATTAATACCTGAATTTACTCCAGTTCAAAATTTTCAATTCAATATCAGATAAAATTTTCCTTCCTTGGACAAAAGATCTCGCTTACGACGTGAATACATATACCTGGATATTAGATTTTTGATATGAACATCAAACTATTTCCGAATAGTAATAATCGCTTTATTTAATGACAGAAAGATTACTATTCGGAAATAGTGATAGACATTGTAAAAAAATCTTCTAAACTGGCATGCTGATTAAATAAGGCGAATATTACTAATCGGAAATAGTAGGTATTTGGAGAAAAAGTTGCGGTCTAAGATCGAGAATTTCGTCAAACAATCACTGATAAAATAATTTCGTAAAACGATCATTGGTCGAATTTGGAAAAATAGGTTTCAAAATGCACAATCAGATGGGCATACGCGCTTTCATTCCAACGTTCATTGCTCTAGATCCCATAGTCTTTTTCTTCAACTGAGGCAACAAAATGACCTACACGCAAAAAAGTAGTTTATATGGTTAATAAAGACCAAGAAGAGTCTTCAAAGTCTTAATTGGGAAAAAATATTCGAGAATTACAATTAAATACGTTGTTAAATCTTCGGTAAAAATTAGCGGCTCTAGTTTCTATACTCGATTCATAACTAAGCGAGCAAAGTGGTAAACACACAAAAAGTTAGTATTTACATGTAGAATATAGCTCAGGAGCTGTACAGGGCAGAAATTTGAACAAGAGCTTTGAGATGCACAATTAGAAGGGTATACGCACCTTCGTGTTATTTTTTTATAGCGCAAGATCTCGTAGTGTTTTCACAACTGGGATAATAAAATGACATACACGCAAAATAAGGATTTTTTTGTAATTAATATATTAAACACAAAATAAGGAATATTACACACAAAACATATATAACTTTGCACACATTATCAATAATTTCTATTTTAGAATAAATCCGAAAAGTTACACAAAATCTCAAAAAGTATGCCTACTAAAACTAAGGAATGATACACAGAAAATATTCGGAACGTTTCACAGTTTATCAGTAATTTCTACTTTCTCATTTATTCCGAAAAGTTACACAAGATTGTGGAAGGTATTACACAAGATTTCTCGGTATTCTTGTATGAGAAGAAATAATCCGAGAAAACCCAGGAATGTTACACAGTAAATGTCAAGAACATTGCGCAAATTTTTTACAGTGTTTTTTACAGCTACATGACTCAACATGGAGCAAGAATTCAGGTACTGGCGGTCTTGACACATTTGAACTGGCTGAAAGAGTTCGCCCGATCTGCAAATCCATCCCCATTCTTCAGGAGGGATGTTGTTCCCTAGCCAAGCTTGTAAATGATGATAACATAAGAGAAAATGATACTGTGCAACCTCTTGGATTGGTGGCAGCCCTTGCATGATAAACTGCTTTTCGTGGCAGATTTAGCAAATAATTAAAACCTCGTTCAATTTCTATGTGGTACTTATGCATCCACTGCATAATCCTTATGCATTAGTGCAATAATAAACTTTTCTCCAGCTTTGAGGATTTCCTTACGGGTAGAATCAGGGTTCATCGAACACGCAGGCTATTTCTTCAAGCTGATCATGTTTTTTTCAAAGTGTTTTAAAACTTTGACTTTCCATGCTCAAAAAGAGCGAATGTTGTATCTCATCCGATGATTGTATGGGTGAAAAGTACATTTTTATAATTGTATTTGTATGACATGGTTGAAAACCACTTGGTTTCTATGTTACCTCTTCCTGGCTTTTGGAAAAACAGATTTTTATGCTGATAGCCCAGCTCGTCATGACCTCGAGAAGGTCAATGTATCCTCCGATAATTACGATGCTTTCAAAAGATTTGACTCTTGAAATGGCTGAGGTAACTATTATGACATCAGCTTCTTCCCTTGCCTGGTCAATTTGAAGTTCTGTTATAAGCAATGAAATGAAGCGGCTCTTGTTTCTGTCATTGACTTAGTCAACGGATGTTGCAGGTCGAAACCTTCTTTTTTCTCCATTTGTTTCAGATTTATATATTTTTACGCGATAAAAACTATGATGTTTTGCATCTGAAATTCAAAAAAAGTCAGGTTTGTGCTAAATATGTTCAATTACTTTCTAAGACCATTCATCGCCATGTTTTTCTGCAGCTTTCAAAAATATAATTTTCGCTTCTAACGTTATTACTTTGTGAATCAAATTTCTCTTTGCATAGGGATTTTTTTAATTGTTTTTTGTTTAAGTCATGGGGATTAAGTTGTAAGAAGCAATTGTCTTGAAACTTGAAAGAAGTTCTCTGTCGGAGGGACAAACTAGTCTGTATATAATCTTTACCCCGGCGAACATCTGATGCTATCATTCTCTCATTTGCATATAGTTTTCGACAATCATCATCCACTCTAACTTCCTTGGCTACTTTTCAAAAAACGTTGATTAATAATATTTTGATGTTGAACTCTACATTCAAACAGCTCGGTAAGTCTTTTCTGTTTCACAACGCCAGTATGCCTATTTGAAATCGTTTGCCTAGTGAAACAGAATTTTGGGTCGAGCTCACTCATTTTTCATTACTGAACGAGAAGAAAACCCGCAATAAACTGAATATAAACATATTGGAAGAGTGTGTCTTTAAAAAAGAACACTTGCGTCTAAATGAATGAGGAACGGTCACGTGGCCACTATCTTATATCTGTATTCCTTTTTTTGCCCCGGATCTCTTATTATCTCCCTTCATAATTGTTTTTCTAATACGGTTTCAAGAATTTGTGCTTCTTCTGCCATCCTTTCTTAAAACTTTGACTTCTCATCCATCAATAGATGTATTTAATTTTCATTGTTAGTCATGAAAGAAAGTTATTTGGAATGCGATGTGAAAAATAGGTCACTTTCTGTAAAGTTAAAAAAAAGGCTACATTTTGAAAAAGCCATAGCGCACTTATTATTGGGTTTAGAAAAACGTTTTTATTATAAATTTTGTAGAGGATTTAGTGTTCTTTTTTTTTGTAACTGAGTATGGTACACAAAAATTTATAATTTTTGAGTTACAGGCAAAAAAACTGAAAAAAGTCCAAACATTTCGTGGTTTTTTGGCTTCACAAAGTTTAGCCTCGAGATATTTTGTTAGAAAACCATTAATTCTTGTTACTAGTATCCCCCTAAGCACTTTAAAAACACAAAATCTTCTAGCAGAATTTTTGCATCTATCGGCTCTTTTTTTTGACAATTTGACTGGCCTAAATGTGTTTCATTAAAAGTGCCAGATAAATTAAAAAGGTTGATGTAATAATTGGTATAAAATTTTATTGACGAAATAACCACACTAACAAATACATAAAACCAAATTAGACTAATTAACAAATGTTTAAGGATTCGTGCATTACAAAGACTTTTAGAATTTTCGTGAATAAATATTTGTTTTTTTAATGAATAAAAAATTCTTTCAATAGATATAGCAACTTGTTTTTCATAAAATTTCTTGTGCTAAAACACCAAAAAACCCCGAATTTCCCGACGCATACGAACCTTGTAAAATAGAAAGTATTTAAGTTAAAATTACAGTCAAAATAAGTTTTGCAATAGCTCATTTTAGATTTTTTTTAATTATCATTATTCCGTGTGATGGAAAATAATAAGTTACTTAACTTTCTTTAGACCCATAAAAGTAATTAGAAATTCTTGTTAAAGTTTTTTTTTTCAAAAATTTTCAGCTCGCCTTTCAAAAATCTTTTCAATGTTCAAGCTTTTATTTTATTTATGTAAATTGGACTGACTAAGAAGTTTCAGAATGTTTGGATAAAAATGCATTATTTGTTTTAAGAATTTTTTTTTTTATTTTTTTTATCAAAAGACTTTCAAAATTATCTTTTTAAACTTTTCTTTAATTTTTTTTTCGTTTTATTAATCCTTTCAGTTCTTTCAAATCTTTTAATACGAACAGAAGGATTTCTGTTCGCGAAATGTTATTTTTAATCCAGTACTTTTTTCTTTGTAGACAATGCATTTCTTTAAAATTGTCAAATAAATTTAAAAGTTGTTTTAATAATTTGTACAAAATTTTATTGACAAAATAACCACACTAACAAATTTATAAAACCACATTTGGGGCCATCGATAAATGATGTCACGCTTGGTCGGAAGGGAGGGGCTTCATCATATTGTGACATTTTGTGACAAGGTGGTGGGAGGGAGTAAGAAGAAGTGTGGCATTACACATTTTGATTAAAATAAAAAACATTAAATGTCAGCAGATTAAATTATGAAACTGTATTCGTAAAGTAAAGATAAGCTTTTAAAAAATATACATTAAATTCCTTTTTAATTTTCAAAGTATCACTGTTTTCAATTTTTTTCACATGTATATTTTATTATTATTGTATGTTAACTAAGTATTCTGCTATAAAACTTAATCTTATATCACACAAAATAAGTACACGAATCATATTTATTGTTATTCTCACAAATGTCGTTAAAACAGATAATTAAAGTTTAAAAATAAAATTTGAAATATGATCTATAACATAGTGTTTGTCACTGAACTGTATTAATATATTTACATAATATAGCATGGAATGTGACAAGAGGGGAGGGGGGTATGATGAAGTGTGACACTTTGTGGCAAAGCGGGGAGGAGGGTCAAAAATACTGGGAAAATGTATGACATCATTTATAGTTTCCTCCTTCGACTAATTAGCATGTAATAAGGATTCTTACGTTACAAAGATTTTGAGAATTTCGCGAAGAAATAAGATACTTGTGCCTAATATGGACATCTTAAGGAAAATTTATTTTTTTCCCCAATGTACACGTGATAAGACTGCAAAAATATATGACCATAATCCCTGGACTGTTGACTATCATTATTAAAATTAGCGACCTTATATCTATTCAGGTTTATTTAAATGATAAAAACACAAAATGTTTACGAATGTCCGTATAAGGAACCACCAGCCCTTATTATGAACAGGTGCCTCCTTATTGATCTATATCACAGGGTGTGTGGAAGAACCACGTTTCTCTGGAATTATAGAGGAGAGGGGATAAAAAAAAATATATCTTGAAGTATTGCAGGGGAGGTAGGGCACAGTAAATATCTTCATAACATGCACTTTAGAATGGGGGGGTCATTTTCGGTTGTGGCTCTTCGAAGTCCGCTGCAAAGCACCTCAATTACTACAAAATAATTTAAAACAATATATAGTTGGTTTTGCTTAGCTTTTTTTATGAATCTCAAGATTCACCTGTTGTACTTCCAATGTGGACATAAGGTGCTCATATTGGGAATCGGTAGTAGTTTTACTAAACCTTGTAATAAATAAATAAGGAAATTTTTAAAGCAATATATGCAATAGCAATCGACAATATGTTTTAAAAGCTTATTAAAATACACCATTTTTCAATATTTAAAGTAATTTTACAATGTCTAATAAGAATTTAAATTTACCTGTATTTACGATCAGCACACCACCAAACAACAAGTTTCCTTCTAAATGGCGAATAGTGCGGTTTTTTTTTACTTTCCTGGCTTAATTATCTGTCCAATTGTTTTTCTTCACGGACGTGAAGCGCGATTTCTGTATCAAAATTGTTACTTTCAAAAATATTGGGGGTGTCCATATTGAGAGCACTGTCCATATTGCGTACAAATACCTTATTTGATTTTTTTAATGAAAAAAAAATCTATCGATAGCTATAACCACCATTTTATAAAATTTCTGATACTAAAACACACACACACACATACACACACAAAAAAAAAAAAAAAAAAAAAAAAAAAAAAAAAAACGAATTCTCTGATGCACACGAATTTTCTAAGATAGAAAGCATTTAAATTAAAATTGCTGTCAAAATAAGTTTTGCAATAGCTCATTATAGATTTTTATTATTATTATTATTCCGGGTGTTGGAAAATAATAAGTTACTTAACTTTCTTTAGACTCATAAAAGTAATTAGGAATTCTTGTTCGAGTTTTTTTTTTTTCCTTTTCAGAAGTCTCCAGCTTGCCTTTCAAAATCTTTTCAATATCTATGCTTTTATTTTACCTATGTAAATGGGACTGAATAAGAAGTTTGAAAATGCTTGGATAAAAATGTATTATTTGTTTTGAGCGAAAAAAAAATTGTTTTTTAATCAAAAGACTTCCAAAAATATCTTTTTTAAAATTATCATTTTTTTCTTTTTCTTTCTTTCTTTTTTTTTTTTTTGTTTCACTAATCCTTTCAGTTATTTTAAAGCTTTTAATACAAACAGTTTCACAATTTGTTTTCACGAAATGCTATTTTTAAACCAGTCTTTTTTCTCTTTGTAGTCAATGTTTTTCATTAAAAGTGTCAGATAAATTTAAAAGTTGTTTTAATAATTGATATAAAATTTTATTGACAAAATTAGTTTTTAACAATATGTTTCCTTTTTTATAGAATATATAAAAGATATGGAAGTCCATATATGTATTTAAAAGATTCGGGAGACATTTTAAAAAATATTTATTGAGTTAAAATATTAAAATTTTACCATGTCTTTTATAAACAAAATCATATAATAAAACTTATTAATATCTTTTTAATAATAATAATGAAAGAAAAATAGTGGTGTTCCCTAAAAATTGTTATAAGTCGATCTATTATTTGTAGAATATCAATTTCTTTTCATTTAAATAAAAATAAATATATAAGCTTTAATTTTAATTCAGCAATTAAAGTAACATTAAATTAAACAAAAAGTAAAAACACTTAAAGTAAAAATTTGAAAAATAAGTGCATCGATGTTTAAAAAAAAATGATATTTTTAAAAGTAATTAGGGGGAACTGGGGCACATTGATACTTGGGGCATATTGATACACCCCCTGTACAGCACACCGGGTCATTACAGGAAGTTTCACAACAGCTCCAAAAGGTGATACTAGTAAAATTAACTACATACAGAAAGTTTTGGAATGATTCAATAGTTTGATGAAATGGGACGGGTGATTAATTGTTTTTGTAGGTCAAAAGTAAATTTGAGTTGCATAACTGAAATGGTATTATACAACTGTTCCAGTATTTTCAACCGAAGAGAATACCCTCCCTGGCAAGTAAAGCTACTCTTTATCAGTTCCTCATTCTTTATTGTTAGATAAATTATGAAGTGCTGGATTTGCGACTCATTTTTTTCAAAATGGCTGTATGGGGCACATTGATACAACTTAAATCCTTTTCTAGTTCATTTTTTCATTACCTTTTATTTTTTTTACCATACACTCCTTAATTCAACCCTTTTTCTTCAAAAATTTCTACTATTAGTTTTTATTGAAGTGAAATAGCTCTAATTTCTTTATATTAGAACATTTATAGTATTTTTGCAAACAGAAGACGTACAAACTTACTCAATATCTAGTGCTAGTAGAATTAGCAAAAGAAATGGACGGCAGCCTGGCAAATCTCAAATTTATATCGATTCTCCAGAGAAAAAAGTATTATCGACATGAGAAATGTTGAGTAAGAGAAACAAGCTGCAGAACAGTACAGGATAAGTATATTATAAACATAATTTTTAATATAATTATCCTTTATTTTCTGTTTGTAAACCGATTTATAAACAGAAAACTTGGTAATTCTTTCACCTTTCCTAAGAAAGAAGATAATTCTGGGGTTAAACTGCCAAATATGACAAAGTTACCACAGCCAACAAACAGACAAGGAACATCAAGAACATCAGGTCATTATACATTTCCTTTTGATTGCTTTAATATCGCTTACAAATAAATTGTGTGTGATTTTAATGTCTATAAATATATGTAAAATGGTTTGCTAACTATTTTTCTATGAAAAACATGCATTGGTGTTTTTTTTTCTTTATTTTCCCAGACGTGTCAAAGTGTATCAATCTGCCCCGGGGATGGGGCACATTGATACAAATTACTTTTTTTTATTTTTTTAAAATTACATGCAAATATAATATATAAAACAACGATTGTACATTTTTATAACACACTACACAGGTTTTGCTGACATCACATAGAAAAATAACTTGAATTTTCTGCTTTCTAGACACCAAAAATTTTTTTTTGAAAAAAGCTGTATCAATGTTTCCCAGTTCCCCCTACTTTTAAATTACTGAATCAAAATTAAATTAAAATATTTGAAAAATAGATGGTCCAAGTTTAAATCATTTAACTTTAATGATTTCTTTACTTATAACAATATAAATTAAAGAAATGGTTGAAAACCCCATCATGAAGAAAAACGCTTTTTCACAAGAAGTCGTTTTTATAATATCCGTTGGTAGAATTCTGAATTTTGAAAACAAACCAAAACATAAAAATAATAAAAAATTCCTATTCTAATTAAGATAGAAACATGGTGCGAACTACATTTAAAGGAGAAAATTAAATGAATGATAAAATGAAATGGTTTTAGAAAATTTAACCTTTTTGTGTCCAGGATGCCCTTAAGGCACAACACTAGGCACAGGAAAAGACCCGGATGATAATGTAAAGTTTATTGGGGCGTTAAATATCTTACTCAAATTTTAATATTTTTACATGATTTTTTTTTGCATAGGATAGCTGAGGACGATCTATAACCGGCCTAGTTTTTACTTTTTCGATTTTGCTTATATATTTTCTAGATTATGATAGTTTAAGTTTCAGAACCGGTTTAAACCGGTTTTGAAAATTAAAGTATTAAAAAAAATCTGAAACCAAAACTTAAAAAGTAAAAACTAGGCCGGTTTTGGATCGTCCTCAGCTATCTTATGCAAAAAAAATCATGTAAAAATAATAAAGTTTGAGCGAGATATTTGAAAAGATCGCTTCCATAGACTTAGCATTATCATCCGGGTCTTTTTCTGTGTCTAGTGTGGGGCCTTAAGCCGTTATGAGGTTACAATTAGTATATTATGTTTTTTGAGATTGTAGTATTATTAATTATAATTTTCTGGACTAATTTTCAAGCTGGTAAAGAAATACACCAGAATAATTCTATTCTTGTTTAGAATTCCAAAAAAAGTATTGCCATACATGATTAGACTATTATTTAAAAAATTACCTAAAAATTATTTTACAAAAACCATTAAAAATGAGAAAATTATTATTTGGAATGAGTTAAGACATTAAACCAACGCAATTATGTTGTTTCCTTGGATTACACATAGATGCCAAAATATCTCAATTATTCCGGATTCTGATCTAAAATTTGCATCTCAAACCAGAAAAAAATATGTAAGAAAAAAAGTCTTTTGATTAAGAGGTAATTTATCAATTCCATTTCGAAATGTTTGGTTAAATAAAATTTCCGGTCGAAAACATGTTCGTCTTAAATCATACTCCGTAATAATTGAGAGACGTTGGCATGTATGGATTACATATTAAACATCAACATAGCATAAGTGGTACAGTTGGTTCTCGTTAATTCGAACTCGTCGGACCACAAGAAATGTTCGAATTATCCGAAGTTCGAAGTATGGGAAGTATGAAATGCGAACATGCTTAATATAGTACTATTGCAAATGAATTAATGTTATAGTGTTTTTAAAAATTTATTATGCCTGTTATCATCAGAATTTGATTTAATATTAAATTAGAATGTATAAATTAATAAACTAATTAGAAACGATTAGAAACAAACACAATGGAAGAAAAATTTGAAGCGTCACTGATTGACAGACGGGGCACTTAGAAAGAGGATATCAAATGCATGGGATTATATGTATACTTGTTTGGAACACTTTTCACAAATATCAAAGAAAGAAAATTATTCAAATGATCTAAAATCCGTGAGAAAGAAAAATAGAATGAAAAATCGGAATTCTCGTTAGTTCGAATTAAACGATGCCAAGAGAAAATGAGTTCGAATTAATGAAAAAGTTTAACGTTATTCTGCCGTTAAAAAATTTCGGAACTTCATGTATAGTTCGAATTAAGCGGAGATTCGAATTATCCGATTTCGAATTAACAAGAGTCGATTGTATTTCCTTTAGAGACTTGCAAAATATGATTGTGAGAAAAAAATATTAAGATGAATATGTATGGTTTGCTTTTGAAAAAAATTCTCTTCAACATTATTATTTGTTCCATTTTTATTAAAAAAATGATTCAAAAAGATCTGTTTATTCAAAAATTGAAATTCATTTGGAAAAGATTTTTTTTTATGCAAAAACATCCGAAAGTGTCCTTAAAAGCTGATGTTTGCTTTTTGTTGGAACAATGGATTTAGTGCTTATTCTATGAATGATTACTTTCAGAATTTTCACGCTATGTTTTTGAGACTTTCACAAAAGTTACTGTAAATATTTAGCTAACACAATATGTAAATTCAATTTTGATAGGGTTGACGCATGCTCAATGAAAAAATATTTAGTTAACCTGCTTATTTTTGCTAGAAGTTTCGTTATTTTTTAATTTTGATTACAGGCTACTTCGTACAATGTTGTTTGTCATATTTTCGAAAAAAAAAAAAAAAAAAAAAAAAAAAAAAACCATTATTTTATTTTGAGAACTCTGCAAAATATAAGTAATAAACATGGAAAAATTTAAGAGTGTTTTTATAAAGTCTTACGTTGTATAGGAGTATACGTGCTATCCGCATAAAAATGAACACAATTTATTACAAGAAGCCACTTAATCATAACCTACAATTTGTAAGCTTTTGCTACATTACTTTTGACAGGGTTACCCAGAAGATATACGCTCTTTTTCAATTTCTGGACAATTCAATATGGAGTTTCGGGAAAAAATCTTCACAGAAATGTATGACATGTACTATTATGTTTATACAGAGTTTTAGGCTGTCTTCATGTATTTTTCTAGATATTTAACAAAATGTTTAAAATCTCAAGACGCTGTTTACCTTTAACCATATAGTGCATATGTATAATATAAATTAATAATAACAAATAATTTATAAGGCAAATTTCTCTAAATTAGATTTTTGAATATATAATACATTTTATAAATCAGCTATCAATACTAAAATGATTTTCTAGTATTATTTTCGAAATTAATTAAAGAACTTAACAATTAAGTAGAATAACTCATTTTTTCATCAGCAGTTGAAGCTTTTGGGCAATACATGTGATACGTACATATTTTCATTTAACGAAGACTTATTCATCTTAACTATACATTTGAAAACAAGTTCATGCTGAATGAAGAAATAATTTAAAATAAAAATCTTGCAAAAAGAAATAGTCACCATTTCATTCTATATTTTTAATATGTGTAGTAGAGATTAAAGATATATGTGGGTTTTATAGATTTCATGAATGTGCGCATAAAAGCAATTAGGTATGAGTCATAAAAGATTTTTCTAGGAAACTCTATCTCATCTTTTAAAACTCTTTTCACTTTCAGATTTTGTTTTATTCATGTAAATAGAATAGACAAAATTCAAAATGCTTAGATAAAGATAGATTTTGCTATACATATATTTTTTATAATAAATGCTTCCAAGAAAATCTTTTAAATATAGTATTTTTTTATTTATTTATTTATTTATTTTTTAGTGTATTAATAATTTTGATTTTTTGAAAGCATATGTCACGAATAGAAATGTTTGTTCTATTGAAAGTATTTTTTAAATCAATATTCTTTTGCGTAGACTATACATTCTTTTATATGTGTTTTATTATTATTAATATTATTATTATTATTATCACCATCATTATTATAATTAATATTAGCTGTTTCCAAGATTATATTTTAAATACAGTAGAAATCCTATATACCGTGGTTGTTGTGAGACGTGTTTCATACCCGCGTTATAACCTAACCGCGATATATCGGTATGCTGTCAAAGAAATCTATATCATTCACTGAACACAGACCTAATCTTACGCTATCTTAAAAATGTCAAAAGCTGTTATTTGACGAATTGAGGCGTTTCGTTTCTTTTAGGTATATTTTTTTACACGAGCAAGATGGAGTAGATAAACACAATCTGAAACGTCTTGCCTCTCCGTGCACGAAATTACCTTCGTTAAATAAGAAATAATTTAACTAACATGTGGAACATCGTCTCTCATTATCACATCATTTACAATTACAACATCATCAACTTGCTCACTGCAGTTTTCATGCGTTACTGCATCAATGGTATCCTGATCAGTTATGACATCTGAAATTGGTTCACCGTGTTCGATTTCTATACAGTCACTTAATTCGTCAACACTCAACAGATATATCGAAATGTATTGCACTGACAGCAGACTTCAAGTCCTTCATTGTATTTCTCTGAAATTTTACACACAAAATTTATTCTAAAATTGATCATTTTTTTTTCGGGGTACATACTTTTCCCCGCGTTAAATCCGAATTCGCGGCATGTCGGTCCGACTTATTTCAGGCTTTATTTTTTATTGTATTAATCCTTTTTTTAAATCATATGTTATGAATAAAGGGATTTTTTTTTAGAAATTAAATGTTTTAGTATCTTGAAACTATTTTATAAATCATTCTTATTTTCTGTAGACTATATATTTTATTTTTAATATAATTTTTAATCAAGTGCTTTTTAGAATACTTTTTATATATGAACTATACTTTTTGTTACTTTGAACCATTCGACTTTCTTTAAAGTATTTAATATGAATAGAAAGATTGTTTTTCATGAAATATTTTTTTTACACACTCTTCTTTACTGTAGATTATAAATTTAGTTACATTTTTTTAATGACTTTATTCTAATAATATATTTTAAATTTGTTTTACTTTTCAGTTAGAGTAAACATTTCATTTCTTTTAAAATATTTAATAGAGATATAAGAATATGTTTTCTTGAAAGTATTTTTATATATTCTTCTTCGTAGCCTAAACATTTATATAAAATGCATTGTGTCAAGGAAAACCACTAATAATTGCCTAGTTTGTGTGATTTTATACCTTTAAATTTATCTTGTCCGAATTTACATTTTTAAATAAAAACATAAACCGCTCGTACAAGTATTCTTTTAATGTCTTTTCAGCATAAATTCCAAAAAAAAAAAAACAAAACAAAAAAAAAAAAATTCTTTTCACAAACATACGCTAAATGTCCCAAAAATATATTAAAGTTCACGATCTTTAATCTCTCAAATGCTTAAATATTTATAAGTTATGTAAAGTACGCGTCCGCTAAATCTGTAAGAAAAAAACCCCGTGAAACATAGGCTCCAATTGATTACAAAAGCAATGTGTGAAAGAGGGGGGGGGGGGTAAACATAAAAAAACCCTCGTCATTCAAAGCCTGTTATAATTTTCTTTGTAAGATATTAAGTTTTAGTTTCAAAGAGCAATGTTTTTCTCCTATTATTTTTCTGTTACTTTCTTTCCTTTTTCTGGTTTTATTGATGTTTAGAATGAATGCAAAACTTTTTGATTGAGTCCATTGAAATTTGAACTCATTATTTCCCTACAGGTTATATAATATCTGAATGAAATTTATAGACTATAAATTTCTGCTCTACGACTGTGTTCAAGTCATAAAATTTGGGGTTTTATGCATTAAGTATTGATTTATTGATTTATTTCGCATTGAATGGTGATGAAAATGAAATGAATGATGGTGTAAAAATGATTATACACAAGTAATTTTTTTAAACCAATTAGTTAACTTCTAAATTTAACTACATCTGAACCATATCGATACTCGACTATTAGCTAAGAGGTTCTTAGTGCTTAGTAGGAAAATTTCAGATCCATTGTATAAAATTAAATGCATTATTCTTTAAACCAAATTGCGCGCAATGTTTAATCATTGGAAAAAAATGCGCAGGAAAATTAAAAATGACTTCGGGGTATTGTAATCCTTCAAACATTAATGTTCCATTTCTTTAAAGGCTTGCAGTGTTAGACAGATAAATAAAAAAACATGCTTTTTTGGGGGGTCGGTATGTAATTTTGAAATATACCTAGAAAATAGAGGAATGCAAATAGGGATTGTCCAATATATTTTTTAAAAAGGTCATTATCGCCCAAAATCTAAATTTTTAGAAATTAAACACATAGTGCTTTCACAGGTAGTGTTAAACAATTAGGGAAAAAATTATATTTAAAAGTAAAATGCCTTTTTTGTTTTTCCAATTGGTCCATTTTAGTAGTTGATGATGGTTATACACCTCGTGACAAAAAATAATGAAACATATTGATATTTAGTCGAAAAGAAGAAATATGTTCCGGCTGTTTTAGGTTTCGAATTGATACAGTTAACTTAACAACAGATAAAAATAGTTCTTATCATCCGAATTCTTTTAAAATTTAAAGTATTGTAAATATAACTGTATGCGAGCCTTCTTAAAAATTTCTGAAAAAAAAGTCTTTGATATTGAAAACTTTATTGGAAGACAGCGAAACCGCCCCAAAGCATCCCATTTTTTTATGTTTTAGTAAAACTTTTCACGCAATTTATTTTATATAAAACACTTCATCTCCTCCGAAACTTTACGTGCGTGATGCACATTTGGTCTATATAAATGTTCTGAAAAGATTATTTTAAAATATGAACGTTTAGCCACATTTACCATAGAAAAAATTCGTCGCCGAAAGGCGCAATGTGAAATGATGTCACTAATTTATACAAATGGTTAAAATCCGCTTTTTTGAAAATCAGTCGCACAGTAGAAGATAAGAAGTTCTATGTTTTACATATGTGTTTTCTGTTAATGGGTTCCTCCAAAATTGCGGCTTAGTGAAACGGTGCCGTATAGGAGAAAAAGGGAAATACAAAAACGAATTTTTCTCAAAAGGTTAACAACGGAGTTTCTCTCAAGCTCATTATGGCATTCAAAACGTAAAAATACGATCTTTCAGAATATGGTTTTTATTTTTAACTATACTAAAGGGTTTAGCCGATTTATGTTTTAAAAGACCGGCGAGAAAACAACCCCAAAATCTCTGTATTTGATTCTCCATTTCGTTCTGTTGTGCAAATAAGATTCTGGTCATGCACGAACGCTTCTTCCAGCTCATAATCAAAGAGATGAATTCTGATGGGAATTTTTTCTTATAATTTTCAATAATTAATTCAGCTTATTATCAAACTTTCTATATCAAATCAATAAACTGAACTCCTAGATGCGTCAGAACTTGCCTTAGACTGTCCTCACCTAGGGATACTAGAATTACGAGCTGAAGAGTCCGGCATTGATGTGCCTTTGGGTTTGCCGTACGTACCCAGCGCCCATTAGCTTCTATATAAACAGAGAGGAAAGGTGTTGCATTTTGACAGTTGTTTTCTTTTAAATACACGTTATAATTAGTTGTTAAATTTATGATGGGACATGAATCGACGACGAATTGTTCAAAATATTCTAGAAAAGGACACAGGGCGTTCTTATTTCTTGAAGAAAACACAAGACAAACTAAGTGAATAATCAACTGTCGTCGAGATACATGGCGCGATTTAAGAAAGCGCCAAATTTGAATGTCAGTCAAAATGTGTAAAAAGAAGCGATGATTACGATTCTTTGAAATTTAATTTTTTATTTCTATTTATAATACTTACATATGTGTACAAATATATATAAGAAACAATAATAATTAATACTCTTTTAATTTCTTCTAAACATTTAGGAGTTTTTTAATTAATTTTTATGAGATATTGAATTATTTCCTTATTAATCACATTATTTATATTTTCTCCCTTAAAAGTAAAAAAAAAAGTTTGGGGCGAGGGAGGAATTTTTCTTATTTTTGTTTGTTGAACAGAGGGGGGGGGGGGGGACGGGGATTTAAATTACTTGATTTATTGTTACCAGTGGTGCAGCCAAAATTCGGTTCTAGGGGGGGGGGGGGGTTGAGTTTCTGATAAAAATGATTGCCGGTTACTTGAATCGCCGGTTAATAAAATCAGCACTAATTAGAATATTCACTGTATAATACTTAACTCAAAGAGCATCTGTGTGGCAGGGAAATATAATTTTTTAGCATAATGTGTCTCAGAAAAGTGATTTAGTTCAAATAACCAGATTTATATCAAATAATAATTACTTAACTAATCCATGCAATATGCGCTTTCACAATTTTAAGTAGAATTTTCACCATTTTATTGAATTACTTTATTAAATGCAATCCGATTGAAAAAAGCGGGGGATTCTGAAATGTCCCAAAACGTTTAAATATTAAGTTTGGTTTTGATTCATGTAAGCGGCAATAGAACTTTGATTCATATAGCGATATTTCTTAGCTCTGGGAGGGGTTTTAACCCCAAAACCACCCCCTTGGCTGCGCCACTGATTGTTACTATAGAAAAAAAAAAAAAAAAAAAAAGACGATTTTCTTTTATTATTGTTACAGTTTTAAATATCAAGCTGTATAGAAAAATAAATAGCGGGAAAAATAGGAATCCAAAATTTATGACAATTATTTTTATTTAAATGATATTGATATAATATTTTATGTAATATTAACTCTTTTTGAAGCTTCTTAATTCTCTAAAAAATATTATAAATAGGTTAAAAAGACATCTTTTTTTTACCTATTTAGAAATTTATAAAAAAGATCTTTTTTTTGGCATTTTTAAAAATATTTAAAACAGTTAAAGAGGACTTCAAAAAATAAATTAATTATTACTATAATCAGTGAATTAATATAAAATATAAATATATAAATGGCAAATTTCGTGAAATATTCTGCAATCTTGTTGATGTTCAATAATTTTTTTATAGGTCATTAAAGTTTAAAAGCACTATCAATTACTCCAAATAACTTTGACATATTTTCTAAATTATTTTTAAGTAAGGTACCCTGGGGTAATAACGCCAGGTGGGGTAATAACGCCAAGTGCTTATATTTTGCATAATTATGAAATAATCAGGTAATTGACACCCATGTGCTCTGCGCAGAAGGGTTTTGAGTTATATAAATCGCAAAAAACAGCTTCAAGTTAATTTGTTTCATTTTTAGGTCTTATTGTTTTTACAAGCAACTAAAATTAACGCTTGATCTAAAATTTGCGAGATAAGGTTTTTGATCTGAAGACTATATTTTTTATCCAGAAATACTTTGTTTATTACATAAATTTGTAGTGTGTTTCATGTACTTTCAAATTGTTGTAGAAGATTTTGGATATCTTCTCGAGATAATTTGTAGTTTAGGATTTACTGCGCAATAAGTATCCCGGGGTAATAACGCCAGGGATTGGCGTTATTACCCCGGTTGATTCTCAACAGTGGCCTAAGGGGGTTTATATATTAATATGGGACAGCATTATCATCATTGTTGAAATGGTAAGATTAAGGGGGGGGGGGCTGCCCAATACTTAAAAATAATCTTTCTATTTTATTTTTTATTATATTATTATTATTTTTTTTTTTTTTTACTAATGTAAAAAATAATTTTTAACTCTTGTAAATAAAACTATATCAAAATGTTTTCGAGATTCAAATTCGAACATCTTGAAAATCAGGTTTCTATTAAATTTCCACTGGATTGTTCAATTGAGTTCGAAATTTTAACTGTCCGCTTTCTCAGCGTTCGGTTTTTCAAAACTTTATAAATTTAACCTTTAACTGATGTGACAGAAATTCTAACGTATGAATGTGATGCGGTTTATGAGACCACAAAATTGAAAGATGAATAAGCGGCGGGAATAACTCATAGGATTGTGTTTTTGTACTAAACTTTTTTATACAAGAGTATTATACTTAATATTCACCTATTTAGTCTCTGGTGATAGTACTAAAATTCCAAATGAAAGAAAATTTCGGTAGTGTTTGCAGTTAAACTGAAAATTACAAGTTAAACTAAAAAATTAAAAGAAAAATAATGGTCTATGAGACCGGTAATATTAGTTAAAGGTTAAAATGCGATCCATGATTAAAAATCATAGAATACTGTTCCTGCGCTAAACTTTTTGTACAGAATTTATTCTAATTAAATTTAATCTATTCAAATATTTCTAACAATATTACGAGAACACCAAACGAAAGAGAATTTCAGTTGTAACTATAATTAAACTGGAAAATACAAGTTAAACGCTATTTTTTTTTTGGGGGGGGGGGGTACAGTGTTCAGTCAGATTGCTAACAGCGGTTAAAGGTTAATTTTGTTGCTAATATAGAGATAATGATATATAACCGTATGAATTATGTATAAAATTGAATAAGAGATCTCTTTGGGATAATATTTTTTAATCAAAAATTTTATTCAATGTATTAAAAATTTATTAATGCATGCTCTTTAAAACGTTGTTTTTTGGAGAATCCGCATTAGTGTGGTGTTATGGGTTAGAAACTATTTACTAGATTACTATAATAGCATTAACCCTTAACTGCTGGGACAAAAATTGCCGCATAACTTACTGTGAGCGGCCTGTCAGATCGCTTAATCTAACGATGAATAAAATGTTAAATTAACTTTTAGAATATTATTTTTGTATTGAACCTTATATGGGTGATTCTACGATAAGAGGTAATTTGTACGGCAATCCATTTAAAACAGATTTTTTATTCTATATGTTGCAATTTTTTGCAATGAATCGCATCATGTTAATATACTTTATTAAGTAACATCACGATTGAATGCCTAATTAAAAGACATTTTTCTGAAATTTATTACAAAGTCTAAAAAAGTCCCCTCCCCTGGCATGTCCCCTTGCCGGTTTCAATTTAACTTTCAAACAATACATATATTTTTTCCGCCAGATGCTTAACTAAAGTATGTTTAATTGGAACTTAAGTAATTATACTTACGTATTATAAAATAAAAGATAAAATAATTTTGTAAATTTTAAATAATTTTTAAAATTAACTTTTGTCCCGCTTTTTTTGTGTCTCTCCCCTGTCAAATTTCGTTCCGCTGAAACAAATATAAATTCAATTATGGCTATATTGGAAGTAGTGCTTAAGGACATCTATCGGCTTGAAGTTAGCAATACTAAACGCGCAACCCATTTAAGCGTCGCCGTTTTTAGTTATTGCGACGCAACCGTGCTGCGTAGTGGTTTCGCACAGTGATCATGTATCTCCCCTGGTAAGTCATAAAACTTATAATATTCATTCAATTCAATTGAATTTACTGCCCTAATTAAACAATAAGGTAATAATTAAAGTGAAATACACAATTAACCCAAAAACTAATTCAGTCAGTTAAAAAATTTGAATTTACATGAAAATGTCTCTCCCCTGCCGTATTTCCCCTGGCAAGATAACTGCCAGGGGAGCGAGTCACTGACCAGAAAAAGTTATAAAATATGTATAAAGTGACTTGCCCTTATATGAAAAGGTAAATAAACGGGACAAAAATCATAATTTAAAGGTTTTTGATCAAACTCAAACTTTTCTTTTTGGCCGAATTCTCTATGTTTTTGAACCTCTTATCGTAGAATCACCCATATACAGGACTATTATAAATAAAATTTAGCTATTCAAAAGTTTCTAGCGATAGTAATAGGACTCCAAATGAAACAAAAATTTCCCGGTATCTATAGTTAAACTAAAAATTGCAAATTAAACTCTGAAACTTGAAAAACTCAGCGGTATGTGAGACGCTAACAGCAGTTAAGGTTTAACAAAAATATTTATTACATATAACTCTAATTATTATAAAACTTCACATGATTAAAATATTACATTATGAATGGTTAAAACCATGCAATGTTTCTTATAATCATATTTAAGCGGGACTTTTTAAGCAAAGAGAGACACAGGGTGTTATATTCTGTTGAAGCTCCCCCCCCCCTCGCTCCTTTTTCTTTCACTTTCACAAAAAAAAAAATCAATATTTTCTATCGCATAGAATGCATACATGGGAATATAAATGCTGATTCAAATAATCCGTGCAATGTTTCTAATAATTCTATTTAAATGGTCATTTTTAAGCAAAAAGTAGCTTAGAATCTGATATTCTTTTGCCTCCTCCCCCCGCCACCACCACAGCTTTCTTTTTCAGAGTCACAAAAAAATTGTACATTTTCAATAGCTTAGATTGCAATTTGTCAATTTCTAGAGCTGTAGAGTTAGTATTTTTAAAATTGGACAATCTACATGCCATTATTCCATCTTATTTTATAGTTTTGTTTGCATGGCCTTATTACCCATATAGGTGGGTATTAACGCCAAATAGCATTGGTCAAGAAAAAACGCCATTACATTTTATGAATACATATCTGTTAAATTATTTTATTTTATATAGATAGTCAATGAGTTGCTGTATCAGATCCTATATTTGTTTGAAAAATACAATCTAAAACTAAGCCGTGAAAATTGGTAGAACCTTAACGTGGCGTTATTACCCCAGGGTACCTTATAAAGGCTTCAAATTAGCAGGCCTTACTATTTAAGCGATTTGGGATCAAAATGAATTTTCTATTTTTTGATAAATACATTATTTATCGAGTTATAAGCAATTGTGGCCACGTAACGACCGTTTTTTCCCCTTTCTCGCGGTGTCGGCAAAATCCCGAAAAGCTGGCCAAAATATGAAAATGTTATTCAAATTGTACGAAAATTCGTATACAGGTGTTTTTGAGAATGCTAAGTAAGAATACAACATTAAAATTAAAAAAAAAATGGCGGATACAATATGGCGGAATAAAAATTAAAATGTCTCGAAAGTTATTCAATTTATATGCAATTTCGTAAACTTTTCAGGACGCTAATTAGGATTCAAAAGTTAAACTTTAAAAATAAATAAATAAATAAAATTACAGATTAAAAGTAAAAACAATAAGATTTAAATAAAATTTAAAATTTCGAGGTAAACTTAAAAAGGAATTTTCAAAAAACCAAGACATATTTAAACGAAATTTAAATATGTTAATGAAAAGTAAAACATTAGACTATTTATTTTTTATATTATTAAAATAAAAACGAAAATATATTCCAGAAATTTACCTTTAGAATCAACTGTAATATAATAAAAAGATTCTTCAGAGGTCAAGTTGTCGAAATAGTTATCAGAACTTGTTGGCGGTATTGGAATATCCTGTGACTCTTTAGGATCAATGATTTTAATTTCGTCTACGATAATTTACCTAAACTGGAAAGGAAAGAATCTGACGACACTAAAAGATGTAAAAATATCTTTTTTTTCTCGCTACTGTATCTTTGCGATAAATCTTCTCGATGCCTTTTGATCAGTTTGTTGCATGATTCTTGAGTATCTTATGGCATTTGACAAATTGGCAGTAATGAAGATAATGTTATTTCTTTCTCATTAATAAGCAGTTTGTGTACTAAAGTAAGCATATAGAAATAGGGGTGCAGCTCAAATCTACGAGCAATTTCTAAGGAAAATTTTTCGAAGTTTATCAAATAAATTACATGGCTACAAAAAATTACTTATGACATAGAAACGTTTAATCAAATCTTCGTATACGCTCGTTATAGATACACAAATAGTTGCGTTTTCAAAGAATCGTTGAATTGTATTTCCATCATTTGTGCTTCCGAATCTGGGATTTAGTTTCTCGACGAGAAGTCTTGATTGTAAACGAAATATTTTTTGCATATTTGTTTTTTACAATTCCAGTGTTCTTCTTTTCATGCAGAGTACGAGTTTTCCTTTTTTTTATATAGTTTGTCTGCCAGGTGTAAGGCCTCTCTAAACATCTTTGCATGTAACTTAGATATTCTGAATTCTAAATTATCTCAATCCACTTTTAATAAAAAATATCAGATTGGTAAGATACTGTTTTGATGCTGACTGACATAGGTAGCAACGTTAATTATTACACTAATTCGTTTTTAACGACTATTTCTTCTGTATCAATGATTGTATTAAACAATATAAGTTGATTCTTCAAGTATTTAATACAAACCCATTCACTGATGACAGTTGCTTCCGTATTTCTTGACAAAGAAAAATGGATCTTGATTGGCCCGATAAAATCAGTGAAATGAAGATCTCGATATTTTGAAATTGACGATTCATGAATTATTCGCAATATTTATGTATTCTAGTAGCAAGGAAGAAAAGAAAAATATATTAGACATCTTGCCATCTTCATAGCTAAACATTTGTTTAAATGTACTCAGAATAGATGTGCCATCACACCCTCACTTGCAAATGAAATCCAAATTATTAATATAAGTGAAAGTGATATTCATAATGATTTTTATTCGCATTAATGAAATACGCTCAGTAGTTTTATCTAGCAAATATAGCCATTGACAAAATAATTCTTCTAATTATAATTTAACAAACAAAATTACTACCTATAAAGATAAGAAAATGTAATTCTACCGGATCAGTAATAGAGAATTATTTTCATTTTTTCATTACTAAGCTTACTCATCAAATTAATGTAATCTTATGATTATAGTACTTATTTACAATATAATAGGAAATAAACTATCATAAAATTTAATAATTCAAAAATTTGAAAAATATTTATCAGCTAAATTATGTGAAAAGTAGTCAATTTCAAAATTTTTGAGGCGGCCGAAATAGTGGCATTTTTATTTTATTATACGGGGCGGTTACTAAAATATGCGTGAAATGCAGAATGGCAGTTTTTGGCAGCTATTTTTTATGAATCACTAGACAATTACCCAAGTTATTATTTCCATTAAATTTCGTTGCGGAACACTGTGGAACATTAAACTTTTTGATATTTAAAAGCAAAAAAAAAAAAAAATTAATCAAAAATGACAATGAATTTATTAATTTTTATGTGCTTAATATAAATTTTGTAATACATGCAAATAAAGTACATACTATCATAGTGTGAATCCATTTCAAATCATTAAAATCGGATAATATTATAAAATGTAGCACGCGTTTAGAGGAACTGTTGTTTTGCTATTTTTGTTCGCTGTAAATGATACTCCTTCAAGCATCATTTTTGAAATGATGCTGCTTGTAAGGGCAAAGCAAAAATCTTTTTTTAAATACAGATTCTGACTCTCCAAATATTATTCTAGCCAAATGTATAATCGAAATTCCCTAAATCGTAACTTCATTTTTCGAATTTTGGCCAGCTGTTTGGGTTTTTGCCCCACTGTGTGTCGCATCGAAAATTCTATTCATAATATCGAATTTGTCAATATTTATTAAGGATAGATTATATAGATAATAATAATAATAAATGGAGCAAAAAAAGTTTAAAAATTAAAAACATTTGATGATTTTAAATTTTGTGAGTAGAGGGAGGGGGTGGAAATGAAGGGAGAAGGATAATTTTATGAAGAAAGGAGGGGGTATAAGTTCATCAGATTACTTAATGTTATTAAAGAGTTATAATTATACAGAAAAAATCAAAATTAAACACTTTAAAGATTTATTTATTTATTTATTTTATTATATTTTATTTTACTTTATTTTATTTTATTTTATTTTTTGTATTAGGAATAAGGGAGTGGGGCAAAAGAGGAAGTGACCTGATAATAGAAAAAAACTTTCCTCTTTTGCGTACTTATATGCTGAATTACTTCAAACAATATATGATAAATAAATTTCTTGAAATCGCCAATAAGGTGCTAAAATCGCCAAGAATGAGGGATGTGCCCAAGATGTACCCAGAGTGTACATAAATATGGCGGTGATGATCGGCCCATAATTCTAGTGGCTCTATCCTCAACGAAAATGCATGGTTTTAAGACATGTTAGATTATGCTAGCCATCGCTGACACATATGTAGACAGAGGGAAGAAGACATATTTGGAAGAAGATATGTTTCTATTAAAAGACAGAGGGGCAAACTTTGATTTTATTTGTGTAAAATGTATTTTATTAAACGTTTCCAAGAATATCTCTTAAACATTGTTTATTTCATTAAATATATCGCTTCTTTTAATGCCTTTTATACAAAGAGAAGGATTTGATAATTATTGTGTTAGAGCTTGGTGCAATATTATGCATATAAAAAGTGAGCAACGTTAAAAAGGCACCAAATATATTAAAATAGCAACAGACCGGTTTCGGTAGCATATAGCGTATTCATCTCCTAGCAGTGTATGATGAACCATACTTTCGATTTCAATTCAGTTAAAATAATTTTCATACCAAACTGCCATTCATGAACTTAACTCCCTTGAAGCATTTCACATTTATAAAAGTTTTGACAATGTTGTCAATTGTGATTTCGCGATCCCTCCACTATCGAATTGCTGGAAAATATTACATTAAAACATCTTTATCTTAATTTCTTTTTTTCCCTCTCTTTGACCTACTTCTCTCTCCTTTGGTTCCTTTTCACGTGCGTTCTCCTGTTGGCCAGCAGTCCTGTGCCATCCTATTAGTCACCTTCAAACTCCTGTCTCTCCTATATATATGAGCAAATTTCCTACCTCCCTCAGCACTGACGACAGTACGCTATATCCTACCGAGATCAGTCTGCTACTAATTTAATATATTTGGTGCCTTTTTAATGTTGCTCACTTTTTATATTCAGAGAAGGATTTGGTTTCGTGAAAATATTTTTAAAATTAATATTCCTTTCCCAAGACTACAAATTTCATTAAATTTTGTTTTTTAATTAGTTCTTCCAAGAATATCTTTTAAATATGGCCTTTAACTTAATTTAATTTAATTTAATTTATTTATTTATTTATTTATTTATTTATTTGTATGTATAATTTATTTTTTAGACATTTTATACAAATTAAAGGATAAGGTTTCCTGGAAATATTTTTCAAATCAAATCTTCCTTTCAATAGATCATATACTTTATTTAAAATTATTTTTTTAATTATGTGCAACCTATACTATCTTTTAAATATGGCCTTAATTTTTGTTCCATTAATCCTTTCGTTTCTTTTAAAGCATTCTATACGCATAGAAGGATTTGTATTCTTGAAAGTATTTTTAAATCAATCTTCTTTTTTGTAGACTGTTCATTTTATGAAAACTATCTTCTTGAATTAAGTTCTACCAAAAATGTATTTTTATTATGGTCTTTTTTACATTAATCCTTTCGTTTCTTTTAAAGTATTTAATACGAAAAGAAGGATCTGTATTGCTGAAAGTATTTTTTTTTAATCAATCTTCTTTTCTGCAGTCTAAATATTTTATGAAAGATGTATTTTTAAATAAAGTTCTTCCAAAATTACCTTTTTAATATGGTCTTTATTTTTTGTTGCATGAAACATTTTGATTTTTAAAAGTATTTACAACGATTTAGAGGATTTGTTTTGCTTAGAAAACTAAATAAAATGTAAAATTCGTCTCATATTTTTATATGCATACAAAATATTCGAGAAAGTTAAGAATTTTCACTGAGAGTGAAATATTTAGTCTAAAAGATATTCTAGAATCACTGTAGTCACTAGAAATTCGTTAAGAATGTATAAAACTGTAATACAATTTAATATAGATGTATATTAAATTAATATCATAAATAAAGCTTACAGTTTCAGCTTAATACTTCAGTCAAATGAAAATACCCGTTCGCTAATGCTAATACTATGGATGACATTTATGAAGATGTCTCGATTTCATTTCAGTATTATTAAATGATTTATTTTGCATTGGATAGCTGATATTGATCTGACTGTAGGCCGTTTTTGACTTTTTCGATTTTGGTTGCAGATATTTTTTATGGTGTTTTCGCTTTCCAACCGGTTCCGAAAATTAAAGCGGCCTCATAAAAATACCTGTAAACAAAATCAAAAAAGTAAAAAATGGGCTGAATACACATCGATCTCAGTTATCAAATGTAAAAAAAAAAAAAAAAAATCATTTAAAAATATTAACATGCAACCGCGATATATTTTTTTAATTTCTTCGACAGGATTAGTATTAATTTTCTTTTTTGAGATATTTAATACAGCAAATCTTTACTCTCTTAAAACGGAAGAGTGGATTTGGCTGCTCAAGAAAGAGTTCTAATTTACTGGATCGTGAATGAGCTGATTTTTAAGTGGTCCACTCTTCTTGACTTGCTTTCTTCTATTTCTAATGCACTCATTGAGATCGAAAACTAAGCAAGTGAACTCGAGAAGAAAACAGATCATTTCCGCGTTATTTTCATCCACCGATGGCGCTGCTGTCGACCTGACCTTGTAAAATACAAGATGGAGGATTTCCGAATGCACTGCACGCTGATGCTCCGTGAAGCTGATTTTCGATGCATCTTAAAAGTTCGTGGTTTCCTCAAGATTATTTGCTAAAGAAGCCGATATTTTACGAAATAAGTACTATGAAAGTATTTTATTTACATTATGCTATCCTTTTAATAGATTTCTCTTCTCTTTTTTTAATAAACAATTAATGTTAATACTCATACGTACAGTACATAACAACCTTGAAATAAAACGGTGTATCAAGCGAAGTAAAAATTGTCTTATAATGTAATTACTTAGTTCATTTAACAGTCTTGTAGTATAAAAGTTTTGAAGAATTAAGTTATGCAATTATTACATATCTATTTATAGAAATTTATTTATAGATGTTCAGGCTGGTTAGAAGTGCTTATTTTTTAGTGTACTCCTATTTCTCAATTTTGCTAATATTGTTAAGAGATGGAAAACCCTATATAAATACGAAAAACAAAGTCCTGTTGTATTTTGATCTACATATTATTATTACATATACATGCATATATATTGATAAAAATAGACATTGGATTATAAACTGTAACTTCATTTTAAAATGATTTAAATTAAATATTTACAATGAATTTATGTAAAAAATAAAATAAATTAAAATTTAATTTAAACAGTATTAGCAAACTGTCTTATGTTCTAAGAATAAAGTGCTGTATACAGTGAAGCATTGATACTCTGAAAATCTTTATAACTAATCTTTTAATTACTAATAATAAACATTTGAAAGTAGTCTGATAAATAAAATATTCTTCTCCATAGCTATCCAAATAATAAATTTCAAATACTTCTTGACATTTTGTTTCTTGAATGACAATTTTAAGTCAAAATTTTTGGTCATAGATTCAGCAGATAACTAACAGGGGGGGGGGGGGAATCACTATTATTAAAATGCTATAAGTAGCATCCAGTCTTTGAAAACTCTCTTATTCGACTTCATATTTTGATTTTAATGCTTAAGATAACCTCCCCAATTAAGATTGGGGATTTCTTTTACAGCTTGAAATCTTATAAATTGTATTATGTTATTGCGTTAAATAATCTGCAGTTTTCAAAAAATTAAGATATTTTCTATTAAATATTGAATATTTTTAATCTATTTTATATTAGATCAATTCACATGTTCGAAGCTTTTTCTAAAGAGAAATAAATATATTCACCATTGCAGACTGATTTTAATCCTATACCCAAAAAATGATCTGAACCTGCTACATCGAATGCTTATTGCTGATATAAAGTGTTAAAAATAGAAGTTATTTATATTCAATAATCTGACATATATAAATTTTTAAGAAAAAGAGAAAATGTCATTAGATTTCTTCTGAAAAAAAAAAAAACAATTGTTTTTTTTTCCTTTTTTTTTTTAGAAAAAAATTAGTTGGTTTAAACTAAACCGTTGTTTAAACCAAAAGGAGTAAACAGTTGTTTAAACCATAGTTAAAACCAATTGGATTAAACCCTGCCAACCCTGGTCTAATTGTTGTAGGTTCTATCTTGTATTATATAAATATGCAAATATATAGAAAAACAACTAAAAATCCACAAAACCTGTATTGGTTGGGTATTTGCCAGCGCTGATACATTTTGAAAGTAGCAACAAAGGTGAATTTTCAACAATATTTTATAATGTTGCTTTAAGAATTTTCATTTCAGAAGTAACACCATGATTTAAACAAGCGGATAAGTGTAATCGCACAGGATTTATTTATTCTATTTCCATTTTATTCATGATTGGCTGAATTTTCAGTAGTGTAATATTTATAAAGCTAAAATTTTTAGTGTATGGTTCATTTTTTGTTTAGACTATGGATGGGAAATTTTATAAAACTTTTAATCTGAAAGCTGCAAAATATTTTAATATGTTCATAATCATTCCTTAACATTATATTTATTGCTATTTAATTTAATTTCAATATTTTCTTTTAACACAGGAAGATGGTGATTTCATGGAGGAGTAAAATTCTACTGTGAGGAGTCAAATTCAACAATCTTATTTAATCTCAAGGATCCTCAACAAAGTGTCTATTTTGCCTAAGATTTTAAAAGTTGGACAAACCAGTGGACAGATTACAATATGCTCTTTAATGCAAATGGACTTTTAATGCAAAATCTAATGTTTAATGCAAATGGACTGCTATATTTATAAAGGTCCTGTTAAAGATGTTATTGAAACTTGTTTATCTGATGTTGGAAAGAATTGTTATCAATTAATGTTAGGTTTATTTTGTTCTTGCTAAATAAAATGTTTTTGTTGTTAAATATAACTAGTTTTTTTTCTTTCTTGCAACATTCTAAATTGCACATTTGGCTCTAACTTTTGACACAAAATGCTGCAGTCTTATGCTTTTATATTTATTTAAAAGTTAGTTGATTTAAGAAACATTGAATAAAATCAAAAACTAAAAGATTAATTAAGAAGAAATAAGTTATTCTTTAATATAAATTCAAGTTTTAACAAATGTTTTAAATGATATAAAGAATAATTGCACATGGTCAATAAATCCATTTCTCAGTTATTTCTGAATTTAACTTTTGTACTACAATATTTAGTGGAAGGTTCTTCATACAATAAAATAATTGTCCATAATCAAAATTTTAGCTATACAAGTTTTTTAATGGCATTCCTCCACATTTCACAATTGCAATGTGCTTATATAAATGCTATGGGTAACAATTATTTTATCTAAGATTTCAAAGCCATTTCAGATTTCAAACTAAACAATTAAAATATTTTTTTTAATTTAGTCAGTTTAAGAAATATAAGATTTTGATTGAGATTTAAATCGAGGAATAATTACAAGGTATCATGGGTTGATGTTTATCCATTTAAAATATTTTCAATTTCATTTATTTAAACCCTGCGCTGGCCATGTGTGTCTGGGGGGGGGAATACTTTTTTAAATTTAGGTTTTATGTTTTTTAATACTTTCTTTTTCAAAACTGGTTCTGAAACTCGTATTAATATTTAAAAAAAAAAAAACTAACCAAAATTGCAAATGTAAAAACTAACCCACTTACAGATAATCCTCTAATATTCTATGATCCCCCCCCAAAAAAGGTAAACATTTTAAAATCCAAGCAAGATATTTGAAAATAACTTCTGCATAGGATTATCTAAACTCTTAAGGGGAACAGTCAGCTTCTGACATTGTGGTGCTGAAGTTGAGTCGTTGGGCTGATATCAAGTTTATTTTTTCAATATTTTTTAGTAAGATGCCTAAGATTGGTTTATTTGATTGAAATCATAAATTTTTAATAAAAAAATAATTGTTATTTACAATTAAATCAGAAGCTAAGGAAAAAATTAAAATTGTGTATAAGCCTATCTGAAGCTATAAGTATCATTGGAAAATATGTAAACTTGAAATTGCCCAAGAAAGGAAAGGAAAAATCTCATTAGCACCACAGCATCAGAAGCTGATATTCTGTTTAATGTTGTTCGGGTGCTGTTGTACAGTTATGCAAATTTAGGCAGTTTGCATGAATAAGTGTTTTCAAATTTACAATTTTGAGATCACCAGTATTTTTAATTTAATGAATATATGCACTTTTAAATTTAACAAAAGAAAATACTGATGTTAAAAATTTCTGATTTGACAGAATAATAAAAAATTCATGTAAGTTCTATTTAATTTTGTATAACGATTCAATTGCCTTTTCCCCTAAATTGACATAGGAAACAATGTCATTGAATTAGAAAGAAAAAAATGTTTTTATGATTCATTAGAGAACTTTCAGTCATGTAAATTAGAATGTTTTAAGTCTTGTTAATTAAAGACTTGGAAGAAATATTGGAGAATCCATTTTACAGTTTTCCAATCTCTCTCTCTCTCTCTCTCTCTCTCTCTCTATATATATATATATATACCCTTGTAATGTCAATAAACAGAAATTTAAATCCGAAATGAGAATTTAATTGCAACACTTGAAAATGTGGCAATAATTCCATGTTATATTGAATTTCATTGATAAAAATTAATCGAGGATTACTGAATTTAGTTTTAAATGATGTGATTTTATTTAGACGATTTAGAAATCACTTGAAGATTTTTGTAATTTTAAGCAATTTTGCTTTTCTTAAGAGTGAATTTATTCAATTCTATAAATTCAAGGAGTTTTGGATTAACTCTTAAATGAGTTGATTTCATTCATGTATGAATTGGTTACAAATCGCCTAAGTGATACTGGATTAAATCAAAAATGAAAACATTTCACTCCAACTTGAAGTGATAACAAATCTCTCAAGTGCTACTGGATTTGCCTTAAATTAGTTCACTTCACTCAAATACGAGTTGGCTGCAGCTAACTCAAGTGCTACTCGATTTAATCCTAAAAACTTCATTTCACTCAAGTTTGATTTGATTACAAATCGCTCAAGTGCTACGAGATTCAGTCTTAAATGACTTCATTTCACTCAAGTATGACTTGATTACAAATCACTCAAGTACTACTGGATTTAACCTTTATTGATTTGATTTCACTCAAGTATGAGTAAAATGGAGATCACACAATCATGAGTTGATTAAAAACAACTCATTCACTTGAGTTGTTTCAGCTCTTCTTGAGAAGGTTCCTTTCAACATGGGAAAAGAGTGGATTTCAGCTCAACTTGAGTTATTTCAGCTTTTTCGTTTTAAGAGAGTATAATTGTTAAAAGAATGTTCTGGGATAATTTTCGAAATTAATTAAGATATTATATCAGAATATAATGGTATTTTTTTATTTTTATAAAATAAAGCATCATTATTACACTGGAATACTTTTATCTAAAATTTTATAAAAATTAGTTTTATAAGAAATAATTAATAAATCAAGATTAATTTTTATCAGCTAAGAGAGTACAACAAATAAATTTTTTGTGTTATCCTGGATTATATTTTTAAAATCATCAACATATAAGGTCCATTTATGAATATAATATTAAAACAAAAATACTAAAATGTGTTTTAAATGTAATAATTGATAGGGAAACATTCCTACCTTAATTTTTAAATATGTTTAGATTAGTTTTTGCTAACTTTTCTATATAGTTTCTACATAATTATCTGTTGCATTTTTATTATTTTTATTTTAATAAGTTCTTTCAAATATATAATTTTTAAATAGAATATTTTTTGCAGTACTTTTTTGCCCAATCTCTGACATTCTTTTAAAACATTTACTTTGAATAAAAAAATAAAAAGCTTTTTTTTCTTATTGTAGACCATATATTTTATTAAAAGTATCAGATACGATGAAAGTTTTTCAAAATTTTTTTATAAAATTTGTTTCAGAGAAGATGGTTTTAGGAAAGTTATGTGTGCAGAAATTAAAAGGAAGATAAAATGTATTTCAATGTGTGGTGAAGTTTAAAAAATAAATAAATAAAGTTCAATTATAATGTTTCTGTTTGAAAGTGTTCTAAAATTGCTTCGAAATTAATTACGGCCATACAATAAAATATTATGGTTTTTGTTTTGACTGTAAGTAAAAAAAAAAAAAAAAAAAAAAAAAAAAAAAAAAAAAAAAATGTCAAACATGCATTATGAACCACTTACAATACATTCGGAAAAATGTAGAATCTTTGTTTGATCAGTTTAAATATATGTGTTATTGAACCATTTAAAAATGCATACTAATAAGGCATAGCTATTTAAAAACTAGCTCAGAGCAATTTTCATCTACAATCAGAAAATTATCCGAATTCTTTGAGGAGCCCTGTATATTATAAATAGATTTGCATCTATAAACCAAATGCATGTAAAAATTTTAGTTCAATCAGGCAGTGAATACAGCAGTTGGAAATTATCATTCAGAAATTTACCGATAATAAGGAAAATGGTACTTGAATTCTTTTATATACGACGAGTAACAAGCAAAAAATTTCTTAAATTTAAAATTGCATCCCAACATTGAAAACGCACTTCTAGCAATTATTGTTCGAAAACGATACTGTTACCGATTTATTTTGTGTTTTTCAGTAAATGAGTGATAAATGATATGAATTATCTAATGAAATCATTTTGTAGCGGCATTCAGTGATTTGCAAACGATTTTTTTCTTATTTGCCATAATGCAACGGAATTCATTTAAGAGCCCCTGTAAATGAACTATTAATGTTACGCACTTCATATTCAATACCAAACACGCCATGCTAAACATCATTAACATATATTAATTGTGTGAAAATACTTAGAACGTAGACAGTCAAGCTGAATTCATAAACATTTTTCAAATTTGTTCGAAAGCGTTAAAAAAATCGTTAAATTAGACTTTTCTTTCAACTATAGTTTTATACAAAACAGTTAATATCGCAAATTTGCCCAATTTATCGTTATGAAAAGTATAAATACATAATTAGTATCTCTTTAAATGTATACGTTTATTAAACACATTTCTCAGAATTATTTTTGAAAATAGTTTAGTTTAACGTGATTTACTAATGCATTTTCTTGCAGCAACATGGTTGAGTATTGTAACTTCTTTCAATAAAGTTTTAGACATACTGAAATAATTAACAATATAAGATCAGTTCAAAACAGCAGAAATATTCATTAATCTTGTATTATTTTATTGAGATTATGTTTCTGTAAAAAATTATAACATGCGACATACAAATAAAAAATCTTTGAAAATAAATTTTCAATTATTCATTCTGAATTTTTGATTAAGCGACAGGAAATAAGTTATTTAATCTTTTAGAGATTTCTGTAAGCTGCTGTTAAAAGTAATTAAAAATTTTTGCTAAAAGATTTTCCCCTAAAACTCTATCGTGTCTTTAAAATTTTTGTTCAATATCGCAGTATTTATTTTATTTATATAAATAGAAGTGACAAAAATATGTTAGAATGCACAGATGAAAAAATCCTTTTTTCTCTCTTTCAGAAAATAATAATTCTTTTTAAAAAGTGTTTTCACGAATATATTTTTTTAGATATTCCTGTTTTCGTTAATCCTTTCATTTCTTTTCAATTAGTTAATGCAATCAGAATGAGTTTTTGGGCGTTTTTGTTTAAATCTATATATTTTTTTTCTGCAGACAATACATTTATTAAATGTGTCAAACACAATAACACCTTTACAAAAATTGGTGTACAGATTATTTTGATAAAGTAAGTTTTTAGCAAATTTTATGTTTTCATAAAAAATAGAAAATAAAATGAAACTTGCATATACATTATGCATGGACATTGTTAAAGCGAATACATTACGTTCTTTGACAGTTTAGCAATAATATTTAAAAAATTGCCTAGACATTTTTTTTTATTTGTGGATATTATAACTGAATATTCTTATTTTAGTTTGAAATTGTATTAAAAGAAAAGTCTTATTACTCAATTGTATCAGTAAAATTGTTTTTTTATATAAAAATGTAGAAGCAATTCTTTTATAAAAAATAATTAGTAAGAGAGAAAAAAATATTTGAAATGATTTAAAACTGTACAATATAACAAATTTGTATTTGCCTGAATTGCATATTAAAGAACACATCATTATATCCGTTGCTTTTTTTTTCAAAATTATCAAAGTATGTTCGTAAACTAGGAATTTATAAGGTAGGTACAGGATGTCCAGAAAATGACTGACCCATTTTGAATCTAAATAACAAAAAAAAAAAAAAAAAAAAAAAAAAAAAAAAATGTTTAAGATAAAAATACGCGGCATGCCGTAATGTTATTAGAATATCAGTAAATTTTAAAACATGCACTTTGTTATTATAATATAATGATATTTAAAATAATATCTCAGTCTCAGGATTGAGGAGGTTAGTTATAATAGATAAATATATTAAGAGATTTAAAATAATATTTATATATTCAATAATAAATATTATTTTAAATCTCTTACTCAACATACCCTATTTCCTATTTCTGAATCTGAGTCGAGAGTCGATTCAACATATAGATTCAGATTCGACCACACATAGATTCAGATTTAGCCGAAAAACTCATACCTATGAAAACTAGAGTCATGTCTGTATTCAAACAGCCTATTGCCGCCAGCGCCATATTTTGGTCGAAATTCGAATTATATTAAGAACGTGCATGTTTAAAAACTTATTGATTTTCTAATAAGAATACAGCAAACCGCACATTTTTATCTCAAACCGTTTTTTTATAATTTACATTCAAAATGGGTCAGTTATTTACTGGACACGCTGTATGTCTAATTTAGTTTTGTAAAATTTTCTTTAGTAATCATATTAGCGGAAAAGATGCGGATCAGTGCTTCGATTGAAACCTCTAAATTTGAATAGTATTCTTCGCCTTATTTAATGGCATAAATTCTGAGATTTAATAAGATAACGAATACTAGAAAATTTAATGGTGACAATCGGCACAATGCTCTTCTTCTATGCATATCTTCTCTACCACTGGCCATAAATGCATACTGAGAAAAGTATGAAAAAGTTACAAAAAGTTCTTCCCATAAATATATATAGACTTATAAAAAGAAATTCCGATGGAACCTCGATAAGCCGTCCGTAAAAATGAAAATTTCGTTTTCTCGGCGATTTAACAATGGTTGGTTACACAGTAAAAGTAAAAAAATCAATTTTTTATGATGAATGTATATTTATTAAAGAAAACCCTTTTCTACTATTCATATTGAACAAATTTAAATAAGTTTTACTTCAAAATAAATAAATAATGAAGCAATGTTACAATTCTGGATTTGTCATGTATATAGATGTGTTGCTATAATGAAATTTAACGATCCTTTAACGACTATTTAAAAGAACATTTAAATGGATGAAAATTGGTTCATACTAAAAGTTAAGGTCCAATTCTGAACAGTGTCAATTTCTCTTCGATATTGTTAGCGTCGGAGAAAACAACAGAATAGCATTGTTACCATGACTATGGGAAATACGATTTATTCAATATAGAAACATATAAAGTAAGATTTTTAATCAAATAGTTTACATTTAAAATGCACTTAAAAATGAACAACAAAATTAACAACACACCAATTGTATTTTACATATATTGAAAAATAATACACTTTTTCATTAGTACTGTTCATTAAAGCACTCATTGAACTAGCAATTTCCATTAAAATATCTTACATTTGATAAAAAAAGGTACTGCTCGCCAAACGGCGTACGTATTCGTTTTTTCACGTCTAATATTTGAAAGAATTTTATTATTTACAGACTTCCTAGTGAAATTCCGCCTCTAAATTTGTCTGATTCTTTATTGTACCCATAAATATTTTCAATAGCATTTTTTTCGTTAAAAATATTCTGCGTATAAGCTTTAACCCTTTGAGCGATGACGGAATATGCATTAATGCTGTAAAGAGATTCAAAAGGGGTTCTCATGTTAGTTCTAAGATGTTAAATTTTTTGGCTCCTTCTGAATGGATAGAAAGTAATGAAAAGAATTTTATTGTTGGTTATAATGTTAAATTAGTCAAAAGTGCTTTTTTTAACCTAAAATTAAAAACACTTGATAAAATTAAGAAGGCTGTTGGGGGTTATAAATTTTTAAATACGCAATATAAAGATTTGCTTTATGATCTTTTGAACTTTAAATTGAAATCTTTTTCTAGTTTTGAATATACAAAAGCTTTTTCCACTATACATTTTAAACAGAAATCATTTGATGATTTCAAAATAAATAATTTCATTTGGCAATTTCATTTTCTGTTTCCAATAAAAAAGATAAACATTGCTGTTGCTTATAAATATGATATACCTCTTAGTAAGAAGCTTTTTAACTACAGATACATAGCTTTCGCAGAGAATGATGTTTTTTCTTGAAATTGTAGGGTGTTTTTTCTAGATTTTGTAGATGATTTTCATGGACATGTTGTAACTGGTAATTTAGATATTATTCAAAATAAAAACTTGCAATTTTTGATGGGCTTTAGTACCAAATTCAGATTAAATAAAAAAATTAATAAGGAAAATGCTGTTTTGAAATTTAATAGAGATTTATCTGCATTTATTTAAAAAATGCGTTACAAGTTCAATGTACCTTTTGAGGCTTTTCATGAATGAAGGTGGAATATTTTAAATAGTTTTCTTATTTTTGTTGACCAAAAATTAAAAAATAATGAATACACTTATCACCGTTTAAGTAATGAGGATTGCAGCTATATACAATTTTTACATGATAATTTTGTTATTGTTCATGTCGACAAGGCTTCATCTAATTATGCAATCATTTGAAAATTATTTTATATAGAAAAATTCAAAAATGAATTGAATGATACCAAATATTATCAAAAATATAATTTGAATCATAATGCTATTATTAAAAAATTTAGTGCTTATTCAAGAAAAGTTAAAAATCTTTATGCATATAATTTTCCTATTAATAATTTTCATAGTCTTCCATTTTTGTTTTTAACGCCCAAGTTTCACAAAAAGCCTATAAAATTTAGATACAAATACTGTAATTCTAGAGGAATTGGAAAAAGTTTTAATGTTAAGTTACAGGATTTTTTGAAGCGAATGTATGGTTTTTTAAAATTTAAATTTAAAAACTCTAGTTATTTTTGGTGTATCGATAATAGTATTGAAGTCTTAAAGAAATTAAATACGCCCACAACGCCCACAAATCTGTTTACTTTTGAATTTGAAAATCTTTTTTCTAATATTCCTATTGATCTGTTGTTTAAAACTCTGGGGGATTTGTTTGGAACTTTACATATCGAAGAAGAGCTGGGCATTAATAGAGATTTTTTTCTGAGTTTATGTAATTTTTGTTTGTATAATAATTTTATTACATTCAATGGTTCTATTTTTTATCAGACATGTGGTATAGGTATAGGTAAAAATTTTTCAAGCACTGCAGCTAATTTTTTTCTATTTTTTATGAATATAAATTTGTTTTAAATTCTAACAAGTCATTCAGAGTTTTAAGATATATCGATGAAATAATTGTCTTCGATTACAAATTTTTAAAATCGATTAATCTTATTTATACACCTTATTTAAAATTTAATTGTGCTTCTGACAATAGTTTACATGTTGATTTTTTGGATCTTGACTTAAATATTAATAATAATGGTGATTTGGTCGACAAGTTATTTGATAAAAAGACTTTTTTTAATTTTAAAACCCCCTCCATGCCTCATTGGCATTCTAACCTAAGTAAAAGACTTTTCATAAATATTATTTTGGGACAAATTATTAGATATTATAATATATGTGGGTCGAGAGAAATTTTGGAGTCACAAATTTTTAAAATTACTGCAAACTTGTTTTATAATAATTTTTATCCTCTTAATTTTATATTCCGTTATGTAAATGAATTAAAGAAAGGTTTCTTGAAGTGGCAACAGCAAGGCCAAACACCATAATGAAGGTTTCTTCTCGAGTGTTGAATTGATGAGCATCTGTGGATAAAATTCCATTTATGGAAAGTTCACAGGGCGATGGTTATCAACTTTTGAGACTAAACAGACCTGAACAGAATATGGAGAGAGCTGAATGTTGGAAGGACAATTCAAAAGGCTAAAATTTTTTATGTTGGCCTGCTACCATCTTAGGCCTAACAGTTTCCCGCTCATGGAAGTATGGAGGTGTAATGTGAAGATTTTTAACAGGTATCTTTTTCCTTTTTTTCTTCACAGGTCAAGGTGGGGGCATCACATTCCTGCATGTCTATTAAGTTTATTGTTTAGTTATTGAGATATTTCTTACAGTTTTAATTTATTTTTTGAGTTTTTAGAATATTTTATAATACGAGTTGATTTGTGCCATTGTTTTGTTGTTGATTATTTATTAAATTCAGTATTTGATGTTATTTTGTTTTATATTTTTTATATAAGTGGAGTATGCGGGTTTGTGATGCCTTGCGAAACCTGTGAGGATGCATTTAATAACTTTTTGATACCTGTTACACTCCCCACCTTCCGAGGAGCAGGGAGTTTTGTTTTGTTTTGTTTTTTCGTGTTGTTCTTTTATAATTCCTTGTCGTTGCACCCATTTTCTCATCTTTTCATCATTGTTATATTTTTCTCATAAATATATATATATAAATATATATATATAAATATATATATATATGTAAGGAAAAAAATTAGCAGCATTGTTTACTGATCTAATGTGCCTATACTTCCTCAAATTTCACAGGAATCTACATAACTTTCTCGAATAAAATTTTTTTTGTTTAATATTCAAATTCTAAAATTCGTAATACGTATTTGATAGCAGAATTTCCAACATTTTAACATTATTACACAAAGCAAAAAGCTCTATTAAAATACTTTACTGAAACTATAAGCCTTCTCTTATCCGTAATGTGTCCATTATTTTTCTTTTATCCTACTGATATAATGCTTCAACATTATATGCACTTCATTTACTTTCAAAAACAAAATTTTTTATTCGTTACTAAAACTTTATTTTTCTAATGATCAGCACAATTTTGTTGCATTAATCCTTTCAAAATTTTTAATGGACACAAGAATGTGTTTTCGGTATAGATTTTTGATCCTGTACATATATCAGTAATAAAAGTAAGACGTAACAGTCTCAGTAAAGAAATGACTTTTATTTAATAAGTAAGTTTCAATTTCGGTTAATTTCGCGGTAAAAATAAAGGTTTTAAGTAATGAAAGGAAGTTTCAGTGTTAATTTACCTAGTGAAATTATGAGTGTAATACAAGAAACAGATTTTTCTTAATTATAGATATGGAATTTGTTTTTATTGTTAACTACGATTGTGAAATTAACCTAAAAAACATTGCCTTAACTGTTTTTTAAGTTGCCTGTTTATCCGGATTATTCATTAACCGGATAGGCTTCGGTCCCGAACTGTCCGGATAATCGGCGCTCTACTGCATCATTATTTAGTATGTATTTTTCATTTTGAGCACGTGTATTTTATTGCACAAGTTACGTGAATTTGTTTAGCTTTCTATTTAACGAATTTTCTTCATAACAAAGTGTATGATGAGACTTTTACTATACGATGACAAGTTTCAGTATATTTTCGGCAATTAAATTAGATAAGGGGGGAGGATTGTACTTTGTGCTAATATATAACTAAATAAATAAACAACGTTAAAGAGCACAAATATTATAAAATAAAAGATGTTAAAGCATACAGCTGTTTCGGGACATCTAAAGTCCCATCACCAGTGCTAAAAAGGGTAAAACGTAAAAGGAAGTCACATCGTTAAATAAAATAAATTAAACCGTGTATCTGAGCTCGCCGCTAAGGCGAACTGACCATGAAACGTCGCAAAGCAACAGTAAAATTAAACTGGCACGCGCACCCAGAAGAGGCCAATCATATGTCACTTCTCACTGGACGAGTCCAAATCAAAGAGAAAAGGAGAGGAGAGGAGGAGTGATATTACAGGAATGGAAACCAGACATCAGAAAATCTTGGAGTACTGGACATGTCATTAACTAAATTACTAGAGTTTTTCAATATATGAAAAGCTTCCCAAAAGTCTAAATCATAAACAGATGAACAATATTGCATTATTGAGGCTTCGGAAAATTTGAAATTATGACTATTGGACCAGCAATGCTTGGCAATAGCGGAACGTTTTATTTGACAATTTTTAACGTTAGCACTGTTCTCCCACACGTTTTTTCGAGGTACGCTTCGTCTGACCGATGTACATTTTATCGCATTCGCAAGAAATCTTATAAATACCCCAATGTGATAAATCATCTATTGGATCTTTGAGATTTGAGAATTTTATTTTATTGAAAGGAGTAAAGGCTATTTTAAAGTCAAATTGACAAAATTTTGGAAATTTGATGAGTGATTTTTGTAAAATATGGAAGAATAATTAAATTAACATTGCGGTCTGAGTTGAAGTTCGAAGGAGTACGTTTTCTTAATTTGTTATGAATGGAATCAACGATTTTAATTGGGAAACCCCGATCAATGGCAATGGATTTGATATGGTTTAATTCTGCTTTAAGTAAACTATCGCAGGAGCAAATATTTAAGGCCCGGTGTACATAAGTGTTAAAGGCAGCTAATTTCTGATTAGAGGGGTGAAATGAAAGGCGATGGGGGGGGGCAAAGATACAGTGAATGGTTTACGATAGACAGTTGTGTGAAAAAAGTTATTTTCGCGGGAAACCAAAACATCCAGGAAAGGTAATTGATTGTTATTTTCAAATTCGTAGGTAAATTGAATATGGTCATCTATTGAGTTCATAACTGTAAGAAAATTAATATGATCAAGTATGTCAGAGTCCAGCAACGCAAAATAGTCATCTACGTAGCGGATATAAAATGGAAAAGTAAGTTTTTTGAATAGTTTTAATTCGAAATAATGCATATAAAAGTCGCTAAGGATAGGACTGAGGGGGGCCATGGATAAACCATCAGTCATTCGATAAAAGTGACCATTGAAAAGAAATGTGTTTTGCGAGAGACAAATGCTAGTAAGGTGAATCAGTTCATCAATTTCGAAGTTTGTGTAATGAAATTCCCTCAAACGTGATTCAAGACACTTTAGAGCACATTGAACTGGAACGTTGGTAAATAAGGATTTAACATCAAAAGAAACCATTTTAGTGTTTTGTGCGCTATTGAAATTACGAAGTTTATTGACAAACTCATAAGAGTTCCTGCAAGTATGAATATTGTTAGAGAGTAGAGGGGAGAAAATAGAGGTAAGATATTTTGCTAATTCATAGGAAGCCGTACCGATGTTAGAAACAATCGGTCTGAATGGAATGCCTTGTTTGTGTACTTTTGGGAGAGTATAAAATCTTGCACAATGTGAGACAGAAGGAATGATAGAAAATTTGGTGTTGTTGGAAATAAGGGGGGAGTTTTCAATAGTAGATTTAATAGCTTTCAGATCTTTTTGAGAAGGATCAGAATTAATCTTTTTGTAAGGGCCTTCATCTATTAGTTCCTGGGTTTTGGTAAGGTAGTCAGATTTATTCATAACAACAATTTGTCCGCCTTTATCGGCTTTACTGATAACTATGTCTGCATTAGATTTCAGATTTCTTATACAACGGGATGCGGCTTTACTGATGTTAGACTTAGGGAGGTTATTATTGAAGTTCACATTATTGGCAATAAGATGTCTGATTGAATCCTTTTGAGATGGATTTAAACTACTAAATTTGAACGCTCTTTCGATAGGAGCAATAATATTGGGAAATGATGGTTTTCTAGCAAGTGCAAAATTATTATTTAATTTAAGGTAATGGATATCGTTATCAGTAAGTTCAGCATTTGAAAGGTTAACAACAGCATTCTCATTAACCAACGGTAATGTGTTGGGTATGGTATCGTTATGTTTACTCGAGAGTGAGTTAAATTTGGTTTTCAGAGTAGCAATATGTTTATTAGATTTGTTCAGTGCACTGACCCAGGACCGGTTATCGATAGACACAAAATTGTGGTGGGAATTAAACAGAAAAAGATGTAAATCATATAGTTCATGTTCAATCAAGGCAATTTTACGACGGGTCTCCTGTATAACAGATCTTAAAAGCGCGAGTTTAGTGCGGAAAATAATTTTTCCGACTTTGTTTGAAGTGTGCAAATTACAATGTACTGCAATAAAATTAGGGATTACTTTATTATGTTTACAATTCAAAAGATTATAATATAAATATCTTACAATTCAAATATCTTAATCATCTCAAGTTTCTTTTGAATTGTAAACATAATAAAATAATCCCTAATTTTATTTCAGTACATTGTAATTTGCAAACTTCAAACAAAGTCGGAAAAATTATTTTCCGCACTAAACTCGCGCTTTTAAGATCTGTTATCAAGTTATCTGAGCTTGTTAACAGATTAACTGTTAACTGACCGATTGATTAACTTGTTAACAGATTAACTGTTAACAGATTGTTAACAGATTAACAGGTTAACTGAGCTTGTTATCAAGTTATCTGAGCTCGCCGCTAAGGCGAGCTCAGATACACGGTTTATTTTATTTTATTTAACGATGTGACTTCCTTTTACGTTTTACACTTTTTAGCACTGAGGATGGGACTTTAGAATTTCCGAAACAGCTGTATGCTTTTAACATCTTTTATTTTATAATATTTGTGCTCTTTAACGTTGTTTATTTATTTAGATAATTAAATAGGAGGTAAAAAGTCTTCAGTCTTTTGATGCATTTAAAACAAATAGATGGCATTTTTACTTCATTTCATCTTTTTTAATCAATCTTTTTTTCCTGTATATTATACATTTATTAAAAGCCTCAGCTATGATGAATTTTTAGAAAATTTGTTTAAAACTTTCTTTGACAAAACACGATTTTAGCAAAGTTGTGTCTTCATAAAAAACAGGAAAAAAATAAAATGCATCGTATATGCATTATGAAAGAAGAATACTGCAGTGAATTCGTAGTGTTTAGTCAAAATATAATATTAATGTTTAAAAACTGTTGCTGAAACATTTTCGATTAATTTTAAGTTAGTATAACAAAACTGTTTTTATTTTTAGAAACTCATATAAAAATAATATTATAAGATGAGTAAACTTTCTATGTTAGTAAATAATTAATAAGGATAACGCCTAATTTAAATTTATAATATTTTCCATCATAAACTTCTAATAAATTACAGTTTATTCAATAAACAAAAAGAAGGCGGATTTCATCTTTTTTTTTAACAACAAAGACAGTATTACATAAAATTTTCCTCGATACTGGATAAAAGTACTGATTATTTCATGTTTCATATTTTGTTGTATCATAGTTCGCAAAAGTGTAAAGCTTTGAAAATTTTTATGAAACGATCAGGTATAAATAAGTATAAAATCCGCAGTATTTGTGTTTTGGATTCATGATCCTCAAAGGCGGGACTAGAAAACTAGAAACTTGATATTATTTTGTATTATTTTGAAAAATGAAAAAGAAACATCTGAAATTCGCTATAAACACATGACATAACATTCTAATACACACATACATTCTAAAATATATAACTATTCATTTTCTTTCTTAACACATTCACTGCCGCTCAAGCGAAAGCGCGTGATATGGCACCAACGTTAAGGAGCCACTCACGCGCCATCGCGTGATGTGGTGAGATGTCCAATAGCCAGTCACGCGCTGGCGCGGGAAAATCTTTCACTGATTTTTTATTATAAAAAGTAAATCGGCTTCTAGGAAAAACCCACTTCTACAGTGCGACATTAACTATCATCATATCTTTACGTAAGCGGCAGCGAACGTGTTAATATGTATATATATGTATATTACAAATACAGTTAAGATAGCTTTTCAATTTTAATTTTAATTAAATTACTTAAATCATGCTATTTTTTGCTCTAGGAAATATATAAAAATATGTAATTAATATATATATATATATATAGAGAGAGAGAGAGAGAGAGTTATTTTTATTTGACTAGAAATATTCATTCATAAATAATTAAACAAATACAGCCTCCCTCTTAACCAGCAACCTTTTTATATTTAAGATCAGACAAAAATTAGAAATAGCAGCCTTGGGAACTCGGCTTATGCTTCCTAGTTGAAATAAGGTACCCTGGGGTAATAACGCCACGTTAAGGTTCTACCAATTTTCACGGCTCAGTTTTAGATTATATTTTTCAAACAAATATATGATTTGATACAGCAACTCATTGACTATCTATATAAAAAAATAATTTAACAGATATGTATTCATAAAATGTAATGGAGTGATTTCTTGACCAATGCTATTTGGCGTTATTACCCACCTATATGGGTAATAACGCCATGCCAACAAAACTTTGAAATAAGATGGAATAATTGCATGTAGATTGCCCAATTCTAAAAATACAAACTCTACAACCTTAGAAATTGACAAATTGTATTCTAAGCTATTGAAAATGTTCAATTTTTTGTGAAAGTGTAAGAAAAATAAAGGTGTGGTGTGTGTGTGTGTGGGGGGGGGGGGTGGATGAGGCAAAAGAATATCAGACCGTGAGCTTCTTTTTGCTTAAAAAAGGACCACTTAAATAGAATTATTAGAAACATTGCACAGTTTTAACTGTGTTTATTTGAATCAGTATTTAGGATGTAGCTCGGCCACTGTAGGGAATCAACCGGGGTATTAATGCCAAGGATTGGCGTTATTACCCCGTTATAGTTATTGCGCTGTACATTTTAAATTACAAATTATCTCGAGAAGATATCCAAAATCTTCAACAGCATTTTGAAAGTCCATGAAATGTACTACAAATTTATGTAATTAACAAAGTATTTCCGGATAAAAAGATAGTCTTCACATCACAAAACCTATCTCGCAAATTTTAGATCAAGCGTTAATTTTAGTTGCGTGTAAAAACAATAAGACCTAAAAATGAAATAAATTAACTTGAAGCTGTTTTTTTTTTCGATTTATATGACGCAAAACCCTTCTACGCAGAGCACATGGGTGTCATTTACCAGATTATTTCATAATTATGCATAATATTAGCACTTGGCGTTATTACCCCGCCTGGCGTTATTACACCAGACCATCTTACAATCGCAAGCGGAAGAAGGAAACACAGATCGGTCAAACTCAGGTGGAAATTCAATTCGTGTCTGTTGTAAATGGATTCTCTTTGACCTTCAACAATATTGAATTCAGGATGTAATGCAGGGGGAGAGAAGATTTTTATTTTTGTGTTTCTAATGGTCAATAGTGTAAATTCTCCCCTAACCTTAGAATTCTATAATATCGGATCTATCTGAAAACCGTTTTGTACAAACACTTAAAAAGGTTGAATAATGCGAACTGATCACTGTAAAAGATTAATAAGAGTTGTTGATAAAGATTTCAAGCAGGAAACAATATTTGACGTGGATATAATTAGGACTGTAACTGATATGTTGATAATTATGAAGACGATGCTCATGATGGTCCAGTTGAAGTTGACACTGCACAAATTCTTCATGCGGAAGCGGTGAAAGCATCGGAATTTGTACAACACTATACTGAGAAGTTGCTGACAACTTCCTTGGCTAAACTTGTGATGTCAAAAAAATCAAGGGATTATGCTGCAAAATATCGTGCATCTTGTCTTCAACACAAGAAGTCACTGATTTCTTTATAGTTCATTAACGTATATTTACACAATGTAGAATAATTTCATCTTTTTTTAAATATGTGTGACACGATTTTCAATCATTTAACTTGCGTTACGTTTTTTTCAATATTTGTTATCAGTGATAATTTTACTTAAAATTCTGTTAATTACAAGTATAATTTATTTGATAAAATATAGAAAATATGTACTTTTTACAACTACACAAATTTAAAGACTAAGTACATCTGAGGTACGGGTTAATTGCGGTATTGAATTACTCAGATACTTATTTATTTATTTTTCTTACTTCTGCGCTTTAAATAGCTCTTCTCTTAACTGGCTAATCCACGGTCCCGTTTAGGCCTGTTTAGTGGGAGACTACTGTACTAGCGATATGTTTCATAATATCAACAATATATCTTGTTTGGTTCAATTATTTATTGTCAAATAAGTAAATAGTTCGTATATATTAAACAAGGAACATAAAAATTGTGTAAGTTATTGTTCGTAATAATCTTCAAAAATTAAATAATACATTAATAAATATAAACATAATTTATTCAAATAAAAATAATAATGAGAGAATAAAAATAATATTTTTAAAAAAGCTATAATTATTTTCGCTCTCTGGATTTTAATTAAGGTGGTCTGGTGTAATAACGCCAGGCGGGGTAATAACGCCAAGTGTTAATATTTGCATAATCTGGTAAATGACACCCATGTACTCTGCGCAGAATGGTTTTGAGTCATATAAATCGCAAAAAACAGCTTCAAGTTAATTTGTTTCATTTTTAGGTCTTATTGTTTTTACAAGCAACTAAAATTAACGCTTGATCTAAAATTTGCGAGATACGTTTCGTGATGTGGAGACTATTTTTTTTATCCGGAAATACTTTGTTAATTACATAAATTTGTAGTACATTTCATGGAATTTCAAAATATTGTTGAAGATTTTGGATATCTTCTCGAGATAATTTGTAATTTAAAATGTACAGCGCAATAACTATAACGGGGTAATAACGCCAATCTTTGGCGTTAATACCCCGGTTGATTCCCTACAGTGTCCGAGCTACATCCTAAACACTGATTAAAAAAAAACACATTTAAAACTGTGCAATGTTTCTAATAATTATATTTAAGCGGTCCTTTTTAAGCAAAAAGAAGCTCACGGTCTGATATTCTTTTGCCTCATCCTCCCCTCCCCCACACCACACCTTTATTTTTCTTACACTTTTACAAAAAATTGAACATTTTCAATAGTTTAGAATGCAGTTTGTCAATTTCTAAGTATCTAGAGTTTGTATTTTTAGAATTGGGCAATCTACATCCAATTATTCCATCTTATTTCATAGTTTTGTTTGCATGGCGTTATTACCCATATAGGTGGGTAATATCGCCAAATAGCATTGGTCAATAAATCACGCCATTACATTTTATGAATACATATCTGTTAAATTATTTTTTTTATACAGATAGTCAATGAGTTGCTGCATCAAATCATATATTTGTTTGAAAAATACAAACTAAAACTGAGCCGTGAAAATTGGTAGAACCTTAACGTGGCGTTATTACCCCAGGGTACCTTATTATTAATTAAATTTTTTCATTCATGATTATTTAAACAATGACTTGTATTATGTATTTAAACAAAGGCTTGTATTATGTTTTGTATCATCATTAAAAACATTTTTAAGGATTAGTTAACTGTACTCATCTAAGTAAACAATGCATATATGATAAAAACAGAACTAGAAAATTGTACCACATTGCTGTTCAAAATAACCCTTTAACAATGTCATGCTTTGTTGTGACATTTTTTTTTCCTTCTAATAACTGATTCTTATGTATTTTACAGAGCTAATCTTGAACAGATCTTCAGTTTTTAACGCCATCTTAAGCCTTTCTGCAAACTGTAAATTTCAAAGCTGAAAAGTCAAAAATTAACGAAAATCTGATACTTCAAAATGCATGTGATTGATGTTTTTTTTTTTAATAATTGTTTTTTTTTTCATTTTTTTAACCACTAAATCTGAAAATGACCTCAATTTTTAACATTCTATAATTTATATTATTTTAACATTTTTATACCTTTACCAAAACTAATTTTGTAGATTTGCATCTTTTTTTTATACAAAGTACATACAAAGTTTTAGTAAGCATAGATATTTCTGAAACTTTATATCCGTAAAATTACACTTTTTCCCCTTTTTTCACAGTGCGAAACGAAAATGGAGGTCTAGCTGCCATAATCTGTACAAGTTTTTTTTTTCCTCATTGGACAGACTAATAGTGCATAAACCAGAACATGAATGTCGCAACCATCGTCTGAAGCATTATTCTTATTTTTATCTTAAAGCAACGTTAGAATAATTTACTCATTTAAATTAGCACAAAATTATTAGTATTTACATTTGTTGTATTTAATACACGAGATAAGATGCATTAGCAAATTGTAATTAGTTTCGTTTTCGTTCATTGTAGTTATTAAGTACAATGAATCCTTTATGTTTAATTAAGTCTTAGATAATGTGTCATATTATTTGAAATTTTTACAAAATATTGTTCTTTATATATCTTAACATATCGTCTTTGTTCAAACTAAAAGCGATAAAATTCGCTACAGTGCTGTTTGCAATAATCTTTTAACATTTGTATTCATAGATTAATATATAACAGCATTAACTATTTAAATTAGAAAAGAAAATTTTGGAAATGGAATAAATCTTTAACTTTCGTACGCGTGATTAGGATTAATCTGAGTTAGATTTGATATTTACAAATGTATAATTTTTAAGAAGTAATGATGATTTAGAATAAACGCAATAAATGCGTAATTAATCGTGAAAATATGCGCCTTTATATTAGTTCTGGTTTTCGACAGAAATTAAGCTTTAGAAATTAAAAAAAGGAACTTTAATTAAACGTGAGAAGTAATATTTTAAGGAAACTACTAATTTTGCAATTAAGGTGAAAGCAACACATATATATATACATAAGCGATTTATTTATTAAAGTTATTAGCTTCAAATCTTCAAAAAAAAAAAAAATTATGATTTTCTTAATTTTTATAAATTTTTACAATTCTAAATAAGAACAAAAAATCTAAATAATAGCAAATAATTTTTATGAAAAATATCAAAAGACTAAGGGGAGATTCAAAATGTGATATGTACTTGATAGTATATGAGGAGCCCAGAAGCCAAGGGGTACAAGTGACAAAATGTCGATTTGGAGTAAATTGAGTTTAAAGATAATTGATGTTAAATTGGAACATCAATAACAATTGACTAAATTGAAATAGGAAACATCATTCTTATCTTTGAACTCTCATTTCAATAACTGTTAAAAAAATAGAGTAAAATTTTCTTTAAATGTATAATTAATCAATATTGTTTGTTTTTCGAAAAAAGTGGTTTATCTCTATAACTCCCCAAATAAACAGAAAATGACCTATATTTCTTTACCTGAAATGAAAAAAAACATATTTCCAGGTATCCTGTGCACTTGACTCATTTTTTTCAATTTTGTCACTTATACCCCTTGGCTTCTGGGCTCCTCATATATACTTTGTTTAATGCAGACTACAACAGATCTTTTAACTTTGTTTGAGCATTTCTGAAAACGGCTTTTGCTACTGTAGCGTACGATAAATAAATAAAAAATCTTTTTTACTCAGGGAATTTATTTTATACAGATATGCATAAAATAACCAATTTTATAGCTGCCAACTAATTCTTTGTCAATTAAATATCACAATTTTGATTTAATGTTGTTAACATTTCAATGTATTTATTATTTCATAACCTTAAAAAACACATTCATGCGGGAACAAGTAAAATTTCTATTGCTAAAGTGAAAAAGCAGCAGGTGGAGCCTCTATATATGATCCATTTATACATATAAATGCAAAATAAATAACTGTTTGCAAACGTTTAGAGTATTACAGTTCACTTTAATGGCATAATATAGTTTTCAGTAAAGCGCATGCAAAATTCAACAAGTTGGAAATTGCACGTGATGCGTAGTAAATGAGGTGCGTTCGTACGATAATGAAGTTTTAAAAATATCACTCTCATATATCAATCTCACAAAATTGTTAATAGTTAATTACAATTAAAATGCGCACCAAACAATGTTCTCTTTATACTCATTTTGTAATGGAAGACTTTTGTGTGGCCTTGTAAATCAATAACAAATGTTCTTTGCACAACAGATTATGCAAAATCTATATTATAATCTGTACTTTATGATGCATATCAATATTATTATGTTCGAATGAGTGTAATATTATTAAAATGCATTTGAAACTTTTTTTTCCATTGACTGTAATGTAACGGGGTACTTTTGATTGTCCCTGTATTTCATCTATGCATCCTGTTTTCAAAAAAATTGAAATGCTATGATGAAATTATGTAATAAGCATGCAATAAATGTATGTAATAAATTATGTAATAATTATATATTTTAAATTTCAAAAGATTTGGTTGGGTAGTCTTTGCGTTGTTATATGCGGACGGACAGACAAACGGACAGACAGACAGATCGACGGACAGACGGACGGACTGAACAACAACTATAGGTGCTACGTATTTACATAATTACGAACGCACCTAAAAATCGGTGAGAATTTGCGTTAAATCAGTTATAAATCCAGTACGATTCACTTGTAATTATAATATTTCTATGCAGTTTGTTATGTTCGATTTAGATTTGTATTTAAAAAGGGAAAATCGAATTTCTGAAGCATACAGACTGATGACTTCATTAATTACATACTAGCAGGGGAGACCGAGCTTAGCTCGGTCAAAATTAACTTTGTGTTCAACTTGATATGTATTTTCACTGTATCATTAATTCTGTATTATTACTGTAAAACATGTTTATAATAGTATTATTTAGAAAAACGATCAATAAGAAAACTATGTTTTTATGTGCATGTTTATAAATTTTACTTTATTTTAAAATTTACAACGAAAGGACATCTATCTAAATCACTTTTTTAGCTCGACTCTGATTGGTTTAACCATGCATCTCGAATCCTCTTAAGAATGTATAAAAAAAATTCTTTACATTCTGAAAGACAATATTTTTTGCTAGATATAGCCAAATTTGGAGGCATTTTTCATTTGGCTCCAAATACGTGTTTTGGTTTTCGTAATTTTTATAGTCGATTTTTTGGCCATATGTCGCCAACATTTTGTCAAATATCACCAAGTTATTGGCTTTTGCCATATTCTCGTGACCCTGACCCGTATTACCCAAAATGAGCCACTAATCAAATTTGATCAAGCATGTGACATAGCACAATCGTCTTCAGGTAATCAAAAACAGTAGAATATAAAATTAAATCAAAATCGTTTAAGCCATTTTTTAGGTAAAATTAGCTTGGCAGCATTCAGCAATGAAGCGAAATGACCCACTAATATAATTTTATTTAACATGCGACTCAGCCCAATAGTCTTCTCGTGACAAAAAAGTTTTGTTTCAAAATTTAGGTAAAATTGATTGAGTCGTTGTTATATATAATTAGAATGACCCTAGCTCATTAAGATCCAAAATGACCCACTAATCGAATTTTCGCGAGCATGTGACCAAGCCAAATGGTTTTCTCTTCCTCAAAAACGATATAATACAAAGTATAGTCAAAATGGTGAGTACCATTTTCTATATAAAATTAGCATGACCCATCATGACCAAGAAATGACTCTTATAATCGAAATCTCTCGAACGTGTGGCCTAGCTCATTAGTTTTAGCATGCCGAAAAACATTAGATACAAAATTTAGATAAAATCGATTGAGCCGTTTTTTAGATAGAGTTAGTTTGACCCTGACCCCTTATGATCCAAAATGACCCATTGATCGAATTTTCTCAAAAATCTGTCATAACCCATGGTTTTCTTGTGCCCGAAAATGATAAAATACAAAATTTAGTCAAAATTGCGCGAAACGTTGTCTAGATAAAATTAGAATGAACCAAAAGTGGCACACTAATCGAAATTTCTCCAACATGTGACCTACCCCAATGATTTTCTCATGACAAAAATATGTTGTATACAAAATTTCGTTAAAATCGACCCACCCATTCTTTAGATATAGCTTGACCTTGACCCATAAAGACCCACAAATGATCCTTATATTCGAAAACTCTCGAATATGTGACTTAGTCCATTAGTTTTCTTGTTTCTAAAAATTGTTACATACAGAATTTCGTTAAAATTGATCCTACCGTTCTTTAATTATATATAGCTTGACCCAGACCCTTTATGATCCAAAATGACCCATTAATCGAAATTTTTCGAACATGTAACCTAGTCCAATGATTTTATTGTGCCAAAAAAATGTTGCATACAAAATTTCATTAAAATCGATCCACCTGTTCTTTAGATATAGCTTGACCATGACCCATTATGACCCATCATGACCCACAATTTCTCGAACATGTGACTTACCCCAATGATTTTCTCATGCCAAAAATATGTTGTATACAAAATTTCGTTAAAATCGACCCATCCATTCTTTAGATATAGCTTGACCTTGACCCATTAAGACCCACAAATGACCCTTATAATCGAATGCTCTCGAATATGTGACTTATTCCATTAGTTTTCTCGTTTTTAAAAATTGTTACATACAGAATTTCGTTAAAATTGATCCTGCCGTTCTTTAATTATATATAGCTTGACCCAGACCCTTTATGATCCAAAATGACTCGTTAATTGAAATTTTTCGAACATGTAACCTAGTCCAATGATTTTATCGTGCCAAAAAAATGTTGCATACAAAATTTCATTAAAATCGATCCACCTGTTCTTTAGATATAGCTTGACCAGACCATGACCCATTATGACCCATCATGACCCACAAATGACCTTCATAGTCGAAATCTCTCAAACATGTGATTTAGCCCATTAGTTTTCTCATGTCAAAAACTGTTACATACAAAATTTCGTTATAATCCATCACGCCGTTCTTTAAATATAAATAATTTGACCCAGACTCTTAATGACCCAAAATGACCCATTAATCGAAATTTTTCGAACATGTAACCTAGTCCAATGATTTTATCGTGCCAAAAAAATGTTGCATACAAAATTTCGTTAAAATCGAACCACCTGTTCTTTAGATATAGCTTGACCATGAGCCATTATGACCCATCATGACCCACAAACGACCCTCATAGTCGAAATCTCTCAAACATGTGATTTAGCCCATTAGTTTTCTCATGTCAAAAAACTGTTACATACAAAATTTCGTTATAATCCATCACGCCGTTCTTTAAATATAAATAGCTTGACCCAGACTCTTAATGACCCAATGTGACCCATTAAAATTTTTTCTCGAACATGTAACCTAGCCCAATGTTTTTCTTGTGCCCGAAAACCATAGAATGCAATTTTTAGTCAAAATTGCGTGAGAAAATCTCTAGATAAAAATAGCATGACCCACAATGACCCCATAAATGACCCACTAACCGAATTTTCTCGAACATGTTACCTAACCCAATGGTCTTCTGGTAATCCAAAACGATAAAATGTAAAATTTGGTCGAAATCGTTAGAGCCGTTTTTTAGATAAAAATGGCTTGACCCATAATGACCCAAAAATGACCCAATAATCGAAATTTTTCGAACATGTGACCCAGCCCAATAGTTTTCTCGGGCCAAAAAACGATTGGTTACAAAATTTCCTTAAAATCGATCCAGCCGTTCTCTAGATATAAATAGCTTGATCTTGACCCATTATGACCCAAAATGACCCAATAATCGAATTTTCTCGAACATGTGACCTAGCCCAATGGTCTTCTCGTGCCCGAAAATGGTAAAATCCAAATTTTTGCGAAAATCGTTAGAGCCGTTTTTGAGATAAAATTTACCCACACACACACACACAATTTTTGCTCGCATTATAGTATAAGATATTACATATTATACTTTAATCCAAAAAATAAGGGCCATTGCTATTTATAAGGAGTATAATAGTATAGAAAACTGAACAATTAAATTTCTGAAGTTTGCCCCTTTAAGACGAAAAGATTTTTCGTAGAAATGTTGGTTTCCAATAGCTAAGAGGATCTCATTTAGTTCAAATTTAAAAAAAAAATACTTGATATAAAGGTTATGCCAAGAAAGGTTCATTGCAATTAATTCTATGCATGCAGTATCGAATTTAAATCGCAGAAGTTGAAGAATTTTTTTCTGTTTCTTTTGAATCACCTACACAGTAGCGTTAGTTTGAGCTTAAAGGGTTAAACACTGATGACGTCTTTAATTATTTCTTCGCTGGTGGCATTAGAATTTCTTATCGGTTGCTGGAAAACGCGAAAAATAAAGCTACAAGGAAATGATAAGAAGACTGAAAAAATATTGAATTTGAAAAAGTTTAGCCATAATTAGGTGGTAGCAAACGCCAAAACGAGCATTTATAATCACAGTCGAAAATAAAATGTAAAGGTGCTGGTGAAAACTTGATTGTGCAGCAGTGAAAAGGTGAAAAAAGTGAAAATACAACAATCACTTCGAATCGAGGGAATCAAATTTAATCAACAATAACAAAAGTTGTTGACAGGGAATTTTTAACTATGAAAATTTCTGAATTATTTGCTGTGTATCAGTATTTCATTCCCCCTTTTTCACGTAATAGGCATGTTTTAATTTTACTTTCTATACCGCTTTTAAAAGGAAGTTAAAAGATCTAAACATCTTGAGATAAAAATAACACACATTTTATACACGTAAACAACTTAAACAAAAGCTTTCTGAATTATTAATTTCTTCAGGCTATTAATTTTATTTAATGATATCCATATTGTTTTAAATTGCATAAGACAGCATCTGTGTTTTAAAAAGACAAGCGTTTCAGATATACTACAAATTTGATAAATGATAAAAATCTCGATAAAATACAAAGCGTAGAAATGTTACTCAGTATCTTCCAAATCATTATTTTCAAAGACTTAGAAATAAATTGATAAATATCGCTGGATCAAGAACTGCAATATTTATAACCGTCTTTTGCAAATGACAAATGTGTTATTCTGAACAATTCACAGAAATAAATAATATTATGTAATTTGCAGAAGTTAGAAAATTATTCTCTTTTGTTCTTAACATAGATTAAGGAAATCAATAAATCTATTGAAATAAAGTCTTTAATTTTACTCAAAATTTATAAAGTAAGTTTTGGAAAATATGTTTAATGTGTAATCTTAAAACAACTGTTAACTTACTTTTAATTTATAAATTAATTACTTTTTTATAATGCCAGAAAACTATAATAAAATATATTAGAAATTGTTCAATGTGTTATTTTATTGATGTACAAAAGTGAATATACACAGATTGGGAATACTGAATCATCACCATTATTATCAATTTTATAGCATCCATAGTTAAATAAAAATGGATAATTATTACAATTTATTCTAAAACATTAAAACTCACATGCAAGAAATTACGAGTGAACCATTAAATATAAGTATTTCCTTTATCGAAATTATCAATATTAATACAATTTAATATTGGGATTTATCGAAATTTACTTTGTTAATCTTTTCATTTTTGTGATTCTTACACATACGTACTTTAGTAATGTTACACAATTTCAAATGCAATGAAAGTTACATACAGTAATAATGTGCACTACAAGATATTCACAGAAAAATATGGCGTTTATAGGATTTCTCACATATTTACAAGGACGAACAGAAAAAATCGGTTAGAGTACTTCCCTGAGCCTAACTGCTGCAAATGCAATTTCATATGTGTATTTGAGTATTTAACAAGTTCACAGTCTATCATCTACACCAGGCCTGTCCAACCTTTTACTAAGCAAGGGCGCATCTCAGTTTTTTGGCAAACAATGAAGGGCGCCAAAAAAGCTCAAAACATTCAAGAAAGTCATCTTTTAATATTAGTAGGAATACATATAGGCAAATGCGTAATGCAATACAGTTTGTTATAAATTTTGAGTAATACATTTTTCTGTAAGGAATTATTTTAAAATTTTTGAATTGGAATTAGCCAGAAAAATGAATTATCACCTTTTTTAAAATAAAGTGGTAATCAGATATATTGTCAGGGGTTTATTTTGGGGGGGGGGGAACGCAAATACTGCATTTTTATTTAGGAGTAAATTTCACATTCTAAAAGATACAGAAACAAAATCATCCGTGGTTCCAAAGAGAGAAAGACCGAAAGAATTTTTATTGATGAAAATCCTTTCACACAATTTTATAGCTTTCTTAATAAATCAAAATTATCAAGAGATTCAAAGGTCTAGGGGAAAAAAAGACAGCCATTTTCCAGTCTTATAAAACAGCTAAATGGCCAATGAAGCAACGTCAATAATAACAAACATACTGAGTTTTCGAGCATGAAGGACGGAGAGGATCGCTTATTTTTTTTTCTACATTTTATTTCTTAACATATTAAGAAAATTATTGCTGACATTTATTAATTCCCATGAAAAATACAAAAAAAATATGTATTAATTAGAGAAAAAACGCAACATCACATGATTTGTTTCTTTAAAAATCTAACCATGTGTTGTTGCCTTTCTTTTACCGGCCTTGGGGGCTAGCAACACCTATACTTGCCACAAAAGGCTAAAAATCCATGACTGCAAAATTTCCCTTATTTAATCGGAGCCTTTTCTCGATTTAAAAAGGCACAAATTTCTGTTTTTAAAAATCGGTGACAAAACATTAAAAAATTCGTAAAAGGCTCACGTCGCGAAGGGGTTAATACGTTGCGTAAGTTTTAATTATTGATGCGCGAAATACACTTGTAGATATTTTGAAAAATCTCTCAAGAAAATATCAAGTGTTTTAAATAAAGTATACTTTTTAAAAAAAGACTAGTAATAGGAAACCTTCAAAAGGGCACCAAGAAAACCTGCAAAGGGCGCCATGGCGCCCGCGCGCGCCGCGTTCGACAGCCCTGATCCACACTATCGAATATCTTCTAAGTGCAGAATGGTTATTGATAAAAATGTGTGTTATAAGGCATTTATAGTTATTTGCAATAGAAGTAAACAAAGTTTGAAAAACCATATTGCTTTGACTGTTTCATGAAAGAGTCCACAAATAAAAGATAAGCTTAGTACCTATTTTGCCAGGTTCCGTTTTATATAAGACAATTTTATACGATCCTAAGTCGAGTTTTATACGCATCGTTATAACTTATTAGATAGACGGCCAATATGCGGGCTGTTGACTTATAGCTTTATCGACCTAGAGCTTTTATGAGGGCTGTGAGTAAAAAACCTGTTAAAGGATCCCGGATCAGAGTGTGGAACCAAGTTAAAAATGTGTTTTAAAAATACAAAAGGGTTAATTAAAAATTATGTTTATTATTATTATTATTATTATTATTATTATTATTATTATTTCCAGAAACAGAGCATTATGTCGTTGTTCCATTGTGCCTCAAGTATGGGCAGAACTGGTATGTACAGTATTTATAACAACATATAAAACTAGTGGAAATGCATAAAAATGAATTTTGCTCTATATTTATTTAGTTTTAAGTGAGTATAAATATTTAACTGAAATTTTTATTGATGATATCCTTTTCTTAAGCCTATTGACTAAATTTATACACTAGGACAGTTTCATCATATTCGTTATCTATTGATGCACAAGAAGTATGTTGCCATTTTTAAATCATGAGACAAGTGACCGAACCTTCAGCTGACTTTAAGTAAAATTCAGTGGCTTATAAATATTCACAGTGATAACAAGTTAGTTAGAAACATTTTTGGGCAGATTGGGGACTTCCCATGAGTTTGGAATACGCACAAATGAGTTGATCATAACTTTCACATGGTTTCGTAAAAAAAATTACCTTGTATCTTCGATAAAATTTTACATCGGTGTGCTTACCTTCCTTTAAGCAATACAAGTTTTGGCTATTTTATTTTCTAAAATACAAAAAAAAAAAAAATATTGCAAAAAAATTATCTTAAAAATTAAACAACTTTTATAAAGTTTTGAGTTATTTTGTCCTTTGATATTTGGAATCCAATTACAGTAATTTATTTTAAGAATCTGTGTGAAATTTTTCGCTAGCTCTTTACTTAAAGCGCTGTTATTTTTACTAACTTATTATGCACACTGTGCGTAAAGAATTTTGAAACGGTCTTTTAAAGTATTGTTTTTTATATATGAATATTTACACTGATACCCGAAAGTATCAATATATTCAATGGAAAAAATAATTTTTTATATACATCAAAAAAAGATTACAAAAACATCTTTTTTAAAAAAAAGCCGTGTCGAAATAATTTCCTCATTATTAAGATCTTATCTGAATGTAGTTCCATATAAAAAAAAAATACATGTAACAAGTTTAGCAATTTTTAATCTGATGGGTGACAGGTGTGGGGTCATTTAACACCCCAAAACCGAGCAGTATATTAAATTTACTTTCTCACCAATAAATTAAAATAATAATCACCAACTTATTAATTGGGAGTCCATTGCTACAGAATCAGCAACAAAATAAGTTGAAGTTTTAAAAAGTTGTGGTGCCAATTGTAAAAAAACATACGCACTCCAGATCTATCAGACCCGGCGGGCGGCTCGTTCTCTAGGGTTAAAGAACGTGATTATGCACAAACGTAGCTACAGATAATATTTCGGGAGGAAGGATTCAAACTTTTCCCAACTTAAAATTAAAAAATTTCCAAACTTGAAACAGATTGCCTTCTTTTCCGAGTAAAATCATATACGGATTGTGTGATATGTAGTTATCATAATATAGTCCACAAAACAATACCAATTTCATATTTTTTTTTTACTATTTTAAACAAGAAAAAGTCTTTCAAAAATCTAAAATTTCCCAACTTAAACTTCGTAAGTTAGATATATAGACGGAGGGGCCCTCCCCTCTCCCCCATTAGCGATACCACTGTGATTAAATAAAGATGGATTAAGGCTTTAAAAATAAACAAAACAGCATATTAGAACGCAGAATAGTATGAATGTGTGCATTCATCGTGTTCAGAAAAAATTATACAAAATTCTACCAGCGGAACAATCTATATTATCAAAACTATTAGTATTTGTACGAAAGTAAAATACACCCATTTAAATGTAAATGAATAACACGAGTTCATTCTAGAAATTTTTTTTTTATAGCTGGCAGATATTTAGAACTAGTAATTCTTTTAATAGCGGTTGAAAAAAAAAAACATTCCAAACATTTCAAATGTCCTCACTAAATGACATGTGAGTTATCACCCGACTTTTGCCATTAATTTAACGACTCTGAAACTAAAGAGTATTAAAAGTGACATAGCTTTTCAAATCTGAAAAAATGTTCAATGGGTTATATTCATAACAGTGTTCAAATTACTTAACTTAAATACATATTTTTGTAATAAAAATGACCGTACTTTATAAGAAAAGATGCAAATGTTAATTTTTATGAAAGACACGTTAAAATAAAAATGAAATATTCTTAGATTCCAAAGAAAATATAAAAAAAAAATGTACTGCATTAAAAATTAACACGGTGAATTCCACAGTGACTGACATTGAATTTCTCGTTTAGGCCGCATTAGTCATCGGTGACTGACAATGTAAAACATGATATAAAATAAAAAATATATATTGTGTTAAGAAAGTATAAACCTGTAATAAATAAAAGTTAAATAAGTTTTAAATGAATTTTCAGTAATAACTTAAACAATATAGTTTTTTTTGTTTTTATTTCATATTTTACAAAGCCAGTCACCCGTGACTAAATTATCCTAGTTTAGTATAAATCACCGGTGACTGTTGTGGCACCAGTGTTTTTCATAAAAGGCGATCCAACATGGGCTATCTAGGTTAAATATGTTCAAATATACAATCCGGTTTACACTAGATAGAGTATTTAAAAAAAAAAACATAACAGATATTTTACATTTACTATATCTATATTATAAAGGCCAAACGTATCTGTGCGTAAAGCATGCGTCATTTGGCGAAACGCAACACTTTGAAATTCGAAATGCAATTTCATGTTCGCTATTTTTGCTATATTAGGGTCTTCGTGGCCGAGTGGTTAAAACACACCACTCCGCTAATCGCTTGAGAGCGTAGGAGAATGTGGGTTCGAATCCCACTGGCTCCACTGCTCACAGTCTTTGTGTGGAGCTCCTGGTTGTATTTCTCTTGTGATGTAAAATTTCCTTGTGCTATCTCGTCCCTGTATATTGACGATGACTTATAAGCAGGCTTTCATGTTGAGCACACAAGTCAGATGTATGTTCCAGAAATAAATAAATTTTTGCTATTGCGAATTTTTAAACTTCTAAACATCGCACATTTTAATAAAAGTTTACACCGTCGTATGGGTATAAAAACTTTAAAATGAAATATGTTTTAAAACTGTATCTTAATTTATTTTTGAAACATTATTTTTTTTATAGTTTTTAACACCGGTTATTTAATAGTGGAAACAGAAGTACCTCATTTCTATTAAAAGCAGATTAATGTATTTTTATGTTGTCATTTTCTCATTAGAGTGAAAAAAGTAATTAAAAAGCGTACTGTGCCAAGAATAACGTCTGTTGTAAAACCCAGCGAATTTTAGTTTCGTTTACAAGCTTTCGTTTCTACTTTAAAGAATATAAATACTTTAGTATAAGTTTCAGCTAATAGCATCCAGACTTATAATTTTGAATCAAAATGATTTCAAAATTAAAATACCATTCTTTTTAAACGTGAATACTGATATGAAAGGTTCATTTATAAATTTCAATATGGTGAAAATAATGTCGGGTTTAGATTTCTTGGGGAAAAAATTCGATGATTGATTCAGAGTGGAATAAATTTTGGAAAATTCATTTTGGAATAATAACATACAAGCCTTAATTGATAACTTTCTAATAATAACAAATCTTTTAATATACAGTCGAGCCTCTATATAATGAAATCCATCGTTCCAGTAAAAAATTCGTTATATAGAGAAATTCGATGTATACAGTATGATGTTAAAAATAGTATTTAATGTGTAAATTTTGAACAAATATTATTTTTGATCTTTTTAATTAAGAATTTGAAATGTTTAAAAGTATATATTAACCTAACATTTTATTTCTTACTTATTTAAGCAGTTTCAAAAAAGAGAAAAGACATTTATTTGAAAGCTTAATGAAAATCAAATGAGGAAGACTTACATAAATTTCAGAGGAAGAAATCTGTAATTTTTTGTTGTTTTGATTTTAAAATTACAATTGTTACGCTCTCAAAAAAAAATTCTCAAATTTTAGCAAGGAATGAAAAATTGTAGTTGATATTTTCCTCCATTTGAAGGTCTCTCTTATGTGCTCTCATTGATTCCTCTCTTATATGTGTAACAATTCAATTGACTGTGTTTTGAGAAGGATGTTGAAAGGTGTGTGGGAGGTGGGATGAACTTGTTAGATTTAAAGAATAAGGAGAGAAGTAATATTTATAAAAAAAAAACCTCTCCAATGAACGATAAATCAAAAATAAGTGATGGAAAATTGATTCCATATGATTTCGAAGCTTTTTTAAAACTGAATAAATTAAGATCAATTTATGAAAAAATTCGTTATATGGAGATAGATATTTCGCTATATAGAGTCTGTTTTTAATGTAATCATGCGAAAAGGGGACCGTTCTTACTAAAAATTCGTTATATGGAGAAATTCGATGTATGGAGTTTCATTATATAGAGGTTCGACTGTATTTTACTGCTTACATGTATGATTAAAGTCTAATTTTAACAATTTCTACAACTTTGTTTTATAGAAATAGTATATTGTTAATTTTTGGTTAAATATATTTTATTTAAGAGTTAAACTTATTAACATATTAGAATTACCAATATAAGGTGCATTTTTCATTGTAACTAATTTTGTAGGTTTAACATGAATCAATGAAACAGTTCGTTTTTAAACATTTTCTTTCGTCGAAACTCGACGGGATATACCTTGTTTTCGTTAATTTTCAAACATTTACAAAGAAATTACGTTTTATGATTTCTATACCAGCCGCATGTTAGTGATTAATCGAAAAATATTTCACTATTTATGGAAACATTTCAAAAGTCAGAATTATTCCGTTACATGAGATCCAAAGGGAAAATAGTTCCAGATAAATTTTAATGAGGTTACACTTTTTCGAACATAACACAATGTAGTATCTATGAAGTATATACTAAATAATACATACTGTAAAATATGCGGCGTAAAGAATGCTTGTTATTAATTTACAGGGCCACACAAAAGTTTTGCAATACATAATCGTACAAGGGGAAATACTTTATTTAGGGGGGAGGGTCGTTTTAATTATATTAAACTATTACACATTTTATGAAATTTATGTATGTGTGTTAAGTTTAAAACAATTTACTTCCTGTGTAATAGAAGCAAATAGTATTTACAGGAACACACAAAGATTTTGGCTACCATACTGTATTCGGAGAACTGTATACTATTGCACCAAGATCTGACTATTTTTAAAACTTCATAATAATATGAACGTCCCTCTTTTTGCTACGTGTGGTATGCGATTTCCAACTTGTTTAATTTGTCATTCCGAATTCCCACAGGTAATTTTTTAACTTTTATGTTTGTTTTACAAGTTACAATTTTTCATATATAAATTTAATAAAAAATTACAATTAAATTCTTGTGATGTGAATTCATAATTTTTAAGAAGAAATAATTGGTAGCTGCGTCAAGATTTGCGGCTAATGACATACTTCTGCTAACAGTGCAAAAGGATGTAATTTTCTCAGTTAAAACTATCATGGTTTAAGCTTCTCTAATCAAGTTATGTTTGAAAATGTAATTAATTCTTCTCTAACCATGCCAACAATGCTATGAACATCATCACCAAGATTACTAAAAAACTATCGTCAATGTACGCTGAACACGGAACGCTGACAATCATGTTCGGTAGAAAGAAATCAGAACTGATTTTATTATGTGGAGCTCAATGATTATAGAAGACATAAGTAATTACCACCATTGATATGAAGTCAATGTTGTTGATGGACATATCTGGAAATTTATACAAGGACATTTTAATTTATAAAAAGAGAATTTCATACAGCAGCCTTTTTTTCACTGAGATTAATGACTGTAAAAATGTTTTTAATTAAGGAAGATATAAAATACTAATTAAAATGCAGAAAAGATTTTATAAAGTATCTATACAAGTATTTAATAGAAATGTATAAGAAATAAGTGTTGAACTAAACAAATAAAAAAAAATAGTTATTGATTCAATAAAAATATGTTTCGCTCAACATTTTCTTTTAAATGTTTTCCAAGACAAATTTTGTTTATGGCATAAAATTATCAGAGCTACCAATGATTCATTGTTTTAAAACCAGTAAAATTTTCGAAAAGAAATTCGTTATAGTGCTCTATGAAATTGCAAGGAAAAGGCTCTTCATGGTATGTAATGCAAAAATTATAAACGAGGTTTTCCTTTAAATAAAAGTGGTGTTAAAAAAACATACTAAAAAGGGGGTCCTGCATCATACATATATATTATGAGTGATTAATTTTTCCCGTACTTGTTAGAAATTAACAATGTTTTAAACGTACTTTATATTAACGACATAAAAAGCTTTCAAAAAAATAAACTCAAATAAATCATAAGATGCAAATAAAATCAATCAATAAATCATAAATAAATCATAATAGATCATAAAATATTTTTAACAATAACATTTTGAACTATTGTTGTGTCTCTAATATTAATTTCATGTAATGATATTTATTTATTTTTAATCTAATCATGCAGCATCTGTGCTTTAAAAAGAGAAGTACTATTTTAAACACACTTCAGATTTGATAAATGATAAAAATCCTGACAAAATACCTAGAGTAGAAATGTTGCAATTTATCTTCACAAGCATTATTTAGACTTCTAAGTAAATCGATCGACATCTTTGTATCGAGAAACACAATATTTATAATTGTCTTTCGCAAAATGTAATCATGTTATTATGAACAATTTACATAAAAAAATATTAAGTAATTTCGCAGACGTTAGGAAAATATAATCTTTTGTTCTTGATGGTAATTAGCGAATTCAATGAATGTATTCAAACAGAAATGCAAAATTTAACATAGACTTGTGAAAGTCCGTTTGCGATAGCATAGCTGCCAAACTTAAATCATTTATGTTAAATTAGCTCCATGACAAACATTAAGAGAAGTATTATTTACTAACAGTTTTTCATATGTTACTAACAATGCTATTTTTATTGCACATTTTTAAATAACATTTCAATAATAGAAGTATATATAACAAAATAACACACTATAATTAATACATTATTTTTAATGGCTAAAAATATGTAAGAAATTTTTAAAATCAGAAAAACATTTTTATTTAACTGTTGACATTGTTTTAACTTATCATCGAATCATTTTCAAAACAATCAATTCAGTACACTTTTTTTGACAATTAGAAGTAATGTATTACGAACATGTTGTTTTATATTTGGAAGATATAAAAGAGGAACACCATTAACAGAATGAACAAGATTAGTCTAAAAATGCTTTCCAATAAAAAATGCATTGCGAAAGAAGAGCGGAATTACACTTATAAGACATTTTAAAATTTTCTATTAGAGATATACATTGCAACATTTATCAGATACAGAAGTAAAAAAATACATAACATTTTTTTGTAGAAAAAAAAATCGATTTTGAAAGAAAAATAGATTCATAACAGTTAATATTTTTTGCAAATTGGTCTTTGATTTTTTTAAAATTATTTTTTATAAGTGTTATTCCATTCCAAAGGACTGTTCTTGATCTGTTACAGGGGCCTTATTCACAAAATTCAGGGCACATAATTTGAATTATAGTGCTTTTAGGTATGTGCCCCATGTGGCACACGGTGCAGTGATGTGTTAAGAAACATTAATCTTTTTTTACAGTGTAAAGTATACTCTTATTCCTAATGATCCCATCTTAAGGGGATAGTCGCCATTATTTGAGCAAAATCGTAACAATAAAGGTCTATTTCTGTGGTATAATAGTACCAAAACAGTTTTTTTCTTACTAATGTATCAGTTATGAAGGTTTTAAGAAATAAATAATAAAGATAAGTGTATTTATATACTTTAAATCTGTTTTGCTCAAATATAATTTTTCAGCATTTTTATATTTTTTAAATGCTCCTTGCGAAGTAACTTTTGATGAATATTTATGAAATTGATAAGGAAGTATTTTGATGTTGTTTAGAAAGAAATTGTGCAAGCTTTTTAAAATTCGTCTTCATTAAGATAGTCAAATTTCATTTTTTACCTATTAAAAAGCAAAATTTTGATGGAAATCGACATTGCATTTGGAAAAAAAAATCTGTAAGATATTAACTGTTCAAAAGATCTTACACACATTTGTTTATAATAGAGTTTTAAGGGATAAAAATGCGAACGCAAGAAAATATCTCAAAACTAAGACATGAGGAGCATTTTAAAATTTCGTTTAAAAATTTAAATTAAAAAAATTAAAATTTATAAAATTGGACATTTTTTGAAGGTGTTCTATATTTTTTGATGAAATGTATGTATGCACAAATATTCATGTCTCTGATAAAAATAATAATAATAATAATAATAAAAAGACATCAACCGTCCCTTTCAGACATTTATGTGCAATAAATTATACTTTAATTTTTCCCTTTAAAAATACAATTTCTAATTTCTAAAATGTTGGCCCTACTTTGCAAAATAGTCCTTTTAAAAGAAAGTACCACAAACATTAAATTTTGATAATAAAATAAACACAGATGGGGGGGGGGAAGTACATAAAAAGATTTTCTTTTCTTTCTCAAGATAGTCAATAAAATACAATATTACAGTTTTGAGAGGACATAAATAGCAGATCGTTTCATCCAAGAATTAAAAATATTTTCAAAAACAAGGCAGTCAATGGTACGATCACAGGTGTATCATTCCCTCACCGAAATTTCTGGTAGAGTAACAATAAATATACCATGAACTATCACTCAATCTGATGAAGATTCTAAAATCAAACACAGGCAAGATATAAAAATGAAAATAATGCTATAGCATATCGTTTTACTGTTTAATTCCGTTAAAAATTTACAAAAAAAATTTAAAGAAATGTTTAAATACCATGCGAATATTTTGGAATAAGAATCTGTAAAAAGACTATGTCAATGAAATATTTATGTTACCTACCAAACCTCATTTGAGGCCAAACTAGATTAGCCTACGACAAACTACATTCTCGTACAGTCAGTATTACATTCCAAATCTATCAAAACCCATCCATTTTGCGTGAGCTTGCCTTTTCAATAACAACTTGCAATATTAATCTGTAGAGAGTAGAGATATCAAATGGGAAGATGCCTTACTTACTTATTGGAGAATTAGCATTTATTTATTTGTGGTCAAAGCCGACACGATCCCGCGTCCAGTGGCGTCAACTTTTTAAAAATATTGGGTGGGCTCAAAAATATTTAGTGGTCTCAAAAATATATTTGTAAAATAGTACGACCAATTTGTTTTTCTTTGAAAGGTTGATAGATGGTGAAAGGTGATAACTTTAAGTCAAGCTACCAAATTTTAATAAATTTTCAATTTTATTAAACTATATTCTTATGCAATTTTCCTTTTGAAGACACTGAAATTTATTGTAATGTCATGATATCATGAAATGACTATACATAAATTTAAAAAGTGTAACATGTAGCAAAACATTTCATTATTTTAGGATTAATGGGTGTCAGTCGGAGAATTAAAACACATGGCCATTGGCAAAATAAATTTTATTCTAAGTAGGAAAATTAATAATAAAATAATAATGAAATAAATAACCAGAACAATGAAAAATGGGTATGCTTATGATTCAAAATCGTTGGGTGGGTTCGAGCCCCGCATGCCCATATAAGTTGGCACCACTGCCTGCGTCTATGGTGTGCGAAAAGGGCAAAGTGAAACTAACCACAAACTGTTGAAAAATGCGCTAGCGCTAGCAAATTTAACATTCGAGTTCAACAAAATTTATTTTCTGAACATTATTTTTCTCGATGAGGAATATAATCTTACAGGGATAATTCAGAATTCTATGTGTTAAAAATATTTAGCTCTCTAATCAAATAGTAAAATAGATGCTATCACTAGTGCTTCCAATTTAATTTACTTTTTAATTAAAAATCCATACCGGTATTTTAAAATTGAAATATTTTTTTTAATAATAGACATTTTGTCATTAAGTAAAGAGAAATTTATATTTGAAATTTTCTGGTATATTTAGATTCTTTGAACTACGGAATTTCTTTAACTTATCCAACCATAGAAATTAGAGGCTTAGTTTGAAATAAAATAAAATTTTAGTTTTGAAATAGAGTTTTAACATTTTAATACATTTCATACATACATAGTAAATGGATCTTTTTTTACAATAAACGAAATTCAAGAATTTGAACATAAGTTAGGAATTATTTTAAGTTATATTTCTTCCGGCAATGTAGTTTGTCAGGACAAGGAATGAAATATAAAGACAATGGAAAAATGTCAGCTGAAATACTTTTCAAAGTAAATAAATAGTACTTTATATAAGTGCAGTGTTATAATATTCTTCAATCTATAAACTGAATAGTTTCTTTTCTTTTTTTCACTTTAGAGCAATAGAAATGTCAATATGCATTCCTTTCAACTCAAAGTAAAAGTATAGACTCAAGATAAATGTACAATTATTCTGTACTTGGAACTATAAATTGAATATATTTTGTCCATTTTTCTTTCAACGTTATACATTTTGATGTCAGCAGAAAGAAGTTTAAAGAGCATAAATTTAAAAATATTCTCTCAATGTCTGCTGGCATTTTTTTTTTTTTTTTTGAATTCTACGTTTCATTTTTAGTTTAAAAAAGAATTTAGTCAGTATGTCTTATACCTTAAATTTTTGCTCTGGGCTATGATATATAAGTTAAGCTCCTATCTTGTTCTCAAAAGAAGCTATTTTGTGCATTTATGCACCTAAAGATAGTTCATTTCTTTAACATAAAATTCTACTTTGTTTTGGAGTAAACTGTCTTTGAAAATAAGTATTTTATTATTGTCAGATAAAGTATGCTTTTACTCTGAAGAGTTAAAGCTTTTTCATGTAGAGATGTTACATCCACTGACATTTCATACATAGGTGGTGTGTTACAAAAGTGTTTATTAGAAGATACATTTTCGCCTATAAAATAGTTTATCACATTTCTTGCTAAGATTTTACGATATTTAATCTAATAAAGAAGTGTCGTTAATTAAAGACGTTAACTATTTACATTAATTAAAACTTCAGGTAATAAGTTGAAAACTGGTGTTATACAATTGAATACAAAGAAACTTCTTTAAAACACTATAAAATAAATTAAATTGCGCAAGGTCTTTCGAAAGAACTTAGTCTTTCTTCATCAAGCACAAAAAAACGTGCGTCTACTATGAATGTAGGGGAAGTGAAAAGGCGGGAGAGGGAGGTTCCAACAGGTTGCTCCCTTTCCCGCATTTTCACTTCAGTCGTGCCCTTACTTTCAAAGTAGACGCACGTCTTTTTGCGCCTGACGAAGAACGACTAAGTTCTTCCGAAATGCCTTGCGCAGTTTAATTTATTTTATGGTGTTTTAAAGAAGTTTCTGTGTCTTTAAATAAAACTCACCAAATCCTGCTAATAAAACAGACAACGGAAGTGTATGATGAGTTAAAGCTTTTTCATTCAAGTTACATGCAGCGAAATTTCATATATTTGGTTGCATGTAACAAATGAGTTTTTTAGCAGATGCTTACAAAAGCGTTTTCGCTTATAAAATCATTTATCCCTTTTCTTGACAAGATTTCTCAATGTTTAATCTAGTAAAAAGAGTCATTATTTAAAGACATTAGCCATTTAAATTAATTAAAATTTAACAAATCTTGCGAATGAAAGAGGCAAATAAAAGAACATGACGAGTTAAAGCTTTTTCATGTAAGTAGAGACGTTACATCCAGTGACATTTCATATATTGGTTGTGTGTTACAAAAGTGTTTATTAGAAGATACATTTTCGCCTATAAAATAGCTTATCACTTTTCTTGCTAAGATTTTGCGTTATTTAATCTAATAAAAAAGTATCATTAATTAAAGAAGTTAACTATTTAATTAAAACTTACCAAATCCTGCGAATAAAACAGAAAATAAAAGAGTATGATGAGTTAAAGTTTTTCATGCAAGTTACATCCAATGAAATTTCATATGTTTGGTTGTATATTACAAAAGAGTTTATTTGTAGATGCTTACAAAAGCGTTTATGATTATAAAATAATTTATAAATTTTCTTGCAAAATTTCACAATGTAAAAAAGAAAAAAAAAGAGTCATGAATTAAAGACGTTAAATAACTATTTAAATTAATTTAAACTTACCAAATCCTGCAAATAAAACATACAATAGAAGATTATTATGAGTTAAAGCTTTTTCCTACAAATTACATCCAATCACATTTCATATATTGGTTGTGTTTTACAAAAGAGTTTATTAGAAGATGCTTACAAAATATTTTATCATTTTTCTTGCTAAGATTTTGCAATATTTAATGCAGTAAAAAAGTTTCATTAATTAAATACATTAGCCATTTAAATTAATTAAAACTTACCAAATCCTGGGAATAAAACTCACAAATAAAAGGGTATGACGAGCTATAGCTTTTTTCATGTAAGTAAATGTTACATCCATTGACGTTTCATGTATTTGCTTGTATGTTACAAATCAGCTTTTTAGCAGATGCTTAAAAAAGCGTTTTCGTTTATAAAATAATTTATCACTTTTCTTGCTAAGATTTTACACTGTTTAATCTAGTAAAGAGAAACATTAATTAAATACATTAGCGTTTGAAATTAATTAAAACTTATCAAATCTTGCGACTGAAACCGATTAATAAAAGAGTATGACGAGTTAAAGCTTTTTCATGTAAGTAGATGTTGCATGCATTGAAATTTCACATATTTGATTGTATGTTACAAAGAAGTTTATTAGAAGATAATTACAAAAGCGTTTTCGCTTATAAAATATTTTATCATTTTTCTTGCTAAGATTTCACAATATTTAATGTAGCAAAAAGTTTCATTAATTAAATACTTTAGCAAAAATTAATTAAAACTTAATAAATCTTGTGAATAAAACAGACAAATAAAAAAGTACGATGAGTTAAAACTTTTTCATGTAAGTAAATGTTACCTCCATTGAGATTTCACATATTTGGTTACATGTTACAAAATAATTTATTAGAAGATGCTTACAAAAGCTTTTTCGCTTGCAAAATAATTTATCATTTTTCTTGCTAAGATTTTGCAATATTTAATGCAGTAAAACAAGTTTCATTAATTAAATAAATTAGCCATTTAAATTAATTAAAACTTACCAAATCCTGGGAATGAAACTCACAAATAAAAGAATATGACAAGTTATAGCTTTTTCATGTAAGTAAATGTTACATCCATTGACATTTCATGTATTTGCTTGTACGTTACAAATCAATTTATTAGCAGATGCTTACAAAAGCGTTTTCGATTCTAAAATAATTTATCCCTTTTCATTCCAAGATTTCATAATGTTGATTCTATTAAAAAGAGTCATTAATTAAAGACATTAACTATTTAAATTACTTAAAACTTAACAAATATTGTGAATGATATAATAATAAAAGAGTATGACAAGTTAAAGCTTTTTCATGTAAGTAGATCTAGTTTCATTTCATATATTTGGTTGAATGTTACAAAAGAGTTTATTAGAAAATGTTTACAAAAGCGTTTTCGCATATAAAATAAGTATATCCCTTTTCTTGCTAAAATTTCACAATGTTTGATCTAGTAAAAAGAGTCATTAATTAAAGACATTAACCATTTAAATTCATTAAAATTTACCAAACATTGTAAATGAAAGAGATAAATAAAAGAGTATGACGAGTTAAACTCTTTTCATGCAAGTAGATGTTACATCCATTGAAATTTCATATATTTGGTTATATTTTACAAATGAGTTTATTAGAAGATGCTTACAAAAGCGTTTTCTATTATAAAATAACTTATTACTTTTCTTTCTAAGATTTTAATATATTAATATAGTAAAATAATTCATTAATTAAATACATTAGCCATTTAAATTAATGAAAACTTACCAAATCCTCTAAAATAAAACAAGAAAAATAAAAGAGCATGTCAAGCACAAATTACAACTTGCATTGTTACTTTATGTAAATGGATAATTACATAAACTAATGCATCTTAATTTTTTTCCTTTTGTAATTAAGATAACGTCTTTTGATACCGAATATCAATGTAGTCAATACGAAAGTTTATTTTAATAAGTCATTATCGGTATTTTATTTATGTAACTTAATAAAATCAATAACTAATTGAAAGTCTCAAAGTAATTAACTATAAAAGACAGAGTATAATATTTTTTTAGAATAATCCCTTTTTTTAGAATGAATTTAAAGAAGAAGAAACTTGCTCTTCATATAAATAAGGCATGATATCAAAGCTAAACAAGCCGGAAATTGCACGTCAAACGTGGCAAATGTTGTGTGTTCGTACTATATCGAAGCTTTAAAAATATTCAGATCTTGGTGTAATATTATAAAGTACCTCGAATTCAGAATAGTGGCCGAAATCTTTTGTGTCTCAATGTAAATACTATTTCCTTTTTTTTAGACAGAAAGTAACCTCAACTGCGTATAATAATTTCATAAATTATGAAATAGTTTAATATAATTAAAAAGTAGCCAAAACAATGTTTCCTCCTTACAATTATATAATGAAATACATTTGCGTTGCCCTGCCCTGTAAATTAATAACAAATAATATTTGCGTCACAGATTGTACGAAATGTATATTTTGGTATATATTTCATATATGCATAAAAAATTTAACTATATTCGAAAGAATTTAACGTCATTACCCACTTAAAACATTTTTATCCATTGACCGTAAAGTAAAGTAAAATTTGATTGTCTCTGTAATTGAGTTATACATCATATTCTCATAAAATTTGTAGCGACTTGACAAAATTATGTAACATTTATATATTTTAAATTTCAAACGATTCGGTTGCGTAGTTTTTGAGTTGTTATATGCGGACAGACAGACGGCCAGACGGATGACCTAAACAACGACTACATGTGATAAGTATTTACACACCTGTAAAAGATCACATTTTAAGATTAGCATTATTTAAATAAAACATTAACACCACTTATTAAATTTCTGTAAATGAATCAAAAAGTGATTAATTAAAATACTTTTAAACCTTATTTCATGCTTGAGATAAGAGGAAAGCGAATGTTACCCATAAAGTTTTATTCACCCTTTTACCTGATACTTTTTAATGAAAATTTAGAATTCATTTATTAGTTTTTAAGGCATGGCAAATACGATGAAGGAAAATTGCCAGATGGATGGCTGTGCTTTATAATTATGCATAAAAATGTTCAATAAAACTCGATCTTCACCTCAGTGCTGAAGAAATTGGAACAGGCGTATGAAAGACAAAACAAATGAGAAATTATTATTATTAAACAAAGATATTTCTTATCAGAGTTTTTATGGTTTATTTCTTAAAAAGAAATTTAAAAAGTATATAACATATACTTTACATAACCTCTCTTATATAAATGCGTTAACGAGTATTTTTTATTAAACTTATTATTATATATCACCGATTATTTATCTTCCTAAAGAAGCATATAAATGGTAATTTATCATTAACATTTTTAGCAAAATGTGCTGATTTTTTTTTCAGTAAATATTATATATATTTATATATACATATGTATGTTGTACATATAAATAAAAAATGCTATCAAAGCTAAAAAAGTCCCACTTTAAGACAAGATTTCTCTAAACAAAGTACTTACACCGCGTATTTAAATATATTGTATGTTAATGAATCAAGGAATGACTATTTTTAAAATACTTTTATACCATTTTTCATGCGTCAGGTAACAGGAAAGTGAATGTTACCCCAAGAGTTTTAATCATTCATTAACTAAATACTGCTAAAAGAAATTTTAATATTTATTTATAAGTTTTTAAGGCATGGTGAATACAATGAAGGCGAATTGTCAGCAAAATGTCTGTAATTTGAAAGTTATTTATAAAAATTCGAGTCACTCGATCTTCATCTCATTGCTGAAGAAATTGGAACATCAGAAATTGGACATATCATAGACAAAACAAATAAAAACATAGTTTTATTTAAGAGAGATTCTTTTAGCACAGTTTTTATGGTTTATTTCTCAAGAAAAAAATTCTCATTAAAAAAGGGCCTCATTTAGATAAATGCGTTAAACAATATTCTTGTGATTAAACATATTATTATGTATCATCGATTATTTATCTTCCTAAAGAAGGATATAATTGGCAAGTTATCACTAAAACGCCTTTAGCAAAAGCTGTTGATTTTCTTTTGTTTTAGTAAATGATGTTTTAAAAAAAAAAGTATGTAAAAATATTTTTTATTTTTTTAGACTGTATCTAAAAATATTATTTATCATTCTGAGCAAATTGAAAAACACATTGAAAGAAAATCAAATGATTTCCTTAATTTTGATAAAGTATTAGATGAGAAATTCCTATTTCAATAATTTGTTTCTTCTTGCATGTGATGAATACGCGCGGGAATGCAATAAATGAAAATTAATGATATTTTTCACTTTTAGAATTCCAAAAATAAAATGTTACATGAAGATATGGAAAAAAGCAACGTGTTAAAATTTTTAATTAAATTTTTAGTTAAATCATCAATAATGCAAATAATTACAAGAACCAATATATCACTCTTCAAAAATTTATTATACACAACAGATGACAAGAGTTAACTTGCCATGCACTCTAAGTATGTTGTTTTAGAGCTCGATGGAAAGGAACAGTTTTATTTTTTTACTGCTATATTAGTTCTATCTGCATATAGATCAGCTAATTCACGTAAAAAAAGGTCACTAATGAATACGTCGCTCCAGAAAATGAAGAAAAGTTTGGTCCAAATTTCAAGTCAGAGTGACTTCACTGCAAGGGTAGACTAGACTTTGCTTTCTAATGTATCCTGAAGGGCAAAAACTGTCTCTTTTTTCTGTCCTGTCGAGAGTATATAGTACTCATGCATCTTCAGACATAAGCTGCAGGCACATGCTTGTTTTTTCCAATCTTCAACATTATTCAAGGATTTTTTTTTTTTTTTTGTTCAGGATTCGCCTAGGTTTATTGACAAACGAATAAAGGTAGATTTACGATGGGTTAGAAGATAAGGAGCTTGTGAAAACACTCTTCACGAAGACATTCTGGCACCAGCAGCCGCTCATTTTCAGAACATTCTTTTATTTATTTATTTTTCTTTCTTGTGCAAACTAAACGCTCATTGGTTATTTTTACGATTTTTTTTATTAATGTTTTTTTTGTACCTTTCAGATTTCGATGTAGTCAGATTAAGAATAATGATCAAGAAACATGTAATATCTGTGCGCGCGTGTGTAAACAATCAACTTTTCTTTTTTGTGTGTTTACGTTTTGTCTCTTATTTTTGATGTGGAATTTTTGTCTTTGAAGACGGCCAAGAATTATGATTCGGACCACCGTGCATCCCTCAAGAACCCTCAAGAAAGGTAGGAAATTTTTATATTATTATTTTTAAGAATATTTTTCTATTGAAATATCGAATTTGAAATTAACATGGCATCCCTGTCGCGGGATGTACGGTGGTAATATATTTTGAAACAATTAAGAATTTGAATTTTGAAATAAACTAATTAAGTAGAGAAAAAGAGAAAAAAATGGCTGAAAGTTTAGAAACACTTAAAAAAAGAAGAACAATTTTTCGATCGGCTGTTACGAAAATTCTAAATAAAATCGAAACTTCCATAAAATCAGACGATGTGTCTATCGAAGAACTGCAAGAACATGTTGAAACATTGACCGACAAATTTAAGTCACTTAAGACAACAGATAATTCAATTGAATTATTAGTCAATCCCGATGATTTAGAGAAAGAATTAGAAGCCGCTGAAAAGTATAGCGAAAATGTAATATTATGGAAGTCACGCGCAAATCAGAAAATTAGAGAATTAAATGCCGGATTTTTAAATTTAAAATCAAAACAAGAAAGTAACAAAGAACAATTTTCAGACAGTGCATTTAATGAAAAAGTGGATAATTCTGTAAAAGTTAAGTTACCGAAATTGCATATACCAATATTTGATGGAAATATAAATGAATGGCTTTCCTTTTGGAGCAGTTTTGAATCGGCCATTCATGATAATAAGTCGTTAAATAAAGTTGATAAATTTAATTATTTAAGATCGCAATTAAGATCGACCGCTTTAAACACAATAGAAGGTTTTCCTGTTTCCGAAAAAAATTACGATGCGGCTATAGAATTGCTGAAAAGTAGGTTTGCTAATAAACAATTATTAATACACAATCATATTAGTAATCTTTTAGCTATCAAGCCATTGAGAACTTCGAATGATATATATGCTTTCCGACAATATTTTGATAAATTATCAGTAGAACTGAGAAGTTTGCAAAGCTTAGGGACAGATTTAAATAGCATTTCAAGTGTATTATGTACAACCATTTTGAAAACAATTCCGAAAGATTTGTTAATAGAACTTAACAAGTCCGATAATGAAAAAGGATTTTATGAAATTGAAGAGCTAATGAATTTCTTATCTACTTGTTTAAAAGCAAGAGAAAAGGCTAATCTAGTAATAAACCCAATTCACGAAGAAAGGAAAATGTTTATTCCTCCTGAAAAGAAAAACTTTAATTCGTTTCGAAATAACAATAAACAAAAAAATTATCCCACAGCTAATGATTTAGTGTCAACGAACAAAAAAGAGAATTTAAACGTAATAAACTGCGTTTTTTGTGAATCATTTCATCACTCATCGGTTGATTGTGATAGAACTAATGAGTTATCTATTGATGAAATTAAGAACATTCTAATGAAAAAGAGAGCATGTTTTAAGTGCCTAGAAATGAAAAAACATTTATCGCGTTTTTGCAAAAAAAATATAAAATGCCGTATTTGCAATGGGAATCATAACACATTGTTTTGTTATAGAAACGTAAAGAAAGAAAAATCTAAACAACAGACCGAAGTGTCGGATACTGCCCTTTTTGCGAATGAAAACTTGCAGAAAGAAGTTTATTTACAAACTTTATATGTTTATGTAAGAAATAATGGTTGTGAATATATAGTACGCGCATTGTTAGATACGGCGTCTTCTAAGTCGTATATTTCAAAGTTCGTAGCCAATAAGATGGAATTAAAAAGTTTAAGAAAAGTTAGAATTACTCACGGGTTGTTTGGAGGTACCGAAACAACGGTAGATCATAACTGTTATTCTGTTAATTTAAGGGGTTTAAGGGGAGGTAAAAAGATAAAAATTGAGGTAATGGAACAAGAAAAAATTTGTGCTAATGTACCCAAAATTAGAGACATTCGTTGTATTGCGGAATTAAAAGGAAAAAATATATTTTTGAGCGATATCTGCCCTGAAGGTAAAAATTGTTTATATGAAAGAAATTTAAATGAAATACATGTACTTTTGGGAGCAGATGTTGTGGGAGAACTGTTTACAGGTAAAATAGAAAATTTATCTTGTGGTTTGGTTGCGATGCAAACAAAACTGGGTTGGACTACTATGGGCAAAATTGGCGAAAATGAAAGGGATAGTTCTCTTTTGGTCCTTTCATTATATGTAAACGATGCCAAAATTACAGATTTGTGGAATTTAGATTCTTTAGGCATAGTAGATCCTGCGGAAAAACAAACTAAGGAAGAAGTCCAGAAATTAGTTTTGGAGCATTTTAAAGAAACCGTAAGACGCGAAACTGATGGTAGGTACAAAGTTTGTCTTCCCTGGTTAAGTGACCATCCTCCCATTCCAAGTAATAAAGATTTAGCGATAAAACGCCTGCAAAATAATATTAAGAATCTCCAAAATTGCGGTTTGTTGAAAGATTACGAAGCAGTTTTAAATGAGTGGGAAACGGAAGGGATTATTGAAAGAGTGAAAGAAGAGGAAAAACTTAACACCAAAGTCCATTATCTCCCTCATAGAGCTGTAATAAAACCTAATTCTACGACCAAAATTAGGCCAGTATTTGATGGATCAGCACATGTTAAGGGTTCTGTTTCCATAAATGATTGTATAGAGAAGGGACCTAATTTAATTGTACTAATTCCTTCTGTTCTAAATCGATTTAGAGTGGGAAAGATAGGTGTTGTAGCAGATATTCGTAAAGCTTTTTTACAGATATCACTGAATGAAAAAGATAGAGATTATTTACGTTTTTTCTGGTGGAGAGATGGGAATTCAGAAAACCTTGAAATTTCTAGACATTGTCGGGTTGTCTTTGGGATCAGTTGTAGCCCCTTCCTTTTGGCCGCTACTCTAACATGTCACTTAGATGAAGCACCTGAGAACATTAAAGATGTTGCTATAAAACTTAATGTACTATGTAGATAACTGTGTAGCTAGTGTAGAATCGTTAGAAGAGTTAGAATATTTTCGCAATGAAGCACGGAAACTCTTAGCTTCGGCACAATTTGATCTTCGTGGTTGGTGTCATAATCGGTGCGAAGAAATTGGATTAGGCTTTAATGAAAAGGGTCATTTGAGTGATGCGGCTGAGGATAAGATTCCCTTACTTGGTTTAATGTGGGACACCAAGAGTGATACATTATCGTGTGATTTTCGGAATTTTAAATTGGAAAATGAGTGCATCACTAAAAGAACAATTTTGTCCTTAACTCATAAAATATTCGATCCCATCGGTTTCACTTACCCCGTGACCTTAATTCCAAAATTACTTTTACAGAAATGCTGGAAAATAAAGGCGTCATGGGACTCCAAACTGCCCGATGAGATAGTTAAGGAATTTAGAAAATGGACTAAGGAAATTAATGATTTGGGAAATCTTGAGATCCCGCGAAGATTGTCTAACTTATCTCTAAAAGAGGGAAACTTATCTTTACATATTTTCTGCGACGCTAGTAAATTTTCTTACGCTACATGCATTTATCTAAGAAATGAAGTAGAAAATCGTGTAACTTGTCAACTTATTCAGGCTCGTTCTAGAGTAGCTCCTCTAAAGGACATTTCCATTCCACGCCTTGAGTTATTGGCCTGTTGTATTGGAGCTAGATTGTCTAGTAGTATTAAAAACGATTTGAAATTAGAAAATGTTGATACTTTCTATTGGTCAGATTCAATGGACGTGTTATACTGGATAAAACGGGAAGGTCCTTGGGCTACATTTGTAGAAAATAGAGTTAGAGAAATTCGAAAGCTTACCCCCAACACTTCATGGAATTTCGTACCTGGACATATGAATCCAACAGATTTACCGTCACGCGGTTGTTGTGCAAAATCCCTTATTAAATCTCAGTGGTGGTTAGGACCATCATGGCTTTCAGAATCGAAGAAAATTGGCCTAGTACTAATATTTTTCCTAATATGGATATAGTGAATTCTGAAAAAAGAAAAACTATTGTGACCGCTCCTAATGTAGAGAGTGATGAGGCATACTTGATATGATGAGTGATTATAATCGCTATTCTTCTTACAATAAAATTTTGCGAGTTACTGGTTGGATTTTGCGATTTTACCAAAATTCGAAAAGGGGTAGTACCGACAGAATATTCGGTCAATTAACACACAACGAATTAAAAGCGGCAGAAACAGTATTATTAAAACTTGTGCAAAAATAATCCTTTGTGAATGAACATAATCAAAGACTAAAATGCCTGAATATTTTTACAGATTCGGAAGGAATCATACGCGTAAAAACGAAGATATTTCAACGAGAAGATGAATTTAATTTTAGATTACCTATCTTACTCCCTTCAAATCATTACGTCGTAGAACAGATTATATTTTCGAAACATTTAGAATTCGGTCATTGTGGCGTACCCCTGCTAATGACTGCGTTACGAGAAAATTACTGGGTACTGAAGAGTCGGAAAACAATCAAAAAGGTAATCGGCAAATGTATCATTTGTAAAAGACACTCAGCAAAACCACCTGATGTAGTAGAAAGTGTCTTACCTCTTGATCGTGTCAGAGAAGCCGCGATTTTCGAAATAATAGGAATCGATCTGTGCGGGCCTCTTTATTTGAAAAATCAAAGTAAAGTCTGGATTTTGATAGTCACGTGTGCAGTTTTTAGAGCTGTGCATTTCGAGCTATTGACAGCTCTTTCAACCGAAAATTTTATCTTAGGACTGAAACGCTTTATTTCTAGACGAGGTCGTCCTGCAATAATATATTCAGATAACGGCACAAATTTTACTGGCTGCCACAATTTATTGAAAAAAATTGACTATGAAAAAGTAAAAGCGGTTACGGCGTTTTCACGTATAGACTGGAAATTTATTCCACCTTCTGCACCTTGGTGGGGTGGATTTTGGGAGAGGCTTGTTGGAATCCTGAAACGAATCTTGAGAAGGGTATTGGGCAAGTCGTCTTTAAATTTTGAAGAACTACATACCGTTATCTGCGATTGTGAAAGTATTATAAATGCCCGCCCCTTGACGTATGTTACAGATAATAATGAAGAACTTCAAGTTATAACTCCTTCAATGTTCTTACAGGAAAATACTAAAATAGGTATGCCTGAATTGGAATTTCTAGACCACAAAGAAATGAATAAACGATACCATTATAGAATTAAAATTAGAAACGATTTAAAATCAAGATTTAGAAGCGAATACCTCGGCACATTAAAATGTTCGGTCTTTAGTGGGAAAAAATCAAGATCTTTGTGTGTAGGAGATGTTGTCCTGATATGGACGGAAAATTCTAGCCGAATAAACTGGCCTCTTGGTAGAGTTGTGGAACTTATACCCAGTCAAGATGGCGTTGTGCGCGTAGTAAAGTTGAAGACTGCAACTGGAATGCTAATTCGTCCAATTAAGAAACTTTGTTCTTTGGAGGTGAATGGAATCGCCGATAATCAAAGTGATGCAGTACTGCAAAAGCGTTTGACTACTCGCCGTGGTCGAATTGTACGGCCGCCCGAAAGACTCCAACTGCAGTGATTGAGTTCTGTCCCCTAATGAACTCAAGGTGGGGAGTGTGAAAACACTCTTCACGAAGACATTCTGGCACCAGCAGCCGCTCATTTTCAGAACATTCTTTTATTTATTTATTTTTCTTTCTTGTGCAAACTAAACGCTCATTGGTTATTTTTACGATCTTTTTTATTAATGTTTTTTTTGTACCTTTCAGATTTCGATGTAGTCAGATTAAGAATAATGATCAAGGAACATGTAATATCTGTGCGCGCGTGTGTAAACAATCAACTTTTCTTTTTTGTGTGTTTACGTTTTGTCTCTTATTTTTGATGTGGAATTTTTGTCTTTGAAGACGGCCAAGAATTATGATTCGGACCACCGTGCATCCCTCAAGAACCCTCAAGAAAGGTAGGAAATTTTTATATTATTATTTTTAAGAATATTTTTCTACTGAAATATCGAATTTGAAATTAACAGAGCTCAATCCTACTTGAGAAAAGGTTCCTGTTTTGCAGGGCACCAGTGCCCTCCCCCTAACTTCATTAAAGAAGAAAAGAAGCAGATACTTTTTAAAAAAATAGTCACAGTTAGAAGGTAAGTCTGTGTACAGCCTTAAGGCCCCACACTAGGCACGGAAAAAGACCTGGATGATAATATAAAGTCTAAGGGGGCATTCTTTTGAAATATCTCGCTCAAATTTTAATATTTTTACATGATTTTTTTGCATAGGATAGCCGAGGACGTTCCACAACCGGCCTAATTTTTACTTTTTCAATTTTGTTTTCAGATTTTTTTAAAAATATTTTAAATTTCAAAACAGGTTTAAAGAAAATTGAAACTATCATAATATAAAAAATATATAAACAAGATCTGAAAAAAAAGTAAAACTAGTAAAAACTAGGCTGGTTCTAGAACGCCCTCAACTATTATATGCAAAAAAAATCCTGTAAAAATATTAAAATTTGTGCGAGATATTTGAAAAGAACGCCCCCATAGACTTTACATAATCATTCGGGTCTTCTTCCGTGCCTAGTGTGGCCCCACACTAGACACAGCCCCACACTAGTCACAGAAAAAGACTCGGATGATGATGTAAAGTCTATGGGTGCGTTCTTTTCAAATATCTCGCGAGATTTCGTTTATATACATTTTTTATATTATGATAGTTTCAATTTCAGAACCGGTTTAAACCTCTTTTTAAATTTAAAGTAACTTTAAAAAAATCTAAAATTAAAATTGAAAAAGAAAAACTAGACCGGTTGTAGATCGTCCTCAGCTATACTATGCAAAAAAAAAAAAAAAAAAAAAAAAAAAAAAAAAAAAAAAAAACATGTAAAAATATTAAAATTTGAGCGAGATATTTGAAAAAAAACGCTGCCTTAGACTTTACATTATCATCCATGTCTTTTTCTGTGACTAGTGTTGCGCCTTAATACATCGAATAAAGAGTAGTAGGCGTAAAACAAATAAGGGGGCGGACTCATACTTCCACAGCATTTGCATGAATCCAATAGAAAGACAGCTAGTGGAGTGGGGGAAACCATTAACCATTTAACCGATGAATATTTTTGAAAATGCCTATTTTTTCACAGCTTTTGCAGAATTTTTAATCTTTTAACACCGGTTTCTCAAATTAGAATTTTTTTGTCAAATTGGATAAGAAAAATACTCGGATTAAATATTGCAACATTTATAATAAAAATTTAATGGTGAGAATGAATTATTGGGATATGGATGCCCGTACGTGGTACGGAGAAATCATGATTTGCAAGATCACGTTGCCCTGTATGACTTACGGGTAAATCAGGGAAGTGTTTAATTCCTTTCGCGAAAAAGTCCTTTTATTAAATTTTTAATCTTTACTCACCGAGTTAAAAAAAAAAAATCTGTAATTGAAGCATTTAAATGCTTTAATTAAATAAGATAACTTTTACGAAAAATTTTAATAGTGAGAATATGGAATGATTTTAAGCATCTTGAGTGACAGATATAACCTGTTGCTCGTTCCAAGGGCTTATCAAAAATGTGCCAATACATTAGATGACGTTCGACTGATTGTATAATAGTTTAGATAACAGTTGCAGCTCATGAGGTGTGAGACCAGAAATCCAGATCAGGATTGGGATGTTTGGGTTTTTGCACTTCGGTATAAAAGATATTCTCAACATCTTAAGGGGCTAGCAATAATGTCTCTGAAATATTGAATTTTTAACGGAAAAATCGAAAAATTTTATTTTAAAATAAGATACGGCAATTTTTCAACATTTTGCTGTCAATGATAAAAAATAAAATTTCGTTATAAGTTTCTGGTGAAAATCTCGTTTAAATTAGGTGGGATAAAATATATCACGCCGGCCCTCAACAGCTTAAGAGAATACATGGCGCGGACGCCATGCCACTCATATTAAGTTTTTTCTAACATTTTATACTCATTCATTATATGTAACTAAATTTTATTCAAGTGTTTTTATACACTTTAGTACAAGTGTTTAATAAAATTGTGCAAGAACTTCACACAGGTTAAAAGTGTTTAAAATCCCAATTAATGCCAAAAGTGGTTGAGCGATTTCGATAAAAAGGTTGTTTTTGGTTGGAGAGTATCTATATTATAAGAGCCTAACGTATCTGTGCGTAACGCATACGTCATTTTGCGAATGGCAACATTTTCCCCTGCAATTTCGGTTTTGAAATTTTCGCTACTACAAATTTAACACTTCTAATTAGCGCACATTTAAAAATTTTTCACCGTCGTATAGAGAAAAAAATTTACTTTTAAATGCAATTTGTTTGAAGACTGTATCTCAATTAATTTCCGAAACATTAATTTTTTTATAGTTTTTAATACCAATTTTATAATTGCGGCAACAAAATCACTCCAATTTATCTTAAAATTGAAAAAAAAAATAGAAATTAAAATGCGCAACTCTTTTTCATGCAATTTAGGTTTTGCAATTTTCGTTCGTGCAAATTATACACTTCTAAACATCGTTCATTTTGAAATTTTTACACCGCCATATAGAGAAAAAAATGTACTTTTAAATGCAATTTGTTTCAAAGCTGTATCTCACCTTATTTTTGATATATTAATTCTTTTATAATTTTTAGTATCAATTTTATAATTGTGTCAACAAAATCACCCCATTTTCTCTTAAAATTGAAAAAAAAATAGAAATTAAAATGCGTATATTATTTCAAAAATATCGTCTGTTATAATGTCCGGTGAATTTCCGTTTTATTTCGTATAATAATTAGGATAATTTAGTTTTGTATTTTTTTGTTAATTTTAGCTTTAAAAAAGTTTGTTTGTAACTAATTTTGTAGATTTATTATAAATCAATGAAACAGTTTTTTCTTAAAGATTTTCTTCCGTCGAATTTCGGGTTCCACCTCGTAAACATAAATTCAGGTGTGGCGCGGGATGAGAGTCCCTGGTTCGAATCCTGGCCCTGACTTTTTTCACACACTTGGAAAAATTACATCTGCTATAATTCATTTACCGATTGGATAATCATGTTATAAATTAATCAAATGACTGATTGCACTACTAAATTTTAAAAGTATTTCTCACCATATTTAATAACATAATTTCAGATATTTAATAAGGCAAAAAAAAAAACTATTAATATTTAGTGGCAAATATCAGCCATTTAGATCGGAGCACTCTCATCTCCAGGTATCGCAGACAGTTTTCAAAAGAATTAATTAGTTTCAGGAAAAATATGAAAATAAAATGATGCTTACAAATTTTATTTGCTCTAAAAAAAGTTAGTTACGGAAATAAAAAGTCTGCCGTATATCTTAAGCATAATCTAGTGAGCATGAATTCTAAATTTCATAAAAATCAGTTGAGTGGTTTCCGACAATTCTTCATCTTATATTTTATTATTATATAATTATTAATTCAAAATTATAGGAACTTTTCAACGCAAATTTTTAACTCAAGACATTGAAAAATTTGTAACAGTGGAGTAATAAAAAATATATCTGTGTAATATATAAGTAAGGAAATTAAACATATCAGATAATTTAATACTTTTTTTTTCTTCTATTATATTACTACTACTACTTGTAATAAAAATAATAATAATAATAATAATAATAATAATAATAATAATAATAATAATAATAATAATAATATCTTAGTAGGGAAGCTTATAAGTACATTAATATTGAAAATATATAGTACTCGAATCTTATTCTTATCGTATATACATTTATATATGTTCCATTATCTATACTAATAAAAGAACAAAACGCTCTGTCTGTCTGTGTGTGTGTCTGTGTGTCTGCGATGGCTAGCAAAATCTACAGCACGTACGAAGCTCAAAATTTTTTTGAGAGTAGCCCCGAATCTCTCCTGGTGCACCTGAGCTTCAGAATTTCGAAATTCCAATTATTAACTGAGTAATTAATTAAAATCGAGAGGTCACTCTCATAAAAAAAAATCATCTTTTTCCCATTTTTTTCTCTTTTGTTTGTTTACGGTTGGTTGGTTGTGTAAAAATTTTCGCAGAAGTAATAAGAAAGCTGAGACAGAATTAAAGAAACTCATGGAGGAATTTGATAAGTGGAGGTGAAGTAAGCCTTGAAATTTGCAATATGAAACCATTTATCGCTCAAATTTTAATGTGCGAAATAAAAGGACGTGGAAGGGATTTTGTATTATAAGACGAATTGAAAGAAAGAAATTACAATTGAAGCACATTTTAAGAGGAAATACCAAATTTTTAAAATGGTCTTTGTTCTATTATTATTTATTAAAATAAATGTTCGTTTTTAAAAGGAGCAATAATTAAATATCAAATTAAAATTAAATAAGATATTGAAAACATTTGATACGAACTAAAAATTGTATAACTAAAAGTTTCCTTCATTAATGTAATTTTAAATACTTTATAACGTAGATGAAAAATGTTTATGACTTAGTAATTGCATGTAAATAAACATTTAAAATATAATGATGAAAACATTCTTTTAAAATCATGTATGAAAACTTAAGTAATAAATATTAATCTAAAATATAGATTTCTGACTGCAGACGATTTTTATGTATTAACAAAAGAATATTATATTTTCAAGCAAAACGTTCAAATAATTATCTATATTGATATTTAAAACACATATGATAAAATAATTAATAAATTTTTAAAATTTTTCAAAAGTGACTGTTTTTTTCCCCAAAGACCATTAAAATTCAGAGACTGGCAAAATGTCAGTTTAACTTAGGATTTTTGAATACAGCTGTTACGTCAGATCGTTGGTACTTCGTACATTAGAATCTATGCGTGGTAAATATATGTATATGTATATATGAGTAAAATAGGAGTAAATATATGTATATAGGAGTGAGGAGTATAGGAGTATAGGAGTCCTATATACTCCTATATGAGTATATAGGAGTAAATATATGTATATGTATATATGAGGCTTTTTTAGCAGTTTTTTTAAATCATTGATTAAATTTGAATACATTTTATTTAAGTTAATATTTTATTAAGACTTTAATTTGTTTTTAAAACAAAAATGAAATGGCTGTTTGACGTACAATTGCTCGAATCGGCAGACGATTCATACACAGTAATAAATTATCAAATAGCAAAATAAATTATATATCAAAAATAGTCACTAAAAGAATAATAGCAAAACATAATTTTTAAGTGTATTAACACATAACCCGATCTCAACCAGAAGAAAAAACAGACCATACTCCGAACTAAGCAAGACAAAAAATTTTATGAGCATAAACTCGACCCGAACCTAAAAATTCCATTAAAAAAAAAAAAAAAACTATGGATTTGATATCTGACCCGAATCAAATCTGAATCGCACAAAAATATTCAAATGAAGCATACCCATATCCGATCAAGGAAAAATAATGTTCGTGTATATGCAACCCGACCCGAACCTAAAAATTTTCTTTGAAAAAACTCGAAAAATGACCAGAAAGAAAACTGAAATCGATAAAAATATTCCAAAGAACTATAACCCGATAAGAGCAAGACAAAATAATTTCCGTGAAAATAAACCTTACTCGAACCTAAAAAATTCCATTTGAAAAAAGTCCTGAAATTTTTTGCAAACTACATCTGAATCCGATCAAAATATTCGAAAGAACCATAACCGGATTCGAATAAGAGAAAATAATTTCCGTGGACATGAACCCGATCCGAACCTAAAATTCCATTTAAAAAAAAATATCCGAAATTTGAATTGAACCAAATATGAACCTGACAAAAATATTCCACAGAACCATACCCGGCTCTGAACAAGACAAAAAATTTCAATGAACATGAATCTAATCCGAACCTAAAAAACTGAACTAAATCTGAATCTGACAAAAATATTCCAGAGAAGCATATCCTTATTCGAACAATGCAGAATAATTTCCGTTGATGCGCAACCCAACCTGAACCTAAAAATTCCATTAAAAAAACGAAATCTGAATTGAACGACATCTGAACCCGAAAAAATATTCCAAAGACCCAAAACCGGATCCGAGCAAAACAAAATAATTTCCCTGGACATGAATCCGACCAGAACCTTAAAAGTCAATTTGAAAAAATGCCTGAAATCTGAATCGAAGCAAATCTGAATCCGACGAAAATATTCCAAATAACTATAACCAGATACGAACAAGACAATATAATTTCCATGGGCAATAAACCCAATCCGAATCAAAAAATTTCTAAAAAAAAAAAAAAAATCCCGAAATTTGAAATAAAACCTAATCTGAACCTAACAAAAATATTTCAGTTTAGTATAACCTCATTGGAACTAGGTAAAATAATTTTCATGGAAGTACAACCCGACCCGAACTTAAAAATCCCACTCGAAGCAAAAAAAAAACCCCACGAAATCTGAATTGAACCGAATCTAAACTGAACAAAAATATTCCAAACAACCATAACCGTATCCGAAGAAGACAAAATAATTTCCATGAACATGAATCCAATCCGAACCTAAAATTCGGATGTTCTACAAAACATAATGCGCGGTGGAATGTGAAACTAAGTACTTAGCGCGAGATGGTTGAGATATTTCGTTTATAGTTAGAGTTAAATTATAACTTGGTTACGGTTAGGTAACAGTTACGTTGCAATTACGTTCTGGTGAGCCTTATGTTATATTTAATTTCCGGTTAGGTTACAGTTAGGTCACGGTTAAGTTACAGTTAGGTTAAGGTTAAGTTGCGGTTAGGTTGTGGTTAGATTATGGGTAGGTTATGATAAGGTGACGGCCAGGTTACATTTATGGTTTATTTAAGTTACAGTTTGGTTACTGTTAAGATACAGCTAGGTTACAGACAAGCTATAATTGCAATACAATTAGGTTACGGTTAGGATTTTGTTCACAGAATGAACATTATGCATGTTTGATAAAAAATATACACGTATTTTTGTAAAATGGCACTGAAATTATAATACTATATACTAACATTTTAGCTAATCATTGAGAATCGATTTCATCACGGTATAGTCGGATTTAAGAGTGATATAATTAGTTTGAAATTCAAAATATTTCACTTGGGATATCTATGTGAAAAAAGTATTTAGTTAAGTCACTTAGCAGTAATTTTAATGATAAATATCAACATTTTAACACGAAAATCAAGCAAACATTGCACACATATTCCCTCCTGCGTTTCCCATTGCAGTCATTTTGGGTATTTTTGGAGCTAAATATTAGTTTTTTTTAAACCATTTTTTGACACAGTCAGGGGGTATGTATTTAATATAATGTACACTGTAAAAAATTTGACCCTTTTGCTCCTTCATCACTCCCCCGCTTTTATAGAATATCTCTCTTTTGACCTATGAGCTCCATAATAAGCTGAAGTAATCATTTTCTAAAAAAGTGATGGATTGAAGATGCAGCAAAAGGGTCAAATTTTTAACAGTGTATTTACAGGTATTTCGAGTTAAAGATAAAATCATAAAAATTTTAAGTTCGTTTAACCTTATTATTACGGACCCGGGCAACGCCGGGCGGGTCAGCTAGTTTATAATATTTTTTTCTTCTTCTTCCACTATAGTACTACTACTATTTGTAATAGTAATAATAAAATAATAATAATAATAGATTAACGAAATAATATTTTACATAGTCAAGCTTAGACATAAAGGAATGTTAAAAATGTATAGCGCTGGAATTTTATTTGTATCGTTTATACATTTATTTATGTTCCATTATTTATAATACTTTTTCTTCTTCTTTTACTATACTACTACTACTATCTGTAATAATAATCATAAAAATAATAATAGATTAATGAAATAATATCATACATAGGAAAACTTACGAGTACAGGAATGTCGAACTTACATAGCACGGGAATTTTATTTGAATCGAATATACATTTATTTATGTTCCATTATTTATATTACGGTTTCTTCTTCTTTTATTATACTACTACTGTAATCTGTTATAATAATAATAATCTATATATATAAAAGGAATTCCGAGGATAATTAATTGAATAATTGAATAATTATTTGAGGCACAGATAGGCCCTCATCCTCTATATTCCTTTTATTTATAGAGATTTTACACAGCTTAGGTAAACGCAGAAGAAATATAAAACAGATAATGTATTTATCACAAAAAATCGTCTGCTAAGAAAATCTTTTTTCATTTTGAACTCTATAAATAAAAGGAATAAAGCAGAAGAAATATAAAACAGATAATGTATTTATCACAAAAAATCGTCTGCTAAGAAAATCTTTTTTCATTTTGAACTTCTATAAATAAAAGGACAGATAGGCTCTCAAACAGTGAATCGTCGAATATAATTGAAGAACAAATGGAAGAACAAATGGAAGAACAAATGGAAGAACAAATGGAAGAACAAATGGAAGAACAGATGGAAGAACAGAAAGAAGAACAGATGGAAGAACAAATGGAAGACCTCTTCATTAACAATAAAAAAAGATATGCAAACGAAACCCCAGAACACCGAGAAGAAAGACTGGCGAAGAAAAGAGAGCAGAATAGAAAAAGAAGAGAAAATGAGACTGAAGAAAAGAGAAGAGAAAGATTAAGTAAGCAAAGATTAATAAATCGAAAGATTCTCAGCGATGAGACTGAAGAAAAGAGAAGAGAAAGATTAAGTAAGCAAAGATTAATAAATCGAAAGATTCTCAGCGAAGAATCAGAAGAAAAGCGTCGAGAGCGATTGTCCAGAAATGATGAGTATAAGAAAAGAAAATTATATGAAGAGAACGAAGAACAGAGACTTCACAGATTGAATGAAAAGAAATGTTATGATTACAACAGAAAATACATCGTCGTTGGATCTTGTTACAACAGAGCCTTCTTGCTATTTTTTGATGAACCCGGGCAACGCCGGGCAGAACAGCTAGTAACAATAATAATAATAATAATAATAATAATAATAATAATAATAATAATAATAATAATAATAATAATAATAATAATAATAATAATAATAATAATAATAGATTACTGAAGTAATACCTTACATAGGCAAACTTACAAGTACATGAATGCCGAACTTACATAGCACGGGAATTTTATTTGTATCGAATATACATTTATTTATGCTCCATTATTTATAATACTTTTTTTCTTCTTTTGCTATACTACTACTACTATCTGTAATAATAACAATAATAATACTAATAATAATAATAGATTACTGAAGTAATACCTTACGAAGGAAAGCTTTGAAGTACAGGAATGTTGAAAATACATAGCACTGGAATTTTATTTGTATCGTATATACATTTATATATGTTCCATTATTTTAGATATTTCAAAATCATTTACAAAAAAAAATCAGATTACATTTGGATAAGAAAATGCAAGTACACTTTATTCTTTCAGAACATATAAGAATATGCCATTTATCATGGCAGAGACATGTCAAAACACATTGCACGTAAAGAAAGCTATTTTTTTTAAATAAATTTACATGAAATATTTCACAAGGAATTCTAAATTCAAACATTTTTTAGTCGAAAATGAATATTAGAATGTTTTTCAGAAATGAAAAGAATGATGAATGTCACACTTTATCTAGAAAAATTAACTATATTTTAACATAATGCAAACGTAAACTAGTCAGATGTGGCAATCTCAAAACTTTCTACTATCTTATGCATGTTAATTCTTTCTGAAAAATGCAGCATAGCAGCGCCACCGGTTAGGTGGTATACCTAAATCTATAGTCAGCAACATGTTGAGACAACTTTATATAAAAATCACTTAAAAAAAACTATACTAACAAGTATAATTTCTTGAAATCTAATAAAAAATGATATTTCTTTAACAAAACACAAACATTCAAAATGTATTCTAAAAAAACTTGGATTTTGAAAAATAGATAAATATATAAATTCATCTTAAACTTAAAAAAGAAAAATCTTTACTTAAAAAAAGTTTACTTAGCATTATTATCGCATCTTTTCCAATGTCCAGAACATTCAAAAATCAGTTCTAACTTTCGGTTTTTTCTTTTTCAAACTACTTGGTTTTTTTTCTTTTTATTTCATGATCCTATCTTCTTATATGTGATACCTATACTATAAAGAAAGCAAACTCTTTAAGGTAACACTGTCGAAAAATTTTTTGAAGAAAATGAAATTCTGTTTGACCTCTTTAGAGTGGGTGTTAGGATGGAGGATTTATTTTATTTGAAAGGTATTGGAATCAAACCAATGTATGGTACGTATCTGCATGTACGTATTTGTAGACATTGATATGATAAGGTAAATCCAATAGTAACGTTTTGTTCAAAACTTAGTAAGGTTATTTTTGGAAAAATACATATTTATGATAAAAGATACGTTTCGAAATAATATGTTATTACTTTTTCAAAGACTTTCGTTTCATTCTATATTTTAGATATCTGTATTCAGTATATGACTATAAAAATAAATGTATGACACTTTGCATTTTTATTTTAATTATGATCATAGTTTTTATCAGAATTGAAACAAACATGTTAAATTATTTGTTTTTAATATATTTTGTAATCATTTTCTTATATGATATATATTTATTTTTTATTAAAATGTTCATGAAGAGATGAAGTTCTTAAATCTTGCGATTAAGAAAAAATCATTGAAAATGAATTTTAAACTTATAATAATTTGAAAAAAAAAGCACGAATGTTTATTCAAGTGTATAAAAATCATTTGCCAAATAAACCTTACTAACAAGTATGTTTTCTTGAAATCTAAATTATGAAAAAATGATATTCCTTTAACAAAACACAAACATTCAAAATGTATTCTAAAAAAACTTGGATTTTTAAAAATATAAATTCATCTTAAACTTAAAAAAGAAAAAAAAACATAGTTTACTTAGCATTATTCTCGCATTTTTTCCAATGTCCATGACATTCAAAAATCAATTCTAACTTTTAGAATTTTCTTTCTTAGTTTACTTGGTTTTATTTCTTTTTATTTCATGATCTTATCTTCTTATATGTGATACCTACATTATAAAGAAAGCAAACTCTTTAAGGTAACACTCTCGAAGAATTTTTTGAAGAAAATGAAATCCAGTCTGACCTCTTTAGCCCTCCAAGCGTCTTGCAAAAGAGTAAAATTGTAATGTTGTTTTCTCAACATTTTGTTTTAAATGTTAAGAAAATATGATTTTTTCAACATTATAAAAAAAACTTTATTATAAGCATGAATACAATCATCCAGAGTATGAATCATTTTTCGATGCATTGAAAATTCATTAAATCTATAGAATTATAGTATTTTAAATATTGCTTATATTGCAGTGAAAACTGGAGCTTAGTATACGGAATAATACGTTCCAGACGCTTAGAGGGTTAGAGTGGGTCTTAGGATGGAGGATTTATTTTATTTCGAAAGGCACTGGAATCAAACCCATGTATAGTATGTATCTGCATCTACGTATTTGTAGGCATTGATAAGATAAGATAAGTCCCATAGTAACGTTTACTTCAAAACTAAGTAAGGCTATTGTTTGAAAAATACATATTTATGATAAAAGATATAGGGTTTAGGAACAACTGGCTCCTTAAAAATTTTGTGAATAAGCATCTATATGGATACCGAATTCATCATGCAAATTCTTATAGTTGGTACAAGAAAACACAGTAACAATGATTTATTGCATAGGAATGTATGGCTGCAAGTGACAAAATGAAACAAAAAGATGAGAGACTGGATTCACATATCCATTTATTAGTGTCAATATAGCATATAAAATATTACACAGACTACTGTATTTGGATTCAGTCCCTCATTTTTGCTTCATTTTGGGAATAACGTATTTTGAGCTTATTCTATCAACGATAATTTTCAGATCTTTCAAGCTATACTTTTGAGACTTTCACTAATACATTATGCAAAATATATTTTGATTCTGTCCACGCATGCACGGCGTAACATTATTCAGTCAACCTGTTCATTTTCAGACATTTTTTATCCTTTTTTAATTTTGATTACAAGGTTTTATGTACAATATTGTTTGTCATATTTTCTTTAAAGAACATTTTTTTTTATATTAAGAACTCAATAAATAATAAGCAAAAAAACTTTGAAAATTTAAGACTGTTTTTCTAAAAGGCATAATTTCTCTTCGGGTATACATGCTATCCTCATAAAAATAAACACAGATTATTACAATAAACAACTTAATCATAATCTAAAATTTGAACGCTTTTACTATATTAGTTATCACAGGGTCATTCAAAATATCTTCGTCCTTTTTCAAATTGTTGACAATTCCCTATGGGATTTAAAAATCAACATTTTACGTAAATATATGAACTGTACTATTCTATTCACACACCTGGAGTTTCAGAAGAATTATGTATTTTTATATATATTTAACAAAACTGTTTAATCGCTGATCACCTTTAGCCATATAGTGTATGTTTACTACACGTGTTGAAAATCGTGTCAACCAATAGTAATAGATACCTGGCAGCATCGGTGGAGCGATTGTAGTACAGATTTAAGTATGCAAAGTACTTTAATAACACGTGCGGCAGTAACGGATATTCGACGCGGCAAAATACTCCTGGAGACACAGAAACGGGTGCAATCCAATCGACCGCGCCCAAAAAAGGTCAGCCAGGTGATTGTTCACAAAAGTGCTGGAATGGGAATGCAAAACTAGATTCGTTTACGAAGGACGATCAGAACATTATGAAGTGGTTCAGTCTAACCCACGTCCACAAAAAATACGATAATAACTAGCTGATTTTGGCGTTCTAGACCATCCTAATCTCCCAGTTTATTGAGAATGGGTAGCAATTTATGCGGTCATTTGAAATGTCCTGTTGATGTCTTTCTAATTAATTGAGATGAGTATCTCGTTGCTCTAATATCCGTATCTGCTGCACATTTCGTGAAATACCTTAGGGTATTTCACGTGGGTGGTATGGCACTTCTTCTGGTGCCTCGCTTAATACGTGAGGCATCTTTGAAAGTGTAAGTCAATTGCACATATTGTGTGTAATTTTGGAAAATTATCGTAAATATTGTATTTGTCGACAAAGTAATTAGTAAACAGTTTGTTTTTCTTTTCGTGCATCTTATTCACAATGCGATCTCTTTCCCTCATCAATTACGCCCTTATTATGATACGTAAAATACATAAATAAATAAATAATTTCTTCGGAATGAGACGGGAGATTTTGTTTTGTATTGTTCCAGAATCTTCCTCGTTCTCCAAATGATTTAAAAATCAGCTCTAATTTATTTTGTTTGCTACTTTAATTTATTTATTTCAATTCCAAGATCTATCTTCTTACACGCGACACGTTTAGTATAAAATATTGCAACTTCTTTGATAAAAACCATTTTTTTTTCACTAAAGTCTGTTACTAAAGAATTATTAAATAATGATATTATTAAAAATTGTGCTGTAAGACAGTAATTATTTTATTTCTAGTGATATAGAAATGCATCACCATATTTACTTAAGTACAAGTACATAATTCAGAATTTAATAAAATGATCTAAATACCAATTAACTTTATTGTTTAAAAGGAGTAAGAGTAATTTTTCTATGAATTGCTATAAATTACCAAAAATACTAATGAATTACCCATTTTTATGAGTTACTTAATTGAATTGACACTATTGACAATACATGCACATTTAAAGAAAAAGAACATTGAGCATGCGGCAATCGAGGATTGTGAATGTGATGAAGAGAGAACATATCAGCCGAAAATGATTCTTGGATTTGAGCCACCATGGAAACAAGGTGTCTGTAATAGTTCATAACAAAGGTACCCGCTCACTGTACTAAATTTCACATAGATTTTACAGACATCATCTTACACACTGTAAAAAAAAAAAAAAAAATCAGTTAAATTTACGGCGCAGCATTGATGGCAGCAGTTTTTGCCGTAAAAATTGCAGTAAAATTAGATGTAATAAGAAAAATACATATAATTTCACTGCAATTGTATGGCAAAAATTGCTGGCAACATTGCTGCCAGTAGTTTTTTCCATATATTTAACGGTTTTTTTTTTTTTTTTTTTTTTACTTACCCATCATACGTTGTATAGGGTAAGTCTTGCAATCGTTGAAATTCGATTGCAATCGTCAATCAAAAAATTGACGGATTTACACGTTTTCGACACTGGAGATTCCAAAAAACATATTTTTAGGAAAAAAAATTTGCCCTCCGTCTGTCTGTCTGTCTGTCTGTCTGTCTGTAAACGCTCTATCTCCCGAATAAATTGAGATAGAGACTTGAAATTTTGTATGTAGTTAGTATGTAAGAATGGGACGAAGCCTATTTAATATCGGCAACCTCGATTATCCGGAACTATTTTTTTCGGACCCTCGAAAAATTCGTTCTGATGAAAGGTATATAAAAATTTTCGAATTTTTTTGTTCTAAGGAATGGGCTTAAAAGACAATAAAATAACACACATTTTGCATATAGAACGAAGTTGATCGAATTATTAGTTGTCGAGATATTTGTAATCCTGTTTTCCACATTCTGCGATTTTTCATGACCCTGTATTTCATTCAAATTTCAATTCAGAGGTATATTTTAATTGGAAATGAGACGCTTAATCCGACACAGTTAATTGTTACTTAATAGAATTATTATTTTTGGAGTTATAAGGATATTTCTTTTACGCAGTTCGGTACTACTTGAGTAGTTTGGCGTTTTATATAATTTGTCGAAATTGGTACATCAGCAGTTCTTTAATAAAGCATTAATATGTATATTAACAATATTTAAATTTTGTTTATGAATTGCAATGCATTGTATAAATAGTTTTCACATGTTTTATTTTCATATACATATCCATGATGGGTAAGTATTAAGGTGGACCCCAACGACTAGTTTTATTTTACAGTCTAGAAATTGAAAACAGGCTTCGAAAGTCATCGACACGACATGCTTTTCAAAATAGTTATTCTTCCTGAGTGATAAACTATTAGAAATTTCGTTCTAGTTTAAACCAAGTTTTTGTGCTCATTAGCTGCCATCATAAGATGGTGAAATCTTCTACCAACATTTGGAACTTCCAACTATTGGAACGATATTTCAACAGATGTTCCAAATATTTGTTCAATATTTCATCTTACAGTGGTAGACATCTATTGAGTAGTAGTGATCTAGAGTAGATCTATTGAGCTCCAAAATTTTGATCTAACTATTACAAGATTTTTATCAGTGTAACGAGCTTTTTCTCGTACTTCTCGAGTGCAAAATTTTTTTGTACCAATTTCAACGATAAGTCCTGGACATTTCCTGTATAGCTTTAATCCTTCATAGAGAGACGAAAATTTCTTTTAACAAATGAGGTACGGGCAACACTTGGAAAATCTATCTGCATGCAACCCCATAGGTTCTTCGCTCAAGGTATTCACAATCCCTCAGATCGTCTGTATCACGTTTTATAGTGATCAATTCTAGCTATTTTTTTTCCATATATATCTTTTGTCTTTGTTTTCTACACAGACCACACTGATACCATTAAATTGTTTGGTCAAGCTGACAAAATTGTGACTTATTGCCATGTACACATACATTTTAGGCAGAAAAATTTAGAGAACTTTAAACAGATATATGTTAATTTTACAAGAATAAATTCATTTTAAAATATCTTATCCTAAAACTATTTTTGAAAAGAAATCATGCTGTTACTTTCTATTATTCTAAAAAACTATATTTACGAAAAATCATACTAATGTTTTGTATTTAAGTGTTTCTCGTTTCTTAAAGCACAAGTCTGAAAATAACATGCTGTTCAAATATAGAGTAGATTGAAAAGAAATTTTAAAAACTTAGATATTGAAAACAAATATATATCCATCTTGATCTAAAAAGAAAATAAAAAACAAAAACTCAGTTTGTTTAGTATTATTCCCTCATATTTTTCAATGTCCAGAAGATTCAAAAATTAGTTCGATTTTTTAGTAACTTTTCTTTCTACGTTTCTTTTGTTTTATTTCTTGCTGTTTCATGATACTATCTTTTTAAATGTGGAACCGACACCTTAAAAGGAATCTTTTTTTCTTTTTCTAGGATAAAATTCTCCAATTTTCTTTAAAGACATAAAATTTAATTTAACCTCTTTAAAAAAGATATTGGATTATAGGATTTATTTTATTCCGAAAGGTAAGAAAATGTATCATATACATGTATGAATGTGCAAATCAAATTAAACGAACTCTGATATGATAAAAAAAAAAATGCCAATGCATTTTTTCTTGTATTATCAAAAGGGCAATTTTTATTTAAAAAAACATATACAGAAAGTAAATCGATTAAAAACGGCTAGGATCTAAATTTGTTTACTGAAGAAGTATTGGAATGGTGCTATGCAATAACAGTAAGAATTGAGGGAAAAGTGGTGATCAGTTTCATACCAATTCTTACTAATATATGGTGTGCTTGATCTACGTAAATTGGTACGAATAGTTTAGATTTGAAAACCTTCTTTTTCGGAACGCAAAACTACACATTGAAAAGGTATGCGAAATTTCATTTCTCCCTTCTTAATTCAATAATGTTCGTGGCTTCAATCTCATACCAAAGTAGATGTCTTAAAATTAACATATAACAATTGTTTTGATCTATTTGTTCGTTTTCTAATGGCTCCTGAAACCATAAGGGCTATTTTCCCCATTCGCTTACATTTGAGAATTTTATTTTTATTTTCTAAACTTAATAATTTCTTTTAAAAATGTAGACAGGTGTAGACAGTAAATGTTTAAGGTACATGAAAAAAAATTGGTTGTACACTTTGCCCTATAATATAATACGTAAATGCTATTTAAAGTTGGCTTGTAAAGCAAATTGTCAAGTCCGTTACCATATAAATTTACTGAAATTACTCAGTTTTAAATTTATTAAATTTCCTGAAATCAATTTACTTTGAAGTGATTTATGTCTAAATTTCAAAACATGATGCTTATCAATAATACTTAAATTAAATTGAAATGAGAGATAGTTTTAGCCACAAGATTTTGATCACATAGAAATTGTATTGATGTAAATTATTAAATTTTAAGGGAATTTCATATTTGTTTCTTAGTTGAAAAAAAAAAAAAAGAAATAAAAGTAGAATGGTGAAAAAAATGGTAATCATTAAAAAAACATGCGGTAACAGACTTGACATTTGGTAACGGAACAGACATTTTGTTGAAAATGGCCGATAAACTAGAAGTATTGGGTTTTTTGTCGATGGGTGCTAAAGCGTGGCCAGTGACAATAACGAGTTCTCGGTTTCCCTGGGAAAAAGGTAGTGACAACAATGCAGTATGCATTTTCTGTGATTGACTTACATATTTACACTTTACTGCGATCGAATACCTAGCAAAGTCGTTTTTCAATCCGTCAATTAGTTTTTTTGCATACTATTCTCTACATATAAATTCTGCACCTCATATACAGGACTGCACAAAAGTGTTCGCATACCTTTTCTTTATTAGAAGAAATTACTGAAGGATAATTTTCAACTGAAATATGTGTATCTTTTAAATGATCTAAACTTTGGAATACATGCTGTAATAAATACAAATCTTTATATAATATACTTGGATTCTAAAAAATTCAGATAATTTTTCAATTGTATACCATAGCTGCCAGTTCTTCCGATATTTTGGCAAGGAAAATATTATAGAAATTTTTCCTTATTCAGTCAAAGGATTTCGGCGATTTGAAATGGTAAAATTTACTGTAAACTTTTTTTCGTGCCAAAAAGGCAGAAGATGTTGGAATCTATGGGTTCTACGTATATAGATATATAATTAGGAATGCACCTAAAATGGACAATGTATCAAAACAATTGTTATTGGAAATTGAAATTTCTTCCTCGGAAAAATCGATTAGATTTTATCCAAATATTCAGAATATTTGTTTATGTAGTTTATTTAAAATCCATTACAATTATTTTTTAACGATATGAAAACAAAATATGCGCATTCTGTTATTTTAATTGTTCCCTAATTGTAAAAAAATTTCGCAAAGGAATTGTATTTTAAAAACATTCATAGTAATCATATTTATATAGTAAAAGAACTATGTGAAAGAATGCGAAAGAATGCACAATCATTAACGGTACCATATATCTATATACAGTATGCATGTAGTTATAGCAAAATTTTCCAAAAAATCAATAAATCGATTTTTAAATATATTGTCTTAAAGTAACCGATATCCGAAAAATTATCAGACAAAAATATCTTCATATCGATTTTGAATATATGGGGATATTTTATTTGTTACATAATGTTATACTACAACGACTGATTCATTTCTGTCTATGTAATGCATTGTTTTATTTAAAACGGCTTTTAAATTTTACATACGTATTTTTTACGTTAATATTTCTTCAGTCGATGAAATTATTTGCAGTATTTTTGCTGTGATCCATTTGAAATACATTATAAATTACAATTTGGGTTGAGAATAATAACTTTCAGAAAAATGAAGCACATTACAAAAAAACTTTAATAGACATTTCCACCTTTGGTACAAATGTCATAATACAGGGGGTTTCGCTACCAGACCGACAAATTTTGAGGGGTGATAGTAGACATGCAGACACACATTATTAAATAGGAAACCATGGGGCGCAAACGTCTTGTGTAGGAGCTAGGGGCCATTAAAGTTTAAGGTCCAAAACTTCAAACGTTGATAAAAAGCGGAAAAAAGGTCAATTCGTTTGCGGTTTTCGCTAAAACCATTCTTTTTATCACGAATTTTTTCTAAAAAAATATTATAGGTTACGTTCAGAAATTGACGATAGTGGGCGCTTTAGACTTTAGAGTAACAAACAACTACTTTTTACCGCTATTTTGTGTATGGGGTTAAAATTATTCTAAAGTTTAGACTTTAACTTAAATTTGAAGCTCAAAATTGGAAACACTGTGATAAGGTAACTAGCGAAAATTGAACTGTGAACAGAGGGGGGGGGAGGGGGTTAAAAGCTCATAAACATCGGGAAAACTAACCAATTTTGTTGCGGTTTGCGTGTAGGTCATTCTCTCGGTAATCCATTCATTAAAAATGACATACAACTTGGTGCTCTCATTTTTTGATAGAGGACGCTTCCAACACATATCCGACATTTCAATGGCATTATTCCGGGGTGTTTTTCTTCCAGATTAACATACTTCCAGGAAATGTTAGGGATGCAAAGACGACTCGGAATCACATAGGAATTTAACGTAGGAAGTGCCTTTTTTTCGAGTTACGGTTAAAGGAAGCAGAGAAAAAATACACAGAAACAGGAAAAATAACGGCAAAAAATAATTGTTCGTTAATTCAAAGTCTAAAGCGCCCTCTATCGGAATTTTTTGAAATTTATCTTTACAATTTATTTTCAATAAAATACCGACATAAAGAATAGTTTTAGTGGAAACCGCAAATCCATCGACCAATTTTTCCGTTTTTTATAATCCTTTGAAATTTAAATTTCCTGAACACAATTAAGTTTGTGCTACTTAACCACTCCCAACTATTCAGATTTTCAGCTCAAAATTTAAGTTTAAGTCTTAGCTTACGAAACCATTTAATGAGATGCAAAAAATCACGGCAAAAAATAGTTTTTCATTACTTCAAAGTCTAAAGCGCCCTCTATCGTCATTTTTAGAAATTTATATTTATAATTTATTTTCAAGAAAATTCCAAGATAAAGAATAGTTTTGGTGAAAACCGCAAATCAATTGACCAATTTTTCCGTTTTTTATATGTATTTGCAATTTTGGAGCCCAAACTTTAATGGCGGCTATCTCCTTCGGAAAACATTTGGGACCCTTGGTTTCCTGTTTACTATTACTCGTCTTGATGTGTTTTATCACCCCCTAGCGTATATACCATGAGTTTAGGGACACCCTGTATATATATTGCGGTAAAAACTCGAAATTGGCCAATTCTAGAACTGGCCGGCCAATCCCGTATTGGCCAGCAACGTTAAAAAATGACTGGCCAAGTCTAGAATTGGCCAGCCAATTCGCGAACTGGCCAGATGCGTTTATAGCGAATTATGCGAAATAGATATAGGCACTCGGCTTAATCCTTTCTAACATAAATGAAAGTGTCTATGAATTCAAATAATCTAGCTGTTAGCCTGTTCGTGCTCTAACTCGAGTAAAGGTTCCGGTTAACTTGTAATTGTCATCTGATTTGGTTTATCAATTAATTTCGATATTGAAAGGTAATGGTGTACTATTTGTGGTTAATTTAGTTGGGTACACAAAAATATTTCGTTTCAATATAATCAATGGAAATCTTTTTTTACTGTGCATTTTAACCTTACATTATCTTAATTACAAAAAATTAGTACCTAGGCCTCATAGTTTGGGTGTTGACCAAGGCTTCCAGGCCAGTTCGCGAATTACCCGGCCAAAACCCGAAATACGCTATTTATTTCATGTATTTCGTGTTTTGGCGAAGAATTTTGGCCAGTTCGGGTATTGGCCGGGCTGCGGGTATTGGCCGCAACATATACACATATAAGAGTGTTTACATACTTACGTTTAAAAATATATGAATCACATTCTTTATTTTTAATTAACCACTTGAGAAATGATAGTTGTTTTCGATCGAGAATGCTCTTTGTGGTGTCTCAGATTTATATTATTATAAGTCAAAAACCGTTTATAATAACTGCTTCAAATTTGGAATTTGTCTTTTTTGATTGTTGTACTTTAATTCTGATTTAGCAAATTTGAAAAAAAAGGTTTTTTTTTTTTTTTTTGAAAATATGATTTAAAAAATTGTTATATCATTTTTTTTCAAATTTTACTTTTAATACATTTTTTTAAATAATAATATTTTTTTTAAATGCTGAATCAAAATTAAAATATAGATATTTCTGTTCATTTAAATGTAAAAAAAAAATAACTTCTGCAAATAATATTTTGAGTTATAACAATTTTAAAGTGACCCACTTTTTAAATAAATTTTACTTTTGTAATTAAATATATATATAACGAATTATTCCGTATTTTGATGTTGATATGTAGTGTTATCTAATGGTTCTATATATGTATATATGTGTGTTGTGTGTGTGTGACAAGTTTTATCATATGATTTTGTTTACGAATAATACAATTAATCATTGCAAAAAAAAAATCAAATCAATAAATAAAAGTTATTTTAAAATCTGTTCCGGCCCCTCTCAAATAAAAATGTATTAAATATATAAAGACTTGCGCAGTCTGAATTTGAAATGATAAATTATCCTGTTTATTATAAACCCGTTATTTACAAACCCGTTTGTTTTAGTTAGTCAGAGTTAATATAAAATTTAACCTATTTTTTATTCTAAAAGCAAGTTACCTCAAAATTTCACAAATGTTAAATTTTGTTGTGAAATGAAAAATCTCCTATAATTCTACTTTAAACCTTTTTAAACATCAAAAATGCACATAAATTTAAAAATAAAATACAGCTAAAAATATAAGAGTTCTAAAATCTAATAAAAAAATAGATTTGCCTGCACCCCTCTCAAGAAAAAAAAGAGCTTTTTTTTAACGAAAAGACTTTCTAAAGGTTTTTAATTTAATAAAAACATTTTACATGGATTTAAAAACTATTTACCTTCTAATGCTGGTATTCCCATTTAATTAAAAATGAAATCCTTAATTAACAGATTAAAATTTCCTTTTTTCCTTTTTTTGCATATCCCCACCAAGAAAAGAATCTTAAATTAAATTACTTCCTATAAATTTATGATCTGGATAATTCACTACAACATCGTTAAATGTAATGTTTTAGAGATTTTACATCCCGATGTAGTCATTTTCCAAAAATGTGTTTCACTAATTTGCTTGAAGAAATTTTGCAGTTAAGTTTCCCGAGTTTAATGTGGCAATTACTTGTAATTAATAATCGTGAACTTTAAAGAAGGATGAAGATGACTCTGTTTTAACATTCGGAGTTTTCAGTAATAGGAAAACGGCGAATGTTCATTTGGATTCACGCCAGTGATCTGAAAAATTGTTTCGGAATTTCAGAGTGGCATAAAACTTTATTTCGGAGGAGCTTTATGATTTATTGATATAGACGGTGAAAAGATGATCATCAATACTGATTATACTATGGGTGATAATTCTTTTCTTGACACTGCAATCATGCAAAAAAATAATAATAATAAATAAAAATAAAAATAAACAAGTTAGAAAAATAATGCGTTAAGCATAGATTATGAAGCACTTTCCAACACTTCATAAAATCTTTAACAAAACTTCGTTATTTAGGTAAATAAGGATATAAAGCCAAATATGTATCCCAGTACTACTAAATAGCCCTGTATTTGATATATCAGCTAATATACATCCTATATAATAAGAAAATTTAGTTTAGCAAAAATGCCTAGTAGCTTGAAATTTCTCTTTCAGCATATTATACTAATAGATGGAAACATACTTGAATACTTTGTTCAGCCTTGTGTTTATGCATTAATTGTTGTAATAAAAAAGAATGGTTCAAAATATGTTGAAAGACCCTGTCGTAATATGTACCTTTCTTGTATGTATCTGGATTATCTCGTACAACAGGTTTTTGAATTTTATTATTTTCCTTCTGTATCTAAGAGGTCCAAAATGAAATAAAGCTTTTTTATAAATAAAGATATTCTCTTTCCAGTGGTACTAATTGTAATCATATCAGAAGTGTCCCTTTTGAGATATACGCTTTTGAATATGGGGCAAAATTGACGATTTTAATTTTTTATTAGATTTTGAACATCAATAATTTAATGAATATTTAAGCAATCAAAAAACAACTACAGCGGCTTTACGATATATCCATAGGTAATTAGTTTGTACAGCGACAAATTTTAAAAATAATATTTGCAGTAGTTACAGCATGTTAAAGTAAGGGTAAAATTCAACCAGATTGGCTGTACGGCCTACTTTGAGGCCTAGCAATCACGACAGTTTTGATTTGTGATTTTTAATACTGCAATTACATTTTTTAGCACAAAACTTTGTACTAGATCACCTATTTTCAATAAGTAAGGTTTCATATATCATGAGCAATATGATACCAAACTTCATGATTTGGCCGTTTTTTCTACAGCCATGAAATAGTGATTGGTACAAATGGACCCCTGGTGCTCCAACTATGCAACTTTTTGCATTAAACAGTTTCCAAATGTTCATCATATACATACATGTATATTCTGTATTAATTTCATAAAAATCGAAGGGGGTCGAGCGGAAACCATGCCAAAATTTAGGACACTTGACATGGAATGACCCTAATGCATGAAATTAAACTAAAGCCTGTCTTCCATTTCTGTAATATTTTTTTATAAGTATGTATATTAAATACTGTCCACAGTGTTGAATATCAATAATTTTGTAATCATGTAAATTCCATTATTGCTAGTAATTTAACACTCTTCTATCTGATATTATAATATTAAATATAATAATCTTTCATCTAAAATTTATTATACATATGATATAAATGTGTAGATAAAAAATGCTTCATTTTATTCAAAGAAAAGCTACATAAATATAAAAAAACAAGTTCCAGATTGGACGTCAAACGTGACAAATGTGGTGCGTTTGTACTATAATTAATTTTATAATTATTCAGAGTTTGATACATTAGTTGTTAAACTCTTACTCAAAAATGCATGAATAAAAATATTGATGAGATTATATATCTTCAATTTAGCAACAAGAAAATAATAGGACTTCATCTTAATTAGTACGTAATCAACATGGCAACTCAACAGTCATTACTTATCATTGGATATCGTAAAAATGCATAACCCTATCGAAAAACACTTATAAGCTATTTGCTTTCACACACAGTAACTATCACAGATTCTGTCCTATTATCCTGTATATGAATTACAGCGTTTATAAAAACAACGTAATATGCAAAAATATAGTTAAATTAAAAACGAATATCACAACTAAAAACGCACGTCCATCAAGAGTCTGTAACATACAGTATTTCTTGCACAGTATTTTATCCGAAGTCTTTTGTGCGTCTCTGTAAATACTATTAGCAATTTCTATTGTACAAAAGAATGCATATTTTAGTACACTTCAGTAAATGTTATCATTTTTATCCTCATTAAAAAGTTGTAACACCTTTAAAATGAACTTGAAATAAAGTTTTCCCATTGACTGTAATTTAACGAAATGCTTTTCATTGTCCTTGTAATAAAACTATGCATCCGATTTTCCAAAAGTTTCAAATGACTCGACAAAGTTATAAAACAATTAAATACTTTGAATTTCAAACGATTTAGCTGGGTAGTTAGTGCTCTGTCACACACGAATAGACGGACGGACAGACCGATAGGTGTTGCGTATTTAAAAAATTACGAACGCACCTAAAAATTACGGTTTTCAGCCCAAAACTATAATCTTTAAAATCTGAAATGTAATATTTAAAACCACTTCAATTCATAACATTTTAAAGTAAAAAATACAAAGTCTTTCAAAACACCTATTAAAGTTTAATGGCAACTTTGAATCTTGAAACATAATACGAAAGGAATAATTTTGGAACAGCTATAACATTGGAGATAAAGAATATGCTGACTCAAGTATTTCTTCTCAAATATTGTTTGTAGATAAACTATGTTATTCTTACTCAAATACACTTCAGATACATCAAATACACGTTCGAGTTTGTTTTATATTCTTGGAAATGTCCTTTACTGTGTATAAATCGGTTCCTTATACCGCCATCTTCAAAGCTCTAGAACCCTCATAGCTCATTTAGCTTTGGTTGTTCTCTGCTAAATTAACTCCGAAATGGGAGGATTCTAAACAATATCTTTGCTCTGGTTATATAGACTAAAATTTGAGGGGAGGGGGGAAATTTGAAGAGATAGCCTCGACGGATATCGATTCAATTTAAAAGAAATAAGATGGTTGAAGTATATATTGGTTGTAGGTCAAAGTGCTCATGAAATTGGTTATGACGACAGTGGAATTTTACATAAAATATTTATGCGAGCTAGTTTTTCTGTAATTTATTTTCATTTTTTGACTTTTTTGGATAAGTTTTTTTTTTCTAGTTGAAAGCAAAGTTAGCTACTTTTTATGAAAATACTTACTAAACTTATGTGACATGATTGTTCGTTAACTAAAACTTATAACACAAGTAATATAATTATGCACTTAAAACATTACTTTGTTAAATGTAAAAAGTAACATAAATATCGAATAAAAATTACTAAAATAAAAATAAATTTTCAAGTTTACACTCTAATACATATAGCCTTAAATGTAATAATTACAACTACTTCAGCTCATAACATTCGTAAAATGAAAAATATAAAAAGTTTTTCTAAACCCAAATTAAATTTTAATGGCAACTTTGCATTTTGAAGCACAATGCAAATGAAATTATTTGGGAAGATGAGCTATAACGTTAGAGATAAAGAATATGTTTTCTCAATTATTTCTTCTCAAATGGTGTTTGTAGGTAAAATATGTTATCCTTATTCAAATACACTTCACATACATTAAATGCTCGTTCGAGTATGTTTTATATTCCGGCAAATGTTCTTTACTGTGTATAAATCTGTTCCTTATACCGCCATCTTCAAAGTTCTAGAACTCTCAAAGCTCATATAGCTTTGGCTGTTCTCTGCTAAATTAACTCCGAAATGGGAGGAAATTCTAAACAATATCTTTACTCTTTTTATACAGCCTAAAATTTGAGGAAAGTTGAAACTGTAGACTAGACGTTTTTAAAAGAAATAAGATGGTTAGATTATAAATTGGTATAGTGTAAGTGCTAATAAAATCGGTTTTGACGACAGTACAATTTTACATGAAATATTTATGCGAACTATGTTTTCTGAAATGTATTTAATTTTTTTTTTTAATTTTATGCAAATATTTTAGTTTTCTATTTGAAAGCAAAATTGAACAATTTTGTCAATCGTTAAATACTTTTTAAGGATACATTTGCTGTACTTATGTGCATAGGTGCCAACTTGGCATTGGTTATCCTTAATACGTGCGTTAATTTGACCCTAGTTTAATGAGTTTTGAACCAGAATTTTTTCAAAAAAATGAAATTAAGTATGTTCCACTAACAATCCCGAAATTAAATAAATAAAGATTCATGAAATATATTTTCTGGTTTGAAATTACGTTAACCTGGATCAAACTAATCCAAGTATTATGGAAGGTTAATTGAAAATTGTCAACTATGTATGTGATAAAATAATCCTCTATCTAACATTTATAATGCAAATATTATAATTATGTACTTAAAATACCCTTTTTAAATATAAACAGCTACATAAATATTGAAAAAAATGTTACTAAAACAAAATACATTTTCTAACCTAGGCTCTAATACTTATAACCTGAAATGTAATACTTACAACCACTTCAGTTCAAAACATACTTAAAAAAATACAAAGACTTTCTAAACTTGTATTAAATATTAATGGTAACTTTGAATCTTGAAACAAAATACGGAAGAAATAATTTTGGAAGAGCTATAACACAGGAGATAAAGAATATTCTGACTCAAGTATTTCTTCTCAAATAGTGTTTCTAGATAAAATATGTTATCCTTATTCAAATGTAAGATTGAGTTTGTTTTATATTCTGGGGAATGTTCTTTACTATGTTGAAATCGGTTACTTATATCGCCATCCTCAAATTTCTAGAATTCTCATAGCTCATTTAGCTTTGGCTATTCTCTTCTAAATTAACTCCGAAAAGGGAGGAAATTCTAAACAATATCTTTGCTCTGGTTATGATTGAGCCTAAAATGTGAGGAAATTTGAAAAGATAAACCTTGATGGCGATTAAAAACTTAAAAAAAAAGAAGACACTACTAAATAATTTTTTACTGCGCATGCGTCAAAGATATCAAAATTTCATTTGCATATTATGTTAGCTAAATATACAGAGCAACTTTTGGAAAAGTCTCAAAATCATAGCTTGAAAATTCTGAAAGTAATCGTCTATAGAAAAAGGACAAAATCCGTTGTTTCCAAAATGAAGCAAAAAAATGAGGGATTTTATCCAAATGCAGTAGTACATCCCATATTGTGTATTCTATATTGACACTAATCAATGAATATATGGATACAACCCCTCTTGTTTTTGCTTCATTTTGAGAATAACGGATTTTCGACTTATTCAATTGACGATTATTGTCAGAATTTTCAAGTTATGATTTTGTGACTTTCACAAAAGTTGCTCTATACATTTAGCTAACGTAATATGCAAATGAAATTTTGATATCGTTGACGCATGCGCAGTAAAAAATTATTTAGTAAACCAACTCATTTTTTATACAATTTTCATTATTTTTTAATTCTGATTACAGGGTACTGTGTGCAATGTTGTTTGTCATATTTTCTGAAAAAAATAATATTTTATATTAAGAACTCTGAAAATTATAAGGAAAAAACTTGGAAAAATTTGGGATCATTTTTATAAAAACCTTAATTACTCTGCGAGTATGCAAGCTATTTGCATAAACATGAACAAGGTTTATTACAATAAGGCATTCAATCACAATCTAGAGTTTGAGCGCTTTTGCTACATTAGTTTAGTCAGGGTTATTCAAAATATATTCATTCTTTTTTAATTTGTTGACGGTCCCCTTTGGAATTTCGGTAAAAAATCTTCACGGAGATGTATGACTTATACTATTATATTTATACACTAAGAGTTTCGAGATGATTCCTCATGTATTTTTCTAGATATTTAATAAAATGTCTAAAATCACAAGTGTCCCATAATCAATGGCAATATAGTGTATATCGGGTGTCCCAAAAATGACTGATGGATTTTAAAATTCAATAACTTGCAAACGGTGACAGCTATTTGAAAAATTTTTGCAGGAGGGTTATGTATGATGTCAGGAGTTTTTTTACGGTAATTTTTTATTTTAGTTCAAATTTTAAACAATAGGTGGCGCTGACGGTGATTGAAGGCCAGGTGATCAGTGCTGAGTGAAGCGTCGACCTGGTCTTCAATCACCGTCAGCCCACCTATTGTTTGAAATTCGAACTAAAATAAAAAAAATTACGGTAAAAAAAACTCCTGACATTATACATAACACTCCTGCAAATTTTTTTTAAATAGTTGCCACCGTTTGCAAGTTATTGAATTTTAAAATCCATCAGTCATTTTTGGGACACCCGGTATCTGAGTAATATTTGAAAACTAAATAAAGTCTTTTTTCGGTTTCTGTAATATATATATATACATATATATATATATATATATATATATAGATATATATAATATATATATAAATATATTATATAATTGTTATACAATATATATCAAAAAGAAAATGAAAAAGTGATTTAAAAGGAATATTATGAATTTGCAAAACTATTGTAGACTCGTTAGACCCCAAATTCTATATTACTTGAAATAAAGTGTATGGTTTCATTTTCGAATCAGCCATGAAAAGCAAAATAATACGAATTTGGAGCTACCAACACACTTAAAATCAAAATAAAATGGAGAAAAACATTAAAAATATATAATAATAATATTATTAAAATAAATAGAAAAGGGGAAAACGTACCAGTTACCATAAATGTATATATATATATACATGTATATATAATATTGTCAATAGTATTGAATATTAATAATTAAGAGATCAGGTAAATTTCATTACTGCTTGTAACAAAATAACTCTTCTACCGCATTTATAATGAAATAAACTATAATCATCCATCATCTAAATTTACAATACAAATAATATAATTGTGTACTTCAAAATTGCTTTTTTTTTAAATATAAACAGCTACATAAATACCGAAACAAAATTACTAAAATAAAAGGAAATTTTCCAGATAGCACTCGTATACTTATAGCTTGAAATGTAACACTTAGAACCACTTCAGTCACCACAACAGTCTTAAAATGAAAAAATAGAAAGTCTTTTTAAACTCCTATTAAATTTTAATGGCAACTTTGAATCTTGAAACACAATACGAATGAAATAATTTTCGAAGAGTTATAACATAGGAAACAAAAAATACACTGACTTAAGTATTTCTTCTCAAATATTGTTTGTAGATAAAATACAGGGTGGTCATAAAAAAACTTAGCCGATATACGGAGCTCTAGTGGCCAGTCCGCTGAACCGATCGAAATGAAATTTCAGATATAGCTATTGCTATTCAGAGGTATGAGCTCAAGATTCTGTGAACGACAACAAAATGGCGTTCACGGTTACGGTTATAGCTACAGAAACTTGAAATTTTCCAATGGCAACACAGATATTTTTTCATCGCAAAATGCTCAGCGCATGCGAAAACCCTAAAGAGCGTTGGAACCGTACGTGTATCGCAAGAAACGGACATGTTATGCACGCACAAAAAACCGTTCTGGGAATCCTCCCCCCCATAGAAAAAACTCCATTGGGGCGCAAGGAGTAAATTTGCAAATGACACAGAGTCTCAGTAGGCTGATCTCTGATTACAATACAGATCGGAGAAACTAAAACTTTTATTTTGATTACACATTTTCCACATGGGTGCCATCACAAGCAATTACACATTGCATGGTGATGGCACCCATGTGGAAAATCTGTAATGAAAATAAAAGTTTTATTTTCTCCGATCTGTATTGTAATCAAAGTTTAGGGTACTGACTCTGTGTCATATGAAAATTTCCTCTTTGCGCCCCCGATCGAGTTTTTTCTATGGGGGGGGGGGGAGGATTCGTAGAACGGTTTTTTGTGCATGCATAACATGTCCGTTTCTTGCGATACACGTACGATTCCAACGCTGTTTAAGGTTTTCGCATGTGCTGAGCATTTTGCGATGAAAAAAAAATGGGTGTTGCCATTGGAAATTTTCGAGTTTCTGTAACTATAACCGTAACCGTGAGCGCCAATTTGTTGCCGTTCACAGAATCTCGAGCTCATACCTCTGAATAGCTATATCTGAAATTTCCCCTCGATCGGTTGAGAGGACTGGCCGCTAGAGCTCCATATATCGGCAAAGTTTTTTTTATGACCACCCTGTATATTGTCCTTACTCAAATGCACTTCAGATACATCAAATACACATTCGAGCATGTTTGATACTCTAGAAAATGTTCTTTACTGTGTATAAATCGGTTCCTTATATCGCCATCATCAAAGTTCTAGAACTCTCATAGCTCATTTAGTTTTGACTGTTCTCTGCTAAATTAACTACGAAATGGGAGGAAATTCTAAACAATATCTTTGATCTAGTTATATATCCTAAAATGAGAGGATATTGGATGAGATAGCCTTGACGAATATCGATTCAATTTAAAAGAAATAGGATGGTTAGAATAGGTATTGGTTGTAGGTTAAAGCACGCATAGAATCGGTTTTGACAACAGTGGAATTTTGTATGAATTATTTACGCGAGCTAGATTTTCTGTAATTTTATTTTTATTTTTTGACATTTATGCATATGTTTTAGTTTCCTATTTGAAAGCAAAATTTAATACTTTTTATTAATCGTTAAGTACTTTTTATCAATATTTTTTCCGAACTTATGTGAAGTGATAATCCGTTATCTAAAATTTATAATACAAATAATATAATTATGTACATAAATTGCTTTTTTGAATATAAAAAACTAAATAAATATTGAAAAAAATTACTAAAATAAAATAAAATTTCCAAAGTTGGGCTCTAATACGGGATAAATATAGCCTGAAAAATATAGTATTTGCAACCATTTGATTTCATAATGTTCTGAAAATGAATAATACAGAGTATTTTTAAATTTGTATTAAATATTAATAGCAACCTTGAATCTTGAAACACAATATGAAGTAAATAATTTTGGAAGAGCTATAACATAGGCGATAAAGTATATGTTGACTCAAGTATTTTTTATCAAATATTGTTTGTAGATAAACTATGTTATTCTTATTCAAATACACTTCAGATATATCAAATACACCTTCGAATTTGTTTCATATTCTTGGAAATGTTCTTTATTGTGTATAAATCGGTTCCTTATATCGTCATCTTCAAAGCTCTAGAACCCTCATAGCTCATTTAGCTTTGGCTGTTATCTACTAAATTAACTCTGGAATTGGACGAAATTACAAACAATACCTTTTCTCTTGTTATATAAAATAAAATGTGAGGAAATTTGAAAAGATAGACACAACGGCAATCGATTCAATTTTAAAGAAATAGGATAGTTTAAATAGATATTGGTTGTAGTTCAAAGTGCTCATAAAATAGGTTTTTACGACAGAGGAGTTTTGGATAAAATATTTATGCGAGCTAGATTTTCCGTAATTTAATTTAATTTTTGACATTTATTTATATGTTTTAGTGTTTTACCTGAAAGCAAAGTTAAATACTTTTTATCAATAGTTAAATTCTTTTTCTCAATTTATTTGCTGCACTTATGTAATATGACAATTCGTTGGGTAAAATTTATGATAAAAATAATATAATTATGTACTTAAAAAATTATTTTTTGAATATAAAAAGCTGCATAAATATGGAAAAAAATACTAAAATAAAATAAAATTTTCAATCCTAATCTCTAACAGATATAGTCTAGTATGTAGTACTTACAACAACCACTACAGTTATAACATTGCAAAAATTAAAATCCCTGTCGGCTGGGCCTATAGGCGGAGGTAGATTTCGAAGAGTGCTCATTTCAACAATATATATATATATATATATATATATATGATTAGAGATAAACCCAGTTTAATAACTTCATTTGGCCGTTTATGAAAAATTTTTAATTTCATTTTTCTGCAAAAACTGGTTTTATCAGAATCATCTTAAGAAAAATTCAGATCAAATGCCCATTTTGACAACATATTTTCAAATAGATTCTGAATTTATTAAAAAATCGACCAAAACAGTACATTATACTGTTCCTAAATAACAGAAAACTGTCAGTTGAATGCATTTGAGAAAAAAATTGAATTTAAAAATGAGTCATAAAATAACCGATTTGTTGTTTGAATACATCCTCAATTCTTTAATCATGATTGCTTAGGAAAATATTGTGTGAAATACTCACTTTGACAGCATTTTTAAAAATATATTCTATCTTTATCAAAAAACTGGCCAATGCATCACAATATACAGTTCCTAAATAAGAGGATCTGTAAATTGGATGCGTTTGAGAGCGAAAATGGATTTTAAAACGAGTCATAAAAAATGCAATTTGCTGTGTGAAAACTTCCTTAAATTTTCAAATCACGAAGACTTCGGGAAATTCTGTTCAAAATACCTTTTTTGGTAGCCTTTTTCAAAATATATTCTGTCTTTATCAAAAAACCGATCAATACATCACATTATATAGTTCCGAAATAAGAGGATCTGTAAATTGGATGCATTTGAGAGCAAAAATGGATTTAAAAACGAGTCAGAAAAAAACGCAATTTCTTATTTGAACACTTCCTTAAATTTTCAGTCACTATGCTTTCGGAAAATTCTGTTCAAAATACCCTTTTTGGAAGCCTTTTTTGAAATATATTCCGTCTTTATCAAAAAACTGACCAATGCATCACATTATATAGTTCTTAAATAAGAGGATCTGTAAATTGGATGCGTTTGAGAACAAAAATTGATTTAAAAACGAGTTAGAAAAAAACGCAATTTCTTATTTGAATACTTCCTTCAATTTTCAGTCCCGATGACTTTCGGAAATTCTGTTCAAAATACCCTTTTTGGTAGCCTTTTTTGAAATATATTCTGTCTTTATCAGAAAATTGACCAATGCGTCACTTTATACAGTTTCTAAATAAGAGGATCTACCATTTGGATGCATTTAAAATCAAAAATGAATTTAAAAATGAGTCAGAATATAAGCAGTTTGGATTTGAGGTTTTTTCTCCAACTCCTATTTTTGTTTAATTTCTTTTTGCTATACGAATTGGTCCTATGAAAAACTTGTCAGTATAAAAGTTGTAGATATTTTTGAGAAGATGTAAAATAAATTTAATCGGATTTGATATCTTAAAAATTGACGGTGTTATGGATTTTTCTCTTTTTTCAGCGCCTTTTTTCTTTTCGGTTTTAATTTTTTTTATCGGTAAAAGTTGGTCCTATCAAAAACTTGTAAATACAAAAGTTTTAGATAATTTTAAGAACCTTTGCAAAAAATTTAGTTGGACTTGATATCTTGAAAATTGACGAAGTTATGAATTTTTTTCTCTCAAAATCCCTGTTTTTTTCGCCCCTTGAGCCCACTTCTAAATTTATCAAAAATATGTCATGCATATACTTTTGGCCCATTTTTAAGAAGTAATATAAACTTTAAACCGATTTGATATCTACATTAATTAAGAAGTTATAGCGTTTTTTCGGTTTTCACAAAAACGCCCCCTATTCTGATCCCCCTGGTCCGATTTTGCCCATTAACGAACTTAGCCAAGATTTTAACCCCTTTGATTTTATGTACCAGTTTGGTGCAGATTGGTGAAGAATTATAGAAGTTATCGTGTCCATAAAAAAGTGATATATATATATATATATATATAAACTGGTGCGATTGCAATAGGTAGTATTTCTTACGAAATCTACCTAAAACTACAAAATATTTCTTAACTCTTATTAAATTTAATTGGCAACTTTGAATCTTGAAACACAATACGAAAAAAGTAAATTTGAAAGAGCTATAACATTGGAGATAAAGAAAATGCTGACTCAAGTATTCCTTCTCAAATATTGTTTATAGATTATCCACTTCAGATCTGAGGTACACAAATGTGTACCTCCATTCTTTTCCTCATAAAAACTATACTGTTCGAATTTGTTAGTATTTTTACTTTACTTCTATACAGCTGAATGTTTTTTGCTTTAAAATAAAACCAATCAATGTCAGCCCTGATAAATATTACCTCATAAAATAAATATTATTTTCGTCCGAGTTTTGAAAATGCGTTTAAGACATTGTGGCCAGGAAAGTAAGAAATATTCATGATTATTAATCTTAAATGCTTTATAATAAAAGAATTCAGGATTTGTCTATCATTTAGTTGTTTAAAGACCTTAATTTTGTTATTACGTAAATTGATATTACTGATAGTTAAACTGATGTTTTAAGAGATTAGTTCTTTTATATCCATATTTGTACACATAAATTACCAGTCCCCTAAAGTACTAATTTCATAAAAATGACACTTTCAGTTCATCTATAGTGTCATTTGGATTATGCGAAAGCATTATATATGACGACCTCAGAAGCCAAGGGGTACAAGTGACAAAATTTCGATTTGGAGTAAATTGAGTTTAAAGATAATTGATGTTAAATTCGAACATCAAAAACAATTGAGTGAATTGAAATAGGAAATTTCTGCTTGTTGCATTCTGGTCTTTGAACTCTTATTTCAATAAATGTTAAAAAATAAAGTACAATTTTCTTTAAATGTATAATTAATCAATATTGTTTGTTTTTCGAAAAAAGTGGTTTGCCTCTATAACTCAGCAAATAATAAGAAAATCACTTATATTTCTTTACCTGAAATGAAAAAAGCATATTTTTAGGTCGTCTGTGTATTTAGTTTATTTTTTTCAATTTTGTCACTTATTCCCCTTGGCTTCTGGGGTCCTCATATATATTTGAGAGTGATTTTATGCTTAGATCTGAAAAGGTTAAATATGTAATCCTTATTCAAATGCACTTCAGATATAGCAAATACACATTCGAGTTTGTTTTATATTCTGAGAAATGTTCTTTACTGTGTACAAATCGATTCCTTAATGTCGCCAATTTCAAAGATCTTGAACTCTCATATCTCATTTAGCTTTGGCTGTTCTCTGCTAAATTAACTCCGAAATTAGAGGAAATTCTAAACAATATCTTATCTCTGGCTGTATAGCCTAAAATGTGAAGAAATTTGAAAAGATAGCCACCAAAGCAATCGATTCACTTTAATAGAAATAGGATTGTTAGTGTATATATTTGTTGTGTCTATAGTGTCATTTGGATTATGCGAAAGCAATAAATATATATTTGAGAGTGATTTTATGCTTAGATCTGAAAAGGTTAAATATGTAATCCTTATTCAAATACACTTCAGATATATCAAATACACATTTGAGTTTGTTTTATATTCTGAGAAATGTTCTTTACTGTGTACAAATCGATTCCTTAATGTCGCCAATTTCAAAGATCTTGAACCCTCATATCTCATTTAGCTTTGGCTGTTCTCTGCTAAATTAACTCCGAAATTAGAGGAAATTCTAAACAATATATTATCTCTGGCTATATAGCCTAAAATGTGAAGAAATTTGAAAAGATAGCCACCAAGGCAATCGATTCACTTTAAAAGAAATAGGATTGTTAGTTTATATATATGTTGTGGACCAAAATGCACATAAAATCGGTTTAGACGACAATAGAATTTTGGATAAAATATTTATGCGAGAGAGATTTTTTTGTAATCCACTTTCATTTTTTGACTTTTATGCATATATTTCAGTTTTCTACTTGAAAGCAAAGTTAATTATTTTTATCAGTATCTTTGCCGTACTTATGTGATATGATAATTCGTTATTTAAAATGTGTAATACAAGTTATATAATTATATACTTAAAATTTTCTTTATTAAAGCCTAGATTATAAAATTTAAAAAATATCTCAATTGCAATACTTAGAACCACTTCAGTTCATAATATTCTTAAAAGGAAAAATACAAAGTCTTTCTAATCTTGTATTAAATTTTAAAAGCAACTTTTAATCTTGAAACACAATACCAAAGAAATAATTTTGGAAATGTCATAACATAGAAGATAAAAAATATGCTTACTCAATTACTTCTTCGCAAATATTGTTTTTAGATAAAATATGTTATTCTTATTCAAATGCAATTCAGATATATCTGATACACGTTCGAGTTTGTTTTATATTCTATTAAATTTTTTACTGTGTATAAATCAGTCCCTTATAACGTCATTTTCAAAGTTATAGAACCCCCATAGCTCATTTATCTTTGGTTGTTCTCTGCTCAGTTAACTCCGAAATGGAAGATAATTTTAAATAATATCTTTGATCTGGTTGTTTAGCCTAAAAGTAAAGGAAATTTGAAAAGATAGCCTCGACGGCGATCGATTCAATTTAAAAGATATAGGATCGTCAGAATATATATTGGTTCTAAGTCAAAATGCTCATAAGATAGGTTTTGACGATAGTGGAATTTTGCATAAAATATTTATTCGAGCTACATTTTTTATAATTTAGTTTAATTGTTTCGTATTTTGCAAACATGTGAATTTTATCAATTTGTTTTAGTTTTCTGCTTGAAGGCAAAAGCTGATTTTTTTTATGCATAGCTAAATAGTTTTTAACAATGTCTTTTCTGTGCTTATGTTTCCTAAAATGTGAGGAAATTTGAAAGAATAGATTCGACGGCGATCGATTCAATTTAAAAGCAATAGAATGGATTGATTATAAATTGATTTGTGTGCTTTCACGAGGTCTCAATAAAAAAAAGGTGAATTCTTTATGGCAATTCATTGTCAGTTTTATATTATATTCTCCTTTATCAATAAAACATTAAAAGTCTGAGTCTCATGTGATTTAGGCGAAACTATGGACTATAATACAAATATACAAATATCATAGACAAACTTTTAGCTTCATAAGTACCATAGATTTCGCTGGTCCTCACGGACACGCACACACACACACAAGATACATGGCGAACATTTCTTTTATTTATATAGATTTTCCTGATTGATTAAAATACATTTTTGGTGTTTTTCATTATTTTTATCTCGTTTTTTTTTCTCTAAGTGCTGATGACTTTAGATATTCGTTTAACAGAGTTTATAAAATTTGAACAAAAAAGAGTCTCAGTAAGTATTTAGAACTTGATTATATTTTGTTTATAGTTTTATTATATAGGTATCTTTTCATAATATATTATTATTATTTATGTAACGACACATGTGCAGTTGTTAATATACAGGGTGAGTCTTAAATATCGAAACAATAGGCTATCTCCTTAAATATTGCCCTTAGATCCATACTTCCAATTGCAAAGTTTCGTAAAAAAGGTTAATTTTTTGAAAAGATAATTTGCAACTCCATGGGGGGGTCTATTTTAAAAAATACGAAAATTAAATTTTTATACGGCCCCCGGAGGATAAAACTTCCAATTAGAAAACTTTTCCTTATCCATTCCTGAATTGAACAAAAAAAATTCACTCGATATCTACAATCCAAAATTTTCAAAAATTCGTGACTTACACCACTTAAGCATATCTCTGAGTGCTCCGAAATCAGTTCATTTGAAGTTCAATTTAGGGATCGAGCATAAATTAATGCATTGTTAAATGTCGATTTTAAGACAATACTTTAACTTTTAGATATAAAGTAAAAGCGTATAGGTTTTTGCTTTAAATTTATTTGAAATATGCTAGATGTCTGCAATATCTCGATCTTGGCGCCAACCTCGTAACTGGTACGACCCATTGGCCGGACCGTCTTATTAAACACTTGTTAAAAGTGTTATAAAATTAAGTGATATTAATTAAACTCTCATTAAAAGTGTCTTATAAACTTATTGTCTGCGGCAAAGTTTAGTGAAAATAGTAATAGCGATATTGACACTTCTATTAACGGAATCATTAGATATATATTTTAATAAATTACATGGAAATATTTTCAAAAATCTACTTTTTTACTATTCAGGATCAAAATTTATGATGGTTTTAAACCTATTTTTACTTTTTTCTATCTTTACAAGAAGAAATTATTGGATTCAGGAAATTTTTGAATTCCGGTTTTCAACGGATTCACACGTTTTAGGGCTCAGGGATACCGAAAAACATGTTTTTACAAAATGTCTGTATGTGAGTCACTGCACACTGCACAAGGAAAAAATAAATAAATCGACGTGATAAAAAATGAGGTTTAAATCAACTGACGCATTTAAACAGTAATTAAAGAGGGAGAGAATGGCAAAACTTAAACAAAATCTGAAATCGAAACTATACAGGACGGAGTTAATCACCTAGAAACTTTTAAAAGCATTTAAACGTTAGGAGCCCATCTTTGTTTAAAACTAAATGCACTTTTCTGCATCAAATGTTTTTATTTCAGTATTTCTCATTTTTAAACTGACATAAGTCAATAACCGTCGGTTACGGTAACAGTCCCGCAAGTTTAATAGTTTTTTTTAACATCTCAAAAAAAAAAAAAAAAAAAAAAAAAAACATGCTCAACATGTCGAAAGAAGCTTTCAGCTCAGAAAATTTACTTTTAAAAATATGATTTGTTTACAAAAAAAATTGCATCTTTTTTTATATTGCTATTTTAAAAACTTTTATTTAAAAAAATATATATATTATATAAAATGCTGAATCAAAAATGAAAATTAGGCATTTTCATTTAGTCAAAAGAAAAAATTTCAACACGACAAATAATATTTTGAATTATAACAGTTTTAATTTACTCTAAATTAAATATATATATATATATTAAAAAGTCTTAATTGATAAGTCTGATTTGATAATGCTTGCAAATTATATGGTTAACCATCATAAAACATTCAGAATTATAACTCTATAAATAAATAAATAAAATAAATGTTTCCTGGACCCATTACAGCAACGTTGTTGCTTCAATTACACGCATTTCAATTTGTGTCTGATCCCTTGAAATCTCACGATTTATTAAAATTCTCATAACTCTCTGAGTTTTAAAGATATCAAGATGATTTTTTTTGTTCAGTTAAGGAATGGATAAGGAAAAATTTTCTAATTGGAAGTTTTATCCTTTGGGGGCCGTGTAAAAATTTAATTTTCGTAAGTTTTAAAATAAACCCCCCCCCCCCCCCATGGAGTTGCAACTTATCTTATCAAAAAATTCACCTTTTTTTAAGAATTTTTGCAACTGGAAGTATGGGTCTAGGGGCAATATTTAAGGAGATAGCCTATTGTTTCAATATTTATGACTCACCCTGTATATGTCTGTGGAAATAGTACGTTCGTTACAGTTAGAAATACATGAATTAAACAAAAAGAAAATTACTTAAAATTTATATTCTTTTATAATTTATAAGCAAACTCTTTAATTATATTGTTTAATTTTGCTCTTTCTGAATACAAGTAAATGTATTCCTAGAAAACTGAAAGAACACAATATTAATAATAATAATAAAAAAACTTAATGTAACGCAAAAATCTAAAAACAAGATTTATTCATCTCACATAATGGAGAAAAGCAAGAAACTTTTCTTATATTCATATGAAAAATCCTAAAGTTTCTGTTTCGCTGAAGGTTTCGATGCATCTCTTTTTTTCAATAAGAAAAATATATTTCGAAGACATGCCATTTATTCCGAGAAAAATTTTGTGTTACCTTTCAGGTTTTATCTTTTTTCGTTTCAATATCATTTTATTGCGCTTTGAGGAAACATGGAAAGTTTTTAAATAACATTTAAATCTTAGGCATTGTAATAAGCCTTGTCATACTCCAATGCAGAACTATAAATATCTTAAATAACGCTTTTCTTACGTTTCATACCTTCATCAAAAAGTTATTATAGTATATTTCAGTGTGAAACTTGCTCTGAAGTATATAATACAACCTACATTTTCGAATTATACATATATTATTATTATTTTTTAATTTATAGGTTTATTATATTGGTACCTTTTCGTAATACAGTCGAAACTCTATTTAACAAACTTCTATTTTGCGAATTTTTCTTGGAACCAAGTACATTTTTCGAATTCTTTTGTAAAATAATCTCCAAATAGCGAAGTACATTGTCTATTTAACGAATTTTTTCTTGTAACCTATTTTTTTTCCTCCATATTTCTTAAAATATTTCCGAACATTTCCAACTTATTCTTTCTTTTAACTTATTTTATGATGATCAGTGACCTTGAATTGGTTTTATCAGGTGCCTTACTCACCAAGTGCAGTAAAATCGTTGTGCATTTATTCCAGAAGCCCAGACTTTCAACATCCCCGTTTCACCTTCAATGGAACAGTCCCGTGTCCTTGGATAAAGAATCTCGTATATTTTAGATTTTTCATTAGTCGTGCTAATAACTTCGGTTGTTAATGTTTGACCCGTAAGGCATGGTGACGTTTCTGCGACGTCATTGTTAAGTCACACTGTGAGTTTGTAACCATCGATTGTCGATGTGACGTCACGTGACGTCGAGGTGAAGTCACAGTGACTAAAATGTGAAGTCGTTAAGGCCGTTTTAGAGCTCTTTTGTGACGTCACATTGTGATCACTTTGTGAAGTCACGGTGTGACAAATTTGTGAAAAATGTGTCATTTGTGACTATTTTGACATTAACAACGTGGCGAAACTGTGACAAAAGTATTTTTTAAAGCAAATAATATGTTTTGGAGAATTTTTGTAATTTTCCTAAGATTTTTAAGAAAGTCACATCTCATTCCCAATGTGACGTCACTGAGTGGTGGCCTTTTGGTCACAGATGTCATGTGCTCACAGTGACGTCATTGTGACGTCACTGTGACCATGAGTGGGAAAATGAGGGGAAAATGTCAAAGTGAAAGTGTTTGAGCATCATAGAAAAAAAATTCTTGATCAAGTGAATAAAGGAGTGAAGAAAAAGGACATTGCTTAGAAATTTGGTATTCATCCAAATAGCTTATCAACTATAATAAAAAATCATGATAAGTTTGATTCGTCGAATTCTTGCGCATAACATTTAAAATCTTGTGTCTATGAAGATGTGGTTGAGACAGTTTTGAAGTGGATATACACAATGCGAGATAAAAATTTTCCGATCTCTGGGCGTTTCATGATTGAGAAAGCCATTAAATTTGCGAAAGCACTGGGATAAAACGAATTTCAAAGAATCAGTGGGTGGCTTGAAAATTTTCACATAAGAGACAGAATAGTGGTAAAAGTAATATTTGTCGAAAATAAAAACGTTGATGATAATGATAGTGAAAATTGGATAACGGAGACAGTGAGTAAAATTTTACAAGACTATAACAAGAAAACATCTTTAATGTGGATGAGATTGCTTTATTTTTTCAATGTTTGCCTCTAAAGACATGAACATTTAAAAAGGAAAAATCCTTTGGTGGTAAAAAAAGTAAAGCAAGAATAACTGATATGTTAGGTGTGAATATGGCTGAAGAGTAGAAATTGAAATTATTAGTTATCGGAAGAAGGAAGAACATAAGAGGTTTAAAATGCGTAAACTGTTTGAAGGTTGATTATGACTTTTTATAAAAAATCTTGGAAGATGTCAGAAATTTGTGAAAGTGGATTAAAGGTCGGACAAACGTATGAATGCAAAGTGTCGCCAAATTGCTCTTGTGTTTGACAATTGACGCGCCCATCAGGAGAAAAAAAAGTTACAGTTTTTTACTTGCTACCTAATATTATATCAAAACTGCAGACAATGTCTTACCCTTTCCGGCACACTGTGCCCTGTCTGGGATACGCAATTTTAATTCCAAACTTGCAAACGGTACCAATAATATTTTAGTAAAATTCTGCTTTTACAGTAAAAGCTTAAATTAAGGATTTCAAAATATCTAAAAAATTCGTTTGTGAATTCTGGTGTCAGTCGATAATTTCTGATATTACTAACAGATTTTGCCCGTGCCAGAAAGGGTTAAGCAGAAATCAAAAACTTCAAAGTACACTATCGCAAGAGAATAACGCGCAAAGTTATCACTGCACTTGAGAACAATCAATCTATGCCAAAAATCAACTTACGGGAAAGTTTATCAGAAATTTCCAAAGCATGGAACTATGCATATTAATTTTGACAAAGCTGGATTCTTTGTCAGCAATGAAAATTTGACAATTACTGAAGACGGAAACGACATTCCCTTAGAAGAGCGAGAGAAAAGATTAACTATAATGTGCTGATTGGGGATTTTCTTTCAGTTGATTCCGAAGTTGAGACCTCAGAAACGCTAACTGAAATGGATACTTTGGGCAGTGTAATAAAATAAAAACCATAAAGCAATGGACTGTGAAGAAAATGAAGATGATGAAGAGGGAAATGATCAAGATACAGAAATCTAAAAACTTCACATGATGAAATTACAAAATCATTTGAAACACTTCGACGTGGATTACAGTTTGAAGAAATTCGCCTGAAGGCATTTTGAATGCATTGAAGAGATGTGAACCGTATAATGAAAGGAAGCACTTTTTCAAAAAGAAAACTCAGACAAAATTAACAGATTTATTCAGTAATTAAATTTAAGCACGCATGTGTCAATGTATGCCTAAAATTGCTTGTTATAATAAATACGACATTGATTTATTAATTTAATTTAAAACTATTTTCTTAGAACTGGAAATAGAGTGTATTCACGTAGAACGTTTTGTTTTATTCCTCTTTTTTGCAGATTTTTTTCTGATGGATAAAAAAAATAAAGCAGATCTATGCTATTTATCCAAAAAGAAGTTTAAATAATTAAAAAATATACTTAGTGTTTATGAATTTAATTATTATTTTATTTTGTTTAAAATATTTTTTAAATGTCTGTATTTAACAAATTTTCCATGTAACGAACTTTTTTTCGGGATTTAGCGACTTCGTTAAATAGAGGTCCGTCTGTATATAATTATCTTTTACGTAATGATATATGTATAATTATTATTGTACATCTGTTAAAACTGTACGTTTTTGCATTTTAGAAGTACAAGAATTATACAAAATAACATTATTTAAAGTTTATGTAATTTTACAATTTATAAATCAAGTCTTTAATTACGCAGTTTAATTTTCTTCTTTCTGAATACAAGTAAATGTAGTTCTCGAAATCCAGTTTTAAAGAACTCAATATAAAACGCAATAAGTATAACGAAGAAATCTAAAAAGAAGTTTTATTCACCTTATAGAATGGACAAATTCAAGAATCTTTTCTTATATTCATATGAAAAATTCTAAAGTTGCTGTTTCGTGGAAGGTTTCGATGTACCTTTTTTTTAAATAATATGAGAAATATATTTCGAAGAAATGCCATTTTCTTAGGTACTTTTTGTGTTATCTCCAAGGTTTTATCTTTTATCGTATAATATCATCGTATAATGTTTTGAGGTAACATGGAAAGTTTTTAAATAACATTTAAATCTAGGCATTGACTAGACATCGTAATGAGCCTAGTCATACTTGAATACAGAACTATAAATAACTGTGGAATAACGCATTTCTTACATTTCGTGTGTTCATCAAAAACCTATTATCGTATGTTTCAGTGTATAGCTTACACTGATTTTATTATATTGGTACCTTTTCGTGAAATACAGTTTTTTTTTATATAATAATGTATATACACTCTTTACATACATACATACATTACATACATGTATTCCTCAAAGTCTAATTTTAAAGAACACAATTCATAATTGCATTATTTTTACTTACATTACTTATATAGTTGAACGATTATTTACATAATTACTTACATAATGATTACTAACATGATTAAATTATTTTTACAGTGCGAGAAAATTGAATTATTTTTTAAGTAATGATGTATGTACACTCATTACATACATACATATATATAATTTTTATTGTACATCCCTTAAACTTGTAAGTTTTAACATTTTAGGAGTACAAGAATTATACGAAATACAATTATTTAAAATTTATATTCTTTTACATTTTATAAATAAATTCTTTATTTATATTGTTTAGATTTACATTTTTTGAATACCAGTAAATGTTTCCCTAGAAATCCAGCTTTAAGGAACTCAGTATAAAGCGGATTTAATATAGCGCAGAAATGTAAAAAGAAGTGTTTTATTCATCTTATATAATGGAGGAAAGATAGTAGCTTTTCTTATATTAACAAATTCTAAAGTTACTCTTTCGATGCATCTCCTTTTTTCTTCTTTTTTCCAATACCAAAATTTATATTTCCAAGAAATGCAATTTATTTTGAGAAACTTTTTGTATTATATTCAAGGTTCTATTTTATTTCATTTCAATATCATTTTATTGCCTTTTAAGGGAACATGGAAAGTTTTAAAAAATATTTAAATCTTGGGCATTATAATAAGCCTTGTCATACTTGAATACAGAACTATGAATAACTTTTGAATAATACAATTCCTGCATTTCATGCGTTCATCAAAAAACTATTATCATGTAGCATTCCGGTGTGTAACTTTCTCCGATGAATATAACTTTTCATACACTATCAAAATTTATATTTTTTTATTCATAGTTTTATTATATTGGTACCTTTTTACGAAATATTATAACGTTTATGTACTAAAACATGTACTATTATGGTATGTCTGTAGAAATTGTACAATTTTTGCAGTTGGAAATATATAAATTACAATAAATAAATAAATAAATAAATAAATAAATAAAATTTATGTTTTTTTTTACAGTTTATAAACCAGTTCTTTAATTACGTTGGTTAATTTTCTTCTTTGTGAATACAAGTAAATGCATTCCTAGAAATGTAGTGTTAAACAAACCTTTATACAAGGCACTCAATATAACGCAGAAATCTAAAAGTAGGTTTTATTCATCTTATATGATGGAGTAATGCAGGATGCTTTTCTTATATTCATATGGAAAATTCTAAAGCTACTGTTTCGCGGAAGGTTTTGATGTATCTCGTTTCTTTCAGTATCAAGAATATAGTTCGATGAAATGCCACTTATTCTGAGAAACTTTTTGTATTATCTTCAAGTTTTTATCTTTTTTCGTTTCAGTATAATTTTATTACGCTTTGGGGGGACATGAAGAGTTTTAAAATAACATTTATATCTAACGCATTGTAATAAGCCATGTCATGCTTGAATATAGATGTATAAATAACTTTTGAGTAATGAATTTTCTGAATATATGCGCTCATCAAAATACTATCATCGTGTAGTATTCAGGTGTTGAGCTTTGTCCGACGTATATAACTTTACCTATATTTCCAAATTCCATTTTTTAAACATTTTTGATTTATAGTTTTCTTACATTGGTATCTTTTCGTGAATTATTATTTTTTATGGAATTATATATATAACTATTATTGTATATCTGTTTAAATAATACATTTTTTGAAGTTAGAAGTACAGGAATTATACAAAATAAAATTATTTAAAATTTATAATCTTTTACAATTTATAAACAAATTCTTTAATAACGATGTTTAATTTTCTACTTTTTGAATACAAGTATATGTATTCTTAGAAATCTAGTTTTAAAGAACACGCTGGAAAGATCTTTAATTCGTCTTATATAATGGAGAAAAGTAAAAAGCTTTTCTTATATTCTTATGAAAAATTTTAAAGTTACTTTTTTGCGGAAACTTTCGATGGGTCTCTTTTTTTCAATACGAAAAATATATTTTAAAGACATATATGTCTCGTCGCCATTTATTTCGAAAACGTTTTTGTGTTATCTCCAAGGTTTTACATTTGTTCGTTTCAATATCATTTTATTACGCTTGGAGGGAACATGGAAGTTTTTTAATAAAATTTAAATCTTAGGCATTGCAATAAGCCTTGTCATACTTCAATGCAGAACTATAAATAACTTTTGAAGAATGTATTTACGGTATCTTATGTGTTCATCAAATTAACTATTATCAAATATAATATGTTTCAGTGTAAAACTTGCTCCGATGAATATAACACAACCTATACTTCCAAATTGCGTATATTTTTATTTTTTATTAATTTGTAGTTGTATTTTATTGGTATCTTTTAGTAATATATAATTATTTTTGTGTAATTACATGTATACAATTATTATTGTACATCTGTTAAAATTGTACGTTTTTGCATTTTAGAAGTACAAGAATTATACAAAATAACATTATTTAAAGTTTTTATTATTTTTCAATTTATAAATCAATTCTTTAATTACGCAGTTTAATTTTCTTCTTTCTGAATACAAGTAAATGTATTTCTCGGAATTCAGTTTTAAAGAACTCAATACATGACGCACACAATATAATGCAGGTAAATCAAAAGAAGCTTTATTCATCTTACATAATGGACAAAAACAAGATGCTTTTCTTATATTCATATGTAAATTCTAGAGTTACTGTTTCGCGGAAGGTTTCGATTCATCTTTTTTTTTATATGAGAAATATATTTCGAAGAAATGCCATTTATTTTGAGAAACGTTTTGTATTATCTCCAAGATTTTATATTTTTTCGTTTCAATATCATTTTATTACGCTTTGAGGGAGCATGGAAAGTTTTTAAAGAACATTTAAACTTTAGGCATTGTAATAAGCTTTGTCATACTTGAATGCAGAACTATAAATAACTTCTGAATAATGAATTTCCTGCACTTCATGCTTTCATCAAAAACTATTATCGAATAGTATTCCAGTGTATTAATTGCTTTAATATATAAAACTTTATCTATGATAATGTATATCTATGATAATGTACAGTGTTCTCGCTGGCATTTGACCAACGTTAGTAATTTGGCTAATTAAAAATAAAAGACATTCGCTGAACGAAAAAAGTATTCGCAAAATAAATTCGCCGTGTAACAAAAAAAAAAAAAAAAAAAAAAAAAAAAAAAAAAAAAAAAAAATCTTTAACTTTTTAATGTATTTTCCTTTTTTTAATATATTCTAAAATAATTTAAATTTTTATAGCTGCAACAACGATTGTTATTAATCTAATTTCAACTATCTGCTACAAATATATTAAAATATGTATATATGAAAAATATGTGTATATGCATATGTATGAAGAGCAAAAATTGAGCACTAGCAATTTGGCGAATCTAATCGCTTGTTTACTCGCCAAATGAAGAATTTAGTCGTAATTTGGTGCAAAGGCGAGCGACAGCGAGAACCCTGATAATGTATCTATGATAATGTATAAAACTCTATCTATTATCTTCATTTTTTACACATATTTCTTGTATAATGCAATACCTAGTATACCATTTTTTTCTGTATAATCCTTTCCTTACAAAGAAGCATTCATGAGACACAAAAAAAAAAATAGATAACTTAATAAATTCAGATTTTTGTAAAGGAAGAATTATTACAATTCATGAATTTGTTCATAATTATATTTTCTGTAAAAATAATAGCATGTTTATTGAATTAGAAATATTATGAGCACCTGTAGATTCCGATCAACATTGCTCCTTCAAAACTTCATGTTAAACGTCGATATATATGATATTTTTTATTATAAATTATTTTTTTTATTAATTACTTTTTATGATTCATAATTTTTTCGTATCATTCTTGTATTTTCTACAATTTTTGTGTATGCTTGCTTTAAAAAATGATTCTTTCGTGATTTTTTTATGTTTTTTTGCGTATGAAAACCAGTAATTTAGTCATTTATGTTTGAAAAGAAAAAATACAAAATGTATTCGGTTTCATATAAATTGTACTTCATCAACATCTCATGCTATGCTGTATATTGGTTATAATTCTTTGGAATTGAAATAAGGAATATAAAACTTTTGATGTGGTACCCTAATTTTTTTATATATAAACTTTACTTTACACTAGAATGTTCACAAAGTATCTAATCCTAGCAAAATTATATTTGCGGTATAAAAAAACGCGATCACTGCAAAGTGAAGACGTTAAAATTTCCTTTTGATTTTTAGATCACAAATCTTTAAATGATTGGAAAATTCAAAGTAACCCATTTTTAATGTTTACATTTTACAAATCAGTTCTTGAATAACGTTATTTAAATTTCTTCGTTATCAATACAAATAACTATATTCCTAGAAATCTAATTTAAAAGAACACGCAGTAAAACACACTCAATATAACGCAGAAATCTAAAATGAAGTTTTATTCATGTAATATAATGAAGAAAAACAGGAATCTTTTCTTATATTCATATGAAAAATTTTAAAGTTACAGTTTCGCGAATGATTTCGATGCATTTCTTCTATTCAATACGAGAAATATATTTCGAATAAATGCCATTTATTTCAAAAAACTTTTTGTGTTACCTCAATGGTTTTATCGTTTTTCGTTTCAATATCATTTTATTACGCTTTGAGGTATCATGGAGAGTTTTTAAATAATATTTAAATCTTTGGCATTGTAATAAGCCTTGTCATACTTGAATGAAGATCTGTAAGTAATTTTGTAATAATGGATTTCCTGCATTTCGTACACTTATCAAAAACCTATTATCGTATGGTATTCCGTTCTATAACTTTCTGCGATGTAAACAACTATACATACACTTTCAAATTTCAGTTTTATTTTTGTTTATTTATAATTTTTTAACATTGGTACCTATTTGCGAAATGTTATTATCGTTTATAATGAAATATGTTCAATTATTATTATATGTCTGTAGAAAGTGTAGGTTGTTTTGAAGTTAGAAATACATGAATTAAACAAAATAAAATCATTTAAATTTTATAATCTTTTACAGTTTATAGATCAATTCTTTCATTATGTTGTTTAATTTTCTTCTTTCTGAATACAAGTAAATGTATTCCTAGAAATATAGCTTTAAAGATCGAACAAAATATAAAACGCACTCAATATAACTCAGAAATGTAGGTTGCCCTTTGGTATTCGCCCCCGATCGTCCGTCATATTTTTTGGCAAATATTGTTGGCGATATTTGGCGCTAATGCAACTCCGCAAATTTTAGTGTTCCGGCAACCCTAGATTTTCCTTCTTGCTTCCCTTTTTTATGGCTTTCATACCGTAGGATGTGTTTTTGGTCGCTTATGAAATTATGTCTGGTGCTAGAACATGTGATATTATTAAAGAATGGGGTTTTAGCAGTAGTACTATGCCTCATTGGAGACAATTTATAAAAGATTATTTTAATTTTTGTTTTATTTGTGAATATAGCGTTAGAGATTACTGTAATTTGGATTTTTACTGTCATTGTATTTTCGTTGTCAATGAAGTGTTAAATTTCTTTAATATATTTAATAATTAAATTATTTTTGTGATATTTTTATTTTTGGATAAAAGTCGGTTCATTTTTTGTGCTAAACAAGCGTTTTTGTGATTTTTTCCCTTTCTGAATGTACGATTAGAAATTGCTTTAATGTGTTTTTATGTATTTGGGCTGTCAATGTAGGCTTAGGTTACTTAATGCGATTGTTAGGTGTTTAGTTTGCCGATGTAGGCTTTAAAAATTCTTTATTGTGATTTTTATTGTCAGTTATTTATATATTTAAAAACGAGTTTTTGCCTTACTTTATTGTTTAAATTTTTTAAACCTTTTTCTCATTACGACTCCCCCCTCTCGTGAATATAGAGTTTTAAAATTCTTCATTGGGATTTTTATTGTCAGTTATTTATATATTTAAAACCGAGATTTTGCCTTACATTATTATTTAAAAGTTTTTTTCAGTTTACTCATTACGACTCCCTCTTCCTTCCGGCCTTATGTAGCTATAAATGACCACTTGGCGACAATTGCCACTTGGCGAAAACGGATTTTTCACTTTAAGAAAAAGAAAAAAAAGGAAAGGTTGGACTGGGGGTGAATACCAAAGCTGTTCAGAAATATAAAAATAAGTTTTATTCATCTTGCATAATGGAGAAAAGCAGGATGCTTTTCTTATATTCATATTAACAATTTTAAAGTTACTGTTTCGCAAAAAGTTTCAATGCAACTATTTTTTTAATACGAGAAATGTATTTAAAGAAAAGTCATTTATTTCTGGAAACCTTTAGTGTCATCTCTGAGGTTTTATCTTTTTTTTAGTTTCAATACGGTTTTATAACTCTTTAGAGAACGAACATGGAAGGTTTTGTAAATAATATTTAAATTTTAGGCATTGGAATAAGCCTTGTCGCACTATAAATAACTTTTGAATAATGCATTTCATGTATTCATCAAAAATCTATTATCATATATTATTCCATTGTACAACTTTATCCGACGCATATAATATAACCTACACTTTCAAATTCCATTAAAATTTTTCTTAAATTTATAGTTTTCTTATATTAGTACCTTTTCGTCAAATATTTTTTTTAATGTAATGATAGGGGAGAGGGGGGCACATTTGAACTTGGGGCACCTTTGAACACTCTAAATATTTTCCTTCAAATAAATTATTTTTTGAAAATTTATATGGCAATATATTACTACTGCTTCAATGATATAAGTATACAAAGCTTCAGCATTTCGTATGAATAATATTGTCTAAACAAGATATGTATTTTTCTCCCTCTTGAATCTAAACTTAAAGAAATAAAGTTGCAAGATTTTTACTCACAATTTTGTATCCCTAAAATTTTAATTTATTGTTCAATACATAAATTAATATATTAGCTTTAGTTTATAAGCTTTGTTTTATTCTAATTCTTCAGCCGAATTTAGTAAACCGCTGTAATGTTAAGCTCCAGGTGACGGGGCACCATTGGACAGAAAATTTGGGGCGCCTTTGAACAGCGAAAAAACACAGAATAAACTAGAAATAAATAGTAATTAAAAACATTTAATTAAAACTATGAAGTAAAGATTTGTTTACGGATCTAAATGATATGATTTTTGGATTTTTTTTATGTGAAAAGAGATTAATTAAGAATGTTAAAAACATAGACTTATACTCTTAGCAATCCCCCCCCCACTACTGTACTCATAGATTTCAACCTCTGGATGTATGAGTGATGAGAAATTTAAAATTTAAATTGATGTTGGCATTCATTTATTGGATAATTGCAAATACTGGATAGAAAATAATGATTTATGATTTGGCAGGTTTGTCAAATTTTATATCAGGTTTCTTCATAAAAAGAATGAATGAAAAACTAATTTTCCAGAAGGATCTGATATTACATTGGTGTATTTAAAGGATACTGTATAAAAGTTTTCACAACCAAACATAGCAGGAGGGACACTATGTGATGTTTCAACAATGAGTTTTGACATAAATTTTGATGGATTTAACTTTTTTTAAATAATTATAAAAATAGTAATTTTAATAAAATGTAGTTATTTAATTTTATTCATGTTATTTTATCTATCTGAAAGATAAGCAAATTTTTATAAAAACTTTCAATATTTTTATATTTTATTCATTTGTTCAAAGGTGCCCCTTGCTTGTTCAAAGGTACCCCTACATGGGGCAGGTTTGAACAGAAATCCTTCAACTTTTTAAATCCTCACAACTTATTTAATTTATTTGGAAAACTTTTAATTTCTGGTTCATAAGATCAAGAAATGCATTATTTTTATTATGTAATATATAAAACGCAATAAATATAATTCAAGTAAGAATTCTATTGATTTTCTAAAAAAATATTCAAAGGTGCCCCCCTCTCCCCTACATATAATTGTTATTGTGTATCTGCATAAATTATACGCTTTTGCAGTTAGAAGTACACGAATTATACAAAAAATAATTATTTAAAATTTATATTATTTTACAATTTTTAAAGACTTTCTTTATTTAAGTTCTTTAATTTTCTTCTTTGTGAATACAAGTAAATGTATTCCTCGAAATGTAGTTTTAAAGAATACAATATATAACGTTCTCAGTATAACGCAGAAATCTAAAAAGAAGTTTTATTCATTTTACATAATGGAAAAAAATCAACCAGCTTTCCTTATATTCGTATGAAAAATCCCAAAGTTGCTGTTTCGCGAAAGGTTTCGATGCGTCTCTTTTTTTCAAATACGAAAAATGTATTTCGAAGATATGCCATTTATTTTTTGAAACTTTTTGTATTATCTCTAAGGTTTTATCTTTTATCTTTTTAATATTATTTTATTACTGTTTGAGGGAACATGAACATTTTCAAATAACATTTAAATCTTAGGTTTTGTAATATTCCTTGTCATACTTTAATGCAGAACTACAAATATGTTTTGAATAATGCATTTCTTGCATTTTATGGGTTCGTCAAATAGCTATTATCGTATGTTCCAATGTGTAACTTACTCCGATATATATAACACGATCTACACTTTCAAGTTACATTTTTTTTATACTGATACCTTAAAATGTATATAGGTTTTCTGTTTATTAATCGAGTCTTTAATTACGTTGTATATTTTTCTTTTTTCTAAATACAAGTAGATATATTTCTAGAAATCAAGTTTCAAAGAACACACTATAAAATGCACTCAATATAACTCAGCTATCTAAAAAGAAGTTTTATTCATCTTATACGAAGGAAAGAAACAGGATGCTCTTCTTATATTCGTATGAAAAATTCTAAAGCTCTGTTTCGTGGAAGGTTTCGATTCAACTCTCTCTTGATTTTTGTTTCTTTTTTTAATATGAGAAATATATTTCGAAGAATTGCCATTTACTTCTTGCAACTGTTTTTATTATTTTAAATGTTTGTTTTTTTTTTCAAAATTATTTTATGACGCTCTCAGGGATTGAAAGTTTTTTAAAATTCTTAAATCATAGGCATTGTAATAATCCTTGTCATAATTAAATGTAGTACTATAAATAACTTTTGAATAATGCATTTACGGCATTTCATATGTTCATGAAAAACCTATTATAGTGCAGCATTCCAGTGTATAGCTTTCTTCGATATGCCTGTCGTTACTTATACTTTTAAACTTCTTTTTTAGGTACATTTCGCATGAAATACTACCTATTGCGTTCGTTTCTATGTTGGAATTTCTGCAACTACAATCATCAAAAAAGTATATATATATATATATATATATATATATATATATACATATATCACTTTCTTCTTGACACGATAACTTCTATAATCTAATGATCCAGTCTCCTCCAAACTGATACAAAAAGTCAAGGGATATAAAATCTTGGTCGAATTCGTTAATGGGCAAAATCGGACAAAAAGGGTGGACAAAGGAAGGGTTTTTGTTAAAACCGAAAAACGCCATAACTTCTTAATTAAAATAGATATCGAATCAGATTAAAGTTTATATTACTTCTAGAAAATGGGTCAAAAGTTTATGCATGACAGATTTTTGATAAATCAAAAATGGACTCAAGGGGAGAAAAAAACAGGATTTTTGTTAGAAAAAAATTCATAACTTCGTCGACTCTAAAAATAATAAATCCAAATAATTTTTTTTTTCTAAATGTTATCAAAATTGTGTAAAACATTTGTATTTACTAGTTTTTGATAAGACTACATCTTACCAAAGAAAAAAAATTAAAGACAAAAAAAAGGGAGTGTGAAAAAAGACAAAAACCCATTACTTCATCAATTTTTAAGCTATCAAATCGATTTAAATTTATTTTACATCTTGTCAATAATATCTACAACTTTTACTTTGACATTATTTTCATATGATCAATTCTTTTAGCAAAAATTAAACAAAAATAGGAGTTGAAGAAAAAATCTCAAATCCAAACTGCTTATATTCTGACACATTTTTAAATTCATTTGTGATTTTGAACGCATCCTAATGGCAGATACTCTAATTTAGGAGCTGTATAATGTAACGTAGTGCTTTAATAAGGGCAGTTTTTTAATAACGGCAGAATATATTTAAAAAAAAAACATTGCCAAAATGGATATTTTGAACAGAATATCCCGAAGCGATCGTGATTGAAAAATTGAGGTATTGAAATAACAAATCGCGTTTTTTCTGACTCATTTTTAAATTGAGTTTTGCTCTCAAACGCATCCAGTTGACAGGTTCTCTTATTTGGGTACTGTATAATGTGCCGTATTGGTCAGTTTTTCGATAAAGGCTGAATATATTTTGAAAACAAACTGCCAGAGTGGACACTTCGCACAAAATTTTAGAAACGATCATGATTAAAGAATTGAGGATGTTTTCAAATAACAAATTGTTTATTTTATGACTCATTTTTAAATTCAATCTTGCTTTCAAACGCATTCAATTTACAGTTTTTTCTTGTTTAGGAACTATATAATGTTTCGTATTGCTCAATTTTTTAATAAAGTCAGAATATATTTCAAAAAAAGTTTGTCAAAATGGACACTTGACCGAATTTCGCTTAAGATGATTCTAATAAAACCAGTCCTTACAGAAAAATGAAATTAAAAATTTTTCAAAAGAGGCCCAAAACTGGGTTTATCTCTAATCATATTTTATTTTTTGTTGTTGAAATGAGCACTCTTCGAAATTTTCCTCCACCTATAGGCCAAGCCAAAAGGATTTTTTTTTTTTTTTTTTTTTTTTTTTTTTTTTTTTTTTTTTTTTTTGGAAAAGGGGGGAGGGCTATTTCTCGTATAATACAATAATTAGTATACCAGTTTTATTTTGTATAATTCGCTATTTACAACGAAACTTTGACAAGATATAAAGAAAATAGATAAATAAATAAATGCAGAAGGTTGTAAAAGAATAATTATTAATTTTCATGTAATTTGATAATGATTTTTATTTCTTTAGTAAAAGCAAGCTTATGAAGTTAGAAATATTAGACGTATTTGCAAATTTCAATCAATATTTCTTCTTAAAAAGTTCATGGTAAACGTCAATATATATATGACACATTTCTATTATAAATAATTTTTAATTAATTATTTTTTTACGATTCTTCAACAGTAGTGTATTTTCTTCAGGTTTTGTGTATGTACTCTTTTAAAATAAATTGTACATATTTTTTATGATTTTTTGCGGATGAAAAGAAGCAATTCAGTGATTTATGTTTAAAACAAAAAATATTAAATATTTTGATGTTGACATAATTTGCATTTCACGAACTCTTTAAGTTGGGACTTATATTGGCATAAATCCTTCAAATTGAAATTTGAATATTAAAAAGGTCGATCTGGTTCTCTAATTTTTTAAAAATAAAAATTGTATTTTGCACAATGTTGCATAAATTGTATATTAGTATTTATGCAGTCTCTAATCCCAGTAAAATTTTACTTGCAGAATAAAAAATTTCAAACAATGTAATTATTTGTAAGTGTATATGAAGTGACATTAAATTTGCCTTTTGATTTTTAGATCACAAATCTTCGAACGAAGGGAGACTTTTAGGAATTCAATTCATAATCTTTGCAAATTATAAATCAATTCTTTAATTACGTTGTTTAAATTTCTCCGATCTGAATACAAGTAAAAATATTTATAGAAATCTAAGAGCATTATATAAACTGCACTGAATATAACCCAGAAATCTAAAAAGAAGTTTTATTCATCTTATATAATGGAGAAAAGCAAGAATCTTTTAAAAAATTCTTATGAAAAATTCTAAAGTTACTGTTTCGGGGTAAATTTGAATGCATCTTTTTTTAAATACGAGATATATATTTTGAAGAGATTTTATATATTTCAAGAAAATTTTTGTATTATCTCCAAGGTTTTATCTTTATATCATTTCAATATCATTTTATTACGCCTTGAGTGAACATGAGAATATTTAAATAGCATATAAACCTTAGGCATTGCAATAAACCTTGTCACACTTGAATGCAGAACTATAAATTATTTTTTAATAATGTATGACCAATTATCGTATGTTCCGATGTATATAACTTCATATACACTTTCAAATTTTTTATTTATTTTTTGTTGTTATTTATAATTTTAGTACATTGGTACATTTTCGCGAAACATTACTATTTTTTACTTAATAATATATGAACAATTATTATTTTTCATATTTTAAAATTGTACGTTTTGTCATTTGTAAGTGCAAGAATTATACGAAATAAAATTATTTAAAATTTATATTCATTCACAGCTTATAAATCAATTTTTTAATTACGTTAATTTTCTTTTTTCTGAATACAAGTAAATGTATTCTTCAAAATCTCGTTTTAAAGAATATAATCTAAAACACACTCAATATAACGCAGAAATCTAAAAAGAAGTTTTATTCATCTTACGTAATCGATAAAAGCAAGCAGCTTTTCTTATATTCATATGAAAAAATCTAAAGTTACTGTTTCGCAGAACATTTCGATGCAACACTTTTTTTAATACGAGGAATATATTTCGAAGAGCTGTTAGTCCAAGAGCCGACCGCACAAAACCCTAAGTCATCGAACACAAGAAAAAATATTTTATGGAAGAGTAGTCATAGGGGAATCTAATCATCCATGTCTGCCGGAAGTGAACTGGTGCATAAGCCAAAAATGAATACCACTAGTGGTTGACTCGTAGACTAAGCATTATGCTTTCCTGCACCCAGTTTTCAGTGTTTTCATATTTTTGATTGTACGGCAAACACAATGATAGACCTATGAGTGTGCCACTAGGGGTATTAATTTTTGGCTTCATGCTCCACTTCACTTCCGGCAGACATGGATCATTAGATTCTTCTATGACTTCTCTTCCATAACGTAAATGATTTGTTCTTGTACTCGATGACATAGGGTTTTGTGCAGTCGGCTCTTGAACTATGTCATTTATTTCGAAAAGTGTTTTGTTTTATCTCCAAGATTCTATCTTTTTTCGTTAGAATATCATTTTATTACGCTTTGAGTGAGCGTGGAATGTTTTCATTGAAATCTTAGTCATTTTAATTATCCTTAGCATACTTGAATGCAGAACTATAAATAACTTTTAAATAATGCAGTTAATAGACATTATGCGTTAATCAAAAACCTATTATAATATCTTTAGGTGTTAACTTGCTCCCATGTATGGAAATTTCAGCTACGCCATGAAATTTTTATTTTTTATTTTTTTCATATACTTTGTTATATTCATACCGATTCGTGAAATATAGTTATTTTTTATGTGATTATGTATGTACATTTGTTATTGTACATCTGTTAAAATTGAAAATTTTTAAATTTTAGAAGTACAGAGTAATACGAAATATAATTATTTAAAATTTCTGTTGCTTTACATTTTATAAATAAATGCTTTAATTACGTAATTTAATTTAATTCTATTTTTTAAAAATAAGCAAATGTATTCCTAGAAATCTTGTTTAAAAAAACACACTATAGAACGCACTCACTATAACTCAGAAATATAAAAAAAACTTTTATTCATCTTATATAAAGGAAAAAAGCAAGACATTTTTCTTTTATTCAAATGAAAAATTCTAAAGTTACGGTTTCGCGGTATGTTTCGATGCATTTCTTTTTTTTTTTTTTTAGCAAGAGAAATGTATTTAGAAGAAATGCCTTTTACTTCAAGAAATTTTTTGTATTATCTCAAAGGTTTTATCATTTTTCGTTTGAATATCATCTTATTACGCTTTTAGGGAACATGGAAACTTTTAAAATAAAATTGAAATCTTAAGCATTGTAATCAGCTTTGTCATACATGGATGCAGAACAATAAATAAATTTTGAATAATGCACTGATCAATGATCCATTATTTTATGTTCCGGTGTATAACTTGCTCCGGTGTATATAATATCACCTACATTTTCAAATTTCATTTTATTTATTTTTTCTAATTTATAGCTTTATTATACTGGTACCCTTTCGTAATATATAATTATTTTTATTTAATGATATATATATATTTATTATTGTATATCTGTTAAAATTTTACGTTTTTGAATTTTAGAAGTACAGGAATTATGTAAAAAATATTATTTAAAATTTATATTCTTTTACATTTTAAAAATCAATTTTAGATTTACGTCGTTTAATTTTCTTCTTTTTGAATACAGGTATATGTATTTCTCTTAATCTAGTTTTAAAGAACAAGCTATAAAACGCCCTCAGTATAACGCAGAAATCTAAAAAGAAGTTTTATTCATCTTACGTAATAGAGAAATGCAAAAAGCTTTTCTTATATTCCTATAAAAATTATAAAGTAACTGTTTCGCGAAAGCTTTTGATGCAACTCTTTTTTTTTCCAGTACAAGAAATATATTTCAAAGAAATGTCATTTTTTCCCGAGAAACTTTATGTATTATTTCTAAGGTTTTATTTTTTTTCTTTTAATAATATTTTATTACTTTTTGAGGGAGCATGGGAAGATTTTAAGCAACATTTAAATCTTAGACTTTGTAATAAGCCTTGTCATATTTGACTGCAGAAGTATAAAAGACTTTTGAATAATGCATTTCATGCGTTCATCAAAAACGTATTATTGTATAATATTCCGGTTTAAAACATTCTATTTGAAATATAACTTTACCTATACTTTCAAATTTCTTTCTTTTTTTATTTATAGTTTTAGTATATTGGTATTTATTTGTGAAAAAATATTATTTTTTATATAATTAAAAGATAATATTTTTTCAAGAATTATACGAAATACAATATACAATTATTATTGTATGTCTAGTTTCTGTAGAAATTGTAATTTTTTTTCAGTTAGAAGTACATGAATAAAACAAAATATAATAATTTAAAATTTATATTCTTTTACAGTTTATAAACCAATTCTTTAATTACGTTGTTAAATTTTCTTTTTTTCTGAATACAAGTAAACGTATTCTTAGAAATATAGATCTAAAGAACACAATGTAAAATGCACTCAATATGACGCAGAAATCTAACAAGAAGTTTTACTCATCTTAAACAATGGAAAAAAATCAAGAAGCTCTTCTTACATTCATATGAAAAAGTCACTGTTTCGCGAAAGGTTTCGATGCATTTTTCTTTCTTTCTTTTTTTCCAATACGAGAAATATATTTCGAAGAAATGGCATTTATTTTGAAAAAAATTGTGCGTTATCCCCAAGGTTTTATCTTTTTTCGTTTCAATATCATTTTATTACTCTTTGGGGGAACATGAAAATTCTTAAGTAACATTTAAATCTGAGGCATTGTAATAAAATTTGTCATACTTGAATGCAAAACTATAAGCAACCTTTGAATAATGGAATTCCTGCATTTTATGGTTTCACCAAAAATCTATCACCACATATTATTCCGATCGCATATTGTTTAGAATGTAACTTTCAACAATTTAATAACGTTACCTACACTTTCAAATTTCATTTTCTTATTTTTTTTATAATTTAATTATTTTCGTACTTTTAGTGAATTATTATGATTTTTTTTGTAATGGCATATGTGCAATTATTATTGTATGCCTGTTGAAGTTGTAAGGTTTTTGTTGCAGTTAAAGGAATTTGAATTATACAGAAAAAATTATTTAAAATATATATTATTTTATAGTTTATAAGTAGTCTTTAATTGTGTTGTTTAATTTTCTTCTTTCTGAATACAAGTATATTTCTAGAAATCTGATTTAAAGGGCATTATATAAAACGAACTCAATATAACGCAGAAACCTAAAAGTAAGTTTTATTCATCTTATATGATGGATAAAAGCAAGTTTTTCTTATATTCATATGTTGGTGTTTTGTGGAAGATTTCGATGTACCCAGTATTTTCTTCTCATTTTTCCCATTACAAAAAAAAAAAAAAAAAAAAAAAAAAATATTTTGGAGAAATATTTTTTTTGCGAGAAACTTGTTGTACTATCTCCAAGGTTTTATCTTTTTTAATTTCATTATCATATAAGTACGCTTTGAGAGAACGTGGAAAAAATTTAAATAACATTTAAATCTGACAACACAAATCTCAGACAAAACTATAATAAGCCTTTTCATACTTGAATGCAGAACTATAAACAACTTTTGAATAATGCAATTCCTGCATTTCATGTGTTCACCAGAATCCTCATATTAAATAATATTTCGGTGTATAACATTTTTCGATGTACATAATTTTACCTACACATTCAAATTTCATTTTTCTATTTATAGTTTTATTTTATTGGTACCTTTTTGTAGAACATAATTACTTTTTTTTGTTATGATACATATACAATTATTATTGTGTGTCTGTAAAACGTTATTTGTTGTTAGAACTACATGAATTAAACAAAATAAAATTATTTAAAATTTATAATATTTTGCAATTTATAAACCAATTCTTTAATTACGTTTTTTAATTTTGTTCTTTCTGAATATAAGCAAAAATATTTCTAGAAATCTAATATTAAAGAACACACTATAAAACGCACTCAATATAACTCAGCAATCTAAAAAGAAATTTTATTCATGTTATACGAAGGAGAAAACCAAGAACCTTTTTATATATGTATATGAAAAATTCTAAAGTCACTGTTTTTCGGAAAGTTTCAATGCATCTTTTATTTATTTATTTATTTATTTTTATTTATTAATATTTTTTTGGATTCGAGAAACATATTTAAAGCGATTCCATTTATTTCCAGAAACTATTTAAATTATTTCTAAGGTTTTTCTTTTTCCGTCTTAATATCCTTTTATTACGCTGTGGAAGAATTTGGAAAGTTTTTAAATAACATTTAAATGCTAGACATTATAATAAACCTTGTCATATTTGAATTTAGAACTATAAATAAGATTTGAACAACGCTTTTCTTACCTTATATGCTTTCATCAGTATCGTATTTTCCATTGAACAACTTGTTCCGATGTGTGTAACACAACTTTCAAATTTCATTTTTTAAAATATTTTTTGTACATTTTTATTGTATTGGTACCTTTTCTTAACATATATTTATTTTTTATGTAATGTTATACGTACAATTATTATAGTACATCTGTTAAAATTGTAAGTTAAAATTGTGCATTTTAGAGACATAAGAATTATGAGAATTCTTTTATAAATTATAAAGAAATTCTTTAATCACGTTGCTTAATTTAATTTAATCTGAATACAAGTAAATGTATTCCTAGAAGTCTAGTTTCAAAGAACACATTATGAAACACTCACTATAACACAGAAGTCTAATAAGACGTTTTATTCATCTTATATAATGTAGAAAAGCAAGAAGTTTTTCTTATATTCATATAAAAAATTCGGAAGTTGCTGTTTCGGTGAAGGTTTTGATGCATCTCTTTTTCATCAATACAAGAAATATATTTCGAAAAAATGCCTTAAAAAAAAAAAAAAAAAAAAAAAAAAATTGCGTTTTTTTCAAGGTTTTATCTTTTTTCGTTTCAATATCATTTTATTACGTTTTGAGGGAATATGGAAAGTTTTTAAATAGCATTTAAATCTTGGACATAATAAAAATTTTGAACTATCAACAACTTTTGAATAATATGTTTTTCTTGCGTTTCAAGAGTTCATCAAAATCTATTATCGTATAATATAATATATAACTTGCTCCGATGTATATAACGCAATCTACACTTTCAAATTATATATATGTATTTTTTTTATATACATAGTTTTATTGTATTATTAACTTTTCGTAATATATATATATATATATATATATATATATATATATATATATATATATGTATATATATATTATGTAATTATACATGTACTATTATTATTGTACATTTGTTAAAATTGAATCTTATTCCATTTTAGACGTAGAAGAATTAAAATATCGAAATAAAATTACGTAAAATTTAAATTGTTTTACAAATTATAAATAAATTCTTTAATTCCGTTGCTTAATGTTTTCTCTGAAGACAAGTAAATATGTTTATAGAAATCTAGTTTTAAACACCCTACAAAACGCACTTATTATAACGCAGACATCAAAAAAGAACTCGTATTCATCTTACATAATGAAGAAAGCAAGAAGCTTTTCTTATATTCATATGAAAAATTCTAAAGTTACTGTTTCGTGGAAGGTTTGGATGTAAATCTTTTTTTTTTAGCTCACAGGCTATCATAGCCTGAGAGCTTATGTGCTCGTCCGTTCTGTATGTATTTTCGTTTGTGCGTAACGCGATAACTCATGATAAAAATATCCGATCCACTTGAAATTTTGTATATAGGTATATCCTGACAAGGCGCTTCCCTGATTAGTTTTTGGATTTCATTCGATATGTATAAGAAGGTAAAACGGGGGGCTCATGCCCCTCTCCTTAATTGATATAAGTAAGCTTTTCATGCAGAATTAAGTTTTCGTTTAAAATTTAGATATAGGATCATTCTGATGAGGCGATTCCGTGACTGTTATTAGGTGTTCATTGAATAAGTATAAACAGGGGGAACGGGGGTTGTAATGCCCCTCCCCTTAATTTATATAAATGGGGTTTTCAAGCAGAATTGTCAGAATTTGTTCAAATCTCTGAATAGTTTTGGAAGTTTAATGGTTAAGTATAAAATAGGAGGATAAATCATCTTAAATTATATAAATGTTAAATGGGTTTTTATTAAGAATTATCCGATTTGCTCTGAATTTTGGATATAGATTTTTTATATGATAAAGCATGTCCCTGATTAGTTTAAGGGGTTCAACGATTAAGTATAAAAAGGGGAAAGGAGGAAGCTGTTTTCTCTTCTTTAATTTTTTTCCGAACGGAATTAACTCTTGAAAATATAAGGCTGTAATGTACAATTAGTATGCGTAGCCAGTGAGCTCAATGCCATCAGTTTAACTAGGCAATATTCTGTTTATTTCAATTCATTTCACTCAGTAGTAGACTTTCTTGAAAACAGAGATGAAAAATTCCGTATAAACCTGTAACATCCAAAAATGGCATTGCTTTTTTAAATACGGGAAATATATTTCGAAGAAATGCCATTTATTTCGAAAAACCTTTTTTACTATTTCCAAAATTTTATCTTTTTTCGTTTCAACATCATTTTATTTCGCTTTGAGGAAACATGAAAAATTTTTAAACAGCATTTAAATGTTAGGCATTGTAATAAACTTTGTCATGCTTGAACGAAGAACTATAAATAACTTTTGAAAAGTGCATTTCTTGCATTTCATGCATCCATCAAAAACCTATTATCGTATAGTATTCCCGTGTATTAGTTTTTCCGATGTACATAACTTTATTTATACTTTCAAGTTTCATTTTATTGATATTTAGGCATAATCATCATATAATGCAATATCTTTCTTTACAAAGAAACCATCATGAGACGAAAAACAAATAAATAAATAATACAGATTATTGCATCTGAATAGCTATTATTTTTAATGTAATTTAATAGCGATTTTTTTCTGTAAAAAATACTATGCTGTCTAAAGTTAAAATCTTGGATTAAAAATTTCAAATCTGGCTCTCATTAAAAAAAAAATTATGTAAACAGCAATTTACGTAGAAAAAATTTTTGTAACAATTGCAAAGTTATGTCTGCGAATTTCTTTTTACTAATCATTGTAAAATAGGGTCGTTTAAATTTCCTTTTGTTTTTGAGATCGTAAATCTTAAAAATGACGAAAATTTTCAAAGAAATAAAAACGAAACCAGAACAGGAGCATTTACAAAGTTGAGATGTCCCATCCTCCCCGATCAGTGTGCTTTCCGACAATAAAATATAAAATTATAAAATTAAAAAATACTGGTACAGGTATTAATGACATTTATTAAATATTTCCAAACATAATATGTGATAAAATAAATACAGTGGAGCTTCGCATTTTTTTCACAAAATCTTGAAAAAAAACCCGATGAAATTTGTATTAACTTCAAATTACGTTTCAAATGCCGTAAATGCATCAGTTAAAGATGAACACGTGTGGGTCAGCTTCATCGGCATGACTGCTATCTGTGCTTCTTCACCAGTATTTTTAATTTTTTTTCATTATCACACATTTTTCCTATGTTTAAGTCACCTCATCTTGATCAATGGAAACATAATTGTATCCTCTGTTATATACAACCACTTTTCATCTGCATTATTGTCACCATCATCAATAGAAACAACACAAATGAGTTATTTTAAGATAAAAGAAGTAATTCCAGTTTGTGTATCGCATGGATTCGCAAGACTTTCAATTTAATTTCGTTGAGGAGAAAATTTTACAACGATGAATGCGGGAAAACGATTCTTTGAAGAACGATACTTGCGGGTTTCGTTAACATTATTTAAGTATAATTTGTGCAGGAACCGTAAAAATAAAACGATCAATGCGGAAAAACTATGATTTCAGGAACGATAGATTGTGTGTTTTACTGCTTTGAGATACCATCACGATTTTCATAGACAGCTAAAGTCCAAAAATAAGTATGAATTGTATGAGAAACGCAAATAATAAAATCGGTCTGCTACACAATCATCATTTTTTAGAAAACGAGGTTGTAAAATTTCAAATTTGTTTTTGCGTTTATTGTCACATATCTCCTTTACCAATAGAAATGTCTGTGAGTATTAACTTTTTATTAATTATTAATTTAACAGATAGTAGAGAATCGTTGATTATCTTCATTCATATGATTAATTATTTTTTATGTCATGTATCATCTTTACATAGCTGCCAACTTGTACGGATTTTACTTGTCACTAAAATTTAAGAAAAATTTTGACTTATTTAAACGCTAAAATTTTAGGAATTTCGGTAATTCATTTAGCTATAATCTTCTATAAAATGTTTAGTGGTATGAAAAATATGTACAAGTTGGCAGCTATGTTTTTATCATTTGAGCTCTTTAAATTTGAAGTAGTTATATTATACTGTTTAAATTACCGTTTACCACAATATTTCAAATGGTAATTGCATAAGCGAATACAATACATTTGTAACCATTTCTATAATTTTGAATAAATTTGTGGTGGCAATATACTTAATACTAAAAATTAAATAAAACTAAAACAAATATTGTACAACACCCTATTTTAGTAAAATGTAATTAAAAAAACTTAAAAAAAACTTACTATTTTTATAAATATGAATATTTTTACTTCGATATTTTCCTCAAATTCATTAGAATGTACTACATAAAGCTGTGTATGGATTTTTAGATGTGTAGAATTTTACATTTGATTTTTTTTTTCTCGTCTAGTATAATAAAAAATCAAATGTTAAACTCATACACAAAAATATTAAATACACCATGGAAAACAAGTAAAAATGTTTTCAAACTTCTATCTAAAGTATCAAAAAAGCTTTAAATACTTTATCAAGCAAGTAAATCATAAAAAATGAACAGAGAGAAAACCAGTTCAAAATTTTCATTTGTAAGGGTAATTCTGTAGGACCCATTAACAAAATTGACAATACCGCGCGATATAATTTCCGCATAGATAACAAAAAAGAAGTGTGAAAATGTAGACAATTAAATATGTTTTCATTTAATATTAATAAAAGAAAATCGATATTTTCATGAATTTTAAAGTACTGTTGCAAATTAAGGCTCCGCCGCAGTGAAACTCACCGATTGCAAAATTACATATTAGCCTATAGGAAAACTTTGAAGTGAGATTATTCCTTACCTAACATAATTATTAAAGTCCTTCCGGCAATGCCGGGACGAAGAGGTAGCTTTCACATAATTATTTATTTATTTTAAATTCAGTTATCTATTTATTTAAATAAATCAAATATACGAAGCTCAAAATAGTGGAACACGATTATGCAAGACTGAATACTAGTTTTTGTCAATACTGAATATTAATAGGAATTTTTAGAAATTAGTCATCTTTTATTCAACCTGTTTTTATTTTAAACGATTTATAGGGTCGCCAAATTCCACGATATCCATTTTAAAGCAGCATGATGGATAAAAAAAAAAAAAAAAAACCCAATGATCTTGATCGAAATCTTAATTTATGTGAACATGCACACTCATATCGAAATCGATTTATATATACGAGTGCAGTCGCGGGCAAATTGACTTTTTAAAAAAATGTCACCCACATTAGAAATTCAAACTGCTATATCCCAGGCGTTTTTCAAGGTACAGACAAAGCTAAAAATACTCCGGAATTCATTATTAAGATAAATAGTTTAGAAAGAACCTTTTTTCAATTTCTAATTTTTTGTTTATGCATCATTATACATTTAAAAGATCTGTGACAAATTTAAGAGGCCGCCATTTTGAAACAAGATGGCGGATAAAGTTGGCCCATGAACTCGACAAAACATTGGTATGTACCATGAACACACGGAGTTATATCGAAATCAATTTATAAATATGCAAAATAATCTTCCTAACTTTCTATTAACGCGTGACAAATTTCAGACCGTTTCAAAATGTCAATCTCGCTGGAAATTGAAAGTGCTAAAACTCAGCCATTTTTCAAGATATATATGAAACAAAAAATGCTCTGGAATCTTTGTATCAAGGTCAAAACACAAAAGAAAAATCGTTTTCAATTTCTTACTTTTTTGCATCTAATTTTAAAATTTAAATAAAAAAAAGTAATATTCCGCCATTTTGAAACAAGACGGCGATTGGAACTGGCCAATGAACTCGGTCCAGGCATCAGTATGTCCTATCTACGCACCAAGTTTCATCCAAATCGGTTTATAAATAAGCGTGTTATCACGTGACGAAAACCAGATCATTTCAAAATGTGAGCAACACTAGAAATTAAAAGTACTATAACTCAGATATTTTTAAGATACAGACGAAACAAAAAGTGCTTTGGAATCTTTGTATCAAGGTCAAATGCATAAGAGAAAAGTCTTTTTCAATTTCTCACTTTTTTGTATTTAATTTCAAATTTTAATTTTTTTTAAATTTAAATGGCCGCCATTTTTAAACAAAATGGCGAATGGAACTGGTTAACGAACTCGGTCCAGGCTTTATTAAGCACTATGTACACACCAAATTACATTGAAATCGATTTATAAATACGAGTGTTATCACGTGACAAAAATCAGATCGTTTCAAAATGTCAGCCATAAGAAAAATTCAAAGTGCTATAACTCAATCATTTTTTAAGATATAGACAAAGTAAAAAGTGTTCTAGAATCGATGTTTTAGGATTTAACACATAAAATAAAATATTTTTCAACTTTTAATTTTTTCGCATTTATTTTTATTTTTTAAATTTTTTTAAATGGCTGCCATTTTGAAACAAGATAGCGGATGATGCTGTCCAACGAACTCGGTCGAGATATTTGTATGTACTATGTACATACCAAGTTTCATTCAAATCGGCTCATAAATTCGTTAGTTATAGCATGACAAAAATCAGATCGTTTCAAAATGTCAGCCATAAGAAAAATTAAAAGTGCTATAACACAATCATTTTTTAAGATATAGACAAAGTGAAAAGTGTTCTGGAATTAGTGTTTTAAGATCTAACACATAAAATAAAAATATTTTTTCAACTTTTAACTTTTTCACATTTAATTTTAAATTTTAAATTTTTACATTTTTTTAAATGGCCGCCATTTTGAAACAAGATGGCGGATGATGCTGGCCAACGAACTCGGTCGAGATATTTGTATGTACTATGTAAATACCAAGTTTCATTCAAATCGGTTCATAAATACGTTAGTTATCGCATGACAAAAATCAGATATATATATATATATATATATATATATATATATATATATATATATATATATATTGACATATATATGTATGTAGTGACATATATGTTGACATATATATATATATATATATATATATATATATATATATATATGTCAACATTTGAACGGAGGGTGGTTTTGGGGTCTGGGGGTCATGATCGGTGAAAATATACCAAAATTTTCTGGAAGTGCTTTCCTCCGGACGGCTGCAATAGGTAGCTTTTTACTTTTTGTAATGAAAGCTACCTAAAAATACTGTCATCATCAAAAAATAGACGTCAGATATAGATGGTGTGCAATTTAAAAAATTATTTCAGTTAATTTTCAGTACATTAAAAATCCTAATAAACTTTAAAATTTCAATTCGATTGAAATTTAGCACCTTCTTAAAAATACTTAAAATTTATGTAAAGAATTCTACAAAGCGCATATCTAACGTCTACTTTCTGATGGCGAAAAGAGTATTTTAAATAACGCTGTAAACTTTTCCCATGGGCTAACATTGGATTTCGCAATCTAAGAGTTTCAGTGTAGTGGCCCATTAAAAGACTTTGTCCCCTAAAAGTTGTCAAAGCCATCGTTATAGCGCAGCGACGTTATACCGACTGAACCACTCGGAACAATTCCCGCCCTGGCACTTGTCACTATCATATGTTGCTAAGGCTACAACAGCAGTACAAGATGGAATATTTTTCCGTAAGCCTAATTTTTCCTGGGGAAAACATAAAACTAAGGAGAATCTATCATTCATGAAAACTAACAATAAATCTAAATAATACTTGAATTATTTTCTGTAAAAAATTACTCAGGTCTTGTTAGGTACGTTCGTTATTGTTTAAATACGTAGCACCAATAGTCGATGTTCAGTCCGTCAGTCCGACCCTATATAACAGAGCAAAAACTACCCAACCGAATTATTTGAAATTTAAAATATATAATTGTTAGGTATTTCCATGGGTACTTGTCGTGTAAGTTACATTATTAGTAATTGCTAAAATGTTGGCTACCGTTATTTTCAAAAATTTTGCATGGCCTTATTAAATTAATGAAATATCTCTGATAACATAAGTCACATTTTCCGTTCTGAAATACTGGTATCCAAAATCAAAGTACGTGACTTACATGACATGTGCTAATGGAAATACACTGTTACATATTTTTGTCGAGTCATTTTGTATTTTATGAAAATTGTATGTATAGTTTAATTACAGGATCAATCAAAAATTTTCCATTACATTTCGGTCAATGGGAAAAATAGTTTCACGGGCATTTTAACGATGATATGTTTTTTCGAATACAATATAATTGTTATGCATCTGTAAAGCACATACTAAAAAGTTCAATCTCAGATGTAAAGAATATTATCATTACAAATTTACAAGATCCTACAAAAGTATTCTTTTACACAATTGTACTGGAGGAAGCACTGTTTTCAGCGCGCTTTAATACTATTACACAATATCACATTTTATGGAATTGATATACGTTACTAAGGTTTGCTACAAACCACTTATTGTATAATAGGAACCATCCAGTAACTACAGGGACACACATATGATTTTGCACACTATACTATATCCGATGTATTGTATACTATTACACCAAGATCTGAATAGTTTTAAAACTTTTAATACTACGAACACACCTCATTTGCTACGCTTGACATGCAATTTCCAACTTGTTTGTATTAGTATATATCGATCATAAGATTGCACCATGTAATAGTGAGAAGTGCAATTTTGAATATCGTTTCAAATAGTGCACATTGCAAGTTCTTAAACACCACACATTAACATTAGAAAGACCAGAAATTTTAGTAAAGTTTTTCAAAACAAAAACAAATCACAGTATAATTTTGATTTAAAACATTTTAACTTTTCTATTTACTTCTTATCTATCGACGGTACTTATAAGTACCATTAAAATTACTTCTTATAATATTCTTTTAATACGTCAATTAGTTGTAATACTATTTGGAATGTGTACCGAAATATTACTTTGTTACCTTGTTCCAAAAACGTTATTAGTTACAAAAACAAAACAATCTTAAAAAGATGATTTCTTTTGCCGTTGTATCTTTTTAGTTTTCTTGGCGCTGAGGTTGGGGGATGTGGATTTTTCCATTAGTAAAAATTTTTATTCTAAGAACATATTTATACATTTTGTAATTGGACGAAATACTAAAAACACAATTTAAAATAAAAAAATTTGAGCGGGATTATAAATATTGCACAAAATCCCTGTAAATTCGAATTTAATTAATCCTTCTAAGTTCTTCAATTCTTCTAATATCCTTCAAAAATTTATTAAATGATTATGTAAATCTCTTAATTTAGTTAAATGAATTTACGTAAAATGCTTTAGAATGTAAAATTTTCATGGATTCAAAATTCGGTAGATAACGGGTTAACATTTTTCAGCATTATGCCTTTAAATTTGTTACTTAACCATCATACGTAGTATAGGGTAAGTCTTGCAATCGTTTAGAAAATCGAAAAAAAAAAATTTGACTGATTTACACGTTTCAGATACTGGGGATACCGAAAAACATATTTTTAGAAAAAAAAATTGCCGTCCCTCTGTCTTTCTGTCTGTGTATCTGTAGACGCTCTATCTCCCGAACAAATTGAGATAGAGACTTGAAATTTTGTATGTGTTTAGTATGTATGAATAGGGCAAATGATATTTAGTATCAGTAACCTCGATAATCCGGAACTTTTTTTTTCGTACTCTCGAAAAATTCGTTCTGATGAAAGGTATATAAAAGTTTTCGAATTTTTTGTATTTTAAGGAAAGGACATAAAAGGAAGAAAAATAACAAACATTTAGCATAAAGAAAGACGTCGATTGAATAATTAGTTGCTACGATATTTGTAGTTCCATTTTTCACACTCTTCAATTTTTTATGACCTTGTATTTCATTCAAATTTCAATTCAAAGGTATATTTTAATAGAAATGTGACGCTTAATTCGAAGCAGTAAATTGTTTGTTAATATGATTATTATTTTTGGAGTTATAAGGACGTTTATTTTACGTAATTCGGTACTGCTTGAGTAGTTTGGCGCTTTATATAATTTGCCGAAATTGGTTCATCAGCAATTCGTTAATAGAGCATTACTATATTTAAAACATTTATATTTACGTTTAAATTTTGTTTTGGAAATGCGATTCATTTTATAATAATTTCCACATGTTTTATTTTCATGTATTATAGTATGCATATTCAGGATTGGTAAGTATTACGGTGGCCCACAACAACTTGTTTGATTATGAAACTTTGATTTGAGCCGAAATATACTCATATGGTAGATGTCTAAATAACCGCTCACGGCCGTTCTAGTGTTAATGTGTTGTGAAATTTTTTTTGTGTTGTGATTGTGTTCTTAATGTATTACAAAAGCGTTGCCCTCTAAAAATGTATTCTTAATATGTTGCAAAAGTATTCTTGAAAATGTATCTTAAAAATAGTGTTGTTAATTGTGTTGAAATATTGTTGTAACTAATGTTGATGAAACTAGTTCCTTAAAGTAGTATTGTATTGCGCAACACTTTTACTCTAAATTAGCAACACATTGTAAACACCATACAATTTAGAACACTATAAAATAACACATGTAAAACACTTTTAAAATATTGTCTCTATGATGACTGTAAAATTACACAATTTTAAAAATTAATCTTTTAAAATATGTTATAAAAATACATTTTCTGCTCTTGCAAATTTTAGAAACACTTTTAGCACAATTTTTTTTTATTTTGCACAAAACATTCACAACACAATTGAAAACGATTTTATATAGAATTGTAGATTTTTATGTTCAATAAGTGTTGCAAAAGCGTCTCACGCAATTGAAGTGCAATTGACATAACGTAGGGTTGATATACAAATGAGCAGGGTTCGAGTTCCTTCTTGGAGGGTTTTTTCACTCTGTTAGCTGCACATTTTTTAAGCAATTAAAATTTCAAATATTATTAAATGCAAGGCGTGAGAAATTTTCTACATAAAAATTTAAAAGAATTATATACTTTTTTACCTAAGAATTATTTATTTTAGTACAGCAAATGTATCAACAACAATAATGCATTAAAATGCATAAAATTACTTTTAACGTAACATTGATATTCGAAAGAAAAGAAAGTGTATTAATCTTAAACATATAGGAAGGAAACAAGGTTTCTCTTCATATGGAATTTCCTGAAGCCATACGTTTGCATATCTTTTCTGAATATGAGGTATATATTTCGGAAAAATAATATGTATTTTCGCCTTGTTTGCATTAGTATATTGGTTGCAGTGTTGCAATATCTAATAGTGAGTAGTGCCAGTCTGATAAACAATAAGATTAGTGAAGTTGGTAGCTCTCTAACGAAGTTCGGTGCTCTATAACGACGAGCTGGGTTCGAGTCCTTCTTGGATTCCCTTTCACGCTATTGGCTGCACATTTTTTAGGCAATTAATATTTGAGTTATTATTGACTGCAAGACGTGAGAAATTTTCAAAAGAAAAATTAAAATAATTATATAGATTTATTTACTTTAGTACAGCAAATGTATCGACAAAAATCATGCATTAAAGGTCTGAAATGATCTTTAATGTAACCCAGAGATTTCAAAGAAAAAAAAATATTTATCTTAAAATAGAGAAAAGCAACAAGGTTTCTTTTCATATAAATATCCTGAAGCCATACCTTTGCATATCTTTTTTGAATACGGGTTATATATTTCGGAGAAATAAAATGTATTTTCGCCTTGTTTGCATTAGTATATAGGTTGTAGCGTTGCAATATTTAATATTGAAAAGTGCAGTTTGTATAACGTTTTAGTAAGACAGTTAGTGGAACGTCTATGCGCTATACCTATGAGCCGGTTTCGAGTCTCTTCTTGGACTCTTTTTCACGCAGTTAGATTGACATTTTTTGAGCAATTAAAAAAATGAAATATTATTGAATGCAATTTGCAAAAAAATTTACAGAATAGTTTAATATAATTATATAAATTCATTTACTTTAGTACAACAAATATATAAAAAGAATCATACATAAAATGACTTTTAATCTAAATGTGAGGTTTGTAAGAAAAGAAAAGAAAAATCTTAATAATAGAGAAAAGCAACAAGATTTCTTTTCATATAAAATATCCTGAAGCTACATCTTTGAGTATCTTTTCTGAATACGGGGTATATATTTTGGAAAAATTATTATAGATTTCCAGAACTTTCTCTGTACTACCTGAAAGGTTGTGGTCATTAATTATAATATCATTGTAATTTGTGGAATCATTTGTAACTTTAATTAATCATTTATATTTTAAGCATTTTAATTGTACTTGCAACCTAATTATATTTGAATGCAGTATTACACGAACATTTTTAATAAGAATATTTATAGTAAAATTTTTCCTTCAAAGGAGAATTTAATTTTTAAAATTACAGTGAAAAATTATTTCAGATTTCCACAATTAAAAAAAAAAAAAAAGTTCACACGTGGAAAATATTTTATAAATAACCGTTCTATGTTTATGAAACAGCAGGGAACCATTGGTGATAAATCATAATTAAATAATAAAACTTTATTTGAATTACTATACAACAAAAGATCACACATGACACATTTCGGGCATGAAATTTTTACAAAATGTCATGAGCCATGTAAACACTTGTCCGCAAGGGAATAAGGTGACAAGTGAACCGAAAAGGTAGTCAGGAGTGCCATTTCCACTTCTACATTTGGTCCTCTAAAAAATGTTATTATTTAATTGTCATTCTATGTTTAAATATTTTAAAAACTTCTTTCTTTCTTATTTATAATGTTGGTAGTATCTTGCCTATGACTGTATTGTTAGCGTTTGCCTTCCTTTTTCAATCCTCATCAGTTATATAGTTTTAATGTAATACTTGGATAAATAGTTCAGACTTTATTTTGAACTTCATCTTTCAACTGTAAATAAATGATTAAAAAAAAAACTTGCAAAGATACTAATTGAAAAGTCTAAGTTTAAATATTTCTAAACATGCCGAAAAAATGTTTAAAACAAATTAATGATAATATTTTCTAAAAATCAACGAAATATTATCCAAAATATATTCTATTTAATAGTTGAAAATGCATTTCGATAAGTTAAAAAATTACATTTTTTATTGAATCTGTATTACATTACAACAAGGACACATATGTATTTTAATTAGGCACGTTAATTTTGCCTTAATCAAATATTTTCTCTGATATTTTTATTGAACATCATTAATAATTTATTATCCCTCATTCTGCTGATCATAATTCAAAAATTAAAATTTGGATGTCAATAATCCGCATATTCCGTACAGATTTATGACACGATATCAGTGATATACTCCGCCTATTCTGTAAAATCTATGTTCTCTGAAAGCTGCAAAATTCAGAGTCTATGGCCACTTGTGCCCGAAATTACTGAATGCCATAAATTTCGTCTTTATGACTCGGGTAGTAAAATAGTGGAGAGTTTTCCAAAAGCTGTGCGAAATAATTTATTTAAAAGTATTGAACGGTTCATTTTCCATACTATAATTTAAATCAAATAAAAATGTTTCTTTAAGATAGATTAGCTGTTTCTGACGAAAGTTGAATACGGGTGTTTTATGAAATGTCTTTAAGTCATTCGATTAACAGATGTCAAAATACAAATTTAAAAATGTTGAACGGTTCATTTTCCATCCTATGAATTAATTCAAACAAAAATCATTTTTAAGACGATAGATTAGCTGTTTCTAGCAAAGTGTGAATATGGGTGCTAAGGTTTTATCAACCACTGAGAGATTATAGTGTATAACATGCAGCATACCTGCCCATTTTTCTGCTTTTTCGTAGCAAGTATGTTAAAAGAGATTGTTTTTTAGAAATCGTATATTACAATGCGAAAAGTTTACATTTAAAAAAATATTTTTAAAGGTATTTTTGAACGAATATAAGTGTTACCCAGTACTGTTCAACTGAACTATTACTTTAATTAGGTAAGTAAAATATATATATATAGGTTTCAAGTATTTAAAAAAATGACTTTTTTGTTCTATTCATGAAATTATACATTAATGATTAAATGTTAATGAATCTTTAATATGGAATTAGAAAAAGTATTTTCCGGCAGAAATAACCAAATCAGTTTGTTATAGAAACATGATGTAAGTTATTCATCTTTCCCTTAACATAATTTCGCTAATTAACAGAGCTATATTTATGTTATATTTAACAGAGTTAAATGTGCTAGAAGGTAAGCTAAGGTAACTGGACATATGAGGTAATTAAACCATAGACTATTTTATAAAAAAAAACCGTTGAGACTTTTCAATTTTAGCTTTTGTCAACATTGCATCCCCATCTCTACATCTTAAAACGACATTTATCAACACAATCAAAACTCTGTCTTTGCTGTGATAGGTTACCGGAAATTCAGGTTTTATTTTTTTTATTTTATTTATTTATTTATTTTTTAACAACAATTTGGTTGAAAGTCTTTGACTTTTTAATAATATACAGTAAGTACTTTAAGTTTTACTTATCTTCTTAAAAAACGCTTTTTTAAAAAGATCAGGCATATAAATACATTAATATATTAATATTATTAGTCATCTATATATATTTATTTAATGTTTCAAAAATAAAGCCGTGGTTAAAATTCCCCTGAAAATTTTTTAAGAAAGAGATAACTGGGACATTGTATTACGGGGTAACTGGACCACGTGGGATCCAGTTATTCTCAACAGTTCTAACTTTTTTCTTGGAGTTTCTCTAAAAATTATTATTTTTTTTTCTTCCAGTTAAGGAAATTACATAATAAAATTTTTAAAAGCATGACGACGGGTATCAAACTGAATTATTTAAGTGATAGCTAAACTTTAAAAATTTACAACAGAGATGAAGAGGGGGGTACATAAAACAAAGCAACATTATTAGAAAAATTATTTAAAATAAAAAAAGGAGTTGCGTTCAATTTAAAGACATCATTTCATTCTCTACATTTTTATTCGATTTATCAACTTTCATTGAAGTTAATAAAATATGAGAATGAGATATTTAAGTATTTGCATACCATACTCATGTTCATAGATTTATCTTGCCCATTTCTTTTCGAAAATACGCATGTAAGTTTTATATTGTTTACCTTAAATTATATATGTACTTGCTTAACTCTTATTTTTTGTATAAATAAATCTGATAATTTCATATTTGATTTTTTAGACACCTTACAGCAAAGGTTTCCCATACAGAGCTCTCTTGTTCATATGTAATTTACATAATCATTTTGGTTTAAATTTTTTAAAGTTATTTACACTTTTTCAAGGCTGATATCATATATTAAAAAAAGGCATGTGGAAGATAATCCTGCCTGGTCTAGTTGCCCCATTTTCGTGGAACAACTGGACAAATAAAAATAATAACATATAAGTACTTTTTTTCTTTTGAACATTCAAGTCTAATTTTGAAAATTATTGTCTTATAGAGTGAACCTAACTGAATACATTTACAAAAATTCAGCGCTTAATTCAAGTGAACATGAGCTTTTAGAAGCTTAATTGCCAGAATCTTTTGAGTCACGTTGCGAAATCATGGCCCAGTTACCTCACGTAACCTTACATTTTAAGACTTTCATTATAATAGTATTTTTCTCAAACATGAATTGAATGTGAATTGACCAAAAACAAATAAATATTCACTGACGTGATACATAATTCAAGTTAACATGAGCTTTTAGAAGCTTAATGGCCAGAATCTTTTGAGTCACATTGTGAAATCATGGCCCAGTTACCTCACGTAACCTTACATTTTAAGACTTTCATTATAATAGTATTTTTCTCAAACATGAATTGAATGTGAATTGACCAAAAACAAATATTCACTAATGTGATACATCTACAGAATTACTAGTAAAAAACATTTCATTTAACAAAGATTTATAAAAAGGGGGTGGCGAGTGTTTAGATAATAACACAGTCAATATAAATAATAAATACCAATATTTTGTTAAAGATAAATTCAGTTTATGTAATCTTTTTATATTATATGGAGTATTTTCTGTTAGAAATTACTGGTATGTTTATCTTTTATTGACTGTCTTTTTCCCGGTTTTCCCTGACCACTCGCCACCCTGAAAAACTATACTAGAAATAAATGATACATACAGCTCGAAAGCATTAGTTCAAAAATGTATTAATGTATAAACTGCATTTAAAAAATTCAAATATTATCACCCATTTGCGTCTAATTTTATTTTTTTCTCAGAACTTAATTATTACTACTAAAATATATCAATTTATGTTTGAAAAATCAGAACGTACTAAATTCTGGATGTTAGGCATAAATGACTTAAAATTGCTATTAAAATTGATTTTTAATATATTCCCTTATATGAAATATAAGCTTAATTTTTAATATTTTTTAATTGCTATTTTGTATTATTTATTAAGTAAAATTAGACGTCTTCATTAAAAATGTTTCAGCATGACGCAGTTATATCATGCTTTTATTGAATTAAATATGTACAGTGTATTAATACTTTTTTATATATAAAGATGAAAAAGATATTTTGTAAATACATATCAAAACTAAATGTCTCTAAATAATAAAATTAAACATAAAATATATATTTATTATATCAAATAACCAAACTGTTTGTTATGAAAATACGCTTTAACATATATTCATCTTTCGTATAATCTAGTTTTGTAAGTTATTTATAAATTTAATCACTGCAATTTATTTTATATACTAAAGGTTCCATTTTCATTTTTATATATTTGTATAATATGAGACGATAGTGAAATGACAAAAAGATTAGCGAGAAATTTCATCATGCTCGGTAATTTGCTTAGCGTAGCTCTAAACTCGTTGGGAATAAAGCCACCTGCTTTTTTATAACAAAGATGAACAAAAACTACATTGGTATAGTAAAGCAATATTTAAAAAAATAATGTAAATGGATGAATGATGAAATTTTGTTAAAAGTTTCATTAAAATTAATATTCAATGCATTTTTTAATTTTTAGAAACAATTTCAGTTTGTAAAAAGTTTAAAATATTTTCTATTAAAAACTTAAGGGTCATTCCATGTCAATTCAACCAGACCTTGTAACCCGACCCACAGGGATTTTGATGAAACTTTGTGTACACACTAATTCTATCATGAAATGATTCCATCAGAAATTTTTCCTTCCTAGACCTCATACTTTGTGAGATATGGGGGGTCCAATTCTTGGGGGTTTCTCAAATCGCACAATTCTGAGTCTGTATTTTGAGATTGCTGTTCCATCTTCAAAAAATTGTTTCTCTGGATCTAAAACGTGAATCATCTTAAAAATATCACTGTAAGAATATAAAAAGATGTAGATTTTAAAAATAAATTTTTAAAAAATTTACTTGCAATATTTAGTATAAAAAAATTAGCCAAAGTTGAGAGTTATGGTTATTTTTCCAAATTTTTGTGACTTCACCAAAAAGGCTGTACACAAAAAGGCAAATTAAATTTCCAATTTCTTTTTGTTTTAAATAAAAGTTTATACTTTGGGCTTTCTATCTATGAAATAAAAATGATGTGTTTCGCATGGCTTATGCAAAAATTTTTGGTACTTTCCAATTAGCCTGATGCATGTTTTATTTTTACATATTACATATGCAAACAAAAAGGCAAATGAAATTTCCAATTTCTTTTCGTTTTAAATAAAAGTTTACACTTTGGGCTTTCTATTTGTGAAATAAAAATGGTGTTTTTCGCATGGCTTATGCAAAAATTTTGGGTACTTTCCACTTAGCCGGATGCATGTTTTATTTTTACATATTACATATGCAAACAAAAAGGCAAATGAAATTTCCAATTTCTTTTCGTTTTAAATAAAAGTTTACACTTTGGGCTTTCTATTTGTGAAATAAAAATGGTGTCTTTCGCATGGCTTATGTAAAAATTTTGGGTACTTTCCAATTAGCCGGATGCGTGTTTCATTTTTACATAATGTACATATGTATAGATCTATATAAATGCAGATGTATTATACATGTACATATGTATGTATATGTACAGTATATTGATATATATAACACTGGTGCTCGTCTAACCGAAAAGTACCAAATTTTGCCTTGTTTTGAGAATCTGCACCAATTAAGAGGAAAAAAATCTGACTAAGTTTAGCTGTGGTACTTAAATAATTACTGGAATTTCTATGATTTATTGTATTTAATGTTATTTGATGCATGTTTTTTTTTTAATTTGGAAAGTAAAATTTAGGCTTTGTTTTTTTCTGATTAAAAAAATAAATCTGACTGTAATATGTTTCCCCATTAAATTTAGTGAATGGTCCATATATTTCATTTAGTTATTTAATAATGGGCATTTTTTGCTAATCCAAAGAATCTCTTACTTTTATTTTCAATAATTAAAATCAAAACAGATTTTTTTTTGTACAGTATAAAATACATATTTTTTTCTCCTAACATTTCCATTCTTTCTTTCGAATGCTTATATATTAATTATTTTTGTTTAAAAATTGTTCAAAACCTTGTATTTCCTGTCCTTGATTAATTTTAATCAGTTTAAATATTTATATTGGCAAGTTTAAATACACAAATGTTTAACGGAACTTTAATTTGTTTCTATAGTCTGAAAGATTTAATTGCACCTGCCTAGTATAAACACCTTCTGATAAAGGCAGGGTAATGTTCGTTAGTATGAAAGCAGATGTTTTGAAATCAATTTAATAAAATTATTGTCATTCTGTTGTTTCTTATCAAAGAAGAATGATCTAACTTTTACTGTGCTACTAGAAATATAATCTGATTGTTACATACTTTATAGTTTATGATATGTATACATATTTTTTTGCTTTACTGTTTTAATATGGAGCCTGATATTAAATTTTCTACTAGTCTTGAAGCTTGCAGTATTGTAATATTAACTGGTTTAGAATGTCATAAAACTAGCTATAGAAATAACAGAGAAATAGACTACATTGATAATCTCTGTGATTCAGAAAAAGAACTTTTATTAGTTAGGACTATTGCATTTATAAAACAAAAATTAAGTGAAAACCGTTTGATTAATATATGTGAGCATCACAGAATTTCGCTCTTAATGAAATATGAATTATATAAATGTGGAGATCCATTTAAGCGGCATAAAAAGCAAGTGAAAAAATCAATTAGGGCAGTTAATAGAGATTTATATACGGCCAAAAAGTAAACCAAAGCTGAAAGTTATGATTGTTTTTCCGAAATTTTGTGACTTTAGGAAAAAGTCTCTACACAAAAAGGCAAATGAAATTTCCAATTTGTTTTTGTATCAAATAACATTAAATTCAGTAACTCATAGAAACTCCAGTAATTATTTAAGTACCACAGCTAAACTTAGTCAGATTTTTTCCCCCTTAATTAGTGCAGATTTTCAAAACAAGGTAAAATTTGGTACTTTTCGGTTAGACGGGCACCAGTGTTATACATATATATATCAATATACTGTATATATACATACATATGTACATGTATAATACATCTGTATTTATATAGATCTATATATATGTACATATGTAAAAATGAAACACGCATCCGGCTAATTGGAATGTACCCAAAATTTTTGTATAAGCCACGTGAAAGACATCATTTTTATTTCACAGATAGAAAGCCCAAATTGTAAACTTTTATTTAAAACAAAAAGAAATTGGAAATTTCATTTGCTTTTTTGTTTACATATGTAATATGTAAAAATAAAACATGCACCCGGCTAATTGGAAAGTACCCAAAATTTTTGCATAAGCCATGCGAAACACATCATTTTTATTTCATAGATAGAAAGCCTAAAGTGTAAACTTTTATTTAAAACAAAAAGAAATTGGAAATTTCATTTGCCTTTTTGTTTGCATATGTAATATGTAAAAATAAAACATGCATCCGGCTAATTGGAAAGTACCCAAAATTTTTGCATAAGCCATGCGAAACATATCATTTTTATTTCATAGATAGAAAGCCCAAAGTATAAACTTTTATTTAAAACAAAAAGAAATTGGAAATTTAATTTGCCTTTTTGTGTACAACCTTTTTCGTGAAGTCACAAAAATTTGGAAAAAAAAACCATAACTCTCAACTTTGGCTGACTTTTTTTATCCTAAATATTACAAGTAAACTTTTTAAATATTTTTTATTAAAATCTGCATCTTTTTATCTTCTTACAGTGATATTTTTAGGATGATTCATGTTTTATATCCAGAGAAACAATTTTTTGAAGATAAAACTGCAATCTCAGAATACAGACTAAGAAATGTGAGATTTGAGAAATCCCCAAGAATTGGACCCCCCATATCTCACAAACCATGAGGTCTAGGAAGGAAAAATTTCTGATGGAATCATTTCATGATAGAATTAGCGTGTACACAAAGTTTCATCCAAATCCCTGTTGGTCGGGTTACAAATGGGGGAAAAATTGGTTGAATTGACATGGAATGACCCTTAACTGATCAATATTTTTGAAAAAGAAAAAACTTTCAAATAATGCCCACTTTTTCATGTCCTTTACAGAAATTTTAATATTTTAACACCGGTTTTTTAAGACAGAAATTTTTGACTAATTGAATATTATCTCTGTTCGGATTAAAAATTATAAAATTTACATTAAAAAGTAACTGGTGGGAATATTGATTTATGATTAGCACAAACATGTTGCCCGTATGATGTACGAATAAATTACAAAAGTTGTAAAAATGTAACACGGACAAAAGAGATTCTTCAGAAATATTTGTTTCACAAAAATGGACCAGTCATAAATCTGTTTTACATTTGGGGATTTTAGTTTCAACAATCAACTTATACAGAAAATTAAATTTTTAAATCGTGAGCACCTCTAACTATGTCTATTGGTTTTGATTATGAAACAAGATATTACAATGTCAGAAATATATAATAAAACTATTTTTTAATGCAGGTTCACGAATAGAATAAATAAATTGAAAGATAAAACTCTATTTTTAATTTTTTGGATAAGTCGAGTTTTGAAACTCACGTCCTTAATTAAACAATGATCTCAAAATTCAGATAAGCATTGCTCAGTTACTGCATTAAATTTATAGGGTTCGCATTGTTCCTAAAATTTTCGTACTTTCCTACCACAATTTATTAGCGGTTTATTAACACTAGAACTGCCGGGTATTTTACACAAGTTTTACAAAAAGCGTTTCTCACCAGAATTATAGTTTTAAACTATTTAACTTATTTAATTAGTCTATTTTTGTGCTACATACTTTTAACATATCTTGTGAACAAAATTCTGGTTTGAATCGATTATTATCAATCTCTCAGGGGTCATTTTGACCCCTAATGGCGTTTCTAGTGTTAAAACCACAATTTATTAAAATCAGAACGTACTAAATTCTGGACGTTGAGCATAAATGTGTTAAAATTGCTAATATAATTGATTTTTAATATATTCCATTATATGAAATATAAGCTTGATTTTAAATATTTTTAATTGCTGTTTATATTATTTATTAAATAAAATTAGACGTTTTCATTAAAAATGCTTCAGTGTGGCGTACTTATATTACACTTTTTTAATTAAATGTATTGGCTTTTTTCCATAATGAAAGAGGTATATTGTAAATACACAGGTGTACAAAAATTAAGGACGGAGCAGATAAATTAGCATAAAAGCCGAAAAAAAGCAACCGAACGAAATGAAAGGCCTATCAAGAGATAGATCTGAAACAAATGCAGTAGGACATGTCCGTATATGGATTATAGCTTAAAAGGAAGAGGTGTTAAGGGGGATAAAGTACAGAGGCGGTGTCCGTTCAGAAATTTGGTGAAATCTATTACACTGTGTAAAGTGATTTCAACGATGTTTTTTTACTACTATTGTGTGATGTATACAAGAGACAATCCAGGAGATGTCATATGAATGTCTTTTCACGAGCTCGAATCATTTTGATGTTGTACGAAGGTCGAAGTGTGACAACTGTAGCTCAAGAGTTCATTATAGTTCACAGCATCATTGTACGAGCCATTTCAAACGAAGCGGGTCAGCTGTCAGAGCATTCAGCAGTGGTCGCCCACGAGCAACAACAACATCAGTCGACCGATATGTTATTCTATAGGTGAAAATAAACAAGCGGATATCACGTTTTACCATCGTTAAAAGGTTGCACAAAGGTGGTCTATATGCACGACGTCCACCACGGCATATACCATTAATACCTGTTCATCGGAGTTGCTGGTTTCTTTGGTGCTATAAACACAAAAAATGGACACAACAGGAGTGGGCTCGAGGACTCTTTACGGATGGAAGCCGATTTAATATGACAAGCGATTCTGAACGTTTACACATATGGAGAGCGAAATTAACACCTAACCCCCACTCCAACACCATCGAAAGGTACCATTTTGGTTGTATTGGAGTTCTTGTTTGGGGTAGTATCATGCTTGGTAGTCGTACAAACCTCCACGTCTTCCATAGACGTTCAGAATCAGGTGCCCGCTATTACGCCGAAATTCTCTTGCCTGGGATGCGTCTTTTTAGAGGTGTTGTGGGTCCAGACTTCCTCTTCACGGGCAACAATGCTCTCCGTCATCGCACAGTGTTTATCGACGAACTCTTGGAGAGTGAAGATATTCAACGCATGGTCTGCAACATCTCCGGGCATGAATTCCATAAAACACATGTGGTACAGTCTCTGGATACGCTTAGCATCGCTTGACAACGCGCCGGAAAAACGATTTTAGAACTGAAATGGGCGTTACAAGAAGAATCACACTCGATGCCTTAACAGATCGTTGCAAGACGCTCGGACAAACGTTGTAAATCCTTCACGCAGTCCGAGGTGACCATATCCCCTACTAGAGGCTAAATTTTCCCTGCCAGGTGCCTGTCAGAAGGACGCTTCTGTCTTCTCTGCATTTGTATTCAAAGTGACCTTTACAATAAAGTGCTTGTGGTTCGTTGTTTATATGTTTTTTTTAACACTTGTTCCATATTTTCAAATCTTGAATATCTTATATTATGATTTTGGTTGTTATGGAAAACTTCTGCGCGGCATTACATTCAAAAACCCCTCTCGTCTTTAATTTTTGCACACCAGTGCACATATCAAAACAAAATGTCTCTAAATAATAAAATTAAACATAAAAAATATATTTATTATTTCAAATAACCAAACTGCTTTATTATGAATGTACGCTTTAACATATATTCATCTTTCGTATAACCTAGTTTTGTAAGTTATTTATAAATTTAATCACTGCAATTTATTTTATACACTAAAGGTTCCATTTTCATTTTTATATATTTGTATAATATGAGACGATAGTGAAATGACAAAAAGACTAGCGAGAAATTTCATTATGCTCAATAATTTGCTTAGCGTAGCTATAAATTCGCTGGGAATAATTCCACCTGCTTTTATATAACAAAGATGAATAAAAACTATATTGGAATAGCAGAGCAATATTTTGAAAAAATAGTGTAAATTTACGAATGATAACATTTTGTTAAAATTTTATTAAAATTGATATTTAATATACTTTTTTAGTGCAGAAATAATTTCTTTTTGTAAAAACTTTAAATTATTTTCTAAGATTTGCAAAGAATGTATAATTTAATAATAATTTCAATTCTCCTACTTGATTTGAATATTAAAGAACGCTCTTAACTAAATTCTTCTTTTTTAGGTTTTGCCTATAGCTTTTTAGAGAAACCTACCAGCAAGGCACTTTTTGTTGCAAAAGGTGTAAAAATCTATCGCAGAACTTTTTTCAGTAATACTAGTATTTCACAAATAAAACAATTACAAACCTATATTTACAAATTAGGATGTGAGTTTCAAAACTCTCCATATCCAAAAAATCAAATTTTTGAATAGTGAAAACCTCTGAGTATGTCCATTAGTTGTTTGATGATAAACCAAGATATTACAATGTCAGAAAAATATGATAAAACTAGATTTTTTTCAGGTTCTGGTGCTTTTCAGTGCAGGTTCAAGAATAGAACAGATTGAAAGAAAAAACTCAATTTTTTAATATTTCTATTTATCGAGTTTTGAAAGTCGCGTCTTCAATTAAAAAATATTGTTAAATTCACATAAGCATGGAAGGGTTACTGAATTAAAAGAACCGCAATAAATCAATGTTGAAACAGAATCATGCAATATACTTATCCATTGACAGCATACTTTGTTTATGAAAAATTTCCATCATTCCATAAAATATTTATGTATATATACACACTATAAAAATAATTCTGTAATGTTACTAAACTTTTTCTAGGAAACTGGGATTCCTAGAACTTTTCCTGTAACGGTAACAGCAAAAATTCAAGTTTCAGAGTCGGTTACATGAAATTTTCATGTTACCGTAACATGAAAAGTTCTTGGAATCCCAGTTTCCTTGAAAAAGTTTAGTAACTTTACAGATTTTTTTTTTTACAGTGCAGACAGAGAAGTCGACGACCAAATTATCAGTTACACCCCTAAAATGCATATTGTGATGAACTTAAAGCTATATATATATTTAGTTTATTTGTGGATTTGCAAGCTATTTTATGTACATTCGGAATAAATTAAAACAAACATTCGTTCATAAATTAGAAATTACTTACGAAAAAATTCAACGCAAATGTTTCAAGACGATATCTTCATCATTTTGTGGAAAATACCTAGGCGTCAATAAAAGACTGTTTTTCGGCATGCTTTGTATGCAATGTTTTTTAGATTTGCTGTCGTTCCTCATCATGATGACAAACTGTAACCTCTTCGCAGACGAGAGTCTTTTTAAGGAATTTTTAATCTTTTATCTTCGGTTTTTGAAAACAGAAATTTTTGTCTAATTGAATCGGGAAAATGCTCAGATTTAAGAAAAAAAATTTACTGTAAAATTTTACTGGTGATAATAATCAAAGCTTCCAAGTACTTTTTACAGCATGTATAACGGTCGCTTGTCCCCAAAGAAATAAACAATATTTCTGTAAAATTTATTTTTCTTCTCTTTTTTTATGCTATTTGCTTTAGAAGATCACAGGTATTTTCGATCCGTTTTAAATTCGATAAATCGCCCTGCAATTACAAATATTTACTTAGTAACGCCAAGTCATTCATAAAAATACATTTTGAGGTATCGGAAACCATTTCTTTAGTTGAAAGATCGACATTTCTTCCAATACATTTTTAAACTGAACCTGATTATGATGCTAACTATAGGAGTAGCATTCTATAGGGAAAATTTACTCTTCCTACCACTGTTTTTAAGATGACATCTTCAACATACCTTTCTATAGCATATCTGAAATAAAATGATTATGAATGTTATTGATTAAGAGTTCTACACTGTAAAAAAAAATCTGTGAAGGTACTGAACATTTTCTAGGTAACTGGGATTCCAAGAAATTTTCATGTAACGATAACAGGAAAAATTCATGTAATCGATTCTGAAACTTGAATTTTTGCTGTGACTGTTACAGGAAAAGTTCTTGGAATCCCAGTTTCCTAGAAAAGGTTTAGTACCTTTGCAGATTTTTTTTTTTTTTTTTTTTACAGTGTAGTAGGAGCTATAATATTTTCCTTATACAAGGCGATCCCTGTATCCATAGTTTAGTAGCATGGTAGCAATTATCGTAAACTGACGTGTTCTATTGTTATTATTATTATTTAGTATTCACTACATTTGGAAATGAATTATTTTAGGCTTTAAAACATGATTTACTTCATAAAACTCATATTAATTGCATTTAATACCTTTTTAACAATATTTATAAGTGTAACTCTTGTATTACTATTTCATTAAAATTATTTGAGTGCACGTTATCTCTCGTGTTTGCTTACGGAATAATAATAATTGACAGAAATCACAAACTTATAGATAATAAATACAGACATATAAACATTTTCTTTCATTCTCAATTAGTTAAAATTCACTGTTACAAAAAAATAGTAATTTAAGACATTATTTAGTTTTTGTTACCGCAATGAACAATATATGAATATAAACATAAGTTAATCTTATAGCTATCATTTTTACTTCAAAGATTTCAATCTGCTTAATGTACTAAAATCTACACTTTTCTTTTATTAAATGAGTTCGCAATTATACAAATATTCGGTGTCACCTATAATCGGCCTTCTACAAGGTAAAAAAAAAAAAAAATTGTTGTCCTACAGATTTAAAGTATCCGAAATCTGTATGGTTACTAAATTTTTATATGTACACTGTACAAGAAAAAATGTAAATCTACAAAACTAATTTTTGTATAGTTACAAAAATCCGTAACTTTACAAACGAATCTACTAAAATCATAATTATCTTACTAAAATTTTATTTGTAACTTGGGTTGCAGTTACATGAAAAATTCTTGGAATCCCAGTTTCCTAAAAAGTTCTAAGTAACCTTACAGATTTTTTGATTTTCAGTGCAAATCTGTATCTGTTACATGAATTTTTGCTGTTACCGTTACATAAATAGGTCTAGGAATCCCAGTTTCCTAGAAAACGTTTAGTAACTTTGCAGATTTTTTTTTTTTTTTGTGCTGGGTTTGAACCCAATCGCGGCTGTCGGCCTAACCATTCGGAGTTTTCGTCGTTTTCTTCGAACCTTGCGTAAATACCGGTTCGGTTCCCTTAGAAAGACCACCACGAAGGGCACTCCTCCCCCTGGTCCTATATCCCTAGTATAGAAAATCGGACGACAAAAGTAAACCAAACATAAACTGATGCAAATAATTGGTGCAGAATTTTGTCATTCTTTTTCAAATGTTATGAAAATCGAATCAAAACTTAAAAGGTATTAATAAATGTTTTCTTTATTTAATTGAATCCTGTCATACATATTTAAGTCAATGATATTCCATGATAAGTAATGATTATATGTTGTCATGGTTGGTTATGTTATTTTTCAATGTTCTTTCAATTTACTCTGGTAGAAAACCACCTATAATGCATTTGACAAACACGAATTAAACGTTTAATAAGACTGTAGCCTTAGCACTTTTAAAATATAGAATAGATACATGGATAATATTTTATTTTAAAAAAATAAATAATGCATTGTTGTTGTGTATGATTGGTTTCAAAAATTAAATAATTTCAGGAAACTCTTTGTTACTACAAGAGTTATGTTATTTAATGTACAAAATTGTATATGGTTGAATTTATATATGTATGATAAAAAAAAGGAATCTGTGATGAATTGTGATGTATTCTATAAAATAAATATCATTGATTTAATTATATTGATTATAAAGCTTTTTTAAAAATAAATAACACAAATTACACGTCTATGGATAATATGCAGAAAGATAAAAAATTTCTTTATTTTCTCAAGTAACTAAAAGGCCTTGTTACTTAAATATGTTTTAATATATGAGATATTCATATAGCTTTCAGCACAGTTTGTTAATTATGTTTCCTTTCAAGGACTGCAATATGTTTAACGTACTCAAGCTTCCACTTATATGATATTTTTTTCTTTATGTGTTATAACACTCAAAGGACAAAAAGACTTTCGAGCAATTTCATCATGCTCGGTAATTTGTTTAGTGCAGCGACGAATTCCTTGGGAATAAAGCCACCTGCTTTCATACAACAGAAAGGAATAAAAAAAGTACATAGTCAGAAGCGTGTGTATTCAGAAGAATTGTCTGAAAAAATTATGTATATATAGCGTGAATAAAAATAGTATTTTTTAAAATATAGTAAGTAAAATAATGTAGATCTATTTTACATAGTGAGTATTAATTTAGTTGTAAAAATTTTAAAGTATTATCTGGTGAGCTAGAAAACCATTAATTAGTCAGAAAAGAAAACAATGTTGCTAAAAATTATGGCTACAAATATTACATTTATAACAATAACTCGTTGAAAAAACGAACACTCTTAAAATAACCATACTTTAAGTACGTATAATAAATAATTCGTTTAAGCGGTGACCATGAAAAACGTATAGGATTCCGTTAAAATATACAGAATGCAATTGACAATTACTTTTTCTTGAAATGTTATATTATTATAGAAATTATATAAAGTTCATATGTTATGTGCTCTTGGTGTGATTTTTTTTTTTAATTATTAAGTTTTTCTTAAATATTATGTTACAATTTCATCCTTGAAATGTATTCGATTTAGACTAGTTAATTATGCGAATTGAGAATTTCCAACTGAGCGAAAAATTGACCAGGCTGGGAATCGAACCCAGATACTTGGCTTACAAGGTCAATGCTTTACCTGTTAAGATACCTGGGCGATAGCCAGCTGGGATTTTTTTTCTTTTTTTTTTCGCTCAGATAATCTTATTGGTCATAACATCTTGTCTGTCATTTAGACAATTCAACAGAATAGACCGCAGGTAATGGAACTCCAAATGACGATGGGTACGTAGATATACTATTACTTTCAACACAATCTAACTGATTGGTAAAGTAAGCATACGAATTGAATATTTCCAACTGAGCGAAAAATTGACCAGGCTGGGAATCGAACCCAGATACTTGGCTTACAAGGCCAATGTTTACCTGTTAAGCTACCTGGGCGATAGCCAGCTGGGATTTTTTTTTCGCTCAGATATGGGTTCTGATATGGGCTCTCTGTGTTCGATTCCCAGCCTGGTCAATTTTTCGCTCAGTTGGAAATAATCAATTAGTATGATTACTTTACCAATCATTTAGATTGTGTTGAAAATAATAATATATCTACGTACCCGTTGTCATATGGAGTTCCATTACCCGCGGTCTATTCTGTTGAACTATCTAAATGACAGACCAGATGTTATGACCAATAAGGTTATCTGAGAGAAAAAAAAGAAAAAATTCCCAGCTAGCTATCGCCCAGGTAGCTTAACAGGTAAAGCATTGGTCTTGTAAGCCAAGTATCTGGGTTCGATTCCCAGCCTGGTCAATTTTTCGCTCAGTTGGAAATATTCAATTTGTATGATTATTTTACCAATCAGTTAGATTGTGTTGAAAATAATAGTATATCTACGTACTCATCGTCATATGGAGTTCCATTACCTGCGGTCTATTCTGTTAAACTGTCTAAATGACATACCAGATGTTATGACCAATAAGGTTAACTGAGCGAAAAAAAAATCCCAGCTGGCTATCGCCCAGTTAGCTTAACAGGTAAGTATTGGCCTTGTAAGCCAAGTGTCTGGGTTCGATTCCCAGCCTGGTCAATTTTCCGCTCAGTTGTAGATATTCAATTTGTATGACTACTTTACTAATCAGTTAGATTGTGTTGAAAATAATAGTTAATTATAGTTCTTATTTTGAAAATCACATTTTTATATACATAACTGAACGAAATTATATATACTAAATAATAGGAATTCTGCTTTTTTACAGACTTTAGTGTCGCCTACAATGAAAAAAATATCTACATATTATATTATTAACTTTTCTTTTCGATGTTGTCTCTTATTTCCTTTTTATGATGCTAAATTACGGCACATACACTAATTTCCTATTCTTTTATAACATTTATTATTAATCCTATTAAATTCTCTTTAAATTAATTATTCTCTTATTCAGTTTACTTAAATATAAAGCTTTTAGTTTATTCCTAAATTTCAGCATTATTTTTACCAATTTCTATTACTTTGTGTGATTTTGATTTTTTTTATTCCAATGTTCCATTTGTTTTTCTTTCTCCTCATTTTGTTTCGAGATTGTTCACGCGCCGGGCTAATTTTTACCTCTTATGTCTTTACGCCATTTAGACAGAACTCTTTGCAGAAATATTTCCATTGGGCCTTCACGCATGGCGTTATTACTCCTCATTGGCCAAACACGTGCGACTTCATGATTTGTGTTACTGAGAGTTAAAAAGCAGCTGTACTCGACGAACACAGATAATTTGTTTGACCTGCTAACATCCTATGTTGGCTGCTAGTTCTGTTATGGCAATAGCTTTCCTTTCTAATTTGTTATATTACCAAATATGATTCGTAACAGAAAGACCTGAGCTTTATAATTTTGTTGGGAACTGTTTTAGATGATATGTTGCTGATAAAATATGAAGACTATATATACAACCTTTTTTTTTTTTACGAAGAAACTCTTAGTTAAATTTATTCGGATGCCTAATGTGTCTACTTCACGATCTGTATTCACGTCAGCAAACTGTCTATGTTCATCAAAAAAAAGTTCACCCATGACTGTAGTTCCCTCATAAATACTGTAACATACGTCACTCCTAAAATACTGTTCGTATTTCATAGAAATGTGTAATTGGACTTATGATACTTTTTTAATACGTAATGCTCCATTAAAATGAATAATTAAAGTAACAGAAAAACATAAAAATATTGGAACATTTTTAATGAGATTATTTTTTAAAAGGTTCTATTGGAAGTAAACGAAGAAAAGATAAATGAGAAAAGAATATAAATAGGCTAGATAAGAAGATATGTAAAAATATAAAATAATTTATTTTAAAATGTCTAAACACATTTATGTGTGTTATGCATCAATGTATAGTTAAAAACGAAAATTTTAACTTGTCTTTGATTAAACGTTTATTTTTCAAAAAAGATTTCTGAATAAATACAATATTTTGGAATTCATAAATGTTTCATGAATTATGCTATATTTTATATATATTTTTTACTTTCTTCTTCCTATGAAGATAGCATTGTTATCGATTTCAATATCATTTAATAAACGATTCAAAATCATTTCGTTATTTTGAAAACAAGATAAAAAAAAAACTTTCCGAGATATATTGTTTAAGCATTCACCTTTAGAAATTAAAATACTTGATCTCCTCTATTTTATTACCAGTAACTTTTCCTTTATCAGCTTTTTTCTCACTTTCTTAATAATAAGCTTCTTAAATAATATTATAACTTATTTAAAATACTATTTTATGACTCTCAATAAATAATTGTAAGAAAAATAAAATATTTGGTAAATAGTATTTTAAAGAAAACATCCGACGCCATTTTTTTAATTTGCTCGAAGAAAAATTTTGAAATCTGGGTAAAAGTTTTTATTGAAAGTAAGAGCTATTGTGCCTCATTTTATGTTACATTTTTAAAACAGACTTCGCGAAAATATTTTAATTTATTAAATAGATACAAAATATTATCTTTATTTAAATATTGAGTATGTATACACCATTACTCTTAAAATACTGCCCGTATTTCATAGAAATGTATAATATGACATATGGTACTTTTTTAATATGAAATACTCTATTTAAATGCATTATTAAAACAAAAAAAAGCATAAAAATATTACAACATTTTTAATGAACCATTTTTTTAATGAAGTGGAATTTTTATTAGAACTTTTTTAAAAGGTTCTATTGGAATTAAAGGAAGAGAAGATAAATTAGAAAAGAATATAAATAGACTAGATAAGAAAATATGTAAAAATATAAAATAATTTATTTTTAAATTATCTAAACACATTTATGTGTATTATGCATTAGTGTATAATTAAACGCGAAAATTTGAACTTGTGTTTAATCAAACATTTATTTTTCAAAAAAGATTTCAGAATAAATACAATATTTTTTAATTCATAAATTTTTCATGAATTATGCTATATTTTGTATAGATATTATATATATATATTTACTTTCTTCATTCTCAGATTGATAGTATTATTATCGATATCAATATCGTTCAATAAACGATTCAATATCGTTTGGTTATTTAGAAAACAAGAAAATAAAACAAACTTGCCAAGATATATTGTTTAAGCATTCACTTTTAGTAATTACAATACTTGGTATCCTCGATTTTACCATTAACTTTTCCTTTTTCAGATTTTTTCTCACTTTCTTAATAATGGGTTTCTTCAAAAATATTTTATTTTAACACTCTGTTACCATTTTATGACTCAATAAATTTAAGTGAGAAAAGTAAAATATTTGTTAAATGGCATTTTAAGGAAAGCATCCGACGCCATTTATTTTAATTAGCTGGAAGAAAAATTTTGAAATCTGGGTAAAAGTTTTTATTGAATGTAAGAGCTATTGTGTGTCATTTTCTGTTACATATTTATTTAAAACAGGCTTCGCAAAAATGAATGTAAAATATATGACGAATGAAATTTTCACTTTGCTTTTAACATAAAGCGTATAATATGAACTTTAAAATGTTCAGGTTTAAATAAAGCCGATTAAAATAATCAAGTATAGATGTAAATATTTAATTTTATTGAAAAACATCTTAGTACTTTCAAGCCTTTAATCAGTCTCTTCTTCAGAGAATATTTTCTTTTATAAATACAAATTGACAAAAAAGTTCGGTGAATGAATTCAGAAATTATGATCTGGCAACACTAGCAAAACAAACTGCTTCATTTTCGTAGTGGCAGGTGTTAGCTATGTTCCCCCACCGTTGTTTAGTTGAGCGTTGTTTATGTTCTGTATAAGAAGTGCTTTACGAAGTGCTTGTTTAGTGTGTTGGTTCTTAACTGAGAAAAGGAAAATTAACTAACAAAATATCAGTTTAAAGTTTTGTTTTGAGCTTCGTAAGACTCATGAGGAGTGGTGCAAATTGAGCATTCACTATACTCGCCGAATTACAGTCCTCCAGATTTTTTTCTATTCCCACGAAATAACCTGAAAGGAAAGAGGTTTTGTGATATTTCTGACATCCAACGAAACGTGACGAAGCTTTTGAATTCCATCCCAAAAGAAGACTTCTTGCAAAGTTTCCAGGAGATGTACAGCAGAACTCTTCAAAGCATAGTTATGTGATGTGACTATTTTGAAAGAGAGTATAGTAACTTTCATTAATGTTTCATCTAGTTAATGTTACAGGACTATTCACCGAACGTTATTGTCAGAGATTGTATAATACCGTTTTGATTTTTCAGCGGGGGGGGGGGGGGATGGAATTATATATTAGTATTTATAAAAGAAAATATTCTCTGGGGAAGAGCCTGATTAAAAGGTTGAAAGTACTAAGATGTTTTTAAATAAAATAACTATTAACATCTATAGTTGATTATTTTAATCGCTTTTTAAGTAAACCTGAAAATTTTTAAGTTCATATTATACATTCGCAAAATTATTTTAATTTACTAAATAGATATAAAATATTAGCTTTATTTAGATGCTAAGTGTGGTATACACCATCCTCTTAAAATACTCTTAGTATTTCATAGAAATATGTAATTTGACATATGATACTTTTTACTTACTCATCATACGTAGTATAGGGTAAGTCTTGCAATCGTTTTGAAAATCGAAAAATTTTTTTAACGGATTTACACGTTTTAGACACTGAAGATTTCGAAAAACATATTTTTAGAAAAAAAAAAATTGCCGTCCATCTGTCTGTCTGTCAGTCTGTCTGTCTGTAAACGCTCTATCTCACGAACAAATTGAGATAGAGACTTGAAATTTTGTATGTATTTAGTACGTAAGAATGGGACGAAGCCTATTGAATATCAGCAACCTCGATTATCCGGAACTATTTTTTCCGGATTCTCGAAAAATTCGTTCTGATGAAAGGTATATAAAAATTTTCGAATTTTTTTATTTTAAGGAATGCATGTAAAATGCAATAAAAATCACAAATTTTGCATACAGAACGAAGTCGATCGGATTATTTGTTGTCGAGATATTTGTAATCCTGTTTTCCACATTCTTCGATTTTTCATGATCGTGTATTTCATTCAAATTTCAATTCAGAGGTATATTTTAATTGAAAATGAGACGCTTAATCCGACGCAGCAAACTGTTAGTTAATATGATTATTATTTTTGGAGTTATAAGGATGTTTCTTTTACGTAGTTTGGTACTTCTTGAGTAGTTTGGCGTTTTATATAATTTGTTGAAATTGGTGCATCAGCAATTCAGTAATAGAGTATTACTATGTGTACTAACAACATATAAATTTAGTTTTGGAATTGAAATACATTGTGTAAATAGTTTTCACATATTTCATTTTCATATGCATATAAATGATGGGTAAGTATTACGGTGGCCTCCAACGACTAGTTTAATATAAAATGCTCTATTTAAGTGCGTAATTAAAATAAGAGAAAAGCATAAAAAATTAGATTATAATTTTTAATGAGATACTTTTTTGAAAGTTTCAAGTGGAAGAAAACGGAAAAAGTTAAATCAGCGAAAAATGTGAATAGACTGGATAAAAAATAGATTAAAATATAAATAAAAATATTTTAATTGTCTAAACACATATACGCGAGTTATGCACTAGTGTACAATTAAACACAAATGTTCTAACTTGTTGTCTGAGCATAGCGAGGACTAATATACACCGGAATGTTACTTTCTTGACATAAATACCTACGAAACGTTATTAAAAGTCACGCATGATTCTTTCGTAAAGCAAAACTCAAAAAGTATTTGTCGGTTTTTGATTCTGATTGTACCAGAGGACACCTGTGAGGGAAATATACTGAATACACCTGCCATGAAATATAACTTCCAAATATTTTTTTAATTATATTTAAAAAGCTGATAAAAATAGAGAATAGATATATCTGAGACATATCCGAATCCTTGTAATGTCCGCAATTTTGGAGTACTTCTGTTGCCACAGTGACAAAAAAAGTATGAAAACTACAAAAAAAATAATAACTCAAGAACAAATTGAGATACAGTTTTCAAACTAATTCTATTTAAAAGTACACATTTTTCCCTATATGGCGGTGTAAAAATTTATAATGTGCGATGTTTACAAGTTAAAAAAATTGCAGTACTGAAAATTGTAACACTGAAATCTCATTTAAAATTTGTTTATGATTAGTCAAGGAATATTAATGTTTAATCCATGGCGTACGTAATATATGAATCTGTTATTACGTAAGCCCCGTTTTGATCATCATAATAACGATGTTTTGGATTATTATTATTTTTATTAATTTATATATGTATACATGTATATGTGTATAAATAACACTAGGACCAGACTAACCAAAAAGTACCTAAAATCTTTATATTTATTTGTAAAAATAAACAAAACGTTCATCAAATTTTTTTATGTATCTGTTAATATCTTTGCAATAAATCTCACGTTCTGAAGCTAAAACATGGCTAAGATGTACCAAGCATGAAGGTAGAAAAACATTGTAAAAGTATTATGAAATAAAGGCACCTATGCAACATACGCACCGGATTTGGTGAAAACCATGTTTGAATATCAGTTAAATATGTATATTTAAATCATTTTGTATTATCTTAAAAAAGAAATAACAATAAATAAAAACACGATTAACTAATAAATATAGAGAAAACAATTTACGTAATTTGAAAAAAAAAAGCAAATAAACAATTTATTAGTAGATAAACAATAACAGCCGTGTTACCATGTCATGGAAAAAAACGATATTTTCCATGATGAGTTATATGAATATCAATTACATAAGTAACTTTAAATTATTTTCTATGATTTTAATAAAGAAATAACAATGAATAAAAACACGATTAACTAATAAATATAGAAGAAACAATTTATATAATTTGAAAAAAATGTAAATGAACAATTTATTAGTAGATAAACAATAATAGCCGTCACCCTGTCATGGAAAATAATGATATTTTCCAAGATCAGTTACATGAATATTAGTTACATAAGTATATTTAAATTATTTTATATGATTTTAATAAAAAAATAACAATAAATAAATACACGATTAACTTATAAATATATGGAAAACAAGTTATATAATTTGAAAAAAAATAAATGAACAATTTATTAGTAGATAAATAATAATAGCCGTGTTACCATGTCATGAAAAATAATGGTATTTTGCCACCAGTTAGATATCTCGATGCGTATTTGTGCCAAAATTAGTTAAAATCATGTATTTTAAATAAAATAAATGAGAGTTTATGTATTTTTAGTTTATATATACCTCGTTACAGGGGTTTGGTTACTTCTATTCGCAAAATGCTGAAATGAGTGAATGACAGCAGAATTTATAAAAAAAAAATTATAAATAAGTTAAATCTTTTGTTTACGTACTTAAATAAAGGGAACATTTTATTCCAGTAATTTAGAGTCAATTTAGCAGCTAAGGGATAAAACTTAGTTTTCCAAAAATAAACCACTTCCCTTGAATTGGTTAAATGGAAGGAATGTAAAACGAATATGGTATGGAAGCAATTATAGGACCGTTATTACTTACCTCGGCTGACATAAAATTAGCAATATTGCAATTGGTACATGGTATGCGAAATGAAACAATAATGCTATAAACACTCTTCTTACAAGAAAAATGGCTAATAATCCGCTTTCAGATACAGGCAAGGAGGGCGTTACACAAGAGTAATACATTGTTAAAACTGTATGAGTGGTATATTAATGATAGAAAATTGGCTTTAAGAAACAACCACCCAATGAACATTTTACATATCTTTCGAGTGAAGATCGATCATCGGTGTACTAATACTCGCGATAAAATAATTTCTAAACTTGTTGCTATTTAGAACAAATAAAACATTTGAATTTTTTTCTATTTCTGTATTACTGCTGAGCCTAAAAAATTGAAATTTGGTTACAAGTTATTTTTAAGTTACTTTTAAAATGCAAATGATCTCAATAAATAGTTTCTAAGAAAATAATTTAAATACTTGAAATCAATGGAGAACGTTCTAAATTACCATTAATTTGAATTTGCTACGTACAGAAATTTTATCTAAATAAATCTTATCTAAATATTTGATAACAATACATCCCCGTGCCCCCCCCCCCCCCCAAGCACGCAAATTAAATGCCACAAATTGGGTAGCTACGCATCTGGAATTAAATTTTGTGAGAATTGAATAAATGTCGGTATGAAACAGCAAGTAGGTTGCCCAAAAGTACCTATTTGTCGATCGATGCGTTTCTTCTCTGAGCTTTTTTTTCTTGCTTCAATCTTGAAGGATGTGTAAGTTTAAATTTTATACGCATGTTTTTTTCAATTTTACTAATCTAAAGATTTTATCATAGAATTATTTTCTCAATCATCATTAGAAATTTTTTTTATAAAATAATTTTTTAGGATAAAAGTGCATAATCGAGTTCACATTTGCGTATTTAAAATTGCAAGTTTTGTTGAAAAAAAAAATACATTCAGAGTTAAAAATTACTTAAGACGACAGTTTGACAGCTCAAAATTTTTTTCAGATGAAATATTTAGAGCTCGTATAGTATATTACACCACAGCCATTGCCAATTCCTTTCATTTAATAAATGATAAAGCAAAATACTGTTCAACTCGATGAGAATAGGTTTATAAACAAAGCAAAAGAGAACTTAAGTAGTGGACAGCATGACTGGCCATTTAAATCCGATTGGGCATATCTGCAACATACTCCGGACGACGTATTGCATTTGTTTCTTGAAATTTTCGGATTTTTGATAAATCAATTTTTGAAGAGATAATCCTTTAAACTAGAGATGCAGTCTCCGGCTTTTTAAACATCAGTATTACCTTATAGAAAATTTTGTATTTAAAATCGACATAATGTTCCAAATAAATATTACAAAATTTTCTGCATTAAAATACCGGTATGCATAAAGCAAGAGACTAGGCAGCTCTGCTTAAACTCTTATCGAGAATCTCGTGGCATCCATAGAAAACAAATGTAGATATTATGTATTCTAATTATTCTGCTTAGCTAATTGAGAGGGCTGCACACCATAAAAAGATTCGTTATTCTATTCAACCATCTTGCTTTTTGCGATTGATAGGTTCTAAATTTGTCGTGGAGCGTCTGTTTATGTTTTTGACGTCATTTCAAAGAGTTAAAATTGTAGTATAAGATATTTTAATGCATTGTTTTCTGTACTTCATTTAATGTATTGTGTACTTCCAATTTTAAACACATGCATAACTGTTTTGCAGTTTTTTTCCAATTCTTTAACATCGTATACGAATTTATACATAATATTTTGTAATTCTCCAATTCACTTTGCTTATTTTCGGCATTTGAATTTGTAGCAGATTTTTGGGAAGATTATTGTATGTTAATATGGAATAATATACGTAGGGCGGTGTTCCACTTTGGCTGGTAGTACATATCTGTGTGGTGCTCTTGGAAAAACAATTTCCATCTGGCGGTTGCGCTTATAAGGAGTTTTAGAACCTTTGTCTGGCGGTATACTTGCCGCAACGCAAATTGATTTTACACCAGTTACAAAAAAACTTTTATCTATATAAGAAATAATATATCTATATTTCTAAATACAAAAATACACTATTCAGACTTTTTTGTTTATTTTAAATGAGACTTGGTTAAAGAGAAGTTTCAGTGTTGTTTTGTATGATTTAGAGCAAGATATAACCGCTTCGTGATTTGCCTGCATGTCATACGGGCAGTGTGTTTCTGTACTAACCTGTTCATACCTAAGCATAAAATAACTCTACAAATATATATTTATGGCTTTTGCATAATCGAAATGACATCATAGGTGACAGAAAAAGTATTTTTTATGAAATCAGTACTTTAGGAGATTGTTAACTTAGGTTTACAACTATGGATATAAAATTATTAATCCCCTTAAAACATCAGTTTAACTATCAGTAATGTAAATTTTCGCAATCACAAAATAAAGGTCTTTAAACAAGTAAATAATCAGCAAATCCTGGAAAATTTTTATTGTAAAGTACTTAAGTTAAATAATCATGAATATTTCTTACTTTCTTGGCCACATTGTCTTGAAGGTATTTTAGAAATTCGGATGAAAATATTATTTATTTTATGAGGTAATATTTATGAGTGCTGACATTTATTGGTTTTGTTTTAAAGCAAAAAACATTCAGTTGTATAGAAGTAAAGTAAAACTGCAAAAAATTCATACAGTTTAGTTTTTATGAGGAAAAGAATGGAGGTACACATCTGTGTACCTCAGGTCTGAAGAGGATAATCCGTTCTCTAATGTCCAGGTTTCACTGCAATATAAGCAATATTTGAGATAATATAATTCTATAGATTTAATGAATTTTCAATACATTGAAGAATGATTAATACTCTCAAGGATTAGATTAATATTTGTAATTTTTTATGCTGTTGAAAGAACCATATTTTCTGAACACTTAAAACAAACTGCAGGCAAACAACATTTTCAAGATGTTGAGATGGTTAAAATACATTTAAAACTCAATCAACCAGTAACATCGTGTAAAATGAAAATTTTCAGGAGCGCGTAAGAATTAGCAAGTAGTAAGTTTTCAATATGGTATAAAAAAAACTAATAAACTGTTTGATCGTTTAAACTTAAATTCATCAAATACTGCTCATTTAAAAACTCATTTAACTAGCAATCTCAAAACGCATTAAAATCGAATTTATTCGGCGAGGGGAAATGTTGCTCGCCAAATCACCAAGCACCCTTGAAATATTCAAAAATAACTTTGTTTTTTACAGATTTTCTACTGTTCTCCCATTCCTAAAGATCCTTTATTTCATACATCACTATTTTCTATATCATTTTTTTTACCAAAATATTCTGAGTATTCGCCTTAACCACTTCGCAGCGGAATATACTTATTTTAACCCCTTCGAGACGGGAGCTTTTTACGAAATTTTTAATGCTTTGTTAACAGATTTTAAAAACAGAAATGTGTATCTTTTGAGAAAATGCTCCGATTAAATAAGACAAATTTTACAATAATTTTTTACTGGTGGGGATAAACAAGAATTCTTAAGTCTTTTCGCGGCACGTATACGTGTCGCTCGCACCCAGGGAGTTAAGGGGATCTTCCTTGTTAGTGATTTTGTTACATCCAGAAAAAAATAAATTCATTAAAATAATTTATAAAACCACAGAAATAAAATTTATCTTAAATTTTTTGGTTTATTTTCTTATGTTTTCCGGATTTTTTCCATGGCATGCAAATTCTAAACATATTTATATCCATATATAAAAAAAAGCAAAAAATTATTTGTTTGCAATACCATTTTGAAAATTTCAATTTATAGATACGTAGCATTCTTGACGAAAGTTATTCCGGTTTGAAGAATTGGAATATTAGAGATATATCACGTACGCGTCTATTTTTTCTTAGAAATACGATGTAATCTTATAAGATCTGGTAGCAAAAAACACCCACGACTCAGCATATGTAAAAAGCACTACAAAACGAATAAAAAGCTCCTCATCTATTGTGAATAGCAACAAAATTCATATGACAATACTGATGCACATATCTAGGAGAAGGTTTTCAGCGAATAAAATCGTACAAATGTAAAATTTTTCATGCATCAATTGTGTTTTCTATTGCCCATATCAAAATTCAGTATTTCCCAATAACAATTCCTCATGCATTGAGATCGAGATTTAGATTTTCCCCCGTATGTTGCATAAAATATGCATCTTTTGGAATGCATGACGTTTCATATTTTTGAAAACAAAATTTTTAAAATTCATTTGTTACGTTAGGAAAAATTGAAGAGGATTACATACTTTGTAATTAATTAAAATTTAAATTTGGACATAAATTTGTTTATGCATATTATATCTTAGTCTATACTATTCATTATTTAATGTATATCGCTATATTTTAAATATAAATTAAAATGTATATAATATTGATTGCTTCTAATAATTTAGTTAATGAAAAATTGATTTTAAATAAATTCTATTGGTGCAATACCCTTTCAATTTTTACATTTTAAAGAAAAAATAATGCAAAATTTGATAACATACCAGAAATATCACAAAAAAGAATGGTACTTTTAACATTTGTTTTCCTTAAAAATATTATTTCAGAATCATCGAAGTAATTAATTGCAATTTTCCTACTATTATAACAATTCCAAATGGAATATGCGGCAACTTTGTTGCCTGTATCATCTTTCGTTTCAGCTATAAATCTTTATATATATAAATCTTCTGTGCGTGTGTATGTCACTGAACACCTCCTAAAAGACTAGACCGATTATAATGAAATTTTGTGTGTGTGTTCCAGTGGATTCCAGAATGGTTTAGATTCACATTTCATCGAGATTGATTGAGTACTTTTTTAGTAATTAGGCAAAAACTAATAGTTAGTGACTTTTTGCTAATTAAAAGTGTTGAATGAGTTCGCTGAATAGAGTGCGGACAGAATGGCCCAGCGGTCTAAAGCGCCAGATTTAAGCTCTAGTTCTAAAAAGGAAGAGATCGTGTGTTCGAATCATTATTATTAAGTAAAAGGTATTTGAAATGAAATTATCATGCTACCAGTTTAGAACCATTATTTACTTCCAGTTCTTTTGCAAAATTTTTATCTATATAAGAAATAATAGAACTATATTTCTAAATGAAAAATACTATGCTGACTTTATTGTTTATTTTAAATAAGTATTGAAATTAATATCAATTATTAGTAAAAAACTGGAAGCTTTAATTATTATTATTATTTAAAAATACACAATAACACCAAATTTTCAAAAGGTGTTATAGGTTAAAAAAAGATTTCATTATATGGTAATTAATTACTTATCACTTATAATATTAATGCATATGTTTCTAATAATGTTTTTAAGTATCAATGCTGTTTGCTGTAAAACATATAAATATTTAAAAGTTTAGTCAAAAATAAAATTACAACATTAGTAGCAAACTCATATGAAAGCGAATATTTATTATTGTCACCATTCACCTGGATTACCGAAAATTTATAGTGTCAAAAAAAACATCTATTCATTCTATATCATAGTTATTTTGTAGTATTTTATAGATTTTTTTGAAATAAGAATTCATATATCGAAACTGCTTTTTATCTCACAGACTATCAAAGCTTAAGAGCTTATGTGCGTTCTGTATGTACGTGCGTATATGCGTAACACGATAACTCATGCTAAAAACATCCGATTCTCTTGAAATTTTGGATATATGTATATTCTGACAAGGCGCTTCCCTGATTAGTTTTTGGACTTCATTCGATATGTATAAGAGGGGGCACAGGGGCTAATGCCCCTCCCCTTAATCTATATAAATGAGTTTTTCATGCAGAATTATCAGTTTTCGTTCAAAATTTAGACATAGGATCATTCTGATGAAGACATCGCCATAATTAGTTTTGGGAGTTCATTGTATAAGTATAAAGAGGGGGACGGGGGCTAATTCCCCATTCTTTATTTCTATAAATAGGTTTTTCATGCAGTTATCAGATTTCATTGAAATTTTAGACATATTAGACTTGGAAGTATAATGGTTAAGTTTAAAAAAGGGGATAACTCCTCTTAAATTATATAAATGGGTTTTTATTAAGAATTTTTCGATTTGCTCTGAAATTTGGATATAGATTTTTATAGGATAAAGCATATCCCTGATTATTTTAGGGGATTCAATGATTAAATATAAAAAAGGGAAATGGTTGCAGCTATTTCCCCCCTTAATTTGTTTTTCAAACGGCATTAACCTTTGAAAATATAAAGCTGTAATGTGCAATTTGTATGCGTAGCCTGTGAGCTCAATGCCGTCAGTTTAACTGGGCAATATTCTTTTTATTAATATTTTACTTATTTGTAACTTTTATACCCAAATATAAGATTAACTCATCGGTACTTTTTATTGTTCCTACAAAAGAAATTACATTTCGGGAATGATAAATAACCGTATACAAATTAATTTTAATTAATGAACATTTAGAAATTTCATGATTGTAATCTGATAAGTACAAAGGTTTTCTTTAATTTGAATATTAAACTGCTCTTCGAAAGTTATCAAATATTTCTGATTTATTTAGAAAACATGTACCCAGACTCAATGAAAAATCACAGATATATATTTGGAAATAAATAAATTTGAACAAAAATGCAAACAACGCTTTTCACAGTCCAGTGACTAATGATCTTAACAATAATCCAGTTTGAATGAGATTTAGAACAAGGCTGAATGATAACATAATTCTTCATAATACTCTGTTTCCTATTTCCATTAATCTACTTCTAAATTTAACAGGATAGCAGATGCTAAGTCAAACTGTCCTTAATAGGACTTTTCAAGGTTTGGATGAAGAATTGTGGGAGTTGTATGAGAAATGACAAATGTATGTTCCAGATTTTGTCAGAAAAAGGCAATGTTTAGATTGATTAAAGGATTGTTTATCACATAATTAATTTAAATCCTATTCTTAACAATAAGTAAAATAAATTATATGAACGATTTGATGATTTAAAATATATTACTTTCATCTTTTTAAATAATTGAACTTTTTAAATAATTGAAAATAAATTGAGGTAAAATGCTAAAACAATAAATTAAGAAAAATGCGTAACATATTTGTGCATTATTACTAGTGATTACAGCATCAGATATCATAATAAAAGAAGGAAATGTGTAGCAGATTTTACAGATTTTTTTATATCCTGTAACCCAGACATACGCGAAATGTTGTTCGATTGAAAGGTCTGGTTCATGAATCTTGCTATACCGGTACGCGGAACTTCTTTTCTCAATGGAGTAGTGATTACCCTTTAAATTTCTCTTATAAATAAACAATTATATATATTTTATCCAATTCATATATCATGACATTTTATTATAACTTATACGAGAAAGTTATTTAATTTTTTTTTTTTTTTTTTTTTTTTTTTTTTTTTTTTTTTTTTTTTACTGAAAAACATGTAGGGCAAATAATTTGGACTGTCACTTATAAATGACATACTAAATTTAAGGTTGTATCACAGAAAAAATGATAATCAAACTTTCATCATCGAACAAATGTAAATTCAACAATTTAGTAACTAACATTCAGGTTAAAAAAAAAAAAAAAAAAAAAAAAAAAAAGAGACTGCTATTGTTTTTTTGATATTTTTATCACAAAAAAAGGAGATTAAATTAAGTCCTTGTTGTCTGGATAAGTACAAAATTTTGGAAGATTACAGCATCATAAGAAAGATCCCAGTCATGTGATACTTCTTTCTATAACTATACACAAACTATATTATAACTATATATAAACTTCTAAATCCTAATAAAGGCGTGGTGGTGCTTATTCAGTAAATTTTTGAAAACGGACCTTTATATAAATAATCATTTCATAGATCAAAATATAGAGCTCAGAATAGGATAGAGATCATTTCCAGGTTCTTTTAGTCGTTCGAGACACTGGCAAATGAGGGTAGCCTTGGTGGATAAAATGCACTCTTCCACTGTTTTCATGAAATAATACTTTAAAATCTATAAACATGAGATCTTCGAGAAAAAAAGGAAAGTTATTCTTCCATCTTTGCACATAAAGTTAGGATTGTTGATGAATTCCGTCGAAGCAATTAATAAAAAGGACGTGAATTCGAATATCTGCAAGAATGATTTTCATTGCTACTATATGGAAAAGTTAACGAAGGTATTTTTGTTGACCAACATATTAGGCATCTTATGAAGGAAAAAAAATTTGAAAATACATTAAATAATTCAGAAAAGACATCATAACCTGTAAAAAAAATTCCATCAATTTACGGAAATGGCTTTGTAGCAAAGTTGCGGAATGTTTTCACTTTTTTGAGAAAAGTTACGTCTTTGCAGTCTCCATTTTTTGCAACAGTATTTTCAAGCATATGAAAACCATGCGTGGCAATCAAAAATTCAGCAATCTCCTTGGATGATAGATTTTTACCGTAATAATTCCGTATTTGAAACTCTGTAATTTAAAAAGGGCATCAGATATACGGAGAAATTCCGTTTTTCTAACCAAGCCGAAAATTTCTGATCAAATTTCACGGAAGACAACCTGTCAATAAACAAAAATTTTTAGCAGTGTAGACTGATTTTTTAAAAAATGCCTCATTTCTTAGTAAATAATGAAAATCTGAATTGACAAAAATTAATTAAAGACTGATTAAAAGTTACAAAATTTCGGATCTGTAATGTCATTCAAAATTCATTTTTAGCATCTCATTTAATTTGTTTCTTTAAAAGTAAGAAAGCTGTGAACGAAGAGCATTAAGAGAGCTTTCATCAGGATATTTCTGCAATAGTAATCAGATATAAAGTCAACTACACTGTAAAAGAAATCTGCATTTCTACAGATGTGAAGTTAGAGAATTCTATTAACTTACTTAAATTTTATCTGTACCCTTAAAGAAAAAGAGGTATGTCAACAAATTAATTTTTGCTATAGAAGTCTATAGTTTTGCGTAAATTACAGTAACACTTACTACTACACTAGTAGATGTAAGTAAAATTACGGTAAACTTACTAAAATTTTATCTGTAACCCCGGTTCTAGTTACATAAAAAATTCTAAGCATCCAAATAATCTAAAACATCCTTATTAACGTCACAGATATTTTTAATTTTCGGTGCAAAAGTGTAACTGTTACATGATTTTTTGTTGTTGACGTTACATGGAAAGATCTAGGAATCTCAATTTCCTAAAATAAAATTTAGCATTGTTTCAGTTTTTTTTCAATGTATACCTCAGATATGCTCAGAGCTTACAGTTGACTACTTATTATATCAACAAACGCACTGTAAAAAAATTCTGCAAAGTTGCTAAAAGTCTTCTAGGAAATTAGGATTCCTAGAATTTTTTATGTAACGGCAACATCATATATTCATGTAACAGATACAAATTTGCACTGATAATCAAAAAACTGCATGATTACTAAGAATTTTTTTGGAAACTGGGATTCCTAGAATATACTGTGTAAGTGTAACTCAGGTTATAGTTAAAAGTTTAGTATGTTGACAATAATTTTAGTAGATTCATTTATAAAATTACAAATTACTGTAGAATTACAAAAATTAGTCTTGTAGATTTGAATCTTTTTTTTTTTGTGCAGTGTACAGATAAAATGTAAGTAAACATGCAGATTAGGCAACTTTACATTTGTAGAGCTACAGATTTTTTTTTTTTTTTTTTACAGTGTGTTTGCTTCTATAAGAAAGCATCCAGAATTAAGACATGTACCGTTAAAAAAGGCATGAAATTTGGGAATTTTCTTATAAATATCATTACATTTTGCAAGAATTCTCTTACATTTTTATAAATCTTTATAAATTGGTGTATATTTTCAAAATTCTAAAGACTTGTTTTAAGATTTATAATTGTTTTTTTAACCGTTTATTATTTCGAAAGTACCAAATGACAAACATTATAAGATACACGTATTTAGTCAAAACCACAATATTCGGATTTTTAAAATTTTGAACTTTTAAAAAATCTGTGCCTCACCTAATATTATTGATGACAAAGTCTTTTTCAACATCTTCTAAAACATAACAATGACCCCTTACTTAATGAGGAACAGAAATCTTGTTCATCAGTGCAATTGTTAAACAAATTTCTACGTTAATTACATAATATTTGATATAACATGTTTAGGCAAATATTACACTTCAGTTACTTTTCTTTACTTTAGATAATATATTAATTATTTCTAATTATAATAATTTATATAAATATTAAAAATATATGAAATTGATAAGTGGTTCCTGGATATATTTTTCTCATTTCATTTATAAGTATTTAATATTTGAATTTTCTGAAAATTATAAATACTTAATCATGAATTGGTTCATTTTTCATAATAAGAATTGAATCAGTTTCTTGGTTTTACTTAATGTTTTTATTTTACTTTACATTTTGAAACAAACAATCAGGCTTAAATTTCTTTATAAGACTACATTTTACTCTTGTTTTCTTTATAGGTTCATTTTCTTTCGGCATTTAAAATCTGTTTATATACTTATTTATTTATTGAACGCATACATCTGACTAATGTGTTCGACATGAAAACCTGCTTATAAGTCATCGTCAATGTACAGGCTCGAGATAGCACAACAAAATACTACAATACGAAGAAAATACATCCGGGATCTCCACACAAATGACGCCAGTGAGTTTTGAACACACAACCTCCTACGCTCGCAAGCAAAACCATATCTATTGGTTAATTTAAATTATTTTATGTCCAAGCAAAATAATTCTAGAACGAAGAATAGTATAAAACTATCTTAAAGATTTTGTTAAAAAGATAAAAAGATAAAACGACAATATCCAAAATGATAGATGATAAATGATATGTATGCAAAAGGAAAAAAATCGTATGCAAAATAATAAAATATGTATATACAGGGTGTCCAGTAAATGACTGACTCATTTTGAATGTAAATAACAAAAAAAAAAAAAAAAAAAAAAAAAAAAAAAAAAAAACGGTTTGAGATAAAAATGCGTGGTTTGCTGCATTATTATTAAAAAATGAATACATTTTTAGATATACACTTTCTTATTAATAGTTTAAAATTCAGCCAATAGATGGCGCTGAAGGCGGCAACAGGCTGTCGAAATTCAGACATTACTGTAGTTTTCATACGCATGTGCTTTTCGGCTGATTTCACAAAGTCGAATCTCTGTCAACATGTGAAATCAACATTCCACTCCAGACCTGCAGAAATAGCTTGGTGGATGGAAAGAGATTTAAAATAACATTTATGATTGAAAAATATCTATTTACTTAATAAGCACCAAAAAATATTCATTGAATTTTCACATACTTACCATAAGTAAATTGTATTCAAAAATGTTTTAATAACCGGTTAACTAATTCTCTTTTTATATACAATAAATTTAAAATATGGGATAAGCACTGCTTTTTTAAGTGAAAAAATCTTAATATTTAATTTAAACATTTCTTCCATTAAATAGTATGAAATTGTATTTAAAAAAATTAATGATGTCATTAAGCTTCAAGAGATGGATCAAGCAAACTCTTCTTGCCTATACGACCTGTAGTGAAATCAGAAGTTAAAACAGTAGTACGCAAATAGTGGTTGCAAGTTCCCTGTCTAAAATAAAAGCGGGGCAGTGACTTATAAATCGGCGCATAAAAATATATTAAACCTTAGAATAAAGGTTCGTCTGTATTTGGTTTAAAACAAATCCTGTATTAAATACAAAAAAATATTGATAATGACGGGGAAAGTAACATACCAAACTACCTTCTAAGACGGAAACCTGTCTGAAACGAATTATGTTTCTTTTTTTTCGCAAACCGAACTTTTCCCTACGTTATATTCATATTTTGACATTTAACATGTCTGAAAATTTTATTACGAAAGCCACGACAGATTTTAAGATGCTTTTTACACAAAACTCTTTCCTCTTCTTCCCTTGATTGCAAACGCATCTACACTGAAATGGAAGGATGCTATAAAAAATAAAAAAAAGCGACCTACCTGTTTTTATATCCTGCGAGTCATCCCTTTTCAAAATTTCATCACAGAAGGCATAATAAATCCTGAATCATCATAGAATCATCATAGTTCTACTTATTTTAGTTCAATTTTAGAAATATAAATATTACCAAATTACTGGAACGTGGAACTTTAGTATTTTTCATATATTTTTTAAAAAGTTTTTAGAATAATATTTTTAAAAATAATGTCCTTTATTTCAAATCAGATGCAAGAGGAATTTTTAGAATTCTTCTTTCAGTCCTTTTGCTCATGAAGAATAATTAAGGAAAGTGGGGAGGGTGGGAGGACGAAAAATATATTTCAAGTTCTATGATATATGTTGATGGTTCTATGATATTCTATAATTCTATGATATATATCTCTTTATAATGAAATTTTGAAAAGGGGTAACTCACAGGATATAAAACAGGTACAATGTTTTTTTTTCTTTTTAAACATCCTTCCATTTCAGCATAGATATGTTTTCAGTTGGAGGGGGCACGGGGAATGGACAAGGGAGCCGTTTGTGTAAACGTCATCTTAAAATCTCTCGTAGCTTTTGTAATAAAATGTTCAGATGTGTTAAATGTCAAAATTTAAATATAATGTGGGGATGAATTTGGTTTTCGAAAAAATGAACAATATTTCGTTTTGGGCAGGTTTCCATCTTAGGAACTGGTTTTGTATGTTACTTTCTCCGTCGAAATCAACATTTTTTTAGGTTTAAAACAGGATTTATTATAAACGGATTCTTTCATTCTAAGGTATATTATATTTTTATGTGCCAATTTATAAGTCACTGTTGCGCTTTTTTTTAGTCAGGGTACTTGCCCCACAAGACTATTTCCGTACCACTGTTTTAAACACTTAACTGATTTCTCTACACGACGTAGGCAAGAATAGTCAGCTTGACCCATAACTTTAAGCTTTTTACCACCACTAGTTTTTTAAATACAATTTCATACTATTTAATGGAAGAAATGTTTAGATTAAATTTTAAGATTTTCTTAACTTAAAAAAGCAGTGCTTATCGCATATTTTCAATTTATTGTACGTAAAGAGAGAATCAGTTAACAGGTTAGAAAACATTTTTTGAATACAATTTACTTATGGTAAATGTGTGAAAAGTCAATGAATATTTTGTTTTTCATTAAGTATAATAGGCATTATTCAAACATAAATATTATTTTAAATCTCTTTTCATCTAATAAACTCTATTTCTGCAGGTGAGTGAAGTGTCGATTTAAAATGTCGATTGAGATTAGACTTTGCGAATGAGCCGAAAATCTCATAAAGAAGCGTAAGAAAACTACAGTAATGTCTGAATTTTAACAACCTGCTGTCGCCATCAGCGCCATGTGTTGGCCGAAATTCGAAATATTTTAAGAAAATGCATATCTAAAAATTTATTGCTTTTCTGATAACAATGCAGTAAACCGCACATTTTTATGTCAAACCTTAGTTTAATAATTTACATTCAAAATGGGTCAATCATTTACTGGACCCCCTGTATATGTATATTCGACATTGACTGCCTTTCTAAATGAAAAAAAAATCAATGTAGGATTTAAAAGGTACATAAATATGTAAATGTACGAAACCCCAACATTTTAACAAAAAACGGCTAAAATCTTCTTTAAAAATGCAACATACAAAAATTTACATCATGTTAGAAAAATTCTAGAATATATGTTTTATATGAGGCAAATGTAAAATGCAGAAAAAGCGTAACTGGAAATTAAAAAAAAGCATAATTCTTGATGAATTATCTTATGGAACAAAAGAGAGTGAAATTTGAATATTTATACGTGTAAAACTAAGATTCATACGTATTTTGAAGCATACTACATTACAACAATTGTCTTTAAGCGCATATTTACATTACTCCTCTTTCAGCTGAAAAAAAGAAAAGAACCAAAACGTAAATTTTTTCTTCTTCTCGTTTGGATAAGGTATACGATATTAAAAAACGATGAATGTGAAGAACAGAATGCTACCAAAAGGGGGAAAATATAAGCAGATTCTGAAATGCATTTTTTTCCTACTTCAGGAGCATTCAAATTTTCTATTGCGGCGTATAACTATGCCAAACATCTAAGCAAAAAAAAAAAAAAAAATCTTAATGCAAAAGTAAAATTTTATTCTCTTGAAAACAATAGCGATATTCAGATGGGAATTTAATATTTGATCCAGACATGTTACAGTGCATTTTCAAGAGAACTTAATTCTGGTGTTTGTCAGCAAAATACGGATTTTTCAAACTCTCATTTAATGTATTTTAAAGCGAGTATATTTTATGTTGTTGAGAAAAAAAGTTAATATTTGTAAAACCAGTGTTACCAAATATTGGGTTTTTTCAAAAATATTAGATATGTTCATAAGTATTTTTGAAAAACTGTGTGCCAAGTTCTTTTTTAAAGGTTTGATAGATTTTGAAAGATTAGAATTTGAAGTCAAGCTATCATTATTTAAAAAAGATGCAATTTTATTAAATAATATTCTCATGCTTTTTTTTATACAGACTGTAAAATTTTTTGTAATATCATGATATCATGAACATGACTACAAATTGAATTAGCATAAAGTTAAACATGGAGAAAACACTTCAGTCATTTGGAATTTATGGGTGTCAGTCGGAGAATTATAACAAGTGGCCATCGGCAAATTTATTTTATAATAAGGAGAAAATGAATTATTAAATAATGATTAAATAAATAACTAGAAGCATGAAAATTGGAAATTGGGCACGCTGTGGTTCAAAACTATTGAGTAGGCTCATGCCAAATTTTAGAATATAAGTTTTACATGAAGAAAATTCGAAAAAAAAGCGTAACTCTTGATGAATTATTTTATGAAACAAAAAAGAATAAAACTTTAATGTTAATACATATAAAACTGAGATACATAAGTATCTTGAAGCATACTACATTATAACAATTGTTTTGAAGCGCATATTTTTACTATTTCTCCTTTAGCTGAAAAAAAAAATTGATAATTCCCGAAATATAAAATTTTTCTTCTTCCAGATTGGATAAGGTATATGATATTAAAAAACGATGAATGTGAAGAACATAATGCTACAAAAGGGAAAAAATATAAGCAGATTCGGAAATGCATCTTTTTCCTATTTCAGAAGCATTCAAATTTTCTATTGCGGTGTACAAGTATACCAAGCATTTAAGCAAAAAAAAAAAAAAAAAAAAAAAAAAAAAAAAAAAAAAAAAAAAATCCTAAAGCTTAATATAAAAGAAAGTTTTTAACAATAGTGATATTCAAATAGGAATTTAATATTTTATCCAGAGATATTATAATGCACTTACAAGAGAATTTAATTCTGGTGTTTGTCCTGAGAATGAGGATTTTTGAAACTCTCATTCGAATGTATTTTATGCTTGTGAAATTAAAAGTTAATATCTGTAAAATTAGTCGGGCAAAATATTGAGTTGGCTTAGAAGTATTGGGTGGGCTCAAAAATACTTTTGTAAAATTATGTGTCCAATTTGTTTTTTAAAGGTTTGATAAATAGTGAAATGTGAAAATTTAAAGTTAAACGATCATGTTTTTTTTTTTTTTTTTTTTTTTTTTTTTTTTAATGGCAATTTTATTAAATTTTATTCTCATGCGTTTTTACTTATAAAGATATTAACATTCATTGAAATGTCATTATATCATGAACAAAACTACAATCTGAATTAGCAGAAAATAAAACATAAGCAAAACATTTCGCCATTTGGAATTTATTTATATCAGCCGGATAATTAAAACATATGGTCACTGGCAAAGAAAAAAATATTCCAAGGAGAAAAATGGAATAAGTAACTAGAAGCATGGAAATTGAATTTACTATGATTCAAACAAACGGGTGTCAATTCTGGAATATAAATTGTATGAAGCATATTCCAAACGAGAAAAAAAAATAAATAAAAAAATAAAAAAAAACGCAATTCTTGATGAACTACCTTATGGAATAAAATAGAGTAAAATTCTAATATTAATGAGTTTAATACTGAGATTCATAAGTATCTTAAAGCATACTACATTACAACAACTGTCTTTAAGCGCATATTTTTATTATTTCTCTTTCAGCTAAAAAAAAAGAAAACCTCCGAAACATAAAAATTTTCTACTTCCCCATTGGATAAGGTATACGATATTAAAAAACGATGAATGTGAAGAACAGAATGCTACAAAAGGGAAAAAATATAAGCAGGTTCGGAAATGCATCTTTTTTCTACTTCAGGAGCATTCAAATTTTCAAAAAAAAAAAAAAAAAAAAAAAAAAAAAATTAAAGCTTAAGATAAAAGAAAGATTTTATACTCTTGAAAACAATAGAGATATTCAAATGGGAATTTAATATTTTATCCAGACATGTTGTAGTGCATTTTCAAGAGAATTTAATTCTGGTGTTTGTCAGGTAATGAGGATTTTTCAAGCTCTCATTTGATGTATTTTAAAGCGAATATATTTTATGTTCCTGAAAGTAACAGTTAATATCTGTAAAGCCAGCGAATCCAAATTTTGAAAATACTCGGCAAGCTCAAAAATATTTTTGAAAAATTGTGTAACCAGCTTTTTTTATATAAGTTTGACAGATGGTGAAAAGTGAGATTCTTTAAAGTCAAGTTATCATGTTTTAATAAAGTTGCAATTTTATTAAATTATATTCTCATGCATTTTTCCTTATAAAGACACTAATATATATATATATATTGTAATGTCATGATATCATGAACAGACTACAAATTGAATTAACAAAAAGTTGAACATGGAGCAAAACTTCTCATTCATTTGGAATTTTATGGGTGTCAATCGGAGAATTAAAATACATTGTTATTAGCAAATTGAATTTTATTTTAAGGAGAAAAATAAATAATAAAGTAATAATTAAATAAATAACTTGAAGTAAGAAAATTGGGCACGCAATGATTCAAAATTATTGGGTGAGCGCGGGCCTCAATTCTAGAATATGAATTTTATATGAAGTCAATTCGAAACGAAAAAATGTAACTTTTGATGAACTATTTAACTGAACAAAGAGAGCACAATTCTAATGTTAATGCACATAAAAATGACATTCATCAGTATGTTGAAGCATACCACTTTACAAAAATTATTTTGAAGCGCATATTTTTCTATTTCTCCTTCAGGAGAAAAAAAAATCCGGAACATTAAATTTTTTCTTCTTCCCGATTGTATGAGGTATACGATATTAAAAAACGATGAAAGTGAAGAACAGAATGCTACAAAATGGAAAAATATAAGCAAATTCGGAAATGCATCTTTTTCTTACTTCAGGAGCCTTAAAATTTTCTACTGCGGCTTACAACTAATAAGCATCTAAGCAAAAAAAAATCGAAAGCTTAAGATAAAAGAAAGATTTTATGCTCTTGAAATCAATAGCGATATTCCAATTTTCATGTATTTTAAAGCGAATATATTTTATTCTTATGCGGTTTTCCTTACAAAGATACTAATAAATATACATTTAATATCATGATATCATGAACATGACTACAAATCGAATTAGCAGAAAGTTAAACATGGAGAACAGAACATTTCACTCACTTGTAATTTATGTGTTTCAGTCGGAGAATTAAAACACGCTGTTATTAGCAAATTAAATTTTTTTTTAAGAAGAAAAATAAATAATAAAGTAATAATTAAATAAATAACTAGAAGCAAGAAAATTGGGCACGCTATGATTCAAAAATATTGGCTGGGCTCGGACATCAATTGTAGAATAAAAGTTTTATACGAAGCAAATTCAAAACGAAAAAGAACGTAACGTTTGATGAACTATCATTTGGAACAAAAGAAACTAAAATTCTAATGTTGATACATATAAAACTGAGATTCATAAGTATCTTGAAGCTTACAATATTGCAAAAATTGTTTCGAAGCGCATATTTTTCTATTTCTCTTTCTGTTGAAAAAAGGAATCCGAAACATAAAATTTTTCTTCTTCCTGATTGGATAAGGTATACGATATTAAAAAACTATGAATGTGAAGAACAGAAAGCTACAAAAGGGAAAAAATATAAGAAGATTCGGAAATGCATCTTTTTCCTATTTCAGGAGCATTCAAATTTTCTACTGCGGCGTACAAGTATACCAAGCATCTAAGTAAAAGAAAAATCCTAAAGCTTAATATAAAAGAAAGATTTTATACTCTTGAAAACAATAGTGATATACAAATGGGAATTTAATATTTTATCCAGACATGTTATAATGCACTTCCAAGAGAATTTAATTTTAGTGTTTGGCAGGAAAATAGGGATTTTTCAAACTCTTATTTCATGCATTTCAAAGCGAATATATTTTATGTTATTGAAAGTAAATATTAATATTTGTAAAACCAGTAGCGCCAAACTTTTTTAAAATATTGAGCTGGCTCAAAAGTATTGGATGAGATCATAAATATTTTTTGTAAAATTGTGTGACCAGTTCGCTCTTTTAAAGAGTTGACAGATTTTGAAAAATGAGAATTTGAAGTGAAGCCAGGGTTCTCGCTTTTGCTCGCCATTGCGCCAAATTGCGACTTAATTTTTCATTTGGCGAGTAAACAAGCAATAAGATTCGCCAAATTGCTAGTGCTCATTTTTTGCTTTTTCTTTCTTTTCTTTTCCGTTTTTCATATAGATGCGCACTCTTAAAACGAAAGAGCTGATTTGGCTTCGCATGAAAGAGCTGTAATTTTTTCGATCATAAAAGAGTTGTTTTTCAAACGATTAAATCTTCTTGATATAAATTGGTTATTTAAATAGCTCAACTTCATTTAAATTGGTTAAAACTCAAGTTATTTCAACTCTTTTTTGAGAAGCTGCCTTTCAACATTGAGATGAGTGGATTTCAGCTCAACTTGAGCTATTTTTTGGCTGACTTTTTAAGAGAACATACATACATATTTTTAATATATTTGTACCCGATAGTTAAAATTAGATTAATAACAGTCGTTGTCGCTGTTATAAAAACTTAGGTTATTTTAGAAGATATTGAAAAAAAAAGATAGATAAAAAACTATTTATTTATTTATTTATTTATTTACTTTGTGCTACATTACGAATTTATTTTGCTAATACTTTTTTTCATTTGACGAATGTTTTTTATTTTTAATTCGCCAAATTACTAACGTTAGTCAAATGTCAACGAGAACACTGAGTACACTATGCACACTGTTATATTTTAATGAAGTTGTAATTTCATTAAATAATATTCTCATGCGTTTTTCCTTATAAAGACACTAACATTTTTTTATAAGGTACCCTGGGGTAATAACGCCAGGCGGGGTAATAACGCCAAGTGCTTATATTTTGCATAATTATGAAATAATCAGGTAAATGACACACATTTGCTCTGCGCAGAAGGGTTTTGAGTCATGTAAATCGCAAAAAACAGCTTCAAGTTACTTTGTTTCATTTTTAGGTCTTATTGTTTTTACAAACAACTAAAATTAACGCTTGATCTAAAATATGCGAGATACGTTTTGTGATGTGAAGACTATCTTTTTATCCGGAAATACTTTGTTAATTACATAAATTTGTAGTGCATTTCATGTACTTTTAAAATGTTGTTGAAGATTTTGGATATCTTCTCGAGATAATTTGTAATTTAAAATGTACTGAGCAATAACTATACTGGGGTAATAACGCCAATCCTTGACTTTAGTAACCCGGTTGATTCCCTACAGTGGCCGAGCTACATCCTAAATACTGATTCAAACAAACACAGTTAAAACTGTCCAATGTTTCTCATATTTCTATTTAAGCGGTCCTTTTTAAGCAAAAAGAAGCTCACGGTCTGATATTCTTTTGCCTCATCCCCTCCTCTCACACCACACCTTTATTTTTCTTACACTTTCACAAAAATTTGAACATTTTCAATAGCTTAGAATGCAATTTGTCAATTTCTAAGTTTGTAGAGTTTGTATTTTTAGAATTGGGCTATCTACATGCAATTATTCCATCTTATTTCATAGTTTTATTTGCATGGCGTTATTACCCATATAGGTGGGTAATAACGCCAAATAGCATTGGTCAAGAAAAAACGCCATTACATTTTATGAATGCATATCTGTTAAATTATTTTATTTTATATAGACAGTCTATGAGTTGCTGTATCGGATCCTATATTTGTTTGAAAAATACAATCTAAAACTAAGCCGTGAAAATTGATAGAACCTTAACGTGGCGTTATTACCCCAGGGTACCTTATATATAATCATGTTATTATGGACACGACAACAAACTCAAATATCAGAAAGGTTAAACATGGAGTAAAACATTTCAGTCATCTGTAATTTATGGGTGTCAGTCGGGAAATTAAAACACGTGGTCATCGGCAAAACAGTTCTATTCTATGGAGGAAAATGAATTATTAACTAATAATTAAATAAATATATAGAAGTATGAAAATTGGGCACGCTATGGTTCAAAGAAATTCGGTGTGCTGGGGCCTCCATTCTAGAATATAAGTTTTATATTAAGCAAATTCGAAACGAAAAAAGCGTAACTCTTGATGATCTATCTTACTAAACAAAATAGAGTAAAATTCTAATGTTCATACTTAAAAAACTGAGATCCATAAGTATCTTGAAGCATACTACATTACAACAATTGTCTTGACACACATAATTTTACTATTTCTCTTTCAGCTGAAAAAAAAATCACCGAAACATAAAATTTATCTGCTTCCCGATTGTATAACATATACGACATTAAGAAACATTGAATGTGAAGAACATCATGCTACAAAAGGAAAAAATATAAGCAGACACGGAAATGCATCTTTTTCCTACTTCAGGGGCATTCAAATTTTGTACTGCAACGTACAAGTATACCAAGTATCTAAGTAAAAATAAAATCCTAAAGCTTAATATATATAAAAAAAAAATTTATAATCTTGAAAACAATAGCGATATTCAAATGGGAATTTAATATTTTATCCAGACATGTTATAGTGCACTTTCAAGAGAGTTTAATTCTGGTGTTTGTCAGGAAAATGGGGATTTTTCAAACTCTTATATGATGCAATTTAAAGCGAATATATATTATGTTTATGAACGTAAAAATTAACATTTGTAAAGCCAGAAACACAAATTTTTTGAAAAATGAGAATTCTAAGTCAGGACATCATGTTTTAATAAAGTTGCAATTTTAATTATTTATATTCTGATGCGATTTTTTATAAAGACACTAATATTTATGGCAACATCATCATACCATGAACATTACTACAAACTGAGACAGAAAGTTAGCAGAAAAATAAACATAGAGCGAGATATTTCAGTAATTTGGAATTTATGAGTGTCAATCGGAGAATTAACAGATAGTCATTGACAAAATAAATTTTATTAGAAGGAAAAAATGAATAATAAAATATTAATGAAATAAATAAGTAGAAGCACCAAAATTGGGCACACTATGATTTAAAACTATTGTGTGCGGAGTTGGCCTCCATTCCGGCCTTTAATAATGGGCCTCAGTTCCAGAATAGAAGTTTTATATGAAGCAAATTTGAGACGAAAAAAAGGATCTCTTGATAAACTATCATTTGAAACAAAACAGAGTAAAATTCTAATGTTTATACATATAAAACTGAGATTCATAACGATCTTGAAGCATACTGCATTACACCAAATGTCTTGAAGCGCTTTTTTTTTTTTTTTTTTTTTTTTCTTTTACTGTTTTTCTTTCAACTGAAAAAAAAAGAAAATCTCCGAAACATAAAATTTTTCTACATCCCGATTGGATAAAGTAAACGATATTAAAAAACGATATTAAAAAACGATGAATATGAAGAACAGAATGCTACAAAGGGAAAAAAATATAAGCAGATTCGGAAATGCATCTTTTTCCTACTTCAGGAGCATTCAAATTTTCAATTGCGGCGTAAAGTATGCCAAACATCTAAGCAAAAAAAAAATCCAAAGATTAATATAAAAGGAAGATTTTATATTCTTGAAAACAATAGCGATATTCAAATGGAAATTTAATATTTTATCCAGGCATGTTATAGCGTACTTCCAGGAGAATTTAATTCTGGTGTTTGTCAGGAGAATGAGGATTTTTCTAACTCTCATTTGATGTATTTTAAAGGGAATATACTTTATGTTCGTGAAAGTAACAGTTAATATCTGTAAAGAGCCAATGAATCCAAATTTTGAAAATATTTGGTTGGCTCAAAAATACTTTTGTACAATATTGTAAACATTTTTTTTTTCCTAAGGTGCAAATAGTGAAAAGTGAGATTTTTTTTTGTAAGTCAAGTTATCATGTTTTAATAAAGTTGCAATTTTATTAAATTACATTCTTATGCGTTTTTCCTTATAAAGACACCAATATATATATTATATCATCATATCATGAACATGAATACAAACTGACTTAGTAGAAAGTTAAACATTTAGCAAAACATTTCACCAATTTGGGATTTGTGTGTTTCAGTCGGAGTATTAAAACACGCTGTTATTTGCAAATTAAATTTTATTTTAAGAAGAAAAATAAATAATAAAGTAATAATTAATTAAATAACTAGAAGCATGAAAATTGGCCACGCTGTCATTCAAAACTATTGATTGTGCTCGGGCCTCAATTGCAAAATATGTTTTATACGAAGAAAATTCGAAACGAAAAAAAAAAGTAACATTTGATGAATTATTATTTGGAAAAAAAGAAAGTAAAATTCCAATGTTAATGCATATAAAACTGAGATTCATAAGAATTTTGAAGCATACTACATTGCAAAAATTGCCTCGAAGTGCATATTTTTCTATTTCTCTTTCTGTCGAAAAAAAAAAAAAAAGAATCCGAAACATAAAATTTTTTTTCTTCCCAATTGGATAAGGTATACGATATTAAAAAACTATGAATGTGAAGAACAGAATACTACAAAAGGGAAAAATATAAAAAGATTCCGAAATGCATCTTTTTCCTACTTCGGGAGCATTCAAATCTTCTACTGCGGCGTACAAGTATACCAAGCATCTAATTGAAAAAAGAAAATCCTAAAGTTTATTATAAAAGAATGATTTTATACTCTCGAAAACAATAGCGATATTCAAATGGGAATTTATTATTTTGTCTAGACATGTTATAGTGCACTTTGAAGAGAATTTAATTCTGGTGTTTGTCAGGAGAATGAGGATCTTTCAAACTCTCATTTCATGTATTTTAAAGAGAATATATTTTATGTGCGTGAAAGCAAAAGTTAATATCTGTACAGCTATACGATTGCGATGATGAAGTTTTCAGCTCACAATCGCGTAAAAAGATGCACGTTTAGGAAAAAAAAGTTTCTATCCATTGTCTGAACAATATGTTTTTAAGTACGAAAATTTTATTCATATTATGTAACACGCATTGGATGCAAGTAATGCGAAAATGAGAGGTTTTCCTTATTGTTATAATAATTATCAAATTATGTTCCCATGAATATTTTTATGCATTTTGGTACATGTTAAAATAATAAATTTTTGCAGCTTATGTATACACAAAGAAATGCGTTTTCATAAGCTGCATTGTGTTTCGATGATACCATTTTATTTTTACCTTCAGCATCTTCTTGTGATTATATCAACGAACCCATTGAGTTAAATATGAATCAGGTAGCTAGTGAAATGTCATCTGAAAATTCTCTTGAGGAAATTGAATTCTCATGCAGTGAAGAAGCAGATTTTTTTTCAGATTCTTCTGATAAGGATGATACTAATTTATTCAATCGATGTCCTACACTGTAAAAAAAAATTGTAAAGGTACTACACTTTATCTAGGAAACTGGGATTCCAAGAACTTTTTCTGTAACCGTAACAACAAAAACTCAAGTTTTAGAATCGGTTACATGGATTTTTCCTGTTATCGTTACATGAAAAGTTCTTGGAATCCCAGTTTCCTAGAAAATGTTTAGTGCCTTTACAGATTTTTTTTAGTGTACACAGTAAAAATATCTTTAAAGTTACTATTTTTTCCAGAAACTGAGATTCCTATAACTTCTTATGTAAAGGAAATAAGAAAAAATCGCATAACAGATACACGTTTGCACTGTCAATGAAAAAAAATCTTTAAGGTTACTAAGTATATTTTTTGAAACAGAGATTTGGTGAACTTTTTATAAAACTGCAACCCGGGATACAAATAAAATGTTATTAAAATTACTGCAATTTTATTAGATTCTTTTTAAAAGCTACAGATTTCTGTAGCTTTACAAGGCAACTAGATTTGTAGATTCTTTTTTTAGCAGTGTACAGTTAAATTTTAGTAAACATGTAAATTTAATGATAAAATTAATGAAATAATAATAAAATTAATGAAATTAGTGACAAATTTAATGAAATACAAAAATAACCATTTAAATAAATTGGGATACATTTTTTAATAATTATTTTTTAATTAACTATATTTTAAATAAATAATTAAAATGTTACTTTATAAGAAGCGGCAAAAATATTGAAAAAATGCTTTTTTAAGCTTATAATTTTTTTTAAAAATGTATATAATATCTCCCTTAATTTTTTTTTCGAATTCAAAGCTGAACAAATTGAGAATGTAAGATATGAAGAAGTTTAAAAATTTTCAGTAAAAATTAAATTTAATCATTTCTCGTTGCTACCGCCGACATGACATCTGTAATATTTAAGGACAATTTCATCCGTTATAATACTCTTTAAAAAAATCTGTAAAATTTAAAAAATAAGTATTTTTTGAAAAGAAACTGGGAACTTTTTATGTAATGGCAATAACAAAAAATTCATATGTGAAACATTTTTCACCGTAAATAAAAAATATGGAAAACTACTTATAACTCTTTAGGAAACTGGGAACCTAGAATTTTTTATGTGACTGCAACACGGTTACAGATAAAATTTCAGTAAGATTACCATACTTTTAGTAGATTCTTTTGTCAAGCTACAGATATCTGAAACATTACAAAAACTAGTTTTGTAGATTAAGATCTTTTTTTTTTTTTTGTATAGTGTACAGATAAACTTTTAGTTAGCATATAAATTTATGCAACTTTACATCTTTAAAATTACAGATATATATATATTTACAGTACATTGTAAACGAAATTCTGTAAAAGTACAAAACTTTTTCTAGGAAGCTGGGATTCCTGGAACTACATATAACAATGCCAAAGTTATGTAATGGTAACAGCCAAATCTTATGTAACAAAATCGGTTACATGAATTTTTGCTGTTAGCGTTATATAAAAATTTCTAGGAATCCCAGTTTCCTAGAAAAAAATTAGTACTTTACAGATATTTTTACAGGGTATATAGATAGATATGAATATGATATAAATGATAAATATTTTTAATACAGTACATATCTTAAATTATAAACTTAAGAAAAAGTATGCTATTTATGTTTTTTATTCTTTTTAATATCAAAATGAGGGATTTTAAGAAAATTTCACATGTGTAACACTAAAAAGATCATTTTAACAACTCAGTAAAATATAAAATATTTCTGGATCTATCAGATTATAATATACACAACATCGAAAATATACAATAAAATATTTCCGAATTACTCATTGTGCCAAAATAGGGAAAAATTCCATATCCTGTTCTGAAAACTGTATCCGATTGGCAAAGAAATCGTAAATGGCGACAAAAAATCCTTTTAGAAACTTACCAGATTTCTCAACATCGCTGAAAACACGAGTTTTAAATAATTTATAAACATAAGGTACCCTGGGGTAATAACGCCACGTTAAGGTTCTACCAATTTTCACGGCTCAGTTTTAGTTTGTATTTTTCAAACAACTACATGATTTGATACAGCAACTCATTGACTATCTATGTAAAAAAAAATAATTTAACAGATATGTATTCATAAAATGTAATGGCGTGATTTCTTGACCAATGCTATTCGGCGTTATTACCCGGCGTTATTACCCACCTATATGGGTAATAACGCCATGTAAACAAAACTATGAAATAAGATGGAATAATTGCATGTAGATTGCCTAATTCTAAAATTACACACATTACAAACTTAAAAATTGACAAATTGCATTCTAAGATATTGAAAATGTTCAATTTTTTTGTGAAAGTGTAAGAAAAATAAAGTTGTGGTGGGGGGGGGGGGATGAGGCAAAAGAATACCAGACCGTGAGCTTCTTTTTGCTTAAAAAGGACCGCTTAAATAGAATTATTAGAAGCATTGCACAGTTTTAACTGTGTTTATTTGAATCAGTATTTAGGATGTAGCTCAGCCACTGTAGGGAATCAACCGGGATATTAATGCCAAGGATTGGCGTTATTACCCCGTCATAGTTATTGCGCTGTACATTTTAAATTACAAATTATCTCGAGAAGACATCCAAAATCTTCAACAACATTTTGAAAGTCCATGAAATGTACTATAAATTTATGTAATTAACAAAGTATTTCCGGATAAAAAAAATAGTCTTCACATCACAAAACGTATCTCGCAAATTTTAGATCAAGCGTGAATTTTAGTTGCTTGTAAAAACAATAAGACTTAAAAACGAAACAAATTAACTTGAAGTTGTTTTTTGCGATTTATATGACTCAAAACCCTTCTGCGCAGAGCACATGGGTGTCATTTACCAGATTATTTCATAATTATCCAAAATATTAGCATTTGGCGTTATTACTCCACCTGGCGTTATTACCCCAGGGTACCTTATATAATTAACAGACGTTATATGTGGCATATGTTAACAAAAATAAATACGATATTTATAAGAAATATTTTTACTTTTATGTATAAACTTTTCAGATGTGTCTTTCGCTATATGTAATTGTTTTTAGAGTTATGTATACATATTATTTTACATTTATATATTTATTACACATGCCAAATTAAAACAAAAGTTATCTTTTTTCCGAAAAAATATGCTAAGTGCAAAATAATATACAAAAAGCAAATGTATAAAGTGCAACCCAGCAGGAAAAAATTCTTCCCCCTCCCCAGAAAAAAAAGGAACATGCCATGGACAATCCCCCCCCCCCCCCAAAAAAAAAATGAGTTCTTTATGTTTATAAACCATAGAAACGAATATATTTTTCAGATTTAAAGAAGCATTTCTAGAATGAAAGTTTCCCTATAAAGTAAATGTGAAACTAACTAATAATATAAATGATGTGCTGGGGCATGGATTCTTTTGCAATGCAATATTTAATACTATAATTTAATTAATTTTATAATAATTAATTAATAATAAATTTATAATTTTATTATAAATTTTAGTAATTTTAGTTTCACTGCATGCACTTTTAATATCTTGGATACTTTAACATAAAAAAAGTAAGACTGGCTTAACAAGAAAATATTTTACCTTTGTGCTAGATGAAATGCACGATAAAAGAAAAGCTATAGGTCAATACCAAATGCAAAGAATGTAATGCCAAAGATAAAATAAAATTCGAGTACATTCAAGAAAGCATTTATATTGAAAGAATTCAAATTTCCTGTATGGACACACATATATAAAAATATCAATAAAAAGGGACTATTTGATCAAGATATTAAAATGATTTTCTTTCTTTCAAATACGACTAGTGATTTTTTGGTGAAAATTTCACATTTTGCACAAATATTTAAATTTTGTTTTATTAATGTAATTAAATTTTCTTCATGTGTTTTCACCTTTACTTACATGTTTTCAGTTTGATTATAAATCCTTCCAAATCATAATTACATTCATAATATAAATGAGTGAATGGAATTCTTCATTTTTTTTAAATTCAAAATAGTAATAAGAAGAAATACATACACTGTAAAAAAATCTGTAAAGGTACTACATATTTTCTAGGAAACTGGGATTCCAAGACCTTTTCATGTAACGATAACAGGAAAAATCCATGTAACTGATTCTGAAACTTGAATTTTTGCTGTTACCATTACAGGAAAGGTTTTTGGAATCCCAGTTTCCTAGAAAAAATTTAGTACCTTTGCAATTTTTTTTTTTTTTTTTTTTTTTTTTTTTTTTTTTTTTTTTTTACAGTGTAAAAAATGAGAAACGTGCGAAGTTCTTTTCCCCTTATAATATATAATTGCTCTTTAAATTAAATTAGGATATTGAAATATTTTATAGAAAATTGAGAAAGTTTTTTTAAGTGTATAATTGTGAGTAGTTAATATTTTACAGTATTTATTATATTTTATAATGCAGTATTCATCTATATTCCGATATGCCAGTTACATAAAAAGTTCTAGACATTCAAGTTTAAAAAAAAAAAAAAACTTAGTAACCTTACACCTTTTTTAGCTCACAGGCTATCATAGCCTGAGAGCTTATGTGCCCGTCCGTTCTGTATGTATGTACGTAACGCGGTAACTCATGATAAAAATATCGGATCCACTTGAAATTTTGTATGTAGGTATATCCTGACAAGGCGCTTCCCTGATTAGTTTTTGGAGTTCATTCGATATGTATAAGAGGGGGAACGGGGGGCTCATGCCCCCCGTTAGTTGATATAAATGGGATTTTCATGCAGAATTGTTTTCAAAATTTAGATTAGGATCATTCTGATGAGGCGATTCCGTGACTGTTATTAGGTGTTCATTGAATAAGTATAAATAGGGGGAACAGGGGTTCTAATGCCCCCCCGTTAGTTGATATAAATGGGATTTTCATGCAGAATTAAGTTTTCGTTCAAAATTTAGATTAAGATCATTCTGATGAGGCGATTCCGTGACTGTTATTAGGTGTTCATTGAATAATTATAAATAGGGGGAACAGGGGTTCTAATGCCCCCCCCCCGTTAGTTGATATAAATGGGATTTTCATGCAGAATTAAGTATTCGTTCAAAATTTAGATTAGGATCATTCTGATGAGGCGATTCCGTGACTGTTATTAGGTGTTCATTGAATAAGTATAAATAGGGGGAAGAGGGGTTCTAATGCCCCCCCCCCCTTAATTTATATAAATGGTTTTTTCAAGCAGAATTTTCAGATTTCGTTCAAATCTCTGAATAGTTTTGGAAGTTTAATGGTTAAGTATAAAAGAGGGGAATAACTCCTTTTTAAATTATGTAAATGCTAAATGGGTTTTTATTAGGAATTATCTCATTTGCTCTGAATTTTGGATATAGATTTTTTATATGATAAAGCATGTCTTTGATAGTATAGGAGGTTCAATGATTAAGTATAAAAAAAGAGGAAAGGGGAGTGCTGTTTCCCCTTCTTAATTATTTTTTTTTCGAACGGAATTAACCCTTGAAAATATAAGGCTTTAATGTACAATTAGTATTTGTAGCCTGTGAGCTCAATGCCATCAGTTTAACTGGGCAGTATTCTTTATTTTGTTTACAGTCTGAATGTGTATCTCTTTCATGATTTTTTGTTGTTGCCGTTACGTAACAAGTTGTAGGGCTCCCAATTTCCTATAATAAATTTAGTAACTTTGCAGACTTTTTATTTAATTTTTATTAGTTTATTTATTTATTTTCTAGGAAACTGGGATTCCAAGACCTTTTCATGTAACGATAACAGGAAAAATCCATGTAACTGATTCTGAAACTTGAATTTTTGCTGTTACCATTACAGGAAAGGTTTTTGGAATCCCAGTTTCCTAGAAAAAGTTTAGTACCTTTGCATTTTTTTTTTTTTTTTTTTTTTTTTTTTTTTTTACAGTGTAAAAAATGAGAAACGTGCGAAGTTCTTTTCCCCTTATAATATATAATTGCTCTTTAAATTAAATTAGGATATTGAAATATTTTATAGAAAATTGAGAAAGTTTTTTTAAGTGTATAATTGTGAGTAGTTAATATTTTACAGTATTTATTATATTTTATAATGCAGTATTCATCTATATTCCGATATGCCAGTTACATAAAAAGTTCTAGACATTCAAGTTAAAAAAAAAAAAAACTTAGTAACCTTACACCTTTTTTTTGTTTACAGTCTGAATGTGTATCTCTTTCATGATTTTTTGTTGTTGCCGTTACGTAACAAGTTGTAGGGCTCCCAATTTCCTATAATAAATTTAGTAACTTTGCAGACTTTTTATTTAATTTTTATTAGTTTATTTATTTATTTTACAGCATAAAATAAACTCTTTTTGAATTATTCATTATGCCATAATGAGGACTTTATGTTTATAAACTTTACAAACTAATATACTTTTGAGATTTAAAGAAGAATTCCTAAAATGTTAGTTTCGCTATAAAGTAAAAGTGAAATCAACAAACAATATAAATGATATGATGGAGCATAAATTCCTTTGGAATGCATGATTTAATAATTTTACTTTCACTGCGTGCATTTTTAATATCATCGATACATTAATAAAAAAGAATATGTCTGGTATAACAATTAATTATTTTCTCTTTGTTCTAGATGAAATGCAAATAAAAGAAAAGTTATAGATGAATACCAAATTCAAATAACGTAATGCCATAGATAATATAAAATTCGAGTATATTTAAGAAAGTATTTTTGTATGTAGAATGAATTCAAATTTCCTGTTGAGACACACATATATAAAAATACCTATAAAAATGATTATTTGATCTGGATATTAAAGTAATTTTTTTTAAATATGACTCGTGATGTTTTGATGATATTTCCATGTTTCGAACAAATATTTTTTTTTATTTTTTTATTAATATAACTAAATTTTCGTCTTGGGTTTTCATCTGTATGTACATGTTTTTAGTTTAACTACAAATCCTTCCAAATTATAATTACGCTCATAATATAAGTGAGGAATATATAATTCAATTTTAATGATTTAAATGATAAGAAGAATAAATACATAAAAACTTAATGTATTAAATTGAGAGTCACACAAAATTTTTCCTTTTAATACACAATTGTTCAATAAATTAAATGAAGTTATTGGAAAATTTTATATAAAATAAAAAAATTGATATTTATAATTGGGAGTAGTTATTTTATAATATTTATTATATTTTATAGTAGTAGTACTTTATCTGTATCCGAGTTGCAGTTACATAAACCGTTCTAAGCATCCCAGTTTCTTTAAAAAATCGTAGTAACCTTGATTTTTTTTTCTGATTTATAGTCCGAAAGTGCATCTGTTACATGAATTTTTGTAGTTGTCGTTATATAAGAAGTTGAAAGAATCCCAGGTTCCTCACTAAAAAAAAAATGAAATGCTCAAAAATGAGTAAATCGATGTACTCATACTGAACTGAGTATGTTTGGGTCAAAAATGATCACCATTGCTTTCTCAATTTTGAAACATCACATGTTATCTCCAAACTAACGATAATTTTGAACCCTGTAACGGTTTATTTCATTCATGGTGGCATAAAAGATGCTTATTAATATAAATATTAAATTATACACAGTATTTTAAAATAATTTAAAAGTGCTTGCAAATAATGTTCTTGTCATATAAAATATCCGATTTGGGTATTTCGCTAATAATTTTTGCTAATTTTCTTAATAAATAATCAATTAAACGTTTATTGTTAATAATTTTGAGCAAGAACTAAATGCTAGTATATTTTTACTTTAATTTATAAGTTAAGGGGACAGTTCATAGCGATTTACATTTGAACACAACCATGGAATCAAAGATAAATACACGTGTGTCTTAGTTTTGAGTACATTTGGATCGGAGCTATTTTGAGTATGTGAAGTATTTAAATTTGAGTACTTTTTACTTAATTTTCAGAACCTATTTTTTTCAGTGTTGGAAACATTTTAGTAACTTTACAGATTTTCTTTTATAGCATAAAATATACCCTTTTCGAAACATTCATTATACCAAAAAGAGTTCTTTATGTTTATAAACCTTAGAAACTAAAATATACTTTTGAGATTTAAAGAAGAATTTATAAAATGTTATTTTCGCTATGAACTAAAAGTGATACCAATTAACAATATAAATGATATGCTGGGGTGCAAATCCTTTTTCAATGTACCATTTAATAATTTTACTTTCATTGCATGCATTTTTAATATCCCGGGTACTTTAATAAAAAGGAGTATGACTGCTATAACAAAAAAGTATTTTATCTTTGTGCAAGATGAAATCCACGATAAAATCAAAGCTATAGATCAATATCAAATTCAAAGAGCATTATGCAAAAGATAAAATAAAATTCGAGTATATTTAAAAAAGCATTTTTCTATATATAAAGAATTCAAATTTCCTGTTTAGACACAAATATATAAAAATACCTTTAAAAAAGGACTATTTGATATGGATGTTAAACTGAAATTTCTTCCTTCAAATATGACAAGCGATATTTTGAGGAGATCTTCATACTTTGCACAAATATTTTAAACATTTGTAATCGAAAAACTAAAATGTTTTCTTGTTTTTTTCATTTGTGCATGCATGTTTTCAATTTGTTAAGGTTCTCTAAATAATAATTACATGATTAATATAAATCGTGAAGTTTAATAGCTCATTTTTTGTGATTCAAAATAAATGTAAGAAAAAATGATGAAAAATTTAATTTTTAAAAAGTAGAAACATGCAAAGCTGTTACTTTCAATATATAATAGTTGGTTGATTGGTTGGTTGGTTGGCAGGCGGCTTGAGACTTATGTAATAGTTTAATAAATTGACCACTTAACTCATCAATATTTAAAAAATAAATAAATAATGTCTATTTTTCTCATGTCATTTACAGAATTTGTAACTTTAACCACCAGTTTTTCAAACTAGAAAGTTTTGCCTAATTGAATCAGAGAAATGCTCGGATTAAATAAAAAAAAATTTGCAATAAAATTTTACTGGCGAGTTTAACAAATTATGATTGGAGTATGGTTACCCGTACTACGTGCGGGTACGATGTATGGGCAAAATAAGGAAGTGGTTAAAATACAATATTGGAATATTTTATAGAAAACTGAGAATTTTTTCGAAATGTATAATTGTTAATAGTTATTGAAAGTTTACCATAATGTACATAATATTTGAAAACCACAAATAATTTAAAAATCAGCGCGTTACAAATATTTAAATATTTCATCGTAATATATATCTAAAACAATAACATTAATAGTATGCATATTTCCTAAGTTCCGTATTTAAGATTGTTCAATAAACAAAATTTTGTATTGTTTGAAGTAAAAGTAATAGATGTTTTTTGAAATATGATTATTAATAACGTGGTGTGTCCCACATTGTTTTGAAACGTTTATTTTAGGAAAAAGAAGTGATTACTTACCATTAATTCTGCTGCATGTATTCCTGTAAAAAAAGAAAAAAAAGTTATCAATCTACTGGGAACAATATATATATTACTATTTTACATTTTGCATGGGGGACAGCTTACATACTAAAAATTGCACAAAACACTTATTTTTCAAATAGTTACACTCACTTTTGATTTTTTATTTGAGTTCGATAGATTACAATTAAAGGAAAAACATGTAGGTTATAATTTTTATAAAAGAAAAAATATTTATATAGAATTTCTATAGGATATTGGGTTAAATGTTTGTTCACAATTTTAGACTTACAACATTGAAATCTTACATAAAAAAATCCGGGAAAGTTCAGTAAGTAAGTGAATATACGACACTCGTAATTTAACCCGGTAGGACGCGCGCAGGGCCTAAAAGACCCGGAGTGCGTGTGGTTTTTACAACTATAACCACTATTTTTTTAAAAGTAATTTTCATTTTATTTTATCTCAAAATTTCTAAGAACTGTGTCCGTCTTAATAAAGTGACTATTATAATTTGATTTTACTGGTGGCAAAGTTAAAACCATTCATACCATGTTAAGGTTTAAGTCTCCCGGTTTAAGTATTGCACAATTTGAGCAGTTCAGGCATGTATTGGGCTTCTTATACTGTAAAAAAAATCTGTAAAAGTACTAAACTATTTCCAGGAAATTGGGATTCCTAGAACTTTTATGTAATAGTAACAGAATCGGTCACATGGGTTTTTGCTGTTAACGTTACATGAAAATTTCTAGGAAACCAAGTTTCCTAGAAAAATTTCCCTTTAAAATTGCTCTTTTTAAAATTCAATTTTGTTTCAAACGCATTCAATTGACAGCTTCTCATATTTAGGAGCTGTGTAATGTGCCGTATTTGTTCATTTTTGATAAAGATTGAATATATTTCAAAATATGTTGTCATAATGGGCATTTGAGCTGAATTTCGCTTAAGATGATTCTAATAAAACCAGTTCTTACAGAAAAATGAAATTATAAAATAAATTTGTGAAACTGGGTGTATCTCTAATCGTATTTTATTTTTTGTTGTTGAAATGAGCTCTCTTCGAAATATACCTCCGTCTGTAGTCGAAATCTACAGGGATTTTTTTGGTATGAAAGCGTGAAAAAAGTTGTTATATTATATGCATAATACATTGCCTGAATGTTAAATTTATTTGAATGTTCAACTGATATTTGTAGAATCTCCAATGTATCTTCTTCTTATTATTATTATTGTTATTTTGCTATGAAGTTGTCTTAATTTTTTTTTGTGTCACGTAGTCTATAGTCTAGTAGCACTGAATATTCTTTATGACAAAATTTGTTTTTCATATATGTTTTTTAGTAAAAACAATACAAGATTTTCTATGAATTTGAAAAAAAAGAAATATATACTAGTTATGGATATCGTAAGTTTAAAAAGGTTTCGCGAAAGTTCAATTTACAAGTTTATCGAATACATACGAAATTTTTAATTTGTTTGAGATATCCATGAGAAATTAAAATAAATCCCAACCAACATGTTTTTCGATAAATTTTATTTTTAGAGTGTTTTTAATGTATAAAAATCTCTAAAAATATATAATTTACTTGTAAAGTATCACGCGCAAATGCATTTAAATTTCACCAGCATGATATAAATCTAATACAAACAGCCTGGGAAAGATACGGACATTGAAAAAAAATCTATATATCATTTACAAAAACAGCACATATTTGGCTTGAAAAGAGTCAAAATCAAGCTTCAATATAAATCATATGGTGGGGTTTAGATCTTTAGCCTTGTGCTTTAGAAGTGTAATATTATTTATTTCTTAGCACGCATTTTCAATATCGAGTATAGTTTATTAAAGGAGAACATGACTGGAATAGAAGCATATAAAAGATATTTTCGTTTCAGATGAAATAAACTAAAACAGAAAATCTACAGACGAATCCCAAACTCAAAAGTATCATACTAAAGATCAAAGAAAAAATATAAGTAGATTTCAAAAAGCATTTTTCTCAATAGAAGACATTCAAATTTCCTGTTTGGGCACGAAAATATAACAGTATCTAGGCATAAATGACTGCGAGATCTCTTTGTTTCACATGTAAATGGCGATATTTTGATACAATTTTTAGAAATTCAGACAAATATTTTAAAAGTGTTTATACGGGAATTTAATCTACGTGTTTTAAAAAATGTTTGAAAAATTTCAGTTTAGCTGCCATTATATTTTGTACAGTTTCAGCGTAATATTCTTTTTTTCATATCATTATTTTTCAATATCGTGGATGGTTTATTAACCCTTTGATGGGCGAGGGAGTATGTTTAGGTATGCCTCCGACTCATTTTCAATATCGTGTATATTTTACACTGTAAAAACAAAATACCCAAATTGGGTTCAAAGATTTTTGGGTACAGCATTGTTCCAATTTGGAAAGTTCAGTTTGTAGCACAAAATCGTTTTAAATAAGTCTGATTTTTAATGACATTAAAACAATTAAAATATCTTAGATAGTATATACATTATACCTCAGAAATTTTGATGAATTTAATGGTAATAAAGATCTGCTCTGTTTTGAACCATTTTGGGTTATCAATTTTGGGAACAATACTCTACCATTTTGGAAGCCTTACTGTACCATTTCAGGAAAATTACTATACCCAGAAATCTTTCAACCCAATTTGGGTCTTCAATTTTTACAGCGTATCAAAGGAGAACATGACAGGAATTAAAACATACAAAAATATATTTTTGTTTCAGATGAAATGGACAATAAGAGAAAAGCTACAGATGAATCCCAAACTCAAAATATATCATACCAAATATCAAAGAAAAATCATAAGTAGATTGGAAAAAGCATTTTTCTCAATAAAAGACCCTGAAAAAATGACATTTCCTGTTTGGGCACGAAAACATAACAGAGTATCTAGACATAAGTAACTGTAAGAGATCTTGGCGTGAAAATGGAACACTTTTTTCAGATATAAATGGCGATATTCTGATAAAAATTTCATAAGTTTACAAAGGTATGTTAAACGTATTTATACGGGAATTTAACCTACGTGTTTTTAAAAATCCGTTGGAAAATTTCAGTTTAACTGCCTGTATATTATGTACAGTTTCAGTGTAATATAATTTGTCTTATATCATTCTTTTTCAATATGGTAGATTGCTTATTAACCATTTGAGCGGGGGGAAGTAGGTTTATAAAACCACACAATTTTAATTTCCAAACGCCACAATAACACTATAATTTTTGGTGAGGAAATTTTAGATTTATTATACATATATATATATATATATATATATATATATATATATATATATATATATATATATATATGTGTGTGTGTGTGTGTGTGTTTGTGAAATGCAACAGTCATAATATAAGTATAATTCAAGCAGCCTGGAAAAGATAGAGCCATTTAAAAAATGTACACATCATTTTCCAAAACACCACATATTTGGTCTCATAAGAGTTGTAATCAAATATCAATATAAATGATCTACTGAGGTGTAGATGTTTAGCTTTGTGCTCTTGGAATGTAATGTTATTTGTTTCTTAGCACGTATTTTCGATATCATGCATAGTTTATTAAAGGAGAACCTGACTGGAATAAAGGTGTATATAAAGAAATTTTCGTTTCAGATGAAATGGACAATAAGAAAAAAGCTGCCGTCGAATCCCGAACTCAAAAATATCATACCAAAGATCAAAGAAAAAACATAAGTAGATTTGAAAAAGCATTTTTCTCAATAGAAAACATTAAAATTTCCTGTTTGGGCACGAAAATATAACAATCTAGACATAAATGATTGCAAGATCTTAGCGTGAAAATGGGACCTGTTTCACGTATAAATGGCGATATTGTGATAAAATTATCATAAGTTTGCAGAAAACAGTTTAAACGTAATTATACGGGAATTAAATCTACGTGTTTTTAAAAAGCCGATTGCCAGTATATTTTTTTACAATTTCAGTGTAATATTTTTTTGCTTATCACTCATTTTTTATATAGTAGATGGTTTATTACCCTTTGAGGAGGAGGGGGGTATATTTATGAAACCACATAATTTTAATTCCCAAAAGACACAATGACTACAAAATTTTGGTGAAGAAATTGTAGATAAATTATATATACATATATATAAATAAACATAAATATCTATTTACATATGTGTATATGTAAGTGCTTTCGAAATGTAGCTCCTCCTTATTTACAAATATATTTGTTTGTAAATTACGGTATCAATCATTTATTTTAATATTTTAGGAATAAACATACTTTGCCCTGACAGGGTTAAGGGAGAATACTAGAATAAAAAGAAAGTATATAAAAGTAGCCATAGGAAACGTCTCAGATATATGAACGCCTGGAAGCCTAATCGGAAAATGGAATTTCAGATGTTGGTTTTTGAAGTGCACTCAAGATCCTGATAATAGAGCTTTCGCGGTTGCAGTTACAGTAAAAACTTTCGAAATTTGCAGTTTCTAAACACCTATTTTCACCGCGGAGGTTCATTCGCGCGTTGAAAAATAATTAATGGCTTTGGAGCGTTACGTGGTGTATTTGTAGGTATTCGTGGTATTCGTAGGTATATTCGTGGTGTATTGTAGTACCACAATATTCGTGTGACGAATATTGTGGCGTAAAACATTTTAAAGGATGAATATTGTGAAGGGCCAGTAGCCCAAAAAACTGAAGAGGGGATAAACTTTCATTTGAATTAACAGTTTTTAACGTGCTCACATTTGCAGACGATAACGTGTTTCATGCGGGAGATTAATGACAATCACATGTGACATCTATAAAACTTCACGTTTTAATACACCATTCAATTCTGAAAAAATCTCTTGGATTTTATGTATGTACCTTCAAAATCAGATAACGCAAAGTCAGATATCAATATAAACGATGTGCAGGGATGTAGATATCTTTAGCTTTGTGCTCTTACAGTGAAATATTATTTGTTTCTTAACATGCTTTTTCAATATCGAGTATAGTTTATAAAAGGAGAAAATAAATGGAGTAAAAATACATAAAAAGATATTTTCCTTTCAGATGAAATGGGCAATAAGAGAGAAGCTGCAGATGAATCCTGAAGTCAAAAAATATCATATACTAGCTGTCCTGCCCGGCGTTGCCCGGACCTGTGATGTTATTCAGTTTTCAAATGTGTTATTTGCTTTCTAAATGACCTTTAAATTAAACTCAAATTTCTATGATTTTATATCTTTAAGTCCATTTTGCCAAAATTTATATTTTTAAAACGGAAAAACCGCGAAAAGATATTGAATTGAAAGCACATGCTGTTTGTTTTTTTTGTTTTCTATGTAATTTGATTTTTTGGAAACTATGCGAACCGAGAGCGAACGAAACCGCGACGGAACATTCAGGTTTTTACTGAATTCGTAAAAATTTTCACACATTTTATTTTGTAAAAAAAGAATTCTATCCGTACAAAAGTTCCAAAATTTTTTAAAGTAATGTAAATCTGGTTTATTGAAAGGCTCTAAAAAGATTGTGCTAAAATATGGGCATCCAGTTACTTTTAGCCGGGATGTAATTCGTGTTTGTCGGTATATTTGAACGGGTTAAATCTCATATATATTTTTAAATAAATTGCAACATAAATTATGAGAATGTTTTAGCTTTAAGAAAATATATTTGGTTTGTCAGGACGTATATAGAATTGCGCCCTGCAAAGGCGAAGCCGCAATGAAACGATCTGGTTTTTATTGATTTCCTCAAATTTTTCGCACTTTTTATTTTCTAAAAATTATTTGTACTCGTCCGAACGTTTTAAAATTTTTTAAGAAGGTGTAAATTTGATCTATTTAGATGCTTTTAAAAGTTTGGGCTGAAATATGTACGCTTAGATACTTTTAGCGTAGAAAAAATATTCTATTTGTGAGTCGCAAAGTGCCTCCTTTTGCCGGTGTATTTGAAAGGGTTAAATCATATATTTTAAAAACCGATTGCATCATAGATTATAAAAATGTTTTTAAGCTTAAAGAATATGTTTTTTGTTTACCGGTACCTATAGGATTGCGTTTTTCTAAGTCAAAACCGCAATGAAAACAATCTGTTTTTTATTGATTTCATCAAAATGTGGCACATTTAATTTTGTAAAAAAATATTTCTATCCGTCCGAACGTGTCGAATTTTTTGTAGGGAGTATAAATTTGGTCTATTGAGAAGATTTTAAAAGATTGAGTTGAAATATGCACGTTAAGATAATTTTAGCATGGAAAAAATACCCTCTCTGCGAGTCTCAAGATGACCTTCTTTTGCCAGTGTATTTGAAAGAATTAAAATCCAAATATTTTAAAACCAATTACACCATCAGTCAGAAGAAAGTTTCAGCTTTAAGATCTTCTTTTTGGTTTGTTTATATCTTAAAAATTACGCCCTGGAGGGGCATTGACAAAAGGGAGAAAAATAATTTTGGAAAAAACGATCATTTTTGAATATTTGTTTTCAAAGGGTTAACTGGAACATTTTTTCGAATTAATTATTGCATTTGAGACCTAAAAATATGATCTTTCGAAATGTGTGTCTCAAGTTTAACTACGTCGAGCAGTTTGGTTGATTTGGATTTTAAGAAATTTATCCAAAAACAGAAATAAACGGGGGGAAAAGGTTCTTCCTCCGATTACATGCGTAATTGAGTTTCTGAGCATGTGCAAAGGTTTCTTTCCCAGAACATTTAAAAAATGGCTTTTTGATGAGCGTGAGTTCCGCTTCATAATTAATATCTATGAAACTAATCAAAAAATTAAAATTCTGAACCTCAGGTGCATCAGGAGAGATATTGGGCTACTCTCAAAAAAATCTTGAGCTTCGTACGTGCTGTAGATTTTGCTAGCCATCGCAGACACACACACACGCAGACAGAGCGTTTTGTTCTTTTATTAGTATACTAGCTGATCCGCCCGGCGTTGCCCGGGTCCGTATTAACAATATTAAACGAACTTGAAATGCGTATGATTTTATCATTAACTCGAAACATGCAGAAATGCATTGTCTGAAATACGTAGCCACTGACTGTGTGAAAAATCGGTTTAAAAAACAGCTAATGTTAAGCTCTAAAAATACTCAAAATGAGCGATGAGAAACGCGGGAGGGAATATTTATCCAACGACTGCCTAATTTTCGTGTTAAAGTGTTGATATTTATCAAAAATCACTGTTAAGTCACGTAACTAATTTTTTTTTCACATAGAAATCCCAAGTGAAATATTTTGAATTTCAAACTAATTATATCACTCTTAAAGCCGACTATACCATGAATGAAATCGATACTCGCTGGTAGCTAAAATGTTGGTATGTAGTATTATAATTTCAGAGTCATTTAACAAAAGTAAGTGTTATTTTTAATAAAATCATGCGTAATGTTCACTCTATGGATAAATTCCTAACCATAAACTTTTGTACCGTAACCATAACCTGCCTGTAACCTAACTTTGTCTTAACAGTACCTTACCGTAAATTAAATATAACATAAATGTAACCTAGCCTTCACTTTATTGTAACATATCCTTTTTCTAACCATAGCATAAATGCAATTTAACTTTAACCTAACTTTAACTTAACCGTGACCTAACTGTAACCTAACGGGAAATTAAATATAATCAAAGACTTAAAAGACGTAATGTAATTGCAACCTAAATGTTATCAAACCATATATTGGTTTCAGGTCCATGGAAATTATTTTGTCTTGTTCGGATCTGGTTATGATTCATTAGAACATTTTTGTCGGGTTCAGATTTCGTTCGGTTCAGATTATAGGTATTTTTTGATGTTGAGTTTTAATGTTCGGGTCGTATTAATGTCCATGGAAATTATTTTGCCTTGCTCGGATACAGTTATGGTTCTTTGGAATATTTTTGTCGAGAACAGATTTGTTTAAATTCAGATTTCGGATTTTTCCTCAAATGGAATTTTTGGGCTCGGGTTTTCTTGCGTGTTCACGGAAATTATGCTGCCTTGTTCGAATAAGAACATGCTTCACTGGAATATTTTTATTCAAGTTCAGATTTGGTTCAGTTCAGATTTCGTGATTTTTTCAAAGAAATTTTTTAAGTTCAGATTCGGTTCATGTGAATGGAAATTTTTTGTCTTATTCAGATCCGGTTACGATTCTTTGGAATATTTTTTATCAGGTTCCGATTTGGTTCGTTTCAAATCTCAGGTATTTTTTCAAATAGAATTTTTAGGTTCGGATCTCGTTCATGTCCACGGAAATTATTTTGTCATACTCGAATCCCAGTTATGATATGATTCTTTCGAATATTTTGGTCAAATTTAGGTGTGGTTTGTGTAAAATTTCAGTTTTTTTCAAATCGAATTTTTTAGGTTCGCGTTGGGTTTATGTCGATAGAAATTATTTCGTCTTGTTTGGATTGGGTTATAGTTCTTTGGAATATTTTTGTCAAGTCCAGATTTGGTTCAATTCAGATTTCGGGTTCTTTCTTGAAATATAACTGTTGAGTTCGGGTCTTATTGCATGTTCACGGAAATAATTCTGTCTTGTTCGAATAAGAACATGCTTCACTGGAATATTTTTGCCAAGTTCAGATTTCGTTCAGTTCGCGATTTTTTCAAAGAAATTTTTTGGGGTTCGGATTGTGTTCATGTCCATGGAAATATTTTGTCTTGTTTGGATCCGGTTGCGTTTCTTTGAAATAGTTTTGTCAGATTCAGATTTGGTTAGATTCAAATTTCAGGTATTTTTTTTGAATGAGAGTTTTATGTTCGTATCGGGTTCATGTCCACGGAAATTATGTCTTACTCGAATCCGGTTATGGTTCTTTCGAATACTTTGGTCAGATTTAGATGTGGTTTGGGTCAAAGTTCAGGATTTTTCAAACGGAGTTTTTTAGGTTTGAGACGGGTTTATGACCGTGGAAAGTATTTTGTCTTGCTGGGATCGGGTTACAGTTCTCTGGAATATTTTTATCGGTTTCAGATTTCGTTCGAGTCATATTTCGGTTTTTTTTTAAAAGAAAATATGTAGGTTCGGGTCAGGTTTCATGCCCATGAAAATTATTTTTCCTTGTTTGAATCGGGTTATGCTTCACTTGAACATTTTTGCGGGATTCAGATTTGGTTCGGGTCAGTTATCAAATCCATAGTTTTTTCCAAGCAGGATTTTTAGGTCAGGGTCGGGTTTATACTCACGGAAATTTTGTGTATCACGGATCGGAGTGCGGTCTGTTTTTTTTTTCTGGTTGGGATCGGGTTATTTTTAAATTAGTCTAAACATTAAGGTTATAATCAGTTTTGCTACTATTCTTTTTATGGCTATTTCTGATAGATAATTTGCTTTGCTATTTGATAATTTATTATGGTGAATGAATCGTTTGCGGATACAAACAATTGTACGTCAAACAGCTATTTTATTTTTGTTTTAAAAACAAATTAAAGCCATATTACAATTTTAAATTGAATAGAACATATTTAAATTTAATCAATGTTAAAAAAATAAACTCATAGAAAAGTGTTGTGTAATGTTTTTTACTGCAACACACCTAATGAATCATACATTCTAATGTTCGAAATGACAAAAATATGCGTACAACCATATAGTAAAAAGAAATTAATAGAGTGGCAGTATAATGTCTTGGGGTGAAGCAAAAAATGTAACTCTAAAATCCACTACATTAAATCCAAATAAGCACCAACAAAACCATGTGCTTTGAAACTCCGATCAATTCAAACTGGTTTAAACCAGTATTTCTTTGTTTTTGTTTTTTACCTTTTAAACTGTTATTGAATAGATGACTAAAATTTCATTTAAAAATAACGTTTTGTGCAATTATTGCCTCTAATACACGATCAGAATGCATGAAAGATACAATTAGATCAATCATAGGCAAGAATTATTTGATTATTTTTATCATATGACTTTGAAATATCAATATAGAAGCATCGTATAAGACTTTGCTTGAAAAATCAACATTCTTTCGTTTATGTCTTAAAATCGTCTGCACTCTGAAATCTAGATTTTAGATTAATATTATTATTTAAGTGTTCATGCATGATTTTAAAAATCTTTTCATCATTATATTTTATATATTGAAATGGAATTATTAATATGTTGTTAAATCATAAACATTTTTCATCTATGTTTATTAAAAATTTCTGGAAAAAAAAAAGAGAAAAGTTTTAGTAATACAATTTTTTACTTCAAATCATGCGTTTTCAATATTTTATTTAATTTTGTTTTGACATTTAATTATTTTTAATTTTCCAATTTCAATTATTTTAAAAGCAAACATTTATTTTAATAAATAATATAATAGAAAAAAAACCATTTAAAAAAATTACTATTTCTTCGTAAAATATCCTTCAGCTGTAATTCATTTCTTCCAATCCATCTTATTAATACAAAATTCTTTCCTCGTGCTTTATTTTGAGACAGTAAAATTTCAGCGATAAATGGTTTCATATTGCAAACATTTTTTTTTTTCGGTTTACTTCGCCACCACCTATATTTTTCCTCCATGGCGTACAACAGCTGCGATAAAAAAAAAAAAAATCCTCATTTAAACTGACAGTTTGCCAGTCTATGAATTTTAAAGGTCAGTCCCAGTTTTTTTAATTATTTCTGCGAAAACTTTATGCAGCTAACCAACCATAAGAGAATGAAAGATAAAAAAAGCGATTTTTTATGAGAGTGAGGTTTGGAATTTAATTAATTACTCAGTTAATAAATAGAATTTTGAAATTCTGAGCATCAGGTGCATCAGGAGAGATATTGGGCTACTCTCAGAAAAATTTTGAGCTTCGTACGTACCGTAGTTTTCGCTAACTATCGCAGACACACACACACACACACACACAGAGCGATTTGTTATTTTATTAATATAGATAGATAACCCTTCAAAGAAAAAAAATCAAAGAAAAAACATAAGTAGATTTGGAAAAGCATTTTTTTCAATAGAAGATATTCAAATTCCCTGTTTGGACACGAAAATAAAACATAAGTATCTAAATATAAATGCGACGAATCTTTGTATGGAAATGGACTTCTTTGTTTCACGTATAAATGGCGATAATTTTATGAAATTTTCATAAGTCCAAACAAAATGCTTAAATGTATTTGCACTGGAATTTAACCTACTTGTTTAAAAATCCGTTGGAAATTTTCAGTTTAAGTGCCTGTATATTTTGTACAGTTTGAGTGAAATATATTCTTTTTCTTATTACTTATTTTCATTAGTTTTTTAAGAAAGAAAAATGGAATAAAAATTAAGAAATTTCATGTCAAACGGGGCAAACAAAGTGTGTTAGTACCATAACTAGTTTCATAAATACTCAGAATTTGATTCAATAGCTCGTAACGTTTATGAGTCATTCCATGGTAACTTACGTTACATTTAGAAATATTTTCCTTAATTTTAGTAGTATAACAGACACACAAAAATTATTCAAAATGTAAATTTGGCTTGGTCTAGTAATTAAACTTATTAAAAGCCCAATTTAGATGAAACTTAAGTTATTTTAATGTTTTTACTTGAATTTTGGTAGTGTGTATTTACTATGGTAGCTGTCATTACTGAAAATGGAAAGTTATCATATAAAGTGTAATTTTCTTTATTATTTTTTAGATAATTTTCATTCAAATTGACCCTTAGATACGTTTAATTGTCAATTTATGTTTATTTTACATTTGGATATTTTTTAGAGTTATATTACTACAATAACTGCAGTAACGTATTCTAAATATAACGTAACTTATCATGGAATGACCGTTTTGCAAAATTCATGAATACAAAATTCTATACAATTACATACCTTCAATAATATAAAACGAACATAATAGAGTTCCATCTTAAATAGGAAGTAATCAACAAGCCAAAGCTAGAATTATTACACATCATGGGATATCTTTCAATAAATTACACATGATAGGATTCAGTAGAATGAAGAAATTTTTTAATATTATCTTTTAAGTACTGATTCGATTTTCCTAAAATGTGAAATGATTCGACAAAATTCTACAGCGATTATATAAATTAAATTTCAAGTCATTGGGTTGAGTAGATTTACGCTGTTTGATATGTACAAACAGATAGACCAGATGACGATCATAAGTCCAACATAGTTTTTCATTTTCCCACACGACAACACGACATTTCCCTATAACAATTTTTCAACACGACATTTCGCCATAGATCATACTGCAACAAATCTTGCAATATATTTCATATACATAGTTGCTCTATTAATGAATTGCGAATGAACAGATTTACTCAAATTATATAAAACGCCAAAATACTCAAGTAGTACCGAATTACGTAAAAGAAAATCCTTATAATTCCAAAAAATAATAATAATAACGAACAGTTTACTGCGTCGGATTAAGCGTCTCATTTCCAATTAAAATATATCTCTGAATTCAAATTTGAACTAGGGCCATGAAAAATTTAATAATGTGGAAAACAAGATTACAAATATCTCGGCACTAAATTATCCTACCGACTTCGTTCTTTATGCAAAATTTTTATTATTTTATTGCATTTTACGTTCATTCCTAAAATAAAAAAATACGAAAATTTTTATATACCTTTCATCAGAACGCATTCTTCGAGAGTCCGAAAAAAATAGTTCCGGATAATCAAGGTTGCTGATAATTAAATGGTATTTCCCATTCTTTCACAGTAAGTACATACAGAATTTCAAGTCTCTATCTGAATTTGTTTGGAAGTTAGAGCGTTTACAGACACACAGATGGACGAACGGCAATATTTTTTCTAAAAATATGTTTTTCGGAATCTCCAGTGTCTGGAACATGTGAATCCGCCAAGAAATTTTTTTTGATTTTCAAAACGATCGGAAAACTTACCCTATACTACGTATATGATGGGTAAGTAAAAAATCAGTATAAATGATGTGATGCGAATAGCCAATTTTAGTATACAATATAATTATGCTTTCTTCTAAGCACGGATTTTCAATATCTCGGTTTGTTTATTGACATACGACTGAAATTAAAAGAAACCATACTCTTTTCTATTTCTAATTCATAAATAATTTATGTCAAAATGTATAAACTATTTTCAACTTTGTTGAACACTTTTGTCTTTGATTTATTAAAAAAATAGATATTTTTACCAAAAGCACTATTTTGTATTTGAAGTTAGGTGAAAAAAAAAAATCAGTATAAATGATGTCATGCGGACATATATTTGCCGTATACAAATAAATTATATTTGCTCCTAAGCATGGATTTTCTATATCTCAGATTGTTTATTAACATAGGATATAAATGAAATAAAAAGAAGCCATATACTTTTTCCGTGCTGGGTAAAATCGTCAACAAGAGAAAACTTAAGACGAATTTCGCATTCAAAGACTATATCAAAAATAAAAATATAACCTGAATAGATTCTCAAAAGCGTTGTTATATATAAATTCATATAAATGCATGTCAAAATAAATAAATGCTTTTCAACTTTGTTCAAAGTTGTTAAAAATACACATCTTTGATTTCTTGATTTTTTTTTTCAAAGAACATTAATTTGCAATTTAGGTTATGTGATAAAAATATCAGTATAATTGATATGCAGCAGGAGAAGGCTTTTTCAATACATAATTTAATATAAACTGCTTCTACAAAGCATGTCTTTTCGATAGTTTGGATTATTTGTTAACATAAAAAATATCTAAAATTAGTATATATATATATGTCTGTCCATACTCGGTGAAATCGGCAGTAACGGAAAAGCACAAGATAAATTACGAATTCAAAGAAAATGATATCAATGATAAAAATAAAATCGGATAGATTAACAAAAGCGTTGTTATATGTAAATTCATAAATAATTCATATAAAAATTCATAAACGCTTTTCAACCGTGTTCAAAGGTGTTAAAAACGTCTTTCATTTATCAAAAAACATTAATTTGCATTTTAGGTTATGTGAAAAAAATATCATTATAAGTGATGTGCTGCGGAACAAGACTTTTTCAATGTATAATGTAATATAGGTTGCTTCTACTAAGCACGCATTTCCAATAGATTGGATTATTCATTAACAACGAACATAACTGAAAAAGTTTCTGTCCATTTCTGTATAAAATTTAATTATGCTTTCTTCTAAGCATGGATTTTCAATATCTTGGATTTAACACAGGACATGGCTGAAATAAAAAGAATCCATCATACACTTTTCTATTTCTAATTCCTTAATAATTCATGCCAAGATTCATAAACGATTTTCAATTTTGTTGAACAATTTTCAAATATGTTAAAAACACATGTCTTTGATTTTTTAAAAAGCTAGATTTTTTTTTCAAAAACACTATTTTGTTTTTGAAGTTAGGTGAAAAAAAATCAGCATAAATGATGTCATGCGGACATCAATAAAAGAAAGACATAACATTAATTCCGAATTCAAAGATTATGATATCAATAATAAAAATAAAATCTGAATAAATTAGCAAAACCATTGTTGCACGTAATATCATGATACATTCATGTCAAAGACTTTTGACTATGGAATAATACTTGTTACTAAGAGCGAATTTTCAGTAACTCGGATTATTTATTGACATAGGACATAATTTAAAAACAAATCGGAATACATTAGCAAAAGCATTGTAATATGTAATATCATTATTCATTCATGGCAAAATTCATAAATGCTTTTAACCCTTTATCTACTGACGGTATTTATAAGTAACATTAAAATTACTTATAAAAATCTTTTAATACATCAATTAATTGTAATACTGTTTAGAATGAGCTACAGATACATTACTTTATCTTGTTCCAAAAGTTTTATTGGTTACAGAAAATAAAAATATTTTTAAAAGGATGATTTCTTTTGCCTTTGTATCTTTTCAGCATTCTTGACGCTGAGGAAGGGGGATGGGGATTTTTCAGTTCAAAAATATTTATATATTTATATTCTAAGAGCATCATATTTGTACATTTTATATTTCTACAAGATACTAGGAAAAAAATTAAAATAAAAGATTTGAGTGGGGTTATAAATATTGCACAAAATCCCTGTAAATTTAAATTTAATTAATCCTTCTAAATTCTTCAATCCTTTTAAAATCCTTCAAAAATTTATTAAATGATTATATAAATCTTTTTAATTTAGTTAAAAAATTTTACGTAAAATGCTTTAGAATGTAAAATTTTCATGAATTCATAATTCGATACATAAATGGTTAAACTTTACGTAAAAGTGCTAAAATACATATGTTTGATTTTTTTTCTTTTTTTTTTTTTTTTAAACCAGGTTCTTTTTCTCTTTTAAAAGATTTTGAAGTTATGCTAAAAAATAGTATAAATGATGTTCTGTAGATAGATCTTAGCAATACACAGTATAATAATATTATCTTCTAAGCACGCATTTTCAATATCTCGGATTATTTATAAGCTTTAGACATGACTGAAATAAAAATAATAACATTTTCTTTCCGTGCTCGGTGAAATCGTCAATGAAAGAAAAGCTTAAGAACTATTCCGAATTCAAAGAATATGATATCATAGATAAAAATAAACCCTGAATAGACTAGCAAAAGCATTGTTATATGTAGAAAACAATCAAATTTCCTCTTTTGAATCACAAATATAAATAAACATTTATAAATGAAAAATTAACAGATCCCATCATTAAAAGGCAATATCTTGCTTCAAATATAAAAACATATTTATTTATGCATGAATGTAACGTGCAGCTTTTAGACATATAGTAGATGGATATTTGTAGTTTATTTCAATAGCATTTAAAATTAATATTGCATTCACTGCGTTTATTTTTACTTCCTTCTGTTTTTAATGGAATAAAGTAAAAGATTTTTTTTTTTTTGAATTTCGGTTTTACACGGATTTTTTACGTTTTAGGGGACAGAGATTCTATAAAACATGTTTTTACAAAATGTCTGTCTGTCCGTGTGTGTGTCGCTATGTCATCATTGCACCATCGAAAAGCGTATGAAGATATGCATAGGATTGAATCAAATTTTTGCATGGTTTTAGCTGTAGCAAAAAGAGCCTCCTTCAATTTTGAAATATTTCGCCGTACGGGGGCGCTGTCACTAGCGATGTTTGTGCAATTTTGAATATTGTACCATCAAAAAGTGTATGAAATTATCCATAGAATTGAAACAAAATTTTTGTGTTTTTGGCTAGTTAGTCCTCTCTGAATTTGAAAAAAATCCGCTAGAAGGGGGAGTTGTAATAGCGATATTTGTGCCATTTTCAATATTGTGCCATTAAAAGGGATGATTATTAAAGTTATGCATAGAACAGAAAGAAACTTTTTTGTGTAAGTTTTTGGCTTTCTCTTGTTGGTGATTCCTGAATTTGAAAAAAACTTGCCAGAAGCAGGCGCTGCACTAGCGATTTTTGTGCCATTACCAATATTGTACCACCCAAAAGCATAAAATTGAACCAAATTTTTGTTGTAAGTGTTTGGCTATGGTCAGCAGGTCTTCCCTGAATGTGAAAAAAATCTGCCCGAAGGAATCTGCTTTAACGCTAACAATCAAAAATGTATGAAGTTATGCATGGAATTGAACTAAATTTTTGATGAATGATTTTTTTCAGTATGGCAAGTTTTTACTTCCCTGAATTAAAAATAAAATCTATTGTCCACCGTCTCGTGCAGAGACGGGAATTCGTGTCAGCTTAGCCGGCTATTTACAAACTGCTGATGATAACAGAATAAGGAAAAATTAGTGATTTTAATAAATATCATCATCCACACTAACTTGTTTTTACTCCCATAATTAAAAATACACGCATTATAACTTTACTTAAATTATACCTAAGCAGAAATGTACGATGAAAATCAAAGTTGATATAGTTTTGAATTAATAATATTAAAGTATTTATATGTGCAACTAATTTTTGATACTAATAACTTTTTGTAACTACTATTTAAATACTGTACGTATGTAACAGAAGAAAGTTTTGGTATTAGCACATCCAAGTAGTTTTTTTAAATCTTTTGGTACATTTTTACACGAAAAACAGAATATTGAATGCATTACATCTTTTAAATTTCCAATTGAAACTGAATTACTGGAGCATTATAGCTATAGAGAAAGATTTCAGTGTGAAAATAATTACATGAAAAATCTAGAGATGGTGTTGGAAAACAATGGATTATAGATTATGCAAAAGTTAGATCTTGAGAAAAACTCCATTTGTATTCGAAACGTGTAGACTGTTTGAAAAAAAAAACAGTTTCTTGAATTATCATTTTATATGATTTTTACAGGATGTTTATTAGTGACTAATGAAAGAATGTGGATTTTGATTCTATTAAATTTGCTTTAATATTTTTAGTTTGTTAGTACAAAGATTTAAGACAAAAAGCCATAAGATATTTTAAGTGTACTTTATTTTATTAATAGTTTCAGTCAGGCCGTTTATATTTATCAAGGTTTTATTCTTTAAGGAGACACAGTATCTTGAAATAGGTCAAAATATCGATTTTATTTGTTTAACATTAACTGAAAGTTTCTTTAATTGTGAGTATTTTAATACCTGGTTTTTATCGATACGATTATTTTATCATGCGATACTGTAAATTTTATTAACAGATCCAGCACAATTACCCATGCAAATGAAAATTTTACACTGATTTATCTCCCTGCTCATATTTATCACCCTGCTATTTTTACAACCAAATATGTCCAAATAATACTAAGGCTTTTTACTAATTTAAATAGAGTTTTGAATTTTTTTAACTCTTTTAAGTAGCTTTCATTACAAAAAGTTAAAAGCTACCTATTGGAGCCTTCCGGATGAAAGCATTTCCGAAATTTTTTTGTATATTTTCACCGATCATGACCCCTAGACCGCAAAACCACCTTCCGTTCAAATGTTGACAAATATATATATGTATATATAAATACTTTTACCAAATAATATAACCAAAGTAACTCAGATATTACATAACAACTTTGCCAATGAATCCAGTATTTTTACAATCATCCTACTACAATCATTGAAGCGTATCCATGGATATATATATATATTATTTTTGTCACGCTGTCACTATTGTATTTATGAACCGATTTGAATGAAACTTTGCATGTACATAGCACATACTAATATCTCGATCGAGTTCGTTGGCCAGCATCATCCTCATCTTGTTTAAAAATGGCGGCCATTTAAGATTTTTTTATTTAAAATTTTAAATCAACTGTGAAAAATTAAAAATTGAAAAATATTTTTCATTCGTGAGCTGGAAATGAAAGCAGAGATTCCAGAACACTTTTTATTTTCTTTATATCTAAAAAAAAATGACGATTGATACGATCATGGAAATGAACATTTTGATACGATCAAATATTTGTCACGTGATAACACACGTAGTTATGAACCTATTTGGATGTAACTTGGTGTGTAGATAGTACATATTGAGACCTGGACTGAATCCCTTAACAAGTTCTATCAGCCATCTTGTTTAAAAATGACGGCCATTTAATTTTTTTAATTTAAATTTGAATGCGAAAAAAATAAAAGTTGAAAAATATTTTTCTTTTATGAGTTAGAACTGAAAACAAAGATTCCATAATACTTTCTATTTTGTCTACATCTTAAAAAATGACTGAGTCAACTTTTAATTTATAGTGTTGCTCACATTTCGAAATTATCTGATTTTCGTCAAGTGAAATCACGCGTATTTATACGCCGATTTGGATGTAACCTTGTATGTGCATAATACATACCGATGCCTAGTCCAAGTTCGTTGGCCAGTTCCATCCGCCATCTTGGTTGAAAATTGCGAATTATTATTATTTTTTTAATTAAATTTTAAAATTAGGTACAAAAAAGAAGAAATTGAAAAAGATTTTTCTTTGGTGTGTTTGACCTTTACAAAGATTCTTGAGCATTTTTTTTCATCTGTATCTAGAAAAATAGCTGAGTTATAGTACTTTCAATTTCCAATGAGGCTGACATTTTGAAACGGTCTGATATTTGTCATGCGATAATACGCGTATTTATAAACTGATTTGGATGTAATTCCGTGTGTACATACCAATGGCTTGACCAAGTTCACAGGCCAACTTCATCCGCAATCTTGTTTCAAAATGGCGGTCATTTAAGTTTGTCAAAAATCTTTAAAATGCATAATGATGTACAAAAAAAAATTTAAGTAACAAGTGTGCATGTGCACATGAATTAAGATTTCGACCAAGCTCCTTGGTTTGTTTTATTCATCATGTTATTTTAAAATGGCATACACTTCATAATATCGTAGAATTTGGCGACCTTATAAATCGCTTAAAATAAAACCAGCTCGAATAAAAGATGACTAATTTCTAAAAATTCCCATTAATATTCAGTATCTTTTAAACGTCATGAAGTGAACTCAAACAGGCTGTAAAATGATTAAACAAGGGATTTTTCCATGACGAACAAATGAACCTTTTTATAACTTCATAAGTTTATTATCAGCATATCATCGAAAACCGTTCTCAGTATTCAATACAAAACTCAAATCTTATGATGTTACAAATCATTGTAGGCGATAGAGTAGAAAAGGTAAAGCTATCAGCAAATTACCAGTCAGTTGAATGCTAGCAGATTGAAAAATCAAACAAGTCAAGCTCAGAATTCCATCGACCGCTTTTGTTAAAATGTCGCACTAATGCAAATCATTTGCATTAGTGCGACGTGTAAAGTTCGCCCGTGCAAACTCGCGCCCGTCGACGTGCAAAGTCGCGGCCGTTTTGCCCAATGATAAATAATAAGAGCACCCGTGAAGGTTCAACGAGAGTAATACTATAAAAAATTCTGTCAAATGGAAGCGTAATAATATAAGGAGTAAAAAATATCGCAGTTCTCGAAAGATCTCAGAATAAAATAAGTTTAAAAAAATGAAATGATTCTTAGAATCGAAATCACATTAAATAATAAAAATAATCAAAAATTAAGATACAATTTAGAAAAAAGCTAAAAGCTTTAATAAACTTAGTAAAATAATATTTAATTAAAGTACAATTTAATTGGATTAATAATTGTCATTATTAAAGAATAGGAAATTAGTAAATAAGTCGGTAATTCTCCATTGTAAAAAGGAAGTAAAAGGAAATATCTCAAAGGAAAAGTCAATAATGTAACATATATATGCGTTTTCAAAGAATTACATTTATTTAGGAATGATGGAGGGGCATCGAATATCAATAGATGATTTGCTGAGGCGTAGATCCTTTTGCTAAGCATAGTTACAATTGTAATAATATTTATTTCCTAGCACGCATTTTCAATATCTTGGATAGTTTATTAAGAAAGAACATGACTGGAATAAAAAGAGAATATTCTCTATACATCCGATATGAAAGAGACAATAAAGAAAAGCTAAAGATCAATGCGAAATTCAGAGAATATAATACCAAATATAAAAATAAAATTTGAAAATTTGAGTAGCTTTAAAAAAAGCATTTTATTTTCTATAGACGCAATAAAATTTGCTGTTTCGACAAAAATGTATACAATTTTTTATAAACGTTGTTTAAAGTCTTCCAGAAGAACATACTCAAATAAAATAGTTATATTTAAATCAATTTTAGATTGTGTACAATTCTTTAACTCAAAATTATGCGGAAATTTAATATATGAGTTTTTTTAAATGCAACGGTTTTACAAATTTTTTAATAGTCTTTTGAAATTAAGTGAGTTCATTGCGATCATTATTATTATTACTGTAATTATTATTATTATTATTGTTATTATTATAAATACCATTATTATTTTAAATTGATTTTCATTCTACATATATTGCACAGCAACACGCATCATTGCAATTTTTTTAACTCAGAAAATAGGCAAAATATATGTTTGTTAATTTAACAATATCAGTAATATAGACTTGAATGAGAAATTTTAAATTTACTGAAAACAATTCGAGATCAGAACATTTTATAATCGAATATTTCTCTTTGAAGTCTTTTAATTTATAGAAAAAGAAAGAATAATATAAAATATACATGGAATATTACGTGAAAAAAAGGTTCAGTCTGCCCCATAAGTCCGTTCAAATTTCAATAACTCTTACAAATAAAAAAATAAATTAAAATAAAATAAAATAAAAACATTCAGGATTTTATAATATCAGTAAAATAATATTTAATTTAAGGAGAATTTAATTAGATTAATGACTGAATAGGAAATTAGTAAATAAGCAAATAATTTAGCGCGATAAAAAGGAAATAAAATGAAATATTTCAAAGGATAAGTTAATAATATAACATATATATGTTTTCAAAGCATAAAGTTTATTTTAGGAATGATGGAGGGGAATCAAATATCAATAGATGACTTGCTGAGGCGTAGATACTTTGCTATGCACAGTTACAGTTGTAATAATATCGGTATCCTAGCAGGCATTTTCAATATTTTGGATAGTTTATTAAGAAAGAACATGACTGGAATAAAAAGAGAATATTCTCTATTCATCCGATATGAAAGAGATAATAAAGAAAAGATAAAGATCAATGCGGAATTCCGAGAATATAATACCAAATATAAAAATAAAATTTGAGTAGTTTTAAAAACATTTCTTCTATATAGAAGCAATAAAATGTCCTTTTTCGATATAAATGTATAAAATTATTTGTAAATGTAGCTTAAAATACCACAGAAGAAAATATTCAGGTAAAAATAGCTATATTTAGATGAATTTTCATATTATGTACAAATATTTATCTCAAATTTATGTGGGAATTTAATATATGAGTTTCTCAAATTGCAATTTTTTTTTTCGGTTTTTAAAAGTCTTTGAAATTAAAAGTGAGTTTATTACGTTCATTATTATTATTATTATTATTATTATTATTATTATTATTATTATTATTATTATTATTATTATTATTATTATTATTATTATTATTATTATTACTACTACTACTACTACTATTATTCTAATTCAAATACACAGGGAAATAAATAAAGAAGGGATTTCTTCATGACGAAATAATGAATTATCTTATACTTTTATATTTTTATTAGCAGCTTATCATCGAAAACAATTCCCAACATTCATTATAAAGCTAAGATCTTAAAATGTTACAAATCATCGTTGGTGTTAGAAGAGATTAAAGTAGAAAAGGTACCGTTATCAGCAAACAATCAGTCAATTAGATGTTAGTAATTAGAAGAATCAAACAAATCCGGCTCTGATTGTCCAGCAACCGCTTTTTGTGAAAAACTCGCATTAACAGAAATCATGACATCACAAAGTTTGGCCAATGCGGAATTATTCGGGCACGCGTGAAGGTTCACTGAGGGTAATTCTGTAAAAGAGTTTGTCAATGGATGCGTAATAATATTAGTAGTTTAAAATATCCCAGCTCCGTAAAGATCTCTGAATAAAATAAGCAAAAATATGAAATGGCTTTATTAAAAACATTCAATCATTTATAATAAGAATGATCAAAAATTGGTGATACAATTTAGAAATTAGTGAATTTGCCGATAATTTAGCATGATAAAAAGCAAATAAAAGGAAATATCTCAAAGGATAAGTTAATAATATAACATATATATATCCGTTTTTAAGACATAACGTTTATTTTAGGAATGATGAAGGGGGATCAAATATCAATAGATAATTTTCTGAGGCGTAGGTCCTTTTCTATGCACAGTTACAGTTGTAATAATATTTGTTTCCTAGCACGAATTTTCAATAACTTGAATAGTTTATTAACGCCAACCCTTGTTCTACTTGGCGAACAAGGGCTGTCGTATTAACTTTGATGAGGCCAAAATCATAGTTCCGTGCGATAACCCAGTTCAAGGTAAAATAAGAGAATCTATCGAAATCATTGCACGAGAAAATAAACCATGTAATGATAATTTATCCTACAATATACCAAAAATATGGCATAACATCATAAAATCTTTAAATTTTTTTTCGTTGTAATACTTTAATTTTTACTCACGTGTAAGTGGCAACATTTTTAAACTTTTAATTCATTTAGATTTTAATTTACTAGAAATATTATCTCTCGATCAAGATGCAAACTTAATCCTTCCATTATCATATTTTCCTGAAGACGCCCGCAGAAGACGGCGCGAAACGTTGATAGTTTTATTTTATTTTAATTGTACAAATGTATATTAAAATTCTTGTTTTGTGCACCACTGAGCAAAGTGTTGTATTTTAATAAATACATTATTATTAATTACAATTTTTGTTATTTCAGAAAATGTGCAATAACATACTTAGTTTAACATTATCAGTATTCCAGACATGTAAATATATTTTAGTCTTGAGAAATTTCAAATGTGCTGAAAATAATTCGAGACCAGAACATTTTAAAATAGAATATTACAATTTGAAGTATTTAATTTATAGGGGAAAATCGAATAATATAAAATATACATGGAATATCATGTGAAAAAATACAGTGTGTCCCATAAGACCGTTCAGATTTCAAAAAAATATTACAAACATTAACAGCAAGGATTTCAGATTAAAATTAAAATAATGTTTAATTTAAGACGGATTTAATTGGATTAATGATAGTTATTATTAAAAAATAGGAAATAAATAAATAAACCGGTATTTTAGTGCGATAAAATGGATATAAAAGGAAATATTTCAAAGGAATATTTAATAATATAAGATATATGTGCGTTTTCAAAGCATAATGTTTATTTTAGGAATGATGAAGGGGAATCAAATATCAATAGATGATTTGCTGAGGCGTAGATCCTTTGCTATGCACAGTTACAGTTGTAATAATATTTGTTTCCTAGCATGCATTTTCAATATCTTGGATAGTTTATTAAGAAAGAACATGACTAGAATAAAAAGGGAATATTCTCTATCCATCAAATATGAAAGAGACAATAAAGAAAAGCTAAAGATCAATGCGGAATTCGGGGATATAATATCAAAGATAAAATTAAATTTTGAGTAGCCTTAAAAAAGCATTTCTTTTCTACAGAAGCAATAAAATTTCCTGCTTCGATACAAGTGTAGGAAATTATTTATAAACACAGATTAAAGTATCGCTGAAGATTATATTTAAATTAAAATAGTTATATTTAAATAAATTTTTACATTCCTTACAAATATTTAACTCAAATTTATCAGGGAATTTCATATATGTGTTTTTCAAATGCAATTCTTTTACAGTTTTTTTAAGTCTTTTGAAATTAGAAGAGAATTTATTATTCATTATTATTATTAATATTATTATTATTAAGCTATTGCATAGCTTTTATCGTGGGCTTTGAGCGCGGTGACCGAATCCAAAAATTCCGTAACGCGAAAAATCCTAACACATCGGTAACGAAAAAACCTAACACTCGGCTAATGTCGTTTCCTTTCGGAAAACTTCGGAACGGTATCCTTCGGTAGACTTCGGCAGACATTGACGCGGTATTTTTCAGATATTAGAATATCAAGTCTCAAACTTATGTTTCTTATGATCTAATTTTCATAGCGCGGCCAAATTTTGTTTGGTAATTTATTATGAGACAGTGTTTATTTTGGTGGTCTTATTTATTTTGGTGACAAGACACCCCCACCGTGAGGGTCGAAAAATTTAAAATGCTTATAACTCACAATCTAACTTTCGTAGCGCGGCCAAACTTTGTTTGGTAATTTATTATGAGACATTGTTAATTTCTAGTGAGAGGATACACCCCACGGTGAGGGTCGAAAAATTTAAAATGCTTATAACTCGCGATCTAATCTTCGTAGCGCGGCCAAACTTGTTTGGTAATTTATTAGGAGACAGTGTTAATTTTTGGTGACAGGAGACCCCAGACGGTGAGGATCGAAAAATTTAAAATGCTCATAACTCGCGATCTAATTTTCGTAGCGCGGCCAAATTTTGTTTGGTTATTTATTATGGGACAGTGTTGATTGTTGGTGACAGAAGACGAAAAATTAAAAATGCTTATAACTCGCGATCTAATTTTGGTAGCTTGGCAAAATATTGTTTGGTAATTTATTATAAGACAGTGTTAATTTTTGGAGACAGGAGACCCCCCACGGTGAGGGTCGAAAAATTTAAAATGCTTATAACTCGCGATCTAATTTTCGTAGCGCGGCCAAATTTTGTTTGGTAATTTATTATGGGACAGTGATGATTTTTGGTGACAGGAGATCCTCCAAGGTGAGGGTCGAAAAATTTAAAATGCTTATAACTCGAGATCTAATTTTTGTAGCGCGGCCAAATTTTGTTTGGTAATTTATTATGAGGCAGTGTTAATTTTTGGGGACATTAGACCCCCCCACGATGAGGGTCGAAAAATTTTAAATGCTTATAACTCACGATCTAATTTTCATAGCGCGGCCAAATTTTGTTTGGTAATTTAATATGAGACTGGTAATTTTTGGTGACAGGAGAGCCCCCACGGTGAGGGTCGAAAAATTTAAAATGCTTGTAACTCACGATCTAATTTTCGTAGTGCGGCCAAATTTTGTTTGGTAATTTATTATGAGACAGTGTTAATTTTTGGTGACAGGAGACCCCCCATGGTGAGGGTCGAAAAATTTAAAATGCTTATAACTCACGATCTAATTTTCGTAGCGCGGCCAAATTTTGTTTATTCATTTATTATGAGTCAGTGTTAAGTTTTGGTGAGAGGAGACCCTCACGGTGAGGGTCGAACAATTTAAAATGCTTATAACTCGCGATCTAATTTTCGTAGCGCGGGCAAATTTTGTTTCGTAATTTTTTATGAGACATTGTTAATTGTTGGTGACAGAAGACCCCCCCCCCCCATGGTGAGGGTCGAAAAATTTAAAATGCTTATAACTCGCGATCTAATTTTCGTTGGACGGCCAAATTTTGTTTGGTAATTTATTATGAGACATTGTTAATTTCTAGTGACAGGAGACACCCCACGGTGAGGATCGAAAAATTTGAAATGCTCATAACTCGCGATCTAATTTTCGTAGCGCGGCCAAATTTTGTTTGGTAATTTATTATGAGACATTGTTAATTGTTGGTGACAGGAGACCCCCCCACGGTGAGGGTCGAAAAATTTAAAATGCTTATAACTCGTGATCTAATTTTCGTAGCGCGGCCAAATTTTGTTTGGTAATTTATTATGAGACATTGTTAATTTCTAGTGACAGGAGACACCCCACGGTGAGGGTCGAAAAATTTGAAATGCTCATAACTCGCGATCTAATTTTCGTAGCGCGGCCAAATTTTGTTTGGTAATTTATTATGTGACATTGTTAATTGTTGGTGACAGAAGACACCCTACGGTGAGGGTCGAAAAATTAAAAATGCTTATAACTCGCGATCTAATTTTGGTAGCTTGGCAAAATATTGTTTGGTAATTTATTATAAGGCAGTGTTAATTTTTGGTGACTGGAGACCCCCCACGGTGAGGGTCGAAAAATTTAAAATGCTTATAACTCGCGATCTAATTTTCGTAGCGCGGCCAAATTTTGTTTGGTAATTTATTATGAGACAGTGTTAATTTTTGGAGACATTAGACCCCCCACAATGAGGGTAGAAAAACTTAAAATGCTTATAACTCGCGATCTAATTTTCGTAGCGCGGCCAAATTTTGTTTATTCATTTATTATGAGTCATTGTTAAGTTTTGGTGACAGGAGACCCTCACGGTGAGGGTCGAAAAATTTAAAATGCTTATAACTCGCGATCTAATTTTCGTAGCGCGGCCAAATTTTGTTTGGTAATTTATTTTGAGACTGTTAATTTTTGGTGACAGGAGAACTCCCACGGTGAGGGTCGAAAAATTTAAAATGCGTATAGCTCACGATCTAATTTTCGTAGCGCGGCCAAATTTTGTTTATTCATTTATTATGAGTCAGTGTTAAGTTTTGGTGACAGGAGACCCTCACGGTGAGGGTCGAAAAATTTAAAATGCTTATAACTCTCGATCTAATTTTCGTAGCGCGGCCAAATTTTGTTTGGTAATTTATTTTGAGACTGTTAATTTTTGGTGACAGGAGACCCCCCATGGTGAGGGTCGAAAAATTTAAAATGCTTATAACTCACGATCTAATTTTCGTAGCGCGGCCAAATTTTGTTTGGTAATTTAATATGAGACTGTTAATTTTTGGTGACAGGAGACCCCCACGGTGAGGGTCGAAAAATTTGAAATGCTTATAACTCGCGATCTAATTTTCGTAGCGCGGCCAAATTTTGTTTGGTAATTTATTATGAGACATTGTTAATTGTTGTTGACAGAAGACACCCCACGGCGAGGGTCGAAAAATTAAAAATGCTTATAACTCGCGATCTAATTTTGGTAGCTTGGCAAAATATTGTTTGGTAATTTATTATAAGACAGTGTTAATTTTTGGTGACAGGAGACCCCCACCACGGAGAGAGTCGAAAAATTTAAAATGCTTATAACTCGCGATCTAATTTTCGTAGCGCGGCCAAATTTTGTTTGGTAATTTATTATGAGATTTTGTTAATTTTTGGTGACAGGAGACTCCCACGGTGAGGGTCGAAAAATTTAAAATGTTTATAACTCGCGATCTAATTTTCGTAGCGCGGCCAAATTTTGTTTGGTAATTTTTTATGAGACAGTGTTAATTTTTGGTGACAGGAGACCCCCCCATCGAGAGGGTCGAAAAATTTAAAATGCTTATAACTCGCGATCTAATTTTCGTAGCGCGACCAAATTTTGTTTGGTAATTTATTAAGCTATCTCATAGCTTTTATCGCGGGCTTTGAGCGCGGCGACTGAATTTAAGAATTCCGCAACGAGAAAAATTCCTAACAATCCGGCTAACGAAGTTTCAGTTTGGCAGACTTCGGGAAGGTATCCTTCGATAGACTTCAGCAGACATTGACGCGGTATTTTTGCATAAGTTGATAAAAAATGCTATGCAATAGCTTTACCGCGGCAGTCCCCGAGTGGCACACATATTTTTATTATTATTATTATTTTTGTTTGAGTTTCACTGTACACATTTTGCTCAGAAACATGAATAATTACCATTTTTGTTGACTCAGAAAATGTGCAATAACATACTTACTTTAACATTATCAGTATTCCAGACTTGTAAATATATTCTAGTCTTGAGAAATTTCAAATGTGCTGAAAATAATTCGAGACCAGAACATTTTAAAATAGAATATTACTTTTTGAAATATTTTAATTTATAGGGGAAAATCGAATAATATAAAATATACATAGAATATCATGTAGAAAAATACAGTGTGTCCCATAAGACCGTTCAGATTTCAAAAACTATTACAAACATTAACAACAAGGATTTCATAATAAAAGTAAGATAATATTTAATTTAATTCGAATTTAATTGGATTAATGATAGTTATTATTAAAAAATAGGAAATTAATAAATAAACTGGTATTTTAGTGCGATAAAATGGATATAAAAGGAAATATTTCAAAGAAAATGTTAATAATATAACATATATATGTGTTTTCAAAGCATAACGTTTATTTTAGGAATGATGAAGGGGAATCAAATATCAATATATGATTTGTTGAGGAGTAGATCCTTTTTCCTTTACAATTATAATAATATTTGTTTCCTAGCACGCATTTTCAATATCTTGGATAAATTATTAAGAAAGAACATGACTGGAATAAAAAGAGAATATTTTCTATTCATCCGACATGAAAGAGACAATAAAGAAAAGCTAAATACCAAAGCGGAATTCAGAGAATATAATACCAAAGATAAAAATAAGATTTGAGTGTTTTTAAGAAAGCATTTATTTTCTATAGAAGCAATAAAATTTCCTGTTTCTGCACAAATGTATAACATTGTTTATAAACGTTGTTTAAATATTCCTGAAGAACATACTGAAATAAAAATAGTTACATTTAAATGAATTTGTATATTGCGTACAAACATTTAACTTAAATTTATGCGGTAATTTAATATATGAGTTTTTTAAATGCAATTGTTTTACAATTTTTAATAGTTTTTTGAAATTAAAATTATGTTCACTGCGTTCATTATTATTATTACTGTTATTATTATTATTATATTATAGTATTTGTATTATTACTATTATTATTTTAGGTTGTATTTCACTCTTCATATTTTGCACAGCAACAATCATTATGGCAATTTTTTTTATTCAGAAAATGGGCAACAGCATATTTTGTTAATTTAACATTATCAGTTGTGTAGTCTTGTATAATAAATTTCAAATGTATTGAAAACAGTCTGAGATCAGAACATTTTAAAATCGAATATTACTCTTTGAAGTATTTTAATTTATAGAAACAGAAAGAATAATATAAATATATATATATATAATATTATGTGAAAAATATGATGTGTCCCATAAAACCGTTCACAACTAAAAAACTCTTATAAAAAATAACAAATTCCTCTATCGGTTTTCGTAATATCAGTAAAAGATATTTACTTATATTAAGATATTTATTTAGATTAAGTTAAATATATTTAATTAGATTAGAAATAGCTTTACTAAGCTTTAATAGCTTTATATAACTTTAGAAATAGCAATTTACTTAGAATAGGAAGTTGCTAAAAGGAAAAGTTAATAATATAACATATATAGACATTTCCAAAGCATAACGTTTATTTTAAGCATGACGGAGGGGAATCAAATATCAATACAGGATCCTTTTGCTATGCACAGTTACAATAGTAATATTTGGTTCGTAGCACGCATTTTCAATATCTTCGATAGTTTATTAAGAAAGCTCATGACTGGAATAAAAAAGAGAATATTCTCTATTCATCCGATATGAAAGAGATAATAAAGAAAAGATAAAGATCATTGCGGAATTTCGAGAGTATAATACCAAATAATAAAAATAAAGTTTGAGTAGTTTTAAAAAGCATTTCTTTTCTACAGAAGCAATAAAATGTGTTTTTTCCATATAAATGTATAAAATTATTTGTAAATGTAGATTAAAATACCACAGAAGAACATGTTCAAATAAAAATAGTTATATTTAGATGAATTTTAATATTGCCTACAAATATTTATCTCAAATTTATGTGGGAATTTAATATATGAGTTCCTAAATTATAATTTTTTGTCAGTTTTTTTTAAGTCTTTGAAATTAAAAGTGAGTTTCATACGTTCAATATTATTATTATTATGTTTAATTATTTGTACGTGTAAGATTTTGTGTTTAATTAAATCTATCCAACGTTTTAGATGATTTCAAAATCTGCGAGTTAATTATTATTGTCGGTTAATTATTACACATAATTATTTTACAAAAGATAAAATAAGAGCATAAATATATTATGTTATATTTGAGTGCAGTAATGTAACATTGATATTATATACACTATTACGTTATTATATGTCAGATTGTTTAATATTTCTTTTACTTTACAAGGAAAACGTCTTCTTCAATGCCTTTTTTTTAGTTTGACTTTTAAAAAAAATCTTTATACAATTTCTTTGATTTCAATTGTTTTATTACTTATTTAAAAAAGAAAAATTAAAATTGCAATTAAACGATATTTTTGAAAAGAAATTCAAATATATTTGGCTCATTAAAATGGCAACCAATTCTGTTCTCAAAAATCTTATAATAAGTAGTATATTGCACTCCTCTGTTCAGATCTTTTATAAGATTGACCAAGTAACAAATTGCGATTCTGTGATAAGTGTTTTAAATATTTTATATAAAACACATTAATTTTAAACAGTATAGTTTAATTAATAGTTTTAAGCATTTCTTACAACTTTTTAACATCAATTTTTATGATAACATATAAGTTTGCTTTCATTATCATTATTATTTGAAAAGTTTCCATTTTTAATCACACTAAAGAAGAGAGTGTTCTTTCATTTACAAATATTCTATTTAAATTATTCATGTACTAAAATATTTCATAAAATCTTTATGCAAACAATGTATAAAAAATAGTTTAATAAAAATGAAATTTTTTTTAATAACTAAAAAGTTCCCATTTTAATTGTGCTAAAGTACAGAAATCTGGCCATTAATCTATTAAGATTCTATTCATTTGATGAAATACTAAACATTATTATAAAAACACCATGATATTTTTTTTAAATATGCATTTATAAAACGAACTAATCGGACAAAAAAATAAATTTCAAAATTTCAAAATTCGGAAATTTTTGCCCACCTAAATCAAGTAATTAGGAAATATAAGTTAAAGTGTAAAAATATAAAATCATATTGGTAGTATATTTTGTATGTTATCTTTTCGCGAACAAAAAAAACAGAATAAAAAATTAAAATTTTCTTCAAGCAAACAAAAAATTACTATTTCTTATGTTATGTATAACATCACTAAAAAATACATACAGAAAATTAATTTATATATATATAAACATATGTTGCGGCCAATACCCGGAGCCTGGCCAATTCTAGAACTGGCCGGCCAATACCCGAACTGGCCGAGCTTCCTGGCCAAAACCCGAAATGCATGAAGTAAATAGCGTATTTCGGGTTTTGGCCGGCCAATTCGCGAACTGGCCGGGAAGACTTGGCCAACATCCGAACTATGATGCATAGGTACCAATTTTTTTGTAATTAAGATAATATAGCATTAAAATGTACAGTAAAAATGATTCTCATTGATTATATTGAAACGAAATATTTTTGTGTACCCAGCTAAATTAACCAAAAATAGTACGCAATTCCCTTTCAATATCGAAATTAATTGATGAACCAAGTACGATGACAATTACAAGTTAACCGGAAACTTTACTCGAGTTAGATCACGGACAGGCTGACGTCTAGACTATTTGAATTCATAGACACTTTAAACTATGTTAGAAAGAATTAAGCCGAGTACTTATATCTATTTCGCGAATTGGCCAATCGCTTCTGGCCAGTTCGCGAATTGGCCAATTGCATCTGGCCAGTTCGCGAATTGGCTGGCCAATTCTAGAATTGGCCAGTCATTTTTTAACGTTGCTGGCCAATTCGGGAATTGGCCGGCCAGTTCTAGAATTGGCCAATTTCGGGTATTGGCTGCAACATATGTTTATATATATATATATATATATATATATATATATATATAATATATATATATATATATATATATATATATATATACAGGGTGTCCCCTCTCAACGGTGGCCAATGGCTAATTTCTAAACCGTTGGTCATAAACATATAGTTCCAATTGCAAAAATGCTTTTAAAAAGGTAAAGAATTATTTTTTAAGCGATTTAGGTCAAAAAAATTTTTTACTAAAAAATTACGAAAATTAAATTTTTATACAGTCCCCCGGTCCTATAAGTGATATTTAGAAAATTTTTACCACTACTCTAACAAGTAAGACAAAAAAAGTCCCATTCCTCTGCGATCAAAATTGACCGAGTTATAGGTGTTCAAAGTTGAAGCATATTTTTTGCTGCAAAATAGGGGTCAGTCACAAATTTTCTGGAAATAAAAATAAACATCAGAGAGAAAATTTAACTTTAAACATTGAGAGTAAAAAAAAAATTTACACTGTTATTTCTGAATTTATGTTGACATTTACATGTTAAAGTAAAGTATGCAATTTGTGCTAAAAATATAAGTAAAAAAATAACAGAATTTTTTTTTAATTAAACTATGAAAAGCAACAGTCACAAATCGTTACAAAGTGATACATATTTAAAGTTCTATTAGATTACTCAACCTAATAGAATTTGATGTAGTCCTATAAAATAAATAAATGGAACACACCTAAAATCGTATTAATATTACATTGTCATCGGCTTTAAATAAGTATTTTAATTGAACCTCAATCAGATATTTGGAAGTGAGTTAAAATTTGAATATAAGTTTTGAACTAGGAAAATTTACATACGAAAACTATGAATAAAATAAAAGCTTATCAAAATAACATACCTTTTTAAAATAAAATCACGAAAAGAATCAGCTTCATTTGCTTACAAAATACAACATACGTAAAAATACAATTGAGGATATGAATTTCAAAACTCGATTTATCGCTTTTTGATTTCTCTATCAGTCTATACAAACCTCCACTATTGTAACAAAGCAATCTTAAAATTTATAATGAAAACCAATAGATGCATTTAAAGTTTTTTCGCTATTTCACAAAATTTGATTTTTTTTCGATAAAGAGAATTTTGAAATTCATGTCTTCAGTTATTTTAATAACCAATCTAGAAGTTAATTAATCATAATTAACACTACCATAAAACTTATACGGTGACAGCGTCTTCAGTTAAATTGCTCATTTAAAACATTTTGTAATTGGAACTATATGTCTGTGACAAATAGTTTAGGAAGTAGCCTTTGAACAGCGTTGGAAATCGACTCCCTTTATAATACTTTAAGCACTTAGTTTACGTTCCCTTAAAGCTCCGTCGAACTCATCCGTTTTCAGCTATAGAAAAGTGGTTTAAGTCATGAAATTTAAAGTTTCATAACTCGGTCAATTTCAATGTTACATGAATGGGACCTTTTCTGTATTACTTGCTAGAGTGTTGAAAAAATTTTACTAAATATCACTTATAGGACCGGGGGACCGTATAAAAAATTAATTTTCGTAATTTTTTAGTAAAACATTTTTTTGACCAAAATCGCTTAAAAAACAATTTTTTGCCTTTTTTAAAGCATTTTTGCAATTGGAACTATATGTCTATGACCAACGGTTTAGAAATTAGCCATTGGCCACCGTTGAGAGGGGACACCCTGTATATATATGAACTAAATCGGGCAAATAAACCATCATATGAAAAATTCATAATTTAACAATTTTAACTATCGAATTCAAGCAGTTAAAAAAAAAGTAAAAGTATAAAAATATTAAAAATGACATACATAGTGTACCATATTTATAAATTATTTCTTTACAAATTAAAATACAATAATAAAAATTTAAATTTTTAATTCAAAATTCATAAAAATCAATTTTTGCATCAAGGAAATAACAAATGTCTTTTCTGATTTTATGCATACAATCACTGAAAAATAAATACAGGTAATTAATTTACACTTGCTATCAAAATCCATTAGAGTAAAATATAAATGCAGTACATTAAAAAAATATATTAAGTTATAAAACGTGTTTTTCCAAATAAAAGTTTAAAAAAAGGGAATAAATGTTAAACTAAATATATATACGGGCGCGTAGGATGTTATAAAAAGAGGAAAGATCGTTTATCATTGTTACAAGTGCAGTAAGAGTTGAAAAGAAAAAAAAATGACAAATTAGTCTTCAGTTAATTTTCTATTTTGAACGAATGATGCGAAATGGTTACTTGAAAATACTTTTAAATTTAACGTGAGATACAAAACGTTTATTTTGTTCTTGGAGAGTTTTGTAAATTGTATTTTGAGAAAGAAATGAATGGTTCGTTCGAATAAATCTGACAGCCGAGAGTGTTTAACTCACAGGCTGTCAAAAACTGGGAGCTAATGTGCCCGACGGTCCTCTATGCATGTATGTACGTGTGTATCCCCCCCCCCCTAATAAGGTAACTCTTAATATAAATATCCGATTTGCTTTTTAAAAAAATCTAAGTTTTATCTGAAGGCGCTTCTCTGATTGGTTTTGGGGGCTCATTGGTTAAGTACAAAAGGGAGAAAGAGCGGATAACCCAATCCCCTTAATTCAGATAAAGGAATTTTTCATGCAGACTTATTCAATTTGCTACAATTTGGTATACCGGTTTATTTAATAAGGAGATAACTTTGATACGATTTGGAGGTTCATTGATTAAGTATAAAGGAGGTATGGAGCTAGTCCCCCCTTAATTTAGATTAATGTGTTTTTCATTCTAATGAGACTTTTACCTGATTAGATTTAAAATTCCATTGATTATGTAGAAAGGGGTGAAACGGGCGGGAGCTAATCCCCTTTAATTTATTTTTTGAAGGTTATTATTGTTTAAAATAAGATTGTAATAATGTAGTGTGAATAGACTATGAACTCAATGATATCACTCTAAATGGGCGGTTTCTTTGTTTTATAGCTTTCTTCTCACGAAGAATTTCAAGTGAGTAACTTTCTCAAGTTTATCAAAAAATCCTTTACTTAATCATTATTATTATTTATTTTTTATAGTATCTAAGTTACTACTGTTTTATAAAGCTAATAGTTATCTATTTAAAATGAGAAAATTTTATATAATTCACCATAAAACCAAAACAATGCACAGGATGCGCTTCGAGCTTGAAAATTAACTGCCCGTCACCAGCCACTGTAAAGACGTGATCGTAAGGGAACAAGGCTTGAAACGATCAGAAAGGGGAAAGAGGAGATCTTATAAAGTGTATAACAGGTGGAGTTACACGCGAGGTAAACACCAATGACAAAGGAGCACATGGCATTGGAAAGTGTTGCCACAATGGTAGAAAAAATTAACGAAAAATGTTAAACCAAAGTAGAATAAAAAAAAGAAGTAATTTTAGAAAGAGGGTATTCAAGTATAGATTAAGCGAACAGAGCATCAAATAGAGAAACTTCTAAATGTTCGAAATCCTCTCCTTGATGGACTTCTCGTCAGTGTTGAATTTCTCCATGGCCATAATTATTAATTATCCTGTCTCTCCCAAACACGTGCATATTCACAAAGCTTATTTCATTTTTTTAAACTTGTCAATGATGGCTCATCATATTTTTAGGTCATCAGCATGGGATTTACTTTTGAAATTCTCTCCCTCCCCCTCCTTTTCTTGTCTGTTTTCATAATTTTTTTTGTTCCTCTCTCTTTCATTATTAGTTTTTAATATATATTATTTATTTTTATTTATTTATTTATTTTTGAATTTACTTCTTAACTGTATTTTAATTTTGTTTATTTATTTTGAAGCCTTTTGCCTTGCGTCATATCAGCATCAAGAAAACGAAAAAAGTATTGCTACCTAACAGTTTTATGAGATAAATGCGTGTAAAAAAGCATAACGCTATTTTGTGCTCAAAAATTTAAAAATTATTTTTAATTGTAATGAGAAAGTGCCACTAATTAGGATATAATCTATAAAAATAAACAACTCGTTTTTCTTTTTCTCTGCAACACTGGAATTAATCCGATTGCCAATGTATTAAATATATTTCACAAAAAAAACTTTATCAATAATGATATAATCAATTAAAATAAGCAAACTCCATTTTCTCTTTTCTTTGCAACAATAAAAGTAATGCGATTGTGTTTTATGTGTTTTTATGCGTGCGATTGATTTATTTGTGTTTCAAGGCATCATCACAATTCAACTAATTACTTCAGTTTAAACTTGGTACGACTATAATATACCGACATACGATGTTATCGCAGTAGATATTCACCCATTAAACGTCATATTTTACCGACAGTTAAAAAATGAAGACACACACAAAAACTGATCTAAAACTGACTCCAAAGTCAACGAATCCGTTATATAAGCTCTCAGCTCGGGGGAAAATGGATCTCACGACTAACTCCTAATTTACCAATTAAATTTTGAGTATTTAGTTTTAACCAATGAAATTTCACCCACTGAAACTAACAGAAAGGTAGTTTGCTTTCACGGCCGCAAATTAAGTCAATTGGGAACTGCATTTAAACAAAACCACTGAAGCGGAATTCTGGGAAATCGGACACTTTGAGAGAAGAAGTAAATAGATATTACGCAATTCGATATAGAATGAAGCTAAGTAATAGGACTTTTTAAGAAAAGAATTGTTTTGAAAGATTGTTTTTTTATGTAAAATAAAATAAGAAAGGGTTGAGTAAAGATATAAAGTTAAAAATAATATGCTAAGATATTATAAAAGAAGGAAAAAGTTCAATATTAAAAGAATTAGAAGTAATTAACATAGGATTAAGGCGAATTTTTTTTAATTATTATTATTACATATATATCAAAATTGGTTCAGTAGAAAGCTCAGAGTTATGACTAAAAAACATCCTTGTCCTATCATTTAAGCTAAAAAAATCTTCCTTTTATAGATTTTATTTTTTTAATACTAACAACTGATATACGTATTTGTATAATTAACTTAGACATACTTTCAAAATACATTAGAATAACATCCTAACACGTTTATTGAGATATTGAATATTACACCTTTTGAAACATCTGTAAAATTGATGTAACAAATATGAGCATCGTATAAGATGAGATGAGAATTATCAATGTTGACAGTGGAGATGATGAGAGGAAAATGATAAATTAGACTCCACTTACTTTTTTTTTCTTTGATGTGAAGTGATGCGTAAAAATAGTTTTAAATTAAAAATGAGTTGGAAAAAGAGAATTTTTAATGCTTGGGCACTACTAAAACTCGTTTTCTGACAATGACATTAAAATGTGTACCTCAATACGTCTGGCAGAAGCAAATATTCATTTATCATTTGTTAAATCATGAAACTGATAAATTTGTTAACTGAATGAAAAAATAAATGAATCAAATAATAAATGAATGACAAAATAGCTGGAAGGGCACAACTGCAAGTGAGGGCTTTCATTAAATATATTTATATCTACATATCAAAATTGTTTCTGTAGAAAGATCAGAGTTGATGACAAAAAACAGCTTTGTCTTATATTATATTTTTTATTTCACTTCTTATTACATTATTCTTCACTTGTACTTGATGTACATATCGTATCCTTAAAGCTAAAAAAAGAAATATTTTTAAAATTTTATTTTATCAGTACTAACAACTGAAATATATATTTCCATAATTTAATTAGACATGCTTTCAAAATCCATTAGAATAATATCAAAACACGTTTATTAAGACATTGAATATTTCTCCTTCTGAAACGTCTGTAAAATTGATAACAGACAAACGAAATGAAAATATGAGCAACGTACAGAAGGAGATGAGAGCTATCATCATTGTTGACAAGGGGAGATGAAGAGAGGAAAATGATAAATTAGACTCCAGTTACTTTTTTTTTCTTTGGTGTGAAGTAAATTATAGAAAATAGCTTTAATTTAAAAATGAGTTGGAAAAAGAGAATTTTTAACCCTTGGACAATTCTAATTAGTTGTTTCCTGGAAATTATATTAAACGATGTATTTAAATAAATCTGGCAGAAGCAAATATTCATTTATAATTTGTTAAATGATGTAAATGATAAATTTGTTATCTGAATAAAAAAATAAATAAATAAAATAATAAATGAATGACAAAATGGCTGGTATGGCACAAATGCAAGTGAAGGGCTTTCATTAAATATATATATATATATATATATATATATAAATTGGTTCAGTAGAAAGCTCAGAGTTGATGACAAAAAACAGCTTTGTCTTATATTATATTTTTTATTTCATTTTTAATACATTATTCTTCACTTGTACTTGATGTACGTATCGTATCCTTAAAGCTAAAAAAAGAAATCTTTTTAAAGATTTTATTTTATCAATACTAAAAACTGAAATATATGTTTCCATAATTTAATTAGACATGCTTTCATAATCCATTAGAATAATATCCAAACACGCTTATTAAGATATTGAATGTTTCTCCTTCTGAAACGTCTTTAAAATTGATAACAGACAAACGAAATGAAAATATGAGCAACGTATAGAAGGAGATGAGAGCTATCATCATTGTTGACAAGTGGAGATGAAGAGAGGAAAATGATAAATTAGACTCCAGTTACTTTTTTTTCTTTGGTGTGATGTGAATTATAGAAAATAGCTTTAATTTAAAAATGAGTTGGAAAAAGAGAATTTTTAACCCTTGGACAATTCTAATTAGTTGTTTCCTGGAAATTATATTAAATGATGTATTTAAATAAATCTGACAGAAGCAAATATTCATTTATAATTTGTTAAATGATGAAAATGATAAATTTGTTAAAGGAATGAAAAAATAGGGCACAACTGCAACTGGAGGGTTTTCATTAAATATATTTATATCTATATGAAAACTGGTTTAGTAAAAAACTCAAAATTAATGAATGAAAACAGCACTGTCTTACATATTTTTATGCACTTTTCTCCTCATGTACATGTTGTACATATCGTATCCTTGAAGTAAAAAAAAAATAATAATAAAGATTTCATTTTATCAATATTAACAACTGAATTTGTATAATTAAAATAGATATTGTTTCAAAATCTATTAGATTAACATCCAAATACTTTTAATAAGATATTGAATATTTCTCCTTCTGAAACGTTTGTAAAATTGATAACAGACAAACAAAATGAAAATATGAGCAACGTATACGATAAGATGAGAGCTATCATCATTGTTGACAAGTGGAGACGAAGAGAGGAAAATGATAAATTAGACTCCACTTACTTTTATTTATGTGAAGTGATTCATGAAAATAGTTTTAAATTAAAAATGAGTTCGAGAAAGATAATTTTTAACGCTTGGACAATTCTCATTAGTTGTTTTCTGGAAATGATATTAAAAGATGTATTTAAATACATCTGACAGAAGCAGATATTCATTTATCATTTGTTAAATGATGTAAATGATAAATTCGTTAACTGAATAAAAAAATAAATGAAAAAAATAATAAATGAATGACAAAATAGCTGGTAGGGCACAACTACAAGTGAAGGGCTTTCATTAAATATATTTATATCTATATATCAAAATTGTTTCAGTAGAAAGATCAGAATTGGTAACAAAAAACAGGTTTGTCTTATATTTTTTATTTCCTTTCTTATTACATTATTTTTCACTTATACTTGATGTACATATCGTATCCTTAAAGCTAAAAAAAGAAATCTTTTTAAAGATTTTATTTTATCAATACTAAAAACTGAAATATATGTTTCCATAATTTAATTAGACATGCTTTCAAAATCCATTAGAATAATATCCAAACACGTTTATTAAGATATTGAATATTTCTCCTCCTGAAACGTCTGTAAAATTGATAAAAGACAAACAAAATGAAAATATGAGCAACGTATAGGAGGATATGAGAATTATCATCATTATTGACAAGTGGAGATGAAGATGATAAATTAGACTACAGTTACTTTTTTTTTCTTTGGTGTGAAGTGACTTATAGAAAATAGCTTTAGTTTTAAGATGATTTGGAAAAAGAAAATTTTTTAAGCTTGGACAATTCTAATTAGTTGTTTCCTGGAAATGATATTAAAAGGTGTATTTAAATAAATCTGACAGAAGAAAATATTGATTTAAAATTTGCTAAATGATGAAAATGATAAATTTGTTAAAGGAATGAAAAAATAGGGCATAACTGCAACTGAAGGGTTTTCATTAAATATATTTATATCTATATGAAAACTGGTTTAGTAAAAAACTCAGAATTAATGAATAAAAAAAAACAGCACTGTCTGACATATTTTTATGCACTTTTCTTCACATCTACATGTTTTACATATCGTATCCTTAAAGTAAAAAAAAAAATAAAGATTTCATTTTATCAATATTAACAACTGAATTTGTATAAATAAAATAGATATTCTTTCAAAATCTATTAGACTAACATCCAAATACTTTTAATAAGATATTGAATATTTCTCCTTCTGAAACGTTTGTAAAATTGATAACAGACAAACAAAATGAAAATATGAGCAACGTATAAGATAAGACGAGAGCTATCATCATTGTTGACAAGTGGAGATGAAGAGAGGAAAATGATAAATTAGACTCCACTTCCGTTTTTTTATGTGAAGTCATTCATGAAAATAGTTTTAAATTAAAAATGAGTTCGAAAAAGATAATTTTTAACGCTTGGACAATTCTCATTAGCTGTTTTCTGGAAATGATGTTAAAAGATGTATATTACATGTATGATTATGTATATGATGTATGATTATACATGTGACAGAAGCAAATATTCATTTATCATTTGTTAAATGATGTAAATGATAAATTTGTTAACTGAATAAAAAAAAAATGAATAAAATAATAAATGAATGACAAAATAGCTGGTAGGGACAACTGCAAGTGAAGGGCTTTCATTAAATATATTTATATCTATATATCAAAATTGGTTCAGTAGAAAGCTCAGAGTTGATGACAAAAAACAGCTTTGTCTTATATTATATTTTTTATTTAATTTTTTATTACATTATTCTTCACTTGTACTTGATGTACTTATCGTATCCATAAAGCTAAAAACAGAAATCTTTTTAAAGATTTTATTTTATCAATAATAAAAACTGAAATATATGTTTCCATAATTTAATTAAACATGCTTTCAAAATCCATTAGAATAATATCCAAACACGTTTCTTAAGATATTGAATATTTCTCCTCCTGAAACGTCTGTAAAATTAAAAACAGACAAACAAAATGAAAATAGGAGCAACGTATAGGAGGATATGAGAGCTATCATCATTGTTGACAAGTGGAGATGAAGATGATAAATTAGACTACAGTTACTTTTTTTTCTTTGGTGTGAAGTGACTTATAGAAAATAGCTTTAGTTTTAAGATGATTTGGAAAAAGAAAATTTTTTAAGCTTGGACAATTCTAATTAGTTGTTTCCTGGAAATGATATTAAAAGGTGTATTTAAATAAATCTGACAGAAGAAAATTTTTATTTATAATTTGCTAAATGATGAAAATGATAAATTTGTTAAAGGGATGAAAAATTAGGGCACAACTGCAACTGGAGGGTTTTCATTACATATATTTATATCTATATGAAAACTGGTTTAGTAAAAAACTCAGAATTAATGAATAGAAAAAAACAGCACTGTCTTACATATTTTTATGCACTTTTCTTCACATGTACATGTTGTACATATCGTATGCTTAAAGTAAAAAAAAAAATAATGATTTCATTTTATCAATATTAACAACTGAATTTGTATAATTAAAATATATATTCTTTCAAAATCTATTAGAATAACATCCGAATACTTTTAATAAGATATTGAATATTTCTCTTTCTGAAACGTCTGTAAAATTGATATCAGATAAACAAAATGAAAATATGAGCAACATATAGGAGGAGATGAGAGCTATCATCATTGTTGACAAGTGGAGAGGATAATGATAAATTAGACTCCAGTTACTTTTTTTTCTTTGATGTGAAGTGACTCATGGAAAATAGCTTGAATTTATAAATGAGTTGTAAAAAGAGAATTTTTATCGCTTAGACACACTGTACAAAAAAAAGTGTCGATCTACTAAAAAAACTTTAGTGATCCTTGTAATTACTAAAAAATTTTTAGTAATCTTAGTCGGTTACTAGAAAATCTGTAACAATTACTAGAAAAAAGTTAGCAACGAATAGAGTTAATAGTTTTATATTTTTAATAGCTCTTACTAAAAGGCAGTTGGCGTGGCCTTGATAGCATAGTGGTTATAGTAACGGACTCCAGGCTAAAAGGTCCCGGGTTCGAAACTTGCCACTGCCCAATACGCCCCTAATGTATGTAGTGTCTCGTTAATAAAGGGATTATTAAATCCTTGGAGCTTGGTAGGAATGTTTGGTGCTGCCATCTATTGCAGTTTTGCCGAAAATCTTCCGCTTCAGAAGTCTTGATGCAGCTCGAAGAAAGCTCCTGCCCTTTGGGCGCACGTAATGGTTATTAAAAATAATTTTAGAGCTATTACTAAAATTTGCTTGGTGGCTCATACTAAAAATTTTTAAGTTAGTTATACAAAAAATTCTTTTGTTGAGTTTACAAAAGAAATGCTTGTTTCACTTGCAAAATAAAACTTTGTAATGGTTACTAAAAAATTCTGTGGAATACAAATTTACTAAGAAATTTTTAGTAACCTCTTGAATTTTTTTTTTTTTACAGTGCAGTTCGCAAAGTAGTTTTCTGGCAATGATATTAAAAAATGTATTTAAATACATCTGACAGTAGCAAATTTTCATTTTTTATTTGTGAAGAACTAATCAAAATTTAGTATAACTATTTAAGGTAGCATATTGATCTTTAGGGATTTATTTGGAATTTTAAAATAAATGAAAATACTTTATAAATAGTTATAAAGAGTTCGAGAACAATTCGTTTAATTAGTGCCGTTATCAAGGTTCGTACATTCCTTATATATTTTAAAGAGTCTGCCACCACTAATAAAAATAAGAAAAAATACATTTAATTTTTAAAGCACAAACCTCGCAGCCACCAGCTTCATTTAAAGATTTTACAATATTTTTATGCAGTGAAATACTTTGAAAATATTAAATTTTATTGGTAGAACTGTGCGAAACCTACGTTATGTTTTTATATTACTGAAATGAATAAGTGATTTACTCAGTCAGTAGTTACATAAATGTTAAGAACTAACAGTTTTTGTACGTTATGGATATTGTGCATTTTTCATGGTAAAAATTGAAACAAATATTTTTTAAAACACTATTTACAATTACTGAAAGCTAGTTTCTGGCAATGATATTAAAATATGTATTTAAATGCATCTGACAGTAGCAAATTTTTATTTATAATTTGTTACGATTTAATAAAAATTTAATGTAACTATTTCAGATAGCATGTTGTTGTTTAGGGGTTTATTTAAAATTTCAGAAAAAATGAAAATACTTTATGGATAGTTATAAAGAGCTTAATAATAAATGCTTTAATTCTTGTATTCTTATATTATTGAAAATAAATGGTATTTTATTCAGTCAGTAGTTACATGAATGTTCAGAAAACAGTTTTTGTATTTCATGGATATTTTGCACTTTTCAAGGTAAAAAATGAAAGAAAAACTTTTTTAGAACTCGCTTTACAAATATTAAAATTAATATATGTAAAGGGTGAAAGCTTCCCTTATTGACAGCTAACCAGTAACTAACTGACGTAAAATTTCCATTTTTCATTTTTTGGTGAAAAAAGTCCGGGCCAAGATTCGAACCAGAGTTGTATTGGCTGAAGCCGCGAATGATCTTCCAACTGAGCCATCCCGGACACGAACACTGGAGAACTATTTCACCCAAATGACCTCAACGATTACAGAATCTGGTCCAATACTATGGATCAACATAATAAATCGAAGGTCAATATTAGATAGAATATTATACAACAAGTGACAAAAAATACATCGATAGTAAAATGATTGCTAGAAAAAAATATTTTGTGCGCATGTGCAAAAGCAAAAAAAGGTAAGCACATTTTTTTTTTTCATTTTGGACCCCGATAATACGAATAACCCCTATTTAACGAATAAAGTTTCCGGTCCCAATGATTTCATTAATTTGGGGTCCGAACGTATGTAGAAATGTAAGAAAAAAGATTACTGTTAGTTTTTTATTTTATAAGAAATAATTTCACTCATAAACTATCATTAAAATTGACATGATCACTCATGTGAACATTTTTTTTTGAAATTTTAATATTTTTTTTCATTTTTTTTCACTGTCATTTTTTCTGACCATAAAAAAATCATCACGTAATAGGTTAAACAGTCTTTCAAAACCATTAGAGAAAGATATAAGCATAATACATTAAAATAAATTTATTAATATATTGAACATTTATTCTTCAAACTGTCTTTAAAAATGATTAATAACGAATAAACTAAACGTTTAAGCAAAGTATGGATGAGACGAGAGTTTTCATATTGTTAATGAGTGAAGCAAAAATTAAATAAAGAAAAATTATAATTTAGACTTCAGTACTCTTTACGTCTTTGAATGAATGATGTGAAGTGTTTCCCAAAAGATAATTTAAATTTTAAAGTATACGCAAAGGTTGGATTTTTAACACTTTGAGTATTCTGATTTTTTTCTTTCTTTCTTTCTTTTCTTTTTTTTTTGTATGTGTGTGTCTGTGTTAGCAATGAAATGGATGATTGCATACAATAAATCTGACAGACGGGTATTTTTTATCACTAATCATTTAGAAACATCTAAAGATGTAAAGATTTATAAACATTAATTTCGAATTATTTAAGCATTCTTTTAGCATTACCAATAAATAAGGCAAATTCCTTTTGTTAAAGATCAGCATTGAAGAATATTTTTATGTAATTTAATTAAACATGCCTTCAAAATCCATTAGGGAGTGATATAAATACAATGCGTTTAAATAAATTTATTAAGATAATCAAAATTTCTTCTTCAGACATCTTTAAAAATGATTAATATCAAACAAACATTTAAGTAACGTATGGATGAGATGAGAGTTTTCGTATTGTTAATAAGGAAAGTAAAAGTTAAAAAAATAAAAATGATAAATTAGGCTTCACAACATTTTACCTATTGGAAAAATGATATGAATTGATTCCATAAAAATAATTTGAAATTTAAAGTGTAACGCAAATATTTTATTTTTCATGTTTTGAGTGTTCTGAAATTCTTTTTTATGTTAGCAATGATATGGGATAACATATGCCATAAATCTGACAGACGGACTTTTTTTATCGATAATATTTTAGAAACAGCTAAAGATGTAAGCAGTTTTAAATATTAATATCGTATCATTTAAGAATTATTTTAGCATCACAAATAAATGAGGCAAACTCTTTTTGTTTAGAGAAAGAATTGAAGAATATTTTTATATTATATAATTAAATATGCTTTCTAAATACATTAAAGAAATATATAAATGTAATGCGTTTAAATAAATTTACTACGATGTTCAACATTTCTTTTTTAAAATGCCTTTATAAATGATTAAGAACGAAGAAACTAAACAAATAAAAAATGTATGGATGAGATGAGAGCTTTCCTATTCTTTATAAGTTAAGTAAAAGTTAAAGAAAGCAAATGATAAATTAGATTTTATCATATTTTACTTCTTTGAATGAATTTTTATTGAAAATTGAATTGCTATTAAAATTTTATTAAAATTGTGAATTTGAATCCTTTTTCTTCTGACCATAAAAAATCGTCCCATAAAAGATTAAACAGGCTTTCAAAATCCATTAGGGAAAGATATGAGTACAATAGATTAGAATAATTTTTTTTAAGATATTAAACATTTCTTCTTCAAAATGTCTATAAGAATGATTAATAACAAGCAAACTAAATATATAATCAACATATGGATGAGGTGAGAGCTTTTGCGTTGTTGATGAGTGAAGTAAAAGTTAAAGGAAGAAAAATGATAAATTAGTCTTATCACTACATTTTACTTCTTTGTATGAATTTTTATTGAAATGGGTTACTGAATTTTTATTGAAATTATGAATTTGAATCCTCTTCTTCTGACCATCAAAAATCGTCCCATAAGAGAATAAACAGGCTTTCAAAATCCATTACGGAAAGATATGAGTACAATGGATCAGATTATTTTTTTTAAGATATTCAAAATTTTTTTCTTCAAAATGTCTTTAAGAATGTTTAATAACAAGCAAACTAAACTTATCAACAACTAATGGGTGAAATGAGAGCTTTCGCGGTGTTAATGAGTAATGTAAAAGTTAAAGAAAAAAATAACATATTAGACTTCATTACATTTTACTTCTTTGAATGAATTTTTCTTGAAATATGTTATTGAATTTTTATTGAAATTCTGAATTTGAATCCTTTTTTTTCTGACCATAAAAAATCGTGACTTAAGAGGTTAAACAGGCTTTCAAAATCCATTGGGGAAACATATGAGTAAAAAAGATTATAATAAATTTATTAAGATATTCAACATATCTCCTTGATAATGGCTTTAAAATTGATTAATAACAAACAAACTAAACATATTAGAAACGCATGGATGAGATGAGAGTACAACAGATTATAATAAATTTGTTAAGATATTTCACATATCTTCTTCAGAATGACTTTAAAAATAATTAATAACTAACAAACTAAACATATAAGAAACGCATGGATGAGATGAGAGTACAACAGATTATTATAAATTTATTAAGATATTCAACATATCTCCTTCAAAATGTCTTTAAAAATGATTAATAACAAACAAACTAAACATATAAGAAACGCATGGATGAGATGTAACGAAAGAAAATTGATATATTAAACTTCACTTCATTTATTTTCTTTAAATAAATAGTGTGATTTACTAAAGATAATTTAAAATTTAAAGTGTAATGCAAAGATTTGATTTTTACCGCTTTGAGTATTCAAATATTATTTTTTATCAGTATAATGTAGATATTATCCGTTTTTAGAAATGAAATGAGTGATTACGTACAATAAATCTAACAGACGGCGATTTTTATCAATAATCTTTTAGAAACAACTAAAGATGTAAAGAGTTATAAACATTAATGTCGTATTATTTAAGCATTCTTTTAGCATCGCAAATGAATGAGGCGGATTGTTTTTTATCTAGAAATTTGCATTAAAGAATATGTTTATGTAATTTAGCCAAACATGCTTTCATAATTCATTAGGGAAAGATTTAATAACAAACAAGCTAAACATGTAAGCAACTTGTGGATGAGATGAGATCTTCTGTAATGTTAATAAGTGAAGTAAAATTTAAAAAAGAAAAATTATAAATTAGACTTTACTACATTCTTCTTTGAAGGAATGAATGATGCAAAGTGAATTCTTAAAAATAATTTAAAATTTAAAGTGTAACATAGCTTGGATTTTTAATGCTTTGAGTAATCTAAAATTCATTTTGTGCAAGCAATGAAACAGGGTGATTACATACAGTAAATCTGACAAACGGGCTTTTTATATATATAATCTTTTAGAAAGAACTAAAGAGTTATAAACATTAATATCGTATTTGGGTGATTCTCAAAATAGGGGACAATTTATGTCTTTCAGCATACAAAAAAAATTGAGAGGTTTTCTGTCATGTTTTTATACTTAGATATGTTTGTCTTAATATTATTTATTATTTGCACTCAAAAATTACTCACTTTTTAGTTAAAAACACTTTAAAATAACAGAATAAATGTTCAAAATGTCATTAGCATGGATGTCCACAGCAGCTGTGCCTTGTATATACTAGCTTTTTCAAGAGTTAATATCATGTTTATAAAATAAAACAAATGTTATTCCTTCTTTAAATTAATCAAGGAGACGATTTATCCAATAAATTTCTTTTTAAAAATAAATTTATAGTATATAAAAGGAGAATTAAAGTTTGTCCTCCATATTCTGTTTTCAAAACAAGGTCATACTATAACAGCTGTTTATTAATCAAAATTTCATTTTCACATATGAAAATACTTTGAAAATATAAATTTTCTCCATGGCAACAAGTAGCCATTTTATTACAGCCTGAAAATAGAAGCATTTTCAATAATCCAGATTGGTTTTGATCTCAATTAATCCGAATTATCGGGGTTTTACAGTTGTTGACTAAACAAAAATAATAAATTAGACTTCACTAATTTCTTCTTCTTTGAATGAGTGATGTGAAGAGATACCCAAAAAATAATTTAAAATTTAAAGTGTAAAACCAAGATTGGATTTTTAATGCTTTGAGTGTTCACAAAATTGATTTTATGTTAGCAATGAAATGGCTGATTACATACAATAAATCTGTCATGTGGGCGTTTTTTTATCGATAATGTTTTAGAAACAATTGAAGATATAAAGAGTTATGAACATTAATATTGTACAATTTAAGTATATTTTTAGCATCACATGTGAATGAGGCAAATTCCTTTTATTTAGAGATCAGCATTGAAGAATATTTTTATACAGTGAAACCTCCAAAAAAGGGACATTCCGAATAAGGGACACCTCTATTTAAGTGACAAAAGTTGCGGTCCAATAGATGTCCCTTATTTGGAGGTTTCACTGTAAAAGAAACTCCGAATAAGGGGCACCTCTATTTAAGGGACAAAAGTTGCGGTCCCATAGGTGTCCCTTTTTTGGAGGTTTCACTTGCATAATTTAATTAAACATGCTTTTAAAATCCATTAAGGAAAGATATAAATAGAATTCGCTGAAATAAATTTATTAAGATGTTAAATGTTTCTCCATTAAACTGAATTTAAAAATGATAAATTATACGAAAAATAAATAAATAATAAAAAATATAGTTATAATTGGCGTATAGATTGGATGAGAGCTTACGTCGTTGTTAATAAGTAAAATAGTAGTTGACTAAAGAAAAAATAACAAATTAGACGTCTTTACTTTTTTCTTCTTTGAATAAATGATGAGAACTGATTCCCTAAAAATAATTTAAAATTTAGAGTGTACCGCAAAGATTGAATTTTTAATGTTTTGAGCGTTCTGAAAATCTTTCTAAATTAGTGATGAAATGGGTGATTACATACAATAAATCTTACAGAGGGTTCTTTTTTTTTAACAATAATCTTTTAGCTAAAGATGTAAAGAGGGAAAGATATAAATATAATATATTAGGGGAAGTTATAAATACAATATATTTAGAAACAATTATTAAGATATTCACGATTCTCTATTAAACTTGCATTAAAAATGATACATAAGAAACAAAATAAAGTAGTGTATAAGTAGTGTATGTATCATATGAGAACTTATGTCATTGTTAATAACTGAAGTAATAGCTGACTAAAGAAAAATAATACATTAGACTTCATTAATTTCTTCTTCTCTGAATGAATGATGTTAAATAATTCCCTTAATATAATTTAAAATTTAAAGTGTATTCCAAATATTGCATTGAAAGCTTTGAGTGTTCTGAAATTGTTTTTATGTTAGTAATGACGAACGATGATTACGGATAATAAATCTGACAGACAGGTGTTTTTTTTAACAATAATGTCTTAGAAAAAGCCAAAGATGCAAAGAGATATAAACATTAATATCGTACTATTTAAGCATTCTTTTAGCATTACAAATGAATGAGTCAAATTTCTTTTTATTTGGAGATAAACGTTGTAGAATATTACTATGTAATTTAATTGAAGATGCTTTACAAATCCATTTGGGAAAGACAATGCGTTTAAATAAGTTTATTAAGATATTCAACATTTCTTGATTAAACTGATTTTTAAAATGATAAACAATAAAGGAAATTAACATATATCGTCTGGATCACATAAATGATTATGTCATTTTTAATAAGTGAAGTAATAGTTGACGAAAGCAAAAGGATAAATTAGACTTCAGTGCGTTTTTTTTTTCTCTGAAGGAATGATGTGAAGTCAAAACAATTTAAAATTCAAAGTGAAACGCATTAATTGGATTTTTATTACTTTGGGAGTTATGATAATTTCTTTTTGTTAAGTAAGATATGAAATAGTTGTTTGTATTTTAATAAGCCTGATGGGCGAAATATATTTATCGATAATATTTTATAAAGAACGTAAGATGTTATGAAGTAATTTACGTTGAAATCGTATTAATAAAACATTTATTTGGCATTAAAAGTAAATTTAACGAATATTTTTTATATATGGACATGCATATAATTATGGACAGATTATTAATGTAAAATAAGGTAAAATATATACTTTACTGTTAGTCTCTCTTTAAAAATGGAAATTTCAACAGAATTTAAAGGGACTTAACATAAATACGTTTCGCTTATCCTTCTCCAGTAACATTACAATAAATAAATTATTTGTTTCACGTATTTTCAAGCGCTTTCGTAATTACTATATAAATACGAATCACCTATAGTTGTCTTTCAATTCTTCCGTCTGTCCGCATATAATAGAGAAAAACTACCGCAATGAATCGTTTGAAGTAAAAAATATATAATTGTTGCATAATTTTATCTAGTTATTTCAAATTTCAGGAAAATCGTATGTATAGATTAATTACAGGAACAATCAAAAGTGTTTTAATTATATTAAACTATTTCATGTTTTTCGAAACTAATATACGTTTCTGAGGTTTACTACATGGTAATACCTGTTTCCTAGAAAGCAGATAATATTTACAGGGACACACAAAAGATTTCGTCTACTATACTGTATACTATTTCACCAAGATCTGAGTAATTTTATAACTCAGTTGTAGTACGACACTTATTTGCTAAGCTTGACGTGCAATTTACAACTTGTTAATGCAACATACTTTCCTGGTGACTCTCAAAAAATATTATACCCCCAATAGGGTAAGAGTGCATGGATAAAGTGTATATTATAGAAAAGGAAACAGTTTAGACTTAAATTTGAAAAGAAACTAAATATTTTTTAAGAACATTAATTTGAATTGCCTTATTAAACTATCTAAATTTTAATGCTAATAACATAAAATGTTTTATTAAGTATAAATGTATTCTCATAAAAGAATTTCTAAAACTAATAAATGTAAAAAAAAAAAAAAAAAAAAAAAAAAAAGTTAAAGAAATTTTTTAACCCAGGGACAATAGAATCGTCAGTATGCTGATATCGTATTCAGTGCTTCTTCGTCACATGTAGATATAGGCATTACCATTATCTCCTTGAGGGCTGTTAAAATACTCTTAAATTATTCCTTTTCACCTAACAACAAGATTTTACCTTATTTTTTTAGATTGGTATTACTATTATTATATTCATAGTCACTCTTTGTAAATATGATTTTATTTAGTCAATAGTTATAATGTTATTAAACACTATTATTTTTTACCTACATTGAAATAAGTATTATTGCACAATACTCTGTGAAGTTACTAGTTTTTTTCTAGGAATCTGGGACACTTAGAACTTTTTATATAATGGCAACTGCGAACGTTATTGTAATTGATAAATTTTCATTTCTTCATAACTTCAAAAACTTCTTTCGAAAACTTCAACACGAAGTTTTCCTGTTGCTGTTACATAAAAAGTTCTACAAACCCATGTTTCCAAGAAAAAAAAAATTAGTAACTTTACACATTTTTATAGAGTATTGTACAATAGAACGTATTTATTTTACAATATATACATCGTATTCTATGTAATATATTCAATTAATACTTTTCTTAATGTACAATATGATATAAGTATTATACTGCTACAGTGTACATCGTATTGTTAGAGTGAAAAAAATGAGTATATTTTCAACACATTATTTTACCGATATTAATAATATAATATGTTATTAGATGATTTACTTACACTTGCTTTTTAAATGTACAGGCGCAAAACATAAGTTCAAAGTATTTAAATACATTAATAGCATTATTGAACGAATGTTGTTATTATTTATGAAAGAAGAAACTCAAAAAAAAGGGGGGGGGGAACTAGTTTAAAAAATTATCCATAAAATGGTCAAAAATGAATTTGTAAGACTTGGAAAATTATGTAGAACATAAAGAAGATAAATGAATTATTTAATGGGAATTAACTGGCATTTTTTTTTTAAATATCACAATAAATGCAGTTACACTGTCCTTATTTATAACGAAGATCAAATTAAGGTTTTATAATTAATACGCTGTATGGTGGTTCAGATAGCGTTTATCTATATAAAATATAACGTATAAGCAGTAATTTTTCGCGCTTATTATGATATGTTATTAATGAAATCAGATTAGTTTAGATGACTTCACAACATATATACACAATATGCCCACATAGCTAAGATGAAAGGACGTTACATAAATAGATTTTGGAGCTACATCCAACTTTTTCAAAATTCTTTCGTAAAAGCTGATGTATTTGTTGACTATTTGTACGCCGGAAATACTTAGCAATTTTGAGAAAAACACTATATTTCGAACAATTGCAATAAATTATTATATATTTGAACAGTTACGCTTAAAATTGCCATAATAGACCGGGAAGCGGCAACACAGACAATCCCTTCATCGAATTTATGGATGAAAATCTAGTAATTCTTAAAACTCGATTCGCATATTAAAACTTAATCAGTCTGCGAAGTCATATCTTGGAACAAAACACCTGAAAACCCAATTTTAGTGGTTGACTCATAGGTTTACTGTTATGTTTTTTGTGTTTATGTTTTCAATGTTTTCATACTCCTGGGTTCAGAAAAGCACAATGGTAAACTTACGAATCAACGGTTAAAATCGGGATTTTAGGTGTTTTCCATTAACATATCGCTTGACAGACCGATTGCATTCCCTTCTAGGAAAAAGTTAAAAAATACATGTATGCGAGGTGCTGGATATCGTTAAAAATGGGCTCAAGGTGTGCAAAAAATAGTGTTTTCAGCTGAAAAAAAAAAAACTTCGTCAATTCACAAAATATCAAATTCGCTTCATTTTTTACATATACATAAATCTTCGTAATATTATCTACAACATTTATATTGACAAGGTTTTAATGCGGCCATCTCTTACCAAAAAAAAAAAAAAAAGTAAGAATCTAAAAAGAAAAAAATTATAACTTTTTCGATTCACAAGCTAAATCACTTCGTCAGTGTGAATTCCCTTTGTCAATTAACTTACATTTATTATAAATATTCTTCATATTCTTTACAACTCTTTTATTGACAAATTTTTCATAGAACCACAATTAACATTTAAAACAGTTAAGAAAAAAAGAGAGGGGGGGAGGAGAAAAAACCCTTTGAAATCTATCTGTGCCTGTAGGCCTAACCGGCAGAGATTTTTCTCTTTCTGTTTTAATCTGAACATTTCAATAATCCATTATATAAATATCAGCATGTGCATGTTGAACAAATTAAAAGCATATGTGAAAACGATACGATACTTTTTATTCAATCGTAATTTATATATTTATTAAACACCATTTGGTATTTCCATTTGTTGGAAGTATTGTACTTTTCAACCAACAAAAGAAAAGCTTTCTTATCATTGTTATATCAATATAAGACTTAAAAATATATGCACATAATTTACTTAGTCTTCTTTTCAAAATCATTTGGAGTAAAATATAATACAATAAATTGAAAAAGTTATTGCAATATTGAATGTTTTCTTGCTTAAATGTCCTTAAAAGTGATAAATGACAAATAAAGTGCATCTGTCAGCAACCAAGAAAGATGAGATAAGAATTTTGATGATTGTTAACACGTGAAAGACTTGGGAAAAGAAAAATGATAAATTGGACTTCAGTTTATTTTTTCTTTAAACGAATGGTTTGAAGAGATTCGATGAAAGCAATTTTAAATTTAAAATGATGTGTAAAAAATGGTTTTTAACTTTTGCATAGGTCTGAAAATCGGTTACTGAAAACGAAATGAATGATTGTATTTAAATAAAAATGACAGAAGTGAATGCTTTTTTTAAAACTTTTTACAAATTAATCAAAATGTAACATAGTCAAATGTATATCAAAATCTAGTACCGTAAAATGGGGTGAATCGGAACACTTTTCAATTTTAACGTTAAAAAAAGCAAAACTGATTTTTTAACTTTTTTATTTTTCTACTAGAAACTTCGGTATTGTTTTGTTCTTTACTTTTTAAGCAAAAACGAAACATTTTTACTGTTTATACATTCATAATTTATTTTTTTAATGGTGTTCCGATTCACCCCGCAGGTAGAAGTGAATCGGAACAAACGCTATAATCGTTATTCATTCTGATTCAAACATTAATAGAGTTAGTGAGAACGGGTAATAATGATAAGGGAGGAATAGGAACACGTAGTTACTGTGAAACCAGGCCTTTATTTTATATACAAGTAAAGATATGCCTTTTTAAAAATTAGAAAGCAATTTTTAAATCAAGAAAAATTAAAATTTATTTTAAGAAGTTATATTCGAATTGCAGAAGTAGAATTTAATACAAATTTAGCCCTGTTCTGTGTTATCCTTTACTAGTAGTCATTGGATAAGTGAATCTATTGAGTAGTCCCAATCGCTGCATGTATTAATACGATCTACTAATACGCCCTCATCCCCAGACCTTAGTACTGTTTGCATCCCTCTTTTTTTTATTGGTTTTTCATTTTGAGATGTTTGTGTAATGTTGTGGATGTCAGAGAATAATTCTGTGCAATCTTCTAACTAATTTGCTATTTTTAAATTTATTTATTGTGTGCTCCATGTCTGTTGGATTAGGCGTTGACTTTTTTGTTTAACGAAGTAATTTCTTGGCACCTTTAAACTCTTCAAGTAATCAGAACAAACAAAATATTGTTACAATACATATTCATACATATGTTTTCATATATTACATGAAACGATTACTATTTAGAAATATAAATCATGAGAGAAAACGTGTTCCGATTCACCCCGTAAATTTTAAACCTCTGATGTTACACTGTTAAAACTAATGGTGATACATTGTACCTTTTAAGGGTGAAAGGCTTGTCTCTCTGGTGACACCCCTAAAGGATCCAGAATGGCACCTTTAACAAGGGTGAAAAGATGGCACCCTTAATCCAGAGTGTCCAATAATAAAAAAATAAAAAATGTACAAACCGACTTTTGACCGTCGAAGGATTCGAACTCACAACGTCTGATTACAAGCTCAGCGTTCTAACCGCTCGGCATTCGAGATCACCTTCATTCACTCATAGCCATAGATTTTACTTGCCGTCACAGAAAACAGAAAGACACACGTCACAGCGCATGCGCATGGTTCCAGTCACCCGATGAGGTGCCACATTGCTGCCAATACGAAGTGCATGGCACCTTATTTGGCTCCAGTCACCCAGTAAGAAACCTGTCGGCACTGCAACCACATATCCAAGCCCCTATGGCACCCTAGGGTTCCAAATGGCACCGGTTTGTCACCTTCACTTTTAACAGTGTACAAGCCATTTTTTACTTTTTCATTATGTAGTTCAGAAATAAGTAGAATTTAATACAGAATATCGTTTACAGTTCTATCATTAATTAAAAAGCCCCTCTCTTAGGTTTAGAATACGAAAAATACTAAAGTTACATACAAAGTTTTGAAGACTTTGAAAAAATGACGTTTTTGAGGATCCTCTTGAAGTTTTTTTATATACCCCAGTGGTTGTGCAAACATGTCAAAACTGAATTTCCCAACTTTTTATGTTATTACCTTCTTATAAAAAAATTGGCAACTAAAAACATCATCACATATATTTATAATGAATTTATTTGTATGACCGGGAAGTTTGGTTCCTATTCACCCCACTGTTCCTATTCACCCCATTTTACGGTATGGTGTTATTGTTTAAATCTGTATTTGGTAAGGAAAAAATTCTAATTGATGTATCTATATTCAATATATATTTACTTTAAAATCTTTGCTTAAACATTATATTTAGTTTGTATTATTTATTAAACAATATTATTTAATTACATTTGTTGTATGTATTGTATTTTTCAACATCGAAAAGAAAGACTTTTTTTTATTATTGTTATATCAATATAACACTTAAAAATATATTTAGATAATTTAGTTAATCCTCTTTTCAAAATGTTTGGGAGTAAAATATAAACACAGAATATTTTTAAAAAATGTGATGTTGAATGTTTTTTACTTCTAAAATGACCTTAAAATTTAAAAATAAAAAATAAAGTGCCTCTGTCAGCAACCTATAAGAAGATATAAAAAATTTTGATGATTATTAACAAATGAAAGATTTGGAGGGAGAAAAATAATTTGGACTTCAGTTTATTTTTATCCTTAAACAAATGGTGCCAAGGGATTCAATGAACACAATTTAAATTTAAAGTGAGGTGTGAAAAATTTATTTTTAACGTTTGCACAGATCTGAAAATGTGTTATTAACAACGAAATAAATAATTGCGTTTAAATAAAACTGACAGAAGTGAGGGTTTTATTAAAATATTTTACAAACTAATCAAAATATAGTATAGTCATTGAAGTTAACTATTTAACTGAACACTATTTTTGAAAAAAAAAAGTACTTTCAAATAATGCTAAATTTTTTATGTGTTTTACAGAATCTTTAATCTTTTATCATAAGATTTTCAAAACAGAACTTTTTGCCTAACTGAATGAAAAATATGTTTATTAAATAATATACAATTTATACTAAACATTTACTGGTGAGAATAATAAATCATTATTGTATAGTATGTGGTACGGGTAAATTTTGATTGGCTATCACACGTTGCCCGTATAACGTACGAGGAGATCGGAGAAGTGGTTAATCTGTCCGTCTTTAAATTTGCATTTGATAAGTGAACAATTTTAACTGATGAATCTATATTCAATTCATATTTAGGTTTGTTTAGTTAATATTTACTTATTAAACACTATTATTTCTGTAGTATTATTTATTAAAACTGTTATTTCGGTAGTATTTTTTTTTTATAAAACACTATTATTTCGGTAGTATTATTTATTAAACAATAATATTTAATTACATTTGTTGTTTGTATTGCATTTTTCAACATACAAGAGAAAAAAATTTTCATCATTTTTATATCAATGTTAACACTTAAAAATATATTTAGATAATTTTGTTAGTCTTCCTTTCAAAATACTTTTTGTTTTGTTGAGTGTTTCTTCTGATAAAAAGTCCTTAAAAAAGATAAATAACAAAAAAAATGTGTCTTTCAGAAATTTGCGATATGAGATACGAGTTTAACATATAGAGCTTGAATTTGCAGACAGAAAAATGATAAATTAGGTTTCAGATCCTTATTTTTACTTTTTCTATCTTCAATAGTAAAAAATATTGTAATCGAAATTTTTTTCGACTTTCGGTTTTCAAAGGATTATATGTTTTAGAGGTCAGAGATTCCAAAAAACATCTTTTTACGAAATGTCCGTGTGTCTATGTGTCCGTATGTCGCCATTCTACCATCAAAAAGTGTATGAAGATATGCATAGAAATTAGTGCTCGCTATAGGATACGTATAGCAGCTATACGTTTAAACGATATACGTATATCCGTATAATACGTTTTTCTGCTATACGGATACCTTAAAATATACGTTTAAACGTATCCGGATACGTATAAGGCGTATCATTTAAACGTATATTTTAGAATACGTATATTTAATGTATACGTATATTCTAGATATCGTATCTAATTTAAATATTGGACTTCATCAGTCTTATGTCACTGAATGAAGAATAATTTGGAAATCGGTGGCGTTACGACAGGAATCCGTATAGTATGTCTTATATATACAAGATCAAGAAAAGAAAAGCGTATATTTTTTAAAACAGTTTGCAAAAATTTCACAAAATATCAGATTCCTGATTGGCCTATCTCGTTTCACTAACAGTGAAATATCTATTTTCAAAATAGCGAGTTATTACCGTGAATTGCAAAAGTATTTTGCAACATTGTACTTTGAATTTATTTATATATATTTTGTTCATCTCATGGTAATGAGCTCAGATTACCCCGTTATGTCCTTTTTTATTATTTAAAAATTCTTTATTCATTTATTGTATTACAATCAATATTGCACCCGAGCTTAAATGCTATTCTTTCCTTGGAGCTAATATTTTCTAACTCTGTTAATGTATAATGAAATTTCATTTGTTTTATCTTGACATTCTCACCAAAACATACATAGAATCACTTCATATCAAGCAGTAACTGAATCTATAGTTTGATGAAATTTCGTGCATTAGTTCTAGAGATATTGCAGAAACCGTAAATAAAATACAGCAAAGTAGAGCCACCTGCCGAACGATTTACATACAAAACTAGTCAGCAACAATTTCTACCAGAGACTACCTGAATATATAGGGGAGACTGGGATACATGTGAACATAACTATAGCTTTTTCTCATAACTGGGTTAATTTCTATAAGCAAAACTACTCAATATAGTAAACAGAACTTTTTTTACGCATGGTATTTTTTTTTTTAATTATCTTTACGGTTCTTCTTACTTTTCTTAATAGTTTATTGAATTCAAAAAAAAAAAAAAAATTCATATGTGCACCAACGAAAGAGCAGTTGTAAACACATAGGGGAAACACGTGAACACAAGGAAAAAAATTTACATGTTTTTATTACCTTTTTCATATGTTACCTTAATCAGTAGTTGTACTATCTAGTAAATTTACCTTAAGGAAAAATATATGTATATTTATTTAGTTTCTGAGTGATATGTTTAAGCAAAATATTATAAAATAAAAATAAGTAGATTTGGGGGGGGGGAATTAGATAATAGATAAAATATTGTTGAAATATAACAAAAAAAGTTAAAGAAGTAAACTTGAGAAAACAATTAAAGAATTTAAATTTTGCTTTGGGTTTTTTGTTTGAGGGAGATTTTACGGAGGGGGCGTTTGGATAATATTTATAGGAAAACTGCCAAAAGGCGAACGATTCTCATTCCTATATTTGTCTTATTTGCCTGTAAATTAAGGATAAAAAATTGTTTTACATTTATAAGCTTCCACCAAATTTAATTTCTTTTGCTTTTAAAAGAAAGGGGGCAGTCAATAATTCACGGTATTTCACGATAGTTATAAGTTTAAAAATTTTATTTTCTTAATATATATATCTATTTTCAAAACACCAAATAAAATAGCTGTTTTAGAAATGGAAGTAAACTAATACTACAAGTTTGCAACAAATGAAACAGAAAAGTTTGCAAAGTTGTTAAACGTAATATTTTTTGCATTAATGATGCATAAAAAATAGTATTGAAAACAGTTAAATTGTTAAATTAAATAATGTTTATATAATGTTTATATTTAATTTATTAACTGTTAAATTTAATAAATTTATTGCAATTTAGAAAACATGAAATTTATTTAAATTACAATTGAACGTAAAGAGCTTGTTGCTTTTTATGTATTTGCTGACAGTTTTGTTTGTAGAAGTTTCTATTACACAAAATCAACTTTATATGATGGAAATGTCTTCTATTTCTATAATAATATAGATAATGGATAGCAGTCATTATTTTCACGAAGTAACTAAAAGGAATAGAATCACTGAATGATTATTGGGCAATTTAATGACGTATTCAGATCTGCCCCAACTAGACTCTTCATAAGTGTCCCACATTCCCACAAGAGTTAAAATGACAAATCATTAGCATTTCTCAATTTAAAAAAAAATATCATAAATATTTATTAGTATCCATAGTATATGTTAAATAAAGAAAAAAAGTATAAATAAATAAAATTATTCTTTTATCAAGTTGGAGATTTTACTTTTGAGTTCAGTAAGCAGTATTTTGGCTCCTGGGGACAAACAAAATGTCGAAGAGTTTCAAATTTTTTTTTGTTTTCATATGTCTATAGGTTCTCCCATCTTTGGTAATTTTTTGAAATAAAAAAACATATAATAACTAGTGAAAAATGGCAATGTTCTCATTTGCCAAACTCTCCCCCATATATATTACTTAATTCTGTGTATTAGGCCTTGAGATAGAGCACCAACAAAATTCATGTCACATACAGACAGACAAAGTCACAGACTCACAAACTCACGGGCAGATATTTTGTAAAATCGTGTTTTTCGGACTCTCTTACCCTTAAAAACCCCTTGTAAACCCGTCGAAAGTTTTCCCGAATCCAATACTTTCTTCTTCTAAAGATAAAAGAAAATATAAAAAACTAAGTACTGCGTCGCAGATTTTCCCAAGATAAGTTTGACTCTACCCACAACTAATGTAAGACATTTTATAATAAATAACTTAGTTTTTTGGGAAAAAAAATAAAATCTAAACTGAGGAAGTTTTCAGATTTTTTTAAGTACCTGCATAACAAGTAGTAGTTAAATAAACACATCGTAGTTCTTTGAACAAAGAATCTCGATGGGGATATTTCTCAATGTCTCTAATCCGCAAAAAAATATTGAAACATCGAATTTCATACATTGAACGAAAAATGTTTAAACGTTTATACGTTTAACCGCTTGGGTAAAATCCGTATATACGATATACCGTATATGCTGTTTCGTGTAATACGTATATCTGCCGATGCCGAATTATACGTATAGCAAATACGTATTTCGTAGAATACGTATTATACGTATACTCGTATAAACGTATAATCGGGTGCTCTAATAGAAATGAATAATTTTTTTTTTTGTGTAAGTGTTTGGCTATGGTCAGCAGACACTCCCTGAATTAAAAAAAATCTGACGGAAGGAGGTGCTATAATCGCGATGTCTGTACCATTTTTATTATTTTACAATTAAAAAGTGTTTGAAGTAATGTATAGAACTGAACTAAATTTTTGTGTATGATTTTTTGGGTTATGGCGATTAGATCTTTCCTGAATTTGAAAAAAATCTGCCTATCTTCTTCTGTTAATCGGCTCGTGCAGATATGGAAATTCTTTTTTACTCCGATTATTTGACTGAAGCAGAAATTTAAGGTGAAAATTATAGTTGGTATAATATTGAATTAAAAATATTAATGCATTAACATGTGTAACTAAGTTTTGAAATATTAAAATGTACATATGTGATATAAGAAAGTTTGGGATTGGCAAATCCAACTAGTTTCTTTAAACAAATGAAGTGAAGGCATTCATTGAACATAATTTAAATTTAAAGTAATGTGTAAAAAATGTTAATGTTTTTAATGTTTGCACAGAACTGAAAATATACTGACAACGAAATAAAGGGTTGTGTTTAAATAACTGACAGAAGGGAGTGTTTTATTTAAAATATTTTACAAACTAATCAAAGTGTAGTATAGTCATTAATCTGGTATTATTTAAATGTGTATTTGGTATCTGAAAATTTTTAATTGATGGATCTATCTTTAGTATAAATTTATGCTAAGCCTTTGCTTAAACTCTTCATTTGTTTAGCATTGTTTATTGAACGCTATTATTTTAGTAGTATTGTTTATTAAATAGTATTACTTAAATACGTATGTTGTATGCATTGCACTTTCAACATACAACAAAAAACTTTTTCATTAATTGTATATCAATGTGAAGAATTAAAAATATATTAAAATAAGATATAAATGCAATAAATAATAAAACAAACATTATCAAGATATTGAGAGTTTCTTCTCCGAAAAAGTACGTAAAAATGATAGATAACAAATGAACTATGTCTTTCAGCAACTTACGATACGGGATAAAAATTTGTTAACAAGTAAAATAAAACTTGCAGAAAAAAAACTGATAAATTACACTACAGTTTATTCTTTTATTTAAGCGAATTACGGGAAAACATTCATTGAAAATAATTTTAAATTATAAATGATGTGTAAAAATATTTTTTAATGCTTTCACAAATTTGAAAGTAGGTGATTGACAAGAAAACAAATGGTAATGTTTAAAAAAAAACGAAAGTGAGTGGTTTTTTTTTTAATATTTCACAAACTAATCAAAAAGTATAGTCATTTAATGTATTCTGTAATTGTTTAAATCAGTATTTTGTAAGTGAACAGTTTTAATTGATGGTTCTATATTCAGTATATATTTAAGTAAAACCTTTGCATAAACAGTTCATTTAGTTAGTATTATTTATTAAATACTATTATTTTGGTAGCATTATTTATTAAACGGTATTATTTAATGACATTTGTTATATGCATTGCTTTTCTCAACATACAAAAAAAAAAACTTTTTTCAGCTTTGTTATATCAATTTTAACATTTAAAATATATTTAGATATTTTAGTTATCATTATTTTCAAAGAATATTAGTGTAAAATATAAATGCAATTATTAAATAACATATATATTAAGATAAGAGTGTTTCTTCAGATAAAATGTCTTTAAAAATGATAAATATCAAATAAAATATGTCTTTCAGAAATTTACGATATGAGATAAGAATTTTTTTAACAAGTAAAGTAGGACTTGCAGAGAGAAAAATGCTAATTTAAAGATAAGAATACTTTTTAAAAGGGAATATTTGAAAGGATTCACTGAAAATTATTTGATGTATAACATGTATTAAAGTGATGTGTTTAAAATATTTTTTTAAAACTTGCACAGATTTCAAAATAGGTTATTGACAAGGGTTATGCGAAATAAATGGTTGCGTTTCAATAGAACGGACTAAAGTAAGTACTTTATTTAAACTATGTTACAAACTAATTAAAATGTAGTATAGTCATTTAACCTTCTGATCACCCAGCAAAAGGGCAAAATTGCAATGATGTTTTCTTTGTAACATATTTAAAATGATTAAAAAATATATAATTTCCAACACGATATAAAAAAATTAATATGTATAGGTATATGAGCCTTAATAGTATAGCCTTTTTTTTTAAAATTGGATTATATATCTGTAGAACTATATTATTTTAAATAATGCATGTATTGCAATGAAACCTGAAGCTTAGTGAACGGATATATCAGTTCAAGGCAGTCAGAAAGTTGTTAATCTGTTTTTGTTAGGTGCGTTCGTTATTACATAAATATGTAGCACCTATGGTCGTCGTCCAGTCCGTCACTCTGTCCGCATATAACAACTCAAAAACTACTCAAACGAATAATTTGAAATTTAAAATATGTAATTAATGCATAATTTTGTCAAGTCATTTCAAATTTTATGGACATTGGAGTTTAATCATAGGGACAATCAAAAGTATTCCGTTACATTACGGTCAATGAAAACAAATCGATTCAAGTGCATTTTAATGATGTGATACTCTTTTGAACATAATAAAATTCCCATGCATCTATGAAATACATACTAAAATATACATTCTATACAATCTGTGGTGCAAAAAATATTTTTTATTAATTTATAATATCACACAAAAGTTACCAAACCACTATTACATAATGGCACAAGGGGGGAAATTGTTTAAAGTGTTTAATTATATCACACTATTTCACATATTATGAAATTGTTATTTATTGCGGCGGTTTACTACAAGTTAATTCCTATATCATAGGAAATACACAGCATTTACAGGGACACACAAAAAAATTGGATAGTGTATTGTATAATTAAAAACTTCGTTATTCAAAGAACTCATCCCATTTGCCTCGCTTGACGTGCAATTTTCCGACTTGTTTAAATCTATAGTTAATAAGTGTACAATTTTAATTAATGGATTCATATTAAGTATATATTTAGTTAAAAGATTTGCTTAAACACTAATATTTAGTTTGTAATATTTATTAAACACTATTATTTCGATAGTATTTATTAAATACTATTATTTTTGTAATATTATTTTTTAAACAGTATTATGTAATGACAATTCTTGCATCCATGTAAAATAAAAATTTGTATTTTCTCATCATAAAAAAGAAAGGAGTTTTATCTTTGTTATATCAATATTTACTCTAAAAAATTTATTTAGTTAATTCAATTAGTATTCTTTTCAAAACACTTCAGAGTAAGATATAAATGCAATAATTTAAATATAAATACATATTGATATATCGAGTGTTTCTTCTGCTAAAATGCTCTTAAAAATGATAAATGACAAATAAAATACATCTTTCAGTAACCTAGAAGATAAAGATTTGTTAACAAGTGAAGTAGAACTTGCAGAGAGGAAAATGATAAGTTAGACTTCAGATCATTTTTTCGTTAAACGAAGGATGTGAAGTGCTTCGTTGAAAATAATTTAAAATTTAAAATGGTATGCAAAAAAGGATTTTTAATGCATGCACAGATTTGTAAATGGGTTATTGACTTCGAGGTAAGTGGTTGCGTTAAAGGAAAAATTACTGAAGCGAGCACTTTATTAAAAATTATTTTACGAACTAATAAAAATATAATGTAGTCATTGATGAAGTCTATATATTATTGTTTAAACATGTATTAAATATGTGAATAACTTTAATTACTGGATTTATACTAAGAATAAAAGATGTTCAGGAATAATAACGCCACGCCAAGGTTCTACCAATTTTCATGGTTTAGTCATTTATTTATTTTCTTTTGTCAAACAGAAATAGGAATCGATACAGCAACTTATTGACTATGTTTACGAGAAAGACTTTTTTAGCAAATATGTATTCATAAAATGTAATCATGTGATTTGTTGACTTATGTTATTTTAAGTTATTACTCACTTATGGGGATAATAATGACATGCAAACAAAATTATAAAACATGATAGAAAAGTAGAATGTAAATTTGTCCAGTTCTAAAGATACAAACTCTATAAACTTAGCAATTGACAAATTTCACTTACTTATGATTAATTGTGATATCAGGAAGTAGTAATAATCATTTGATATGTTATTTTTCTGACATGAAAAAATTAGCAGCACTAAAGACATACAGATTTCTTTCTTTTTTTTCTTTTTTGTTTAACAATGGAGTGCATAAAATAAAAAATTTTTTTCGAATGTATTTAGATCATTTAACCGCATCAGCCGGAGTATTAATGCGACGATGGCGTTATTACCAAGGTATACATTTTGCGCAATACATTAAAACCTAAAACTTGGGAACACATCCAAAATCTCGACATTTTGAAAGTACATGAAATACAATACACTTTCATGTGATAAACAAAGTATTTCCTAATATGTAAATATATTCAGATTACTGAACTTACCTCGCAAATTTTAGATCGGGCATTAAATCTTACGTGCTTCTTTCAGCGATAATTTTTACAAATGGAACAAATCACCTTTTAGCTGTAGTTTGTGATTCAGATTACTCAAAGCATTTCTCCGCAGAACCCGTTATTGCCATCTACTAAATTCCTTCATAATTACGCGTAATATTAGCACTTGGTGTAATTACCACAGGACACCATATTTAGATAAATAATTTTCTTAAATTTTGGATTGTATTTTACATATTTTACATATTTTAAAATTAAATAATGTTATTTCTTGCGGATAATTTAAGCTTAATATCTTTTATTTATCAATGTTGATCATCTTCTAAGCATTAGACTAAAAAATGCACTTTTTTAAATTATATTATTATTGGATTTTATAAACTTTTGTAAACTTAGAATATTGCATTCTTATTTTTAGGTACACTCTGTTACATGGTAACTCATTTCTAGATCCACCTAATAAATAATATGTATCATACATTTTCATAGGTAAATTTAACGAGCGCACATTTTTGTTTTTTTTTAATACTTAGCGTAGTTTTATATAAATATATACATACATACATTATTATGTATGGAATATTTTTACAAGATCATTTTAGAAATATTTATCCAGAGAGTAAGAGAACTACATAATTAAGTTCTTTTTTATTAAAAATAATATTCTTTAGTTTACTTTCGTAGCGCTTTTGATTAAAATGCTTTTAATTACTAGAAAAACAAAGTTACTTAATGTGAGAAAATTTATGATGTCGTGTATTTAATGAATCCTTAAATGTGTTGCTGTATCGTTACGGTATATTGCGCTTTCGCAGCCATTATTCTGTAAAAAAAACATAGCGAATTTCATGGAAATAAAAATATTTGTTTATAATTTTCTGTTACATTACACCGATTAATGATTCTTAAGATTAATAAATCATACCATTCTTTTTTAAAATTTTATTGCTGCATAGAAAACATAAAATATGTCTTGCAATGTTTGTCTAAGTGAGCAATGAAAATGTATTAGATTAAAAATATCAATCATTTTAAAGATTTTTTTAACTTGAAACATAAAAGTATTGAAGAAAGGGGTAACTTAAAAATGTTTTTACTCTAAACTACAAAGTGTTCATCTAGATTATTATATTTAACAATAATTAAATACTTTCACATATAAATAAATAAATAAAATCCAACGAGACTAAATACAGAATCTGACTTTCCACAAGTTTTTACAAGATAATTAAGAACAAAATATTATATTACACTCGAGCAAAATCGAACATCCATGTGATGATTTCTGCAAGAGTTTTTTATGTAATTTTCATGTTATTTTTTTTTAGAAATTAATAACTTTTATTATTTTAACACCATCATACTGATTAGTAAATATGTCTTATATGTCTTAATTTTTTTTCCAACAGAATGAAAATGCACACAGACTTGGACTCGAGCCCAGAATTTTTAGATTTAACTGTCAATGTCTTGCAAATAGAGCAATATGGACGACATACCAGTCATCCCAATTCGAGTGAACAAGATTTACAAAGAAAATTATAACTATAAGCAATTGGGACTATGACAACGAAGATAAGTGGCACCTGATGTCATACAAAGATGTATGAAAATAATACACATGTAATCTCATGGAAATTTTAACTGGACCAGATTGTGACTACGGAAGAAAACACAGCAACCAAGATACATGGCAACTATCATCATGATTTCTTATTTACCATGACACAAGTGAACCCGGTAACAAGAAATGTGAAAGAAAATATTTGATGGAAACAAATTACCAAACGTGACAGAAAGTCAAACGGCAATGACAAACTTTACGCCAACATTTAATGTTGATAAGAAGACAAATCAGCATAAATGGGCAGTATGGGCCCAATTGGCAGAGCATCAGGCTCGTAGCCGAAACATCGCGAGTAAGAGGCTCCTCGCTAGCTAAAAATCCGCTATGAATGCTAATGGCATCGGGTTCATGTAAAATTCGCCATGGGGGCAAAGTCCTCCGAATTCCTTATGTAAGATTCCTTACCTATCCTAATTATACTTCTGGAGGTGCCTAGTTAGGTGAAGATCTTGTCATCAAACTCGAGCTTGAAGGCAGCTCTTTTTACACTGAAAAAATAAAAACAAAAAAACCTGTTAAATTTACGACAAAAGCTGCTAGAGGCAATGTTTCTAGCAGTTTTTGTCGTAGAAATTCAGTAAAATCATATGTAATTTTTTTATTACATCTAATCTTACTGCAATTTGTATGGCAAAAACTACTGGCAACCTTGCCGCACCGTAAATTTAACGGATATATTTTTTACAGTGTAGTTTCATCGAAAAGTGAGTGAGCAATCCACCACTTGGTATTTTCTTTTTCCCCTTCATTTTAGGCAACATACGAACAAGTAGAAACGGTCATATTACTAGCAATCTAGAACCGAGCAACACCGTAGCGAAAGTGATAAAATAAACAGCGAAAAACCGATGAAAGCTAAGGTAATATCAGGTAGCTCACCGCATGAGGCAATCAGGCGGCTTCCGCCTCACGGCCAAGTACTAAACTTATTAACAGTTTCAATGACAAATTCTGTCAGAATAATGAGAAATTATCGTCTATCGTCTGGAATTTGCAAACGACTTTTTTAGAAATTAAAAATTCCTTAATTTAAGCTTTCATTGTAACAGCAAAATTTTATTAAAATATTATTGTCGCCATTTGCATGTCTGGAATTAAAATTAGATTTTTCGGACTTGGCACACTGTGAAGGAAAGGGATAAGTTATGCATATATTTTCCTGGAGAAAGGGGGATGATCCTCGGTATTATAATAGTAATAATTGTCCAATTACTTTATTGGTAGAGCATTTGTATTTAAGGTTAATAATTCTTGGTTTGAGTCCAGGACTGTAGATAATTTTACTCGAAAAAATTACCACTCCCATTAGCTATGAATACTTATGATATTGTATTACAATACAGGGTGATTCTAAATTCATTTTACAATGAAAGAGGGGTGATAGACAAACAATTTTAAATAGGAAACCAGGAGTCCCAAACGTTTTCCAAAGGAGATAGCCACCATTAAAGTTTATGGTCCAAAACTTCAAATAAACATAAAAAGCGGAAAAAATTGGTCGATTGATTTTCGGTTTTCCCTAAAACTATTCTTTATGTCGGTATTTTCTTGAAAATAAATTTCGAAAAATGCCAATAGAGAACGCTTTAGACTTTGGAGTAACTAATAACTATTTTTTTGCCGTTATTTTTTGCATCTGATTAAGAGTTATCGTAAGTTTAGACTTAAATTTTGAGATTAAAATCTGAATAGATGGGAGTGGTTAAGTAGCACAAACTGAACACAGTACAGTTTGTGTTACACCTTACCACTAAGGTAACTTTACCTAACTTTTACCTTTCTGACATTTTTCTCTTCCAAATATTGTTACAATATAAACAAAATTACATTAATTAATCGGAATTAACAAGTTATGTCTTAAATTTACTTTAGTCACAAAAATTTCAACTGAATATCTTTTGAATAACTTAAGAATGTATCTTTAATAAAAGAAAAATTAAATATACTTTAAAAAACAGTTTTTTTAATCATAATAAATTTAAAATTTAGATTTATCCTTTTTAAATTAAAATATACGAGATGCATATTTCAGATTAGTATCACATCTGTACATTCCTGCACTGATGAATGTGTTGCTCCATTTAAAAAAAAAAAAATCTCTAAGAATAGCTGATATCATTAATTCTTATTAAGTACACCAGATTGAAAGAAATGCAAAAACGGAAGATTCGAATTAACATGAATCGCAAGTAAGAATATGCAAATTAATTAATCTCTGGGATATTCTTTTAAGTCCAGGGGAAAAAAACTGAAAAACTAATCTTGACATAACACGAGAAAGAAAATGTACAAAACAAATCAAAGGAATCAAGTTCTTTCCGCATAATAATTAATTAAAGAAGTGTCTTCAATTCCTAAGAAGAAATAAACTTTTTTTATTATTGGTGACAAAAAAAAAGAAATCTCCTGGTACCCATTACAAAACTCATTTGTTTCTTAATAATAAGGGAGAAAAAAAGTCGAAATTCGAAAGATAATAAAGTGATAAATGTGATTACGAAAAAAAAATCACTGTTCTTCTTTGCGTTTCTAGTTAAGAATTTCTTATTTTTAAAAAGAGGCGTTACATTACTTTGTAATCTTATTTAGAAATTCTAAAAGTTTAATTCATTTGTGACAATTAGTCTTAAATATTGTAATAAAGTTTCTTGTGCATGTATGACTCTAAATTATATGCCAGAAAAATATACTTTAATCATTAAAATGTTCAGATTTTCAAATTTTATTAATTTTAAAGGAAAGATTTATTTCCATTTAATAACGAGATCATACGACATAACTAACATTCTGAATAATAACATTAAAGATTATTTAGACACAAAATAGAAGAATTTTCTAAGGTTATTAAACGAATAATATGATACTAAAATCTCATATGCTATGATAATGAATGTCTTGTTTTCGATGTCAGACTTTTTGTGAAAATCCTTTCTCGAAGTTTTGCTCCATTTTATGTAATATATATATTTCTTTCTAGCATTCTTTTAAATTGATCATTTTAGTTTGTTCTCATGTAGTGCTTTTAGGCCGCACAATAAGAAAAGCACCCATAACTAAAACTCGACATTTAAAGTAATTTACTAAAAACACTTATAGATAAAATTCGCAGGGTAGTGCGCACGAATTAACTCTAAAAGTGATAAAAATAAAGTTTTACACACTACAATAATGAAATGAGGACAAACTAGTTCCCAGAAATTCTCGATTCTTTCATTGGTACCTAACAAAATGGCTGCGTCGATTTTTAACTAATATTAATTTAAAATATAATTAAAAATATTAATATAAATAAAAATTAAAAATATTGAAAGTAAAAATTTTAAAAAAATGATATAATTTAAAAAAAAATTATATTTTCAAAAGAATATTTTTAATTATGAATTGGACAATTGTGCCATAAATTACACTAAAAATGTGTACTAAAATAAGTACAGATTACTAAATGGTACACTTATAAAAAAGAATATATTTAAAATGACCTTAAAAATTATTCATTCATATTTTGTAACTTTAAATTGCATTTAATATCTTTCTATTGTATCCTGACAAAATTTGCAGAAGCGAATGAAACGTTGATAATTTTAAGTGCATTTTAAATGTATTCTTTATAAAAGTGTACAATTTAGTAATCTGTATTTATTTTAGTACAAGTTTTTATTTCAAATTAGCTGAATCGAAGTTAAAGTAAAATAAGTGAAAAAGTCATGTTCCAAGTTTAAACCAATTATTTTTAACGGTTCTCTACTTATAGCAATTTAAATAGGAGAAAAGGTGAAAAAAATCCATTATGAAAAAAAACGTATTTTCACGAGAAGTCACTTCCATAACAATCATTGCTTGAAAGCAAATTTTTGAAAACAAACCAAAACATAAAAATTAATGTTTCCTGTTCTAATTAAGATACAAACATGATTCAAACATCCTTTTAAACAGAAAGAAAATAGTAATGAAAAAAAATATAAATAAATAAAGTAAAATTCTTGGAAAATTTAAGGATTTTTGTACCCAGAACCCTCTTGTGTATTCCGATCAAAATCGCGTATATTCATGATAAAAAGTTAATTAAATCCAATTGATTAATAAATCATCAGATTTTAAAATATTCACCTTTTATATACACATTTTAATAACAATTTTAATTTTTCTTAAGGAAGGTGTTATAGTAAAAATAAAATACATTGACATGTTTCGTAACCGTCAAATAAGTTCCATAGTCATAATATAAATAAAACAAAATTTCAAAATATATCTCGGACAATACAAATGACACGCGACAATGTATTGTCCGACATATATTTTGAAATTTTGTTTTATTTATATTATAACTATGGAACTTATTTGACGGTTCCGAAACATGTCAATGTATTTTATTTTTACTATAACACCTTCCTTAAGAAAAATAAAAATTGTTATTAAAACGCGTATATTCATATTTATTTTTAAATTCATTTTTGCTTCCAAATGCACCAAACTTTTAAAATCTCTTATTTAGAAACTACATAATATGCCGTGTTATCAGGTTTTGTAAATGTAGAAATTATTGCAAAAAAAAAAAAAAAAAGCTGTCAAAGTTGCCAGTTTGAACAGAAATTTATAAAGCTGGAGATCTGGGAACGAAAAAATGATCGAACTGAGAAAATAATTGTTTGTTAATCAAATTCTAATTAATTCAGTGAAAAATTATATCACACGGCATCTTATACATCCGTTCAAAAATCACCACATACAAGTTTCATGTTTCTATTTTCAAAAATGAGTCTGAAAATGTATCGGAAATTTTCGAGCTTTAAAGGTGTAAAATCATTTTTTGAACCACTCTTAATTAATTAAAATCTGAAATACTAGATTATACAACAGAAAATTAGAATGATTAATTGATAACTTCCCTGCTTATTAAGAACTTTCTTTTTTTCATACCAGTATAAGAAGATTTTGTTGCATTTTTTTTTTTTCCTTAAGGGAGACCCGAACCCCATTTTCGACCAAAAATCATCAAAAGTTCAAAAAACATTTTATCTCAGAAATCGATAAAATACATATTTGCGAATATCCATGCAAAATTTCAGAACTCGGGGACACTTGGAACAGGTAGCAAATGATCTTTTTTGATTGTAGTCACTAGAATTTAAAGGACTAGCGGCCATTTTAAAATGTGTTTTCCTGAAAATGACTTTTTTTCATATTTTGCCTAAGTTCAAAGTACTAAGGCTCAGTGGTAAAATGATTTAGAAACAAAGTGTTTATGTTTTTAGAATCTTAAAAAAATTTGCAACAAAAGTAAGGGGTTAAAATAACTAATCTTTAAAAGTAACATCTTTTTTTAACTATTTCTGAAAATTTTACATAAATTGGTAAACATGAAAATTATAACGAATTTATGGAAATTTACCATGCGTAATTTCTTTTTCTTTTCTTTTTTTTTTTTTTTTAGCTGATTAAAATAGAAAATTAAAAATATCTCTCCCTAGATCTTTTTCATATACTATAACACTATTTAAGAAATTTTAGTAAAAACAAAATATTGAAAATTGAATGACGAGTAGTAATTTTAAAAAGTGTATTTTTCGACAAAAAAAAAAAAAAAAAAAAAAAAAAAAAAAAAAAAAAATCACAAACATCCTCATAAAAATATACTTTTTAATAAAAAGTGAATTTATTTACTCATTATTCCTTACAAAAAGATTCTTAAATAGTAAACCAAAATTCATTACTTAAAAATAAATAATAAAAATTTTGGGTTTTTTCTTACGGGTCTCTCTTAAAAGAGAAAATAAAATTAAGATTCTTAAGGCAAATAACTAAATAAAACTTTGAAAAATAGTGGAAAAATCATGAACAATTTACATCATGCGTCTACAATTTACGTTAAATTAATGTAACATATTTTTCAACAGCATATCCATTTTTAAATACAATTTGTAAATAAATAAATTTCCATTTCTTAATTTAATTCAGTTGAAAACGTAGATTGCATTAAGAATTCGATTTTTATTACATGTATATGTTTTTATAAATAACGAAGGACGATAATTTTTAACGTAAATTACAAATGCTGTTTATTTCATACTGTGCTTGGAAATAAAGATTTCTCTTTACAGATGAATTAAAATATTTATGTGAAAATCAATTTAAAAAGAATAAAGTAAACACGAACAGTTTTAAAAGAACCTAATTTATCAACAAATATTTTTAATTAAGTCTAACTACATCTTGAGTACAAGTTGCCAGTTTAAAATTTCTGCATTTTAACAAAAATGCAACAAATTACGTTTGTTTTTCAGAATTTTGTAACCACAAAAATTTAAGAATTTGAAGATACACCAAAAAAAGAATGCTAGTTGAATAAGGGTCGAAATATTTTAAATTAGAAGTTACTACTTTTCGACTGATTCCACTTCATTTATTCGTTAAAAAAAGCATAAAATAAAAACTTGAAGTTTACACATTATAACGGCTAATAAATTTTGACTAAAGATAAATTATCAAAACGTGTTGCCATATTACTGCAGTTTTTTTTCTTTTTAAAGAGACGCTGAATTTTCGGAAAGGATCCGAAATCAACCGAATAATTATATTCTTGTTTCACTGTTATTCTTTTGCGACATAAATAAATAAATATATATATATATGTAATAAAAAAAATTCGTCATTTTCCTGCTTATAGTTTGTTTTAAAGTTTTATAGGAACATACTTTCACTCTCAGTTTTCCGTAATGCATTAATATTTTCAACGACTAAAGTTGCTTTTATTTTATTTTCTTTAACTCAGCATAATCTATTAAATATTTTCTTAAAAAGAGCTAGAATGTATCTTGAGTGTCAATATCTTATTGCGAAATCTTAAATTCATTACACAAATCCATCTTCCTTTTTAGAATTAAAAAAAAAATTATCGGAACTTTAATTTTGTTTTATTTATTTAATAATCGTCTGCTAGCTGAAATTCACCCGCATTTTAGTAGGGCGTATTACTCTTACGTTTTACTCTTACGGTTTACGGTTAAACTGTCTGCGCAGCTAGTCCCACCCATCAACCAATAGTAAAGAGCGAAGTATATTACCTTTACATTCCAAACAATTTTAGTGGATTTTTAAAAGCCTTACGTCAAAAGGGGAGGGACAAGGTTAGCTAAGAATCTTTGACAGAGTCATTTTGGTTTTTCGGAGCAATCAGAATCCTACTGACCTTCCCACCGTTAAGATTCACGGTTCTTATTCAAAATAATTTCCAACGTTTGTGGAGTGCAATGCATTTCCAGCGACGTATTTTACAAAGACCACTTTGTGCTTTCTTATTATTTTTGCGGCGATACTAAATTAGAAAAAATGACTTATTTGTTTTAGTGCATTTTCTTTAACGGACATGATTGAATTAAGAACATTTTGTATTTATTAAAAAATTAAGGAGACTGAGGTGTGTGTGGAATATCCAGTGAAAATGGGCAATAATAAAGATTTCGATGCCTCCTTAAGTTCGTATATGTTTCATTATTGGAGAAACCTTCAATTAAACACCTCCATCTGCCTTCATATGCCCGCCACGGTAAGGATATAGGCATATGGTTTTTTACGGAGAATATAAAAAAATTAAATTGACCAGCGGTATTGCGATATAAAGCGTTCCTTTCATCATTTCAACAGATGTTCTTTTATGATCACACTGACGTATTACATATATATAAATAAATTGACTTATTCTTAAAAAAATGCATTTTTCTAAAAAGTGAGTAAATAAAATATGATATCATAATGCTCTTTTATGAATCAAAACTTCTTGCTATGTATACATATTTGAAATGTTTAGTGCGTTCTCATCTTTACTTATCCATCATACGTAGTTAGAGTAAATCTTGCACACGTTTTGAAAATCGAAAAAATTTTTTAACGAATTTATACGTTTCAGATAATGTAGATTCCAAAAAGTATATTTTTAGGGAAAAAAATGTCATCTGTCTGTCTGTTAGTTTATCTGTGTGACTGTAAACGCTCTATCCTCACGACCAAATTGAGATAGAGACTTGAAATTTTGTATCTACTTAGTATATAAGATTGGAACGAGGCCTACGTAATATCAGTAACTTTGATTATCCAGAATTATTTTTTTTTGGACTCTCGAAAAATTTGTTCTGATGAAAGGTATTTAAAAATTTTTGAAATTTTTATTTTAAGGTGCGGACATAAAATAAAATAAAATAACGCAAATTTTGCATGAAGAACAAAGTCAATCGGATTATTAGTTGCAAGACTGTTTTCCACATTCTTCGATTTTTCATAACCCTGTGTTTCATTCAAATTTCAATTCAGAGATACATTTTAATTGGAAATTAAACGCCTAATCCGACGTAATAAACTGTTAGTTAATATGATTATTATTTTTGGAGTTATAAGGATGTTTCTTTTACGTTGTTCAGTACTACTTGAGTTGTTGGGCATTTTATATAATTTGTCGAAATGGGTTCATCAGCAATTCATTAATCGAACTTTACTATGTAGATCAATAATATTTAAATGTACGATTAAATTTTGTTTTGGAATTGTAATGCATTGTATAAATAGTTTACACATGTTTTATTTTCATATATTATATTATGCATATCCATGATGGGTAAGTATTACGGTGGGCCCCAATAACTAGTTTATAAAAATCTTTAAATTTTTTAAAGAAGTATTTACTAATAAAATAATCTAAGACTAAGAATATATAAAGTTTGTAGTAAATATTCAGTTCTTTTAAAGTTTTTAACACGTTATTAAGCAGTTTAAAGTAGTTTATGAATCTGGATTGTATTTGTTTGCCTGCCATCTGTTTGTGCAATAACTCGTGTAAATGCTCATCTAATCAACTGATACATACAGGGTGTGCAGTAAATGACTGATCCATTTTGAATGCAAATAACAAAAAAAAAACTGTTTGAGATAAAAATGCGCGGCTTGCTGTATTGTTATTAGAATATCAATAAATTTTAAAATATGCACTTTGTTAATGTAATATAATAATATTTAAAATAATATCTCAGTCGCAGGACTGAAGAGGTTAGTTATAATACATATTGTTTAATCACAAATATTATTTTAAATCTCTTTCCAACCAACGTATCCTATTTCTGAAGCTGAATCAAGAGTCGATTCAACATATAGATTCAGATACGACAACATAAATATTCAGATTCAGCCTAAAATCTCATATCTATGAAAATTGAATCATGTCTGTATTCAAACACACTGTTGCTGCCAGCGCGATATTTTTGACCCAAATTTAAACTATGTTAACAAAGTACCTGCTTAAAAATTTATTGATTTCTAATAATAATGCAGCAAACCGGGAATTTTTATCTCAAACCGATTATTTGTTATTTAAGTTCAAAATGGGTCAGTTATTTACTGGACACCATGTGTACATTTTATTGAGATTTCGCGGGGGGGGGGGTGTTTTTTGTTTGCTATCTAAACATATTTAAAAATTTTAATGTATTTAAATTTTTGTTCTGCATCCTTAATTACTTTAACTCCCTGACCGCCAAGCAAAAGGGGAAAAATTGTAATGTTGTTTTCCCTTCAATTTATTAAAAATATTTAAAAAAGATATTTTTTTTCAACCTGTTACAAAATATGTTATTACCCATAGTTGAATAATCTTTGAGAGTATTAATCCTAACTTAATTATTAAAAACTGGGTATTTTTTGTAGAATTATATTAATTTAAATAATGCTTACGTTGCAGTGAAACCTGCTGCTTAGCGAACGGAAAAATCAGTTCGCGGCACGCGGGAGATTAGAGGCGTATTAAACAAATCTTTGCAGACATTTTAGAACATAAGTGTATGAAGGTCCTCTAAACAATAATCAAACATATTAAGAGGTGAATTTGTAGTAGTTATTCCGTTTCTCACCAGTTTGTAACATTGTAGAACATTCTTCAAAAGTCTTTATAAATTAGTATTGTTTTATTTGTCTGTCATCTATCTATGCTATACTCGCGTATATGTTCTAATATTGCCATGCAAGAGACATATGGTATTGAGGTTTACGATAGAGTGTATAGTATTGAAATTGATGTGTATAGCATTTATGGTTGGTTTACAGAGAACCTCAAAAGAGTTCCTCTACATTATGAACTATGAGAAAAAATCATTCAAAGTATATATATTTCTTACACTATTTCAAGCACACTGCAAATGACATGTATGTCACTGAAATACACTACAGAAGCTTCATTATGGATTAGATCGTGCATAGTAATCATCGTTCATTTACAGGGGCACACAAAAGAATTCGGTTCTAGCTTTATATATGAAAAATCCATTGCTGCATAGGGTTTTTGATTGTGGAACGCGTTTTTATGTAACTGATTTTCTGCACACATATATATATATATATATATATATATATATATATATATATATATATATATATTGTGATAAATTATGCAAATCATACAGAGTGCTATTCAAAAACGCTCAAGTACGGTTACTTTCTTGGTGGAAAATGTTAAAGGAGAAATTTCAACTATGCTATAAGTTTACTTAATCAATTACATTTTAGCATACTATATAGTATGCATACAAAACAACAAGGCATAAAAAAGTTGCAAAAAAAAATACGAGAATAATTTTTATCACTATTGGTAGTAATTGCTGAAACATGTTTTACAAGAGTGTTATACGTTTTCAAAACTATATACTTTGACAGCATCTTTCAGTTAAACAATCAACAATTGTTACTGTTTTCTAATTACCTTAGAAAATGTTACCTGTTTCATGATTTTTCAATTTTGTTTAATATCTGTATTGTAAAGGAATTAATGCTGCCATGAGAAAATCTGACATTATATCAATGACAACTATCAATGCAACAAGTTACCTTTTTATCAGAAATTTAATAATCTTTACACATCACCAGAAATTAATTTTTTACATTGTCAAATAGAGGATTTTTTAAAAATCTTACGTTTCATAAGTATACCGATCGTATTCGTTGTGAACATAATCGTATATCTTACATATTCATCCCAGAGTGACGCGTGGTCAGGGAAAAACATAGTAAAAAAAAGAGTTATCTACCGATATTCTATTATAGAAAATATTTCAAACAATATAAAAGAATTAACGAAAGAGAATTTCTCTTTAACAAAATATAGGTGTTTTACACCATTTTTGGCTGTGTTTTTCCCTGATCACTCGGCGTCGTGTATCCATATAAATTCGAGTCAAATATAAACAATTAAGTTTTAAATGTACACAAACAAGTTTTATTTCCTTATAAGAAAAACAACTCATTTTATAACACTTTCCAATGAAGTTGAAAAGTGCTTATGATTTCGGTTTTTCTGGCCGTCTGTCCATCTGTCCGCGCTCTAACTACCGTAACTATATTCGGATTGTCGTGAAATTTTTGGATGTTATTATCATTTACCCTACACGAACCCTATTTCAAATGAAGTTCCTTGTATAAGTTTATATACAGAGACACTCAACATTTTACAGTTACATTACGGACTATCAGAAAAATTCATTTCAAATGAATTTTAAAGATGTTATACCTTGTCAAACATATTAAAATTTATATGATATTACGAATTGCACTAAAGTATGCTTTTTATAAAATATGCTATCAAAATAAGAGTTATTGTTCATTTTAAGGACCACAAAATAGAATTCCATTACTTAATGGTAAAGAGGAAATTGTGTGCAACATATTTTAATTATATTAAACTATTTTATGAATAATAAAAGTGATATACTTCGCTGAGGCTTAATATATCTTATACGATATAGTTGTGCATAATACGAAGTGCATAGCATTTACAGGGACACACAAAAGATTTCAAATAGTATATTCTTATCGAAGTACAGTATATGTATATAAATATGGTTGATGCACGGATGAAATGCCTTTTAATTATCACATATGCTTTTAAGTTTCACAAAAACTTTGCATGTTATATGGTGTGTATAAATGTTATAGTTGATGTTAAAGGCTACAAAAATAGCTTGCAAATGTTATTGAATATGAGCGTAAATTACTTAAAGATGTTCTTTTAAACAAGTTATGTATTTTTACATTAAACGGAATTCAATTTACAAAGAATTATTTATAGAGTATAGATAAAATGATCACACAAAGAATTGAATATGAACGATGATTTCTGAGAATATGATTATAGTAGTTTTAAAAGTGCTTTAGTTTAAAATATTTTTTTCTAAATACTGGCGAGTAATAAAGGAGCCATTTAAATTACAGGGCTAAACAAAAATACTTAAATATATTTCCATCTATAAACATAAATTGCTTACTTGAACCTGCTAGACATTTCCATGCTAAACTAAATTTGCCATTATATAGTATGTATATCAACCGACAGATCAAATACAGGGCTGTTCAAAAGTATCGGAATACATATTTGGCTATAGACAGTAACCTTATCTCCTTAAATAACGAAGTTTTAAAGATATGAGGAAATATTGGAAAGTGTTTCTTAATCTATGCTTAACGTATGATTTTTCTTTCTTGTTCAACATCATTGAATATCATTCTGTATCATTCATAAAATGTATATACTTATTTTAAGCATATGGTGGCGGCACGTTTCACAGCAATCAGTATATGTTTAACTTTTTATATTATCTTTAAAATTCAATTTTTTTTAGTTGCAATGTTCTATAAATTACTGTGGCATGACTTTTATTTTCCAACACAGGTCTGTATTAATGCCTCTATTAAGGGTGTATTTATTTAATACACCAGGGAAAATATAGAAAAGGATATGCATTTTCAAAATTCCAAGAGAAGTAATGAGATTCGTTCATAAAGGGAAAAGGAATATTTCTCTTGTCTTTCTCGTACGTATATGATACATATAGCGAGATACGCATATTAATTAATGCGGATGTTGTCTAGTCCCGGATTAAGTAATGTAGTAATTAAAGAAGAAATTTGTATTTCAGTTTCCCTAACATAATGAATGTGCTCTGCGTGTTCTCATACTTGAAAAGTTATAATTAGAAATTTTCGTTACTTAGTTAGGGACATACTTTTACAGAAAAAAAAATTGTAGTCTTATGTTTTTTTACTTCATGTAAGGAATTAGGTAAGTTTGTTTTGTTATTTGTTAGGGTATCCTAATTGTCTTTGAACGAATTTCATAATCTACACCCGACTCATGGTTTTTCGTTTTTGTTTAATACACTGTAAAAAAAAAAAAATCCGTAAAATTTACAGCAAAAGCTGCTAACAATAATGTTGCCAGTAGTTTTTGGCTCAAAAACTGTTGTCAACATTGCTGCGCCGTAAATTTAACGGGTATTTTTTTTACAGTGTACGCATATTATATAGTAAATGCATGCCATGAAAAAAATCTGATATTATATTGATGAATTAGAAATTTTTGTTACTTAGTTATGGACATTATTTTACAGAAATAGAATATAGTCTGACACTTTTCAAATTTTTTGGAAGGAATTAGGCGATTTGTTATTGTGATTTGTTACGATATTCTAATTGCTTTAGAAAGTGTTTCATATTTTATACATTACTCATGATTTTTCGTTCTTGTTTAATATCTATATTAAAAAGGAAATACATGCCATGAGAAAATCTATCATTATATTGACGATAAAAATGGATGCAATAATGCTTCTTTTATTTGAAATTTAATAACCTCTAAAAATTAACTTAAGATTTTACACAATCGTATACGTGAATTTTTATATAAATCCTGCGTTTCATAAATCATAATAATCATATATTTTACACACATCCATATAGATTTGATATAAATATACACAATCAATTTTTTATTATTATTAGAAAAACACCCCTTCTTCTATTTATATCACTTATTAGTAAAAATAAGACACTTATTTTAAATATGTGGCAGCATGTTTAACAGAAATGAGTATATATTGTAAATTTTTAATGTTATCTTTAAAATTTAATTGTGTTAGTTGCAATGAGCTATACCTTATTGTCACTTGTTTTTTTTTTTTTTTTTTTTTTTTTTTTTTTTTTTTTTTTTTTTCAAGCACAGAAGGTTTGAATTAATGCAAATAATTCGAAATTCTTGCAAAACAGTTTTATTTAACACACCCCGGATATTCAGAAAAGGAATTGCGTTTTCTAAATTCCAAGAGAAGTAATGGATTCATTCATAAAAGAGTGAAGAATATTTCTCTTGTCATTCTCGCACGTACAGTGTCGGTTAAAAGTTTCCGGCCAGGAAAATTTTTTCTGTTATTTTGTAAATATACCCATATGAAAAGGAATCTCAAAGTGATATTTATACATTTTATTGACATAATAGTTAGGAACTTACTTATAAAAGAACATGTAAATATCAATAAATTCACCTGACAAAATTAAGTATAAAGGAAAACGCATGTTCTCAAAAGTTTCCGGCCACCTTCACAAGTTTGTAAAAAATGGTATTGTAATAGAAAATTACAATGATCAACAACATTTACAATTAGTATTTTATTGTATTACTATTTTAGTAGCTTTAGTACTGCGGTGCAGCAACGTGAAATTCATACAATCAACGGTTAAAGATCGTCTATGGTACGTTTTTCCCACATTTCTCGCAATTTTGGCGAAATTAAGGCTGAGTTGGAATATTCATAGTTCCGAAGACTTTTGTCAACTTCTTTTCTAACATTTTCTATTGGATTCATGTTGGGCGCTTGTGCTGAACATTTCAAAAACAAAATTTTTTGTGCGAAAACCATTGCTTATCGAGGTTTGCAGACATCATTTATGTGGTTATCATGTTAAGAAAAATAGTTGCGACAAAATGTTTTCTCTAATAAGGCAGAAAATACTCTTGCACGATATCCTTATACATTCTATCATTCACCTGGCTGTGGATTTCAAATAACGGACCGACACTTTTTGAAGAAAATACTCCCCAAGGCATAACGTGTCCTCCGCCATGCTTCATTGTAGGAATAACATAGTGTGGTGGTTGCTTGTTAACCCCCCCATATTTTTTATTTTAATTCAATTTTATTAACTGTTTTATTTCCTATCATCTCTTTTTATTAATGTTCTCAATTTAAATATTATTTCGATTTCGTTTCTTTTGATGCCGTCGCCTGTAAGTTTTTCTTCCTTACCTAGTTATCGAATGTTCTAAACCGGTAAAATCTTGTTTTGAATTCATTCCTTCCGGTTTGGAAAAGCTTCTAGAAAAATCTGGATTGTTCTATGGGTGGTATTTCCGGTTAATCTGGCACGCCCCTTGGCCTATCAAATTCAAATCCACAGGTGACGTGATTTAACCAGCTAAGTGCCTGGCCACCTTCTTTGGCCTTCATTCTTTAAGCGTTTATCATTTTTTTTCCTTATTAAATCCATATTTCACTATACATTGAATCGTAACTTGGCTTATTTTTTTTCCTCGCTCTCCTCATTCGAACGTTGCCAACTTGGCGTATCCCGGGTTTACAGTAACCCTTGTTCTTTTCTCCCTCCTGGCTCTGAGCCACGAGGGCAGTTGCGCAGTCGGAGCCCAGTGGTGTTGGAGGCAGTTGAGTTGACATGTGCCGAGAAGTTTCTCAGATGCCGAGAAATTTAGCGGAGGCCGGGGCAAGTGTGCCCGCCCCAAGGCAGTTGTACGTGACCGTTGCTCCATACCAGCTACTCAAAGTTTGTTTTCAAGGATGTTGTTTTTTTTTTAATGCTGCGAGGAGTTAGGCTCCCCGTCCACCACATCCTAAATTCTTTGGTTTTCCTTTTTTCTGGCTACTCAAGTTGGTTTAAGTGTTGTCATAGTTATCCTCAAAGAATTATCATCAATCTATTATCAAGCTTCTCCAACTGATTTTTTATTTCTTCTTTTTTTTAGTGTATTTATTTTCCCTCTGAGAAAAATGCTGAAAAGGTGATTCCCACTTAAAAGAAAATGAAAGTGTCTCATACTTAAATTATCTTACAATTCAATCCCTCTTCATCTCATGTTTAATTCGGCCATAAATATATATAATTATTTGAATATGGAACGGCGTCCCCAAGGGGAAATATTGAAACATCTCTTTGTGATTTGTCCAGGCATATTTTTGAAGTAATATCTAATTGATATTCTGAGAAGAATGTTATCTCTGTATCGATTAAGAAAAATGTTTATTCATGTTATGAAAATGCATATAAAAATATATTGTGAAGAAGAGTTGTTCTAGAATATGTCGACTCATATACATCACCTTTGTGGAAATTTTTTGCAACGAAATAATAGAAGTTCTATTTATATAAGAAAGTGTATGAAACAAATACATATATATATAGAATATTCAATGCTTGAAGAAATTCTCATATGATTATAAATAAAAAAATATTTGTCCCCTTCAAAATATTCTCTTCATTTGTGTCTCAATACCTGTGCATTTATCTACCTGAATTTCATCTTCATCAGCCAAGAAATTACAGGTAACCTTTTTCTTCTTATCATTTTATATTTTTTACAATTTTGCTTTGAATTATTATCATCAAGATTAAAGATTTTTCACTATTTTAAGAAAAACCATAATGGTAGCCTTTTTTTGGGTCGTTTGCTGGCCTTCATCCAGCGCAATGTATTTCATCCATTAATACGATCACTTAGCCTACTTCTGAGATGAAACAAAGAATAAGTGTTTCTCATCTCCTTCTTCTCTTCCCACCAAAACACGACAGTTTAATTTCCTTTGGTGCAGTGACCAACGCTTGACCATCTATTTCCTTTGCTGCCATTGTATTTTCGTTATATATACATATTTTCAACAAAAAAAAAATAATAATAATAATAATAATATCTTCATTATCTTCAATTATATCTTCATTATTTTCAAATTATATCTTCATGCAGTGATCAATATTTTATACTTATATTTTATTGAGTGTGGTGTAATAAATGAATGCATAATATATTTTGATTTTATGCTGAGATAATATTTTTTTTTGGAGCAGTACAGTATATATATAACATAATTTATTGACATATATTTTTCTTGCCATGACATAATTTATGACTAATATATATATTATTTAACGGAGGTGCTGGTAAATATAATTGATTATACTAATATAAATTATTCCTCTTGTCATAAATATAAGAATATTTGTTTTGAGCCATATGATATATATTTACATAAAAATTTTTGGGCCATGTTATTTTGATCGGATGCTAACAAAGATATGTTGGTATATTTCTTCTCTTCATCACATAATTATTCTTCTTCTTAATATAGATAAAATGATGTATAACGTAAATGAAATTTGTCAATATTTTTAAATAATGGGTCGATTTATATATTATTTATTATAAGACCAGTCTATGTCCAAATCTAACCTGTCATTTATTGAGCTCTCACTTTAATTATCTCATAATGCCTCCCAAGTCTAAATTAAATCTTGCAATTCAGCCATTCGACGGCAACCCTCAGACTGTGGAATTCTTCTTTGATCAATTATCTGATATACAAGAGTTAAATAATTTTTCCGATAAAGAACTTCTTATTCTCTTCAAATCGAAGCTTGAGGGCAACGCCTTACTCTTCTTTCTTGAAACACAGTCTCAGTTCAAGAACTGTAATTTCCATGACATTCGGAAAGCTTTTATAGACTATTTCTTACCTTCAAAAAAAATGTTTCTCTCAAATCTTTGCAGAATTTAAGCTTAGATTCAAATGAATCAGTCAAAAATTTTGCGTTTCGGCTGGATAAACAACTTCGGCTTGCATATCCTAAATTGGATTCTTCTGCTCTCAATTCATTAAAATTCACTCATTTTCTTGAGGCTTTACCTAAACAAATTAAGCAAAAATTCTTGAAGAAAATATTTCATCTTTCGATTTAGCTCTTGAACGAGCAAATTTTCTTCAAAATATTTACGACTCCCCTCCAAAAAAATCTTACGAGAATTATAATCAAGCCTATTGTTTGGATAATGAAAAAGTCCATGATAATTCCATTCCTTCTAGTAATGTGCTCCATAAAACTCCTATGAAACATACGAAGGATAAAATTTATGTCAATTCTCAAACTACCTTCTCACCTTCGCAAACTCCAAATGACAGTTCTCATGCTTCTCGTAATTTTAAAAGAAAACCTAGAACATTTTCTCCTTCTCCAAATAGACAAGAGGCTACAGATAAACGTAAAAATAATTTTCGTCAACATAATTTTCATCGGAAACGTCCTTTTCATCAACCCACCTTCGACAAATTTTCTCACAAAAAAAATTCTGCATCCTTTTATTACAAACGAGATGTTGTGCAATGTGCGTTTTGCGGAAAATTCAATCACCGTATGGACTCATGCTACAAATTTAAAAATATTATTAGTGCTTCCAATCAAAACTCTTCATCTAAAGTTTCGTCTAATTCTCACAGAAGGACAAACTATACCTCTTCTCAAAATAAAAACAATGTTTATCATTTAAACAAATAAGGGAGACTGGTTCTACTGACCGCCTTCTCTCCCGTAATTCTCATTCAGGGTCAGTACACTTTAGTAACAAACACAAACAACAACTTGACAAAAGCTCTTCATTCACTTTAGTATCGTCCAGAGCTGTCCAAACTTCCCCTGTGACACCTAAATTTAACAAATCTTCATGTTCTTATAATTCGTTGACATCCAAACAAACTTTAGAAGTTGATGATGATGTACAAGAAAGACATGTCATTTGCAGTTCTTTTAATAACTCGTATGTTCTTCCATGCATACTCATAAACATTCAACATAATGAAATCTCAACGTTAATTGATACTGGATCAAGTTTGTCACTCTTGGATCAAGAATGCTTTAATAGCATTAAATCCAGGCTTCATTACAAATTCTTATCCAGAAATGTATCTGTATCTACTATAAATTCTAAAGTTTTTTTCAAAGGATGCATAGAGATTGCATTTAAAATTGATAAATTCTTCTTTCATCATGTCTTTTATCTTACAAAGATACAAAATGTTCATTTTCAAGCCATACTTGGATTTGAGTTTATCAATAAACATTCCATAACTATTTCGCCAAGCTTTAAGTCTATCTTGATTAAGGATAAACATATTCCTTTTCACAGTTATAACGAATCTCCTACTTGCTACTTCATGAATTCTGAATATTATTATGATAATTCAAATGTGCCATATTCTTTAGATGTACACAAAATGCCTTGTTATGAAGATTCAATATCAAATAATCCAAATAGTGGTACTTATACTGATGATATATATGCAAATTATGGTGATACAAATTTACAATTGTTCAACAATTTCACAACCTATCCTTATAATTATAATTTTCAAAATAATGGTTTGTTTACAAATAATGTTGCTAATACTGCTATGAATTTTCATAATCCTTATATTGATGGTAATTTTACTTATTTTTCTAACTGTTTTCCAACTGATTATGGTAATGTTGTGAACTATGTATCTACTAATGATAATATGCCTGGCAAGAATTTTTCATCTGAAAATACTAATGATGGTAGTTATTTTGGTGAAAAGCAAACCCATTTAAATATTGGTAATAAAATTTTGGTGAATTCCAACATGGTACAATTACTCAATAGGGAATTAATCCCTCCTAATTCTTTTGTTTATTTACATGTTAAGTACTTGAATCCTCCATCTGAATATTTTATTTTCAAACCCAATTTAAAAAATAAAGGTCTTGTGTTACATGAATCATTGCATTCCAAATCTTCAATTCAAAATGATTTATTTTTGGTTGTATGTCAGAATATATCAAAGCTGGATATTCATTTAAATAAAAATTCAATTATTGGCGAATGTATTAATGTAGATGAGAAAGATATTGAGGAATATTCTTTTGATTTAGACTTTGAAAACGAATATTGTAATTTAATTTTACCATCTGAAGAGGTTAAGAGAAAACGTATCCAAGAACTGTCTCCAAATGACTTTGATCTAAAACACTTACCTCCTCATGAAAAAGAATCTTTAACAAAATTATTGTGTAGTAAAGCTCTTGCTTTTTCAAAATCTCTTGACACTTTAGGTCATACCGACCTGGTTAACCCTCAATTCACAATGCTAAATTCTCATCCAGTCAAAACCCTACCTTTTCCTGTGCCACAGGCACTTGAGCAAGAAGCTCTTGACCAGATTAATCAAATGTTAAATGCTGGCATTATTGAGAGATCAAATTCATCTTGGGCCTGTCCCATGCTTCTTGTTAAAAAGAAGAGAACTGATATGTCCAAGCCTCAAAAGTATCGTTTGGCTCTAGATTTAAGATTGCTAAATTCGATTATTATTCCATCTTCATATCCTCTTCCTAGAATTCAAAATCTATTGGTGCAATTATCAAAATTTAAGTATTATACTACTCTTGACTTGCCCTCTGCATACTGGCAGATCGCTGTACCTAAAGATATGCAGGATAAGCTCAGTTTTACTACTCCATGTGGAATTTTTACCTACTTGCGTCTCGTGTTTGGCTTGAAGACAGCTGCAAGTACCTTTCAACAATTAATTGACTCAGTTATTCAATTATCTCAAATTGATTCATGTTATGCATACCAAGACGATATTGTAGTTGGCGCTAATTCATTTGAAGAAATGACCATGAAACTCACAAAACTATTAGACACTCTTATTGCTAACAACATTACTCTGTCTCCTGAAAAATGTGCCTTCATGCAAACTAGTATTAACTTTTTAGGATTCCAACTCACAGATCATAAAATTCTTCCCATTACAAGTAACATTTTAAAAATCACTTCTTTTCCAACGCCTAAAACCAAGAGGCAAACGAAAAGTTTTATAGGTTTATGTTCATTTTATAGGTCAATTATTCCTAATTTTGCTAAATTGATTACTCCTCTCATTGAAGTCACCAAACCTAAAAATAAATTTTCTTGGAAAACTGAACAAGAAAATGCATTTAAAAAATTACAAGACATCTTCTTTCAAAAACCTATGCTCAATCTTCCTAAGTGGAATGAAACCTTCTATGTCAATACAGATGCATCAAAGACAGCAATATCAGCTGTTCTTATGCAGAAATTTAATGGTGAACTTAGACCCATCTCCTATTATTCTAAAACTTTGTCTCAGTCTGAAAGACAGTACCCTGCCATCAAATTGGAACTTTATGCCATTTACAAAGGCATAACTGCTTTTAAATACTATATTTTTGGTCGACCCTTTATTCTATTATCCGATGCCAAACCTCTTAATAATTATAAAAAGGCTACATCACCAGCTGATATTACTACTCGATGGATGTTAGAACTGTCAGAATACTCGTACACATTCCAACATGTTCCAGGCAAAGAAAATGTGTTAGCAGATTTTCTGAGTAGAACACCTCACATTCCTACTGAAGATCTCCATAATAATCCAGATCTTATTTCTACACAAGAACCACTACCAATTGTAGATAATCAAAAAGATTTACATAATGAAATTCCTCACTTTCCATGTGGTTTAGTTGACAAAGTTCACCACACATGTCATCTTCAAAGTGACTCTTCACCTCCAAATAATGATAATAATCAAGATCCATTATTAGAAATTCTAGATCACACCATCTTCTCTGAACAACAAAAAGACCCAAAAATCAAACAAATTTATGAAGATCATAAAAATAACAAAAAATCTAAAAGTTTAAATGGCTACTATATTAATCCAAATAATGAGCTACTTTGCTACAATGGACATTTTTCTTCTGAAGACATTGAGCTACATAAAGCTGTTTTACCTTTGTCACTTAGAGCAAAAGCCTTAAGAATTGCTCATATTACTCATACTGGAATTCATAAAACTATTGTTAATTTAAAGAAAAGATTTACCTGGAAAACCCTTGTTTCTGATACCATTAATTATGTCAACTCCTGTGAAATTTGTTTAGTAAACAAAAGTCATAAAAAAAATACTGCTCCATACTTACCAGAACCACTTCCAACAGCTCCTAATCAAAAAGTCTCTATGGATTTACTCGGCCCATTAAGAAATCGTCAATATGTGATGACTATCATAGATCACTTTTCTCGTCATTTAGAATTATATGCCTTGAATAATATCAGTGCTGAGTCTGTTACAAAAGCTTTATTACATTACATTTCCACTCATGGAAAACCCGAATTAACTCTCACTGATCATGGCTCTCAGTTCACTAGTGATATGTTTTCTTATTTTAATAAAAAGCTTGGCATTAAATTGGAACACAGTTCTGTAGCCCATCCCCAGGCTAACGGATTAAGTGAACGAGTTAATTCTCAAATAAAATCGTCTGTGAATACAATGGCTTCCCAAGGATGTGATATACCAACTGCTCTAAAAATTCACCAATCCATATATAATGCTACACCTCATCCAGCTACAAAATTCACTCCAAATCTTCTTCATTTTGGAAGAGAGATAAATGACATTTATTCTAATTACAAAACTCAAGTGTCCTGGAAAATTCTCAATACTTTTTTTGAAATTCATAAATTAATGGATGTTATTGAGAAAATATACTATCAAGCTTACAAGAATAACGAATCTTCTAGGCAAAAAGTGTACCAAAAATCGAGAGAAAAATTAAAATTTGCCAACATCAATGTTAATGACATTGTGTACGTAAAATTTCCCACTGTGTTTAACAAAAAGGTACAAGGCCCATACGTGGTGAAGAAAATAATTTCTCCTGTACTCATTCAAATTCAAGATTCCAATAATAGTCACGCTTCACCAATGTTGATCCACACTAATCGAATCTTGAAGCTTCAAAAGAGAAATGAAACATTACAATATCCTTCAGTTTCTTCTAAAAATGCATCACATGATCAAACAGCTGTTGATAATGCATCTTCTACTCCTGTGAGACAACTCTCTCCTACTCAAGTCTCTAATCATGATGCTGCTTGTAACACATCTCCTCGAATTCTTTCTTCTTCTAAGTGCCAACAAACATCTTCATGTTCCAGTAAATCTGTACAGTCACAAGTTCCTCCTGATAACACTCACACTGGTGTTAAAAACAAGTCTACTCAATATAAAAATTATGGTCTTCGCCCTCGCACTCATAAAATGTATAAAAAATGAACTAATCTTCTTTTCTTTTTTCAGGATGACTCTTGGTTTGTTACATAGTCAGTTAATACTAGTTAGACTGATATTCGAGTAAGAAGAATGACTGTGTAATTATTTGTTTTCTTCCTCCAAGCTGCAGGCAGCTGTTATTTTTTTTCTTTTAAGTCTTCTTCTCCTTGAGGCAATTCAATGGTCATCCTCCAGATGTATGTATGGTTTTAATATATCTTTATTATTCACTGCATTCATTTCTAAACCATAATTATTGTAATAAGTATATATGATCTCAAGTATGCCATACACTACTTTTTTTTAACCTTACAAAGTCTTTAATTGCAATAGTTGGTGCTAAAAAAAATTGAGAAAGAATTTGTCCTTTTTATATTCTTATTAAAATATTATGTCATTATGTAAAGTTATTTTTTGACAAATGTTTATCCTACTAAGAAAAGTGGATTGTAATTCATGTAAAGTAAACATGAATATGAGTACTCATAAAATCATTTTCCCTATTGTGACTTACATAATAATTTCTCTTTACAATGCATGCATGCTCTAACAATTTAACCTCTTTTAACAAAAAAAATGACAATGCATGATAAATTTATGCATACTAATAATTTTACTCTTATTATTGAAATATAGAAAAATGAATGACTCACAATAAGTATTATTTTTTTTTGTATACTTCTGAGTATTTGAAGGTTATTAAAAAAAAAAGGTTTTTGTTATTCTATAATTATACTTTGGATCCAAAGATGTTGGTTGAATCATTATATATTTATATAAAGCAAATACTTGATATATGACAAATACAAAAATGATCACTTGTCATTTAAAAAAATGTTTGAAAATTGCAAGTAAATATATTCAAGATATCTTATATATAAATTTTTGTGACATAATTGATTTTTTTTGTTTGTAAGTTGACATTATCGAAGCCATATACAAGATTGACATATTCATATAAGTTCCTTTTTATCAGAATATAAATATCCTGTATTTTATGTTTATTTTTGAAGGAAGTATAGTATTAAAAGTATTTATGCAATTCTTGTCAATTTATGTTGAAAGTGTTCAGGAATATTCTTTTATGAGAGTATAAACTAAAGCTCTTTGAAAATTGTTACATATATTTTGAAGACTTTTTATTGAAAATAACATTCTACTTTTTTTTCCTACCAATTTACATATGCCTTTTATTTGGAATTTATTATATTTTTCTTTGAAAATGTTGCTATTGAATAATGCTAAGGTTTTTCATTTAAGATTAGTTAAAAGCTTAAAAAGCTATTACATATTGATATATGTACATTTCTTTTATGAGCGCCTAAATAATCTTTCTGCACCATTTGCATGTATTTTCCTTTTCAAATTTTCAACTTACAAATTCATTCTATATATCATCCATTTTTATATACAGTTATAGTATGATTCATATACAGCTATAGTGTGATTTATTTTGTTATCAACTGGAAAATATACATCTACATGTTCTTGTTGTATAATCAAATATTTTACATATGCTAAAGCATTTAGTTATCATATTGCATTTTGCACAGCTTAACAAGAGACTGTTCATAGTTAAAGACTGTTGTTTCTGCAAACATATATAAACTTTAATTTTTTCTTTGATACATGATAAGTACCTCTGGAAGAAATTTTGTATACCTTCCATTTTAAATATTTGCTATCTTTGGTGTATTAACATAACGGCTACTACCATAATAGTAATTATTTTTATTATCTAATATCATGTAAAACAATTATTTGTATTCATATAACTATTTCTGGTACATTTATTTTGTGTAATTATTTTATATCTTTGTACATGTTTTAGAAAATATTGTTTCGATGAAAAAATTATTGAATTTTTGTCATCTCTCCAATATTTTTTTTTTGGGGGAGGCCTGGGTAGATATGTGGTGGTTGCTTGTTAACCCCCCCCATATTTTTTATTTTAATTCAATTTTATTAACTGTTTTATTTCCTATCATCTCTTTTTATTAATGTTATCAATTTAAATATTATTTCGATTTCGTTTCTTTTGATGCCGTCGCCTGTAAGTTTTTCTTCCTTACCTAGTTATCGAATGTTCTAAACCGGTAAAATCTTGTTTTGAATTCATTCCTTCCGGTTTGGAAAAGCTTCTAGAAAAATCTGGATTGTTCTATGGGTGGTATTTCCGGTTAATCTGGCACGCCCCTTGGCCTATCAAATTCAAATCCACAGGTGACGTGATTTAACCAGCTAAGTGCCTGGCCACCTTCTTTGGCCTTCATTCTTTAAGCGTTTATCATTTTTTTTCCTTATTAAATCCATATTTCACTATACATTGAATCGTAACTTGGCTTATTTTTTTTCCTCGCTCTCCTCATTCGAACGTTGCCAACTTGGCGTATCCCGGGTTTACAGTAACCCTTGTTCTTTTCTCCCTCCTGGCTCTGAGCCACGAGGGCAGTTGCGCAGTCGGAGCCCAGTGGTGTTGGAGGCAGTTGAGTTGACATGTGCCGAGAAGTTTCTCAGATGCCGAGAAATTTAGCGGAGGCCGGGGCAAGTGTGCCCGCCCCAAGGCAGTTGTACGTGACCGTTGCTCCATACCAGCTACTCAAAGTTTGTTTTCAAGGATGTTGTTTTTTTTTTAATGCTGCGAGGAGTTAGGCTCCCCGTCCACCACATCCTAAATTCTTTGGTTTTCCTGTTTTCTGGCTACTCAAGTTGGTTTAAGTGTTGTCATAGTTATCCTCAAAGAATTATCATCAATCTATTATCAAGCTTCTCCAACTGATTTTTTATTTCTTCTTTTTTTTTAGTGTATTTATTTTCCCTCTGAGAAAAATGCTGAAAAGGTGATTCCCACTTAAAAGAAAATGAAAGTGTCTCATACTTAAATTATCTTACAATTCAATCCCTCTTCATCTCATGTTTAATTCGGCCATAAATATATATAATTATTTGAATATGGAACGGCGTCCCCAAGGGGAAATATTGAAACATCTCTTTGTGATTTGTCCAGGCATATTTTTGAAGTAATATCTAATTGATATTCTGAGAAGAATGTTATCTCTGTATCGATTAAGAAAAATGTTTATTCATGTTATGAAAATGCATATAAAAATATATTGTGAAGAAGAGTTGTTCTAGAATATGTCGACTCATATACATCACCTTTGTGGAAATTTTTTGCAACGAAATAATAGAAGTTCTATTTATATATAAGAAAGTGTATGAAACAAATACATATATATATAGAATATTCAATGCTTGAAGAAATTCTCATATGATTATAAATAAAAAAATATTTGTCCCCTTCAAAATATTCTCTTCATTTGTGTCTCAATACCTGTGCATTTATCTACCTGAATTTCATCTTCATCAGCCAAGAAATTACAGGTAACCTTTTTCTTCTTATCATTTTATATTTTTTACAATTTTGCTTTGAATTATTATCATTAAGATTAAAGATTTTTCACTATTTTAAGAAAAACCATAATGGTAGCCTTTTTTTGGGTCGTTTGCTGGCCTTCATCCAGCGCAATGTATTTCATCCATTAATACGATCACCTAGCCTACTTCTGAGATGAAACAAAGAATAAGTGTTTCTCATCTCCTTCTTCTCTTCCCACCAAAACACAACACATAGGTCGAATCATATCTTTCATTTGTAAAAAGTATAAACTTATTGCATATGGTGTCGGCACGTTTCACAGAAATCAGTACCTGTTGTAACTTTTTATATTATCTTTAAAATTCAATTTTTGTTAGTTGCAATGTTTTATAAATTACTGCGCTGTGGCTTTTATTTTCAAGCACAGAAGATGCATTTATTAAGGGAATATCACTTAATACTGCCCATAAAATTTGAGAAAAGGAAATGCGTCTTCTAAATTCCAAGAGAATTAATGCGATTCGTTCAAAAAGGGATAAGGAATATTTCTCTTGTGATTCTCGTAAGTGTATGATACATATAGCGAGATACACATATTAATGCGGATTTTGACTTGTTTCCGATCAAGTAATGTAGTAATTAAGGATGAAATTTGGATTTCAGTTTCCCTAACATAATGAAAGTTCTATGCATCTTCTCATATTTGAAATGTTATATTTAGAAATTTTCGTTACTTAGTTAAGGATATTCTTTTTGCAGAAAAAGCGAAGTTTCATGTTTTATATCTTATATAATGTATTAGGTAAATTTCTATTGTTATTAGTTACGTTATTCTTATTGTCTTAGAAAGTATTGCATAATTTATCCCCGAATCATGATTTTTCGTTCTTGTTATTATCTATATTATAAAAGAAATGCATGCCATGACAAAATCAGACATTACATTAATGATAACAATCGATGCAATAATTTTCCTTTTATTGCAAATTTAATAACCTCTAAACATTAAGTTTTCATATTGTCAAATACGGAAAAAAATTGTTTAAAATTCTACGTTTCATAAATGTACTGATCTTATAGGCTGTGAACATAATCGTATATCTTACATACATCCATAAATATTTGAAACAAATATACACAATTATTTTTTTCATTAATAGAAAAACACTTCATTTTTTATTTATATCATTCAATGGTAAAACGTATAAACTTATATTAAGCATATCGTGGCGGTACGCTTCACAGAAATCAGTATATATCGTAATTTTTTATGTTATCTTTAAAATTTAATATTGTTAGTTGCAATGAGTTATAACTTACTGTGACATGACTTTTTTTTCAAGCACCGATGATTTGTATTAATGCAATTATTAAAAGTGTATTACTTAATAGAGCCCGGAAATTGAGAAAAAGAAATCCGTCATTGGTAAAAAGTATAAACTAATTATATGGTTTCGGCACTTTTCACAGAAATCAGTACCTGTTGTAACTTTTTATATTATCTTTAAAATTAAATTTTGTTAGTTGCAATGTGTTATAACATACTGCGGCATGACTTTTATTTTCAAGCACAGATGACTTGTATTAATGAAATTGTTAAGAGAACATTATGTAATACAGCCCGAAAAGTTGAGAAAAGGAAATACGTTTTGTAAATTCCAAGAGAAATAATGAGATTCGTTCATAAAAGTATAAGGAATATTTCTTTTGTATTTTTCGTATGTATATGATGCATATGATGAGATACTCATATTAGTTAATGCGGATTTTGTCTTGTTTTCGAATAAATAATGTAGTAGTTAAAGGACGAAATCTAGATTCCAGTTTCCCTAACATAATGAAAATGCTCTGCGTGTTCTCATATTTGAAAAGTTATAATTAGAACTTTTCGATACTTAGTTAAGGACATTCTTTTACAGAAAAAATGTGTAGTGTTATGTTTTTTATTTCGTGTAAGGAATTAGATAAGTTTCTTATTGCTAATTGTTACGGTATTATAATTGTCTTAGAAAGTATTGCATAATCTATAGCTGATTCATGATTTTTCTATCTCGTTTAATATCAACTTTATAAAGGAAATATATGGCCATGTGAAAATATAACATTATATTGATGATAAGAAAAGATGCAATAATTTTCCATTTATTAGAAATTTAATAGCTTCAAAACATTAACTCTTAGTTTTTACAGTGTCAACTATGATAAAAATTCTTTAAAATCCTACCTCTCATAAATAAACTGATTGCATTGGTTATGGATATGATTGTATATCTTACGTATATCACAGAGTAGCGAGTAGTCAGGTAAATACATAAAGGGATAATGTAAAAGGATTAACGAAAGTGATTTTCTCTTTAACAATATATTGCTGTTTAACACCGATTTTGACTCTATTTTTCCCAGAACGCTCGCCAACCTGTATGCATATAAATTTGAGCCTTTATACATAATTAAGTTTCAAATATACACAGACAAGTTTATTTATTTTTTCATCATTTGAAAAAGAACCCTTCGTCTATTTATATCATCCATTGGTAAGAAGTATACACTTATTTTAAGCATATGGGTGGCAGTACGTTTCACATTCATTCAGTTTATGCTGTAACATTTTATATTAATTTAATTTTGTACATTTCAACGAGCAGTAACTTACTGTAGTATGAGATTTATTTTCGAAATACAGAAAATCTATATTAATGCAATTATTAAGGAAGTATTATTTAATACAGCCCGGAGATTAAGAAAAGGAAATGCGTCTTGTAAATTCCAAGAGAAATAATGAGATTCGTTCATAAAGGGATAAGGAATATTTCTCTTGTGTTTCTCGTAAGTGCATAATACATATAGCGAGATACACATATTAATTAATGCGGATTTTGTCTTTTCCCTATAAAGTAATGCAGTAATTAAGGACGAAATTTAAATTTCTGTTTCCCTAACGTAATGAAAGTTCTCTACGCGTTCTCATATTTGAAAAGTTATGGTTAGAAATTTTCGTTACTTAGTTAAAACATTCTTTTACAAAAAAGTGTAGTCTCATATTTTATATCTTATGTAAGGAATTAGGTAAGTTCACTGTTATTATTTATTACAGTATTCTAATTTTCTTAGAAAGTATTGCATAAGCTATACCTGGCTCATGATTTTTTACTCTTGTATAATATAAACATTATAAAAGAAATATATCGTATGTGAAAATCTAACATTATATTGATGATAACAATCGATGCAATAATTTTCTATTCCTTAGTAATTTAATAGGTTCTAAACATTAACTCTCAGTTTTTAATACTGTCGAATACGGTAGAAATTCATTAAAATCCTATCTTTCATAAATAAACTAATTGCATTGGTTATAAACATAATCGTATATCTTACATAAATCCCAGGGTAGCGAGTGGTCAAGGAAAACCATAAAGGGATAATATAAAAGAATAACGAAAGCTATTTTCTCTTTAACAATTTACTGGTGTTTAACACCACTTTAGACATTGTTGCTTTCCAACCTGTATCCATATAAATTTGAGCCCAATATGCATAATTAAGTTTCAAATATACACAAACAAGTTTATTTATTTTCTCATCATGTAAAAAACAACGCTTCCTCTATTTATATCATTCGTATGTAAGAAGTATACACTTATTTTAAGCATATGGCGGCAAAACGTTTCACAGCATTCAGTATAAGTTGTAACTTTTTATGTTATCTTTAAAATTTAATTTTGTACATTGCAATGAGCTATAACTTACTGTAGTATGACTTTTGTTTTCCAAATACAGAAGATCAATATTAGTATTATAATAAAAATTTACACCTGCTAAAAAGGGAAAGTATTTTTCTCTTTCCAATGCGGTTCTGTCATAGAAGATTTTATTTTTACCATACTCCATTTTTTAGATTTTTATGTCTCCATTACATGGAATATGAAATTAATGATAACTGAAACATTTACAAACAACAAAAAAACATGTGGCACTCGGGGACTGCCGCGGTAAAGCTATTGCATAGCATTTTTATCAACTTATGCAATTATAATTATTTATTTATTTTTTATTTATGCAGTTTTTTTTTCTTTTTGTCTTTGATATTAATTCAAGTTACACTTTTTGAGCGTGATGACCGATAACAATTTTTTTTTCTTTTATTGAATGAATGAGAAGTTAATATCGTTCAAAATATTTTTATCATCTTACAATACATGTAGGTTAATCAGGAATTTTTATCATTGAAATTATACGTTTATGGTAGCTGAAATAAAAAACATAAGTTTGAGACTTGATATTCTCAAAATATCTGAAAAATACCGCGTCAATGTCTCCCGAAGTCTACCAAAGGATACCGTGCCGAACCCTGCCAAACTGAAGCGACGTTAGCCGGACTGTTAGTTTTTTTTCTCGTTACGGAATTTCTATATTCTTTCGCCGCGCTCAAAGCCCGCGATAAAAGCTATGCAATACCTTAATAAATTACCAAACAAAATTTGGTCGCGCTACGAAAATTAGATCGCGAGTTATAAGCATTTTAAATTTTCCGAACCTCACCGTGGGGGTCTCCTGTCACCAAAAATTAAGACTGTTTCATAATAAATTACCAAACAAAATTTAGCCGCACTACGAAAATTAGATCGCAAGTTATAAGCATTTTAAATTTTTCGACCCCCACCATGAAGATATCCTGTCACCAAAAATGAACACTGCCTCATAATAAAGTACCAAACAAAATTTGGCCGTGCTACGAAAATTAGATCGCGAGTTATAAGCATTTTAAATTTTTCGACCCTCAATGTGGGGGGGTCACCTGTCACCAAAAGTAACACTGTCTCATAAAAAATTACCAAACAAAATTTGACCGCGCTACAAAAATTAGATCGCGAGTCATAAGCATTTTAAATTTTTCGTCCCTCACCATGGGGGGGTCTCCTGTCACCAAAAATTAACACTGTCTCATAATAAATTACCAAACAAAATTTGGCCGCGCTACGAAAATTAGATCGCGAGTTATAAGCATTTTAAATTTTTCGACCCTCACCGTGGGGGGGGGGGTCTCCTGTCACCAAAAGTAACACAGTCTCATAATAAATTACCAAACAAAATTTGGCCGCGCTACGAAAATTAGATAACGAGTTATAAGCATTTTAAATTTTTCGACATTCAACGTGGGGGAGGGTCACCTGTCACCAAAAGTAACACTGTCTCAATAAATTACCAAACAAAATTTGGCCGCGCTACGAAAATTAGATCGCGAGTTATAAGCACTTTAAATTTTTCGACCGTCACCATGGGAGATCTCCTGTCACCAAAAATTAACACTGTCTCATAATAAATTACCAAACAAAATTTGGCCGCGCTACGAAAATTAAATCGCGAGTTATAAGAATTTTAATTTTTTCGACTCTTTCCTTTGGGGGGGGTCTCCTGTCATCAAAAATTAACACTGTCTCATAATAAATTACCAAACAAAATTTGGCCGCGCTACGAAAATTAGACCGCGAGTTATAAGCATTTTAACTTTTTCGACCCTCACCGTGGGGGTCTCCTGTCACCAAAAATTAACACTGTCTCATAATAAATTACCAAACAAAATTTGGCCGCGGTACGAAAATTAGATCGCGAGTTATAAGCATTTTAAATTTTCGATCCTCACCATTGGGCGGGTCTCCAATCACCAAAAGCTACATTATCCTACCTTGTTTTATCGTAAGACGATTCTTTTCTATACACATTCTATTAGGAATTTTTATTATTGAAACTATAGATTTATAGTAACTGAAATAAGAAATATAAGTTTGAGACTTGATATCCTCTACACTGTAAAAAATAAAGAGTTTTATCACATTCACTTCGGCTGTATGAGATGTGAAATAAGGTGTAAATATATTATTTTTGGGGTGCCAATACCAAAATAAATGTTACGTTACACTTCGAATGAGGTATCATACCTCTTTAAAAAAAAAATAGGCGTTCTGAAATCACTCCAAATCATCATAATTCGCACTTTGAAAGACTTTATTCAATTGATCAACACGACGGCAGGTGTTTTTTTAATCCAGCGAGAGCAAGTCGGTGCGATTACGCAACCAGCGCGGGGGATAAGATTATTATGCAAAATGGCGCTGTTGTTGAAACATTCTGTCGTTCTGAAAAATGTTCTTTGAATTTCGATTATATTTCGCGGTAATAATGAATGATTAAGAAATTTCTGACATAGTTCATATTAAGAACTTTTATCGACTTATTCAATTAGTTCGGACAATTTAAGAAATCAGAAATAGAGTCTATTGTATGATAGCAGTAAACATAAACAGTTTTGCAAAACAGTGTTGTTGTTTTGGTTTTTCTTTTGGATTTTTTTCGAATAAGTAAGTGGCGTTTATTTTCTTTCTGTTTTGTATACAATAACTCTTAATTCTCTGTAAAAAATTGTATTTGTGTTATATTTGTTGTACGTATATATATATATATATATATATAAATGCATGATACTTGCAATATGTGATTTTGCAGTCTAGCTATTTCGATATTTTAAAAATGAAAATTAATAATAAAAGAAGTCGTAAAATTGTCACTTCCGTACAAAGCTTTGAAATATTTAGTTTTGATTTTATAGTGTTTTACTATAAGTGTACTATAAGTTTACTATAAGTTTTCATTTTATAGTGTTAAATTCCGCATAACTTGAACTAACACGAAATTAAATAAACATAGTGTTATATCTTGTTTTAAGCATTCATTTTTTCAATATATATTTGTATTTTGATGTATTTTTAGATTATTAGAAACAAAAATTCCATTATTTTTATTTCGTTTTTTTTTCTTTTTTCATATATATATGTTGATACTGAAAGAGTTAAAGAGATTGTCATGGTTTTATTTTTCTATTTATTAAATTAGTAAAACATAATTAAAATCATCATTAATGCCTATTTGAATTTGAATACATTTAACGGAAAATCTTAGAACTTCAATGAAAGGGGGGGGGGGGGGCTGCCGGTATGTTCATTCAGAGCGGTGTGAAACGCGGGGGGGGGGCGAAGGGGGCGGTCGCCCCGGACGCGGAAACTGAGGGGGCGCCAAATTTATGTTATTATCGTCTTTTGTTTCTTCGCTTTTTTTGTAAAAAAAAATTATATGTATAAACATATTGGGATATTTTGTGTGAAAAAAACATACATTTTCAAAATAGCATGTTACTTCATTCTTGAAATCCAAAAGTGATCATACAATACTGTTAGATACATTTTTTTCACACATGTTTTCCAGATCACCTTTGCCAATATATAAGCGCAATGTTCTTTTATAGTATTTAGTTGTAATATTAAATCTTTTAAAGTTTCAAAATAAACGAAAAACATGTATTTAATAGAATTTATTTGTGCTTGTACACTTTTCAATTTTGTGACACCTGTGACAAACAGTAATGAAACTACTGAAATTTAGAGGTGCTGCAGATACATTGTGCCCCCTCCCCCCACCAACCCCCAAACACACTATGTGACCCATATAACTATGTTTTTAAGTATGTAAATATACTAAATTACATTGTTTAATAACTGAGTATTATGTTTAAAATGCATGTTATAATAAATTACCTCAATTAAAAGGGAGTTTAGCAGCTTTTTGCATGAAACTAATTATTTTAATATATGGCTGTGTTAAATTTAAAATGTAATCTTTAAATTATTTTTTATTTTGCTGTTAAAATCATGTAAATATTAGAAAATTTCCTTTTTTTACCATCTACTTATATAGTGTACTTTAATAAATGGTAGCAAAATAAAAAATAATTAAAAAATTACATTTCAAATTTAATACAGCCATAATTAAAAAAAAAATAGCTTCACGCAAATAATGTGCAAAACTTCCCTTTAATTGAGACAATTTATTATAACGTGCATTTTAAACATATTACTTACTTTACACCCAAAAGGGTGGCAACTAAGTTGCCACTACAAATGGTGTTTATTTACCATTTGATAGTTGGTGGTTCATTACACCAATTTACAAGTGGAATTTCATTACACCACTTGGGGTGGCAACTTAGTTGCCACCCTTTTTGGTGTAAAGTAAGGGAGTTTTTTTTACAGTGAAATATCTGAAAAATACCGCGTCAATGTCTGCCGTAGTCTACCGAAGGATACCATGCCGAAGTCTGCTGAGCTGAAACGACGTTAGCCGAGTGTTAGGTTTTTTTCGTTACGGATGTGTTAGGATATTTCTCGTTACGGGATTTTTGGATTCGGTCGCCGCGCTCAAAGCCCGCGATAAAAGCTATGCAATAGCTTAACAAATAGCCATTAAAATCATAAATATCACACCCTACGGCACTTCTGCTTAAATGGAGACTATAAATATGAAAAAAATGACTAAGGTGAGTCTGTTTGGTCAGAGCTTTTCCGTAATATTAAAAATAACTGTTCTGTAGAACTTTACTCGGGTCGGGACGGATTCGGGGCCGAGCTCAAGCCTTGTTTTTAGCTATTATATCAGGCCGGTTGGGCCGGGCTCGGGCTAAAATTTTAACTTTGATAACGGGCCGGGCCAATATTTTTTCGTTTGGGCCTTGCGGGGCTCGGGACTGCAAATTTTGGTCCGTGCAGACCTCTATCAAACATAACCGACTTATTTAGATGAATTTCAATTCTAATGTATACTTAACCTGTATGCGGTGGCTCGGAGAGCATCTGTTAGGCTTTAACATCTATTTTGGGATGGATGCTGTCCGACAGTCCATTTAAAGATTAGGTAAACAAGATTCTCTTCTTTGCGTTTCTTTCAACAGTCATTAAAATTGATACTCCTTATGTACATGAAATGTATTAGATCGGTAGGTGGCAGTACATACAATCACCTCATCGGATTCATGGATGAAATTTCAGAATTAGTTAAAACTCGATATTAAATTCAGATATTAAAAAATAATTGGTCTGGAAAGTCATATCTTGGTGGAAAACACCTGAAAGCCATATATTAGCGGTTGACACGTAGGTTTACAAATGTACTTTCGTGCATCCAATCCTCCACGTTTTCATATCTTTGGGTGCAGGAAAACACAGCGTTAAACCTACGAGATAACCACTAAAATCGCGTTTTCAGATGTTTTCTACTAAGACATGACTTTTCAGACCGATTGATTTTTACTGTACGAATTAAGATTAAACCAATTCTGGAATTTCAGCTACGAGCCCGATGAGGTGATTGTGCGTACTGCCACTTCCCAGTCTATACTTGTTTAACTGTCTATCTCCTTAGTTCACATGATATGCATAAGAAGCTTAATTTAGAGACATAATTGTTACTTGTTATTATTTTCTGTGTTTGGTTTCTGTGTTTGGTTAGTAATATATACAAACTGAACTATACTAACTTTTTATTGTAAAGAAAACAAAATGTAATAGAATTGACATCATCCATCGTTATAAATCGTTACACCCATCTCTGTTACTTATATTTGAGGATATGAGTTTCGAAACTAGACAAAAATATACATATATTGTATTTTCTTTATTCATCTATACTGTTGGTAAACACCCATTGAAAAAACACCAAAATCTGCAACAAATGCAGTTTTATAGCATACTTCCTTGCCCTCTTACAAAATCTTGTTTTATTTTCAAAATTTGTTTTTTTTTTTAATCTTCAAACCAGGGTTCATTTGTTTACTTTTTTAATTTCAGTTATGGATTTATATAAACAAACTCATAAGTAAGAACGATTGAACAGCGAAAAAAAATTAAATTTTATTTTTTGTACATAATATTTGATGATACATAGAGACTCAAAACATAATACATATGAGTACATTCTCTAGCAAGTTATTCGGATTTTTTTTATATTTTATTAACTGTTTTTCAATTGCAAAAACATTGAAAAACATAATATAAATATATATTTAATAATTTTTTATTACTAATGTACCGCATAAATGGTATTTTAACGCACAGTAATATTATTTACGCTTTTATAATTATACATTTCATAGATGTCTGCTGCAAGCTTTTTTTTATGCAACACGTAGCTCGCTAAACAAGCGCTGTAAAATAATTGCTATTTGGTATAAATTTGCTATCGGTTAGGCACCATTAGCACCAAGTTCTATTTTTTGTATTTTTTACGTACGTGAAAAAAAATAACAAAAATATGTATCCTATAAGAAACATCAGGTCTGAAGAAGTTAAATACTAGGAATTTGGAGTTAAAACTTGGTCTACTTATTTTTTTTTCTAGATAGGAGAATTTTGAAACCCATAGGCCATTCAATTACAGAACATTACACTTAAGTTTAAAAAAACTGAATTATTTACTTTGTTTTATAAATAAACTTGTTAAACTTCCACAATCAGATTAAACGCTTATTTATGTGATGGCGTTTTAAAAACAAATATGCCAGGAAAATATTTGAAATATTATTAACAAACAGAACATTGAAGTCAGTTTTTTAAAGAAACTGATTTTTAAAGTACATTTTTTTGCTTTGTTAGTTGGTATATATACTGAGGCTATGTAATCTTCAAAAGTTTAGTAATATGCAATAAAACAAAATTAATTTATTAGGTCGTTTACTTTATTTTCGGAATATTTTTCTTATTAAACTTTCATTCTTTTTTATTTTCATTTATACTGCGTGTATTATAAACTTCAAATAGTTATATCGTTATTATTAATGTTTTACTAATTCCTATATGGAAATTCCAAAAAATATGCCTTATAATTCACATTAATAAATTATAAGAACATTGAATTTATTCAGATTTTTCGCATATAAAATTATTAATTTAAATCAGACATACAAGTGTTCTTTTTTTGTAAGAACATGATTAAACAAAATTCTTGTCTTCTTGGATGCATAATATACATTGTTAAGAATATGTCTCTATTTAAACCACATGTTTATCTGTCATAAAGAATTCAGCGCATGAAAAATAAAAACATCCAAAAATTTAGATTTTGTAAGGTATGAACCATAATTAATGCAGCTCTACTAATGTTTTGGACTAAAGATAAATTGAATATATCCACCCTTTTTGCATACAAACACACTAATTCAAATCAGACGCACTCTAAAGAAAATATACAAAATTAGTCAAAGTTTTCTAGGAAACCGGGATTCCTCGAACTTTTATGTAGAGGTAACAGCAACATTTCATGTAACAGATACAGATTTGCACTGAAAATCAAAAATTCTGTAAGGTTACAAATATTTCAGAAACAGGGATTCTGGGAACTATTTATGTAACGGCAACCTAGGTGACAGATAAAACTTCAGTAAGCATACCGATTTCGGCAACTTTATTTTAGTAAATTTTTTTTAAACAAAATTGTTGTTTTTTGGATGCATATTAATGTGTAATATACACTGGTGTACAAAAGTTAAGCATAATTGCTAATTAAGTAAGTAATGAAAGAAATATAAATCGAAATGTGGTGAAACTCCAGGTGTGTAAACAAAATAGTACGCGTCATATATTTTCGTGAAGAGTTTTCCCCGAAATCGAACAGGGGACCGTCAACAAATTGAAAAAAACGAAGATCTTTTGTATAACCCTGTCAAAACTAATACAGCAAAAGCATTCAAACTGCACATTATGATTAAGTGGCTTATTGTAATGTACTGTGTTTATTTTTATAAGGATAGCATGTATACTCGTAGAGAAATTAAGGTTTTTATAAAAACAGTCCTAAGTTTTTTGCTTATAATTTGCAGAGTTCTTAATATAAAATAATTTTATTTTCTGAAAGTATGACAAACATCATGGTACACAATACCCTGTCATTAGAATTTAAAAATAATAAAAATTGTTTGACAAATGAGCAGGTTCACTAAATAATTTTTTACTGCGCATGCGTGAACGCTATTAAAATTTCATTTGCATATTATGTTAGTTAAATATGTAGAGCAACTTTTGTGAAAGTCTCAAAAACATACATTAACCGCTTCACCGGCGATGGGTATGGGGAAACAGTGCTTTTAACCCCGAGTTATCTCGGGGCAGACGGTTAAGTGGTTAAAAATTCTGAAAATTATCGTTGATAGAATGAGATCAAAATATTTTATTCCCTAATGAAGCAAAAAGATGAGGGGTTGTATCCATATTCCATTGTTTCGTGCCTAGACAATATTGCACGTACAACTGTATTTGGATAAAACCCCTGATATTTTGCTTCCTTTTAGGAATAACGGATTTTGAGTTGATTCTATAGACGATAATTTTCAGAATTTTCAAGCTATGTTTTTGAAATTTTTACAGAAGTTGCTCTATACATTTAGCTAACAAAATATGCAAATGAAATTTTGATATCGTTGACGCATGCACAAAGAAAAATTATTTACTAAATCTACTCATTTTTCATTTATTTTTTATTATATTTAAATTCTAATTACAGGGTATTGTGTACAATGATGTTTGTCATATTTTCAGAAAAGAACATTATTTTATATTAAGAACTCTGCAAATTATAAGCAAAAACTTAGGACTGTTTTTCTAAAAACCTTAATTTCTCTACGAGTATGAATGCTATCCTTATAAAAATAAACACAATACATTACAATAAGCCACCTAATCATAATGTGCAGTTTGAACGCTTTTGCTACATTAGTTTTGACAGGATTATCCAAAAGATCTTCGTTCTTTTTCAATTTGTTGACGGTCCCCTGTTCGATTTCGTGGAAAACTCTTCTCGAAAGTATATAACGCGTACTATTTTGTTTACACACCTGAGTTTCACCACATTTCGATATATATTTCTTTCATTACTTACTTAATTAACAATTACTTTTGGACACCAGTGTATGTTGTAACCCGTAAGGCATGGTTACTTCACTGCGTTCACTATCATTGTGAAGTTTCACTGTGACTTTGTGACTATCCATCGTCGATGTGACGTCACGTGACGTCGATGTGAAGTCACAGTGACTAAAATGTGAAGTCGTTATGGCCGTTTTAGAGTTTGTTTGTGACGTCACATTTTGACCACTTTGTGAAGTCCGGATGTGACAAATTTGTGAAAAATGTGTCATTTGTGACTATTTTGACATTAACATCGTGACGAAACTGTGACAAAAGCGACGTTGTGACAAAAGTATTTTTTAAAGCAAATAACATGTTTTGAAGAGTTTTTGTAATTTTCTAAAGATTTTTAAGTCACAACTCAGTCACAATGTGACGTCATTGAATGGTGGCATTTTGGTCACAGATGTGATGTGACCACAGTGATTCACAGCGACGTCTTTGTGACGTCACTGTGACCATGTATGCTATGTGTGAAATGTAATTCAGTACATGTTAAATAAAGACATCCAAAAAATAAGATTTTGTATGTTATGAACCATAATTAATGCATCATTTCTTTTATTCTGAAACACTGAGGACTTCTATTAATACATTTATTAAAGAAATGTTCGTTAATGCAGCCAGGTAGATTCAGCAAGGTAAATTCGTCATGTAATTTCGTAGAGAAATAATGAAAATCGTAAAGAGTCGAGAAATATTTATTATCGCTTTCTCATACGCATGAGACATATAACACAGAGATGCACATATTAATTAAAGGGGATTTGGTGTTTCCCTGTATCAGTAAATGTAGTAATTAAGGATGAATTTTGAATTTAAGTTTTCCGAAGAAAATTAAGCTGTTTTCCATATTCTAATTGTGAAATTTTGTTCAATTGTAATTTTACTTAACTGAGCACATTTTTACTTGTGTAACATAAACCTACAGTTCCATATATTTTCGTATTTCTTCCAAGAAATTTTTCAAGCATATTATTGTTTTGATTGTATTTTATTTTTTATAATTATTTAAATAAGATCATATTACTAGGCAAATTTCTAATTTTATACCTTCCATTGAAAATGAAAAAACACATATATGTACAGGGTGTCTAGCACATAACACCCTGATTTCAAAATTAAATTTCTCAAAAACAAAGATCAATAGAATTATGAAGTAAACGGTTTTTTTTTATCAGGTAAGCTGTAAAAATCTTATACAAAAGTTTCGAACGGTAAATATTTTGAAAAGATTGTGTTCTAATTGCAAAGAATGCTCTGATTTGTCATTTTTCTTGCTTTAGATTGCTACCAGAGAATGTGTTTTTCGGCTTAAAGTGCCATATTTCATAGTTTTTTGAAATTAAATTTTTGAAATTTCCAAATTCTAAAAACTTACTTTGAAAAATCTTTAAAATATTGCACTGTAAGCTAAAAAAATATTTCTCTGCAGGCAATTTAAAACAAGAAAAATGTCAAATCAAAGCATTCTATGCAATTAGAACGCAATTTTTTCAAAATATTCTCTGTTTGAAGCTTCTGTATAAGATTTTTACAGCTATCTAATCAAAAAACCGTTTACCGCATATTACTGTCGATCTTTGTTTTTGAGAAATTTAATTTTGAAATCAGGGTGTTATTTGCTGGACACCCTGTATATATATGTTGTACAAATGTATTTTTCAACTATAGAAATTCATTTAAATATCTTTTTTGATTTAGTTATGAAATAATTATGCTTTCAGAACTGACTATTCGTAGCTTTACAAAAATTACTTTTGTTGATTAACAACTTTTTTTGTACAGCGTACAGATAAAATGTCATTATCCAATACAGATTTTAGGCAGCTTTATATCTGTCAAATTATAGATTTTTTTCAGTACATACAAAGTTTTTTTTTTTTTTTTTTTTTTTTTTGTAATAACATGACTAAACATAATTCTTGTCTTTTTGGATGCGTATTATGCATAGCATTGTTAAAAAATATGCCTCTATTTAAATCACATGTTCATATGTTGCAGATAATTCAGCACATGAAAAGTAAAAAAATCTAAAAATTTAGATTTTGTATACTATGAACCATAATTAGTGCAGCGATACTTTTGTTTTGGAAAACGAAGAACCTATATTAATACCTTCATTAAAGAAGTGTTAGTTAATGGAGCCAGGTAGATTCAGAGAAGGAAATACGTCATGTAATTTCGTAGAGAAGAAATGAGATTCATAAAGAGTCGAGAAATATTTATTATCGCTATCTCATACGCATGAGGTATATAACATAAAATAAACATATTAATTAAAAGAGATTTAGTATTTTCCTGTATAACATAATGCAGTAATTAAGGATGAATTTTGAATTTCTGTTTTCTGAAGAAAATGAAACTGTTCTCCATGTTCTATTTGTGGAATTTTGTCCAATTATAATTTTACTTTACTGAGCACATTTTTTCTTATGTATCATAAATCTACAGCTCTATATTTTTGGTAATTTTTCCAAGAAATTTTGCATTTATATTATTGTTTTGTAGTTATTATCCTTATTTTAACAATATCATATTGTTATGAAAATATTAAATTGAATAGCTTCCATGTGAGACATATATATATATATATATATATATATATATATATATATATATATATATATATATATATATATACATATTTGGTGCATAAATATATTTTTCAATGATTGAGATTGATTTAAATAAATCTTTTTATTTAGTCACTAATTAATTATTCTTTTAATCGTTAATATGTTTTATACTTAGCAAAACACGTTACTTTTTTATTAAAATGTAAAGGGAAATAATTATAATACAGGCACTACAGGGTCATTCCATGATGTTTTGTAACGTCAGTCACGAAGATTATAACTGCGAAAGTGTTGTCCACCGTTATTTTCAAAAAGTTTTGTTGCCTTTTAGTCAATTAATGAGGTGTCTCCGATAAAAAAGCTTTTTGAAAATAACGGTGAACAACAATTATCAGTTATAATCTTCGTGACTGACGTTACAAAACATCATGGAATGACCCTACAGCTTAAAGTATCTACCGACATTCAAATATTTTTTTTTAATTTCACAAAGAAATATTCTGCAGAGATTTTTCGAGTTAATTTTATCGAAAATAACTAATAATCTTTGAAGATTATGTGTAGATTAGATTAAAGAAAATCACTCTTTTTTTTTTTTTTTAATATTGTATTTACATAAAAGATTTATACATCATTTTATTTGTTATATTTTCAGTTATAAAAAGAAAAGTGTTACGCAAGTGCATCATATAAGAAACTTAAAAAATATATTGATTTAATCAGGAAAAAAATATTTGTAGGTTTCTTTTTTTAGAATAGAGAGATACTGTGCGCATAATAAACTACAAATAGTTATTATTTATGATTTTACAGATTAGCATATGGAAAATTCTAATATTCATATCTTAAAATTCCCACTTATAAATTATAATGACAGTGAATATATTCTGAGTTTTCGCATACGAACACATAATTTGAATTAGGCATACAAAGTTTTAGAAATAACATGACTAAACATAACACTTGTCTTCTTGGGTGCATATGATGCATCGAATTGTTACAAAATTTCCCTCTATTTAAACCACATGTTCATATGTTGCAAATAATTCAGCTCATGAAAATTAAATCATCAAAAAATTAGATTTTGTATTCTATGAGCCATAATTAATGCAGCATTACTTTTGTGCGTTTACACGTGCTCTTCCCATAGGTTCACTAATAAAACAATTTTATTAAGACTTATGATGAGAGATTTGAAAATAAAATTTTGAGTCGCGTTTATTCAAAACGATGAATTTTGATGCCCCACGTGGTGTTACTAAAAAACTATGCATGGCAATCAAAAGAAATTTTTACAAAATATTTCTTTCTGTATTATCTACAACTTAAAATCAGAAAAAGATAAGATTTTATTTTATTTTTGTTCTTATGTTCTGGAAACATTCTTAAAATACTGAAAATTTTTAATTTTATTAATCTATTTTTAATCTTCTTTAATCTATTTTTTATTAATCTATTTTTTATTTAGTCAATTTTTTATCAAATATTCTGGTTTTAGTATAAATGTAACAATCTTATGTATTTAATTTCAACAAAATTTCCTCTTTATTTGCATGTTTTAAAATTTTACAATGCGCACAAGAGATGTTATTTTTAGATAGATTTCGTATAAAATACTACCTATTGCGATCGCTCCCATGTTAGAATTTCTGAAAAATTTTTGCAGATCTACACCAATCACGACCCCCAGAACCCAAAAAAGTTTATCTATCTATCTATCGTGTATATCACTTTTTATGGACACGATATTTTCTTTAATTCTGCTCAGATCTTTTCCAAACTGATACATAAAATGAAGGGGCATAAAATCTTGGTCGAGTTCGTTACTGGGCCAAATCGGACCAAGGTGGTAAAAATAGGGAGGGTTTTTGTGAAAACAGAAAAAACATAATTTCTTTATTAAAATAGATATCGAATCAGTTTAAAGTTTATATTACTTCTTAAAAATAGGCAAAAAGTTTCTGCATAACAGATTTTTGATAAAATTAAAAATGGGCTCAAGGGGCGCAAAAATAGGGTTTTCGGGAGTTAAAAACTCATAACTTTGTCAATTCTGAAGATATCAAATCCAATTAATTTTTTTATAAATGCTATTAATATTATCTAAAACTTTTGTATTGACAAGTTTTTGATAGGCACAAGTCTTATTGCAGAAAAAAATTAAAAACGAAAACAAAAAAGAGAGTAAAAGAAGAAAAATATCCATAACTTCGTCAATTCTTAAGATATCAAATCCGATTAAATTTATTATACATCTTCTCAGTAATATCTTCAACTTTTATACTGACAAGTTTTTCATAGGGCCAATTCTTATATCAAAAATAAATTAAAAAATAATAGGAGTTGTAGAAAAAATCTCAATTCCAAACTGTTTATATTCTCACTCATTTTGCTCTCAAACTCATCCAATTGGCAGGTTCTTTTTTTAGGAACTATGTAATGTGGAGTATTGGTCTGTTTTATGTTAAAAGCAAAATATAATCTCAAAAAATGCCGTCCAAATTGCATTATGAACAGTTTTCTGAAGTTATCGTGATTGAAAAATTGAAGTATTCAAATAACAAATTGCTTATTTTCTGATTCATTTTTCAAATCCATTTTGGCTCTCAAACGCTTTCATTTCACAGGTTCCCTTATTTAAGAACTATATAATGCGCCTTATTGGTCAATTTTTCCATAAAGTCAGAATATATTTCAAAAAATGCTGTCAAAGTGGGCATTTGTGCCAAATTTCGCTTAAGATGATTCTGATAAAACCATTTGCTACAGAAAACTGAAATTAAATGTTTTTCAAACGCGGCCAACTAAAGTTGCTTAACAGGGTTTATCTCTATTCATATTTTGTTTTTTATTGTTGAAAGGAGCACTCTTCGAAACCTATAGAACAAGTCGATAGGGATTTTTTACTTTTTCGATTTTGGTTACATATTTTTTATATTATGATAGTTTCTATTTCAGAACCGGCTCTAACCGGTTTCAAAAGTGAAAGTATTTTTTTTTTATCTGAAACCAATAAAAACTAGCTCGTTTGTAGATCATCCTCAGCTATCCTATGCAAAAAAAAAAAAAAAAAAAAAAAAAAAAAAAAAAAAAAAAAAATCTTGTAAAATATTAGAATTTGAGCGAGACACGTGAAAAGAACGCCCCGGTAGACTTAACATTATCATTCGGGTCTTTTTCAGTCAGTAGTGTGGGCTATTAATGATAAGTTATGATTTTTGGGCATGATTATTCAAAGGAAAAAGACATTAATTTTCAGTCAATTTAAACTTCAGTTTGCAGAAAACCAACTTCTACGGGTCAGTATAAGCATTTCGAATTCAAATTGCCTTACTAGCCACAAAATCTCTATTATAAAAACTTTAGCGTTTAGAGCTATAAAGTATTGCAGTAGTAAGGAAATCTTTGAAATTGAAAGAGATACGAATATACGATGATCTTAAGAATAACGGCTATCCATAACAAATTTAATTAGAAATTTTTTTAAAGAAAACTGTAGAGTCAATAAATTCAACTCCCCCTCCCTTTTCAACGGTTTTAACGAGATATTTTTGTGTCTTTACCATATTGCGATAGTCTTTCGGAAAAAGTTTAAACTGTTTTTAAACATTTTAACATTGGGGTTTTTTTAAAATCACTAAATAAACTGAGTTCTTTTTAAAAGAGCCACAAACATAAATATGGCTTAGTTTGGTTTATTTTGTGTCGGCAGATTATCTACTCGAGGGATATAGGCCCAGGGGGAGTGCCCTTTGTAAGTTTTTTTTTCTCGTATTATCATATATATATTTTGAGCTTATTTTTTCATTATTTATTTATGAATTTACAAGTATACATAAATTTTTAATTATAAATTATAATTTTCGATTGTTGTTTTTTTTACTTATTACATAAGTTTTAAAGCTTGAAACATAGTGATATTTTTTGCAGTGTTCAAAGTTATCGTACCGCTTTAACTGAAACAGCATAAAACGAGGTAAATCTTTATATTTTTATTTTTTTAAGTTGTAACTATCATGCTTATTTCTACATTAATGTTCTTACTGTTATATTATTTATAGAATCACAAAGATATACTTACTCTCTTTTTGTCCTCCACAAAGTCAACATGGTTGAATACCGTTCTGTACACTTTAATTACATTTTGAAGTTTAATCGCCTTATTACCTGTTAACCTTGTAAAATTTTGGAAGTTGAAAATTACACTAGAATAACATCGAACTTAGCTATTTAGAATGATGCATTGTTTAACTGCCTTTATCAGTGACATTTCTAATGCAAGTTTCAATTCTGAACAAAGATATTTTCCTTAATAATTTTTTTCTCAGACACTTGAAAGAAACAGACAACGTAATCTGGCAGTCATTTTATTGTGAAACAGGAAACGCTTTTACCGATACATTAAGAAAAGAAGTGTCTTTAATGAAGCCTGGGAAATTCGAAGGAGAATCAAATGTAATTTCAACGAAAAACAATGAAATATTTTTCCAATCAACATGCATTTAATGTTTTATACTTTACTTTGGTCCGTCTTAATCTAGACTATTTCAAACACATATTCAACGCATATATTATTTCCTTACTATAATAATAAAATTAAAATTCTGGAGCAAGTACAGTCTAAATTCACACGATATTTATTGTTTAAAAGTAATCACATATATTTTTATTATATTTCCCTTTTATTATCTACCTAGAATTTTCAAAATTCCAAGTTTGAAGTTTGGACGGGATATATATATATTTTTAATTTATCTTTTTTACAAGGTTATTAATAATATAAATGATTGTACTTATATACTTAATTTTATTAATCTTACTATTCCGCACAGATCCCTCAGGTACACTCAGTTTTTTACATTACCATTTCTTTAATAAAATTATGCTAGTAATTTCTCTTGATAAAAAATTTTACAAATTATTTAATGAACTCTCTGCACAACTTGATATTTTTAATATGTACTTTACTGCCTTCTAACATAAATGTTTTGAACTTTTAATCTCTTAATTATTTACCCATCATACGTAGTATAGGGTAAGTCTTGCAATCGTTTTGAAAATCGAAAAATAATTGACGGATTTACACGTTTCAGATATTATAAATTCCATAAAACATATTTTTAGAAAAAAAAAATTGCCATCCTTCCGTCTGTGTATCTATAAACGCTTTATCTCCCAAAGATTTGAGAGAGAGACTTGAAATTTTCTATATCCTTAGTATGTAAGAATGGGACGAAGCCTACTTAATATCAGTAACCTCGATTAGTTGGAAATATTTTTTCGGACACTTGAAAAATTCGTTCTGATGATTATTGAAATTTATTATATTTCCAAAAAGTACACTACATTATTGCCAACATTTTTTATAATAACAAATCTTAAAATTTCAAAGATTTGGAGCAGTACATATATCGCGCTCTGAAATTTGAGTTATTTTGGCCCGCTCCTCCCCCTTTGGATATCATATGTTATCTTCCTTTCAACATGATTCCTTAATTTTAACAGTGGATATGATAATATATTTTTATTCGCAATTTATTGATTCAAATGAAAAGAAGTAAATAAAATATTATCATTATATTTGACATAACTTTTCAAATAACGATTTAAAAATACTTACTTATTTAAATTGATTTATAATAGCTATTTGTTACATAAAATAGGCAAAAGTAATTATATCTTCTTGCATTTGTCTGCATGGGATGTGCAGGCAGGCAGAATTTCTATTCAACAAACCAGGTGGATAATATTCATGCTCTTTTCTTTACTGCATAACAAATATAATTTCAAACATTCTCATACCTTATTTCCATTATAGCGGATTATACATGAAATTCATACAAATATTACAGAAGAATTTAAATGCCAAATCAGGTTATACCATATGATGAAACTAAATAATTTTATAATAATTTAATGATATTAATAATAACTTTATATTTTCATAAAAATCGTGTAGCAGACTACAAAAGACTATTTTGATGTAAAAAGCAAGTTATAAATAACAAAAGAAAACTTTGATTGATTAAAAAATGATAACAATATCAAAAGTAAAACCCCCCTTCATTTAGAGATACCTATGATATCTTGTGCCTGATCCAACCCTCCCCTTTAATGTGATAACGTTATATAGACATAGCCCCTTCTATATACTTTTGGCCAATTCAGGAAAAGCAAAAATTTTACTTATTTTTTTTTTTTAAATTCTCAGAGTAATATTACGGTTCTCTTGTGTCTGTGAATTACAACAGTAGAATTTATGTTACTAATTCGAACTTATAGTATTATTAATGTATTCCTAATATCATTCTAACTGTAATCTTCTTTTTATTTAGTTTTTCAATTAAACAACAAGAAGATTATAAGTCCAAAACTAGTCGTTGGGTGCCACCGTAATACATACCCATCATGGATATGTATATGAAAATAAAACATGTGAAACTATTTATACAATGCATTGCAATTCATAAACAAAATTTATATATTGTTAATATATATAGTAATGCTATATTAAAGAACTGCTGATGTACCAATTTCGACAAATTATATAAAACGCCAAACTACTCAAGTAGAACCGAACTGCGTAAAAGAAACATCCTTATAATTCCAAAAATAATAATTCTATTAACTAACAATTAACTGCGTCGGATTAAGCGTCTCATTTCCAATTAAAATATACTTCTGAATTGAAATTTGAATGAAATACAGGGTCACGAAAAATCGAAGAATGTTGAAAACAAGATTACAAATATCTCGGCAACTAATAAACCGATCGACTTTGTTCTATATGCAAAATGTGTGTTATTTTATTGCCTTTTACGTCCATTCCTTAGAACAAAAAAATTCGAAAAGTTTTATATACCTTTCATCAGAACGAATTTTTTGAGAGTCCGAAAAAAATAGTTCCGGATAATCGAGGTTGCTGATATTAAATAGGGTTCGTCCCATTCTCACATACTAACTACATACAAAATTTCAAGTCTCTATCTCAATTTGTTCGGGAGATAGAGCGTTTACAGACAGACAGACAGACAGACAGACAGACGGACGGCAAATTTTTTTTTCTAAAAATATGTTTTTCGGTATCTAAAACGTGTAAATCCGTCAAAAAAAATTTCGATTTTCAAAACGATTGCAAGACTTACCCTATACTACGTATGATGGGTAAGTAATAATAATACTCAAATTCAAAGGCACATTGTATGTGCGATATGTACAGAGTGTCTAGTAAATGACTGATCCATTTTGAAAGTATATAACAAAAAATATGGTTTGAGATAAAACTTATTGGTTAAATTCTAAAAGATATTCGAATAAACAAAAAAAACATTCGTCCAGTTCGCCATGGCTGCTAAAACTTTCGTTTCCTGCATTTTTTCTCGTTCAATCGCATACAAAGATGTCCCTTTTTGTTTCCGATGTTGAAATTGCTATGATACATGCTTAATTTCTGTGTGATAATAAAAATACTCTCACTTGTGCTGTATGTCTATTAATTGAAGATTATCCTTTAACGATTTCTCTAAATTTAGTACACTAATCAGAAAGTATGCATACAATGAGTGAAAAACTATTGAAGCGGCTTAGGCTCTTGGGGGCGCGAAGTTTCCCCTGAACTTGGGCGCACTGACCCTCGGGCCGATGGGCCAGTCCGAGCCTGTTCTGCCGGTGAGTCGAGAGTCGATAAAACATGGCGACTCAGATTCGACTCTGCAAAATGAGCCGAAAAGCTCATGCCTATGAAATCATTTCTGTATACCGAAGCCTGTTGCCGAAAGCGCCATCCTTTGGCTGAAATTCGAGCTATTTAAAGAAAGTGCATATTAAAGAATTTATTGATTACCTGATAACGATACAGTAAACCACACATTTTTACCTTTATTTACTAGACACCCTTTACATTGAATATATATAATCTACTCACTTAAGGTTTAATATTTGAAATATATGTATGCTACTTATATTGAAGGTGCAGAGTTTTAGTCGTATAAAAATACGGGTATATATTTTATTGGTAGAGGGTATACGGAAGAGATTATAAGCTACAGGTTTGGCTTAAATAGACAGATTACAGTCTCTTTTTCCTCAAAATCCAGTATTTATACTGTGTGTACCATCATATACACTAACCTATTTTCCTGTGCATATATATATGTACATTATAGTTTTAAAAGAAAATACCATAGTGGTACTAGTTAACAGGGCGCCCACTGGTTCGTTTTTTGGAAAACCAGTATGATTATTATTATTATTATCATTATTATTATTATTATTATTATTATTATTATTATTATTATTATTATTATTATTATTATTATCATTATTATTATTATTATTATTATTATTATTATTATTATTATCATTATTATTATTATTATTATTATTAAAAATAAATTCATGGTAGCTTTCTGCAATTATTCCAAGGAAAACGCTTTCCCTTGCATGTTTCTACGAAATTTATTAATAAAATTTTTCTTTAAATAGATGTGGTTTTTAGAAAGCGGATCAAGTGGGAGGTCTGTGTTTATTATCCTAGCGTAACAATACATGTGAAAGTATACATCTACCCATCAGGACTTCTATAAAACGTTCTAGTGAAAAGAGCAAATTCATTTCGTCATTGCTTGATTTAATGAGGCAAAAAATGTTCTGAGTAATTGTTTCGTTATTTTGTGAACATCCTTTTATATGTACTAAAATAACTTGTTAAAACTACAAAATTTTATGGGTTTTTTTCTTTTTCTTTTTCTTTTCCTTTTTTAAAAAAAATTAGGCATAAGTAAACATTTTGTACAATTTTTACTTAATAAATGCAAAACTTAGACCAAAAAATTGGTAACTGACAAAATAAAATTAACTGAATTAATGATATGAATGAAGAAAGTTAATGTCCCTCTACCAACTATTAAATTGCAATTTGAAAACAACCTAATACTCACAGAGACTTTTATCTGTAAGGGAGGCATTTGAGAATAAACGCAAATGAAGATTTGGAATATTATAGCTCAATTTTTCAAAATGATGTTCGTGTTCTTCTCCACTTTTTTCAATTGAGCACTTCAAATAAGTTCAAAACAGTGCAAAACAGTGCACAAATTTCAAGTCTCCTAATATACATATACTTAATACCCAGTTGGAGTACCCAGGAAACATGAGTATGTACTGAGTTGAACAGTGCTGAACAGTTGAGTAGCAATAAGGGGGTTCCTATCTGTGATCAGATTAACATCCAGTTTAGTACTGAAATGCCTTACATTATTTTGATCCACTGAGGAAAGAAAAGGTGTTGTAATAAACAAATTAATAGATAAATGAAGAATTTTAAGGGATAAAAAAATGGCACTACTCTGTTATCCCGTCGACTGAAATAATATCGCCAAATTATCAGATTAAATGTCAACAATGGATGATCGTGAATGTCAATTCAATGACATTAAATACGACACACGCGTTTAAAATTTAGATAATATAATAATATAATTTTTATTTCGAGTAATTTTTATTTCGACTTTGTATTTTTATTAATATTCTACTAATTATTTGTTTTTTTTTTATTATTTAAAATAAAAATTATATCAATACGTATAATTTGGCTATTAGTTTGGCGATTTGTATAATTTGGCGAAATCGGTCGACGGGATAACAGAGTAGTAAGTAAAAAATTAAATAAGATTAAAAATTAAGTGTTAAATTTTTTAACTTAAGTCAGTTAAATTAGTATGGATGGAGGTATTAAGTTTGGTTATAGTAATGGTTATAAATCTACTGTATAAAAAAAGTTGTAAACTAATATTAAAGTTAGTATATCGGGTGGCGACAGTACAGATTATCACATCATCGAGTTCACGGCTTAAAATCTATAATTAGTAAAACTTGATTCGCATATTAAAACGCAATCAGTCTACCAAGTATCATATTGCTTGAAAACTCATGAAAATACAAATTTAATGATCGACACGTTTGTTTACCATTGTATTTTACTACACTAAAATTATGAAAAACGGGGAGGAGTGGAAGCAGGCAAACGCAATGATAAGTAAACGATTCAAGTGATAAAATCGGGTTTTTAAATATTTTCTAAAAATGGGCTTGAAATACCGATTTCATTTTAATATACGAATCGAGTTTTAACTAAACCAGTCATTTCAGCAGGGAACTCGATGCGGTTCATATGTGCTGCCGCCTCCCGGTCTATAGCACTAATTCATAAACTGCACTCACAAAGCTAAGTTGAAAGTAATAAGTAACAAATAGAATGAAGAAACATTTTATGAAATACATTTCATGGTTCAAAACAAGTTTTATGATACCAAAAACACACGAAAAAATCTAAAAGTTGGATGCTTTGTATTCCTTAAGAAGGTATTTCAGAAATCTTTCAATATCTCTAAAAATACTTCGTTTCTAATATTCGAAATGACACAGAAATTTACTAAAATTACAATAGAGCGAGTTTGCTTAAAGAAGCCTATTCTTGATTGAACGACGTTTTTCGATGTGTATAACTTCTTTATTATTAATAACGCAAAACAGATATGAAATATTTTTTTTGGAATGCTATTACAGTCAACGTATAAAAAGAAATGTTAAAACTTTAGAACTCTACAAACTGTGTATATAAGAAAAAATAAAACTTAAATTCACAATAAAACATAAAAATAATGTATTTATTGATTTTCTATTAATTGAATTAGCCAATAAAACTTGAAATAATTCATATTAAGAAAAGAAATATTTACTCCTTTTGCTATTGTCATTACTGATTCGATCACATTTAAAGAATTTGGTTGAAATAAATCATGGATTATCATTTTAACTTTTTTATTTCCTTTTATGGGATTCTTTATTTTCAGCACAAAGAACATATCAATTTAAATTCGAATTACAAATAAGCTTATAATTTCAAATGTTTGCTGAGTTGATTTTTCATAATAATTGTAAAAAACACTCGAAACCTATTGGAGAACACACGTTATTTGTGTAAAAATGTATCTAAAATAAATAAACACTTTTCGATATTTTTTTTTATCCAAGTATAGAGCAAGAATGCGCCTTCTCAGCATATTAAAAAAATGTTTTACTACTAAAATATTAGCATATTAGTCCAGTCATTTAAGCTTAAATTAGGTAAGAATCTCGGAATTCGAGATACCCAGCTGTAAGTCTGTAAATACTTGTATATTGACACCCTAAAAGTCGTCTCAAAACCTACATATGGTAGGGTGTACGCAACTATTAAATTCCAAGGTCAAAGGTCACAAAAATCGGTTTTTTTGCGCTTTTTTGTAAATATCTCATTTTCTATCGATTTTTTGCTATTTGTATTTATTATCAATATTGTAGAATACAAAATTCTCTACAAATTTTGTTTGAAAACATTTTTCATACGTCGAACCATTTTCGAGATAGAGGGTGGAGAGCGCGCAGTCACAGCATCACTTCAGGTCAAACGGTGCCTCCGGTCGAAAACGCGTCATTTATAGTTGATGAACTATAGATAAATCAATGATTATAAATATTTATCAATTTTTATTTACTATTATATTATATTTTATCTTTTTCTTTATGCATTGTATAGTAGATATAGTATAGTATAGTAGTAGACATTGTATAGTAGTATAGATGAAACAATGGTTGTACCAGTTACTCAAGAAAAATTCTTATCAAATTGAAATAACAAAGATATGCTCATTAATACCTTAGCTGAAAAATTACAAGCTGCAAATATTACTACTAAACAAGCCAGAGATGATGCGGATGTTCTTATTGTTGAAACTGCAATTGAAGAATTAAAGTCTGAAAAAACTGCAGTTATAATAGGACAAGGTATTGATTTACTTGTCATTTTAATTGGGCGTACACTGTCTTACGAACAAGAAATTTTCTTTAAAAAAGTTGGAAAAGGAAATGTAAAAACGGAGATATACTCGACTAAAAGTTTTGATAATTATCCTCATTCCAAAACACATATTTTATTTCTGCATGCATTAAGTGGCTGTGACACAACTTCTGAGCTTTTTAAAAAGGGAAAAAAATCATTTTTAAAAGTTTTTGAGAAACTGACGAATTTGGATGAACTAGCTGCAGCATTTGAGGAAGAAAATAGTTCGGCCCAGAGATTATTAGAGAGTGGAACTCAAATCTTATTGGCAGTCTATAATGCTCCGAAATCTGTGAAAAGTCTCGATCATCTTCGTTATATGCATTACGTCAAGTCTACAAAACTTAATAAACCTATGCAGCTTTCAATTCTTCCACCACAAGTGCAGCTTCTCATCAACATTTCAAACGTGTATATTATCAAGTTCAAACTTGGTTAGGGCATGATTTGGAACCCCAGGTATGGGGGTTGGGCAATACAAAACGATTTTTTGGAGCCTATCATGACAATTTTACCACCTGCTCCAGAAGGTTTGCTAAATACAATTTTCTGCAACTGAGAGTGGTTGTGGTTCGCGATGCGGATGCAGGAAAGTGGGCTTGCAATGCTCTTTAGCTTGTGGCCAATGTAATGGGCAAGCTTGTCTCAATGCAGAACCATATCAGAGCGACATTAACGAAGATGAAACCTTTGACCCCGAAATCATGGAACAACTTGAGACAAATGTCGTTGAAGACGATAATGAAGACCAGTTTGAAAATTACCAGCAGCCGAAAGACGACGATGAAGAAAAAGAAGATGATTAAAAACATAAATTATAGTTTTTGTACCCTTTATTCCATTTTTTTACTTTTAATAAAAATAAATGTATTGAATAGTATTTTTTAATAAAACGATTAATTCATTATTTGTTTTTTTTTCATCATGTAAGAAGTTATTAATATTATATTAATTAGGTTAAAATTCAAATATAATTCCTATATTTTCATTAACAATTCTGCAATTACATGGACAGGTAAGTGTTGTTAAATAAATTAATACTGAATAAAAAGTGGATAGGTTAGGAAAAAAATTATATATGGCGCGTTTTCGACCGGAGGCACCGTTTGACCTGAAGTGATGCTGTGACCGCGCGCTCTCCGCCCTCTATCTCGAAAACGGTTCGACGTATAAAAAATGTTTTCAAACAAAATTTGTAGAGAATTTTGTATTCTACAATATTGATAATAAATACAAATAGCAAAAAACCTACAGAAAATGAGATATTTACAAAAAAAGCGCAAAAAACCGATTTTTGTGACCTTTGACCTTGGAATTTAATAGTTGCGTACACTCTACCATATGTAGGTTTTGAGACAACTTTTAGGGTGTCAATATACAAGTATTTACAGACTTACAGCTTGGTATCTCGAATTCCGAGGTGAACTTACTATAATGACTGGACTATATTCATTTAATTAAAGGCATTTAATTTTGAAGAAGTGTCGTATAAAAGTTTTATTCAAATCATTTCACCTGGTATCCAAATGCATACTTTTTATATAATATGAAAAACATATTTAAACAGCAAAATGAATAAATATTTCAAGAATTTTTGGTATAGAAATCTATATTATTTTTCTTATTATTGCAATAAACCAAATAAAAAGATAAAAGGTTTTATTGTTACATAAATATACCTCGATTTTATTTCATTAAAGATTTTTTAATCATTTCATATAAATACTGAAGTAGAATTGATGAATACAATTAGAAGCTTCGAAAAAAAACAGGTAAACAACAGAATTATACGGATGAGCAAATAAAAGGAATCAGGGACAAAGGAAATAATTTTTTTAATGGTAATTAAACTTAAGTATAGCTTTTCATTGCAATTCACTTAATTGAAGATCGTGTTACTTCACAGAATAAGTGCGTTCATTTCATTTCGAAAGAACATTCAAAACAATTTTTTTCCAATAAAAAACTATAAATGTTTATTTAATGTATTCTAATATTTTTTAACTAATCAATTTGATTTAATAATATAATTTAACAATTTAATAATGTATAATATTTTTTATACACTGAAAAACATTCTATTTTAAAATTTCGAATCGAGTAGTTTTTGGTTATCACATTGACTAAAATTAAATTATGAGAAATAACCATGCAAAAATTGCAAGGAAAATAATTCCTATCTAGAAAGAACATACAGTCGGCTCTCATTAATTCAAATTAGTCGGGACCATAAGAAATGTTTGAATTATCCAGGGTTCGAAATATGGAAAGTGCAAGAAGAACACATAATTAAAAGGGTACGTACAATTAGAAAGAAATAAATGTTATAGTAATTTTAAATATATTTCCACTAAATCAGTAGAATATCATTTAATATTAAATTAAAAGATACAAATATATAAATTAATTTAAAGTTTAGAAACAAACACAAATGAAGATAGAGTGTATGTGTCACTGATGGAGAGACGGGCACAAAAAAACGGATATCGAATGCATGGGGTTGTATGTATATTTATTCAGAACAAGTCTGGAAAAAATGAAACAAAGAAAGATATTTCAAAGATTTAAAATCCACGAAAAAGTAAAAAAAAAAAAAATAAAAAATGGAATCTGTTTAGTTCGAATTAAATGAAGTCAAGAAAAAATGAATTCGAATAGATGGAAATTTTTAACGTTATTCTGCCCTTGAAAATTTCGGGACTTCATATTTAGTTCAAATGAAGCAAAGATTCGATTTATCCGATTCCGAATTAACGAGAGCCGACTGCATTTGCATTTTTTGATTTCATACTGGCATTCTGGACCAATAATACCTCGAGTACCTACCTACCTGTCAGCAAATCGGCCCAAGGATGATGAAGTCGAAATACATTTAGATAAGCAAATAAAATTACAAATGACTCATCAAAATTCTGCAAGAAACACATATTTATTTTTTTAAATATTCGGTTGGCAACATTTTGTGCTGTTACATGCGGACAGACCGGCAGACGGGAGGTTCAGTGGACGAACGAAGGTGCTGTGTATTTGTATAAGCTCGAATACATCTAAAAAACAGTTGCATTTAAAAGCACATGCCGAAATTGAAATCGCATTTCCAGCAGTTATTAGTTAAAGATAGTATTGTAACCTATTTTTTGTGTGTTCCTGTAGATGCATTAAAAATGCTATGAATGTATGTTCTAAATTAATCGTAGTGAAATTCAGTGATTTATATCAGTTTCAATAGAGTTTCAATAGTGTAATGTCATTAAAATACTCTGCAAATGATTTTCCTTATAGAGCATAATGTAATGGAGTTCATTTGGGTGCACCTGCAAAGAAACTTTTAATTCCACATACTTCATATACAATATAAACATGTCTAGGAGACCCTAAAACAAGGCGTAACAATTGCATGAAAATCCTAATATATTTACGGGAGTTAGAGTGTGGAAAGAAGGGCAGACAAACTGAATGCATAAATACTTTTTCAACTTCATTTGAAAGTCTTAAAAAGGATAAGTGATAAGAATTCTCTAAAATCTAATGAACAAATTATTTTGCATTTAAGAATTATATTACACTCATTTAATATTAGCAAAAAAAAAGTAGATTTAGAATACAAGAATTTGGAAGTTGCAAAAATCCATATTTACAAAATACTCCAATATTAGAAATTTCACTAGTTTGAGATAAAAATGATAAATATGTGCAACCCCAAAATATTACCTTCTCGTTTTGAAATTTTGCATATATATATTTTACAACACTCAGACTCGGGGCGTAATCTAAGTCATATGAAAATCACACCTTTGTAAAATGAAACACCCTAATAAATATATATATAATAAAATTGAAATCATAAATATAACAATAATATAGGATAATAATATATAGATAAATAAACAAAAAGGATAAACAAAACTGCAGAGACCATAAATCTATGAAAAGCATTCAGACTCTTTGAAGGTGCTATACATGCTAATTCAAAGAAAATACATATTATTTCGTCAAATTTTGTTAGCAAATTGCTTAAAAAAAAAAATTAAGCAACTGATAACATATTTGGAAACCAAGAACAGTTAAAAAAATGCATATAAAGAAATAAATTAATCAGCAAGTGAAATGAAAAAAGAAAAACAAAATCCAAGATTTAAAACTTACTTTATCCTTTATAATAATAACAATTATACTCTGGAAGGAAGCCTGACATTCAGCACAAGCCATATATATATTTAACTTTATATCATTCATGTAACAAACTCCTATTACTGTTCATGTAATGAAAATGTTTAGTTCTAACATTTGAACATAATGCGAAAACCATATATTTACACATTTTAAGCTTTTAGTAGAGATGTAATGTCTAAAATAGTCATATAACATAATTACTCACAACACTGTTACTCGTAGTTTACTTCTATTTAGCTTTTAAGTGCCCAGAATCTATTCTTGGCAGCTTATTTATATAGAAACATAAAGTATATAGCTAGCATTTATTGCATCCACAATGCAAGAGTGTACGTTATTTAAAGTACTTGCCGTTATTTAACTAAACTGTATCATATTTTTAAAAAAACTAATATGCTCAAAACAAAATAGAACTTACTGCAGCGATATTAACTCTCCGATTATCATTTGAGGCATTCAGAAATCAATCCAACTTACTTCAATTTTTTAGAAATTCTGGTAATAAGTACATGATGATTGGATGATGGTATAAGGACATGATTATTGGGTTGAAAAATTTCTCCTTATTAATACAATGAATTACTCTTGATTAAAAGACAATGAGTATAATCAAATTATCTTGAAAAATATGATACTTTTTTATAGATAAATAACATTTAAATGTATAAAATGAGCATTTTTATTTCATGGAGTTAATCGGATTGACTTCTGAACGTTTTATTTGTGTGTCTTCTTTTGTGGCTATCAATTACGTCTAAACAATTTCTCCTTTATGGCTAACATTATGACTATTATAAATATCTTTGTACTGAATGTACAGTTGCGCCGCATTTAAGGAATTCAAAAGATGTTTATAGTGCTACATTTCATAGGTAATTAAAAATCTCCTTCAACTCGTCAAAAATAGACCGCTCACTGCAAATTAAATTTTAGGATTAGATGTACTTAATACTGCTATAAAATTTGATTTGTCTACTGGAATTTTAAACAAACAAGTTCGAAATTGCACGTCAAACGTAGCAAATTATGTACCTTTGCACTATAACAAAGTTTAAGAAATATTCAGAGCTTTGTGTAAGAATATAATGTACGTCGAATACACTATAGTGGCCGAAATCTTTTGTGTACCCCTGTAAATACTATCATCTTTCTATTACACACGAAGTAATTAGTAGCAGCAACATATATCAATTTCATATTATATGAAATAGTTTAATAGTATCAAAACGCGCTCCAAACAGTACCCCCCCTATAACACTGTGTAATGCGATACATTTGTGTGGCTTTGTAATTTATGCATATTTCTTGCATTATAGATTGTGCAGAATGTATTTCTTAGATAAATTTCATAAATTCATATCAATTCTATTGTGTTCGAAAGAGTATAACATCATTAAAATGCTGTTGAAACTATTTTTTGCCATTGACAGTAATGTAACGGAATGCTTTTGTTTATGCCTGTAATTAATATATACATCCGATTTTTATAAAATTAGAAATGATTCGACAAAATTATGTAACAATTACATATTTTTAATTTTAAACGATTCGGTTGGGTATTTTTAGCTCTGTCATATGTGGACAGACGGACGGACTGAACGACGACTATAGGTGCTACGTATTTATATAATTACGAATGCCCCTAAAATGAATGGAAATTGAATCATTTTTTCCCTCATTTATCTAAATAGAAGAAAAGACTATAAATAGAAACACAATAAAGAAAATCTCTATAAGAAAAATTAGCATATTATTAAGAATTAATATTACAAACAGATTATAAAAACTTTATATGAGACTGAATGCCTAGGAGGGACTACTAAGACAAGGAAGCCAAGTCTGTAGAGCATAATGTCCCTCACATCGTCTTTATTAAGGTCTTAGGAAATGAATTAAATTTTTTCAGGCAGAAGAAAATAGGGATGTACTACAGACTAAACTCAGGCGAAAGGGCACTTGCCCCCTCGCGACAAGCAGCTAGTGAGATGGGATGGAGCACCCTCAACCTCTTGCTATACGACAGAGACAGACCTCTAAGTGGTTATGATGGAAACAAATACACTATATTGCCATTGATTATGGGACACTTGCGATTTTAGACATTTTACTAAATATCTAGAAAAATACATGAAGAATCTCTTAGTATATAAGAAACTCTTAGTATATAAATATAATAGTATAAGTCATACATCTCCGTGAAGATTTTTTCCCGAAACTCCAAAGGGGACCGTCAACAAATTAATAAAGAATGAATATCTTTTGAATAACCCATTCAAAACTAATGTAGCAAAAGCGCTCAAACTCTAGATTGTGATTGAATACCTTATTGTAATACACTGTGTTCATTTTTATGCAAATAGCATGCATACTCGCAGAGTAATTAAGGTTTTTATAAAAATGATCCCAAATTATTCCAAGTTTTTTCCTTATAATTTTCACAATTTTTAATATAAAATATTATTTTTTTTTCCAGAAAATATGACAAACAACATTGCACACAGTACCCTGTAATCAGAATTAAAAAATAATGAAAATTGTAAAAAAAAATGAGTTGGTTTACTAAATAATTTTTTACTGCGCATGCGTCAACGATATCAAAATTTCATTTGCATATTATGTTAGCTAAATGTATAGAGCAACTTTTGTGAAAGTCACAAAATCATAACTTGAAAATTCTGACAATAATCGTCAATTGAATAAGTCGAAAATCCGCTATTCTCAAAATGAAGCAAAAACAAGAGGGGTTGTATCCATATATTCATTGATTAGTGTCGATATAGAATACACAATATGGGATGTACTACTGCATTTGGATAAAATCCCTCATTTTTTTGCTTCATTTTGGAAACAACGGATTTTGTCCTTTTTCTATAGACGATTACTTTCAGAATTTTCAAGCTATGATTTTGAGACTTTTACAAAAGTTGCTATATACATTTAGCTAACAAAATATGCAAATGAAATTTTGATATCTTTAACGCATGCGCAGTAAAAAATTATATAGTAAACCTACTCATTTTTCTTACAATTTTTATTATTTTTTAATTCTGATTACAGGGTACTGTGTGCAATGTTGTTTGTCATATTTTCTGAAAAAAATATTATTTTATATTAAGAACTCTGCAAATTATAATGGAAAAACTTGGAAAATTTTGTGTCCATTTTTATAAAAACCTTAATTACTCTGCGAGTGTGCATGCTATTTGCATAAAAATGAACACAGTGTATTACAATAAGGCATTCAATCATAATCTAGAGTTTGGGCGCTTTTGCTACATTAGTTTTGACAGGGTTATTCAAAAGATATTCATATTTTTAAATTTGTTGACGGTCCCCTATGGCGTTCCGGTAAAAAATCTTCACGGGGATGTATGACGTATACTATTATATTTATATACTAAGAGTTTCGAGATGATTCCTCATGTATTTTTCTAGATATTTAGTAAAATGTCTGAAATCGCAAGTGTCCCATAATCAATGGCAATATAGTGTATTAGATAATTATAGATGTTCTTCTGTTTAGCGAAAATCGCTGGTCGAGATAACACACCCTGTAGCCAGGATTTAGAGGGAGAGGGAAACCAGGCTTCAGTTAGAGTACACTGTAAAAAATTTGACTCTTTTGCTGCATCGTCACTCCACCGCTTTTGTAGAAAACGATTACTTCACCCTATCATGGAGCATTCTCATGGGTCAAATGAGAGATATTCTGTAAAAACGGGGGAGTGACGATGCTTCTAAAGGGTAATTTTTTTTACAGTGTACAGTGACAGTAGGTATGGCCTGGGGGTTTTCACTTCGGTACATTCACAGAATTATGAAGAGGTGCAGTGGAATTTCTTTAGATATTGCAAAGAGTGCGTGGCCAGCGAGGGATACTGTGGTTGGTGGGGAAAGGAAATGAAGTTCTCTAGATACTCTTGGGATGATGTTGTAGGTATAATGTCCCTGTTCATACTCGTGCCACCTATACTGCAAGACATGAAGTGCTTTCTTTTAGGACTCGTTTTACGTAGGAGAAAGGCACTGGGAGTTCTAATTCTAGTGTTGGGTTTTCTGTTGATGCCTTGGCCAGAGCAGCAGCCCGTTCATTGCCTTCAATGTCAATGTGGGCCGAGACGTTTCGAAGAGAAGTTTTATAAACTTTATGTGAGATTGTATTGGAAAAAAAAATAACAAATTAGCAATTTAAATATGGGTTACAAGAAATAAGTTGTTCATTTCGAAGGGTTTCAGAATGCGTTCTATTATTAAAAATGAGATCAAATTTGAGCCACAGATAACTCAAATGATGCGCTTGACATTTATTTTTAAAAATTCCAAAAATTAAAAATACAAAAATTCGCTGATAGGGACGCTGTAATAAATACAAAGCATTTAATTCGCTTTATAAATATTATTTAATATTAAAACAGTAAAAGTGGCTTATAAAAATGCAATATCCGACTTAAGATGTTTCTTACAATGGAATACGACAAATCCAATTCTCGGGAAGCAATTGGCACACTCACCATACAGTGCGGAGACTACTAGAAATAAGTTTCCCGTTTTAGAAGCCATGATACATTTCCACAATCTGTATCTGCATAGTAGTGTGAGTGTACCAGTTGTTTCCCAGTATTAGATATGCCGTATTCCACTGTGCCAAAAATCTTACGTCGATTTTGCCCTTTTATTGATCAATTTCTCTTTTTGAATACTGTTTATTACTTATAAAGTGAATTAAGTGCTGTATATGTATTACAGCGCCTCCTATCGGTGTATTTTTGTATTTTTATTTTTTGTAATTTTTTTTATATAAATGTCAATTGCATCATTTGAATTAGCTGTAGTTCAAATTTGATCTCATTTCGACCAACAGAACATATTCTAGAACATATTCATCGGAAATGAGCAACTTATCTTCTGCTAACAGTGATCTATATCAGATACTTTTTCAATATTTATTACTTATGTCATATGCATTTATATAATATCTATTTCATTTATATCTATTTCATATGCATTTATAAAATATTCTATTTTTATATATAAATAAAAATACAATATTATTTTTTTTCGCGGTGCTTGAGACAGTTGATGCGTATGAAAAACAATTTGAAATATAACCTTTTCAAGTTATAATTAGCATCATATATTTATATTAGTTTACAGTTTAACTGCTGCTTAAATGCTTTATTTTTATAATTATTTATCATTTTTATTGCTGTCATGTGCTTTGTTTATATTTCCGAAAACCAAAGTGTATGTGGGACGTTCTCAAATGGTGGGCACTGTACACACATCATAATTTTAAGCTTTTGAATAAATAAATTTAATCATCATAGACTTTAATTTTTATTTTCACTTAATTCTTAATTCTATTCAGAGACAAAAAAATTATGTAATTTACTGTAAAAGTTTCGTATAAATATCTTAAAATTTTAATTATTTGACTAAAGTGGTCAATTTTGGACATTCATTACGTTGCAATGTACCAAGAAAAAAAGTTTTAACTTGTTTCCAGAAGATTCTAATGATAAACAGCAAATGCATAAAGAAAATGGATGATTGTTTTATATTTTTTTTAACAAATGGCACTACCGATTTATAGCTTTTTGAAGTTAGAAGGACTTTTCTAGAAAGCCTTTTTTTGTATTTTCTTATGTCCAAAAGTAACGATCGAAACAAAGCTATTATTTCCGCGCAAAACACGTTAAGTAAGTACTTTAATCTCCTTTATCTATCTTTAAAATAATTTTTGTTTATATTGAAAGTATCTATATGTATTTTCCTAACATTTTTTTGCAATAAATGCAATTTTCACAAATAAGAAATTGGTATGTCCAAATTGCGTAACGATCTAAACACCGATTTTTTTCCCGTAAATTTATTTTTAAAGATGATCTGAAGTCCTGAAACGTATAATCAGATATTTATTATAATGTTTTATCATAAATAATTATATGTTTTTTGTAAATAAAGCGTATTTAGTACCTGTAATAATATAATTTTACTTAGAATCACGCTTAACTTTCATGTGTAAATTGACTAAATAAATTCTTTAATAATTAATTTTCCAGAATAATTGCTGTCTTTTAATGTTTGTATATAATCTTATAGACTTGTATACTGTATTGTAAAAAAAAATTGGCCTTAAATTTGGAAATTTAAAAAATCACTAATAGTTAACGTTTAATGATCCCACGTTTTGATAATTCACCATATACTCCATTTTTAAAGAGGCTGCCACCGCTATATAATGTAAGATATTTTCTATTCAATAAGTTACTTTAGATTATTGTAGTCTTCTTGTTTCTTCACATAATTTTTAATACGCTTCTAAGACGAAAAAGTCAATTTAAAATAATCTTTAAAATGTACAAACTATTAAAAATTCAATACTTGAAAAGTTAATAATTATAACATATTGGTTGTAAAAAATAAAATTCTTTCCAACTTCACATTTGAACAAATTTATTAGTGATTTAGAAAGAATGAAATATTCTCTGGACAAAAAATAACTTTTTCTAAAATAAACTCCTATATTCTAGTTTATCCAAGAAAAGAAACTGCAATCTAGTTTCAGAAGCATCTTATTAAAGCCATATGATCAAAGAAAAACTTTAACACTCTATTTTTATCTAGTGCTACACCGGTCATATTGGCAAAATTTCGGCTACCGAAGAGAAAAATGTTTTTGAGGTTATTTTTTGGATACATAAAATATACTTTTCCTTTTGAATAGCATTTTATTTGTACAAAGTAGGATATTGTTTTAATGAAAAATGAAATTGTGTCTGATGCTTGGCTTCAAATAGAAGTTTAATATAAAATTAAGATTTGTGAGAAACCCAAGAGGAAGATTTCAATCTAGTACTTTCAAAAGCATTTTATTAAAGCCATGCGATCAAAGAAAACCTGTATCTCTATTTTTTGTAAAGGTACGCCGGTCACATTGGCGAAATTTTGGTTTTCGATTGAAAAAAAAGGTTTTTGAGGTATTTATTTTATTTTAATTTTTTTTTCATTTATGGGGGAGGCTACATAAACTTATGTACATTTTGTACATAAAATATACTTCTTAATTTGTACTAAGTGGGACACCATTAATGAAACATAAACTTTTTGCGGAGTATATATGATTAATGTAAAATTAAGGCTTGTCAGAGCTTCCTGGAAGAAAGCTTCAATTTAGTTTCAGAAGTATTTTATTAAAGCCGTAAGATCAAAGAAAAATTCAATCACTATTTTCTTTTACTTGTACTACTACACCGGTCATATTGATAAAATTTCGGCTTTAAAAGAGTAGCTTATTTGTAAATAAAATATACTTTTTTTTCGATTAGCTTTTCATTTGTCTACGAGGTAGGATATCATATTAATATAATATAAATTTTTTTGACATGCATAATTCATTTAGACTTGTAAAATAGCCAATGGAAAAAAAAAACAATTTAGTTTCAGAAGCACCTTATTAAGCAAATGTGTGTGATGTAAACCAAAGATTTGATCAATCTATACATATTTATAAAATAAGACATGTCTGTCTGCCTGCCTGATCGCGGATAACGCCGAATTTATAGCACCCAGGTCTCTGAAATTTTTGTCAGTGAAGGCTTACTTTGGAGACACGAAATTTTTTGGATTCTGTCTGTCTGTTACGCGATAACTGACGCAAAAAGCATTCGATTGGCTTGAAATTAAGTGGGTATGTTAGTGAGACACTGGGATTAAGCTGTATAATTTTTTTGTTAGATTTGATTGATTCATTCGGAAAATATAGAATATTTTATTTTGCGAAATAATGCTTTTCTATGGCAAATTCATTGATTTTCAATTTTTTTTCCCCTGAGAGAAAATGACACATTTTATTAATGGAATTGAATGATAAATGAATACTAAAATTTACCAGTTAAATTATTCGTATTGATTTGAAATTTTGTCTACGCATTTGTCAGATTTTTAAAATTATTACTGTAAATTTTGGAGGTTTTTTATAAATGTGCTCCTATAATATAAACTAATTTGTTTTAGAGATTTACTTATTTCAAATATATTTATTTCATTTACTTTATTTTCTCTTAATGGTAGCTAAGCAACCATTCATCTTAATCCTTATTCTTATAATGTTATAAATTTGAAAGCGTGTACGAAAATTTAAATGAAGTCAACATCAAAACTGATGAATTAATTAATGTCTTTGTATCTTTGCGTATAAATATAACATAGCCCAGAAAAAAACACAGACTGTGTTTTATTAATTTTATTCAAATATTTTCCTTAATAATTCAAAATTTCCTTCTTTTTCATACGGAATCAATAAGAATTTTTTAAATAAAATTTAATAAATTTCCTTTATCGTTGCCAAAAAAATCAAAATTTGGAATAATAATTTTTCAACAGCAATAAGTTTCAATTGAGCAATTTCCATTCGAGAAATTAAACTAAGAAAAAAAATATGACGTCAGAATTAAAAAATAAAAATAGATATAGTACTTTTTGTTAAATATTAAACACGGATATTTGTTTCGTTAATAAGAATTTTTTTGATTAAAATGGGGACATAATTAGAAGTAAAAAAAATAAAAAAGAATTATATTTTTAATATATTTCACTTAGTAAAATATGACGTCATAATTGAACAAAAACAGGTATTTTATAGTAGTCGTTAAAAATACAAGAAACATGGATATCAATAACTCATGAATAATAATGTCATTGCCGAAACTTCAGGGAAGGCTTACTTTGGAGACACAAAATTTATTGCTTTTCATCTGTATGTCTGTCTGTCCCGCTATAACTGCCGCAAACTGCAATCAAAACTTTTTTTTTTGGAAACAAAATTGTAAATTTCTAGATTACTGTGTTTACACTTACAAAAGTTCCTGATACATCAGATTTAAGTGTTTGTGGTTGGCAGGTATGTAGAAGGATAAGGAAAAATATTTGTCGAAACTGTTACTTATCCTTATAAATCAAAATGCATAAAGAAATGCAAGATATACAATAACCATTAGCAATATTATTAGAAAGTGACAATTTAAATTAAGTGAGGCTTCGAGGGGTTTAGGGGGGCTCCGCCCCCCTAAAGAAATCTACTATGTTATAATAAAAAACAAAAAAATAGATCATGAAAATTTCAGAATATTCTAAGTAACTAAAATTTTAATTTACCGCTTTTGATGACTGAAAACTTCTAATTCTTATTTTATTCTTAGAAATAATTATGTAATTTGAAAATTTTAAATTACAGTTTCCAGAAAGTTGAAAGTTGATTACCCAAAGTGTGTTTAAAAAAAATGTGCAAAGCTGACGTTGAGGCTCTCGATCTGCAGATTTACTAGTATAGGCAAATTTCGAACTCTGATGAAAAAAGAAAAATCGATATTATTTTCGGGGAACAAAAAATATGCATTTTCTTTTGAATAGCTATTAGAAGTAGTATCATAATCATGAAATATGAACTTTTTTTGTCACAAGCATGCACTGTAAAAAATACAGTTGTTTTTTAAACTATAAAAAAATGATGTAATCATGAACGAAAATATTCGATAATCTTTTCTAAGTCATCCAATATTCCGAAAAGCATTCCTCAATCATTAGATACCCCAGAGAATAATTTAATTTCGAAATTTAAAAAAAAAATTATAAAAATAAATTTTTATTAGCTGCCAATCCTTTTCAAAAGCGTTTTCGAAACGATTTAACAAAGCATTAATCAATTATCTCTACCTGAAAAATGCTGCAATAGCAATTTTTGTGTAATTTTCCTCATTTTTTTTTGAAGGGTTATTGTTCGTCAGCGGCTCGTGCAGCGACGAAAATTCGGTTCTTATCAAGCCGGCTATTTGGAAACAGCATAACAAAACAGAATAACGAAGTACTGTTATTTCTAATAAATATCATGATCGAGATTCACTCGTTTTTACTCCGATTAATTCATGAAGCAGAAATTTAAGAGGAAAATCAAATTTGGTATAATATTGAATTAAATAATATTGCCGTATTAACATGTGTAACTACTTTTTGGATGTTATCAGACCTCAACTAAAGATTTTTAGCTTTATAACTGAAATGCAATTGTAACAGAAAAATAATCGTTTTAATGTTGATGTCAAAGCTGATAACTATATATGTTTTTCAGTTTAAAAAGTTTGCTGAACATGAAAATATTTACTTCCGACCTCATAGCATCCAAAAAACTGCTTTTCTGAAAATAAAAATAAAAATGAAGAGGTCTGACAAACACCTTGAGAGTACTAAAATGTTTTTAAATAAAATTAACTATTAACATCTCTGTTTGATTATTTTAATCGCCTTTAAGTGAACGGGAATTTTTCAAAGCCCATATTGCACTGCTCAAAACAATTAAAGGCTAATGCAGTTTTCGGTGGATTTTGTATCTGGGAAACTTTTTAGCTGGTTGATACATAGTCGACAGACATAGTAGGTTATATGAGAATAAATTACACAAGTTTGGCAGAAAAAAATGCATTTTATTGCGCATTTGTGTACAAAAGGAAAAAAACACAATTTGTGCATATGAGAAAAAAAGAATAAGAAAAGGTGTTTTCTTCAAAGAAAATCATTTTCAGTAGGGGGTATGGTTTCCACGGGCGGCCAGCAACGTTGAACACCTTTGAGGCATGGACTCCTCATGAGGCTATTAATGACGAGTTGTTCTGCCCCACTCTTCCAGAAGAGCTCTTTCCAGTTCTTGGAGAGTTTGTGGGGGGTTGTTTGCGGCCAGAAACTCGTCTTCCTAGAGCGTCCCAAACGTGCTCGATTGGATTCATGTCTGGAGAACACGCTGGCCATTCCATTCGAACGATTCCTTCCTCGAAAAGGAAATCCTCCACCAGGTTTGCACGATGTGGCCTGCAGTTATCGTCCATTAAAATGAAGTTGTCTCCGATTGCTGCAGCATAAGGGACTACAATAGGTCTGAGGATCTCATCCCTATATCGGCGACCAGTCAGAGCTCCATCTCGAATGATGTAGAGGTCAGTGTGCCCGTCAATGGAGATGCCGCCATACACCAACACTCCTCCACCGCCAAATCTGACACTTTCGTGCACGAACGCAGGATTATTCCTACTGCCACGGTCCTTCCAGATGAAAATACGCCTATTATCCGGATGCACAGAAAAACGGAACTCGTCAGAAAAAAGAATATTGCTTTATTCATTTCTCCTCCAGTTGATATGCTCGGTTGCCCACTTCCTACGGTCGCGACGATGCCTTGATGTTAATCTAACACATATTATCGGTCGGCGAGTATACAGACCTACAGAATGGAGCCGGTTTCGGACAGTCTGAGTTGAAATCGTGGTGCCTGTAGCCGAGGGAAGGTGTTGCTGGAGAAGAGTAGTGTTCATGTTTCGGTGTCTCCGAGCTGTTAACGCTAAATACCGATCTTCATTGGGCGTTGTTTCCCGTCTACGACCTTACCCTGGTCTTCGGCCTGCACATCTACTCTCCAAAAAACGGTTACAGATCCTGTAAATGACACTTTGTGACCCTCCAATGGCTTGCGCTACTTCGGCTTGAGTTATGCCCCCTTCTAACCTACCAACAATTCTCCAAGCTTCTGAATCTGTCAAATGACTTCGCTGAGACATCGTACTCATCGAAACAAAGCAATCACTGAATGCCGATCATCCTTGTCTTCATTCTCTTTTATCCAGTTGAAAGTCAAATTTCATTCGCTGCCGCTGAAGCGACATTTTTGACGTCGAACTCAAAATTTGCATACTCCACAGTTTGAAAACCAGAAAAATTTGCATTTGTGATTCTCTTCTTCTATTTTCGGCAAAAAAAATTTCGTTTATGTCTTTATTTTATATAAAACTTCAAATATCCTTTAATTGTTTTGAGCAGTGTATATATTTTCTGGTATTCTTGGTACTGAGAATTCATTATTGGACTGTAAATCGTACTCGGAAACATTTTTAAAATCTACAGCTAGCTTGTAATAACTTAGAAATATTTTATTAGCTACCCGTATTTATTTTTTCTTTGAAATTTAATGAAGAATTAAAACATGTATGATTTTCAGTTAAAAACGTTTTTTGAACATGAAAATATTTACACACGACCTCATAGCACCCATAAAACTGGCTTTCTGGAAATAAAAATAAAAATGAAAAGGACTGACTAAGGCTTGAAAGTACTAAAATGTTTTTAAATAAAAATAACTATTAATATCTCTATTTGATTATTTGGTACTACTAGGTTATCCCGTCAAAAAAAGAAAATTATCGCCAAACTATAAGATTAAATGCCAATAATGAATGATCGTGAATGTCACATTCAATAACATTAAATGCGATTCACGTGTTTAAAATGTCATTAAGTCATTTTTATTTCGACTTTTTATTGATATTTTTATTAATATTCTACTAATTATTTGCTTTTCCGTTATTTAAAATAAAAATTATATCAATATGTATAATTTTGCTATTAGTTTGGCGATTTGAATAATTTGGCGAAATTGGTCGACGGGATAACAGAGTAGTACCGATTATTTTAATAGCCTTTTAAGTAAACCTGAACTTTTTAAAGTTCATATTATATATTTTCTGGTATTCTAGGTAGAGATAATTCATTTTTCGATTGTAAATCGTACTCAGAAACATTTAAAAAAACTACGAGTAGATAATAATAACTTATAAGTTTTTATTAGCTACCTGTATTGAATTTATCTTTGAAATTTATTGAAGAATTAAACATATATACACATTTTATAATTTTTTCTTTAAATTTCAAAGATAAATCCTTTTTTGGGGGTTCTAAAGATAAAAAAGTTTTTCGGAACCTTTGGTGACTTGGAAAAGGCTATTGCATAATTTCGTTCGTGATTATAGTGCATTTTTGTAAATTATGAAACATCTGTCTTTTTTTTATGGCGTACTTCAGATATGCTGTTTAATGTAAATTTACGATTTTTTGAGAGATCTAATAGAAAAACTCCAGTCTAGTTTCAGAAGCATCTTATTAAAATCATAAGATAAGAATTAAAAAATTGACACTCAATTTCTTTTTTTTTTACTACACCCACCACATTGACCGTCACCATTGATTAAATTTCGGTTTTCGAATAGGAATGTATTTTTACCACGCTTTTATTAACTTCACCTGTATGTTTGTGAGTTTGTGAGCTTGTGAATTTGTGAGTTTGTAACTCTCCTTATTTTATGTATGTTCACCGATTACTCCAAAACCATGCAACCGATTAACTTGGTTTTGGTGTTAAATGAAACACTTTGTTCTCGAATTGGTACCACTTCAGTTTCATCGAAATTGGTTCAGTACTTTTTTAGTAATTAGGCAAAAACTAATAAAATTAGTGATTTTTCGCTAATTAAAAGTGCTGAATACGTTCACTGAATGGAGTGTAGGCAACATGGCCGAGCGGTCTAAGGCGCCGGATTGCAGCTCTGTTTTTAGAAAGAGATTGTGGGTTCGAACCCCACTCCTGACATTATTTACATCTATGTAAAATTTAAAAAAATTCCGTATTGCAATTTTTATTTTTAACCGGCTTCAGAAAAGGAAGAGGAAGTTATCAATTCGACGCGTATGTATTTTTTTTCTATGTATGTTCACCAATTACTCTGAAACTATCCAATCGATTAATTTGGTTTTTTTTATTAAATATAAATATAGTTTAAAAAACTGAAAACCACGCTTTTAAAGTAATCAAACTAAAAAGTGAAAAATAAATATAGTTTAAAAAAACTAAAACACACGCTTTTTAAGTATATGAAACTAAAAAGTGAAAAATAATTCGTACTATAAGCTGAAAACGAAAATAGATGAAAAATACTATATTAACTATAAAATCATTGTTATTATACACTGTCAGAAATATTCGTCTTTATACACTACATTTTCCCTCATTCTCGAACAAATAATTTCTGTACTCCTTCAAGAGGTTATTTTTCTGTGAATCGTTGCAGCAAGTCGGAAAAAGACGAATAAATTTCGTTTATTCCCCGCACGCATGCGCATTTGTCTTTTTCTTCTCTACGTCTGATGTTACCTGCTTGATGTTATTTGTTCCTAAACTATGGCTCTGATTATACAAAAATTATATAAGCCTTGTGTTGCTAACTCTCTGTGCACATGTGCCACGTTTGACTAATTATTACAGGATTCGGATAATATAATATCAAAAATGGGTAAGTACTTATTTCAGAATTTGATTTTAATAATTTCTATGTTTTCATTGTATAACCGTTAAATTATTAGAGATGTCTTTGGCACATGTCATTTATCTTTTTAATTATCTACACTTTAAAAACAAAGGAGCATTATTACATTTAAACTGGAATTATGAAATGCCAAATAAACTTTAAATCTATACTATTTTCTGTAGTAGCTCCGTAAAAAAGTTTAAGAATAATCACGTAATGATGGTATTTTATTCTTTAGTCGCAATTCATTCCAATAAATCATCAAATTCAGTGTAATAATAAACTCAGATTGGTGGTATTCTATTCTAAAGTCGAAATTATTGTTATGTAACACGAAATTCAGTGGAAAGAAATTGATTTTCTGTTTTGATTACGAATCGTAAGTTATCAGATGACATGCGCCATTTTACATCCGCTTTCAAAGTTCCAAACTTAGCAGGTGAAAAAGTAAACATAATGTAAGCAATATTATTATTATTCTTTTTAGATTTTAGACGTAAGCTAAATAATGCTTGCATGTGTTTTTTTTTAAATTAGATCATGTTTTTAATAGTGCACTAGTACACTGTCATTTTAAGAACAATGTCGACATGGTCGAATTTAACGAAAAGTATGTCTTTAGTATAACAGTTGTAATCAACTTTTTTTTTATACAGCTTTGTTTACTTTTAAGCTGGCATAATTTAGCATTTTTTATGCTATGCATTAAATTGTATAACTGTGAGATAATGTAATATCATATGTAGCTTATGTTTGTTATTTTCTTAAAAAAACTAGAAACTCCGAATTAAATTAATAGTGATAGTTACAAGTAATTATAATTTTTGTTACAAAAATATTTTATAACGTGTGACCATGATGTTTGCCCGAACTCAAACAAAAAATATTTTCATAAAAAATTAGTTATATGTTTTTTAGCTTACTTGACGCATTATTAACCTATGAGAAAGATATTTTTAAGCATGCAAATATAGGAAATTTCGTTGTTTAAAATGTATATTTTATTAAAATGTCTCAATTAAAAGGAAGTTTCGCAACCTCATTGCGCCAAAATATTTATTTTAAATTATGTCTGTATTAAATTTAAGATGTAATATCTACAAAGTTTCCCCCAGAGGGTTTCAGAGGGGCGCTCCGCCCCTCCTGCCCTTTAGTTTAAAAAATAGCGCCCCTCTTGCCCCTCATCCAAAAACTAGCGTCCCTCTTATCGCTCATTCAAAGAAAAAAAAAAGAAAAAAAAAAGCGCCCTTTATGCCCCATATTTGAAAAAACACAACTCTGCAGCGATAATGCGAAAATTGATTATATTTTCCCTTCATAATCTATCAAAATTCATTATTTTTTACTTTTGCACTATTTTTCCTAAACTCGAATGAAATTAGCGATTTTACTCAGCTACGAAGTGAAGATTTGTGTGTTTTCTGAGATGGCAACAAAATTTTTAAAGAAGAAAATTCTTGATATTAGCATTTACGAAAACACGATTTATTGGTGGTTAAGAAACATTGAGGGTTTTATGTTAACAACTTTATTGTGCAATCCAGTTTTTTTTGTCCAAATTTTTAAACTAATTGTCGTTATTTTAAAATTTCCGGGACAAATGCTTTAAAATTTTGGAAATTTCAGATCAAAACCACTCCTTAAAAATGTTTCATGGACTAAAAATTGCAAATGTAAAAAATGTGTTTGTGATTTAAGACATTTCATAGCATTGCAGTTTATAATAACTCAAGCTTGTAAGAACTAAGGTTTATTTTCATAGCAGTTGGCAGATCTGCATATAGTTGAAATGTATGTTTTTAGTAAAAAATAAAACTATTTATGTTTTCATTGCTTATTTATTCTGTGGCAGGTAATTTATTATTATTTATAATAATTACAATACACTCCTTCTAATCACATGTTGGGATCAAGGATTTTGTGAATTATAGAATTGTGCAGATTATAGGTCAATTCTTTGTTTACATCTTAATATTAGGAATGTATCAACAAATGTAATAATCATACTGCAAATAAATTACACAGAAATGAAAGAAATGATTTTTAATATAAAAAAAGGTTATATTCAATATTATGAAACTATTCAAATGATATAATACAAAACTATTAGAACAAATTTCTATTTGCTTTATAGGTTTTTAGTTTATTGTATCCTGAAACCTTTAGAGATCAGTCTATCTTGATCAATAACAAAACTTTGTTTTCCTAAAAAGCTGAGTTTTTTACTCATGGGATACTTATCCCTTCTAAGAATTTTTTTCTTTTTATATAGCTAGTGAATGTGTTTAGAATATATCACATTATTCATAATGTACATAAAATATCTCGGTCTAAAGAATGCATTAAAAATTTCTTAATTCATAAGGGCAATCAACTTTTATTATGGTCTGAATCCAGTTACACTGTGGATTATAGGTTTTTAGTGGATTATAGACTATTGTGGATTAGAGAGAGTGAACTTATATCATATAAGCTATATCTCAGTGGAATAATATTTTATAATTTAATGAAATGCTTATTTAATAACAATAAATAAAATCAACTTCTAAAGCAAATAAAAAATACTTCTTAGATGTTCAACTTCTTAACTGCACATTTTCTTCTTCTTCTTCTTTTTTTTTTTTTTTTTTTTTTTTTTTTTGTCAAATCCAGCCATTTGATATGGGCAAAATTAGTGTTGTTCCATTCTTTGGACTATTCTTGATCAATTACAGTAATCATATTGGCCAAATTTATGGCACACATTGAGAATTATGTTTTTAGGTATGTGCCATATGTGGTACACAATGCAATGAGAGTTAAACCTAATAGTTGGTCCTATAAGTTTTTAAGTGTGTTGTTTGAATTCAATTTTTATTTGTTTTTTTTTACTACATTTATTTGTTGCATGATCTGTTGGATTAACCGAATGGAACTGCTTAATGTTTTTTTTTCTTTCTTGAGCTGTAACAATTAGATTGTAATTATATGTATATGTATATGTTTATAAATTCTGTAACTTGTGTTTTTATTTAAAAAATCTTAAAGTATGCTAGACACAATAACTTTAATTATTCTTTATAAAACAGGTATCTCTGTTGTAAACAGCTTAATAGCTGATGTAGTGAATCTCAATTATTTTGAATGGTGGAAGAAGTCTATAATTGTCACCGAATAATGATGATATGAATGATAAGCAAGCTGATTACCTCACCATAGCTTAATCTCTTTCAGTAGAACGAATATGCCTTTGGCTTGGTATATTCGAAAAATTAGTAATCAACCGAGTTGCCAAACTTGTTTTTCTGTACGAGCACTTTAACTAAACAAATGCTTATATCTTATTTGCTTCCGAATTTGTTTAAAATGTGTTAATGTCTTTTATATACTGTAGTTATTTTTTTTTATCTTAACTAAAAAAGCATTTGCTTGTCCTTTTCTTGTCTTATAATTTTTTACATTTGATTTGTAGTTTACCATGTATTTTGTACAATAAAATTTTTTACCGTAACCTAAATGTTGCCTTTTAATCATTTACATAAATTGTGTAATATTATTAATAATATATTGGTAATACTTTGACATGCATATTTTTGTGTATAATGTTTATTTTATAAATCAAAAGAAAAGTCATAAAACAATACTGTGGGAGTTTTAAAAAAATCATGAATTCTGATGTGTGATAAGACCAATAATAAGATAAGACAAAAGTTGAAAGACATATTTAGCTAAATGTGTTTTATAAAAGAGCTGAATTTTTTAAAATGTATGGAATGCAGCTGGATGGATATATATACCACAAAATATAAATTATTAATACTACTCTTAAAATTATTGCTGATTATTTAGAAAGAAGTGTAATGCATATCTTGAAAGTAAAGTTAAATATCTGAAATGTGCAATATTTTGTATAATTTAAAATTTGGTATTAAAATCGATCTAGAATTTAAGAATTCACAACTTGAGTGTGAGGGGGTGAAACTTAGAATATTTATTACAATATACTTCAGCTTCGATTTCATTTTTCTTTTTAGCTTCCGATGCTATTTCTTTCAGACATGATAAAAAATGTCGTGTCGTCAGCCCAAAATTTTCTACTCAACAGATTTTGATAATTATTTTTTTAAATGAAAGCTATTTATTTGTAGTTGTGCCCATTTTAGCTATTTTTTAATTTATTTCCATTTTTATACTTCATTTTTAATTTTAAATACTTTTTACGATATTTCTTAAATATGGTGGCAACTCAATTTTCCCTTTCTCTCGATAATAAAAATTTATTTTCCATTATCACTTTCCACGAGTCAGAAGCTTTATTTCATCAGTGAACATGTCCTTGCATTTAAAAGAAAAAAGTCAATTGTTTTCGTAAAATCTAACCACAATAAAATGATTGCGTATAATTATGCACTAATTGAGGTAAAAAAAATTATATTTACTGAGAAATAATAATAATAATGTAAATAAAATAACAGAAAATAATTTATGATAAAAATTAATGTCTAAATAAAATTTTCAAATGAGGAAAATGATGTCATTCAGCAACCAGATAAATATGAATTACAATATTATTACGGATGCCTTTTTCATATTACTAATAACAGTAACTTTTAAAAAACATTTGAAGAGAAAATGACATCACTATTTAAAACATCGCATTTTTACTCATAACGATATTACGTTTAAATATTTCTTTTCATTATGGACACTGAGTTGAGATTTTACTTTCAGATGACTTCAGTTAGTGAAAATAATGTCACAGTAAAAATAAAATTAGTTTTTTTTTTTAATAAAACAATTTTTCTGTGAATGCATATAAAATAAAATTTCTGGATTTCGTCGGCACTCAGATTACAATTTTAACTGAAAATGTGCGAATATTTGCATGCAAAATTGTAACTGACAAACTTGACATTAAGTTTGGAAATATTCGTTTATTTAATGGTATTGTCTGAATAACTTTGGATGTATTTATAAAAATATTTATATATTTACTATACATGATTCCATTCGTTTTATTGTTAAAATGCATTTCCTTTTTCTCAACGTCAATAAAAAAGCGTTTAAATTAAAGAAAAAATCCGTTTTTGATGAATCTAGTCAATGAAGAAGTAGCACGTCAAATTGCATCTCTTTATTATTCCGCAATTCCAATGACTCAGAGAGAAATTGCTAATCAATTGGGGTATTTCACGCCGTTCTGTTTGCTATTATATTAATAAACATAAGAAAAATGAAGTTAGTTCATTGCATTCTAAACAGGGTCGCCCTTCTAAAAGACCCTATCGATTTTTTTTTTTTTTTTTTTTTTTTTTTTTTTTTTGTAATCGGAGGCGAAACTGAATTCTGCAATGGCAGAATCTATATTCAACTTGTCATAATTTTGAAGTAAAAATACTTTTAAAAATGTAGTTCTATATCATAAAAAAATATAAATTAAATGCAAAGTAACATGTTATGATGTAATTGAAGAAAACAGATCCAGACATTCTAGAATTTTTTAAATAAGTGATCGTAATGTAATAAGCAAATCTGCATGTAGTTTCTTTATATTTCAATCTTTTTGGTTTTATGGAGGCACGGAGAAAGGTAATTTCTGAAAAAAATCCTATGAAAACATCAATGTTTTATTTTCTAGGAAATGAGCTTCCTGTAATATATCTCCCCTCCCCCTCCCTCCCAAAAAGATTTATGGATATTTTTTGTTTTTAGAATAAAATTTCTTAAACGTTCACATGCTTTAAAATAGAATAACTTCTCAGGAGAAATTTGTTTTTCAATTTTCATTAATAAAGTTTAAGGTATTGGAAGGTAAGTGAATGTTTCTTCAATGACTGGCAATTTTGTGAATGGATACTAGTATAAGTGAACAGATTCGAAATAAACAAATCATTCCCATTCCTTACATGGAAAAAATTGTTAATTATATTCAATATTTTGCTCAGTATCTACTTATCTATGAAATATATTTATGATATTTGCAATAGAAACTTATAGTAATGGTTTTTTGAAGTTACTTTGATGACACATTAAAAGATATTTTTTTCAAAAGATTGTTTTTAAATCAAAAAGGGCAACTTTGTGACATATGTTAATTTATTTTTGTTCAGAAGCGCATGAAATTGACAGGTGTTAATCAAAAACAACCGAAATGCACTCAGTTTTCTGTTTTTTGTAAACAAAATAGATCTTTCGGAATAAGCCATCAAAATTGTCATTTTGAACCGCTTTCCCGACAAAAGCAAAACCAGTCCAACAAATGGCGGGGGGGTATAATCACATGATCTAAATATTTAATAATTTGATAGGTAATTAAATTGCAATAAAATGGAAAACTGAGATAAAACAGGTCTTCCATTTCGACTTCATTTGGTATTAAGTTTGAAACACCAAAGATGACAGCATTTTATGAATGATCTGATTTTTATCAAAAATTTAAACATTTTTTGAATGATACCTGCCAATTCTGTGTGTTAAAGTGTAGATCCTTTTGGCTATAAAGAACATCTTTAATGAAATAATAAAAAAAACCAACTTTCTCATCTAAAAAAAAAAAAAAAACATAGCTGGCATTTGCTCAAAAAACAGAAAATCACCCCCCCCCCTAAAACGAAGCAAAAAAACGGACTTTCTTCAAAAAACATTCCTTCAAAAGACGGAAAATCCCCCCCCCCCTAAAACAGACAAAAATATAACGGACGTTCCTTCAAAAAACAGAAAATATTCTTTCCTAAAACGAAGAAAAAGATGACGGACGTTCCTTCAAAAAACAGAAAAATTTCTTCTCTAAAACGGAGAAAAACATAACGGACTTCCGTCAAAAGACGGAAACTTTCTCTCTTTTAAAGGAGAAAAACATGACGGACGTTCCTTCAAAAAACAGAACATTTTCTTCCTGCGACGGAAAAAAAAAAGACGGATATCCGTCTTTTTACAGAAACTTGCTGGCAGCACTGCTGCCAGTACTTTTTCTGTGAATTGACGGAAGTTTTTTTGAGAGTGTAGAAATCAATTAATAAGCAATAAATAAAATTATCGTGGAAAAAAAGCGTGGGGTGCTTCTTAAGAACTGATAGATGGAGCATGGTAGATGGAGCAACCCACGATTTTTTTCCACGATAATTTTATTTATTGCTTATAATTGATTTCTATAATAACAATGATTTTATAGTAATAGAGTATTTTTCATCTATTTTCATTTTCAGCTTATAGTACGAATTATTTTTCACTTTTTAGTTTGATATACTTAAAAAACGTGTTTTTTAGTTTTTTTAAACTATATTTATTGAAGTTATTTTCCGAATACGTAAAATATACTTTTCCTTTTGAATAGGTTTTCATTTGTACGAAGTTGGATATCATAAAGAATGAAATGTAAAGAGTTTGTCAGAAGAATGTCTCTAGTATGCTGCTTCATAAAATTTGAAATGACTTGACAAAATTCTGTAATGTTTATATAGATTTCAAATAATTCGTTTTGAAAGTTTTTACGCTGTTATATGTGGGTAGTCCAGATGGCGAATATAAGTGCTACGTATTTATGTAATTACAAACACAATTCAAATAGGTACTTAATAAATAAAAATAATAGAGAGTTTTAAAGGTTTCCACTCCCATAAGATATTAAAACTTTTGAGTTAGTTCTACTTTCGTTTGCACTACTTAAAAAGGTTTATGCATGAAAATTATACAATATGAACTTTAAAATATTCCGTAAAAGGTGGTTAAAATAATCAAATAGGAACCAATTCACTGTACTAAAAAACTACTTCTACTTTCAAGTGTAATAATTATTGACTCGTTCATTTTCAAAATTAAATCATGTATTTGTATAAATAATAAATAATATTCTCAGAGGAAGAGCCTTGTTAAGGTTTGAAAGTACTATGATCTTTTAAATAAAATTAATATTAACATCTCTAATAGATTATTTTAATCGTCTTTTAAGAAATTCGGAACATTTTAAAGTTCATATTATATTTTGTGTTAAAAAGAAGGTGAAAACTGCTTTCCGTCACATGTTATTATTTTTATTTTATTATTATTATTATTATTTTTGCATGAAAATTAATTTTTAAAAGATAGATCAAGATACTAAAGAGGATGTATACGGTAAATAATATCATAAGCATTTTTAAATAATTTAATTGGTGTGATAATTTAAACTTAGAAAAACATTAAAGCTTACAAATAAGATTAAATCTTCCATATAAGATAATATTTTAAGAAAGGAAAAAAATACAGTTACACCGAAGTCTGCATTAAAATAAATTTTAATATGATGCAATTTTTTTTGCAATCTTCTTAAGAGCTTAGTTTAGTAAACATCATTTCTTTTCTAGTCTTATTAACCGTTGCCTTAACTAAACTCCAAGGAAATTTTTAAATTGAATTTTCTCAGTTTTTCTAAATTTGTTTTAATATAAAAATCTATGAAATTTTTCTTTTAAAAATAACCTTTAAAACTGAGCATTAATAAAAAAAAAAGAATTAAAAAGAAATTCATATATTTTCACTTCACATATTAACTTATTATATAAAAATTGCAGAGATTTTTAAGATTTTTTTCCATAAGCTATTAAGATTTTTGAAATAGTATAACAGAAAGCTATATCTATTTGAAAAACATTTATATATAAAAAGTAATTTTAGCGAGGCCTGATTTGTACGTGAAACATGGCAAATGAGTTGCGTTCTTAATATAATAAATTTTATAAATATATTTAGATCTTGATGCAATGGCAGTGACACTTTTATTTAAAAATGCATCAATAAAAAATTGATTAGTATTATATGTTTTAAATTCAACAGTTCGGAAATATGACCCCATTTTAAATAGTATATAATCATCATGACAACATAAAAATATCACTTATCATGGGATGACATTGAATTAATTACATATTACATGATTTAAGAGAACTAAAAAATATTAATATGTTTTTTAAATTTTGATTCTTTTCAGAAAATTTAAAATATCTCGCCAATATTCAGCAATGATTATGACAAATTTCTGTAATGTTTATATATATATTAAATGACAAACAATTCGTTTAGAAATTTTTTCCGCCGTTATGTGTGCTGACCAGACGACGGATATAAGTGCTACGTATTTATGTAATTATGAATGCAAATCAAATAGTTTCTTAATAATTTTAAATAGTAGAGAGTTTTAAAGCTTTTCCCCCATAAGATCTTTAAATGAGAACTATTTTCTATTACATTATTTCAAAAATGTTTATGCATGAATATTAATTTTAAAAAGATAGATCGAGATACTGAAGAGGAAGTATACGGTAAATTATAACATAAGCATTTTTAAATATCTTAAGTGGTGTGATATTTTAAAATTAAAATAATATTTAAGCTTACAAATAAGATTACATTTTAAAAATAAGATTACCATATTAAGAAAGCAAAATAGTCATATGGAAGTCTGCATTGAAATAAAGTTTATTATGATGCAATTTTCTCTGAAATCTTCTTTGGAGCTTAGTTTAGTAAACATTATTTCTTTTCTACTCTTATTAACCGTTGCATTATCTAAGGCCCAAGGAAATTTTTAAATTGAATTTCTTCAGTTTTTCTAAGTTTTTCTTTTAATATAAAAATATATGAAATTTTACTTTAAAAAAAATCTTTAAAACTGAGTTTTAATAAAAAGTGATCGTAAAAAAAACATTAATATATTTTCATTTCACATATTTACTTATATAAAAATTGCAGAAATTTTTAAGATTTTTGAAATAGTATAATAGAAAGCTGCGGTTCGAAAAATGCTCATACATAAAAACTAATTTTAGCAAGTTGAAAATTGTGCTTGAAATAAGGCAAATGAGGTGCGTTCTTAATATAATTAGCTTTATAAGTATTCAGATCCTGATTCAATGATAGTTGCACTTTTATTCAAAAATGCACCAATAAGAAATTGAATGCCCCATCTCTTCTAATGCGCAAACTCTCCTATTTTGTAGTAGAGATTGCACAGCCTTTTACCTAAATATGGCCACGTCTAAAATGAATTGTTGTATTCGCATTCTTAGCCTAGGTTAGTAGCTTAAAAATAAATCGCCAAAGTTCAAAATATTTTGTACTACTGACATTCTATAAAACTCTGAGGAACATAAAACCAAAAAAATACTCAGATTACTTAAAGGTGTTTTTTATTAATAAAACCTAGTACTTTCGAGCATGTCATGCTCATCATCAGGGTTAAAACAACAAAAGAGTAAAAATCGAAGGCTGAATTTTTTTTATAGGAAGTGGACTGATCCAAAGACAACGTAAAAAAGTTAGAGGAGAAGTCGAAATGTTCCAAATCCGATTGAAAGGGGGGTTCAAGTTATTTTAAGCAGATTGTACCATATTCTTGGAATATCGTATGACAAAGCCGTACGATTTTCCAAGTTCGACGTACGATTTTCCACCTTTTGTCGTACGATATTCCAAGAATATGTAACAATCTGCTCAAAATAACTTGAACCTCCCTTTCTATCGAATTTGGAACATTTCGACTTCTCCCCCCCTTTTTTACGTTGTCTTTGGATCAGTTCACTTCGTATAAAAAAAACTCAGTCTTCGACTTTTACTCTTTTGTTGTTTCAACCCTGATGATGAGCATGACATGCTCGAAAGTACTAGGTTTTATTAATAAAAAAGACCTTTAAGTAATCTGAGTATTTATTTTTTTGGTTTTATGTATAAATAAGGTGAATTAAAGGATCCGACATATGTGATATGTTTTATCATTTTAATCTCTGAGGAACAGTTATGAAAACTTAAACACTTACTTAGGTAAAATAAAATAAAATACCGATGCTTTATCCAAAATGTTCGGAACAATCAAAGTGCACATTTATGTGAAAACTTTACTAATGCTGCTTTTCGCAAAAGTTAACGGCAAAAATGTGAATGTCTATAAATCTACAATTGTAACATGTAAGTCAATCTGTATATTTTTCTAAAGACATTTTTAAATTACAGGTGCAAGGCTTTCAAATGGTCCTTAAATACCAATAGGTAGACACACTTGTACAATCTCATGTTCGTAGTGCCTCGAAAACTGTACTTTCTCTCACCAGCCCCCACAGCAGAGCTCTCTGATCATGAGCCTTTAAAAAAATTATTTGAAGCGTTTCTATCGAGCAGCCTTCCTCTTCTGTGAGTACGGGGAGGTCGGCACCACTAAGCATAGCTATTATCACTGCACGCTTACCCAGGCCTGGCATGCTAAACGAAATTTCATCCTTCCTCAAAACTGGTTATTTCATATTTTATCAAAACCCCTTCTTATAGGCAAATAAAATAGAATTTTTAATTTCCAAATGAAAGTAACTAACCTCACTTCATAGGCCTGAATGGTGCTGCAATCCACTTAACTACGCACCAAATTACTGCTCTTACCCAACTTCATACAATTGACATCACATATTCTGATCGTCCGCCCTTTGCCGCAAAGGAGCAGCTTATGTCCCGGCTCGTTTTTTACATATACTCTTTTTTTTTATTGTTAGCGAATTTTCACGTGTCGGGAAGCACTCCGGGTTGGCAAATAGAGTCTACATCGGACATTTGAGGTCTGGTGATTATGCCCCATTTAGGCAATAAATAAATAAATGATCCCTCAGCTGAATGCTAATATTCTCTTAGATATATTTTCTATTTTTTCTTGCAAATATTGCAGACCAATTTAAGAAATTAGTTCTAACTCAAGTGTTATAGAATCCTACCATAACATTCTCTCGTTAAAAATATTGGTATTTAACTGAAGGATAATTTTGGGAGCCTGCTAATGCAGTATTTTTGTATTTCTTTTATACAGTTGCTAATCACTGAGGTATGAAATAATAAAGATACTGCCCAGTTAAACTGATGGCATTGAGCTCACAGGCTACAAATACTAATTGTACATTAAAGTCTTGTATTTTCAAGGGTTAATTCCGTTCGAAAAAAAATTAAGAAGGGGAAACAACTCTCCCCTTTCCTCTTTTTTTATACTTAATCATTGAACCTCCTATACTATCAAAGACATGCTTTATCATATAAAAAATCTATATCCAAAATTCAGAGCAAATGAGATAATTCTTAATAAAAACCCATTTAGCATTTATATAATTTAAAAGGAGTTATCCCCCTCTTTTATACTTAACCATTAAACTTCCAAAACTATTCAGAGATTTGAACGAAATCTGAAAATTCTGCTTGAAAAACCCATTTATATAAATTAAGGGGGGGGGGCATTAGAACTCCTGTTCCCCCTATTTATACTTATTCAATGAACACCTAATAACAGTCACGGAATCGCCTCATCAGAATGATCCTAATCTAAATTTTGAACGAAAACTTAATTCTGCATGAAAATCCCATTTAAATCAACTAACGGGGGGCATCAGCCCCCCGTTCCCCCTCTTATACATATCGAATGAACTCCAAAAACTAATCAGGGAAGCGCTTTGTCAAGATATACCTACATACAAAATTTAAAGTGGATCGGATATTTTTATCATGAGTTATCGCGTTACGCAAAAACGAACATACAGAACGGACGGGCACATAAGCTCTCAGGCTATGATAGCCTGTGAGCTAAAAAACTAGTACAGGGTGGAGAATGGTCAGGGAAAAATACAGCCAATATAGGTATTAAGTAAAGGTATTGCTAAAGAGGAATTTGTCTTCTTCAATCCTTTTATAGTATTTAAAGTATTTTCTATAAGAAAATGCTGGTAGTTTCCTCTTTTTCCCCCTAACCACTCGCCACCCTGACCACTGTACCCCACACGTATGATGAAAAATAGCTATAATAATTGGAAGAAGGATATTTCGATTTACAATAGAATCATTTTTTTTTAATTCTGGAGTATTATAATTAGGGTGACCTTTTTAAAGTCCGAAAACAGGAATATTATTTTCAATGATGAAACGACATGTCAGCCATTTAGTAGACATAAACTTTAGACTTCTAAGATGTCATAATATTAAGAAATTATTTTCAATGTACCAGCACCCTGAAAACTATCACCGCATAACGCACAGTTAATGTACTCAGTAAAATAATTCGTATTTAATTTATAGTACAATTCGTATTTAAATGATATTATTTTTTCAGTCCCATTTTGATCCCATCACAAGTGATAATTGGCACATTACAAAAACTACTATCATTTAAAGATACATAACAACAAATGTGTAATAGCATATTATTTCATTAAGCATTTCACAAAGTTTATTTTCAAAATCTAAAATGATTTTAATTCATTTTCTTCAAACCTTCATCAGATATAAGCAGAAAACTGCCTTTAAAAAAATAAACTATGAAAAATTCGCCATCATTTATAATGTCACGTGTCATGCGCCATCAAAGACTCCCAAACAATGAAAATGAAACAATATTCAAAATTTGTTTTTAAATTTTTTAAAGTCATTATAATCCCTTTTTTGATCCCATCCCATTGGCACATCACAATAACTATTATCACTTAAAAGATTAAACATATGTAACAACAAATCATTTCCCGAAATGAATTTTAAATATCTGAAGCAGTTTAAAACCATTTTCTTTAAAGCTTTTTATCAGAAATGAAAAAGAAAACTCCCTCTAGAAAAAATAAATACTGAAAAAACTCACCATCAATTATAATGTCTTGTATCATGGGCCAACAAAGATCACCAATCAAAGAAAAATGAAACAATTTTCAAAATTTGTTTTTAAATTTTAGAAAGTCATTATAATACCATTTTGATCTCATCCCAACTGGAAATTGGCACATCACATCCATTATAATCACTTGAGAGATTAAACATATGTAATAAAAAATCATTTCATGAAATCGAATTTTAAATATCTAAAGCAATTTTAAACCATTTTCTTGAAAACCTTTATCAGAAATGATAAAAAAACTGTCTCTAGAAAAATTAAATAAATACATATACATATATATATAAATAAATATGTTGAAAAACTCGCCATCAATTATAAAGTAAGGCGTCAAGTGTCAATCAACTTTATCAAATATAAGCAAAAATCTGTCACTTAAAAAATAAACATTGAAAAAATCACTATCATTTATAATGTCAAGCGTCAAGTGCCAACAAAGACTTCCAAACAATGGAAAATGAAGTAATTCTTAAAATTAGTTTTTAAATCTTAGAAAGTCATTATAATTCCATTTTTATCCCATCCCAACTGAAAATTGTCACATCACAAGAAATATTATCACTTAAGAGATTAAACATATGTAACAACAAACCATTTCACAAAAATAAATTTTAAATATATAAAGCAATTTTGAATAATTTTCTTTCAAATCTTTATCAGAACTGAAAAGAAAACAACTATATATATATATAAATATATATATATATATAGAAAAGCCCACCATCAATTATAATGTCTTGTGTCATGCATAAACAGAGCCTTCAAACTACGAAAAATGAAACAATTTTCAAAATTTGAATTTTAAATTTAAGAAAGTCTTTAATGTTCCATTTTGATCCTATCCCAACTAAAAATTGGCACATCTCAAGAACAATAATCACTTAGGAGATTAAACATGTGTAACAACAAATTACAAAATTTATTGTCAAAATTTAATTTCAATTCAGTTTCTTGAAATCTTTATCAAATATAAGATGAAATCTGTCCCTTAAAAAAATAAACAATGAAAAACTCACTATCATTTATAATGTCCTGCGTCAAGTGCCAACAAAGACTTCCAAATAACTAAAAATGAAATATGTTTCAAAATTTGTTTTTAATTTTTAGAAAGTCATTATAATCCCATTTTGATCCCATCCCAACTGAAAATTCGCACATCACAAGAACTATTAACACTTAAGAAATTAAAAATATGTAACAAGAAATCATTTCACAAAAATGGATTTTAAATATCTAAAGCAACTTTAAATGATTTTCTTTCAAACCTTTATCAGAAATGAAAATGAAAACTGCCCCTAGGGAAAAAAATATGTATACATTGAAAAACTCACCATCAATTATAATGTCTTGTGTCGTGTGCTAGCAAAGACCTCCAAAGAATGAAAAATGAAATTTTTTTTAAATAGTATTTATATTTTAGAAAGTCATTATAACTCCATTTTGATCTCATATCAACTGAAAATTGGCACAACATAAGCACTAAAATCAATTAAGAGATTAAACATATGTAACAACAAATCACTTCACAAAAATGAATTTTAAATATCTAAAGAAATTTTAAATCCTTTTCTTTAAAACCTTTATCAGAAAATAAAAGAAAACATCCCCTAGAACAAATAAATATTGAAAGTCCACCATCAATTATAGTGTCTTGTGTCATGCATAAACAGAGACCTCCAAACACTGAAAAATGAAACAATTTTCAAAATTTGAATTTTAAATTTTAGAAATTCATTAATGTCCCATTTTTATCCCATCCCAAATTAAAAATTGGCACATCTCAAGAACAATTATCACTTAGGAGATTAAACATATGTAGCAACAAATCATTTCACAAAATTTATTTTCAAAATCTAAAGTAATTTTAATTCATTTTCTTGAAAAATTTATCAAAAGTATGCAGAAATCTGTCCATTAAAAAATAAACAATGAAAAACTCATCATCAATTAATATCTTTTGTGTCATGTGGCAGCAAAGACCTTCAAACAATGAAAAATGAAATATGTTTCAAAATTTGTTTTTAAATTTTAAAAAATCATTATAATTCCATTTTGTTCCCATCCCAACTGAAAATTGACACATCACAAGAAATATTAGGCTTAAGAGATAAACATATACAACAGCAAATCATTTCACAAATATGAATGTTAAATACCTAAAGCAATTTTAAATTGTTTTCTTTAAAACCTTTATCAGAAATGAAAAAGAAAACTGTTCCTAGAATATATGAGGATCCCAGAAGCCAAGGGGTATAAGTGACAAAATTGAAAAAATTGAGTTAAATGCACAGGGTATCTGGAAATCATGCTTTTTTCATTTCAGGTAAAGAAATATAGGTCATTTTCTGATTATTTGGGGAGTTATAGAGATAAACCACTTTTTTCGAAAAACAAACAATATTGATTAATTATACATTTAAAGAAAATTGTACTCTATTTTTTTAACAGTTATTGAAATGAGAGTTCAAAGATTAGAATGCAACAAGCAGATGTTTCCTATTTCAATTTAGTCAATTGTTATTGATGTTCCAATTTAACATCAATTATCTTTAAACTCAATTTACTCCAAATTGACATTTTGTCACATGTACCCCTTGGCTTCTGGGCTCCTCATATATATATATATGTGTGTGTGTGTGTGTGTTGAAAAACTCACCATCAATTTTAATGTCCTGTTTCATGTGCCAGCAAAGACCTCCAAACAAAGAAAAATGAAAAAAAAATTCAAAATTTGTTTTTTAATTTTCTTAATCATCATAATCTCATTATGATCTCATCCCAGCTGAAAATTGGCACATCACAAGCAGTTGAGAGATTAAACATATGTAACATCAAATCATTCCACTTAAAAGAATTTTAAATATCTAAAGCAATTTTAAATAATTTTCCTTAAAACTTTTGTCAGAAATGAAAACGAAAACTGTCCCTAGAAAAAAATAAATAAATATTGTAAAAACTCACCATTAATTATAATGTCTCATGTGCCAGCAAAGACCTCCAAAAAAAGAAAAAGGAAACAAGATTTAAAAATGATTTTTAAGTTTTGGATCGTGACTTCAGTCTTTATTCATACTTGAGTGAAATCATTTACATTTTACCCAACTGCTCGAAAGAAGAAAATGTGTTTCAATATTCCACTGTTGTTACTTTCTATCCTTTCATATGCTGGCCCTGCAAGAGAAGAAAAGAAAAGAAAAATGAAAATGTGTGTAATAATATTTTTGAAACAGCCATTCAAATTCATTTTTCAAACATTGGTGCAAAAGAATGTTTTTTTTCTTCTTCAGTGTGTTTCTGAATTTTATTTTAGTGGTAATGATGCGTGTTATGCTGTTAGGAATTGAGAAAGTATGGATATACGACTGAGTTTGAACGCTTGCCAATCTGTTCTCCGCCATTTCGTTTCCCCATGAATCCGATTGACGCTTATAATGTAAGAAAAACACATAGGGAATTTCTTGTTTTATATTCAGAAGATATGTGGAGTTATAAACATGTTTATGTGATCGAATTTTTGCGAGGGATAGTAAAGATCACAGTTTTCATAACGTTTAGAAATAGATAAGATTGTTGGAAACAGCAGGTATAAATTGTATAATAATTTATTTTATTTCACATTTTTTAAAGAATTTCGGGTTTTTTCATATTGAAATTTGAGTTTAAATTATTTTATTTGAAATTAAAATAAAATGACAAAAACAAATTTTCAAATATAACTCATTTGCAATTTTCAGATACTTACATTATTGAGAAGTTAACTATTACATAAATTGGAGACAGGAGTATTTATATATAAATATATAGGGTAACACCCCCAGTAATTGGCATTCACCAGTGATTGGCACATCCTACAAACATGTCCTAAAATAAGATTTATATCCAATCTTTTAAAAATGCAAGACCATATACCAGTTATATGCTCATTTACGTTAAAGATTATAACTTTGATTTATGCTACTAGATGACAATAGTGCCTAGGAAAAAGAAACAATTATGGCTTGTATCAAAATAGCCATTCTTGTTGCAAATGCTTTTTCTTTGGCTTAAGGAAGGCGTGCTTATCAATTCATTATTATCTGATTTATAATATGTTTTAAATTTTAATTGACAACAGTTTTGTTTAGTTAAAAAGCGTTACTTTAATTGTGTAAAAGTGTTTTCAACACAAATATTTAGATTTCTGAATTAATGATAGATGCTAATTAATGGTGCTTCAATTTTGCTAGTTCCAAGTAATTGGCACTTATTCCAATTACAAGGAATTCGCATGTAATTTGAGATTAAGACACTTATTTTGGAAGTACTTTTAAAGTTATAGACTAATTTTGTTTATCATTTCTTTTTATTTGAAAATATGAAATATTATCAATAATTGGAATCTATTAAAGTTTCATGCAACAATTACTGGGGACAGCATGACAATTACTGGGTATTAATTGCTAAGTATATTGTATTGTTTTAAAGTGTTCACATTTCAGACTAATATGCTGATTTCTTACTCTCAAAAACCTGAAATATGGCATCTTCATCTACAGTAAATTGATTTAAAGTGATTGAACCCAATGCAAAATGTAAAATTTTTTTTATTATAAACATGTGCCAATTACTCGATCACAAGGTGTCATACATTGGTGCTCTAGGTGCCAATTACTGGTGATTTCAGCAACTTTTTATAAATATATTTTTATAAAAATACTTTTTAAAAATTTTTTGGTTTTAGTGGGCAAAATAGATGCACAGGTATGCACTCTTTGATTTAAAAATATTTCCATGTAAATATCTTATTTCTTTGTAATGAAAATTGAAGTAAGTTTAAAGACAAATTCTTAAAGTGCCAATTACTGGGGATGTTACCCTATATATGAGTGTGTGAGTATGTGTGTTTGTGTATAAATAATTTTTTTTATAAAAAAAAAGGCGTCAAACAGTAGGAGAAAAATGTCTCAAAAAAGAAAACAAAACAATAAAATAAAATAAAATAAAATAAAGAGTTGACCAAGAATTTAATTACATAATTTTATTGTAACTTTCATCCATAAGTGTTAAATGTACCGCTGTATTCAAAACTCATAGTTACACTGCATTAGGAAAGAACAAAGCAATAAGAAAATATACATGCAAGTTGTCATTGCTACCGGTTCTTCCGATTTTTTGTTTCGGAATAATTGAATAGAAATTTTTGCCTTATCTGTTAGATAGATTATGACGATTTAAAAAGATAAAATTTACTTTAAATTTTTTCCGGACCAAAACAGCGGAATATGTTGGCAGCTATAATGTATCGTTGTATAAATTTCCATCAAAATCGTAGAAGCTGTAACCAGATTACATTAATCTCATAGAAGGTTGGCAGCAGATTAAAGATAGTACCACTTTTTTTTTCAAATTCGACACATCCAGACAACTTAATGCATTTACTTCCTTTGGAGTGTCTATTTCTGGAACAAAAGGTGTACATTATTGCCATTTTATGTGTTTTGATTTCTTTCTGTTATTTACAAGTAAATTTTGCTTCATATTCGTAAATGAGACTATGAGAATTGTTAAATGTTCTTGATAGATTAACATAATATTTAAAAAAGTGGGATATAATAATTAGAACTATTAATTAAATAACAATTAAAAAAATCTTTAAGTGTGTCCATTACTAGTAATATATTATTAGAATATATTATACATGTTATTTTCTTAAAAGGATCGTTTTCTATGACAGTGTACTGACTTGTAAAATGATAATTTCAAAAAATGTCAACTTAGTTTAAACGAATTATTATAAAAGATTTTTTTTTAAAGAAATATATGCATTCACATACGGTTAAAAGTTCATGAATCGAAAATCGTCGATCGAAAATCCCTGATTGTAATTTACATATTTTTATTTCTTTGAAATTTTTTGAAGAAATGTAATTTGCTAAATTTTCCTTTATCCCATATATATACATGTATATTACGGCGTTCCTAAGTATTAAGAATTTTAAGCTGCTTTTTATGCTGTTAATTAAAATGAGATGCAATGATGTAATTATTATCAATATTAATAAAATATTTTTTATGTGTATATATTTGTTTTTCGGCGACGGATAGCAATATAGTTATCAAGTGGAGCTCATCAAATTTGGTTCCAGATAGACGACAGAGATCTGGAAAGATAAGTCCAAATTTAACAGTGACTTGGTATTTGGTTAATTGAAACAAAAAAACTCGAATTTTTTAAAAATTATCTTCCAGATTTGATAGTGATTTTGGTCCTTCTAAATGTCAATCAAAGATCAATCCTTTGAAAATTGAAAATTTTGTTCTTCTTCGAATACATTTTATTGTAAATTCTGAATTGTGATTCTTATTGTGATTTCCAGCGATTTCTGAATTTTTGTGATTTTTTTTTCGATTCGCAATTTTTTATTTATATTTTTTTTTTTCATATCTCATGTACCTAATTTCACAATTTATATCCCTGTGCAGAGCAGACTTTCATCAATTAATTAAAAAAATTTAAAAACATATAACTAAATTTTTGTAAGTAAATGTTTAAAAAAGTAAATTCATCTTTTATCTTTCTGGACCGCAGAAGTTTTAAAATCTTCTCACCGTCGCGATCTTACATATCCGTTCACTAAGCTGCAATTTTCATTGCAATGCAAGTATTTCTTTAAATTAACATTATTCTATAAATATAATCGGATTTTTTAAAAATTCAGTTATGATTAATACAACGAAGGCTCATGTACCGTGTGCGTAATAAAAACTTTTGTATCATGATGGAAAAAAAATAGTTTTTAAACATTGTAAATATATTACAGAGAAAACAACATTGCAATTTTGCCGTTTTGCTCGCCAGTCAGGTGGTATGATGGTACCCCGAGTAACCCCTTTTATCACCAAAAAGCCTTTCTATGATGAAGCATTTGATCTCTCGGGGGATTTTTTGAAGGGGGAAGAGGAGGGGGGATCGGCAGTAGGAACATGTAAGTTGATATTTCAATCTTATTCATATAACAAAAGTACGATTCACCTCTCCCCAAATTCTCAAAAATCCTTCCAGGAGTAAATGTTTGAAATCAATACTAATTATCAGCATACTTAACTGTTTACACGACGAATTAATATCGCAATGTAATAATATTTTGTTTTTCCTGTATTACAGCCTCAAATGTTTTAATTTATGCATAAAAATTTAGAAAATAACAAAAACAAATATTTTTACGGTTTTTTTTTGGCTGTTTTTATTTCATTGTTCGCGTTTTGGAACACGATTATTGATTGACAACCTATGCAAACATAACAAATTATTTTCCGCGATATGCTATTGTATATTGTTCTTGCGTATTTTCTTGAATTTTAAAAATATTTAGATTCCTAGCGGTAAAATGTAAGTAATATAGAGAAAACGATAAAAACAAATAATACATTTTTATCAAAATTAATGAATTTGCATATTCCTTATACCTGTGATAAATGCTTAACCATAATTTTTTTTTCAAAAGTCGAAATCAACCTTATATTTTATAGGAAAAATAAAGACATCGTTATTATGTTGGAAAATATATACTTTGTATATCAAATAATGCAATGTTCCCATTTGGGAACACTGGCGTTTAAATGGTTAAAATCATTATCCCTGTTCCGGACAACACTAAGAGGGTCAACTATTATTTTTAAACATTCAATAAGAAAAAAAAATGTGCAATCAGTGTAAAAATCTCTTAATAAAACTTGAAACAAAATGGAGTAATTGCGACTTAACATTTTTCTGTTCTAAAAGGGAAAAAACTAAATCATAATTTTTTATGGATGTAATTTTCAAAATTTTTTGAATGATTTGACCTTATTTTTTAGTTTAATTTTAAAGATTTTTTTCAGCTGCTAAGTTTTTGTATTATTCATGTTTTTTTCTGCGTTTAAGTTATTTAAGTTATTTTTTTATTATTCCATCGAGTGAGGTTTTGGCATGAATTCAAATTTCCCGAAAACGAAATTTGTCTCATTGCTTATGTGTTTCATTTATATAAAAAAAAAATATTAGACCTGTGAGATAAAGGAATTATCTTTCAATTATCTTTTCCTTAAAAAATGAATTTGGGTGGACTCAAAAGCAGAATAATTTAAATGATATTTATAATCTTCGAAATATTCATTCTTTTATTTAATTGAAAATTTAATGTGTCATGATGTAAAGAAATCAAAAGTAGACATAATTAGGCATAGGATAACCCTTTCGGTCTGGTGTATTATTAATAATATTTGTGTTTTAATTGATAACTTTCTTTTATTTCTTTTATTTTAACAAATGCGTTTGTTACTTTTTAAAGGTAGTAATGTTAGCATTTGCTTATGAATTTACTATATGACTTCATTAACGTTTAGGCATTTAATAATAATAATAATAATAAATATTTGCTTAATTCACTTTGAATCATTTTTTAAAGCTTAAACATATATTTCACTTTTTATATTTAAAATAAAGGATACTTTCCTGAAATAATTATATGTAATGAAGCGAAAAAAGTATTATTGTATGTAAGTATAAAAGTAAATTGTAATATAAGTTAAATCTTGCTGTAATGCAATATTCCCTAAAAATCTCCAAAAACTTTTCCTTAGCCTATTGTTATATAAATAAGAATTGATTAGTACGCAAAACAACTACATTCGTAATGTTTCAGACAATGAAATATTCGTTAAACACTAATTAATGTATTTCTATAACGTAAAAGTAATTTTTTCTAAAAGTTAAAAAAAAAAATGTCGGTCTCTTAAGGGATGTTTCCACAAAGTAAACCAGTTACATTCTCTCGTAATATATAACTAGGCTAACTAAAGTTTGAATTAAAATTCACGTAATTCTTTTGTTGTACTATTAATTTTAAACTATTAGCTGTCGAATATTATCTTCAAACACTTATATTTTTAATTTAATTATATTATTACTTTCTATAATACTTATATTATTAATATTTAAACAATTTATGAAGTGATAATTCAAGAAAAAACTATTAATTAACAAAACGTACAAGTTATACAAAACATGCAATACAAAAATTATGACAGCGTTCTTCATTGCATATTTAAGAAAAATTAAAATTAGAAATAAAAATTCACATCTCAAAATTATTTTTAAAAACATAAAGAAACAGTAAATTAATACACAGTTTTCTGAGGAATTTTATTTAAAAGTTACCTCCGCCCAGATATTTCAAGGTGCAAACAAATGAAGTACAAATAATTCCATTAAAACCGAAATCATTGAACAGCCTGTTTCAATCGTGGATCAGTGAAAGTATCCAACAGGAACGTCTTGACATCACGTGCAGAGTGGGGCGGGCACCATTCTGCATGAAAGTGACGACCAGGTAATGCATGTCTTTCCTGCTGCGGTCAGGCAAAAGCTTATGATACTGTTCTGCAGTGACTGTGCAGGTTTTCCAGAAGAATTCGGGACCAGAGTCTTCAAAAAAGAAAGGACTCAGAATGTAAGACGCGGTGAAACCACACCTAACAGTCACTTAAGGAGAATGCAGTGACTTGATCTAGTACTCACGACGGTTTGACATCCCCCAGATACGACTATTATGCGTATTGACGTCACCATGTAGTACAAAGTGTGCTCCATCCGTCCACATTACGTTCAAAAACCATTGTGAGTCACGATCCATTTTTGCCAGCTCTCTTGTAGCAAACTTTAGTCTTTTATCTGTATCTGCCGGTAATAACTGGTGAAATGTCTGTATTTTGTACGGATATAGATTCTGTACAGAAGAAGTGGAATCGACGAATCGGGAATCCCTGTTATTCTTCCAGCCTTCACGAGCAGTGCTATTCTCCGTTGGTGTCTCGGCTTCCATTTCTTCCATGACACTTTTTATTACAATATGGACACGATCCGCGTTCAAGGATGATCTGCTACTGCGTGGAAGATCATCCAAACTTCCCGTTTCCTCAAAACGTCGTATTAAATTCAGTATCACATTCAATGCAATAGGGATTTTTTTTTTTTTTTGGGGGGGGGGGGCTTTACTCCTTTCTCCTAGTGAGATTTTTGCAGAGCAATAGTTGCAGATTCACTATTCTTGTGGAAAGGTTTAACCACCAGTGCTCGATCTAGTAACGATAGCATGCTGCCGAGATCAAATGACGAATTTACTTTCAGCCAAGTGTTTTGTTGCTAGCCTTATTTGAAAAAAAAAAAAATAAATAAAAAGCTTAGTATGACGTGCGAGCGCCCTGTGTTGTTTCCTTCTATAATATTTTTTTATTATACATGAAAAAAAAATTCCGTCGGATCATACTCGTGGAAACTGAAAATTGTCCCAAGCATCTTCTTTTATAATGGATTTTTAAAGTTTTCACGAATTAATGAAGCTCCAGGTAAAAGTTTCAAGTTCAGAATGGAAGATTTAAAGATCTATCTATATGAATTATTATAAAAATCAATACAAATTTAAACATGTAAAAGGCATATTAAAGCATCTTAAATCTATATTTTAATTTCTTTCCATCTCATTTTCAAATGATATTTTTTAAATTGCAAACATTTCATTTTTATTCAAGTGTCTGCTCTCAAAGAATTTTAAAGGATATTTATTACTTAATACGAAATAGAAATACACACAAAAAGAAACTTTCATGTTTTTATTTTTAATCGGAATACTCTTATCAGTTATTTATGCTTGAGTATATTATTTTAGTACTTCTTAATTTTATCTTAGTGGTTGAATAAATTGGATTTTTGTCATTTAATATTTATTAGATTACTTTGAAATGTATTTTTAATTTTCACGAATCTAGCATTTAAATTGAGTGTATCTTCTTGCTAAAATGATTATGTAAACTGGTCAAACACTATATTCCAAAGCTTAAAACATTAGTTTTAAGCTACAAATAGAATTTTTTAAGATCTATACCATTCATTTAATACATCAATGCGAATTTAAATACCTTTATGCACATTGTAACATACTAAAAGCATACTTCTATGTTCTTTGTGTCGCATATTCAAAAGACTTTTTTAAAAATGCCAAAAAATACTCTTTCATTCAAATATCTGCTCTAGAAGAATTTTCAAGGAAAGTTATTGTGTAATAATTTAAGAAGAAACACTTTCGATGTTTTATCTTTAATCGTTAATATTCATATCAGTTAAAATATTAAATTCAGGTTTGCAAAAATCTAGCGATAAAAATCTATGCAATTTAATAAAAATATCAATATAAATTTAAATACGTAAAATGTATATTTAAACATAATGAAATTATTTTTATATTTTCTTTACGTCTCATATCCAAAATACATTTTTAAAATAACAAATTATCTCTTTCATTCAAATATCTGATCTGAAAAAAATTTCAAGAGAAATCATTACATAATATGTTTAAGAAAAAAAAAACACTTTCCTGCTTTTATCTTTAATTAGAGTAGTCATGCTAGTTGTTTATGCCTTATTATTTTTTTAATTATTATTAAGTGCTTATTAGAATTCATTGGCTGAATAAACTAAATTCTTTCACACTTTAATATACATTTATTAAAAGTTATGAAAACATCAATAGCTATTTAAATATATAAGTAGCATATTGAAACATACTAAAAGCATTTTTCTGTGTTTTATCTGTCCCACATTCAAAAGGCTTTTTTTAATGCCAAAAAGGTATCTTTAATTTAAATATCTGCTCTCGAAGAATTTTAAATGGAAAGTTATAATGTAATATGTTCAGAAAAAAGTGTTTTATCTTTAGTCGTAATATTCGTATCAGATAAAATAATAATTTTAGGTTACAAGTGAAGAACTTAGAGAACTTTACAATTTAATAAAAATATTACTACGAATTTAAATATACAAAAGGTATATTTAAACAACATAAAACTATCCGAATTGAATATTTTCCAAATGAGCGAAAGATTTCCCAGGCCGGGAATCGAACCCAGATACTTGACTTACAAGGCCAATGCTTTACCTGTTAAGATACCTGGGCGATAGCCGGCTGGGATTTTTCGCTCAGATAACCTCATTGGTCATAGCATCTGGTCTGTCATTTAGACAGCTCAACAGAATAGACCGCAGGTAATGGAACTCCATATGACGATAATTACGTAGATATACTATTATTTTCAACACAGTCTAACTGATTGGTAAAGTAATCATTCGAACTGAATATTTCCTAACTGAGCGAAAGATTTCCCAGGCCGGAAATCGAACCCAGATACTTGGCTTACAAGGCCAATGCTTTACCTGTTAAGCTACCTGGGTGATAGCCGGCTGGGATTTTTCGCTCAGATAACCTTATTGGTCATAACATCTGGTCTGTCATGACCAAATGACAAATGACAGACCAGATGTTATGACCAATAAGGTTATCTAAGCAAAAAATCCCAGCCGGCTATCGCCCAGGTAGCTTAACAGGTAAAGCATTGGCCTTGTAAGTCAAGTATCTGGGTTCGATTCCCGGCCTGGGAAATCTTTCGCTCAGTTGGAAAATATTCAATTCGAATGATTACTTTACCAATCAGTTAGATTGTGTTGAAAATAATAACATAAAACTATGTTTTGGTAATGTCTCATTTTCAAAAGATATTTTTGAAATAGCAAATGTTCTCCTTCATTCAAATATCTGCTTTCGAAAAATTAATAAATCCAATAAATGTTATTAGTCAAAAATTTCAATAAATGTTATTACATAATATGAAAAAAAAAAACCTTCATGCTTTTATCTTTAATTAGATTTATCATACCAGTTGTTTATGATTAATTCTTTTTTTTATTGCGTGCTTATGTTTCTTCGTTGGCTAAATAGACTAGATTCAGTCCTACTTTAATATACATTTATTAAAAATTATTCAAAATATTAATCCATATTTAAATATATCAGTGGCATATTGAAACATACTAAAAGCATTTTTCTATATTCTTTCTCTACCACATTCAAAAGACTTTTTTAAAATATCAAAAATATCTCTTTCATTCAAACATCTGCTCTCGAAGAATTGTCAAGTAAATTTATCATGTAATATGTTCAGAAGAAAAACTTTCAATGTTTTATCTTTAATCTTAATAATCGTATCACTTAAAATATTAATTTTAAACTACAAATAGAATTTAGAAATCTATACGATTTAATAGAAATATCAATACAAATTTAAATATAACAATGCATATTGAAACATTCTAGAAACATACTTTTATATCCTTTGTGTCGCATATTCAAAAGACTTTTTTAAAATGACGAAAAATTCTGTTTCATTCAAATATCTGATCTCGAAGAATCTTAAAGGAGAGGTACTGTGTAATATGTTAAGGAGAAACACTTTCGATGTTATATCTTTGATCGTTAATATTCGTATCAGTTTAAATATTAAATTTAAGTTTCAAATAGAATATTTAAAAATATCAATATAAATTTAAATATATAAAAGGTATATTTAAACATAATAAATTATTTTTATATTTTCTTTACGTCTCATGTTCAAAACATATTTTTAAAATAACAAATTATCTCTTTCATTCAAATATCTGCTTTGAAAAAAATTTCAAGAGAAATTATTACATAATATGTTTAAGGAAAAAAATTTCCTAATTTTATCTTCAATTAGAGTAGTCATACCAGTTATTTATGCCTTATTCATTTTTTTTAATTATTACTGCGTGCTTATTAGCTTCCATTGGCTGTATAAACTAAATTCTTTCTTACTTTAATATACAATTATTAAAAGAGTTGAAAAGCATCAATAGTTATTTAAATATATTAGTAGCATATTGAAACATACTAAAAGCAATTTTCTGTGTTCTATCTATCCCACATTCAAAAGGCTTTTTTTAAATGCCAAAAAAGTATCTTTAATTTAAATATCTGCTCTCGAAGCATTTTCAAGGAAAGTTATTATGTAATATGTTCAAAAGAAAGTGTTTTATCTTTAGTCCTAATAGTCGTACCAGTTAAAATAATAATATTAGGTTACAAGTGAAAAACTTAGAGATCTTTACGATTTAATAAAAATATCGCTACGAATTTAAATATCTAAAAGGTATATTTAAACAACATAAAAATATCTTTTTATTTTGGTAACATCTCATTTTCAAAAGATATTTTTAAAATAGCAAATTTTCTCCTTCATTCAAAAATTTGCTTCCGACAAATTTTCAATAAAAGTTATTACACAATATGGAAAGAAAAAAAAAACTTTCATGATTTTATCTTTAATTAGATTTATCATACCAGTTGTTTATGGTCAATTCTTTTTTTTTATTGTGTACTTATGCCATTTCATTAGCTAAATAGACTAGATTCAGTCTTACTTTAATATACTTTTATTAAAATTTATTAAGACTTTTTTAACTATCAAAAGCATCTCTTTCATTCAAAAATCTGCTTTTGAAGAATTGTCAAGTAAAGTTATTAAGTAATATGTGCAAAAGAAAAACTTTCAATGTTTTATCTTTAATCTTAATAGTCGTATCCGCTAAAATATTAATTTTAAATTACAAATGGAATATTTAGAGTTCTATCCAATTTAATAAAAATATCAATACAAATTTAAATATATCACTGCATATTGAAACATTCTGAAATATTACTTTTATGTCATTTGTGTCGCACATTCAAAAGACTTCTTTAAAATGCTCAAAAATTATCTTTAATTCGAATATCTGCTCTCGAAGAATTTTCAAGAAAAGTTATAATGTAATATGTTCAGAAGAAAAACTTTCAAGTTTTATGTTTAGTCGTGATATTCATATCAGTTAAGATAATAATTTTAGGTTGTAAATGAAATGTTTAGAGATCTATACGATTTAATAAAAATATCACTACGAATTCAAATATATATAAGGTATATTTAAACAACATAAAACTATTTTTTTTTATTTTGGCAACGTCCCATTTTCAAAAGATATTTTTGCAATAGCGATATATCTCTTTCATTCAAAGATCCGCTTTTGAAAAATTTTCTATAAAAGTTATTATATAATATGAAAAGAAAAAAAAACTTTCATGCTTTTGTTTTAAATTAGAACAATCATACCAGATGCTTATATTTAATTCTTTTAGTTTGTGTGTGTATGTACCTATTTCATTACATTGGCTGAATAAACAAGATTCTTTCTTACTTTTATATACATTTATTAAAAATATCAATACATAATTAAATATGTCAATAGCATATTGAAACATACCAAACGCATACTTCTATGTTCGTTGTGTCCTATATTCAAAAGATATCTTTAAAAAGCCAAAAATTTCTGTTCTATTCAAATATCTGCTCTCGAAGAATTTTCAAGGTTTTAGAATGATTAATACTCTAAGAGATTACAATCATATTTGTAATTAAGTTTTTTTCTTATATAATGTTGAAAGATTCATATTTTTTGAGCATTTAAAACAGAATGTAGAGAAAACAACATTACAATATTACCCTTTTGCAGGACACTCCGAGAGTTAAATAAAGACGAAATCCCTACAAGGAATTACGTATAATATAAGGGGAATGTAGATAAAACTCGATCGAATGTATTTTACCGAAATCTAGTATTAATTTTCAAAAAGTCTCGCCTTTTTTTTTTTTTTTTTTTTTTTTTTTTTTTTACAGAAAGTTTTAATTGTGTGCCATTAATTTGAAAAAGTTACTCCTTTTTAAATACTTATATTCTCAAGGAATATTATATTATAGTATCAGTTAGAAATATTTTCTAAATGCTTTTGAAAATACAACAGTAATATATCCATTTGTCTTCAATCGAAACTCAAACGAGTTATAAAAAATTTGAATTTTATGATATTTCCAAAAAATCAACTCGACGATATAAAAAAAAAATGGAAGATTCCAAAGTAGCATAACTTGATGAGTTTTGGTGGTAAAAAACGAAATTTTTACTGTTTTAATTATTAAAGCACTGAGAAAATATTTCTAAATATAACTTATATGAACAGGGTGTTGAACGGAAATTTTTAAGGTGTAGCTTTTTCTAAATTAATAGCAAGACTATTCCATTGATAAGATTTTATAAATAATTTAATTTCCAACTGCATTCTTATTTTTAAAATTATTTTGCCTCTAATTATTTATTAGTGTTTTTCTTTTTATATGTAATTCGATCTTTATCTTCTCCTTTTGTAATGGTGCTTACTGAATATTAAATATAGTTGTAGTTTCTCTCTTTTTTCAATCTACTTATTTCGAATAGTAATTTCTATCGTATTTCATTGCAGAATTTCTGTCATTATACAAGAAGGTTATTTCAATTCTTGCGTATATACTGGGAGGCGGCAGCACAGAAAATCACGGCATCGAGTTCACGCATGAAAATCTAGGATTAGTTAAATCTCGATTCGTATATTAAACCTTCAGCTCACGCACCCATTTCTATGATGTAACCGCACGAAATTGGGTCAATATGACATTTTTTCGTGAACTTCTCGATAAAATATGGACATTATAAATAAAGTAAATATAGTCAAAGTATTATTTGAATCGTTTATTGAGAAACGGGATATATTATATGTTTTAAACATCAAATTTCAAAGCAAAAAAAAACTTACTTTTAATTTTGTATATATTTATACTTTTTTGAGGTATTCATTTATTTTCTATCGTTTTAAAACGCTTACACATTTACTACATAATTTTAACGATTTTTGTATTGAAAAAAGTTTGTGTTTAAACAGCATTAAAGCAATTTTTGTATAAAAAAATGTATATTTTGTTATTTTGCACGTTTCGTTTGTTGGGTGAAACTGGCCCATTCACACTAGCCACTGTAGAAAAATCTCAAGTTTCAAGTTTCTGTTTTCAGGATCCCGTTCAGCGAAAAAATAGATCACCCAGTAAGGTACCGGAAGTGGCCCCATGCGTGTGCTTGCGGGTTAAAACGCAATCAGTTTACCAAGTCATATCTTGGTGGAAAACACCTAAAAAAACGATTTTAACGGTTGACTCGTAGGTTTACCATTGTGCTTTCCTACACCCAAAAGTATGAAAATATGGAGGATTAAAAACAGGAAAACGTAACGGTAATCCTGACTCAACCGCTAAAATCGGTTTTTTATGCGTTTTTCACCAAGATATATCTTGACCAGACTGATCGTGTTTTATTATGGGAATTGAGATTTAACCAATCCTAGATTTCTCGATGTGTTGATTGTTTGAGCTGCCATTTCCCGGTTTAATAGAGGAGCTCCAAAAACTGATGGTTTCGCGAGTGTTTGATATATTTGGATTTATCGCACGCATGACATTAACGTACATTAAAATCAAACAATCGATTGAATTTTACAAATTTTTTACTACGGGAAAATATCTGTATAATAATAGGAAACTAATTTTCCGTTTCATTCTGCAAATAAAAAACATATTTTTTATAACATATTTTTTATCGATCTGATATTTCTTTCTTTATTATAATTAATGATTTTATGCAATCGTATAAAATATGCGGTATCTAAAAAATACTTTTTAAGAATTAATACTGCTAGTATACATTATCTCAAGGATGTTCATCTTTATTATTTTTTCTTAATCAATACTGAAAATCAATATTCCATTTTAATTTAAACAACCCACGGACATTAAATTCCTACGAAGTCATCTGTATTGTAATAATCACCCACATTTTTTTTTTATCTGCCAGCAGGACTTTAATTCAATACTATTAAATTGAAATAAAGGAACTCTGCATGATTCTTAGGTTATATTCCAACTCTTATATGTGGTCTGTATCAAGAAATCGATATTTTTTTACCTTTTAAAATGTATTCTAATGGGATATTTGCTTCCCTTTATCTTTACCAAAATTTATTGAGAAAATCATGATGTAAACTTTTTTGTTTTACTTCATTTTAATCCTTTCTTACTATACATTGTAAAAAGACGGACGATTTTACGGAAATACCACTGGTAATCTGAACGCCAGTAAGATTTACTGTTTTTTAACGGAAAAATTCTCGTAAAATCCAGGAAAATACGAAAAGTTTTCTGGAGTTTACGGAATTGTTTTCGTTAAAAAACAGTAATTTGTACTGGCGTCTGGGTTACCAATAGTATTTCTGTAAAATCGTCCGTTTTTTTGTACAGTGTACTATATTTAGTAACATTTAGTTAAAGTCATTAATTCTTTACTGTTGTAATGGTGCTTATTATATGTATTAATTCCGTATATAGTTTCTCACTTTTATTAAGTCATTTAGTTCGAATAGTAATTTTTGTCGTATTTCTCCACGGAATTTCTGTCATTATTTCTTACATAGAGAAGCTTAAAAAACGGGTGGTTTGTATATAATTCTTTAATATATATAAGGACTTATCACACGCATGACTTTAACGTATATTAAAATCAAAAAAATTCCAACCTGAATTTTAGATTTTGTAACTATGGGAAAATACGCCTACAATAATACGAAACTAATTTTTTGTTTCATTCTGCAAATAAAAAACTAACACTTTATCAATAATAACAATAATATCAATAATAACACTTTTATCGATCAGATATTTCTTTCTTCAATATATGTTAATAATTTTATGAAATCGTATAAGATATCCGGTACTTAAAAATATTTTTATGAATTACCACTTTTAGTATACATTATCCGAAAGAGGTTCATCTTTCACATTTTTTCTTAATCAATACGAAAAATCAATACTCCATTTTAATTTAAACTATCCACGGATATTAAATTCCTACGATCGTCATCCGCATTTTGATAAGTACATACATATTTTTTTAACTCACAGCAGGTTTTAAATTCATTACTATTAAATTGAAAGAACAGATCTCTGCAGAATTCTTACATTATATTCCAATTCTTATATGTGGTCAGCCAGAAGAAATCGATATATTTTCTTTTTTAATGATATTCTAATGGAATATTTGCTTCTCTTTATTTTTAGCGAAATTTACAGAGAAAATCATGACATAAACATTTTTGTTTTGTTTAATTTAATCATTTCGTACTATTTTACATTTTTTAATGTTTAGTTAAAGTTTCAGATAAGTTTTATTTGTTCTTCGGGTCCATACTCTTCAAGGTCTTTCAATTTTTTTATCAGATTTTTTGTAAAGCAATATTTACTCCAGGTACACCTAATTTTAATTCCAAATTTCGTATTAAAAAGTCGTGTGCTAGCCTTTTTGCCGCCATTATTTTCTCCTAATTCATATTCCTCAACGAATACGATGGATAATTACCATGTAGCTGATTTTAAATATTTGTTCACCACCATAATGAAGTAACAAGACATCTGCTATTTTTTCATCATATACATTTTTACAAGCAAAATCAATTTGCTGTATAAGTCTGTTGAACTATCTCGGTTAGGTCATTTTTCCTTTTACCATTATTCCAAATCTCATTAAATATATATATAACTTAAATAAATTAAAAATTTATAGATTCATATCAATATAATATTCGAGTATAAGGTAAAAAGTTGCTTTTTATTTTACATTTTTATTACGTAAAATGAAAATAACCCGAAATAACGTTTATAAAAAGGGCGCGACTACTTTCGGGTTAATTCAAAAAACAAAGACACTTCATTTTACCGTTGCGTGACGCAGCACTAGCGTTAATGTTTTAAAGATACGAACGTGCGATTTTTAAACCCAAATTATCTCAACAATCAGTAATTAGCTTTAAAGGGAACGACATGTAACAGATTTAGAATTTATGAGTTTAAAGGGCTCACGATTTTTTTTAAACCATTTGGAAAATAATTTCATCTGTCGGTCAAGAATAGAGAAATCTGAAGCATGTTTGAAGTGATGTCTGGATTTTAATCGTTTTCTGACTGGTCCATGTTTAATGCCCAGAAATGGAATATCTTTGTTGCCACGATGATAAACAAAAAATATAAAAACTAAATAACATGAAATAACTCAAAAACAAATCGAGATGCAGTTGTCAAACAAATTGCATTTAAAAGTACATTTTTTTTTCTCTAAAAAAATTGGTGTAAAAAAATTAAAGTGTGCAATGTTCAGAAGTTTAAATAAATGCAATATCGAAAATTTAAAACTGAAATTTCATTTAAATTTTTTACGACTGGTCCCGGAATATTAATGCTTAATTCATTGCATGCTTATTTTATGATTAATGCTTAATTTATGACTCTTTTATTACGCCAGTCACGTTTTGATAATCATAAAAATTATCTTTATTATTATTATCATTATCATTATTATTATTATTATTATTATTATTATTATTATTATATACGAAATTCTAAATTTAGAAGATTTTTTTTAATGGGGGGGGGTGTCTTTGTTAATAAACAAGAAAGTAAAATAGTTACAAGATTTGGTAGAAGCAAATTATTATCAGATATGGAATAAAACGAATTCAAAGAAAGGCGGCGTAGCATGAAAGATCGTCTTTTAAAGAAAAAAAAAGTTTTGACAAAAGATCCCACAGGTTATGAAATGCGCGACAATCACGAAAAAGGAAACAATGCAATTTTGAACTAATTGATTGTAAATTATCCTTTTTTTAATATAGAATTTGCTTATAAGTCTTAAATTTCAGCCATTGAAAAATCATTTTCCAAATGGTTGTTGCAATTTGTAAAGTTAAATTTTTTATGCGTATCTTTCTTTATTCTCAAAAATTATTTATTTCGTGTTTCAAAGAATTTAAATCACGATAATTTAAAGAGAAAACATTGTTTATATGACACAAAAATGCAATATAAGAAGCAAATGTCGTTTGTAGTATCTGTAAAAATTTAAATTTATGAACATGCTATTCTTAAACACAAATTACCTCAACAGGGAATAATTATTTTTGAAAAGAATCCGTTATTTTGTATTGTATTTTTTAGGATGTGAAGAATTAGTTTATTGTTGAATATTTATGCTTTTTTCCGGTATTTATGCTTCTTAATGGCTAAAAATTATATTTTTATTAATTTTTTGAGCGTCAACTCATTGAAATTTATATAAAAGGCACGATTTTAACATGTAGTAAAGGCGAAAAAAGGAGAGTAAACGAGAGAATTGGCTTTGTAATTCAATTGTGAGTATTTTTGCTTTTAAAACACGCTAATTTTATTCCAAAGAGAAAAGAAAGCGTTAGCGTAAACTATGTATAAACAAGGAAGAAAAATCATGCGTTAAGCATAGATTATGAAACACTTTCGTACACGTCCAGAAACGTTTAATAAAACTTTGTTATTTACGGAAATAAAATGTTGCTGTCCACAGCCAAATAAGTATTCCAATACTTCTGAATTGCTCTCTATTTTATCTGTCGGTTGATGTATGTATTATATAATGGGAAATTTATTTTAGCAAGAAAATGTCTAACAGACTGAAATTTCTCTTTCAGCAATTTATACCAAGAGGCGAAAACATATATGAATACTTTAGTTCAGAACTGTAATTTACCTAGTAATTTTATTACACACCAGTATTTCGCTAAAATTTAATTCAAAATAAAATACTCTTAAAACTACTGAAATCACATTTCCAGAAATTTTCATCCGCAGTCGACCACGTATCCAATTCTTTGCGTCGACCTGTATATCATTTTATCTATATTTTGCAAACATTTCTTAGTAAAATGAATGCAGTTCAGCTTAAAAACCCATAGTTTATTTAAAAACCACTTTTAAGTAATTTACAATCATATTCAGTAAACTTTACGAGCTGTTATGTGTAGCCTTGTATATCAACTATAGCATTTATACGCACCATATTATATGCATACATTTAGTGAAATATAAAAGCGCGTATCATAATTAAAAATACATTTCATTCACCGATAATATACAGTACTTCGGGTAGAATATGCTAATTGAAATCTTTTGTGTGTCCCTGTAAATGATATGCTCTTCGTATTATGTGTAAAATAACTTATATTAAGACTTAGTGAGTATATCAATTTTATCATGCATGAAATAGTTTAATATATATTAAGCATGTCGTAAACAATTGTGCTCTTTACCATTATGTAACTGAATTCTTTTGTGTGGACCTGTAAATGAATAATAACTATTCTTTTCACTGTATATTTTACAGAAAGCATACTTTAATGCACTTCATAAATTCATATAAATTTTAATGTTTGCCAGGGTGTAACATCTTTAAAATTAATTTGAAACGATTTTTTCTCATAGACCGTGATGTAACGGAAAACTTATGTCTGTCTCTGAAAATAAACTAATCATGCTAGAAACTTAATTTTAAATAGAGTTCTGTAACAGGGTAAATATCAATATCTTCCAAAAATTTCTGGGCAGTTGAGATATTTTCGAGGGCTAGAGCCCGGACAGACGGACAGACAAATCGAAAGCATAAATACTCTTCAACTTTATTAGAAAGTGTTAAAAATATCCTTTATAACTGTCTCACAACTTTTAAACTTTCTTGTGCCTGTATTTTTATGCATTTTTAGAGGATTAAATTTTCATGATATCAACAATATTTTACAATTTATATTTTACTAGCAGAGATGACCGAACTAAACTCGGTCAAAATTAACTTTGTGTTGAGCCCAATGTAATATTCTCATTTTAACACTCTTCCTGAATTATTAATATATAACATGTTATTTATAGTAGTATTATTTATAAAAACAATCAATAGGAAAACTATGAATGTAAGTACATGTTCATAAATTTTACAATACTGATAAATTTACAACGAAAGGAAATCAATGCAGATTACATTTTTAACTCGATTCTGTTTGGTTTAACCATGCATGTCGATTCCTATTAAGAATATCTAAAAAAATGTCTTCACGTTTTCGCATTCTATTTCAAGTCAAATGTAGCCAAATTGGCGACATTCTTCCATTTGGCGCCAAAATATCTGTTTTATTTTTGATAGTCGATTTTTCGTCCAAATGTCGTCAATATTTTGTCAAATAACGCAAAGTTATTGGCTGTTGTCATTTTCTCGTGACCCTGACCCGATATTAATCCACATTGTTACAACTGTGACCAACAAAGTGACCCACTAATCCAATTCGTTCAAATATGTGACTTAGATCAATGATCTTCAGGTAATCAAAAGCGGTAGGATATAAAACTTTGTAATATCGTTTGAGCCTTTTCTTAGATAAAATTAGCTTGAACCGCAGTGAACTCCAAAATGACCCACTAATATAATTTCTTTAACATGAGACCCACCCCAATGGTCTTTTGGAGACAGAAACGGTAAAATATCAAACTCAATTAAAATTCGTTAAAGTCGCATTTTAGGTATAATTAGCTCTATCATTAACAAAATTTTGTCACTATCACTTGAACCCTTTTTAGCACTTTCCAACAAAGTTGAAAAGCGCTTATGCATTCGATTTCTGTGGCCGTCTGGCCGCGCTCTAAATCACGTATATATACTCAGATTTCCATGAAATTTTAAGATGTTATTGACGTTTACCCTAGCACGAATCCTATTGAAAATGAAGTTTCTACCATGATTATTTTATCTACAGGGAGAATCAAAATTTTCACTTTACATTACGATCTATGGGGAAAAATTGTTTCAAAGGAATTTTAAAAATGTTATACCCTGTCAAACACATTAAAAATTATATGCTTTTACGAGGTGCATTAAAATATGCATTCTATACAATATAAGGTGAAAATGTAGTTATTGTTCATTTACAGGGCCACTAAAATTGCATTTTTTTAGTGGCCCCGTAAATGAATAATAGCTGCATTTTCACCTTATATTGTATATAATGCATATTTTAGATACTGGTAAAAGGGGGAATTGTGTGTGACATATTTTAAATATATTAAACTGTTTCATGTATAAAAAATTGATGTATGTCAATGAGGCGTAGTATAAATTATACGATATTGACTTCCCTAATATAAAGTACATAGTATTTACAAGGACACACAAAAGATTTCAAATAATACATTCTTTCCGAAGTAATGTTTATGTATCCGATGATAGCTGATGGATGGATGAAAAGCATTTCAATTATGATATGCGCGTATAAGTTTTACTAAATTTATGCATATTATTAGTGTGTATAAATGCTATAGTTAATATACAGGGCTACCCAAAAGAGCTTGCCAATGTTACTGAATATGAGCATAAATTATTAAAAGGTGATTCTTAAATAAATTATGCATTTTTACGCTGAACTGCATTAAATTTACTAAAAAATGTTTGCAGAATGTAGATAAAATGATATACAGGGCCACGCAAAGAATTGGGTACATGGAGTCTATGAATAATATTTTATGAGAAAGTGATTTGAGTTGTTTTAAGAGTGTTTTAGTTTAAAATAAATTTTATCTTAACACTGATGTGTAATAAAGGTACCAGACAAACTACAAGGCTTAACAAAGTTTTCAAGTATGTTACATTCTATTAATATAAATTTTCTGAAATAAAAATTTCAAATTACTAGGCATTTTTTTCTAAACTAAATTATCTCATTATATAGCATGTATATTAGCTGACAGATGAAATACAGGACTGTTCAATAGTACTGGAATACATATTTGGCTATATTTGGCTTTATATCCTTATTTACTTAAATACAAAGTTTTGTTAAAGATTTCATGAAGCGTTGGAAAGGTGCTTCATAATCTATACAGTTAACTTAACCGGCGTCCATAATGACCTAAGTAGACCCACTAATCAAATTTTCTCAAACATGCGACTTAACCCAATTGGTTTTTCGCGTTCAAAAACAATAGAATACAAAATTTAATGAAGAGAAAACGGAAAACGGCTTTTTCTTTGTCCAGTTTCAATTTGTCTTTTAATTTTTTTTTCTTTTCTATTAAGAGTCCAAGTGTATTCGGGTCGTAAGTAGAGTATTGTGGTGCTATTCGTAGTCGCCTGCCGGCGACAGCGCTATCGCGCAAGAGACTAGGTCTGCTCGGGTCTGGGTAGGAGTCGTCGACGAAAATCGGTCGCTCACCGCGTCGGTTAGTTCTTGATTAGTTCTTGGAGTTAGAGCCGTTTTCCAGTTAAAATTTGACTAACACGCACTGACCCAAAACTGACCTACTATACGACGTTTCTTAAACATAGATTCTAACCCAGTGACCTTTTTTGTGCCCAAAAACTGTTTAATATAAAACTTTATCAAAGACGTTTTTTACATAAAATTCACTTGATCCGGGTCTATCGGGACCAAAATGATCCTCTAATCGAAATTCCTTGAGCATGTAACCTAATCCAATGATCTTCTCGAGCTTTATTTCGGCATAATACAAAATTTTGTAAAAATCGTTAGAGACATTTTTAGAAACAAAGAACTTGAATCTGATTTATTGTGATCCAAAAAGAACTACTGATCGAAGGTTCTTGAACATGTAACCTAGCCTATAGGTCTACTTGAGACCGAAAACGATAAAATACAAAGTTTAGTAAAAATGCATTAGAGCCTTTTTTAAGATAAAATTAACTTAATCCCAAAATGACTCATTAATCGAAATTTCCTGAACATCTGTTCTAGACCAAAGGTCTTGTGCCCGAAATAATACAAATTCTTGTCAAAATTGTTTCAGCAGTCTTTTAGGTTTAATTATTTTGGCCCTGACCCATTATGACCCAAAATAAACCCCTAATCTAATTTTCTCGAGTATGTTACCTAGTCCAATGATTTTCCAGTGCCCAAAAATAACACAAAAGAAAATATAGTCAAAATTGGGGAGCCATAATCTACATAAAATTACTATAATCCACAGTGACCCAAAATTATTCCTTTATCGAATTTTCTGTAACATGCGACTAAGGCCATTGGTCTTCTCGTTCCAAATAACGTTTGGATAAAAAATTTAGTTAAAATTGATTCACCGTTGTTTAGATACAATTAACTTGACCATGACCCATTATGACCCAAATTAACCCACTTATTGAATTTGCTCAAAAATGTGACTTAGCCCAATGATTTTCTCGTGCCTGAAAGCGATAGAATACAAAATTTAGTCAAAATCGTCAGAGCAATATTTTAGATAAAATTAGCATGACCCACAGTGACCCAGAATGACCCATTAATCGAATTTTCTATAACATGCGACTAAGGATTGGTCTTCTTGTGCCAAAAAAAGTTTGGATAGAAAATTTAGTTAAAATCGATTACGCCGTTGTTTAGATATAATTAGCTTGATCCTGAAGCGTTATGATCCAAAATGACTCACTAATCGAATTTTTGTACATGTGACATAGCCTAATGATTTTCTTGTGCCTGAAAACAATAGAATATGAAATTTAGTCAAAATCTTACGAGCCATTTTCTAGATAAATTTAGCGTCACCCACAATGACCTAAAGTGACCCACTAATGGAATTTTCTCTAACATGTGGCTTAACCCAATGGTCTTCTTGTAATTCAAAACTGTAGAATACAAAATTTGGTCAAAATTGTTAGAGCCATTTTTTAGATAAAACTGTTTTGACCCAAAATGACCTAAAAAATATCTCGTGCCAAAAAACTGTTGGATACAAAATTTCTTTAAAATCTGTCCAGAAGTTCTTTAGATATAAATAACTTGACCTTGACTATTTATGACCCAAATTGACCCACTATTCGAATTTTCTCGAGCATATGACCAAGTCAAATAGTCTTCGCATGCCCGAAAATGGTAAAATACAAAATTTTGTCAAAATCGTTAGAGCCTTTTTAAGATAAAATTTACACACATACTCACACTGGTACACACACAATTTTTGCTCGTATTATAGCATAAAGTAAGATGTATGCGTTATTCAATACAATGATGTTATGGTTTTAAATTTGCCTAACTAACCAACGAAGAATCTATAATTTATTTACAATATTTGAACAATTTTTGAATAATAATTTACCGGTGGCAGGTTTGTATTTAAAAAAGTACACATTTTTACAAATCACACATATCAGCAGATTTTAAACTCATTACTTCTCTAGAAATTTAAAGAACTGATCTCTGCAAGATTCTTATTTTAGTCCTGTCCCTACATTTTGATCAGTTACACAAAATCGATTTAGTTTTTTCTCCCTTTCAAAAATATTCTATTAGAATATTTCTCTGACATTATATTGAGAACCAATTCATTGGAAATTCATGATGACTCTTTTTTTTTCCTTTTTTAGCCTTTGACGTTCTGTCAAATTGAACTGTTAACCGATAGAACTTAACGAGATAGATATAAATGTAACTGAGTTCAAGAAACAGAAATTTCGAGAAAGTGCACAACCATACATTTTAGTCAATAGATGAATTTGATTTTTTTATTTATGCTCTTTGTATATACATAGTAGAAATTGCATACATTTTACTTATTTTATTTTACCTTTTGTCAAAATATATTACTTTAATTAAGAAAAATTACTCTATTTCCAGAAAATATTTAAATATTAGAAAATAGTTTGAAAGAATGCATGTTTATAAATAGTAATCTATACTGTTAAAATCCGTACACTGTTAAAAATTTGACCCATCGCTTTTTCTGCATCGTCACTCGACCGCTTTTATAGAAAACGATTACTTCAACCTATTATGGAGCATTCTCATGGGTCAAAAGAGAGGTATGCAATAAAAGCGGGGGAATGACGGTGCAGCAGAAGGGTCAATTTTTTTACAGTGTATGTATGTGACTTTATCTTCTCCGATCCCGAAAACGGGGTAACGTCAGGTTTGTTTTAAATTGAAGGGAAAACATCCCAGAATCCCGAGTTGCCCATTCATATCCCGAAATTACAATTAGTTGGTAAGTAAGTTATTAATGTAAAACGTTACAATTTTAAATATTTTGTATGTTTGCACCATTTTCGCACGGGTTGAAAAAGATCCCTCCCGAAGTCAACCGACAATGAATGATAAAAGGAGAATATTTTTTTCCTTTTTAGCTGAGTTCGTAATTATGTAAATACGTAGCACCTATAGTTGTCATTCAGTCCGCCCGTCTGTCCGCATGTAACAGAGCAAATTCTATCGAACCGAATCGTTTGAAATTTAAAATACTTAAATATGATATAATTTTGTCGAGCCATTTCAAATTTTATAAAAATAGGATGCATAGTTCAATTACAGGGAAAATCAAAAGTATGCCGATACATTACGTCCAATGGGAAGAAAGTTTCAAGTGCGTTTTAATGCTGTTACACTCTTTTGAACATAATAAAATTGATATGTATCTGTCAAGTATATACTATATTATATATTCTGTACAATTTGTGTTACAAAGAATACTTGTGAATAATTTATAGGGTTCCACAGATGTATTTCATTACATAATGGCATAGGGAGGAGATTCTTTGGTGCGCATTTTAATTGTATTAAATTATTTTACATTTTATGAAATTGATATACGTTTATGAGGATTACTACAAGTTACTTTCTTTATAAAAGATAGCAGATAGTATTTACAGGGATACACAAAAAGTTCCGGCTACTGCACTGATTCCGAAATACTGTGTGCTATTTCACCAACATCTGAATATTGTTCAGGTGCGTTCGTAATTACATAAATATGTAGCATCTATAATAATCATTCACTATGTCCATACATCTGTCCTTCCATCTGTCTATCTGTCCGCATATAACAGAGCAAATACTATCCAAAATAATCATCTGATATTTAAAACCCATAATGGTTGCATAATTTTGTCGAGTCATTTCAAATTTTATGAAAATCACATGTATAGATTTATTACAGGACAATCAAAACTATTCCATTACATTACGGTCAACAGGCAATATAATTTCAAGTACATTTTACACTAATAGTGTAAGATGGATATCTTACACTATTTTGAATATAATAGAACTGACATGAATCTATGAAGTATGTATTAAAACAAACATTCTGTACAATTTATTATTAGTTTATTATTAATTTACAAGGCCACACAAAAGTATTTCACTATACATACTGGTATACGGGGAAACATTGTTTGGGGCGTGTTTTAATTATATTAAACTACTTCACGTTTTATGAAATTGATATACATTGCTGAAGCTTAATACAAGTTACTTCCTGTATATATACAATACAGGAGCATACAAAAGATTTCGACTACTATAGTGTTAGAAGTACTGTGTACCATAACAGCAGAATCTGAATATTTTTAATATTTCGATGTAGTACGAACGCATATCATTCGCTACGCTTCAAGTGCGATTTCCAACTTGTTTAAATTATCATCTCGGGCGTTCTAACAGAGTCAAACAAAAAACAATGATATTTTTAAATAGATTGTTCGTTTCTTAGACTAACGGTTGTTTTTTTATTTACAATTTTTTTCGAATTTCTTTACGAAACATTGATTTTTAGCCCTTTTTCTTCAATATTTCCGAGGAATGCATTTTTGAATTCCAATCCTGAGAGTTCTAAGAGAAACTGACAAAAACGGTGGCGGATTCTAAATTCTCATTCTTTTCTGAAAAAGACAGTGGTTTTTTTTTTATTATTATTAAAAAAAATTCTAACGGTTATTATTATGCAGTTTCCACAGGTAAATATTTTATATCTGCCTAAGTTATTGTACTATAGATTTTTTTAATGTGTGCCTAAACATTGGCTAACTATTTGTAGAAGATATTAAAAATCGGTTAAGTGGTTCATTGGATAATGAAAGATAAGAGATTAAAAATAAACATTTTATATCTCACCGATTTTTTGGTATTTTCACTCATTTTTTTTTTCGTTCTTTATTTGAACATGATCTGAAAGTATTCGAAAATTCGAAAGAATTGATTGAATAATTAAAAAAAATAACTTCCATGAATGTGTTGACGAAACGAATTAATTACAAGAAATCTATTGAAGAGTGTTTTTGGCATCATGCCAAAAGCGAGTTGCTTCTTTTCTGAATTCAAAATAAAGTAGGAAACTTCTGTGTTTTATTTGTTGCTTTTTTTAAAATATCACCTTAAAAGTAATCATCTAATTCACAAATATATTTCGTGTTCTTTTTTAGATAAACCGACCAGGGTAGCGGGCGAAGGCTGCTAATAATTCATAAAACGAACATGATATAATAATATTATATAATATTATATAATCATATAACAATATACAATACAATATTAATAAATATCATACAATATTATGTACTAATATTATATAATATTATATAATTATGTCAGTAATATTATATAATACTGTAAACATATCTTGATTGAATTTTCTTTGGTTTGACTACTTAAATTTACACCTTTAAAATACACCTTTAAGGCTTCCATTACGATAGATTCGGGAAATTTGGTTCAAAATGCCTACTTTTACAGAATTAATGAAACATATTCTGCCTTTATCGAAATATCGACTAATATGGCACCTTATATAGTTTCTGTATAAGAGAACCCTGTAAATGAATGCGTATGGGAGCAAAAATGAATTCAAAAATTAGTCATAAAGTAAGCAGTTTGGATTTAAATTCAGCTTTAATACGATATTTTTTCTTCTACTCCTATTTTGTTTAATTTTTTATACTATAAGAATTGATTCTGTCAAAAACTTGTCAACGTAAAAGTTGTAGATGTTATTAAGAAGATGCAAAAGAAATGTAAGCGGATTCTATGTTCTGTGAATTGAAGAAGCTATAGATTTTTTCTTTTTCAGCTCCCTCATTTTGTTGTCGTTTTTATTTTTTCCTATTTTTTTATTTTTATTTATTTATCTATTTATTTATTTTTAATTAAAAATTTGTCCTATCAAAAACTTGTCAGTATAAAATTTTCATGCAACATTAAGAAGATTTATAAAAAAAATAATTGGATTTGCTGTTTTGAAAGTTAACGAAGTTATTAATTTTGTCTAAAACCCTATTATTTTACCCCTTGAACCTATTTTTAATTTTATCGAAAACCTACAATAATTCAAATTTTTAGCTCCTTTTTTAAAAGTAATAAAAACTTTACGCTGATTTGATATTTATTTTAATTAAGAAATTATGTTGTTTTGTCAGTTTCCACAAAAACTTTTCCTCTCCCTCCCTCCCCCTTTAATCCGATTTTGCACATTAACAGACTTAACTGAAATTTTGTGCCTCTTGATTTTATGTATCAATTTGGTGGAGATTTGAGCAGAATTATGGAAGCTATCGAGTTCATAAAAAGGTGTAATAGAGAGATTGAGATAGTTTCATAGATTGATAAAGTTTTCTTACTGAAAATGGTTTGACGGTCTAAATGTCACGATCGGTTTAGATTTGCAAAAAAAATTCTGAAATTCCACCATATGCGAAATTGCAATTGTTAGATCATACGAAATTTGCCTAAAAGCCTTTTCTAAAATATGTAAAAAATATCTCTCGAAATAATAAAAATCTGCTATTAAAAAAAAATGCACTTGACACACCGCAAATTTGTAATGCAAGTCTATATGTATAATTTTTGCTCATGTAAAATTCTTTCAATGAATGATTTTGACTAATTTAAAAAAATGTATTACATTAAAAAAATGTCTATTTTATCATCTTGGTCAAATTTTTCTCAATAATACAACCAATTTATATGTGCTTGAATGCTATTTTTTTTTTAATGTTAGTGAATAAATATTCCCAGTCACATAAAATGCGCCTACTTCGGTGAACCACATACTGACAAGGAAGGTCTCCATTGGGGGCATACTCAGAATTTTTTGAAAAAAATACGAATTAAACTACTTATGTAGGTAATGAAGGATCAGTGAAAATTAGCGGCGGAATTACATTATTAGATATGTAAAAAAATAAAATAGTTTGGAATAATTGGCGTGAAAAGCTGAAAGCGACGCGGGATTTGGCGAGCAGTGCATTTCCTCGCCAAAAGCAGACGATTTTAACGAATCTTAAAATTGATTTTAATTGACTTCACTGTTAAAAATCTGTAGCATTTACTGCAACGTCACTCCACTACTTTTATAGAATATCTCTCTTCTGACCAATAAGAATGCTCCATAGCACGGTGAATTGACCGTTTTCTATAAAAGCGGTGGAGTGACGCTGCAGAAAATGGTTTTAGCGGTGTTGTAGCTTGTGCAACACTGTTAAAAATCTGCTGCATTTTGCTGCACCACCGTTTGTATATAACATCTCTATTCCAACCAATGAGAAAGCTCCATTTCACGGCCAAGTAACCGTTTTCTATACAAGCAAGGGAGTGCGTTGCAACAAAATGCAGAAGATTTTTAACAGTGTATTTTTCAATTTGGAACAATTTTAATCAATTTAAATTGTGTTTTAAATGATAAAATATATTAATTTCATTTTGTTATAAGTACATATAGACGTATATGACAAAATTACACTTAAAGTAAAGTAAAAATGTAAAACTAAAATTACTTAAACTAAACTTATTTAAATAAATTGAACATAGAAAGTTTTTTCTTTAAAAAGTATTCGAAGCGTAAAAGCGTATTTTTCAAAATTTCGTTTTTTCGCCAACCGGAGATAAATCGCCAAATAAACGAAATTTTTATTATTTTTTACGGACGTTATTAGAAGGTTCCGCCGAAATTTTTTTATAAACATATGTAACTACATGAGAAGAACATTCTGTAATTTTTTCAGATTTTTCTGAGTATGCCCGTATGGAGACTTTCCTTGTGAGTAATACCCCTTGGTGCATTAAAAATGCATACAAATTTCATTTTTCTTATTTTTTCGTAATCAATGTGAGGAATTCAATCAATATTCCATTTTAATAGAATCTGCCAATGGATATTAAATTCAGGCGATATTGATTCACTTTTAGTAAAAATACACTTTAAAAAATCACTTAGTAGATTTTCAATTCATTACCACTGTCGAAATTCAAAGAAGTGATATATGCGTGATTTTTAAATTTTATTCCCATTCGTATGTGCGGTCAGCCAGACGAAATCGATAACTTTTTCTCGTTCGAATGTACTCTGTAGGAATATTTCCGTCACTTTCATTTTAGCGGCAATTTACTCAGAATTCATGATGTAACAAACTTCTTCGTTTCACTTGTTTTAGTTCTATTTTATTCTTTTTTTTTTTTTACGTTTCTTCAAATTTCCTGATCCTTTTTATTTCTTTAGTATTTAACAAGAGTGAAGCTTTCTGTTTTCCCAGAAAAAAAAAATAGTGAGGTAAATTAAATATATTTTAAAAATAGGATTAATACTCTATTATTCGATTTACATTCATTATTTTTAGATACTGCAGTTTCTTACGTTTCAAGGAGTTTAAAGGATTTTTTACAAGAGTTTTTGTAAATTAATATTTGACATACTTAAGGGGGCTCACGGGTTGATCGATACGGAAAAATATGTAAACAGAGCTCTCGCTTTGAGTCCATATAAAAACAGAAGTATTCACTGTAATTAATTTAAACTTTCTGATATTTTAAAGGTATGTTTGTAGTCAATGTAATATAATAATAAATATAGATAAATATAGCAAAATTTATGTAACACAATTTTCAAAAAAAATTGCGTGCCATATCACCAACACCAAGATATCTTAACGTTGAATTGACATAAGAACCTAATTTTTGCTTTAAAATGATCTTCAAACTTTATTCTATAGAATGAATTAAAGATATAACTATCACTAAAAAAAAAAGGTTACTAAAAAAATCTCTCAAATTTGAAAATTTAAAAAACCTTTAAAAAATGTAACTTTTTTTCCTTAAAAACACTCAAAATATCAAACTATCTAAAATATATTAATTCATTCTATAGATAATGATGTCATATGCATGCAAAAAAAGTAAGCCATTCCATCAAATAGTATTTTTTTAAATCTTGGTGTTAGTCGTCAAAAATCAAGTTTTGAGAAAACGAGACTTAAAGTTGAAATTATTTGGGTGCGGCTATGAAAGTGTTGATACATAAATGCTTATAACTCCGTTAAAAATGCAAATATTTTTATGCGGTTTTTTGCATTGAGTTAAGAATTAATTGAATAATCAAACTAGATCATAAAAAAATTTATTTTGTGAAAAGTTTTCTACCCCTGAGCCCCCTTAACCCTTTCGCGGCGGAAGCCTATTAAAAACGTTTATTGTTTTGTCACCGGTTTTTAAAAACAGAAAATGTTTGAATTAAATAAGGAATTTTACAGTAAACTGTAAAATTTTACTGATGGATCATAAGCAAGGATTGTGTGCACTTTTGGCGACAGGTCGCTCGTTTCCTAGGGGTTAATGAAAAAAAAAAAAAAACCTGTCTTCAGATATAGCGACCTGTACTTTACTAAATGTCTGAAACTAAACACCTAAAATTTTCTGAATCCTTTTATGTGTACGAACGCTTCGTCAATAATAGGTTTCTTATTACAATTTCATCTTCCTCAAAATTTACTAACCAAATGATTTCAGTAGGAATCTAATTTATGTTACGCAGCGTAAGAAAATTTTTAAACCATCAAATTTTAAGGTCGATTCAATCGAGATAGAATTGAAGAGATCTTCCCTTTGACCCTTTTATAGCAAAAGCTGGCAGACACAAGTGCGACCACGAAAATTTTGAGCATATGTTTATTTCCTGTGCACGGACATTTATACTAAAAAAAAAGTTTCGTTCTACATGTCTCAGTGTGTGCGATGACTAGGAAAATCCACCGGATATACACGGCTAAAATTTTATGTGAGATTAGTCCAAAGCCTTTCCTGCTGGACTTGAGATTCACAATTTTAAATTTCAAATGCATAACTGGGTTTTTAATTTAAAATTATAGGTAATTCTCATTAAAAATTCCTTCCTTTCATTTCGAAGAAGAGAAAAAAGAGCTCTTGCCATCTAATCAAGGCCCTAAATTACGAATCCAATAAGATCAGGGAGAGATGTCCTTCGTACCCTCGGCGTGATGTGTACGTTTGCATTATAGCACATCTACTTTAAGTAACCTGCCGACATATAACCAAAAGACAGTTAAAAAGAACTCTAATTAAGATATAGTATAGTGAGAGAGTGTCCCTAATAAACACACTCTGGTGTTTTGAGTGAAATCGCAATGTTCTAACATGTGTGGCGCCTTTGATCTACAGTTAACTGTGTTTTTTTGAGTTTTTATGCAAATTTCTAGCTTCGGCTTTAGTTTGCAAAATATAAAAGCTGTAAATTGTGAGTTGGAGGGTGTGTGTGGTGTGGTGAGTTGCGAAGAGCCTCCAGCGACGAGTAGTAGAGCTGACGTGTGACTAATGAAAGTAGGGAGCCTCAGTACAGGAGTTCCGTAAGAGTAATTTTGCACTGTGGTTGTTTGAAATAAAGACATTTGTGCAGCCACGCGCTGTTTCTTTATAGGTTAGTAAAAGAATACAGCGACCTGAAGAAAAGAGCTGAATTAGTGATTTGAGCCGAACTTGGTTGTAATGTGAGTACAAGCTAAAGTTTATTCTCATAGTAGTGTGTTTAATTGTCCAAAATAACGAACTTTTCTCCACTCCCTGTTCCCCAATTACAGTAAAAAAAAAAGTTTTGCGTTTTTAATTCTACTCAGAATATGTCTTCATTTCATGTCATCAGTTTCCCTTCACTCCAACCCGTAAAACTGGATTATGGCCCGTTAGGTAGGGATCTGGCCAGAGGTTAGAAAGAAAGAAAGAAAAGAAAAGTGCACATACATGAAAAGATGACCTATTTAAATATCAGACGGAAAGAAAGTTGAAACAGGGAATTTGTGGGCGGGGGGATGATATTTTGTCTGTATATATTAACTTCCTTCACCTAAAACACTTAGTAAAATTAAAAATAAAAGTCATATTCTGAAAGGTCGTATTCTTACTTCTGAAAGCAACAATAAATTAATAAAAAAATCACAGTTAGAACTTTCAAAATAGTAATAATAATAATAATAATAATAATAATAATAATAATAATAATAATAATAATAATAATAATAATAATAATAATAATAAATGGTCGATTTAAAAAAAAAAGGATTTTGTCCGTTTATGATATGTAAACGTTTCTCCGCAGCGTAACTTTAGAGACATCGATAAATCAAAATACGTTCTTAAAGCTCAAATTATTTTCTAATCAATGATGTAATTGGTATTATAAGATATGAAATTCAACCCTCTCAAAATGCGACTGCGAACGCTTGTCACATCGCGCCTCACGGAGGCGATGTTTCTTCTGCGTTAAAGTATCTAAAAGTCTGAACTTTAATGCTATAATTTAAAGGCATATCAAAAGATTTTCATCACCTATTAAAATACCTACACGGGCCTAGGCAACAGCGTAATGGTGTATATGTGTGTGTAGGAGGGGGAGTACAGCTATTTCATAAAAAACCCAATTAGTTATAAAATTTCCTTTGGTGAAAGTCTATCAAAAACTCTTCATGTGCTGTAGATTTAATTTGTTCATTCAAAAGATTTAATTATATTAACAATATTTAAAATAAATCACAACAAAATTTTGGAACTTAAGTGCATCAATATTTTGGCATGAAATTTATCGCAAAATACATTAAAAATCTTTGTTATCAGAATGGTTACAGAAAACAGCTTTAATCGAGATATTTTTACCAAAAAAAAAAATCTTGCATCAGATTTCACGATAAATTTTCAATGCTCTATTTCAACAAGCTATACAAATTCTACAATATTATTTTCAATTATATCGTAAACCGTGGTGTTTTACTGATGCAGCCTGTGTATAGAACACAAGTTACTTAATTGAATGTTAGTGTTTAATGTTAATATTGAATTAAATGATTTTAGAAAATTTTCTTTATACTTAAAAGCTTCTCTCGGGTTTCTATAAAGAATAAATTATAACTGAAATATTTCTCCGTTAATTTAGAGCTTTTGAAACCTTAGAAAGTTATTAGAAATAAATAAAATCCTTCCGCATTTTCGCTGAAATTTTCTATAGATTTTCTGCGCAAATTCTTAGAAATATATTTATAAATGCTAGTATTCATGCTGTGAAATATACCACTTTTCGTTTCAAGTTATACATCACTTGGGATTAGAAATCTCAATTTCTAAAACGTTTGCGAATGAATAACTATACAGAAGGAAATAATTAAATAAATAATAAATGAACAAATAATATTAATTAATAATTCTTATGGTAGTAAAACCTTCATTTTTGAAAAAAGATAATTTTTCATCCTGTAACAAAAAATACATGCTTGTAATTTTTTAACCACTTAAATGCTTCTTTTTTTTAACATGCAAAAAACTGAAATCATTCGTCAGGCACCGCTTATTTTAAGCTCAAATATTCGTAATGTTTAATCAAAACATTTCTGTCATTTAAATTTATAAAAATATATATTTTTTTTAAGTGGTATCAAACAACCTCAAATAATCGATCAAGCAAACTCTTCTTGCCCATAAGACAAATCAGTTAGGTGGCTAAAATCCCATAAAATAAATATGAGTAATTACAAACCCTGAAAAAAAACGTACCTAGGAACATTGCATAAGAAACTTTCCCATCCTTTGCAATATATGAGGAAATACCCTCATGGTCACATCACATCTGTGACCAAAATGCCACCACTCAGTGACGTCACATTTTGACTGAGATGTGACTTTCTTAAAAATCTTTAGAAAATTACAAAAATTCTTCAAAACATGTTATTTACTTTAAAAAACTCTTTTGTCACAAAGCGCTTTTGGCACAGTTTCGTCACGATGTTAATGTCAATATAGTCACAAATGACACATTTTTCACAAATTTGTCACACCGAGACTTCACAAAGTGGTCGCAATGTGACGTCACAAACGAGCTCTAAAAAGGCCATAACGACTTCACATTTTAGTCAGTTTGACTTCACATCGAAGTCACGTGACGTCCCATCGACAATCGATGGTCACAAAGTCACAGTGTGACTTCACAACGACATCGCAGTGATGTCACCATGCATTACGGGTAGGTGTGTTATTTAGGGAAGCCACTCGAACAAAAATTATAGTTTAATGTTTAACTTTTATACTTTGTAAAATTATATAAAGGTTGAAAGCACAATATAATTACGACTGAAAATGTAAAATAACGTCTCTGTGGCATAACAATTGTGGGTGCCCAATTTATCTGTAACAAGCAGTTTTAAAAATTCTGTTTGCTATAAATTTTTCTGCTATCAATCACAGAAGATGAATACCTTACATTGTTCCTGGTTACGGGCACCCAAACTTATTACGCCACTGCGTTTTCCGAGATATTCGAGATCGAAGTTATGTAATTATATTACAATGTCATCATTATATACATTCTAACCACAGTAATTTAGAGATTAAACACTTTGCACTCGTATAATTAATCTGACTGGACATCATGCAAACATTCCAATGAAAATACCATCACTGTTTATTAGCCTTTGATGCTATTTCTTTCAGACAAGCTAAAAATGTCGTGTCATCAGCCCTGAATTTTCTACGCAACCGATTTTAATAATTATTTTTTTAAATGAAAGCTATTTATTTGTAGTTGTTCCCATTTTAGCTATTTTTTAATTTATTTCCATTTTTATATTTTATTTTTAATTTTAAATGCTTTTTTACGATATTTCTTCAAAATGGTGGCAATTCGGTTTAACTTTTCTCTTGATAATAAAATTACAATATCAATCAAATACAATATTATTACGGACGCCTTTTTCATATTACTAATAAAAATAACTTTTAAAAAATATTTGAAGAGAAAATGACGGATTTTTACTCATAACGATATTATATTTCAGTATTTCTTTTCATTATGGACACTGAGATTGGGATTTTACTTTCAGATGACTTCAGTTAGTGAAAATGTCATAGTAAAAATAAAATTAGTTTTTTTTTTTTTTTTTTAATAAAACTATTTTTCTGTGAGTGCATATAAAATAAAATTTCTGGATTTTGCCGGCACTCAGATTACAATTTTAACTGAAGATCTGCGAATATTTGCATTTAAAATTGTAACTGGCAAACTTTACATTAAGTTTGGAAATATATTTATTATATATTGATTCAATAATGAAATTACTTTTGCCTTTTTTTTAAAACCAAATCGATCGGGTGTTTTAAACATTTCATTCGTCGAATTCGACGAGATTCCACTCGTTTTATTGTTAAAATGCATTTCCTTTTTCTCAGAGTCTATAAAAAAGCGTTTAAACTAAAGAAAAAATCCGTTTTGAATGGATCTAGTCAATGAAGAAGTAGCACGTCAATTTGTATTTCTTTATTATTCCGCAATTCCAATGTCTCAGAAAGAAGTTGCTAATCAATTGGGTATTTCACGCCGTTCTGTTTGCTATTATATTGATAAACACAAGAAAAATGAAGTTAGTTCATTGCATTCTAAACGGGGTCGCCCTTCTAAAAAACCTATGTCGATTTTTTTTCTTTCTTTCATTCTAATCGGAGGCGAAACTGAATTCTGCAATGGAATCTACATTGAACTTGTTTATCATTTTTGTCTGTAAAATGTGTTTGTTGAACAATAAAATATTTACTTTAGAACTTATAGCATCTGGTAACCTTATATTCCAATTTGTTAAAACCTTTTAATGTACAATTAGTTTATACTAGTGTAAAAACAAAGCTATTTTGAAACGGTTTTGAAAATTAATGCATGTGTATATATATATATAAAGAGATAGATATATAGATATAAAGGTTTCTTAAATATTCGAATATATATAGTTCCAGGGGTTTCTAAAAAACCCGTTTTGATTTTTATAACAATCTAGTGTTATTCTTATGTGTGAAATAATATTTTTTATTGTTAAACGTTGGCAATATCAAACTTTTAAAGCTGCCACCTAGCATCGAAGTCTGATACATTTTGCAGCTTATACATTAAAGTTAGAGAACCAATAAAATTTATCTGTTAAAATAATATTTTATGTTTCTATACTTCTATTTTTTATATATTTTTTTAATTTTTTCATCTTACTACTTCACTTTCTTTTTAATCACAGGATTTTTATTTTTTTATTTTACGCCAAAAGTGAGTTAAGTCGCCAAATAAGGCCCTACAATATATTCGCCTGTTTTATCCCTAGAGTATATGTACGATATGCATTAGAATTAAATCAGATTGCGATTTATTTGATAATTAATAGCAAAAGAAAGAAGAATTGAGTTTTATTTTCTATGCAGGTTGATAAATCTATAAAAAGTAAATGTATTTAAGTTAAAAGCTTTCAAGATCAATGAAAATAACTTTTTTAGTAAAATAAAAAATAAGCAAACTTTTTTTTTTGAAGTCGAATGGAATGTTTCGAACGATTATCAAATGTTGAGACTCTTGTTAATAATAATCATACATTAAATTAATATTTTTATACAGAAAATTTACTGTGGTTAATTAAATCAGATATTGCAGTTTCTATTGAAGTCCAAACCATTGCTCACAAGTGAAAAAAAACTATCACATTCTATGTTTGCAGAAGAGCTTTACTTTTGAGAAAAAAGCGCCGACTCCCCCCCCCCCCACACACACACACATAAATGCGAATAGAATGTTGTAAATAAAAATACATGACAAAATAAAATTTTCACCTTATTTTAAACACAAAATACTGGGTGTGGCATAAAGATCTCCTTCAAAAAATTTCAGAGCCCAACAAAAATACATAGGTCATTAAAAACAATTATTTTCTGTTTACATTCGGAAAGAGTAATGTTTGCCATTTATTAACTTTTACTATCTGTAAAATTTTTTTTAGAAAAGCGCCGACTTTTCTTTCCGACATAAACGTGAATAAAATGTTGTAAATAAAAACACATGACGAAATAAAATTTTCACCTTATTTTAAACACAAATTACAGGGTGGGGCATAAAGATATCCCAATTTTAAGAGGCCAATAAAAATACATAGGACATTAAAAAACAATTATTTTATATTTACATTCGGAAAGACAAATGTTTGCCATTTATTAATTTTTACAATTTGTAAATATTTTTGCTATTACTTTCCAGATTTGTTGTGTATTTTTTCATATTTTTTACATAATTTTTAATCTATTATCAACGGTTTTTCAAAACAGAAATTTTTGCTTAAATGAATCAGAAAAATGGTCGGATTAAATATTTTAAAATTTACGATAAAACTTTACTCTGAGAATAACACATTAATATTGGAGCATGGATACCCGTACAACGTACGTGCAAAAGAGGGAAGCGGTTAAAGGAGACCAGATTGTTCGCCAATGGCGGCCATTAACTTTTCGTTTATTCCATTCATGCGATTCGGATATCAAACCAGATTCTGTGTTTGTTAAAGGTTAGTTGGTGAATTAGTCACTCAGAATTCGCCTAGGATGGTTCCGTTGTAAGAGCATTGATGGCTTCAGTCAACCTATCCCTGGTTCGATTCCTTTCTCGGTCATTTTTCATCCACTTAGTAATATACAACTGTTCTTTATTAAAAATAGCTTGTTAAAACTATTCGGCAACGCTCCCGAAAATTACGAGCAACTAATAAAAATATTTTTTATAATTTTTTCTTTATATTAAAACAATCATTAAATTTCTATTGTTGAAATACAGAACATTGTAAACTGTAGTAGTAAATATGCGATTTTAAATTAACATAATATTTTGAAACTCTACTTTAAAGCGTTCTAGTATGTGGTGACAAATGGGTTTCATTTTGGAACACCATAGTTTCCTATTCTGACAACTGTTGAAAAACATCTTACTTCTATTATTTAGCCAAAAAAAAAAAAAAAAAAAAAAAAAAAAAATTAGATTAGTATTTCTAAGATAAAAAATTATTTTAAAAACAAGTAATTATGTTATTGTATTTATAATTGCAAATAAATGGATCTCGAATGTAATGCACAATAATTTGAATAACGTAATGTACCTAATTATTAGTACACAAAACCATGAAACGTCTTCATTCTCTAACATCCCCAATACGAATTTCTTTGGAATATGAAAGTTTTGTGTACGAATAGTTTTTAATAGTATGTTATTAAGATCATTATGTATTTCTTTAGAGGTATTTTCTTTCAGTAGTATAAAAAAAATAAAATAGCAGCAATTATTATTTTTTTTAATATGCTAACTTAATTTGGCTGAATCAATGAAGTATCCTTATTTCAAAGGTTGTCATAGTAGGAAACTAGGGTGAACCAAAATAAAAACCAATTTTTTAGAGCATACTAAAACTCTTTGATGTAAAGTTTTAAATATTTTGTTCATTTAAAATCGTATATTTACTAATGCAATTTGCAATGTTCTGTCTTTTTTCAGTAGGAGTTTACTGATTGTTTCAATTTTCTCGAGGAAAGAAGTTTCTATTGATAATGGTCAAGAATCAATATAGAGAAACATGTATGGTTTTTATACGAATAATTTTTTTACACTTTATTATTCAAATTATTATATTTTATTTTTAAATTTTAACATACATTGAAAATGTATTTGTTCAGTATTAGAATAACATAAACCGTTTGCCTATATATTGAAATATTTCAATTCAAAATGTTTTGTACTTCGATTGTTAACACAGAAATTACTCCAATATAGGTATAAAATATAGATCTCTTCAGCATCTAAAGTCTCACATTTATTTTCAGCTTAAGAAATTTCAGAGTTCTTTAGAAATGGATGTAGTTTCATCTAAGAATAAAGCATTACAATCTATAAGCTGCTCTTTCAATCAATGAAGTGCGCCTTTTTTGAGCTACTGTCTTAATAGGAAACTGTGGTGTTCCAGAATGAAACCGATTTGTCACCGCATACTAAAGCTCTTTAACTTAGAGCTTTAAAATATTTTGTTCATTTGAAACTGTATATTTGCTACTGCAGTTTGCAATGTTCTGTATTTTATCAATAGAAAAATACTGATTGTTTCAATTTTCTGAAGGGAAGAAGTTAGTATTGGTGATGATAGAGAATCAATGTGTTACGTGGTTTTGTGAATGAATAATTTTTTATGCTTTGATATTCAAATTATTAAGTGTACATTGAAAATGCATTCACGCGTTTCTAAAATAACGTACACTGTAAAAAAAATATGTTAAGGTACTAAATATTTTCTAGGAAACTGGGATTCCAAAAACTTTTCATGTAACGACAACAGGAAAAATTCATGTAATTGATTCTGAAACTTGAATTTTTGCTGTTACCATTACAGGAAAAGTTCTAGGAATCCCAGTTTCCTAGAAAAAGTTTAGTACCTTTACAGATTTTTTTTGCAGTGTAAGCCGTTTGCGACTGTATCGAAATATTTCATTTCAGGATTTTTTGTTGTTCTGTACAGTTAAAAAGTTCTATAGAAATCAACAAAAAAACGAGACTCTGTAAATTTGTACTAGTTCTTGATTAAATGTTTTCAATTGAGATTTCGGTCAACATTTTAGAGACATTTACCTTATCTTACATCTAATTTCCTGTGGGGAACTCCATGTCGTTTTCTATACTATTAATTTTAAGATAATTTTATCTTTGTTAAAACTTCCAATTCAAAATTCACACTTTTAAAATTATTTTGTAATTTTATTTTAAATATTAAAGAGGAAAAATTAGTTTACAAAGGTTTTTTTATATTTAGAATATTTCACAAATGGAAAAATCATCTACTCCGAGTTAGTGTTGATTTTTATCCAATTACTTTGCCGTTGTTTCCGTTAATTGCCAGATGTTTGATAATTTTAAATTGCGTAGCATTATTTCAAAGCTGTTTATCGCTAAATGCGTCATAAAAAAATATTAATCTTCTTAAAATGTATTATACAAAATGAATAAAATAATGAAAACTTAAAAAAACATTTTTATATAATAAATTAATTTTTTTCTGTTTATTTTTCTCTTATTTCTTACTGAAAAAAATTTAAAAATATATTTGTGCATTAAAAAATCCATTGATTCTTCTTAAGTTATTACTTAAACTAGGTTAAAAAATTCAAATTGATAAAAAAAATAGTAGGTATAATTTTATAGGTCTAAAATAAATTAAAACAAACCATTCTCGAATTTTTATTAGAAAGAAACCTTTGAAAAGCAGAACTACGATAGATTTCTCCCCGCTGAATATAAAAGCAACACTTCATATTCAAAATCAATATCGCCTATAGCTCATTCAGTATTGTGATTTTCTGGGGTAGAGAAGTTACGGGTTCAAATGCCAAGACGGATTTAATAGCAATGTGTTAAAAGATAAATGATACAGAATCTCAAATTTAATCGAAAAATTCAAAATTTGAAGCTCACTCAAGTTGAGTGATTTACTGTCACGCTTTTCACCTAGCTGCGTGGGATATATAGCAGCCGAGCACTATAAGGGGATATGGCAACCAGCTGGGCTGTGGGAGTAAGAGTCCCAACCACATTTGGCCAACCCGATGTTACATTCGTCTCGAATGAATCTCGGTTTGGTGGTAACAGCACTTGGATCTCCTAGTAAGTGAAGGAAAAAAGACAGCAGTATCCTAAGTGTTATTTAAAAAAAGAAGTCTTCATAATGAAAATCTAAATTATTCCGCAAATCGGTTTCATTTTGGAGCACCATAGTTTCCTATTATGACAAGCGCTGAAAAAAAGCGTACTTCATTGATTGAAAGAACAGCTTATAGTTTGTTAAGTTGATTCTTAGGTGAAATGACATCCATTTCTAAAGAACGCTCAAATTTCTCAAGCTAAATATAAATGTGAAACTTTAGATGTTGAAGAGATCTATATTTTATGTATATGTTGGAGAGATTTCTGTGTTAAAATAGAAGTAAAAACATTCTGGAATGAAATATTTCAAAATAATGGACAACGGTTTGTACTTTAAAATCTGTTTTTATATACATTTAAATGTCTGTACTACATATAACATTTACCTTCTTCTATCTTTATAACACAAAAGTATTCGATATGTGATTTTTTAAATTCTTGTATTCGACGAATTTACACTTTTTAAAGGTCAGATATCCCAAAAAGTATATTTTTACAAAATGCCAGTCTGTATGTAACATTTTTTTTTGTGGCCGCTGTATTTTAAGAACTAATGTACGGAATTTAAGAAAATCTTAGATTCAGAAAGTAACTAATATAAATTGGTTCTAATTAATTTTTTATGTATATCATCCAACAGGTGCGCTCTATTTTGCATAATTTCTGCAAAAGTTGAATGCCCCGTGTATTTTCATAAAACGTGAGATTCATTTATTCCCTGCTATAAATTGGTGCTGCCTATATTAGGGTAAAAATCGCCCAATAAATGACGCGGCTGTGGTACATAAAAGAGATTGTGGCTTTTTTTCTTTGTTTATACAGAAATTTTTAGCAGTGCAGAAATACAAATCTTTCTGAAATGAATTTTTTGACTAGAATGGAAAACGTCTTATGTTATTTTAATACTGAGTGAATACCTTTTCAATGTAACCATAATTATTTGAGTACCATAACATAAAAAATTATTTGCGCACAAAACCATGAAGCATATTGATTCTCTAACATCACTATTACTAAATTCTTTCCTTCAGAAAATTGAAACAATCCTTTATTTTCTATTGAAAAAGTACAGAACATTGCAAACTGCAACAGCAAATATACGATTTTAAAAGAACAAAATATTTTGAAACTCTACAAACAAGAGTTTTAGTATTTGGTGACAAATGTGTTTCATTTTAGAACACCATAGTTTCCTATTATAACAACCGTTGAAAAAAGGCGTAGTTTATTGATTGAAAGAGCAGCTTATAGATTGTGATGTTTTATTCTTCGATGAAACGAGATGCATTTCTAAAGAACACTGAGATTTCTTAAGCTAAAAATAAATGTGAAACTTTAGATGTTGAAGCGATCTATATTTTATATATATGTTTGAGAGATTTCTGTTTTAAGAATAGAACTACAAAACATTTTAAAATGAAATATTTCAATATAATAGAAAACAGTGTATGCTTTAATAATTGGTTTAATATTCATTTAAAAGTCCGTATTGTCGATTTTCAGTTAAATCATTGATTGCCGGAAATTGAGGAAAAAATTATGAAACATTTGAAATAAACCACTTAATTTAGAAATTTTCAAAATATTTAAAATATATTTCGGGAATGAAGGATAAATTTATACCATTTTTTTCTATTTGAGAAAATTAAAATGAAGCTTTTTTTTAATTGTTTTCAAGCATTTTAAGGTACATATTGCAAAATACATAAGCAAATATACAATTTTAAATTAACAAAATATTTTGAAACTCTACATTCAAGAGTTTTAGTATGTAGTGACACATAGAACACCATAGTTTCCTATTATAACAACCGTTGAAAAAAGGCGTACTTTATTGATTGAAAGAGCAGCTTAAAGGGGGCAGATCACGTTGAAATGAAAAAAAAATCGATTTTTTGAAAAATTCAGTGTGGATTCCTTGAAATGTTACAAATCCAATGCAAAAAAATTTTTTTAAAAATTCGAATTAGAACGTGAGTTATCGCTAAAAACGTCTGACAACGCAACAGAAAAAATTGGGGATTCCCCTTTAACTCAGAACAGCTGTTCCGCGCCTCCGCGCTGTTCATTTGTTTACATTTTGCTCGCTCGCATTGCGCTATCTCTTTCCTCTGCTAACGACATTTTATAAAGGTATTCTTACCGTGAAAGATTTCTACACACATTGTTTTGACTCCATGTATCTGTTTTAGTTCCAATGGTTTGATTTTCAAGAATATGAAAGAAACTAAACTCTCCGAGAGTGTTTGTTTTGATTGAAACTTTGTATTTGCACGAGGCAGAGATCTTTCATTTGCGCTGTTATTTATTAATACGATTATTTTTTCTTTTATATAATTTGTCAATTCAAATTAAATATGGATAAGAGTACTCGAAAATCAGGTGTAAGGCCAAGTAAGAGAAAGTTCAAAGGCAATCAGCATACGATTCCAAAAGTTCAGAAGCTAAGTGCTTCTGGTAACAAGCTGAATTTTAATTCAAAATTGCAGGCATCAGAATTTGATGGATTCGCCTTTATTGACAAAAAAATTGTTTTCTCTGCAATGGAAAATTGTATGTGCTGCATAAAATGTCATTCATCGTTAAAAATCGAATCTGAAGTTGTGTTTGGCCTCTCAGAAAAAATCAATATTGTGTGTTCTGGCTGTGATTTAATTTCATCTTTCAGAAATTCTGCAATGCTTGGAAGGTCACAGAAATGTGCAGAGATTAATAAGAGATTTATTTATGCTATGAGATGCCTTGGACAAGGATTAGCTGGAGCACAGACATTTTGTGGCATAATGGATATGCCTCCTCCCATCTCTAAAAAGGCCTACAATGATGAAGTGAAAAATCTTAAAAAAGCTTCAACTAAATGTGCAGAAGAAAGCATGCATAATGCTGCATTATTGGAGTTAGACCTAACAGAGGATGCTGGAATTAATAATAATATCACAGTGAGTGGGGATGGCACTTGGAAAACGCGTGGCCATTCCTCACGTATTGGTGCATGTACTCTTATTGGTGCTGAAAGTGGCAAAATTATAGACACAGAAGTTTTGTCGACACGATGCAAAGGATGTGAAAATTGGAAAGGAGTACGCAAAGGGGTTAAGTATGAAAAATGGTTAGAGGAACATTCTAAAATTTGTGAGAAGGATCACATTGGTTCTGCTGGCATGATGGAGGTTAGTGGGATGAACAGAATTTTCAAGCGATCCGTACCCAAGCATAAAGTTCGCTACTCAAAATACATAGGTGATGGCGACTCAAAAACATTCACTTCTCTGCAAAAAGCTGCGCCTTATGGAGCTGAATTCAAGATTGAGAAAATTGAATGTGTAGGACATATTCAAAAAAGAATGGGCACACGACTCCGAAGAAGAAAGGCTGAGCTAAAAGGCAAAAAACTGAGCGATGGAAAAGTGATCTCTGGAAAAGGTCGTCTTACTGATGACGTTATTGACAAACTCACAGTATATTATGGAAATGCAATTCGAGGTAACAATATGTCAGTGAAAGACATGCAAAAAGCCGTCTGGGCCATATTTTACCACAAAAGGTCTACCGATAAAGAACCTCTGCATGACTTTTGCCCCCAGGGTGAAAATTCGTGGTGTCCTTATCAAAAGGCAAAAGTTTCTGGAGATGTTTACCGCCATTCAAACACTATTCCAGCTGCTGTTCTGGACAGCATAAAAGACATATTTAAAGACTTGTCCATGCCAAGTTTGTTAAAAAAATGTGTTGGGGGGCATACTCAAAATGCAAATGAGAGCCTAAATGCTCTCATATGGAAGTTTTGTCCTAAGACATCTGGCTCGGGGAAAAAAATTGTTCAGATTGCAATAAATGAAGCAGTCATGTGTTTTAATGAAGGGCAGTGTGGACGTATTAATGTTATGAGGGAAATGGGCTTGCAAATTGGCAAAAATTGTACGTTGTATGCTAGTGAAGCTGATCAAAAGCGAATTGATGCAGCTGAAAAGAGGGCATTAGCGTGTACACTTGAAGCCCGCAGAGCCAAAAGAAGGGCAAAAAAAGCTGCGGATGAGGCTCTGAAACTTCAAGAAGGATGCGTTTATGCCGCTGGTGGATTTTAGCATAGTAAGCAATCAAGCCGTTTTACTGAAAACTATATTTTTGGCATTGCCCGTAATCTTTTTTATTTATTTATTTTTACTTATTTATTTATTTATTTTTTGCTAAATTTAATGAATATGGTACATGCATATTATCCAGGCCAGGTCAGCTAGAACCGAGCCAATTATACTAATTACAGTAACCCTCATTTATTTTTTTCAACTGTCAATGGTAAACAAGATTGGCATTTGACAATCATTTTTGGCGATAAATATCCTAGCCCGGATAATACGTAAGTATAATGAATATTATAAAGCCATTAATTATGCAAATGAATTTAAATATACTTTAAAATTTTGCTTCAGTGTAAGATATAGCAATATAAGTGCAATATTAAATATATATATGCAGTAGAATTTTTAAAATCTTGCGTTTCAAAATGCATATTTAAAAATTCCTATTTTTGTCGTTAGCGCCATAAAATGTCAATTTTGTCGTTAAAATTTAAATAATTAATATTGCTAAATATATATATTTAAATGTTTTTCTTCTTAAACCATAAGTATTTATGAAAGTATAGAAAATATTGTTTTATTACATTAATTGGTTTTGAAACTACAGAGTTTTTAGTAGTGGTCAAATTATTGTCACTTTCCGGTTGCTCCGAAAGCGATCACTAGTGTGTACACTTAAAGCTCGTAGAGCCAAAAGAATGACCAAAAAAGCTGCGGCTGAGGTTCTTCAACTTAAAGAAGGATGTGTTTATACCCCTTCTGAATTTTAGCGTCATAAACAATCTTCATTCTTATAAAACTTGCAGTTAATTTATAAAATTAACTTTGAAGACGTTTTTCTCAAAACTGTATTTTTTGGCATTGCGCGCGCTCTCATTTAAAAACTAATTATCGTAGAGTCATGAAATTTTGCATTTTACTAATTTTCATGCGTATATTTAAGCTGAACCTCAATTTAGCCAGATTTTTGTCATAGAAAAATTTTTATTGAATAAATAAGTGTAATTTTTTTGCTAAATTTTATAACTATGATTATTGAAGCCATTAATTATGCAAATGAATTTAAATATACTTTTAAATTGAGGTTCAGAGTAAAATATACTAGTATAAGTAAATGTTGCTGCAATATTAAATATATATCTGCAATAGAATTTTTAAAATCTTGCGCGCAAGATGCATATTTAAAAATTCAGATTTTTAAAATGTCAATTTTGTCAATAAAATTTAACTAATTAATATTGTTAAATATATATAATTGAATGCTTTTTTTTAAACCATAAGTATTTATGAAAGTATAAAAAAAAATTGTTGTATTCCATTAATTGGTTTTGAAATTACAGAGTTTTTCGTAATTGTCAAATTATTGTCATTTTCCGGTTGCTCAACGTGATCTCCCCCATAGATTGTGATGCTTTATTCTTAGATGAAACGACATCCATTTCTAAAGAAATCTTACATCTTAAGCTGAAAATAAATGCAAAACTTTAGATGTCCAAGGAGATTTGTATTTTATATATATGTTTGAGATATTTCTGTGTTAACAATAGAACTACAAAACATTCCGAAATAAAATATTTCAACAGGTATAATGACATACGGCTTATGCTATTTAATTAGCGAATGAATACGCTTTCAATGTAAAACATAATAATTAAAAAAACATTTATAATAATTTTAACACAACCAAAGTGATTGGTAAAGTTATCATAGGAAATGAATATTTCCAATTGAACAAAAAATTGCCCTAGCCTGGAATCGAACCCAGCTCATTAGCATACGAAGTCAATGCTTAACCGTTTAGGATGACTAGGCCGACAACCGGCGAGCCTTTCTCGCTCAGATAACCTTATTGTTAATAACATGTTGTCTTTCATTTAGACACCTAAACAGAATGAATCGCAGGTAAAGGAACTCAATATAAACGATGGGTACGTAGAAATGTATTTATTTTAACACAATCAAACTGATTAATAAAGTTATCGAATTATTTTCTTTTGAATAACATAGTATTAAAATAACGTACTGATTCTCTAACATCACTCACACTAGCTTCTTTCCTTGAGAAAATTGAAACAATCAGTAATCTTCCATTGATAAAATACAGGAAATGGCAAACTGGTTTAGCAAATAAACAAGTTTGAATAAACAAAATATTTTGAAAGTCTATGTGAAAGTGTTTTAAAATGCGGTAACATATGGATTTCATTTTGGAACACCATATATTTCTATTATGACAACCGTTGAAAAATGCGTAATTTTTGATTGAAAGTGCAGCTTACAGATTGTAATGGCTTATTCTTAGATGAAACGACATCGATTTTTAAAGAAATCTTACATGTTATGCTGAAAATAAATGCGAAACTTTAGATGTTGAAGAGATTTGTATTTTATATACATGTTTGTGATATTTCTGTGTTAATAATAGAACTACAAAACATTCTGAAACGAAATTTTTCAATAGGTATAGTGACACACGGCTTAAGTTATTTAAGTAATGATTGAATACGTTTTCAATGTAGAACATAATAATTTAAATAACAAAATGATTATTTTAAGACAATGAAACTAATTTGTAAAGTTATCATTCGAAATGAACAATTCCAATTGAACGAGAAATTACCCAGATCAGGAATCGAACCCAGATCCTTATCATATAAGGGCAATGCTTTGCCTTTTAAACTAACTGGGCCGTCAATCGGCAGCTTTTTTCGCTCATATAACTTTTTTGGTAATAACATCTGATCTGTCATTTAGACAGCACAACAAAAAAGACCTCAGGTAAAGGAACTTGGTATAAACAAAGGTTACGTAGATATATTTATTTTAACGTAATCAAACTGATTAATAAATTTATCATACTAATTTCGCTTGAAAAACATAGAAACATAGTTTATAAATTATTCGTACAGAAAGTCATGAAATATCCTGATTCTCTAACATCACTAACTTCTTTCCCTGAGAAAATTGAAATAATCAGTAATCTTCCATTGATAAAATACAGAACATTGCAAACTGGAGTAGCAAATGTACTATTTTAAATCAACAAAATATTTTGAAACTCTACCTCAGTTCTAGTATGCGGTGCAAATGGGTTTCATTTTGGAACACTATAGTTTGCTACTATGACAAGCGCTGAAAAAGGGCGTACTTCATTGACTGAATGAGCAGCTTATATATTGTAATGTTTTATTCTTAGATAAAACGATATATATTTCAAAAGAAATCTTAAATCTTAAGATGAAAATAAATGCGAAACTTTAGATGTTGAAGAGATTTGTATTATATATATATGTTTGAGATATTTCTGTTAAAAAAATAGAACTACAAAACATTCTGGAAATTACAACGATTTACTGTCAGATGAAACGACATCCATTTCTAAAGAAATTTGAAATTTCTTAAGCTGAAGATAAATGCGAAACTTTAGATGTCGTTGAAGAGATCTATATTATACATATAGATTCGAAATTTTTCTGTGTAAACGCACACTGTTAAAAAAAATTCTATGAAATTATGTAAAATCTAAAAGTAATCAAATACGTTATGGCTTATTTAAAATTACAGATGTTAGTATAACCAATATTTTGTTAAAAGACACAGACGTTATTTGGTAAATTTACAACAAACTCTGTAAATAACATCGTTAATAATACACGAATCTCTGTAAATTTGGTTTTAATCTTAATGATTTAATTTGTTTTCAAAATCAGTGAATCACTCAAACTTTAGTAAGCTTCAAATGCGGAATTTTTCAAATAAATTTGTGTTGCTATATCTTTTATTTTTTGCACATTTAGTTTGTATCCATCCTGAGATTTGAACCTAAAACCACTAGACATTTGAAGAACACTTTATTGACTGAAGTATAGGCGATATTGATTTTGAATTTAAAATCTTTTATATTCAGCGGGGAAAAAGCTATTGTTTTTATGATTTTCAAAGATTTCCCTCAAATAGAAAATTCGAAAATGGTTTGTTTTAATTTATTTCAGACTAATAAATAATACCTGATATTTTTTAATCAATTTTAATTGTTTATATACTTTAAGTAATAAATAAAGAGAAATCAATGGATTTTTTTAATGCGCTAATAAATTTTAAAAGAATGTTTTAGTAAGAAATAAGAGAAAAATGAGCAGAAAAAATTTTAATTTTCTATATAAAAGTGCTTTTTAAGAAGATTAATATAATTTTATATCGCATTTACTAACGAACAGTTGAAATAACACAACAAAATTTACTTTTAACACATTCGCTGCCGATCACGCGCCAGCGCGTGATATGACGCCAAAGTTCAGGGGCCACTCATGCACCAAGGCGTGATGTGGGGTGATGTCCAATAGCCAGTCACGCGCTGGCGCTGGAAAATCTTTTACTGATCCTTTGTTATAAAAAGTAAATCGGCTTCTGGGAAAAACCCACTTCTACAGTGCGGCATTAACTATAATCACATCTTCTCGTAAGCGACAGCGGACGTGTTAATATTACTAAAGTTCTCGCTTTTGACGGAAACAACTGCAGAGTAATTGTAGATAAAAATCCCCACTAACTCCAAGGAGATATTTTTTTCCATTTCTGTATTCCAAATATTACAGAAAACATTTTTTAAACTAAACTGTTTGTTTTAATATTTTTAATAAAATTTCAAAATAATTTTAAAAGCGTGCATTTTGAATTGCGAGTTTTAACAAAGAAAAAAACATCTTTAAATAAAGACATGTAGTACCCTGCAGGTAATTAGAGATGTAAGGTAAGGGAAAAATCTGTAAAATGATGATCTAGAGATATCTTTAAATAAAGACATAGAGACTCCAACAAGGAATTAGATCTAAAATAAAAGAAACGCTTGTAAAATGATGACTAAGAATCTCAATCGAAGACATTTTATACAGAACTAGTTTACATTTACAGAAAGTCTCGCTTTTTTATTTGTTTTTAACAATGCAGAACTACAAAACATTCTGAAACAAAATACCTTCGGCTCTCGTTAATTTGAAATCCGATAAATTGAATCTTCGCTTAATTCGAACTAAACACAAAGTCCAGAAATTTTCAATAGCAGAATAATGTTAAAAACATTCATTTATTCGAATTCATTTTCTCTTGACTTTGTTTAATTCGAACTAAGGAGTTTTCGATTTTTCATTTTTCTTTACTTTCTGCCAGACTTGAGATCTTTGAAATAACTTTCTTTTTTTCACTTTTGTTAGAGTTGCTCTGAACAAATATACATATGTATACCCATGTATTTGATACCTGCTTTTTTAGCGCTCTGTCTGTCCAGCAATGATACTTCCACCTCATCTTTGTTTGTGATTTTATCTAATTCCTTTAATTAGTTTATGTAGTTATATGTATATTTTAATTTAATAGTAAGTCATGCCCTAATGATAATAACCGAAATATATTTAAAAAATAGTATAAGATTCTTACTTAAGAGAATACTTAAGAGACTTAAGAATACTTTAGAGAATACTTAAGAAATACTTAAGAGAGTAAGTATATTCATTGTAATATTACCACTTTAAACATATTTTCCTCTCATATTTTTGATAATTCGAACTGGGGACATTTTTTTTTGGTCCCGATGAGTTCGAATTAACGAGAGCCGACTGTATTTCAATACAATGACAAATTTAGTAAAAAGTGACTAAAATACAATATTTTAGTACTGAATGAATAAATTTTTCAAAGTAAACTTAATAATTTTAATAACATAAGCATAAAGAATTAATCGTACACAAAACAATGAAACATATTGATTCTCTAACATCACCAGTACTAACTTCTTTCCTTCAGAAAAATGAAACAATCAGTAATATTCTATTGATAAAATGCAGATCATTGGAATCTGCAGTAGTAAATGTACTAAAATGCTCAACAAAATATTTTGAAGCTCTACGTTAGTTCTAGTATGTGGTGACAAATGGGTTTCATTTTGGAACACTATAGTTTTCTATTATGACAAACGCTGAAAAAAGACGTACTTCATTGATTGAAAGAGCAGCTTATAGATTGTTAACTTTATTCTTAGATGAAACTACATCCATTTCTAAAGAACACGGAGATTTCTTAAGCTAAAAATAAATGGGAAACTTTATATGTTGAAGAGATCTATATTTTCTATATATCTAATGTCCTTTTTTGAGAAATTTCTGTGTTAACAACAGAAGTAAAATCATTCTGGAATGAAACACTTCAATATAATGAATAACGGTTTGTACTTTAAAATCGGGTTTTATATACATTTAAATGTCTGTATACTACATATAGCATTTACTTTTTTCTATCTTTATAACACAAAAATATTCGATATGTGATTTCTTTATTCGACGGATTTACACTTTTTAAGGGTCAGATATCCCAAAAAGTATATTTTTGCAAAATGCCAGTCTGTATGTAACATTTTTTTTGTGGCCGCTGTATCAAGAACTAATGTACGGAATTTAAGAAAATCTTAGATTCAGAAAGTAACTGATATAAATTGGTTCTAATTAATTTTTTATGTATATCATCCAACAGGTGCGCTCTATTTTGCATAATTTCTGCAAAAGTTGAATGCCCCGTGGATTTTCATAAAACTTGAGATTCATTTATTCCCTGCTATAAATTGGCGCTGCCTTTATTAGGGTAAAATTCGCCCCATAAATGACGCTGCTGTGGTAAATAAAAGAGATTGTGTTTTTTTTCCTTTGTTTATGCAGAAATTTTTAGCAGTGCAGAAATACAAATATTTCTGAAAGGAATCTTTTGAATTCAATGTCTAACGTCTTATGTTATTTAAATACTGAGTGAATACCTTTTCAATGTAAACATAATTATTTGAGTAACATAGCATAAAAAATTATTCGCACACAAAACTATGAAGCATATTGATTCTCTAACATCCCGATTACTAAATCCTTTCCTTAAGAAAATTGAAACAATCATTTATTTTCTATTGAAAAAGTACACAACCTTGCAAAATACAGTAGCAAATATACAATTTTAAATGAACAAAATATTTTGAAACTGTACATTCAAGAGTTTTATGGGTTTCATTTTAGAACACCATAGTTTCCTATTATAACAACCGTTAAAAAAAGGCGTACTTCTTTGATTGAAAGAGCAGCTTATATATTGCAATGCTTTATTCTTAGATGAAACGACATCCATTTCTCAAGAACACTGAGATTTCTTAAGTTAAAAATAAATGTGAAACTTTAGATGTTGAAGTGATCTATATTTTATATATATGTTTGAGAGATTTCTGTTTTAACAATAGAACTACAAAACATTTTTTAAATGAAATATTTCAATGTAATGGTAAACGGTGTATGCTTAAAAAGCTGGTTTTATGTACATTAAAAATGGTGTATTGTTGATTTTCAATTTGATCGTTAATTTCCGGAAATTCAGAAAAAAATATGAAACATTTGTAATAAATTAAGAACATGGAAAGTTTAGAGTACCACTTAATTTAGAAATTGTTAAATTATTTAAAATATATTTTGAAAATGAGGGATAAATTTATACCTTTTTTATTTTAGAGATTAATGTGAAGCAAATTGTATTTAAGCAATTTAAGGTACATTTTAGTATAATAATAAAGAACTAAATGTAGAAAAATGATTACTGTTTGATAAAACTCTGGCAAAATTCGAAAAATTAGAAAAAAATTTCATAAAATTAACTAAATATTTATATTTATCTTCCTGTATAATTTTGAACATTTTGTACTATTTTTTTCCTTTTTAAACTATTCTTTGAAGTAACCTGCATAGTTTTAAAAATAAGATTATCTTAAATTTATCAGTTTGGAAAGAAAACATAAAATGTGCAACTACGCATAAAACTACAGAAAAATTTATGTGTTAAAATCCCCTTTTTATTTTATTGTAAATGCAATACTCGACTTTATCAAACAGACCATGAGAAACAACCAAACATAATTGAGTCAATTGAACAATATACTAAAAACTTTACCACTTTGAATGTGACTTTTCCTCAAAAGCCCACAATCTGACAAAAATCAATTTTAAAAATGTGGTGTGTTCATTTACAGAGTAATAAAATCTTGTAATAAAAATTGTAATAAAATCTTGTAATAAAAATTGTAATAAAATCTTGTATTAAAAATTCTAATATAGTAAATTGAAATAAAATATCTTTAAATTGTGTTTACAATACTCAGATCTTTACGAAACTTCATCAAAATGTACTGGGTATAATAAAGCATGTTGTTGCATGTAAAAAAATTCCTTTTCATTTTATTGTTAATCCAATACTTGATTATATCAAATAAACTACTAGAAACAAGAACAACAACAAAAAGAGTCAACTGATCAATATATATAAAAGTTTTATCGCTTTTAAATATAACACTTCCTCGAAAAAGCACAAACCAAGAAAAAACTTTTTTAACCCTCATAGTACGATGACGTCACTGTGACGTCATCGACCCCGTCGAAATTCGACGGGGACTAATCGTTTATACAGGGTGAGTCATAAATATCGAAACAATAGGCTATCTCCTTAAATATTGCCAATAGACTCATACTTCCAATTGCAAAAATTCATAAAAAAAGTCGAATTTTCTTATAAGATTAGTTGCAGCTCCATGGGGGGGGGGGGTCTATTTGAAAAAATACGAAAATTAAATTTTTATACGGCCCCCGTAGGGCAAAATTCCCAATTAGGAAATTATTCCTTATGCATTCCTAAATTGAACAAAAAAAATTTCATCTCCATATCTAAAAACCTGACAGAGATATTAAAATCCAAAATTCTCCAAAATTAGTGACTTAACCATGCCTGTAAACGAAGAATTTTTATCGCATTTTGAGAGAAGATGAGGGATCGTCCACAAATTGTGCATTATTACATGTCTGTTTAAGACAGTGCCTCTTATTTGGACATAACAAAGCAGCGTATTGAATTAAATCTAACTTGTTTTCAAAATATGTTGGTACTCTACCCCGGTAATTCTCCATCAACCTCAACCTCGCATTTCGAGCTGAACTCTCGGTTGAAAGCAAAATCCAATTCGCCGTTAAATCAACCTGCCGAGATTCGAGACGTTTCCCAACCTGGAGTTGACGAACTCAACCAAGCTAAAATCCCAGGTTAGTGAACCGCGCATGCCTACTAGAAAGAAAGATGGCCGTCGTTTTAAATAGAGCGTTGATGCGTCTTTTTCTAAAACAATGCTGTTAATGATTTATTAATAAAGCAATGCGTCTATAATGAAAGTTACTATTATAACAAAATTTTTATTACTATTATAACACCTAAATATTCCTCTTTTTCGTATATATTTTTGCTCTACGAACGCAAAATTACATAAATTTGTATATCGAAAATGAAGCTTGCAATTTTACGAATTTTTTTTAGGTGGCGCCCTCTAAAGGATCCAAATAGAAATATGTTATCATCAATTATAATTTTATGATTCAAAATCTCTATCTCTCCTTAAATAATAATAATAATAATAATAATAATAATAATAATAAGGAAAAAACGAAGTTTATTTTCTGTTGTACCGCAGTACTTTTTATATATTTTTTAAAAGTATGAAATTTCTACCAACTTGCGTACATGTGGTCCGTTATTACTAATAGATAAATGTATTTTTTTGTTAATTATATGTTTGGGAAGTTTGAAATAATTACTTTTGCTTATAATAAATAAATAAATTTATTAGTTTGATCAGATAACTTTGTATTAAATTTATATTAAAGAAATATATATACATATATATATGTTTAATGAAATAAATGTTTTTTGAGAATTTCACTGCAACGCAAAATTTTGTTTTGTAAACGAAAACCACCATTCGAAATTTATCTATAAGAATTTTTTACTTAAAAATTAAACATGATAAGTATGCGTTTTCAGTACTTCCTTTAATTTCGTTCTTGGGGGGGAAAAAAACAGATAAAATTATAATGATAATGGTACTAGGCCAGGACAGAACTCATAGCGGCAACTATCAGGTCATGCGATTCCCATGGCCAATCCGCTAACGAGTTTTTAACCCAGGTCGTGTAACCCAAGGTTGAATAATCGCGGCTCCAAAGTTATTGATGAATTCGAAATATTAGCTGGCGGTTGAATTTGCCAACCTAGAGTTTCACAACTGAGAATTGAAACGCGAGTTAAAGGTTGACCGTGACTTGACCGGTACATGGCAGGTCTGCATGGATCGAAATATCCAGGTCCGGTTCCAAACCAACCCATAGGTAAAAAAGTTCGGCCCGGCCTGGAAAAAAGTTAAAATCACAGCACGGAACGGCCTGGAAAAAAAATTTAATCATAGCCCGGCTCAGCCGTGAATTTCTACATAGATTTTTACTTCAGTGTGGTTAAAAATTGTTTCGTATGGAGGAGTTCTGACCAAAAATACTTATTAGAGCTTCTTGTTTTTTATATTTATACGTTTTATTATTTAAGAAGCGTCAAAAGCTGTGATATATTTATTTTATCAATGAATCTATATGTAAATGTTTCACTTATATTTTAATACCGTTACTCCATATCCCATGCGTTGGAGATGCATGGTTATGCACTAAATGTTATGCACCAAAATCTGTTTAAGACAGAATCACATACGAAAGAAAAAATACGTTTTAATGCCCTACTTAGGAGGTGTAAATGAAGTTTATTTTTTTTCTCAGGTATTATTGTATTTATTTTGCATGGATCAACACATTATCCGTTTAAGACAGAATTCCGTCATAGGCAGATTTTTTCACTGGTTTATCGTATTTAAGTTTTTTTTTTGCCTTTAAATATACTATTTCTTAAAACAAATGAATTTTAAAGTTTTTTTTAAACACGTTTTTTTAAAAAAACGATTAACAGCTTCTCCAGGACGATAAAAAGCCTAAAATTGTGAAAGCTAAATTAAACAAAAAAAAAAAAAAAAAAAAAAAAAAAAAAAAAAAAGGATTTAATTTGCATCTTAGAAATGGTATTCTTTTAAATAACTGACGAACATTTAAACAGCACACTTCATTATTCCTGCATAATGAATTTTCTCCCACTATTTCTTGTCATTAAATTATTAAAAGTTAAAAATTGTGAAAAAAAAGGAATTTAAAACATGTCATTTTTGATTATTTTACATTAGTTTTGTTTTGGCAAATTTGAAAAAATATTTACTTTTGAAAATAGAACTTTTTTTAAAGTTATATTAATTTTTCAATAAATATTTATAATAGTTTTAAAAATAATATTGAAAAACAAAGACCTTGGAACAAAACTATAATCAGATTTTCATCTTTAATTAAATGGAAAGAAATTGAAATCCGATAAATAATGTTTCGAGTTATAAAGATTTTTAATTATCTCATTTAAACAAGTACTAACCATGTGAAAATTTTATAAATTGTATGAGAAATGTATGTATGTATGTTTTTCTTAGCCAATTATGTGGCTTACCATCACAAAAAAGGAAAAAAATCAAAACTGTAACTCAAAAGATAGATTTTTACAATTTTCCTAGAAATGTTAAAGTAACATTGTTTTTTCAATTGCGCACATTTCAATTTGTGTCTAATCCCTTAAAACCTGATGAATTTTTTAAGCGGCTATAACTTCGCGAATTTTAAAGATACGAAGATGTAACTTTTTGTGTCTTATTCAGGACTGGATAAGAAAAGTTTTCCTAATTGGAATTTTTATCCTACGGGGGCCGTATAAAAATTTAATTTTCGTATTTTTTTTTTAAATAGACCCCCATGGAGTTGCAACTTATCTTATCGAAGATTTCGCCTTTTTTATGAATTTTTGCTATTGGAAGTATGGGTCTAGGGGCAATATTTAAGGAGAGAGCCTATTGTTTCGATATTTATGACTCACCCTGTATAACGTTTCTTTCAACGAGAGGTTTTCAATCGAACGTCAAACATATCCTAAACAAGCAGTTGCTATAATTTATTTCCTCTTTCAAAATCTACATTTTTTAATTTTTGTTCAAAAAAATGAGAATAAAATAAAAAACAAGAAAGAAAAAAAGTTTTATCTATAATATTTTCGCTAAATTCAATGATATCCAAAGCAATCAATTGGCTGTTTATCTGCCATGGCTCTATGTTAAGAAGAAAAAATACGATTCACTCACGTTTTTCTCTAAGGTAAATTTATTTTCAAACGTAATCAACAAAGAATTCAACCACTTTACACTTTTCAGAAAATAATTGCAACTGGGAATCACACCATTAAATTACGTTAAAATAGTTGAAAATATCTAATACGAAGCAATAAAAAGGAGAAAAAAAGACTTCAATGAGTTATTTGATAAATCTTCTACCAATTACAAGAAATTCAGAATTCATGGTCACATTTATATCTACATTGCTTACATTCGGATTTGCACAGTTTTTTTTACTCTTTTTTTTATTCTTTTTGCCTTTTTTTTCAAACTGTAATATTCCAGGCGATTTTAAGACAAAAGCATTTTCTTAATGGCACTCCGGAGATGCTTATCTTCACACTTAGTGAAAAAGAAATTTGTCATTCGTTCAGGCCCCGCCTATAAACCGTGCCGCATTCACAAAGTGTTTCTCACTGGTTTTTTTTCCCCTATAGTATTGGTATTTGATAGCAGCAAATTGAACAGTAAAACAGAGCTGCCAACTTCTACGCCTATTTAAATCGCATAAACATGTTTGGAACCACAAAAAATGTTTTAGTAAAATGTCTACAAAATATATTCAGTGTTATGCATTACATTACATATTCTTAATTACTTACAAAAATTTCTGTTTCTAATATGTTTATTTGACTGTAAATAGGCGTAGTAGTTGGCAGCCATGGTAAAAAGATAATCAGCTTTATTTCACAAAGAGAGTTCCAACCTTGGTAATTACCGATTTTAATTATTTAAATGTATGTTTTAGGATAAAAATTGCGATTAAATTCTTCATTTGGCGAGTAAACAAGCGATTAGATTCGTCAAATTGCTAGTGCTTAATCTTTGTTTTTTCTTTCTTTTATTTTTCGCTGTTCTTACAGATGCATATATATATATATATATATATATATATATATATATATATATATATATATATATATATATATATATATATATATATATTAATATATTTGTAGTGGATATTAGATTAGTAGTGAAATTTGTAGTGAAATTAGATTACTAACAATCGTGTAACAGCCCTAAAAACTTAGGTTATTTTAAAACACATTGAAAAAAGGGGGTACATTAAAGGATTAAAGATATTTTTTTTTAGTGCTACACGACGAATCTATTTGGCTAATACTTTTTTCATTTGGAGAGTGTTTTTTATTTTTAATTAGCCAAATTACTAATGTTGATCAATTATCAGCGAGAACACTGCTCTCAGGCTCAGTGAATTATATACAACGCTCCGTAGTTCTTAAGAAACTGGAGGGTCTAATATTATAACACAATTTAAATACCTACTTTGTAAGGAAAGAACTTATTGATCGTAGCTCAGTTGGTACAGTGTTTGCTCGTTTTTGACCGGAATCGGGTTCGGTTACGGGTCGCTTTACATTTGTTGTTTTCGCTTTCTTTATAATAATACTGATGGTAATTCAACAATCTCATTGATAGTTAAAAATTATAATATTGTATATCAATTCTAATTTTAATCTATTTATTTTTCATTTGCAACTAATAGTTATATTGTCGAAAACACAATATAACTATTAATTTATTTTCAATCACTTTTAAAATGTATTTCATATATTTTTCATCGATGCAATGATATTGATATATTGTGCTTATTCGTGATTTTAAAGAAATATCATTTATGTATTCAAGCGAATTCAATACAAGGATAATATTCTGTTTTTAAAGTAACAAACATTGTATTAACAATTCGCATAAGCATTAATTTGCAGTTTTTTTTTCATATTAAAGAATTTTAAATTTTATAATATGTATGCTTGCTCTTTGAATAAATCTGCATTCACATTCATCTTCTTTCTGTTTTTATTTTTATTTTATTTGGATTTGTTTATTTTATCGCAAATAAAGGACACCACAGCAGATTTTGTAACGATTTTAGAATTTTTATTATTCAATAATAGATCCATTTGTTTCCTCTCTTTAAATGATAAAAATTAATGTTTTTTTTTTTTTTTTTTTTTTTTTTTTTTTTTTTTTTTTTTTTTTTTTAATGCTAAACAAATATTTAAATATGCTAACATTGTTATTATAATACGATATTAAGATTTTTATTTGCGTTCGTTAAATTATAATTACAAATATGTTTATAAAGCAAAAATGAGCAAAACATATGTAGTGCATGCTGGTATTTAATCCGAGCCCGTTGGACAAACGAGTGAACGTTGTACCAACTGAGCTATGCCACATATTGTCCTTTCGTTACAATGTAAGTATTTAAGCTTTGTTGTAATATTACACACACACACACACACACAGTTTTTCAAGAACTAAGGAGCCGTTATATAAAATACGTTGAACCTGAGGCTAAAGAGTCTCTACTATGTGACATATACTTTATAATCAATATCTGTGATTACCAAGATTCAGCCTCCCTTTGTCACATTATATTACCTCGATTGTAAACAAAGTGTCTTGAATAAAATATAGATAAAAATTACTTAATAATACAGATAGTTATCTATGTTTACTGTTCATTAGTTTAATTTTGTCAAAAAAGAATGTAGAAGTAAATTTCATATTGTTTTATTCAATGCCCTTCCATAAAAAAAAAAATTCAGGTTCAAAAAGTACTGAATGTTTTTTTTTTTCTTGTTACTAATTGGTATGACATACACTATACACATGTCAGCAAAAATTTTAAAATAACTTTTTTTAAAAACTGCATTACAAATACAAAAAAATTTGTACAGAATGAAACATCATATTTTTAATTTTTCGATCATTCATAGAAAACGTAGCAGAACATATGATAAAAATAGCAAATTTTAAGTCTTAACTCACAAAGTATCAGTTTTAACTCACAAAGTTAAAAAAAACCTTTATTTAAATTCAAATTTGAGTAAAAATTTCATATATTTTCTTTTTTTACTTTCAAAATTCTGTGATATCTTTCAATAAAATTCGACGAATGTTAAAATATTTTGCTATGTAATTTCAGGATAAAACAGTAAACATTGTTTTTGAAATAACGAAATCACACAAAATTCATTCTTTTATTTTCCCTGCACAAAATATTTGAAAACAGATGAAGCAGATAAAAATAATATGATAGTTTTTGCTACCTAATTCAGTTGCTATAGAAAAACACCCTTTTGATAAATATATGCGATAGCTTTAATTTAATTAAAAAAAAAAAAAACTCGATATACTAGCATTTTTCTCCGAGGTACATTTATTTTCAAACCAAATCATCAAAGATTTCTACCACTTTACACTTTACAGAAAATAATTCCAACTGGGAGTTCAAGCATTAAATTACGTTGAAAAGGAGTAATACAAAGCAATAAAAAGAAAGGGATAAAAAAGGTTTCAATGAGCCAGTAGATAAATTTTATACTAATAACAAAGGAATTCAGAATTCATGATCACATTTATACCCATATTATCTACATTGAAATTTGGTTCCTTCTTTTCCCGCCCCTTTTTTTTTCATTATGTAATATTCCAAGCGATTTCAAAAGAAGACAAATGCATTTTCTTAATGGCACTCCGGGGATACTTATTTTGACACTTAGTGTAAAAGGCATTTGTCATTGGTTCATGCCCCGCCTACAAATCGTGCCACATTTGCAGAAAGTTTCTTAATTTTTTTTTTTGTTGTTTGTTTGTTTTGTTTTGTTTTTATGAATATTGACATTTGACAGTAGGAAATTAAATCAACAAGTAAATATACTGTAAATCACAAATGAATGTTACTTCGTTCTTTAAAAATAATTTTCATTTTCAAATTTAACAAGAAAGAAAAAAAAAATCATGCATCAAGCATAAGTTATAAAGCACTTTCCAAGATATTCAGAATAAAATTGCACCATTTAAAAAATAAAATCTTGCGTATCATTTACCATATGGAAATGTATAACTCATTTCAAAAGCAAATTTCAGCTATTTCCATTTACAATCGGAAAATTATCCGACATTTTTAGCAACTCTGCATACGATATTGAGATTTGTATCCAGTAACAACATGCATTTGAAAATTCAGTTCATTTAAGAGATATATATACTTTGGAAAATTCACCTTCGGCAATTTTCTCTGATAAGGAGAATGGTATGTGAATACTTTTGTACAGCCTAGTATATTAGGTATATATTTTATTTATAAAGAGTAATATGCAAAAAAATTAATTAAGTTTAAAAGCACATATCGAATTTTAAAGCGTACTCTCTAGCGATTATTACGTAAAAACCGTAGTGTAACATATTTCTTTTGTGTATCCCTGTAAATTAATAACAAAAATGCTATGAATGCACTGTTTTAACATGATCGTAGTGTAATTCAGTGATTTATATCAGTTTCAATCTATTTAAAATAGCGTAGTGCCATTAAAATACTCTCCAAATGATTTTTTCTTGTATAACATAATACATTTGATTTTTTTTTTTTTTTGTTCTTGTAAATAAACCATTAGTTGTACGTACTTCATATGCAATACCAAACATGATTTGGTGATCCTAAATAAACCTTATCAATTGCATAAAAATCCGAGTTTATTTACAGGAGTTAGAGCATTAACAGGCGGACAGACAAACCGAATGCATAAGCACTTTTCAACTTTGTTGGAAAGTGATAAAAAATAAGTTATTTTGTTAAAAGCACTCCGGAAATGCATATTTTGACACTTAGTGTAAAGAACATTAGTCATTGGTGTGAGGTGCGACTAAAACTCATGCGCATCAGCAGATAGTATATCTTTGGATGATTTATTTATTTTCGATTATTATTATTGGCCATGGAAACCCGATGTGAAGATTTTGTGAAATCTGCCAAGGTTTATCCACAATCCTTTGGCGGAAGAAGCTATTTCACTGTTGGTTGAAAGTATGGAATGTTATGGCCCCACTCTAGTCACTGAAAAAGACTCGGATGATTATGTAAAGTTTTTGGGAGTGTTCTTTTCAAATATCTCGCCCAAATTTTAATATTTTTACATAATTTTTTTTTGCATAGTTGAGGATGATCTTCAACCGGGCTAGTTTTTACTTTTTCGATTTTTGTTACGTATTTTTTTATATTATGATAATTTCAACTTCAAAACCGGTAATTTAAAAAAAAATCTGAAACCAAAATTGGAAAAAAAGGTAAAACTAGCCCGGTTGTGGATTGTCCTCAGCTATCCTTTGTAAAAAAAATCACGTAAAGATATTAAAATTTGAGCAAGATATTTAAAAAGAACGCCCTCATAGGCTTAACATTATCATCCGGGTCTTTTTCTGCGACTAGTGTTGCGCCTTAAGGTTTGCAATGAAATATTCTCACTGCCTACCCTTCCACACCTTTCCTTTCTTTAGAAGGGTTAAGAAGTAGTCCTATTTACTGATGTAGAATATTCAACTTTTGTATCAATCGTAGAATAGAATCATATGCTGTGATTCAAACATTGCATTCAAAGAAGAAATAAAAAAAGTCTGATATTTTTCTTAAAAGTGATAAATAACTAACGATGTATAATTATTCTTGTAAAAAAATGCTTGATTTAATGAAAAAAAGTATCCGTATCTTTAGATTAAGTTTATAAGTTAAATATTTCATCGTGGTCAATTTTTTTCTCTTGTTTTAGAGAAAATGCATGTCATTCCAATTTTTGGATATTTCGATCTTTTATTTATCTCTTCAATTTCGAACTATACAAGTTTAACGGTATTGATATTTGATAGTAGAAAATAAGAGTAATAAAAATAATATATTATATAGTTTTATGTCATATCGTTCTGCAATAAATTTGTTCTGAAATTAAATACAAAGGATTAGTTGGAATATTATTGTCTACTTCGGAATTTGCTGCTTGCAGTTTTTTTTTTTCATTTTAATTTTGCAATGTTTTAAGCAATTTCAAGATATATGTATTTCCCTAATACGACTCCTTTAGACTTATTTTGACATTTACAAGGCGACCACCAGACATGGTGCTCACAGATTTTGATGATTTCAAAGTATGTTGTAAGGAGTCATACCACTAATTATTATGGTGAAAGGGTTCTTTCAAATGGACCTTGGTTTTTGAGAAATTGGGGGTCAAAGTTCAGCGTATATTTCAAATACTTATTAGTACCAACGCTGTATGTCAATTCGTGGCGTCGTGCCAAAGCACGCGTCTGTGAATCGAAAGGTTGTGCGTTCGAATCCATCCTCGGCTTCTATTTCCTTTTTTACTTATTTATATTTTTTACATGTTACAAATTTTAAGCAGAATTGGGAATTCTACAGCTTTGTAGCTTCTGATATTTTCTGAAGAGGACAGTTTACTTTTTCAATATTTTATTATTGCTATTATTTAAAAAAATATGGATCAATTGGTGAACTGACTGCAGTTCAGGGTTCAACTAAAAGTACATTTTGCAACAAATAATTAAATAAAAATGAGTATTTAATTAAAATTTTGAAAAAGTAAGGTACCCTGGAATAATAACGCCACGTTAAGGTTCTACCAATTTTTACGGCTCAGTTTTAGAGTTTATTTTTCAAACAAATATATGATTTGATACAGCAACTCATTGACTATCTATGTAAAAAAAATAATTTAACAGATATGTATTCATAAAATGTAATGGCGTGATTTCTTGACCAATGCTATTTGGCGTTATTACCCACCTATATCGGTAATAACGCCATGCAAACAAAACTATGAAATAAGATGGAATAATTGCATGTAGATTGCCCAATTCTAAAAATACAAACTCTACAAACTTAGAAATTGACAAATTGCATTCTAAGCTATTGAAAATGTTCAATTTTTTGTGAAAGTGTAAGAAAAATAAAGTTGTGGTGTATGTGGGGGAGGGGGGGGGTTGAGGCAAAAGAATATCAGACCGTGAGCTTCTTTTTGCTTAAAAAGGATCGCTTAAATATAATTATTAGAAACATTGCACGGTTTTAACTGTGTTTATTTGAATCAGTATTTAGGATGTAGCTCGGCCACTGTAGAGAATCAACCGGGGTATTAATGCCAAGGATTGGCGTTATTACCCCGTTATAGTTATTGCGCTGTACATTTTAAATTACAAATTATCTCGAGAAGATATCCAAAATCCTCAATAACATTTTGAAATTCCATGAAATGTACTACAAATTTACGTAATTAACAAAGTTTTTCCGCATAAAAAAATAGTCTTCACATCACAAAACTTATCTTGCAAATTTTAGATCAATCGTTAATTTTAGTTGCTTGTAAAAACAATAAGACCTAAAAATGAAACAAATTAACTTGAAGCTGTTTTTTGCGATTTATATGACTCAAAACCTCTCTGCGCAGAGCACATGGGTGTCATTTACCAGATTATTTCATAATTATGAAAAATATTAGCACTTGGCGTTATTACCCCGCCTGGCGTTATTACACCACACCATCTTATAAGAAAATTTTAATATTTTAAAATCTCCACAATTTTAAATTATAATATTTTTAGATTAATCAATCACTTTTTTTTTTCAAATGTGTATTACACAATACTGTGCATGGATTTTTAGATAATGTAATGCTACATTTAATATATTTTTTTATTTGATATAAGTTGTGCAAAGTGGTGAAATCTAACACATCTTCATATATACTTTTATCAATAACAATTATAATAATAACAACGTTAAGTCTAATTTCATGCGCATATTCAACACATATATAACAATCAAATTGTACAAAACATTTTAAATATCTGTATCAAATACAAAAAGAGCCTTAACATTTTTAAAACATGAAAGCGAAGTAAATATAAACATAGAGGAAAAAAAGTTTAAAGTTATCATTAGTGTGGGAATTGCGTTAAGTGTATTAACAAAATTTACAACATGTCAAGATATGATTGTCGTATGGATGAAAAAGAGGCTTTGAAATATTCACAATTAAACAGGCTTTCATTTAATGTTTCAAAACAAAAATCGATTTTATGATAAATTTTGGGGTAAACTGTCCCCTTAAGAAATTAAGTTTACGTTTATGAACTTTTAGAGAAAATCAGTATTTTTTACCGAAATTTTTAATCTAAACGTAAATCCGATATAATTTATGTTAAACTTCATTTTTTAAAACTTCCATAATTATATTTCTTGAATACTTAATTCGTTATAAATATGTTTAAAAATACATTAAAAGATTTTAAAAAATGCTTAATCATCTTTTGTATCAATGCAAATATATGATCAATAAAAAGAAATCTTTATATTACTGACTCCACGGAGGAAAGGAAAGCAGACGATAAAAGAAATAAAAATAGCATTTTTATATATATCGTAAATTTTATTAACAGACGGTTTTTGCACTCCAATTGAATTACGGAAAGAGTGTTTTGATTTGCAATAAAAATAAATGTAATCTGTCATTTCTTATTTGTGCAAATGATAAATTTTGTTGAGATTGAACTTGTGAGATAAATGTGTTTACAGAAAATTGGAAAATTGAAAATTTGGATAGCTGGTAACAACTTGCATTTTAGCATTACTGTATTAATATTTTGTTACTCTTTCGAAGATATGCATTACTTGAATTATCTAATCCTATAAACGTTTAAGAAATTTCACGCGAAAATTATTTTGTAATCTTTATACAAAAAAGGATAAATTTGCATTTAAAGTACTATAAAATAAAATAAAAAAGCGATAGAAAAATGAAAAATCATTATTTCAGAATTGTGCATAAAGTAAAAAATATAGAAAATATTTAAGAAAAAAAAGTTCTAGGCTTAAATTAGTTTTGCTGTGTTATCAAAAAAATATTAGTTTAAAAATGGCAGAAAAAAATAAATTTTCATGAAAAAATTCAAAAATGTAAATGTAATTTATTAAGAAAATACAAAAGTTGTAGCAATTTCTCTAGTAATAAAAATACTTAAAATTTGTAACGTGTAAAAATATAAATATAAGTAAAAAAGGAAATAGAAGCCGAGGATGCATTCGAACTCACAACCTTTCGATTCACAGATACGTGGTTTGGCACGACGCCACGAATTGAAGTACAGCGTTGGTACTAATAAGTATTTGAAATATACGCTGAACTTTGACCCCCAATTTCTCAAAAACCAAGGTCCATTTGAAGGAACCCTTTCACCAGAATAATTAGTGATATGACCCCTACAACATACTTTGAAATCATCAAAATCTGTGAGCACCATGTCTGGTGGTCCCCTTGTTAGTGTAAACGACATTTGTCACTGGTTCAAAGATCGCCTATTAATTACGGCACGTTTGAATAGAATTGGCATTTGGCAATATAGACCGGGAGGTGGCACAGTCAATAACATCATCGAGTTCACGGAAGAATATCTTGGTACTACTACCGTCAACCGATTTCGCCAAGTTATACAAATCGCCAAACTAATAACCAAATTATACATATTGACGTAATTTTTATTTTAAATAATTAAAAAAAATTAGTAGAATATTAATAAAAATACAAGTAAAAAGTTGAAACGAAAATTACTTAATGACGTTTTAAACACGTGTATCGTATTTAATGCCATTGAATTGAAATTCACGATCATCCATTATTGGCATTTAATCTTATAATTTGGTGATAGTATTTTGGTAGACAGAATAACAGAGCAGTTCCAAAATCTTGGACTAATTTTAAATCTCGATTCTCATATAAAAACGTAATCGGTCTGTCAAATAATATTTAGTTGGAAAACACCTAAAAACGTGATTTTAATAGTTGACTCGTAGGTGACCCATTGGGCTTTCCTGTCCCCAAAAGTATGAAAACATGGAGTATTTGCATCAGGCAAACATAATGATAAACCTAAAAGTCATCCACTAAAATTGGGTGTTTATGTATTTTCGACCAACATATGAATTTGCAGACCGATTGCGTTGAAATGCTCGAAATTTAACTAACCTCGATTTTTATCTAGGAATTCGACGAGGTGATTGTCTGTGCTGCCGCTTCCCGGTCTAATAAAAAATATATTAACCAGTAAAATGATTGCGAATTTCTTAGAATTACGTAATTTCGATCTTTAAAACAGAATTGTTTTGAAAAAAATGTACATAGAAATTCTTTTCTTGGTAGTTGTTTATTTTTACTTTAAATCAGTTTAATTTTCACAAAAATGTATGTAAGAAATTTTCTTTTACTTTTCATATTAATTCCAAGCTTTACCATTAACAAATATCGGAATTTAAAAATATAGAGACTATTTCAATCATTATTATGCTATTACTGTATACAACTGACATATGAGACAAAAAATTTTGCAATAACGTAAAAAGAGAGCAATTTTTTCCAGCATCACTAATGCAAAAATAAGGGCAGCAAGTAATTTCATATTTTAAAAATCTCTATCCTTCGAGGAACAGCTTAGCAAAAAATGCGACGAAAAAAGGATTTTTTTCAATCCTAATTCACAGAAATAAATAAATATAATATGTTTTTCTTTTATTTAAATTCGAATGAAATTTATATATGTATTTTTTTATTACTATTTTCAAAATTTGTGTCATAACTGTGTATAAAATTTAACGAACTTAAGAATGTTTTCTTATAAAATTTCAAAACAACGTAACAAACAGAATTTTTTTGATAACGCAATTACATGAAATATTCGAATATCATTCGAATATATATATACAGGGTGTTTATAAAGTTCCGGCCCACTCTGATGTTTACTCATAAAATAATGAAGATATAAACAAACTTATGGCATTTATTGATGGGATAACTCATATATTTTCCTTTTTAGGTTTGAATATATTTACTTTCGTAAATATCGTCTGCGCGTAAGGTCAATTTAAGATAATTTCATTTTGAGTCACTGGGCAGTTCTTTTTTACAGAAAGGCGATCTCATTATAGTCGTATACTTAGACATGTTGGAAAACTTCGTATTTCCACAACTAGAAGAGTTTCAGTCACATGTCTTTTTGCATCAAGATGGTGCCCCACCTCATGGGGGTACCATCGTTCGTACGTCTTTGAATAACCATTTTCCAAGAAAATGGATTGGGCGAGGAAGTCCAATTGCTTGGCCATCCAGATCACCTGATATAACGCCGCTGGATTTTTCCTTTGGCGATTTGTAAAGGACAATGTTTACAGGAGGAGAGTGTCGAACATTGATGACTTAAAAGCCAGAATTACAACCGCAATAGCCTCTGTGGATGCCGACATGCTTGCCGCTACCTGGCGTGAAATTGATTTTCGACTTGATATTCTCTGTGCGACGAAGGGGGCTCACGTGAAAGTTGATTGTCAAGAGTCATGAAAATGTTTGAGTCTATCTAACCATTTATGTTATTAATTTTAATCTATCTTTATTATTTTATGAGTTATTAAACATCAAAATGGGTCCTGGGTTTTATAAACATCCTGTATATATTTTTTTCAACGTAAATTATTTAATAACAGTTGAAGCAAAGGAAAATAAAGTAGTACTTTTCACTATTTATTTTAGTTGCTATCCAAAAGAATCCTTTTGATAAATGTGTGCGATAGCATTAATTTAATAAAAAACTCAATATACTCACGCTTTTCTCCAAGGTACATTTATTTTCAAACACAATCAACAACGATTTCTACCACTTTACTCTCTACAGAAAATAATTTCAACTAGGAGTTCAAGCATTAAATTATTTTGAAAAGAACTTATACAAAGCAATAAGTAAAAAGAAGGAGAAGAAGTATTATCAGTTAGTTAGTAGATAAATCTGATAGTAATAAAAAAGAAATTCCAAACTCGTGATTACATTTATGTTTATAATTTCTACATTGCTATTTGGATCTTTTCTTAATTTTTTCTCTCTTATCCTGTAATATTCCTAGCGATTTCAAGACAAATGATATTTTTTTAAGGGCAATCCCGAAATGCTTTAATTTTTGTTAACTATTTCCGTTCAAATATAATTATTTAGAAAAAAATAAAAAAGAGCAATCACTGAACTCAATATGAGACTAAATAGAGCACGATTTGCTGCCAGATCTGCTTTTTCCCTAAGGTAAATTTATTTTCAAAAATTATCAACGAAGATTTTCAGCGACTTTACGCTTTTCACAAAATAATTGCACTGGGAATTTCAGCAGGTTGAAATAGTTTAAAAAACTAATACAAAGCAGTAAAACAAAAGAAAATTTTTTTCATGAGATATTAGAGAAATATCATATCGATAACGAAAAAAATTCAGAATTCATGTCGAAATTTATACCTAAATTGTCTTCATTGGGATTTACTTATTTTAAAAACTTATTCTATCATTTTAAGCGATTTAAAGATAAATGTATTTTCTCAATGTCTCTTTTGGCACTGACAAGAAAAGTATATATACAAACATACTTCGAAAAGCATATAAAAATTACAGAATGTTCTTCTCATGAAGATATATATATTTATAAAAATATTTCAGCCGAATCTAGATTAAGCGTCAATAAAAAAAAAAAAAAGATAGAAAAAAGAGTTTCTATTAGGAGATATTAATAACGCGAAGAAAAATATTATAAAATAGTGGTGTCTAGAGCATTTGGAGACACGATATATGAAGAGCACCTGGGGTAACTATTCATGTTTTTAAGGTATGTTTGATTACTTTAAAAGTTGTCCATTGGCAGTTGCACATAAAAGTAAAAAAAAATCCACTAAACTGAATTTTTGTAACAATGTAATCATCGAGAATTAATATTCCCCCCCCCCCAAAGGGATAAAATAAAAATAAATAAATAAAATTCAAAGTAATTTTTGCTATCTATTTCTATCATATTTAATTATTTAGAAAAAAAAATAAAGAATAACTGAACTGAATATGTGGCTTAAAAAAGCACGATTTACTCTACTTTTCCTAGAGTAAATTTATTTTCAAACACTATCAATTAAGAATTCCAGCCATTTTACGCTTTTCAGATAATAATTGCTCTGGGAATTTCAGCAGGCTGAAATAGTTTAAGAAATTTATCCAAACCAGTAAAACAAAAGAGAAAATTTCCATGAGTTATTCGAGAAATATCATATCGATAACGAAGAAATTCAGAATTCATGTCGAAATTTATACCTAAATTGTCTTCATTGGGATTTACTTATTTTTTTAAACTTATTGTAATATTTTAAGAGATTTAAAGATAAATTTATTTTTTCAATGGAATACCAGGGATGACTATTTTGTCTTTCACAAGGAAAGTCTCCCTACGGACATACTTCGAAAAACATCTAAAAATTACAGAATGTTCTTCTCATAAAGATTTAAACGGTAATAAAAAATAAATAAATAAAAAAATATAAAAATTCGGTGGAAACTAGATACAACTTAAAAAATGGAGTTTTTATTAGGATATATTTATAAGGCGAAAGCAATTATTATTAAATACTAGTGTCTAGATCATTTGGAGACACGATATATAAAGAGCTCCTGGAAAAACTATTCATGTTTTTAAGATATGTTTCATTACTTTAAAAGTTGTCCAATGGCAATTGCACATAAAAGTTCGAAAAAATCCACTAAACTGAATTTTTGTAAAAATGCAATCATCGAGAATTAATATTTGTCCCCCAAACTGGATAAAAAAAATAAATAAATAAAATTCAAAGTAATTTTTGCTATCTATTTCCGTTCAAATTTAATTATTTAGAAATAAAAGCAATCACTGAACTGAATATGTGGCTTAAAACAGCACGATTTTCTCCCTGACCTATTTTTCTGCAAAGTAAATTTATTTTAAAATCCTATCAACGAAGAATTCCAGCCACTTTATGTTTTTCAAAAAATAATTGCACTGGGAATTTCATCAGGTTGTAATAGTTCAAGAAACTAATAAAAAGCAATAAAAACGAGAAAATATTTCCATGAGTTAGTAGATAAATATGATATCGATAACGAAGAAATTCAGAATTCACGTTTAAATTTATACCTATATTGTCTTTATTGGGATTTGTTTTTTTTTTTTTAAATTATTCTAATATTTTAAGCGATTGAAAGATAAATGTATTTCCTCAATGGCACACTAGAGACGCCTATTTTGACACTTACAAGGAAAGTCTCCATGCGGACGTATTTCGAAAAACATCTAAAAAATACAGAATGTTCTTCTCATAAGGTTACGTTATTAAAAAAATAAATAAATATATAGATAAAAACTTCGGTAGAACCTAGATAAAACATTAAAAAATGGAGTTTTTATTAGACTACATTTATAAGGCGAAGAAAATTTTCATAAAATACTGGTGTCTAGAGCATTAGAAGACACGATATACAAAAGGCACCTGGCAACACTAGTCATGTATTTTTTAAGATATGTTTGATTCCTTTAAAAGTTGTCCAATGGCAATTGCCCATAAAAGTTCGTAAATATCCACTAAACTGAATTTTTCTAACAATGCAATCATCGAGAATTAATATTTGCGCCCCCTCCCCTACCAAAGGGAAACGATAAAAGTAAATAAATAAAATTCAAAGTAATTTTTGCTATCTATTTCCGCCAAACTTAATTATTTAGAAAAAAAAATAATAAAAACAATCACTGAACTTAATATGTGGCTTAAAAGAGCACGATTTCCTCCAAGATCTACTTTTTCTCTAAGGTAAATTTATTTTCAAACACTATCAACGAAGAATTCCAGCCTCTTTACGCTTTTCAGAAAATAATTGCACTGGAAATTTCAGCAGGTTGAAGTAATTCAAGAAACTAATACGAAGCACTTAAAACGAAAAAAAAATTTCCATGAATTAGTAGACAAATATGATCACGATAACGAAGAAAATCAGAATTCATGTTTAAATGTATACCTGTATTGTCTTCATTGGGATTTTTTTAAACTTATTCTAATATTTTAAGCGATTTAAAGATAAATTTATTTTTTCAATGGCACACTAGAGATGCCTATTTTGGCACTGAAAAGGAAAGTCTCCATACGGACATACTTTGAAAAACATATAAAAATTACAAAATGTTCTTCTCATGAGGATATATACGTTTATAAAAAAAAAGTTCTGTAGAACCTAAGTATAACGAAAAAAAATTTTTTTTCATTAGGAGATATTTAAAAGGCGAAGAAAATTATTATAAAATACTGGTGCCAAGAGCATTAGGAGACACGATATACAAAGAGCACCTGAAAACACTATTCATGTTTTTTAAGATATGTTTGATTCCTTTAAAAGTTGTCCAATGGGAATTGCACATAAAAATTCGCAAATATCCACTAAACTGAATTTTTATAACAATGCAATCATCGAGAATTAATATTTGTCCCCCCCCCCCCCCAACGGGATAAAATGAAAATAAATAAATAAAATTCAAAGAAATTTTTGCTATCTATTTCAAATTTAATTATTTAGGAAAAAACAGTCACTGAATTGAATATGTGGCTTAAAAGAGCCCGATTTACTCCCAGATCTACTTTTTCTCTAAGGTAAATTTATTTTCAAAAACTATCAACGATGAATTCCAGTCACTTTACGCTTTTCAGAAAATAATTGCACTGGGAATTTCAGCAGGTTGAAGTAATTCAAAAAACTAATACGAAGCAATAAAAACGAGAATTTTTTTTTTCCATAAGTTAGTAGATAAATATGATATCGATATCGAAGAAATTCAAATTTCATGTTCAAATGTACACTGATATTGTCAATATTGGTATTTGCTTTTTTTAAACTTATTGTAATATTTTAAGCGATTTAAAGATAAATGTATTTTCTCAATGGCACACCGGAGATCACTATTTTGGCATTGACAAAGAAAGTCTCCATACATACTTTGACAAACATATAAAAATTACAGAATGTTCTTCTCATGAGGATTTATACGTTTATATAAAAAAACTTCGGCGGAATCTAGATAAAACGTAAAAAAATGGAGTTTTTATTAAGATTTATTTATAAAGTGAAGGAAATTATTATTAAATACTGGTGTCTAGAGCATTTTGAGACGAGATATACGAAAGGCACCTGGTAACAATATTCATGTTTTTAAGTTATTTTATTTATTTTTTTTAATTTTCCAATGGCAATTGCAAGTAAAAGTTCGAAAAAATCCACTAAACTGAATATTTGTAAAAATGCAATCATCTAGAATTAATATTTCTATTATTTAACACTAGAATTACCGCGTTTCTTGTATACCTAGAAATACCGGAGTGGGTCACATCTGACCCATGGCTTTTAAAGACGCAATTCCTGTTTTATATGGAAGATAAAAACACACAATAATTATTGACGATGAATACAATAATTTTTTATTAATATTTAATACAATTTAATATTTAGAATATTACATAATATGAAATTTTGAGAATAAATACCACAAAGGAATTCTTTTATTTCTAATTTTTTTAAAAATGCTTTGAGATTTTGATACCTTTTTATAATATGTATACATATGATTTATCAATTTAAATTGCTTAAGAATGTTCCTACAGAAAAATCTGATATTCAAATACAATAAATTTAAATATATATACACATTCGTGATTTTTTTACTTATATTTTTAAGTTTTATGCAGTTTACTGTCCAATCAGTTCATATAAAATGGCATGCTCTTTTTTCTTTTTCTTTTTTTCCGTGCATAATGCGCACACAAGTTAACAGTTTCCACAAACAGTGCTAGTTTCTTTGCCTTACCATTGCTTTGTATGGCAACATTTTTCATTTGTTTGAAATTTCAGTTTTCTGGTGCGTGGACAGATATCTTAACTTTTTTTTTGCAATGCTTTGATCTATAATTTTAGCAAGAAGACTTTTCTACTGATATTAGAATCTGTTGTATCTTTAAAAACTATCGAGACATTTATGACCACTAGACCTTGAATCAGATTTTACATAAGTCAGAAGATATTGAACACCTGCAGCTCTATCGTCCACATAGTTTGAGGTTCCAAACCACTTCGAAAAGTGGTTTATTTTGTATTTTTCTCACTTTTTAGAATTATTCCGAAAAAGCCAATGCTTTTATTTTTAATTTTCTGCAAGATACTTACAATTTATTTGTGCTTCTTAATTTTTCTCACAGCATTTATTTGGCTACTTTCATTCAGCTTGCTACTACATGTATTGGATTCGAACAGTGAAGTTTTACTGTTATTTTTAAGAAAAATTGTTTCGTCATTTATATCAAGATTGTCATCAGATGATAACAATATTAACTTAGTCACTAAATTTCTTCTCTAAAGTCATTTAAAGACAATTCACGTTACAATAAAAAAAAATTTCATTCAAGAAACTTCCGTAGTGATGCCTTTACTATAAATGTGCTAAGGTCAAATGCCACAAACATTTTTTTTTTTTTTTTTTTTTTTTTTTTTTTTTGTCCGTGTGGTTATTGGGAGTCAAAATATTTTTTAAGTTACTTTTTAAGGTATAAGATAAAAAACAACTATTTACATAATCCTTACAGTAGTTTAAAATACCATAAAATCTCACACATTTACCTTTCAAATACATAACAGATATGTGATAAAGCCCCTCCCCCCGCGCCTGTACATACACACATTCCTTTCCCTCTTTTGTGAAAAGTAAGTGTGGAATATATCTTTACACTATTTTTATCTTATTGAAAAATACAGAGTTGAAATCCTTATTGAAAATAAAATAAAATGCAATTCTTTTGTTTGGGTCAGCGATGACCCAGCATGGTAATTCTAGGTATGAAGATTTGTATTTTAAAAAGTTTTCATCCGATTTTAACAAAAATCGTGCTAAGGCATTATACTAACAAGGAAGGTCTCCATTGGGGGCATACTCAGAATTTTTTGAAAAAAATACGAATTAAACTACTCATGTAGGTAATAAAGGATTAGTGAAAATTAGCGGCGGAATTACATTATTAGATATGTAAAAAAATAAAATAGTTTGGAATAATTGGCATGAAAAGCTGAAAGCAACGCGGGATTTGGCGAGTAGTGCATTTCCTCGCCAAAAGCAGACGATTTTAACGAATCTGAAAATTGATTTTAATTGACTTCACTGTTAAAAATCTGCAGCATTTACTGCAACGTCACTCCACTACTTTTATAGAATCTCTCTTCTGACCAATGAGAATGCTCCATAGCACGTTGAATTGACCGTTTTCTATAAAAGTGGAGTGATGCTGCAGAAAATGGTACAGATTTTTAGCGGTGTTGTAGCTTGTGCAACACTGTTAAAAATCTGCTGCATTTTGCTGCAACGCACTCCACCGCTTGTATATAATATCTCTATTCCAACCAATGAGAAAGCTTCATTTCACGGCCAAGTAACCGTTTTCTATACAAGCAAGGGAGTACGTTGCAACAAAATGCAGCAGATTTTTAACAGTGTATTTTTCAATTTGAAACAATTTTAATCAATTTAAATTGTGTTTAAAATGATAAAATATATTAATTTCATTTTGTTATAAGTACATATAAACCTATATGACAAAATTACACTTAAAGTAAAGTAAAACTGCAAAACTAAAATTACTTAAACTAAACTTATTTAATTAAACTGAACATAGAAAGTTTTTTCTTTAAAAAGTATTCGAAGCGTAAAAGCGTATTTTTCAAAATTTTGTTTTTTCGCCAACCGGAGATAAATCGCCAAATAAACGAAATTTTTATTATTTTTTTAATTTCGTTATAAGGAGGTTCCGCCGAAATTTTTTTTATAAACATATATAACTATATGTGAAGAACATTCTGTAATTTTTTCAGGTTTTTCTGAGTATGCCCGTATGGAGACCTTCCTTGTAAGTATTTATGAAAAGTCAATTAGTTTCAAAGTTTTAACTTTAAAAGCAACAGTGATACGAGCGAAAGACTACGTCTTGGGTCACGGATGACCCGCCTCGGTAATTCTAGTGTTAAATAATTGTGTCTATTTTAAAAGCACACTAGGGATGCCTATTTTAGCACTGGCAAAGAAGGCATACTCCAAAAAGTATATAAAAATACAGAATGTTCTTCAAATAAGGATATATACGTTTATAAAAAAATCTTCCGAACCTCCATATACAGTCAGTAAAAAAATATAATGAAGATTTCGTTATTTAGAGATTTTTTATCGGTTGGTGATGGAATACAATTTCACAAAATGCTTTTTTATGTCAAGTATACTTTAAAATAAAAATGTTTCGTGTTGAACTTGTTTAAATAAATTTAATTTAAATAACTTTTGTTATGTCAATTTTTGTTTATTTTAACTATAATTTTGTCATATCGATATTTATATGTATTTAAATTTAAATGTTACCCTAAAAATATCAATTTAAAAAAAATTGAAACTTTAAATTAACTATAATTGTTTCAAGCTCGAAATTAAATTTAATTGAAAATTATCGATGCAATTTTCTTGCTATAGAAACTGCTTTTTTTTATATGTTTAAATGTATTATAAATATTTTTCGCTACAAGTTTTTATACATAGAAAAATATTTTTTTAGTGATAAATTAATTAACTGCAAAAACAAGGAATATATATTTATGTAATAAAATATTATACGTATTGAACTGTCTCATTTTATATTTTTAATTTATTAAATTTAATTTACACGCATTCTAAAAATCCATTAACAAACAGTTTTCAGTTACATAAAAATGATTTTGGCGATGTAAAGTGCTACTCGGCAATCTATATAACGCTTTGCATCTTTTCACTCCAAATAGTCAAAACTATTTTATTTTTTCACAGACTTTCTATTGTAATTTCGCTGCTAAATTTAACTAATTTTTTATGACATATATGAGTTATTCAAATAGTATATATTTTTTTTAATATTCTGGATATGCTCACTTTGGAGACCTTTCTTATGAGCACAACAGACATTAGTCACAGATTTAGCTACTGCATAAAAATCATGTCGCATTACCAAAGAGTGTTTCATTAAACAATTTATTTATTTTTTGGTGTTGATATTTGGACAAAAGGAAACCACACTATTGAAAGATATTTATATAGTATATTTTGTTCTCTATTTTAACCCTTTGAGGGGCAAAGCACTTATATTCTTAAAATGTTGAAATGACTGATTGACACCAGAATATAAAAACAAATTTATTTCAAAATATATAAAATCTTTTCTTTACGTACTTCGTTTACCTAAAATTTTCATTACAAAATTTTGGTGTCAATGTGACATTTCGTAATTAAAATAAGGTGGTATATATTTTATACCACTGCCCTTCAATGAGTTAAGGCACACACTCTTAGTGAATGCGTTAAAATAACTTAAAAGAAAATTGCTTCATAATTATCATTACTTACATTTAACATATGATATTCCGAAAAAAAGTACATTTTTTTCTTAACTAAATAGTTTTTGCCTACATATTCTACAGAAGTTTTTAATTCAGAATATAAGCACTTTTTACAAATATAATATAACTGCAGTCAATAAATTTGCTTACCAGTTTTTTTTAAGAAAAAACATTTTATATATATTTATATATATTTTTCGCCACTTAAAGCTAATGTAGTATAAAGTGTTGTATTATAAAACTTATGGAAATATACTGAACAATCGGAAAGAAATTATAATGAAAACAACAATAATAGTAGCATACAAACGCACGAATACAATTACCAATGAAAGTTTTTGATTACCATTGTTTCGAATGGAAAAAATTTCGCTTTCACTAATGCTAAAATTTCACAATTATATAAGACAAAGATCCATTATCAGGATTATTTATTATCTATAATGATCTGGAAGCCGCTACTGCACTCACTAAGATCTGCATGTTGATAGTTAAAATTATCGAATTTATCTTTTTAAATTTTCCTGTGGAAACTTCCGTGATTGGATCTACTACCGCTCCGATCAGTTTTGAGAAGGGAGAACAATAGCACGTCGTATGTTCTGGAAGTAGCAGCGTAATCAATCGAATTTGAATTGACTGGGAACAATAACAGAATAGGATTTTAATAGAAATTATATAAATAGATTCTCTCATAGTAACTTCTTAGTAATTGTTTGTACGGAAAATAATCTTGGCTTTCTTAAAATCTGCTGTTATACCCTTGGGGACAAGCGACACGTATACAGTCGCTAATAAAGAAATATCTTGTAAGGATGCACTATCATACAACAGCCATGGAATTTGGGGGGAGGGAATGTTGCATAATAGATGAAAGATGTTATGCTAGATATATGAATACCTTTATCTGCATCTTACCTGTTGTATAATCTTTAATGTGCTATGCATATATGCTGCAAAAACTCTTACGAATCCTTGTTTATCCCCGAAAGTAAAGTTATACTGTAAAATTTGTCTTATTTAATTAGAGAATTTTCTCTACTTAATAAGGCACAAATTTCTGTTTTTTAAAACCAGTGACAAAGCATTAAAATTTTCGTAAAAGGCTCCCGTTGCAAAGGGGTTATAGATTGAGTTATAAAATTCATACTGCGTTATCAAGATTAGCCCAAACTCAACCCATAAATGTAGATTATAATAAATCTAACATTATCATCCGTACAAAAAATTATCAGCAAGCTATTCTAAGAGAATCTATTGAAATAAGTGCTAATAAAGAAATATTTTGTAAGGATGGACTATCATACAATATCCATGGAATTTTGGAATTTGGGGGGGATCACCCACCCCGGGCACCCACCAAAAACTTGGCATAGGTGTTTAATCCCCGGAGGAAATATTCCACTACCAACTAGTCAAATCACAAACAACTGGCCATTCCTTAACATAAGTAAAATATAAAGCAATAATGTGCCATGGCACTAAAATACACAAAATGATAAAAATGTAAACAAATGTTAACAATTTTACAAACGTCTGACTGTCAGAACAAAGAAAAAATAATTAACAAACTTAACAAGACACATACACAATAAAGTAAGAGATAAGAATAAATCATACATGTTCCAAAACAAAACAAAAACTAAAAATATAATGAAACTAATATAAATACCAAGCCCCCCCCCCCTCCAAAAAAAAAAAAAAAAAAAAAAAAAAAAAAAAAAAAAAAGTAAAAGTCAGAAAAGTTCAACACAGTTTTATCTGAGGGTCAAATTTATATATTATGTCACACAACAGAGCAAGTCCAAAGATTTAAAGTTCACAATCTTGTCAATAAAACCAAATTACAACATCAGAATTTGTAACGAATGAATATAAAGTGTGCATTCATATCATTATAAATAGTGCAAAGTTTCTTAGGATTAAAATGCGAAAATAGAACATTTCGGAGGTTCTACCTTATGGTTCTATTTCTATTTATGGAATTTGGGGGGGGGGGGAATGTTGCATAATAGATGAAAGATGTTATGCTAGATGTATGAATACCTTTACTGCACCTTACCTGCCGTATAATCTTTAACTGCTTCCCTGATTTACCCTTGCGTCATACAAGCAAAACATGCTTTTGACAATCATGTCTTGCCAGTACCGCGTACGGTCATCCGTATTCCAACAATAATTTATTATTCTCTCCAGTAATTTTTTATTGTAAATTTTGCATTGTTAAATCCTAATATTTTTCTGATTCAATTAGGCAAAAATTTCTGTTTTGAAAAACCAATGATAAAAGATTAAAAATTCTGTAAAAGACATTAAAAAAATAGACATTATTTGAAAGTTTTTTTTTTCAAAAACATTGATCAGTTAAGTGGTTAAATTAGAGTGATCTCTTCTAGACAATTCTGAATAAGCAGAAATAAAAACAACATAATTTAAATAGCCACTCATGACGACCACGTAATGGCTGAAAACGTGTTTGATTTTTAATGGTTTTTAATGTATATTTAGGCTAGTTCTAATCTGTTTTTAATAATTTAATATTATATGTATGCGCCGACAAGTAATTTTAGTATATTCATTTGTGCTTATATATATATATAAATTTTTAATTATTTGGAGTTAAATAAAAACGGGACAACTTATTAATTGGCTCAATTAACTTTTTGTTAAAATAGAAAATTTAATTTGAGCTAAGAACTCTAGTTTAAAAAGCTTATACGAATTCTGATCAAATCAATTTTATAGTAACATTTTTTTTTGGCTTAAGATTTTTGCAGTTTCGTCTATGGCAGAGCTGCCAAGTCTCCGGCTTTGTAGATACCAGGATTTTAAATCAGAAAATATTGCTTTATTTAATTGGAATATTTGTGCGATTAAAATAACAAAATAATTTTTAAGATTATAGTGGTGCACAAAAATCCGGAGACTTGGCAGCTCTCTAGGGCTACTATAGGCGACTAGTTTTATACTCTGTCTGCACCAGTATCTATATTATAAAGGTCAAACGTGCGTAACGCATATGTCATTTTGCGAATGGCAATACTTTGAAATTTGAAATGAAATTTTGGTTTTGCAATTTCTGCTACTAAAATTTTTTACATTTTTAACATCCCACATTGTTAAATGTTACATCATCCGATAGGGAAAAAAATGTGATTTTAAATGCAATTTGTTTGAAAACTGTATCTTAATTTATTTTTGAGATTTTTTTTTTTTTTTTTTTTTGTAGTTTTTAGTACCGCTTTTGTAATTGTGGAAACAAAAGCACTTCATTTCTGTTAAAAGTAATAAGAAAAAAGCATAATTTTTTGTTGCCATTTTCTGAAACAAAGAGTGAAAAAATTCGAAATTAAAATGCGTACTATGCAAAAATATCGTTTGTTATAAAATCCGATGACTGTTTGTTTTATTTCGCAATTAAATGATTTTTAGTTTATTCTAAACTTACTTTACATTCGATACAACATTAATTTTGAAATGGTGAAAATGATATCGGGTAAAGATTTCACGGGGAAAAATTGTATGATTCAGTCAAAGTGAAATAATTTTTACTGTTTTCGTGTTGAAATACCAAGCATAAGAGCCTTAATTGATTATTTTGTCATAATAACAGATCTTTATTATATTTAATTGTTACTTCTAAAACTGAGTTTTAACGAAATAGTATTTTATTAACTATAGATTAAATATCATTTGTTTAAGAATTAGACTTACCGATTTAATGTTCATTTTTATCTGTAACTAAATTTGTAGGCTTATGAATCAGTTAATTATCAATGAAACAGTATTATTTAAATATTTTTTTCGTCGAAATTCGAAGGTTTTCTACCATGTTCTTTTAAAAGAAGTTTCGACATCTATTTCTTTGGAAAATGTTGTCAAAGCATCTGTTGAGGATTTCTGTTTAGATAAAGTGGTACCAGTTAGAATTAAAATATAGTCGCTTGTGGCAGAATTGCTCTGTTATAAATATTCACCTATAACCCTCCAATTTCATTGAAATTTGGTAATCTTTCCATTATAAGCTCTTGAATTTCATGATGGCTCATTTAATATTAATGAGTGTGGATTAATATTGGATCCAACAGAAAGTTTGTGTTATATTTTTTTAATTTCTCAAAATACGAATCATTCAAATCAAAAGGATACATTCCGTTATTAATTATTTTTTATAAACTTTTTTCTATATATTAACTACAGTTATTGTTAAATGCCAAACATACGATTTACTAGACTTTGGTTAAGCCAATAATCACCTTTATATGTCTATTTAATAATAGAAGGGTATGTAACGATATCTCTGACAAGGCTACCACAGTCGAGTACCTTTTTAATTCTTTTTCTCCCTACTCCCCCCCCCCTCAAAAAAAAAAAAAAAAAAAAAAAAAAAAAAACATGATTTGACAACATTTGCAAGAGAAATATGATACAAAATGATTTTTTCAAAAATAGCAGTGCGGACACAATATAAAATAATAAAGAATACTGCCCAGTTAAACTGATGGCATTGAGCTCACAGGCTACAAATACTAATTGTACATTAAAGCCTTATATTTTCAAGGGTTAATTCCGTTCGAAAAAAAAAATTAAGAACGGGAAACAGCTCTCCCCTTTCCTCTTTTTTTATACTTAATCATTGAACCTCCTATACTATCAAAGACATGCTTTATCACATAAAAAATCTATATCCAAAATTCAGAGAAAATGAGATATTTCTTAATAAAAACCCATTTAGCATTTATATAATTTAAAAGGAGTTATCCCCCTCTTTTATACTTAACCATTAAACTTCCAAAACTATTCAGAGATTTGATCGAAATCTGAAAATTCTGCTTGAAAAACCCATTTATATAAATTAAGGGGGGGGAATTAGAACCCCTGTTCCCCCTATTTATACTTATTCAATGAACATCTAATAACAGTCACGGAATCGCCTCATCAGAATGATCCTAATCTAAATTTTGAACGAAAACTTAATTCTGCATGAAAATCCCATTTGTATCAATTAAGGGGAGGGGCATGAGCCCCCCGTTCCCCCTCTTATACATATCGAATGAACTCGAAAAACTAATCAGGGAAGCGCCTTGTCAGGATATACCTACATACAAAATTTCAAGTGGATCGGATATTTTTATCACGAGTTATCGCGTTACGCACGAACGCACGTACATACAGAACGGACGGGCACATAAGCTCTCAGGCTATGATAGCCTGTGAGCTAAAAAGTCATCTGTGGCAGCAATAATTTTATCATGTATTTATCACAAGTACCGGGTGTCCAGTAAATAACTGACCCATTTTGAACTTAAATAACAAATAAACGGTTTGAGATAATAATGCGCGGTTTGCGGTATTGTTATTAGAAAATCAAAAATTTTTTAAACATGTACTTTGTTAATATAGCTCAAATTTCGGGAAAAAAATATCGCGCTGGTGGTAACAGGCTGTTTGAATACAGACATGACTCTAATTTTCATAAATATGAGATTTTCGGCTGAATCTGAATCTATATGTTGTCGAATCTGAATCTATATGTTGAATAGACTCTCGAATCAGCTTCAGAAATAGGGTACGTTGGTTGGAAAGTGATTTAAAATAATATTTGTGATTGAATCATCTGTATTATATTTCCCCTCCTCAGTCTTGAGACTGAGATATTATTTTAAATATTATTATATTACATTAACAAAGTGCATATTTTAAAATTTATTTATATTCTAAGAACAATACATCAATCCGCGCATTTTTATCTCAAACAGTTTTTTTTTTTTTTTTTTTTTTTTTTTTTTCTATTTACATTCAAAATGGGTCAGTCATTTACTGAACACCCGGTACATGAGACAGGGAACTAATAATACTAAGCTTGCATATGCTGAAGAAAGTTTTCAGAAAGTTCTAGAGAATTTTCAAACTTGATAAGTGTGTTAATTTAAAAAAAAACGCCCTGAAGAAAAAAAAATAATCGAAAAACGTAAAAAATGGAAAAAAAAATCAGTTTTTAACTTAATATTTTCAAGAAATCTTTACCTAAGATTCTCAAATTTTTCGTATTTTGACGGGTAAAAGAACATTCGTAAAAATTCCGTTTTTCTAATACGAAAAATTTTTCCACATATTAGTGGTCATGTGTGAACACACCCGTGTAAATTGACGAAAGTACAGTTATAGTTTGATCACTACCTGGCAACTTTAATATTAGTTCTAGGAATTGTTTAAATTTTTGCTGTCAAAATGGAAAAAAGTAAGAGGGGAGTTTTGCATATTTGCAAAATATACTCATTGGAAAAACTCGTTCTTTTTCGGATTTATTTTCGAGTATAAAATTAAAATACTATGAATCAAAGTAAAATTATTGCCTGCTAAAATTAAAATAATCTAATGTAGAAAACTTTTCATAAGGTTCTATGCAGTGTTTTATAAAGACTTTCCGACACAATTATGCTATTTCCCAGTATAAGCGTCTGAAAAAAAGCATAATGAACAGAGAAACAGAGATTGTTATTCTGAAGTTAATGTGATTAAAAAGTAATTATGATGTTCCAAGAAAAGTAAAATATATTTCTTTTCTACCATAATATCATAAACAATATTTTAAATATACATTCTTAACTTTCAAAAATAAAAAAGATTATTGTGTCGTTTTCCATGTATGCTATGCCATTTTTTACTTATTCATTATACGTAGTACAGGGTAAATCTTGCAATCGTTTTGAAAATTGAAAAAAAATGACAGTTTTATGTTTCAGACACTGGAGATTCTGAAAAATATACTTTTAGAAAAAAAATTGTCGTTCCGTCTGTCTGTCGCTCTGTGTAACTGTAAACGCTCTATCTCCTAAACAAATTGAAATAGAGACTTGAAATTTAGGTGTACTTAATATGTAATCATGGAAAAAGTCTATTGAAAGTAACCTCAATCATCCAAAACTATTTTTTTCGGACCCCGGAAATATTTGTTCTGATGAAAGGTGCATAAAAATTTTCATTTTTTTTATTTTATTTTAAGGAGATAATATGTAATACAATTTTAAAAAATGCATAAAGAATAAAGTTTAACGGATAATTAGTTGCCGAATATTTTTTTAATCCTATTTTTGACATTCTTCGATTTTTCATGACCTTCTATTTCCTTCAAATTGAAATTGAAATATATATTTTAGTTGGAAATGAAATGTTTAATCCGACGCAATAAACTGTTAGCTAATATGATTACCATTTTCGGAGTTATAAGGATGTCTCTTTTACGCAATCCAGTACTACTTGTTTACCTCGTCAACCAAAAAAGTTATCGCCAAGTTCGTCGCCAACTTAGTGATATATCGCCTAATCTGGCGTCAAAAATAACTCGCCAAAAGTAACACCTATTTTGCGCTATTTCAGGTATTTCGCCAAATTCCCTTAAACTTCCATTGCAATACAATAGAGTTCCGTTATGTTAAAAATATTGAAATATACGTTTAAATTTTGCTCTGGAATTGGAATGCATTTTTAAAAAATAGTTTACATATTTTTATTTTATATTTTATACTATGCATATTTATGAAGGGTAAATATTACAGTGCTAGTTACAGTACGTCTAATTTCATTTGTAGTCCTACCATATTCTTTATTTTTATTCTTAATTTAAAGCATTTTATAATTTAAATGAAGAAGCAGTCACAACATACAGCACTTGTGAGAAACTTTACAAATCAGGAAACGCATAGCATGAGGGTTAGTTAATCGAATTTGAATGGATTTTTAAAAATCAATGCCCAACTTGAATTTTGGAAGCAGATAATTCCTTCAGGCTCAGATGATCCATCATTTGCATGAAATTTTACGTTTGTGGTTGCTTACGTATACAAGTATTTAGTACATACACATTGCTCGCAGCACTGATTTTACATAAAAGCTTATTAAATTTATTCAACATACATAAGTAGATGCAATGCTTGTGTTAAAATTTCTCAGAGTGTAGTTAAAAGTAAACAATTAGTGTAGTTTTAAAATAAAGCGTGTTGTTAAAATATTTATTATAAAAGTGTGTTTAACTCATACTGGAACAATCATAAAAAATAAATAACAATTGATCTTTAGGTATATTAATGGTAATTGTAGTAATACACAGATATAATTTAAAAATATAAGTTTTACTCTGATTTTTAGTAGTTAAAAGGTGTCATACATTTTAAGCCTTAACTGCACGGTGTGCTACATCTGGCACACACTTAAATGCCCTATAATTATCCTCATGTCTCATGAATTTGGGCAATTTGACCGCTGCAACTTATCAAGAAAATCTCAAAGAATGGAATAACACTTATTTTGTCCATGTGCGGTGACTGCGTTTGATAAAAAATTGGAATTTGTTCATTTGTTTTTGGAAGTATTAAGACAAAATTTATCTGTATCTGTTTTAGTGAATATTTAAAATATTAGTATAAAGAAAGTCGCAGAGTGTAAAACAAATAAAATTAATTATCCTGTTTAATTGAAAAATAGGGCAATACAATATTTAAAAAACCTAATTGTGTATACAGCGTACACGCCATAAAATATTAAATTTTAGGTGAAAAATTGAAATTTATTCTTTTTAATATTTTTCCTAATATTAGACCGATATATAAATTAATTTTTTTTTCATAAAAATAGAAAATAATCGTACAGTTAAAAACTTTATTGTCAGTGCAAAATTGATATAGTTTCGAATTCTCATTTTTAATACTTATTGAAATTGAACAATACTTTGTAATGTACTTAAGCAAAATTGAAATCTTTTAAAAATATAAAAATATAAAAATAAACAGCTATAATGCAATATAACAAAAAGAACAGTTACATTAATTCTTTAAAAATTTTCAAGATGTGCCACAAACGTCACGATAACTTAACTTAATATCAAAATAAAATTTTGTTAAAATGAATTTGAAACTTCACTTTGTATAATGAACTAATGGTATTTAATTTCAATGTGTTTTGTAACGATTGAATCCGAATTTAAAAGTAGAAGTGGCAAATTTTAAATTTGCATAACTCTTAAATTCTTCACCAAATTGACATCGCAAAAAAAAAAAAAAAAAAAAAAAAAAAAGCCAGTTCAATTGACAGTTTTTTAATGGAAAAATTCCCGTAAATTTCAGTAAAGTTTTTTAAAAAAATAGAAAATTTTCTGGAATTTAAGGAAACTTTTCATTGTATCGTTTTCATTGTATTGTAGTGAATTGCATTGGTTACCTAATTACCAGTACAATTTCCGTAAAATCGTCCATTTATTTACTGGGATGATGTTCGAATATAAAATTTACTCAAGCATCTAAATATAATGTTAAAATTAGATGTAGTATTAGTGATTGAAAATTTTTATAAATGGCCACAACACACGAAAGTCATTCGTCGAGCATTTCGGCCAACAAAACATCATAGTACAAAAGCTGTTTAACATTTCTCATACAGAGAATTATGTTGCGTAACTTACCTACCCATCTTTCCGAGATCACATCGGGAAGGTTCTGATTTTCATTCAGCGCTCAATCAAATGAACTAATAAGAAAAAAGCCAGGATTGTAATATTTCAGTAATAAGAAATCATCCCAAAGGTTATGCGAACATGTTTTGCACATTCAATATACAATATATTACTACAAAAGGTTTGAAAAATCTGTTACTATCAAACTCAAAACAAGCTAGCAAACAGTAATGTAATTTTATAAAAAAAAAATTTTTCAGTCTCATATGCTCGTTGTTGTTAGTGTGTTCAATGTTTCAAAATTTTCTTACAATTTCTATAGTTAGCCTTCCTACCCTGAATGGGTCTAATCGACCCAGTCCTATAATGCGTTTCATTCGATTGAAACCAGAAAATTTTTCATAAAGTAAGTTAAATAAACGACACAAAGATTTAAGTTAAATAAGTATGTTAAATGAATTTAAATAAAAATCCTGGTGTGAAATATTTTAATCAAGTTTGAGTAAAATTTCAACAGGGTAGGAAGGTTAGACGATCTTTAAGAAAAATATGAAGAAAATATTAAGAAAAAATATTACCATTAATTGTTAAATGGTATTGTAAATCGATTGGTGCTAGTTCCATTTTTATACTATTTGTGGTAGAGTTATTAAGATTTCATCTCTTTACTTCTTCTTGATTTGTACTAGAAATTAATCATCTGATAATACGCTAAATGCATTAGATGACACTTTTGTGTTAGCTTAAACTTATTATGCAATCACCTCTGTTGCAGCTAACTTTTTAAAAATATATAATTAAATTGATTTAGTCTTAAATGTTTTCATTTGAAGTGACATTATTTTGAATTTTCTTTAAGTTTGTTCGAAAAAATTATAGAACATGTTCTATATGAATTATCTGTTATGAAAGTGCTTTTAGAATATTTTATTGTTTACTATTTTTCTAAAATGCTTTAAACACAAAGTATTTAAATTGCGAAATATTAGAAAATTATAAATTTTTTGTTATTCTTTATTTAATGTCATTATCGTGTAAAAGAGTATATATAAGACAAATTTTATTATGAATATTATTTTATTAATATTCCTAAATATTTGATTGAAAATTGTTTCCCACGTTATATGTCTGTAAACAGAAATACCAGTAAAGTCACAAAGCTAATAAATCTACGGTATTAAGCAGTAATTAAGAAGATGCATTGCGCTGTTGTCGAAGTGGAATTACGCTGCATGGAAACGCAGTTATAAATCACTGTGAGTTGCGTCCTGATTAAATGAATAAAACGGTGTAATAATATTTAATTAAACTATCAATTTTGTTGTCATAATTGCTTTCATTGTGGTTGTGATTATTTGATTACCATATGAAGTAATTCAATATTATCAGGCAATACAGTTTGCATGTTTCGAGAATAACAAACCGTCTGAAAAAACGTATAATGTAATCAACTGTGTTACAACTTTTTTTTTTCCAAATGTAATTAAATTGGTTTAGCCTAAAATGTTTGCATTTGAAGTAATGTTATTTTGATTTTTTTTAAATATATTAGAAAGGAATATAGAATATGTTCTTCATCAATTATTTATTATGAAAGTGAGATTAGAATATTTTATTATGTGCTATTTTTCTAAAATGGTTTAAATACAAAATTACATATATTACAAAATATTAGGAACTTTTTTTTTCGTTATTCTATATGCATTTAACTTCATTCCTGTGAAGTAGAGTAAATATAAAACATATTTTATTATAAATACTACTTTATTAATAATACAAAATATTTGATCAAAAAATGTTTTCTACATTATATATCTGCAAACAGAAGTAGCAGTAAAGTCAGAAAGCTGATAAATCTACGGCATTAAACCCTTGAAGAGCGGTGGTGTAAAATACATACCACTTAATTTTAATTGAGAAACATCACATCAACACCACAATTAAACACAACACCACAAAGAAAAGCTTTTATCTATTTTGATATTTGTTATAACCTTGAATTTAAATTCTGGTGTCAGTCAATGATTTCAGCATTTTAAGAATAAAAGTGCTTTGCCCCTCAAAGGGTTAAGTAGTAATTAAGACGATGCATTGCGCTGCAGTTGAAGTGGAACTACGCCGTGTGGAAATGCAGTTATGAATCCGCAGTTATTTTGATTTGAAAAGCTTTTATCTATTTTGTTATAACCTTGAATTTAAATTCTGGGGTCATTCAATGATTTCAGCACTTTAAGAATAGAAGTGCTTTGCCCCTCAAAGGGTTAAGTAGTAATTAAGAAGATCCACTGCACTGTTGTTGAACTGGAACTACTCCGTGTGGAAACGCAGTTATAAATCACTGTGAGTTACGTCCTAATTAAATGAATAAACGGTCTAATAATATTTAATTAAACTATCTATTTTGTTGTTATAATTACTTTCATTATGGTTATGATTATTTGATTACCGTATGGAGATACTCAATATTTTCAGGCACGCCTGTTTGCATAATTTGGAGATAACAAACAATTTGTTTTCACTTGGTGACTGTGGGGAATACATGTTAAAATATATTGCTATATTTAAGTTTTGTTTAAATAATTTAGAATCGTATTTTATAACATCATCAAATAATTTAATAATAATATTGACAATTATGCACACAAATTTATTTATCCTAGAAATGATTGCATTTGAACTAATGCTATTTTAGATTTTCTTTATATTTGTTAGAAAGGAATATAGAATATATTTTACATGAATTACCTATTATGTCCGTGCGATTACGATATATTATTGTATAATATTTGTCTATAATGTTTTAACATAAAATTACATCAATTGCAAAATATGTTTTGTTATTCTATAATTAACGTCTTTCCCCTGAGTAAATATAAGACATGTTTAATTATGAATATTATTTTATTAATAATACTAAATATTATGATGGAATATTGTTACTTACGTTACATATATGCAAACAGAAATAGCAGTAAAGTCAGAAAGCCAATAAATCTAGGGTATTAAGTAGTAATTAACAAGATGCATTGCGCTGTTGTTGAAGTAGAACTACGTCGTATGAGAACGCAATTATAAATCACTGTGATTTGCGTCCTAATTAAATGAATAAAACGGTCTAATAATATTTAATTAAACTATCAATTTTGTTGTCATAATTGCTTTCATTGTGGTTATGTTTATTTGATTACCGTATGAAGTAATTCAATATTATCAGGCAAGACAGTTTGAATGTTTCGAGAATAACAAACCGTCTGAAAAAACGTATAATGTAATCAACTGTGTTACAACTTTTTTTTTCCAAATGCAGTTAAATTGGTCTAGCCTAAAATGTTTGCATTTGAAGTAATGTTATTTTTATTTTTTTTAATATATTAGAAAGGAATATAGAATATGTTCTTCATCAATTATCTATTATGAAGGTGAGTTTAGAATATTTTATTGTATGCTAATTTTTAAAATGGTTTAAACACAAAATTACATATGTTACAAAATATTAGGAACCTTTTATTCGTTATTCTATATGTATTTAACGTCATTTCTGTGAAGTAGAGTAAATATAAAACATATTTTATTATAAATGTTATTTTATTAATAATACAAAAAATTATGAGATCTCTAACGGTCTAATAATATTTAATTAAACTATCTATTTTGTTGTTATAATTGTTTTCATTGTGGTTATGATTAATTGATTACCATATGAAACAACTCAATATTTTCAAGCAAGACTACATAGTTTGGTGAATAACAAGCCATATGTTTTCACTTGATGAGTGAGGGGAATACATATTGAAGTGAATTGCTAAAATTAAGAAACAATTTTATTTAAATAATTTAGGTTCGTATTTTGTAACATCATCAAATAATTTTATAATAATATAGAAAATTATGCATGTAAATTGATTTAGCCTAGAATTCTAGCATTGGAAGTAATACTATTTTGAATTTTCTTTAAATTTTTCAGAAAGCAATATAGAATATGTTCTACATGAATTATCTATTGTGAAAGTGCGTTTAGAATATTTTATTCTTAACTGTTTTTCTAAAATGTTTTAACACAAAGTTACATAAATTGCAATATATTAGAAAAAAATTCACTAATCTACACTCAACGTCGTTCTCATGAAGCAGAGTAAGTATAAGATATATTTTATTATGAATATTATTTTATTAATAACACTAAATATTTGATTAAAAATTGTTTTCCACGCTACATATTTGCTAACAGAAATAGCAGTAAAGTTAGAAAACTAATAATTCTACTACTTTAAGTAGTAATTAAGAAAATACATTGCTCTGTTGTTGGAGTGGAATTACGCAGTATGGAAAAGCAGTTATAAATCACTGTGAGTTGCGTCCTGATTAAATGAATAAAACGGTCTAGTTATATTTAATTAAACTATCAATTTTGTTGTTATAATTGCTTTCATTGTGGTTATGGTTATTTGATTACCATATGAAGCTACTCAATATTTTCATGCCATACTGTTTGCATAGTTTGGAGAATAATAAACCATTTGCTTTCATTTCGTGGAGTATGTGGAGAACATATTAAACTGAATTTCTATATTTAAGTTAATTGTTTTTTTTTTAATTTAAGATATATTTTATAACATTCTCAAATAATTTTATAAATAATATTGGCAGTTATGCTTGTAATTAAGAGTTTTTTAATTTCTTGAAACTTTTTTTTAATAATAAAGGCTTTAATGGTCAAAACTGTATTCATTCATTGCATTAAAATTGCTTTCAACAACTTATAAACTAAATTTTGGAAAAAATTTTGAAATAAAAAAAACAATATAAAGTTTAAATAAACAAATATAAAGTTATCAAATTTATTTTTAATGTTTTGTTACTTTTTGTTTCTTACATGAAAGTTTTATTTTATTCTGTTCTTAAATGTTTTATGCCTTATCAAATCTATAATGTTATAAAATCAGCCATCAGAAATTTCATCCACCCTAACTTATGTTGTTTCTTAAGGTTTTTTTTCTTTTTGTTTAACTTAATGAATGATTTTATTGGTTAACTATTAGGAATTAATCGGACACATGCCAATTCTTTAATAAATTGATTCAATCCGACCTCAACCCCATTCTGTAAAACCTAACCTGAAATTGAAATTTTGGCACAAATTCAAACCCCAAACCACCTCTTGATCCCAAAATTAAAAAAATATCAATCAATATTTTAATGCAATTTTGAAGGGTCTTCAAACAGTACACTTTATGGATAACAGTATATTTCAAGAAAATTTTCTTTTTTAGATTTTCTATTCACATTTTGTAGAAACCAACTCCAGAGGTTAATTCTAGACAAAATCTTGTAGAAATGTGCCATGATTTTTTTCCTTTTAGAAAATACTAGTATTCAAATGGTGGACCTTTTAAGAACCCTAATGAAGGTAAAATATTTTTTGATTATTGAAAAAATAATCTGCAAATAGTTATATTATTATTCTTATTTTTTTTATTAAAAATGAACCCATAACCAGTCATTATTATTCAAAGAAAGCTATCTATAATTAACTATCTAGTAATATATATATATATATATATATATATATATATATATATATATATATATATATATATATATATATATATATATATATATATAAGCAGAATTCTCAATCCCCAAATACTTTGGAACTACAAATAAAGCTTGTGGTTTCATCTTCATATTAGCCATGGAAAAGCAAAATAATACGAATTTGAAAATTAAATGAAGAAAAAAACATAAAAAACGAAACACAACAAAATTACTATACATTTAATCACGATCGGTTTAAAAATTGCGCATTTATTTTGTTTAAATTTCAAACCTAATGTGTATCTACATGTATGTATCTACATGTGTGTTTCTATATGTATTACTAGCTGATTCGCCCGGCGTTGCCCGGGTCCGTATTAACAATATTAAACGAACTTGAAATTTGTATGATTTTATCATTAACTCGTTACATGCAGAAATGCATTGTCTGAAATACGTAGCCACTGACTGTGTGAAAAATCGGTTTTAAAAACAACTAATATTAAGCTCTAAAAATACTCAAAATGAGCAATGAAAAACGCGGGAGGGAATATGTATCCAACGATTGCATGATTTCAAATCCAAGTGATATATTTTGAATTTCAAACTAATTATATCACTCTTAAATCCGACTATACCATGAATGAAATCGATAGGTTCACTCTGTGTATAAATTCCTAACCTTAAACTTTTATACCGTAACCAGAACCTGTCTGTAACCTAACAGTGACTTAACAGTACCCTACCGTAAATTAAATATAACAGAAATGTAACCTAGCCTAAATGTATTCACTTTATTGTAACATATCCTTATTCTAACCATAACATAAATGCAATTTAACTTTAACCTAACTTTAATTTAAATAATATAATAGAAAAAAACCATTTTAAAAAATTACTATTTCTTCGTAAAATATGCTTCAGCTGTAATTCGTTTCTTTCAATTCGTTTTATTAATACAAAATTCCTTCCTCGTGCTTTTGTTTGAGACATTAAAATTTCAGCGATAAATGGTTTAATATTGATAACCACGGAGTAAGACACTTCTTACTCCGTGTTGCAAACCTATTTTCGCTTTACTTCGCCTACACATATCTTTTTCTCCATGGTGTACAGCAGCTGTGATTAAAAAAAAAATCCTCATTTAAACAGACAGTTTGCCAGTCTATGAATTTTAAAGGTCTTTCCCAGCTTTTTTAACTGTTTCTGCGAAAATTTTATGCAACCAATCAACCATAAGAAAATGAAATGGAAAAAAAGCGAAAAAAGGCGATTTTTTATGAGAGTGAGCTTTGGAATTTAATTAATTACTCAGTTAATAAATAGAATTTTGAAATTCTGAGCTTTAGGTGCATCCAGAGAGACATTGGGCTACTCTCAAAAAAATTTTGAACTTAGTACGTGCTGTAGATTTTGCTAGCCATCGCAGACACACAGACACACACACACACAGACAGACAGAGCGTTTTGTTCTTTTATTAGTATAGATAGAACTAAACTATGAATATATGTTGTGTAAAAGTGCTTATTTTTTTAATATACAACGAGATTTAAAAAAATGGCAGAAAACTGCAATTGAAGAATCTATACTAATAAAAGAACAAAACGCTCTGTCTGTGTGTGTGTCTGTGTGTGTGTCTGCGATGGCTAGCAAAATCTACAGCACGTACAAAGCTCAAAATTTTTTTGAGAGTAGCCCAATATCTCTCCTGATGCACCTGAGCTTCAGAATTTCAAAATTCCAATTATTAACTGAGTAATTAATTAAAATCAAGAGGTCACTCTCATAAAAAATCATCTTTTTCCAAATTTTTTTCTCTTTCATTTGTTTACGGTTGGTTGGTTGTGTAAAAATTTTCGCAGAAGTAATAAGAAAGCTGAGACAGAATTAAAGAAACCCATGGAGGAATAAGATAAGTGGAGGTGAAGTAAGCTCAAAAAAGGTTTGCGATATGAAACCATTTATCGCTCAAATTTAATGTGGCAAACAAAAGGACGTGGAAGAGATTTTGTATTATAAGACGAATTGAAAGAAATGAATTACAGTTGAAGCATATTTCAAGAGGAAATAGCAAATTTTTAAAATGGTCTTCGTTCTATTATTATTTATTAGAATAAATATTCGCTTTTAAAATGAAGGAAATTGGAAAATTAGCAATAATTAAATATCAAATTAAAAATAAATAAGATATTGAAAACATTTGATACGAATTAAAAATTGTATAACTAAAAGTTTCCTTCATTAATGTAATTTTCAATACTTTATAACGTAGATGAAAAATGTTTATGACTTAATAATTGCATGTAAATAAATATTTAAAATATGATGATGAAAACATTCTTTTAAAATCATGTATGAAAACTTAAGTAATAAATATTAATCTAAAATATAAATTTCTGACTGCAGACGATTTTAATGTACTAACAAAATAATGTTATATTTTCAAGCAAAACGTTGAAATAATTTTCTATATTGATATTTAAAACACATATGATAAAATAATTAATAAATTTTTACCGGTGAAGCGATAAATTAGTTATTTTTTTAAAAACGAGAGAAAAAAAATACAGGTTTAAACCTGTTTCAATTGATAGCGAAATTTTAAAATGGAGGGCCAAAATCACAGTCCGGTGAAATCCAAACACCTCATTGGTCATTGAGCCGCGTCCTTTTCAGGGAACAATCTCTTAGCAGTTGGGTAAATGTTGTCATACTCCTTTTTCCGAGAAAAAATCGTAGCGGCAGTTTTGAAGTAAATCTTATCTCTTTTCATTTATAATCTAAATTTTTCACTCTCATTTTATAAAATGGCATCAAAATATCTTAATTGAGTTAATTTCGATGGTTTATCTTAAATAAGAACAGGCGGTAACAATCGCTTAAAAAATACTTTCCCCCTCCCCTTTTTCAAATGGAGAAACAAGTTCGTGATTTTCACCCTTACCACACGGCCAATGGGGTGGCTGGATTTCACTTGACTGTGATTTTGGCCCTTCATTTTAAAATTTCGCCAATTGATAGGCGTGTCAAAGCAGGTGCTTTTGTTGGTACTTAATTGGACTTAATGTAGGGTTACATCTTAAGCATCATCTCCAGAGATAATACCTCCACTCTATTAATTTCTTTTTACTCTATAAAAGAAACCAATTTGAGATTTTGACATTTCAAAAGTGACGGTTTTTTTCCCAAAGACCTTTAAAATTCATAGACTGGCAAAATGTCAGTTTAACTTAGGATTTTTGGACATAGCTATTACGTCAGATCGTTGGTACTTCGTACATTAGAATGTATTTGTGGTTGGCTAAGTTGCAGTTAATATATGTATATGTATATATGAGGCTTTTTTAGCAGTTTTTTTAAATCATTGATTAAATTTGAATGCATTTATTTAAGTTAAAATTTTATTAAGACTTTAATTTGTTTTTAAAACAAAAATGAAATGGCTCTTTGACGTACAATTGTTCGAATAGGCAAACGATTCATACACAGTAATAAATTATCAAATAGCAAAATAAATTATATATAAAAAATAGTCACTAAAAGAATAGTAGCAAAACATAATATTTAGGCGTATTAACACATAACCCGATCCCAACCAGAAAAAAACAGACTATACTCCGATCCAAGCAAGACAAAAATTTCATGAGCATAAACGCGACCCGAACCTAAAAATTCCATTTGAAAAAAAAAACTATGGATTTGATATTTGACCCGAATCAAATCTGAATCCCACAAAAATATTCAAATGAAGCATACCCCAATTCGATCAAAGAAAAATAATGTTCGTGTATATGCAACCCGACCCGAACCTAAAATTTTTCTCTGAAATAACCCAAAAAATGACCAGAACGAAACCTGAAATCGATAAAAATATTCCAAAGAACTATAACCTGATAAGAGCAAGACAAAAAAACTTAAACAAACTGAACATAAACCTGACTCGAACCTAAAAAATTCCATTTGAAAAAAAAGCCTGAAGTTTTATGCAAACTACATCTGAATCCGATCAAAATATTCGAAAGAACCATAACCGGATTCGAATAAGAGAAAATAATTTTCGTGGACATGAAACCGATCGGAACCTAAAATTCCATTTGAAAAAAATACCTGAAATTTGAATCGACAAAAATATTCCACAGAACCATACCCGGACCTGAACAAGACAAAAAAATTTCCATGAACATGAACCCAATCCGAACCTAAAAAATGAACTAAATCTGAATCTGACAAAAATATTCCAGAGAAGCATATCCTTATTCGAACAATGCAGAATAATTTCCGTTGATGCGCAACCCAACCTGAACCTAAAAATTCCATTAAAAAGCCGAAATCTGAATTGAACGACATCTGAACCCGAAAAAAATATTCCAAAGAACCAAAACCCGATCCGAGCAAGACAAAATAATTTCCCTGGACATGAATCCAACCAGAACCTTAAAAATCAATTTAAAAAAATACCTAAAATCTGAATCGAACCAAATCTGAATCCGACGAAAATAGTCCAAATAACTATAACCAAATACGAACAAGACAATATAATTTCCATGGACATAATCCCCATTCCAAACCAAAAAATTTGTAAAAAAAAGAAAAAAAAAATCCCGAAATTTGAACCAAACTTAATCTGAACCTAACAAAAATATTTCAGTGAAGTATAACCTCATTGGAACTAGGTAAAATAATTTTCATATAAGTACAACCCGACCCGAACTTAAAAATCCCATTTGAAGGGAAAAAAAAACCCCACGAAATCTGAATTGAACCGAATCTAAACTGAACACAAATGTTCCAAACAACCATAACTGTATCCGAAGAAGACAAAATAATTTCCATGAACTTGAATCCAATCCGAACCTAAAATTCGGATGTTCTACAAAACATAATGCGCTCCGTAGCGGTGGAAAGTGAAACTAAGTACTTAGCGCGAGATGGTTAAAATATTTCGTTTATAGTAAATGTTAAATTAGAACTTGGTTACGGTTAGATAACAGTTAGGTTGCAATTACGTTCCGGTGACCCTTTTGTTATTTTATTTTCCGATTAGGTTACAGTTAGGTCAAGGTTAAGTTACAGTTAGGTTAAGGTTAAGTTGCGGTTAGGTTGTGGTTAGATTATGGGTAGGTTATGATTAGGTGACGGCCAAGTTACATTTATGTTATATTTAACTTGCAGTTAGGTTACTGTTAAGATACAGCTAAGTTACAGACAAGTTATGATTCCGATACAATTAGGTTACGGTTAGGATTTTGTTCATAGAATGAACATTACGCATGTTTGATAAAAAATATACACCTATTTTTGTAAAATGGCTCTGAATTTATAATATTATATACTAACCTTTTAGCGAATCATCGAGAATCGATTTCATTCGCGGTATAGTCAGATTTAAGAGTGATATATAATTAGTTTGAAATTCAAAATATTTCACTTAAGATATCTATGTGAAAAAAGTATTTAGTTAAGTCACTTAACAGTAATTTTAAGGATAAATATCAACACGAAATCGTTGGACACATATTCCCTCCTGCGTTTCCTATTGCAGTAATTTTAGGTATTTTTGCAGCTAAATATTAGTTTTTTTTTAAAAACCAATTTTTGACACAGTCAGGGGGCACGTATTTAATATAATGTACACTGTAAAAAATTTGACCCTTTTGCTGTATCATCACTCCCCCGCTTTTATAGAATATATCTCTTTTGACCTATGACAATGCTCCAAAATAGGCTGAAGTAATCATTTTCTATAAAAGCGGTGGAGTGACGATGCAGCAAAAGGGTCAAATTCTTAACAGTGTATTAACACATATTTTGAGTTGAAGATAAAATCATAAAAATTTCAAGTTCGTTTAACATTATTATAACGGACCCGGGCAACGCCGGGCGGGTCAGCTAGTAATCATATAAAAACAAAGTTCTCAAAACTAATCTTAGTGAAATGCATCCCCGCGGGAATCGCGGTTAGCGTATTTTTTTATATTTTTGCGTTGTTGGTGGAAAGAACAGGATTCTCAGCGAGATTGTTAAACAAACTCATTTTATAATAAGGAACTTTGTTAAAAAAATAGATAATTAAGATAAACTTGATGGTAAACTGTTTTCCTATTGTAAGATGCAAAGCATTAATTTATTGAGAAATGTAGTTTTGTGTTACAGAAAACTAGCCTATGTCTTTTATCTCCTTTTTTGAAAAATTGAATGGAGCGATCAATAAAAAATAATCAAGATGAAATGATATTTGGGTTTGTAAAATCGATGATAAATTCATGAAAAGGTTATATAACAATGTATATACTGATAATGAAATATCACACACACTGAATTTCTTTGTAAAGATTATTATTGATTTCATCCACCTTAACATTTGTTGTTCTTTGGGGGTTTTTTTTAATTTTTTGCTTAACTTAGTGAATGACTTTATATGTTAGCAATTAGTGGGATTTAGTCGGGAGCATGAAAGTTCTCCTTTAATATTTTAATTCATTTCGATACCGACTCGATAAAGTAAAAAACTCACCTGAAATCGAAATTTTGGCTCAAATTGAAACCCAAAACCAAAGTTTGCCTTTATTAAAAGTTATATTAAGTCTATAATAAAAGTTATTTTAAAAGATTCTTTTCGAACTGTTTTCTGGAAAATACAAGCACAAAAAATAATTTTGCGAAATTTAATTTTATATAATATATATGCACCCAAGAGTAATTTTAGTGCGCTTTATTGGTGCTTTATAAGAATTTTAAATACAGGGTGTCCAGCAAATAACACCCTGATTTCAAAAATAAATTTCTCAAAAACAAAGATCGATAGTAATATGCGGTAAACGGTTTTTTCATTAGGTAACCTGTAAAAATCTTATAAAGAAGTTTCAAACAGTGAATATTTTGAAAATATTGCATTCTGATTGCATAGAATGCTTTGATTTGACATTTTTCTTGTTTTAAATTGCCTGCAGAGAAATAATTTTTCAGCTTACAGTGCAATATTTTAATGATTTTTCGAAGTAAATTTTTAGAATTTCAAAATTTCAAAAATTTAATTTAAAAAAACTATGAAATATGGCACTTTAAGCCGAAAAACACATTCTCTGGCAGCAATCTAAAGCAAGAAAAATGTCAAATCAAAGCATTTTTTGCAATCAGAACACAATCTTTTCAAAATATTTACCGTTCGAAACTTTTGTATAAGATTTTTACAGCTTACCCAATAAACAAAACGTTTACTGCATTATTCTATTGATCTTTGTTTTTGAGAAATTTAATTTTGAAATCAGGGTGTTATTTGCTGGAAACCCTGTATTTACTCAAGGTAAAATTATCTGCTGAATTTTTGAATACTTTTATTCTTATTTTACTGCTAAACATATTTCAAATCTAAAAGCAATTACAAATTTTTACAAAAATTTGTGGAGGAAATAATAAAAATATGGAAATTCTCATTTATGGAAAAAACATAGTTCACAATTTGTCCTCCAGTTGGTGTTTTGGCGAATTAAATATTTAGCATACATAGTTTGCCAAATTAATTTTAACCAAATATGTTCAACATGACAATCATCGTTTTCAGATACTATCTGGACTACAATATCATAATGATTTTAACAAGTTTGAAACATTTAATAGTTTGATTCTTGAATTTTTTGCATATTTTTTAAAGTATTAAATTAAATAATCTGTTTTTTTGTAAATATTTTTAATTAACTATGAACAGATGTAAAATCTTTACTTCAATTGAAATATTTCAAAACTTCCTTAATTCTGACAAAAAATGTCAAGAAATTTCCAAAATTTAACTTTATTTGTGTACATGAATTTAACCAAATAAAAACGAAGCGAAGTAATGAAATTAATTTCTTTAATATACAGAAATTTGTAAAATAAATTGGATAATTAAGATAAGCTTGATTCTAAACTATCTCCCTATTTTAAGATGGAAAACAGTAATTTATTGAGAAATGCAACTTTGTGTTACAGAAAGTCAACCTATTTCTTTTATCGCCTTTTTAAAAAATCGAATGGAGGGATCTATGAAAAATAATCAAGATGAAATTATTCTTGTGTTTGTAAAATTAATGATGAAGCCATGAAAATATTATATAACAATGTAAATACTGATAGTGAAATATCACACATACTGAATTTCTTTATAAAGATTATGAATGATTTATTTCCGCCTTAACATTTGTTGTTTCTTGGAGTTTTTCTTTTTTGTATAATTTAGTGAATAATTATATAGGTTAACGTTTAGTCTGAATTAATCGGGCACATGCCAGTTTTTCTTTTACTATATTGATTCAATCCGACTCCGAACCGATAGAGTAAAAACCTAACCCGAAATAAAAATTTTGGCTCAAATTTTAAACCAAAACCACACTAGTACCCAATGATATAGTATCAATAATTGTTTTGGTACAATGATACAGGGCCCCCAAAATGGACCGTTTTATAAATACCAGTATCTTCTTAGAAAAATTTCTTTTAAGATTTTTCATGTGCATTTTGTAGAAATCAACTCCAGAGGTCATTTCTAGACAAAAATTTTGTATAAATGTACCATGGTATTTATTTTCTTAAAAAATACTGATAATTAAATGACATACCATTTGAAAGCCTTGATAATGGTAAAATAATTTACGATTATTGGAAAATAATATAAAATTAGTTATAATTTAATTTTTTTTAAAGAATGAACCCATAACCAGTCACCAATATTCAAATACAGGATGTCCATAATTAACCATCTCGTTGCGTATTTTTTTTCCTTTTTTTAAAAATCAAAATCAGTTGATAAAATTGCGCATTTTTTATGTATTTCAAATATTAGAGCTAAAATATGAAAATATTTTATGCAAGTGTGTTTATTTTTAGGTGCGTTCATAATTATTTAAATACGTAGCGCCTATAGTTGTCGTTGAGTCCGTCCGTCTGTCCGACCGCATTTAACAACTCAAAAACGACCCAGCCGAATCATTTGAAATTTAAAATAGATAATTATTACATAATTTTGCCGAGTCTTTTCAAATTTTTTGAAAATCGGATGCATAGATCAATTCCAGGGACAATCAAAAGTATTCCGTTCATTATGGTCAATAGGGGAAAAAGTTTCAAATGCATTTTAATCGTTTGAAATTTAAAATATGTAATTATTACATAATTGCGTCAAGTAATTTCAAATTTTTTGAAAATAGGATGTATAGATCAATTACAGGGATAATCAAAAGCATTCCGTTACATTACGGTCAATGGGGAAAAAGTTTCAAACAGATTTTAATAGTGTTACACTCATTCGAACTTAATAAAATTGATATGAATACATGAAATAGATATTATAATATACATTTTGCACAAACTGTGGTGCAAAGAACATTTGTTATTGCTTTACAAGGCTACACAAAAGTATTCCATTACATTATGGTATAGGAATAACATTGTCTGGTGCGCGTTTTAATTATATTAAACTATTTCGCATTTTATGAATATGATATACGTTGCTGAGATGTAATAAGAGTTACAATGCTAGTATATTTACAGGGACACAAAAGAAGATTTCGACCACTACAATGTATCCGAAGTACTGTCTATTATAACAGCAAGATTTGAATAGTTTTAAAACATCGTTATCGTACGAAAGCACCTCATTTTCTACGATTTACGTGCAATTTCCAACTTTTTTTAATGTAAAGCTAGATCACAAAAAATGAATTCGATGAATAATCACATAAAAGCGAATTCTCAAAATTAATCTTCGTGAAATGCATCCACGCGGACTGCATATTTTTTTTTCTAATTTTGCGTTTTAGGCGGACATCGCATGATACGCAGCGGACTCGTTAAGCAATTTCTTTTTTAAGTTGTGTGCGGACGAAATTACATTTCAGAATGTTATGAAATTTTGTGGAGACTGTAATAAAGGTATTTACATTTCTTTGAGCGAATAAAATAATTCAAAATTTATCTGCCAGAGCATGTTTTTTAATAAATTACGCATTTAGCATATATTTAATATAGCTTACACATTTTATTACAACTAAACATGTTCAACATGATCACCATTCTCAGATACTATCTTAATACCTTCGCAACGAGAGCCTTTTACGAAATATTTAATGTTTTTTCACTGGTTTTTAAAAACAGAAATTTATATCTTATTAACCCTTTAATGATCGCATTAAATTACGGTTTAAAAATTCAAATTCATTTCTTTTTTGAAAAAAAAACAAACTATTCATCTTATTTGATGACTAGTAAGATGATACCAGAATAAAACCAATTACACTATTTTAGAAAATTGGTGGAAATCAAACAATTCTGAATAAAAGCTGTGAAGCTTGCAGCCCATGAACGTCTCGGGTGCAACGATTAAGTGGTTAAATCGAGAAAATGCTCCGATTAAATAAGGCAATTTTTTCATCAAAATTTTACTGTTGGGAATAAGCAAGTATTCTTAAGCTTTTTTGCGGCACATGTACGTGTTACTCGGGCCCAAGGATTTTAAGTATAAGGTGTTATGTTCAATAGTTGACTGCAGTTTGTTAATAAAATGTTAGTGTACAATTATTGTGAATATGTCCATGTCCGTGTATTCCCTTGAATTTTTATGACTTTTTCCAATGTTCAGAATAAAAACGGACGTCGCGATGGATTCAGGAAGATTCAAAGAGCTTTTTTAACCAGTAAAAGAAAAAAAACACACTCATATTCCCACTGAAGGTAAAACAAAATACTCAATAAGAAGTGCTCCAAAATCAAACGTGTGAAAGAAACAAAAATACAGGATACCAACCAATGTCCATTTCAGAATTTAAATCTTATATTAATTTATTTTCACGAAAAAATCCATATATTGAAAACAGGTATCAAGGACATTTTTTTAATGAATAATTTGAGAAATGTTTCTTTTGTGAAAAGAACATTTCCGGACGTGCTTGTCTTTTAATAATAATAATATTAAAAAAAAGCTTCCCCTCCCAATCTACCCTTATTGCTTGACCCCCTGTCATCCCTTCTGTTTTTGACAAGAGAAAAGGATAAAGATCTACTCACGGGTCTTTTAAAAGTGTCAAAGCCCACTGTCATGCCTTTTTTTTTCTTTTGGTATTGTTACAGAATAATGAATGGACGAAATAAGATTATGGTCAAGATTAGAAACTTTCTAAAAATCGCATTAACAATAGGGACCTTTCATAGAAAGAAAAGCTTTGGTGTGTTTTATCTCCCATTCTTGAACTTGATAACTTTAGAAGCTGCTTTATTCTTGAAATAGCATTCAAGATTTCTTCCATTCTGATAATTTTTGCCCTATTGAACTTTGTTATTTTTAAATCATATTTGAAAATGATCAATGTTGTCATTATTATTGTTAAACTACTGGTAATCATGGCAGTCTTTTAAAGGAGTTCGTTAGGAAAATTTTGTTTTTGAACCATTCAAAATTTTCAAACTTTTTTTTTTCTTTTTCTTTTTAAGTCAAGAAGTTGATAAAAAAGTGACTAACATTTCGAAAGATTGTGATTATGTTTAACGCGTATTTAGTAGTTTCTGCGATATTATTATTTCCATGCCTTATTTAGATTGTGATTAGATGTGAGATTTTTTAAATACGTCCAGTGCAAATTAATTCGAAATAAAAAGGGTTTGATTAATTTATTTTAATAGACCATTAAGCAGTTACATAAAGTAGTAAGCCAGAATATTATATATTCCTAAAAGAATTCGTTTTCTAAATATAAAACAACTTGCCCATTTTTTTTTTCAATTCTAAAAGAAACTAAATTTAAACTAAATTTAAAAAAGAAACGTTATCACGCTACATTAAAAAATAAATAAATAATGCTCAGCATGCGGCCATTACCTTTATTAATATAATAAAAGTTTTTCTTTTTTATAACAATGTAAGTTAACATGTTGAGTGCCTCCGCGACTGACATTGCACTTTTCGTTTAAAAAGGTCACTGGTGACTGACAAAATATGTTATAAAGGTACATATATATATATATATATATATATATGGTTTTAAAAATTATTAAGAAAGCATAATCTTGTAATAAATAAAAATTAAGTAAATTTTGAATAAAATTTTAGTAATTACTTAAAACAAAACAATTTTTTAGTTTTATATCATATTTTACACTGTGAATCACCGGTGACCAGCGCAACCTAAACGGAAAGATCAGTGTCAATTACTGGTGACTACCGGCTACTCAACTTGTTAATAATGAAACATTCACTTCAAAGGTGTCGATAAAACAAGTGTTAATAGTTTAAAACGACACATATTATTTTAGTATAAAATATTTGCAATAATATGTAAAAATGTCGACAGTAACATAATATATTATGACAGTAATAATTAGTACTACACAGTTATTAGTCCTCTCATATTATAAATCAAGGTGGAAAATTCTGTTTTAATTAGTTTTGGAGGTTTAATTGTTTTTAATGTATTCTTAAATGTTTTGAAGTACTGAAAAGTAAGCTGAAAAAATCCAACAAAAAACTTTTTTCGGCAAACATGAAAAATTATGGAAAAAACACTAAAAATTCCAGACCTTTTTTGCGTTTTTGGCTTATAACTTGCAAAATAAGTTTTTTACGCAAAATCAAAACCAATATTCAAATGCAAACAAATAAATTGTCGACAATTCATGTTCTTATATATATATATATAATATTTCAGTACAACATGTGGTTTCCGTAGAGTTATTGAAATATCGTAGAGTTATTGAAAGTAAGCATTTCAGGGCAAACATTTTCTAACGTACTCCATTATTATTAGGCAATATATTTTATGATGTAGGCATAAACATATAGGTGGGACTTTCAAAATCTGGAATTCAAGGATCCAGTAACCTACAAAATCTGCCATCAAAGTCATCTATTCTCCCTTTTTTAGTCCTTCAAATTACTGGAGAAATAAAAATAGCAGTGGCTTAGGAATTAAAAGTTGATATAAAAACGATGCATTAATGGTCAGCGAAATCACTGACATTGTGTAAATTGAATCCACGATAATAATGGTAGTAGCCCAGAGGACGAAAACGAGGACATGACAAAAGAAAAGGCCTTACTGAAAAAATAACTTGTAAAGTTAACTAGTAACTTTTTACGAAAAGTTAAACCTATATTAAAAAGCAGACGAGAAATTAACTTACAATTCATGTTCTTATCATTTTATATAAAATATACAATATGCGTAGAAACGTTGAAAAAATTTACATATACCAGTAATTTTGAAAAACCTCAAAACATACATTCTTTTATACCCTTTTTGCTCATAACACTAAAAGAACTAAGCATTTCACTATATCCTACGCTTTGATTCAGCAGATAAAATTCTCTACAATTTATGTGTGAGTATTGTTTCGGACCTTGAATAGATATGAGAAAAACAATAATAAATCCCCAAAGAAGTCAGCTGATTCTTTAAAATTAAATGTATCGTCATACGTTTGCATAGATACGTTACCGTAAAATGGGATGAATAGAAACAGCGGAGTGAATAGGAACGAAACCTAACAGTCATGCAAATAAATTGATTATAAATAAATATATGTGATGATATTTTTAGTTGCCAATTTTTTTATAAGAAGGTAATAACATTAAGAGTAGAGAAAATCATTTTTGCCATGTAGGCACCATTACTGGGGTATATAAAAAAACTGCAAGTAGATCCTCAAAAACCTCATTTTTTTAATATCTTCAAAACTTTGTTTGTAACTGCAGTATTTTTCTTATTCTAAACCTAAGAGTAGAGATTTTTAATTAATGATAGACCTGTAAACGATATGCTGCATTAAATTCTACTTATTTCTAAGCTACATAATGAAAAAGTAGAAAATGTCTTGTAGCATCAGAGGTTTAAGATTTACGGGGTGAATCGGAACACGTATTCTCTCATAGTTTATTTTTCTATACAATAATAGTTTCATGTAATATCTGAAAATATTGTATGAATATGTATTGCAACAATATTTTGTTTGTTCTAATTACTTGAAGAGTTTAAAGGTGACAAAAATTACTTAGTTAAACAAAAAAGTGAACGCCCAATCCAACAGACATGGAACACGGAATAAATGAATTAAAAAAAGGCAAATTACTAAGAAAAATTGCACAGAATTATTCTCTGACATCTACAACATTACACAAACATCTCAAAATGGAAAACCAATTAAAAAAGCGAGGTATGCAAACAGTACTAAGGGTTGAGGATGAGGGAGTACTTGTAGATCGTATGCAGCGATTGGGGCTGTAATAGAGATTCTTGTGAGGGTGTAGCTTTGTAGCATCTGCTATTTTATTAGAATACTTAGAAGAAGCGTGATTACGTATAGTAGTCCAGATTCGGATGTACGAAAAAACCCCACAATGATTGCTAAGTTACTCTTTATTTAGACATGTATTACTAGGGGGGCACACATACAGTACTCGGAGAAAATCTCCGAACAGCGATTAGCAACTTCACAAGACGAGAGCAGTGAATCAAGTGGCTTCGTACATAGCAACAAACCGCCACTTTTGGCATGATAGAAAATCGCCAACATACACAAGTTCGCCCATGCACAATGGATAGTATACGCCAAATAACAGTTAAAATGCAGCCAGCAAGATCAGAATTCAATTTGGTTTCCCAGCTGGGATGGAAAGGAAAGGTTGCCAAACGATAAATTGTTACACGTGTTGTTATGTCTAAACACAGAGGCACACCGAAGGGACATCAGATTTTACTGCGCAGATGTTAAATTCTTTTTAGGGTTTTGTCGAGAAAGGAAAAAGAAGCGTAAGCATAAATTTCAACTGCGAAACAGAGATGATCTCCTTATAAGGTAATGCAGAATTGCTTCGATCGGAAACAGCAGACATCTGGAAATTGTTTTAAGCGGTTGATTAATATGTGAGTGTATTTCTCACAGATAAAGTTAAGCAGCTGCCAATTTTCGGTTAGAGAATTAATAAGCAAGAAAAATGGAAAAGGAATGAAGGACAACATAAAACTAATTTTGAATTGAACAGAGACGGGGGGTGTAAAGGAATCATTTAAGAAAATAACCAATATATAACGAAATAATCGTTATATATATCACCCGGTGCACCACAAAAAAACTTTTGCTGTCCAATGTGCATAGGCTAGCATAAAATATTATAACATAAAAACATACATAAATGCAAAAGTTTTTTTTTATATGTATATGTAGAAAGTTGACGTCATGATAATGGAGACTTTTGTATTTAAAAACAGTCAGCAGTTCTAAAGTTTCTATATTTTTTTACTATTTCTGTATATGGATCCAAGCTAGTACTGTATTTTTATATGTAGAAGTTGAGTCGACTCAGACAGTACAAAAATATTACAGCAGCTTTGATTGTTATCATGACACAAGTAAAAATTTTGAAACATATACACAAAACATGAAACTAATACTAAATGAATGTAAAATGGCAATACACAAAAATAACATAATAGCACTATATTTTTCAAAAAATTAAAAAAAGAGTAATATGATGTATATTAAAAAAATAAAATTTTTTTTGTAAAAACATGTTTCATGCCGAAGCATAGGATGACAAAAATAAGAGGTGCTCCAAGCACGCCCATAAAATTTGCGTCACCCTGAATCTTGTGTACAACACAAGTATTATGGCATCGGCTTAGGGCCTAGCCTTAGATGAGGAGGGAATTGTGATGCTCCCCCGAAGGCACTAGCGGTCTTCTGAAGGAGCTCACGTCGAATTACATGAAAAAATTTGAATTGTTGTGAATTGGAATCACAATTCAAAAATTTGAATTAAAACTCCAATTCCAAAACTTTGTCTCTCAACACAATGAAGCTTGAACCCTTAGGGCATTAATTTTGAACGGGAACAAGACTTCAAAGGGAAGAATTCAAAAATAAAAAAAACAAAAAAAAATGTATGTCATATAATAACTAATATGGGCAGACAATCCTAGAGTGAAGAGAGACGAAAAATGTGTCACAATCGAGTGGGGGTGATGAACAAGTCATATACAAAAATGTGTTATATTTAATTACATGAATCATTTGTTTACTTTTCTAAACTACAGTACCTGTTTATCTAACTATAATATGTTTGACTTATAATATAGGGATTGTTAAGTGGGAGGTTAGCTAGTGGAAAAATATTGAATTAATGAATATTGTCAAAGAAATTTTAAGTGTACTGCAAAAAGAAACAAAATAAAAAGTAACTAAAATTTAAGTGAGTATGAAGACATATCTAAGTGTTAAAGGATAACAATGATACCTAATATTGTTCCTAAGAGATCTTCAGAGCAACAGTGATGGACCAGCCATGATATTGTTAAAGATCAGTCAAAAACAACATACACACAACCATGAGCTCTTTGGTTGGATATGTGGTATCATAAAACATGACATAAAAAATAATAAATAGTGTTTTTACATTAGCTTCTGTTTCTTAGATTGTATGTATGTGGTTGATAAAACGTATTAAAGTTAGTGTTGTTTATATGACTTGATGCATCAAATAAATGTCCATAACGAGGAGGTGCTAGTAAAAGTCTATCAATATGTACCCGAAATGCTGTGTTATCAGGAGTATACAACCTTTTAATTGAGAATGACACAGGGGAATGTTTACAAGTGACAATATATGGACCAGTATACTTTGTTTTAAACTTGTCATTTGATTTTAGATATACAATATCTTTTAAGAAAATGGATCTTAATTTAGCTTTCTGACCGTAATATTTATATCTTTTATCTTGAGCAGATTTAATGTTGTTATAAGCTTTGTGATATATCTTACTCAAATCATCAAGTAATTTGTGTACTTCAATATGTTTATCAAGAAAGGGTTGGTTGCACGACTGATCAAAAGTGTCAAAAATTAGAGAAAGTTCGCGTCCAAAATGAAGAAAATTAGGAGAGTACAATGTAGTTGCATGTTTGGAGCCGTTATAAAGTGACTTGTGTATAAATACAGCATTTTCGAATGAATGACCTTCTTGTAAAAGAATATTAACCGAATATTTGATCGACTTATTGATTCGCTCTGCTATCGCATTTGATTGTGGTCTCGAGGCAGAACTGTGTAATACCTTAATGCCCAATGTATCATTAAAATTGTTATATACCTGAGAAGTGTACTGGGGTCCTAAGTCTGATAAGACAACCGAAGGTCTCCCAAAGGTGGTTATGTAAGAGAATAAGCATTTAACAACTTTACTTGCAGATATGTCATTAAGTGGAAAGAGTTCAATATGTCTCGAAAAATGATCAGTGATAGTTAAAACATATTTTCCATTAGTAAACGGTCCAAGGAGATCAGTACTGATAGTGTGACCAGGGTACCTGGGAGTGTATGTGGGCTGCAAAGGTGCGGGTGGAGTTTGATGATGTTTAGTTTGAAGACATTTGATACAGGATGCAACAAAGTTTAAAGTGTCTACATACATACCCTTCCAAAATATCTACCTGACAAGAATTCATAAGTTTTATTAAAGCCAAAATGAGATAAATGTGAAATTGTTAAGACTTTGCTTTTAAGTGAATTTGGAACAATAATGTGATACGAAAAAGTGTTATTAAAAATATTTTCCTTCTTTAACATTAATACTTTCGAATCAGGATGAATGAAGTAGTTAGGAAATTTTTGAGAAGATCCTTTCTTTAAGATTTCTTTATAAACAACAGACAAAGTAGGGTCATTTTGTTGTTCAGTAGCAAATGTTTCATTCGAAATTTCTAATAAAGGGTCAGGATTTGTTTGTGTACCAGAAATAAGGCAGTTAACATGCATATTAGAATCATTCGAGCTGGAGTGTGGAGTATCACATTCTACAATAGGTAAGGGTTGAGTATCATGAATAAGTTCAGGGTTTGTAGCTAAAGTCTGTTGATTATTTTCAAAGTTACAGCGAGATAAATAGTCAGCGAGTACATTCTTTTTACCTGGAATATGTTGAAATTTGTATGTGTATTCTGAGAGATTCATGAGCCAACGAGAGATAATATCAGCCGGGTTTGTAGTTTTGTTGTACTTTTCCAGGGGTTTACTATCTGAAAGGATTACAAATTCTCTGTTGTATAAATAATATTTGAAAGCAGTAACTGATTTATGAATCGCCATGAGTTCTAATTTAAGTGCAGGATATTTTTTTTCTGATGCTTTTAAAGATTTTGAAAAGTACGCAACAGGTAATAGTTGTTTATCATGTTCTTGTAGTAAGACGCCAGAAATAGCAATATTTGACGCATCAGTATTTAAATAGAACTTTTTGTTCCAATCAGGTAATCTAACCATGGGTGGATTAAAGAATATCTTCTGTATGGTGTCCATAATTTTTTGATGTTTACTTGTCCACTTAAATTTGGCTTTTGGAGTAGTTAAGTTTATGAGAGGCTGCACAAGTTCAGAAAAGGATGGAACCAGAGATTTGTAGAATGTAATGACACCTATGAGTGCTTTTAATTGTCGTTTAGTTGTAGGTGTTGGAAAAGATGTTATTTTTACAATGTTCGACTGAACAGGAGAAATAGTTTGATTTTCTATGTGAAATCCAAGATAATCTAAACTGGTTTTGTGAAAAGTGCATTTGTTAGGGGACAGCGTTAAATTATATTTTACTAGTATTGCAAGAATTTTATCCAACTTATCACACATTTCTTGATATGAATTGGCACCAACAATAAGATCATCTTGGTAGGTATAGACACCTTCTAACTGTAATTCATCAAGTAAGGAGTCCATTAAAGCTTGATAAATTGAGGCGCTAGATTTTAATCCGAATACTAATCTCTTATACCGAAAAGAACCGAACATTGTAGTGAATGTGAGCTGATTTTGAAATTTTGCAGTCAAATCAATCTGATGATATGCCTGATGAAAGTCGAGAGAAGAAAAAAAACGATATTGTGAAAGATTTGAAATAATAGTTTGAATTTTTGGAAGTGGATAGGACGAACCTTGAATTATAGTATTAACCATTCTGAGATCTAATGCGAGTCTATATTTCTGTATACCTGTACCGTCTGGTTTCTTTTTAACAAGGAGCATGGGGCAGGCCCATTCGGAACAATGACGTTCAATGATTTTGGCATCAAGCAACTGTTTGATTTGATTTAAAACATCCTTTTGCACAGCTTGGGGAAGAGGGAAAGGAAGAGTCTTTATTGGGTAATCATTAATGAATTTCAAATCAGGTACAATTTTATCAGTATGACCAAGTGTGTCTAATGATTTGGAAAAGGCAGGATAATAATTAAGTAACAATTTAGTTAGGTTCTTTGCTTCATTCGATTTTAAGTGAGTAAGATTAAAATCCTTAGCCGATAAATCCTGCTTTCTTTTTTGTAAGATTTCATTAGACGCCTGAATGAAATTTACAAAGTGCTGTTCTGAGTTATTTTGCTTGTCAGACATTTCAGAAGTATAGTCGCGAATTTCCTCAATCTCAGATAATTGACCTATTTTTGTGTGTTTAGGGAGATGAATGGTCTTTTCAGAAGTGTTTTTAAGTGTTATTGAGAAGAAATGATGTATTTGTGAAGTTTTCTTTCTTTTATTGGATAATTTATTCATTTGAATAATGGCATCATTTCCTATTAATTCTTTTGTTTGTGCCAAATATTCAAATAGATAATTTCTGTCATTGTGGATGTTATTGGAGGTGTAAACAGAGCACCATATTTGTTGTTGAGGTTCCAATATAATTTTTCGAGTTAAGAACACCGCTTGATTCATTACAACATCACTCAACGAATTGCATGATTTTGATTGTTTCTCTCCAGAAGATTCTTTACTGGTTTTTAAAGGAACAGAGAAATTATTGTTGACATGGAGACACTTGTTAAAAGTATCGATGACAACATTGTATCTAGTTATGAAATCAAAACCTAAAATGCCTTCAAAACTGGAAGACTCGGGTATGTCAACAATATAAAAGTGGTGTGAAAACGCTTTTTGTTTTAGCTTACTGGATGTTCTGATGCAGGCGGAAAATGAGGCATCAGAATTGACAGTTTTAATATTGACGTCAGTGGACAGTCTTTTATATTTTAAGACAGGTTTAAGTTGATTAAATAATTTTTGTGAAAGTAAAGATATACTACTACCAGAATCAGCCAACAAAGTAATATCATGGTTTGCTATAGTGGCTTTAACAAGAGGAAGGGATGGTGACATAGTGTTTACACTACAAATTATCTGAACATTATCACTTTTTGTTTGTGTACTGGAGTTATTTGCTATCTTAATGGAGTCAAAAGTTTGGGAACCTACTGAATTAACTAGTCTCGAACTTGAAATTTTAGGTAAAACAGGGTCAAAAAGAAAAGTTGCTGATGTAGAAGTATTAGATTGAGACACAACACCATCAGCATAAAAATTGTATCTCTGTTTCAGTTTTCCTGAAATTGTGGAGTGGAATTTGTGTAATTGTTTTTTCTTTGAGTATTTGCTATTTTCCATTTAAAACAAGAGAGAGCGTCGTGATTGTTTCGGCCACATAACTGACAAACAACTGGTTTTTTTTGTGAAAACTTGTGTGGGGAATAACGTCTAGTGTAGCTCCGATTTTTGTAATTTTTTTTGAAACGTGAAACACCCGCGGAATGTTTTGGTCTAGTCTGCAGATTTTTTTGCACAGTTTCGGTTTTAGTATCAGGAGGGGCAAAAGATAATGCATTTATTTTCTCAGAAATTTCTTTTAATTGCGATTCGATGAGATTTTCTGATCTGTGTACCGAAGGTAAGGAATGTAAGATTTTCTCATTCCTTAAAATTTCATGAAGGGTTTGCGCTCTTTCAACTGCTGTTTTATAATCATTAATGCCTTCTTCCTGTAATTTTATTCTAATATTTGAAGGAAGGGCTTCTAGAAATTTCATGAGTTTGATAGTGTTGCGTGCATTTTCGTCATTGATATTTGCATAAACAGTCGCCGCAAGAACATTTAGTCTATGGGCTAAATTTTTTATCGTCTCAGAAGGCATAAGTGCTAAACTGGACAACTCAACCGAGGCAACACATTTACTAGGGGGGGGGGCGAAAAATGACGCAAATTCCTTTTCCAGCAAATCAAGGTCTGTTATCTTTTGCAGGTCAGGGTTTTGGGCTAGAAATTTTTGTGCAGGCCCAACTAACTTTCCCTTTAAGATTGCAATTGTTGTCTGTGGGTTATATTTATTAATTTCTGCACAGACTCTAATTTGGTCAAAGAAAAATTTAAGTAAATCTGGATCTCCATCAAATTGAATGATATTTATGACAGTAAAGCAAGGAAGCACATACAACAGGTAAATCATTTAGAAAGTAAAATAACTAAAATAACAAAATAATTACACTTTGAAACATATATCTATATATTCCTTCACTTTAAAAAAAAACTTACTTTATCTTTAGATAATAAAGCAAAGAAAACTCTATAGAAAACCGCAAAAACTGTTAGCAAGCAAGGGAAAAAAAATCCTTTAACTTCTTTACACAAGGAAAAAGAATTCCTTTTTTGTAACTTAAACCCTTCTGATTTATTTATATTTTTTTGGATGAAAAAGAATATCTTATTTTAACCTTGTAATTAAAAGTTCAAAACTGGTTAAACACTCATTTAAGCATACCAGAGAATCTAAATACAAATTAAAAAAAACGAAGGGGTATGGGACGTTAAATATGAAATAATAGCACATAAATGCAAATAACTGATAAAAACTGCATAACATGTCAGCAAAAATAATAACTAGAAATGACCACAGTTACCGTGCTTTCGCAAATTAAAAATCTTTGCAAAAACACAATAACAGGATTATATTAATGCTCAACCACAGAACATAAATTTTGACCGTTGTGTCCTGAATGTGAAAGCAGAACATGAAATAAACAAAGTAGGTGGGTTGACTTACTGATTTAGTTTTAAAAAAATTAAATGATTACTAATTTAATAACACAAAAACCTAGGGAAATGGGGCAAGATCTGCTCTCACGTTCAAAATGTAGATTATTTCGAAGTTGATTTTCGTTGTTGTGCACTTTTTCTCTTTTTTTTTATCACAGAAGACTAGCAGATTTTTATATTGTAAACAGGTAATTGAATATGCACTTATCGAAGGTGGTGACACCTCTTTTAGAGAATTTTTGTAATTCTCTTATTTATTTATTTATTAATTTTGTGCACTGTTAACTGATACATACGATGAATTATTTCTGATGGATTTTCTCAGAATTGAAGGCTTATATTGCATGTGCAAAATTTTTTACTTTCTCTTGCAGACACCCGTGAATGAATCACTATTTTTTTGCACGATGTATCACTTTACGATGCATAACTAGACATGCACACTTATTACACACAAAAATCTTCTATGAGACTTTATGAGATTTCAGTAGAATACGTTGAGTAAATATGCAACACACATTATGAATGAGTCGATGATAGCACTGTAATCACACACAAATTGGACTTTATTGCCCGTAAATTTTATATCTTGCATATTCTGTAATTTTGACGAAGCACACGCAGCCCTCGATATCTGCCGGCGATGAAAACACATAAATCACACAGATGATGCGAGGAGATGAAAAAGGGGAACGCCGAGCGCTCAGGTGACAATTGGCCGCAGGGGAGACATTCCAAAGCAGTTGAGATGGAGCACACAGGGGAGGAAAAGGGGGTGTCCAGCAAAGGAATTTCAGGACGGGAACAGCGCTGTACTTTTCGACGTCGACCGCAGGTGACGATGGGGACCTCAATTCCACATCGGTTGACACTTAGCAGGCAAGACTAATAGCATTTTCTACCGGGGGATGCAGAGAAGAAAAAGAAGAACCGAAATGCATCACATCCACAGGAAAGTCGCAGTTGATTGTACCCCCCTCCATATTTTTTTTTTTTTTTTTTTATGTGGGGAAAACGAAAAAGTCAAACGGCACCAGTTATTTTTGTAATAGAGATTCTTGTGAGGGTGTAGCTTTGTAGCATCTGCTATTTTATTAGAATACTTAGAAGAAGCGTGATTACGTATAGTAGTCCAGATTCGGATGTACGAAAAAACCCCACAATGATTGCTAAGTTACTCTTTATTTAGACATGTATTACTAGGGGGGCACACATACAGTACTCAGAGAAAATCTCCGAACAGCGATTAGCAACTTCACAAGACGAGAGCAGTGAATCAAGTGGCTTCGTACATAGCAACAAACCGCCACTTTTGGCATGATAGAAAATCGCCAACATACACAAGTTCGCCCATGCACAATGGATAGTATACGCCAAATAACAGTTAAAATGCAGCCAGCAAGATCAGAATTCAATTTGGTTTCCCAGCTGGGATGGAAAGGAAAGGTTGCCAAACGATAAATTGTTACACGTGTTGTTATGTCTAAACACAGAGGCACACCGAAGGGACATCAGATTTTACTGCGCAGATGTTAAATTATTTTTAGGGTTTTGTCGAGAAAGGAAAAAGAAGCGTAAGCATAAATTTCAACTGCGAAACAGAGATGATCTCCTTATAAGGTAATGCAGAATTGCTTCGATCGGAAACAGCAGACATCTGGAAATTGTTTTAAGCGGTTGATTAATATGTGAGTGTATTTCTCACAGATAAAGTTAAGCAGCTGCCAATTTTCGGTTAGAGAATTAATATGCAAGAAAAATGGAAAAGGAATGAAGGACAACATAAAACTAATTTTGAATTGAACAGAGACGGGGGGTGTAAAGGAATCATTTAAGAAAATAACCAATATATAACGAAATAATCGTTATAGGGGCTACTCAAAAGATTCACTTACCCGATGACTACTAGAAAAAAATAACACAGAACAGAGCTGAATTTGTATTAAAATCCAACTTATGCAATTCGAATGCAATTTCTTAGAATAAATTTTTATTTATCTTGAGTTCAAAAATGTTTTCTATTTTTTAAAAAGGCATATATTTACATGTATATAAAATAAAGATTTGGTTTGATAGTAACTATGTGTTCCTATTCCCCCCTTATTGTTAATACCTGATTTTATTAACCCTATTAAAGTTTGAATCAAAATAAATAAAGATTATAACATTTGTTCCGATTCACCCCTATCTGTGGGGCGAATGGGGATACCATTAAAAAAATAAATATAAAACAGGAACAATTGTTACGTTTTTGCTTAAAAAATAAAGGACAAAACAAGACCGAAGTTTCCAGTAAAAAAATAAAAGAATTAAAAAATCAGTTGTTGCTTTTTTTTAACGTTAAAGTCGAAAAGTGTTCTGATTCACCCCATTTTAAGGTATATATGTACAAAGAAATTATAAACAGTGATCAATGATCGGTTAGTATGAAGACTGTTTAATGTTAAACAATATAATAAAATATGTAGTTTTTTTGTAATACAAAACTTATTATTAAAGAATTATTGACTTGAAACAAAGGTCATCACTGAAACCGAATATTCTTGTCAAAAAGTTGCATGATTGCAAGCTTGTCTTCCAGTTCTTCTACTCTTAAAAGAAAATAAGTTAAATATAATATTTATCAACTCACCCGGGTGATAAAGAGCCATTTATATCACGAGGGGGAAGGTTCATGCTTCACTGTAAATAAAATAAAATAAAATAAAATAAAACAGACGATTTTACAGAGATTGCATTGGTAATTTCTACGCCAGTACAATTCACTGTTTTTTTTAAACTTTTTAACATTTAATCCGCAGAAAAATTTAAGTAAATTTTAGAATTTTTCTGGAATTTATAGGAATTTTTTCCGTTAAAAAACAGTGAATTGCACTGACGTCTCGATTACCAGTGCAATATTCCTAAAATCGTCCTTTTTTTAAGTGCTCAGATGTAGGTAAAAGCTGCAAGTACACAAAGGCAAATACCAAAGCTTCTGAATGGGCCTTGTGCTTTTGGTGTTTTTTAAAACAGTGGATTTAATTGTAATTAATTGAATAACAATTAATGCAATATGTTATCATAACATGATTTTTACATCTTTTCCCGTTAGCCTTCTTTTACAAATCAAGTCGTGAATTCGATTTTTTTTTAACCTCAATTTGTATAATGTATGACAATGTGTGTAAAATGCATTAACCTATTATATTACGAACCGCAATTTAATCGTTTATGCACTTACAGTACTTTAAAGTACCATTGAAGAAAACTTAATGTAAAACTTATTTATTCTACTTATTAATAAAAAAATTTTATTCTTTCCATATAAATCATTCTTGATCAAATTTAGATAGAATCAAGAAAAAGTCGAAGCTAAATATTTTCCAAAAGTGGTATTTTATTATTCATTTTTATAGGTATTACACAGAAATATTTATATATCCACAGAAAAATTTAAGTAAATTTTAGAATGTTTCTGGAATTTATAGGAATTTTTCTGTTAAAAAACTGTGAATTGCACTGACGTCCCTATTACCAATGCAATATCCGTAAAATTGTCCTTTTTTTAAGTGCTCAGCTGTAGGTAAAGCTGCAAGTACACAAGGGCAGATACGAAAGCTTTTGAATGGGCTCTTGGTGTTTTTTAAAACAGTGGATTTAATTGTAATTAATTGAATAACAATTAATGCAATATTTTATCATAACATGATTTTTACATCTTTTCCCGTTAGCCAGCCTTCTTTTACAAATCAAGTCATGAATTGGATTTTTTTTTAACCTCAATTTATATAATGTATGGCAATGCATGTAAAATGTATTAACCTATTATAATACGAACCGCAATTTAAACGTTTATGCCCTGACGGTGCTTTAAAGTACCATTGAAGGAAACTTAATATAAAACTTATTTATTCTATTTATTAATAACAGTTTTTTATTCTTTCCATATAAAACATTCTTGACCAAATTTAGATAGAATCGATAAATAGTCCAAGCTAAATATTTTCAAAAAGTGGTAGTTTTATTATTCATTTTTATAGGTATTTTTTTCTTTAAATAAAATTATATAAAACATGTTCAACTGCAAAAGCATTTACATTTATAGAAAGTTTCATGATGCATTTAAACTCTTTGCTTTTTTAAGAATTATGATATTTTCAAAAGAGTAATTTTATTTAATTAATCTGATTGTTGTTGTAAATATTTCACGAAAAAATTACAACTACCGATATATTTAATCAGTTTTAATTAAAAAAACATTTCAAAATTCCACAATACTATAATCTAAAAATACTAGTTTACTTTCAGACATTAAAAAGATAATTTCTGAGGTGGATCAATTTCTTGATAAACAATTCGGTAGATAAAAGGGCTAAAAAGTATGATTTAGTTCTAATTGTTTGTAAATAAATTTTGTAAAAAAAAAACACTCTGTATTAACATAAATATTTTAAATTCACAAATAAAAAAGTTAGTGAAAAAATAAAGATGATATGAAATTATTTAGCAACCTCTAAGTATTTTAGAAATTCCATATCATCTTCTTTTCTTTTATTTCAGTAAAAGGCATGTTTTTGCAACTTCTTTCGCATTTCACACACATTTTGGGGAACTTAAAGCCTGTTTTTTCCATAATTTGTCTGTCAGATTTTTTTCTATTTGCAAGAAATAAGTGTCAAAACGGTTTAAAGTGCTGGTGTCTGTAACGTAGCTTCAAGCCATTTACCGTTTTCTTCCAACCCAATTGTTTAGGATCTTTTTCATTCCTAAGCAATTGTTGAACTTAAAAATACGCCCTCAAGGAATGTTGATTAGCTGCAGACTTGAAAGAATGTAAGGACATGAAATGGATTCATGTCTTGTACGCAGACGTAAGGCAACATAAACACAATAATTACATCAGTATCTGCCATAGGGTCTTTAGAAATCTCAATAGTCTTACTTAAGCCCTTGGGGACGAACGACAGGTATACAAGCCGCATAAGGTGCTCAGAATCCTTCATTATTCTCACCAAGAAGTTTTTTTGTGGATTTTGCCTTTATTTAATCTGAGAATTTTCTCAATTCAATTAGGCAAAAATTTCTGTTTTGAAAAATAATTGATAAAAGATTAAAGATTCTATAAAACACGTTCACCCCGAAGAGGTTAGTGCAGAGTTTTTCTTGAGAGTCAAACGAAACCCCATGGCAGACAAAAATATGTTGTTATAATCGATTGAACAAATTTGCAGTCACAAGAAAAAAGAATGGGACAAACTGTTCCTTAATCTGGCTTTAGAAAATATACATTTCAATGTACACCCCCAACTACGACAAATCATGATAAGCAGCATATTGAGGTCTTCACTCACAGTAACTACAGAGCTATGCTGTTGCTCCAGGTTCCATGCTGTGGTGATAATAAGAGAATCTGGATGGGAGAAGATGAATTTCGTACAAATGACGATATCGATTTCGCAAATATTGTCTTCTATCTTTAAAGATGACATTAATTTTCCAGTCAAATTTAAGCATTTTCCATGTGAGATTTTTTTCTTTTACCAAGTTCTGATTATTTTTTCTCTGATTTGCTACCCTATTATGCATGATTCTATTTAGCGCAGCGTCAGTGATATCGCTGTCCACTTATACATTGTTTTTGATCTCAGTTTTTAGCTGTAAACAAATTCTATTTCTTATTTATTCACAGTAAGTTGGAAGTGGCAAAAACTAAAAGTAAGATGACTTCAATAGCAGATTTTTTAAAGTTGCATGACTGCCAGATTTTTGAGGTCACACTGTATGCCTAAATCATAAAAATATATAATTTAATAACAAGTAAGTACATTAGCAAATGTTTACATTGAGATGCTTACTTTTAGTGTTATGGACAGAAAGGATGTAAAAGAAAATGCTTTTTTGTAAACTACTGGTTTTTGCCGATTTTTCAACGATAGCCATAAATAAAAAAATATATATATTACTTGTAAGTAGTTTTTTGTTTGTATTTTAATATAGGGTTACATTTTGCGTAAAAAGCATACTTTGCAAATTATATCCCCCATACCCACCCATTCCCTCAAAAAATCTGCGATTTTAGTGGTTTCTCATAAATTTTTATATATGCCGAGAAAGATTTTGTTTCAGAACTTTAGATTGGTGTTTATAAAATATAAAGAAAGCTGTTAAAAACAATTACACCAGAATCTGTCCTCTTTAAGTTATTTTTCAACCAAATTATACCGATAACATTTCAGAAACAAAAAATAAAGAATTTAGATTTTATTGCTAATCTATTTTAACCCTCTCGAGCATGAAGTATTTTGCAATTGTCAAAAAAAAATTTCACTGGAAAATTATCTTGGATTAGATGAGAATATTAAGATGAAACATGATTTTTAGATTTTTTAAAATTCTTAAGGAAGTTCTGTGTACAACCGCACTGTAAAAAAAAAAAAAATTCAAGAGGTTACTAAAATTTTTTTAGTAAATTTGTATTCCACAGAATTTCTTAGTAACCAATACTAACTTTTTTTTGCAAGTGAAACAAGCATTTCTTTTGTAAACTGAACAAAAGAATTTTTTGTATAACTAACTTAAAAAATTTTAGTATGAGCCACCAAGCAAATTTTAGTGATAGCTCCAAAATTATTTTTAATAACCATTACGTGCGCCCGAAGGGCAGGAGGTTCCTTCGAGCTGCATTCAGACTTCTGAAGCGGAAGATTTTCGGCAAAACTGCAATAGATGGCAGCACCAAACATTGCGAACATTTTCATAATCTCTTTACTAACGAGTACTTACACTACATACATTCGGGGCGTATTTGACGGTGGCCAGGATCGAACACGGGACCTTTTAGTCTGGAGTCCGTTACTATAACCACTACGCTATCAAGGCCACACCAAGTGAGTTTTAGTAATAGTTATTAAAGATATAAAACTATTAACTCTCTTCGTTGCTAACTTTTTTCTAGTAATTCTTACAGATTTTCTTGTAACCGACTAAGATTACTAAGATTTTTTTAGTAATTACAAGGATCACTAAAGTTTTTTTAGTAGATCGACCCTTTTTTTTTACAGTGCGGATATGAGGCTTGTATGCAGAAATGTTACATTTGTTACAATTGTAACAAATGCACATAATACTTCCTTGAGAATTTTTAAAAGCTAAAAATCAAGCTTCTTCTTAATTTTCTTATCTATTTCAAGATATTTGCGAGTGAAAATTTTTTTAGTTATTTTTCACTAATAATAGTGGTGTAATATTTCATACTTTACAATATACATATTTTTCCTTCTGGGAAAAAAGTTAATTTTCATGAAAACGTTCGAAACATTCTGGATTTAAATGTACTTGACAGGCCACAAAAATATCTTGTTTTACTCAAACAGCTTTCGTTTTTGCACTTCAGTGCAAATTTACCATTAGACTTTTTGGGTAATGTTTACCATTATCATATCTTAGTTCTTTTGCAACTAAAGACTTTTTCTTTTCTTTGCTGGGCATATCAAAGCAAAAGAGGCTTTAGCCGATGGTCGACACTTTTTCTTTAAGTTCGAAGTTGAGTTTCCTGTATGTATTAGGTTACTTGCAATGTTACTTTAGAACTCTAATAAATCATAGCAGTTCTTCCATCTTTTCTGCAAAGAAGTTAGGTATTTACAACATTTAACAGATGACAAAAATGCGCATATATCAATATATATTTCTTTCACAGTGAAGATAAAGTGCCACAAGTGAATCCATCAAGTCAACACATCCCATATGCTTGTTATACATTTGCACTGAGTGTGGTCTATCTATTTCTACAATAGACTTAGTTGCAGAATTAAAACATTTTGCTTTATATGTTGGTTAATCTCCAGCAAAAGATGACAACACGCGCACAATACTTTTATCAACCCATCGAGTGACTGTCTTCAGAGGTAGTTACAAAAACTGATACCCTTCCATCTTTCATAAGAGATTTGGCAATTTCTATCTTTTTCTCTGCGCTCTTCATTCTGCTGGCTCAAATAGTTCCAACAAAATAAATTTTTGTGTTACTTATAACATACCAAAAGCCAATATATACATAGTTCTCACTTTAAAAATTAATAGCATTGCCTTTTTTATAGTTTTCTGCTTTTGAAATTTGCATGTAAAGCCTCAAATGAGGTTTTCATGAAGAGATAGTTGTAAATGCTACAACTGCATGGAAGTCTCATCTGAGGTTTCAAACTAAAATACCCTTCAATCCTTCCAAAACACATTTCAATCTCAATTTTTTTTTCTCCTTGTAATTAAAATGATGTGAGAAACATGAAATATATTTTTACTTACATGCTATGCTCTTTGTGTGGTGGAATACTCTTTTTAAATCCGTTGTTTTAGCATACTTAACTTTTGACAAAAATGGAGATTAAAACATGTACAAAATAAATGAAATGCATGTGCCATCATCTCCTAATTATTTTCAAAAGATGACTTTAGTCGCATACTCATCTACTATGCAATTGAAAATCCAAACATTTAGGATTAAATAATTTTTTTATGTTTTTTATTTGACAACCTCATATGAAGTTTCAATGCACGTGAGGGTTAAATATTTTTTTTTATCTGCAACGGCAATGTCATAAGCATAAGTAGCTCATTATGGTTTAATATTAGTAGTCAATCTGCACACAGACGTCAATAATTCAGTCAAATATCACTAAAACGAGTTCAAATTAAAAAGTACACATAAATTAACAATTTATTAATGTTTTTTAAATAAAAATATATAAAGAAAAATATATTTTATAAATTCGACTTTTTCCTAATCTGCTTACTCAACTGGATTAACAGGCGCAAAAAATAGTCATACCTGCTCTCGCTTCAGAAGGAAGTAGGGTATAAATCAAAAAATGTTTTGACTCTACGTGGGATTACCTACCTTTTTTACTATCATAAATCATAGAGATGATAGCAATAACTATAATTACACATATATTCCAGAATTAAAAGAAATTGGACTAGAACTTTAAAAGCCGAACTCTATTATATTTTTTTAGATTTGTGAAGGAATTTATATAAGTTTAAATAGCATATTAATACAAATAAGCAATAAGAAACAATACAAAATTAGACTGAGATACATAAGTAATGTATATTTTATACATATTGTCGTAAGTAAATAATACAAAATTAAGAAAAATAGAATTTACAGAAAATAAAAATTCTGAGTATTCCCGTGATCTCAATAAATAATAGTTAAGTGTATTCTAATCTTTTAACGACAATCTACGAAAAAGGTTTAAAATTATATATACATTACAGTGCATGTAAACGTTAGGAAGACAGAAGCAATTTTAAAAGTGAATTTTAATCATTCATTCTAATATAAAATTTTGCTCATATGTCTTACAAATTTTTGTTCCAAAAAATACTGTTAAAAGAAAAATGCATTAAATTTTTTCTGAAACAATAGAATGTAACAGAGGAACAAAAATATCGTATGAAACGTTTAAACACAATATTTATATATAATTTGTAGAAGAAGTTTAATAAATCTTTAATTAATGGTCTAATGAATTATGATTAATCAAAGGTAAATTTACTTTAAATGTTAAATAACCGGTAAAATTAGTGATGTTCTACGGACACAACATGCACTGTGTTTTTGCTGGTTTTGCTAAATACCAAGCGTTTTGTGTGGCACATTTCTAGCATTTATTTAAATATTACTGCTATGAATATTTTTTTAGTAATGCTTATTAGAATACTCCTTTTGTTTTTTACTGGACAAAAGTTAGGAAAAAGTTAGGACTTGTCATTTCAAAACCGATACTACATTCCAGATAAAGCATCATGAAAATAGTTTATGGACAGAAAAGTTTAAATGTTTTTGACAACAACAACAAAATCCAATCTTTTCCAACTAAAATTTACTAAACATGAAGCAAATGATTTTCAAATATTCCTAGAGATTTCATGATAACTAATAAATACTACTCTGCAAATAAAGGTGTCTTAAAATTAGACACATGTGTGACTGAAAAAAAAATTTCACACACTAGAGTGAATATGAAATTTCAGACACTATAAATGTCTGAAATTAAAAGAGTCTCTTACAGTATTCAAAGTATAAGCCTTGGTCCTGCCCCCTTCCCCCCCCAGTTCATTCTTGCGGCCTTCAAAAACCGGACACCTAAAAAGTGCAAACACTGTAAACTCACATGTCTCAAATTCAGACACTTATGATTCTTTTTAAATTATAGCAATTTTTAAGACATTTATATGCGTCTGAATTTAAGACAATTTCTAAAGCCTGAATCGCATTCAGGTTTGCCGCACATATTATTTGTCGACAATGGGCAGGCATATTTTCATTTGTTTTGTAATCATTGTACACTTCAAAAAAATTGCAAAATACATACATACTGTAAAAGTCAAAAATCCCTCTCCGAATGTACCTCCCTTTTACATATATTTTGAAAACTGTATAAATTAAAAAAAAAAAATGTAAATTCCAAATATAACCCCCATTTTCCAATTTTCCTTCCGAATTTTCGTACTTAAAATTTGTCATTTAAAAGATAAAATGTTATCTTTCATTGACAAACTCATGTAATTTTACCTCCACATTCCAGAAACAAGATTATTAGACATGAATTTAACTCGAACTTTGTTTATCGCTTATAACTGGACAGTAGGGTGGAGCGAAAAAAAATTTTTTTTGAAAATCAAAAACGGGTAGGTGCCAAAAGTTGCCTTTATACTAGTACATCAACTGCGTGAAATTTTACCGCTGAAAAAAAATGGCTTGAGTCTGCGCTTTTGCTCCAAAAATCGAAGTTTTGGGTAAAATTTGTCATTTTTTTGACATTTTTTCAAAAAAATTAAAAAATTTCTACAGAGCTGGTTAGTATTTAAAAGTGTTGCTTAGACCTTTATATTTATCGCTTAACATATTTAAACTATAAAACAATATGTTTATTCCCTATAGCTGGAGCAAAACAGACAACTTTTAGTAAGAAAACAGCATTACCACTCTATTGGGTCATATAACGAATTGTTGTTTTTAATACAACTCTTGTTTTCAAAACTACCTTGGACATGGGTCGTGGAGGTGGCTATATTTCCTATACCGTCCGGCCCAACTATTCGATAATCTTAGTACAGTGTTTTATTTATACATTGATATGTGATTTTCTTTATAAAAATTTGGCATGTTTTCGATGCTTCCACCTTGTTTATCAGTTCTTTGCATCCGCATGCTGCTGTAACTATCTTCATGTATATTTTTACAGTTTATACAAAAAAAAATGACAAGCAGAGTAATGCTCGGGAATATTATTAAAGGGATCTATTCGGCCATCTATTATATTTATAAAACTTACATTCAGTTGATGAATAATGATTGGAAGTTCTGTTACCACAACATTTTTTCAGTCAATTGTATTTTCTTTACGTAATGATTTGCTTCAAAGATGATTTCAGATATTTCAACTATAAGTATGCCATCATTTATTCAACTTTTGCATTTTTTATATGTTGAGAAGCGAGCTGTTTAATGTGATGGTGATCGTCAGCGAGAATTGCAATGAAAATTTGTTCTCCATGTGTAAAGCAACCGCTGTTGTAAATAACTTTTTTTTTGCATTAGTTTAATGCCGTTTTCTAAGTGTTTTCGTATCCAGTTAATTTCCTTTTAACTTTTAGATCCCCTTTTTATGAGTGGACAACATTTGATGGTGAAATGTCCTGGGCATAAACTTATAATGCATTGTGCTTTATGAGGGAATGGACGGATATCGACTATAAGTGCTCATTTAAAATTAAGGAGAATTTTATTTGTCACTGTGAACCATTTTGCATGGGGTAAGCTTAGAATAGTCTATATGATATTGAATCATTCGCTACTTCAACTCCAGTGAATTTCCTCTGCGTCAATTATTAGAGAAGTCGATATAAAATGTTCTAAGCTACATGGATTCACTGGATCAATAAGGAAAATCTTTGTCTACGTAATATTCACTTCCTATTGCAATTTTTTTATAAAATAGAGAAAATATTTTCTCAAATTGAGAAAAAGATACTTAGAACAGACTAGAAATTTCTGTCGGAGATTGCAAAGCTAATTCATAAGGAAAGCTATTTCTCAAAGAATGGGGAATAGAAATTTAGAAAACATCTCACAGAAAAGACAGCTCATAAAGTTAATAAAATTTTCCGCTTTATATAAGCACAGATTGGCAATCAGCGTCTATATGTTCACTCACCAAATCTATAATCCAAGTTTATACCGCGGGATGTTTTATACCAAATGTACTACACACCTAAATAATAGATCTAAAATCTTATCAGAAATTACTAGACTACGGAACAACACAGGAAACGACATAAAGCATACTAAAACTTCTTTAGAAATATTGTTGTTTTACACGCAAATTTTGTTTGCAATCCTCTGTGACAATCGTCATAATATTAAACAGCTAACTTCTCAGCATATATTCAATGTAATAGGTTCAATAAATGATGGCATACTAGAAACTGAATTCATACAATCAATTTTTAGGCAAATCATTGCATATAAAATGTAATTGATTGAAAGAATGCTAACAGAACTTCCAATCATAATGTACTAATTGCATGAAATTTTAATGAAGATAATAGACTGCTGACTAGGTTCAATTAAGAACATACCCAATACATTACTCAGCTTCTCTTGTGTTATACATGGTATAAAAATATACGTGCAGCAGGTCACACCAGCATGATTCAAATCATCCAAAGTCTATGACTACAAAGAAGAGATAAATTACTTTGATATATAGAAAACTTATACTCGTCTTCGGGAAAAAAATAACAATTCAATACATAAATAAAACACTGGGCCTAGATGATTGGGTGGTTGAGACGGGTGGGATAATGCAACCACCTCTATGAGTTATAAATACAGTAGTTTTGAAAGCAGCTAGGTAAGAAATGCATTCAAAAGAACATTTCGTTGTATGCTCCAATAGAGAGATTAACGCTGATTTTTCACAAAAAGTTGTCAGAATTGCTCCAATTATACAGACTACAGATATTGTTTTATAGTTTAAATATGTTAAGCAGATAAATATAAAGGTCTAAGCAACACTTTTAAATACTAACCAGGTCTGTAGGAATTTTTTATTTTTTTTGAAAACATGTCAAAAAATGAAAAATTTTACCCAAAATTTCGATTTTTGGAGCTAAAGCGCAGACTCAAGCCATTTTTTTTCAGAGGTAAAATTTCACGCAGTTGATGTACTAGTATAAAGGCAACTTTTGGCACCTACCCGTTTTTGATTTTCAAAAAAAAATTTTTTTCGCTCCACCCTACTGGACAGGGTTCGTACGGGTACCGTTATTTTCCAGGTGAAATACCAATACTTTGTTTATAGAAACATAAATCTGGTTCAAACATGCGAAATTTCGCTTTATTTAATAAGAGAATTTCTATAAGAAAATATTGGTACGAAAGAATTTCCTGGTCATGAAATTCCAGGATCCGTACGAACCATGCTCGATAGGTAAATTATTTATGAAAAAAAATGAAATCAGCACAACATCAGAAATTTCGATCACTTCATTTCTGAATAGCATCACCATCACCTTCCAATTCGGAGGAACATGTCAGGCTTCTGGTGGTACGTGAAAATAATGTCGGTTAAGGTGAAAATCACAAAAGTGATTACTAAAGGCACAAAAATGTTAGAAATGACAAAGTTGTTTCTATTTATTTATTATATTATTTTGATAAGAAGATTATCAATCAAAAAAACATACTTCAATTACCGTATTTACTCGTGTTAACGCGCACTTTTTTTCTAGAAAAATAGGGAAAAACTCCAAGGTGCATGTTATACACGGAATATTTTTTTACTGCTGGATGTAATCACACGATATGCATATGAATCAAGAAATGTATTCAAAGAAGAGATAATTGCTTGGAATATCTTATTTAATTGGAGTGTTACTACATCTTTATTTTACTCCTTGTACTTTCTTATACATTGACATTATAATAAACACTAATTAGTGATTCTCACTGCAGTCACTCACTCCTATCCACAGTCATTCACTCCCTACCCGAAGACTATAAAATGTATTTTTGCTTTGTTTTGGGCCTGGTATAATGTTTTTATCGACTTTCTTTACTAAAATTCGTTGAGTCATTCATTAATTTGTATATCAAATGAATGGTGCGCGTTATATGCGACATTTTAAAAAATCGTCATTTTTTCTTGTAAAGTAGGGGTGCGCGGTATACACAAGTAAATATGGTATCTAGGTAAGCAGGAAGGAGGGAGGAAGGGAATTTTTATGAAAAACTGGGGTACTTCGGTTTGGCCTAAGAAATGAATACGCGAAAGAAATAAAGTTGGAAATCTCTGTTTTAACCGACTAACACAGCCAGCATACACACATTTTATGTAGCATAACTAAATCATCAATCATATGGTCAATTAAAGATTCTAAATTTCTGAGCTGTACATAAAATATAACATTGTGTAACAACAGATAAATATTGTTATTCAAATGAAATACGAATATTTTTAATCGCGATTTCGTCATATAAAAATATAAATTCAGACAGGATCGAATTAAAGAAATAAATCCATATGTATATATATATTTAATATATATATATATATATATATATATATATATATATATATATATATATATATATATATACGAGACGTGCAATAACTTATGCACGGCCGACCCAGTGGCGTGGTTGGTAGCGGCAGCTGCTGCCACACCGCGGGTTCCCGGTTCGAATCCGGGTACGGGCATGGATGGTAGTGTCCCTTTGAAGTGTAATAAATATATGTAATGGATATCTATAATAAAAAGTCTTTTGTATTGTCTCTGTTACTGTGTATTATGAATCAATCGAGGTGACGGCCATAGTAGTTATAGGCCTCAAAGCACTTTCAATTAAAAGTTCAAATTTCAAACTTATGCACGAATATTTTGTTCTGTATCGAAAAAAATCTATAACTTAGTCAAAAAGCGTGACACTTAAAATAACCACATGGCTAGCGGCATGCTTCTAGTTGTGTAACGGTTGCGTGCTCGTTTTGAGGGTTAAATGCAGACATAACTCAGGAACTAAGATAAAAACAGTTTATTTAAAATGATTATGGCTCAAGGGCAGTGGAGCAGTTCTGTAATTTTAACAACTGATAACAATACTAAAAGGTTAAACGCATACTCACAGCTCCGGCACTAACTCAATCGAGGCACTTCAGATTACTTCTCACTTCAACTTCCGCTAAACTGCTAGATAAACTTTATTAGACAGCCCGTGGCTGTACATATATTCTTTATTGACTTTGAAAATATTCAACGTAATTAATAATTAACTCTTACCACCGGCCAATTTCTCGAATCTACTTCCAAAACTCCTTGTCACTCACTGAAGGCTCGATACACCTAGCTAGCTAATGTCGCTAGACTCACCTAGTCGGCCAAGGCCGCCAGACACTCTACACACACTCAAACTCCAAGCTTTTATATGTTGCAAACTGAGATACTTCAAATTTACATATTACTACTAACCGCGACATAACTGTAGAATCCGAAAGAGACACACACGCTGTAGAAAGTTAAAGTAAAAGAGAGGATATATGTCGCTTTCACGCTTACACATGTTAAATCATTGACGTCACGATCTCAAAAATGCTAGAGTGCCTTTATTACAAAGGTCACTCCCTCACAGTTGTATTGGTACTGTAACGTCTGTAACGTCCTCCAAAATTGCTGAGACCAAATTATGTATGTACACGTATGCTCACTGTTAAAACATTTTAAATAATTTAATAAATTTTAAAAATAACGTATCTTTTCATTAAAGAATAAAATTTGTTCTCCAAAAGTTTTTTACTAGAAAAAAATCCTTTTGCCTGATGTATGAAATTAAAAAGCCAGTTATTTAAAATTCTGCAGGGCAATGTGTGAAACATTGAGAAATATAACTGTCAAAAAATGTTGCACTACAGATACTGTAATACATTGTACTCATAAATAAGTAACTATATTTGGCACTTTAGCTTATGAAAGTGTGGTTTAGAGATAAAACAGTACCATAGCACACAGGGTGTCTCTGGCTTGATCTCATCTTTGGTAGGTGTTGCATATTTACAGTAATTTAAATGAAAAATATAAATCCCGTGTAAGAATTCCTAACTCTGTAAAATGAAGATTGCAATAAGGATCGTCCTTAAAAAATTACATCCTAGGGTAACATCCCCAGTAATTCGCATGCACCAGTGTTTGGCACATCCTACAAACATGTCCTAAAATAAGATTTATATCCAGCCTTTTAAAAATGCAAGACCATATACCAGTTATATGCTCATTTACGTTAAATATTATAACTTTGATTTATACTACTAGATGACAATAGTGCCTAGGAAAGAGAAACAATTATGGCTTGTATGAAATTAGTCATTTTTGTTGCAAATGCTTCTTCTTTGGTTTAAGGAAGGCATGCTTTTCAATTCATTATTATATGATTTATCATATATTTTAAATTTTAATTGACAACAGTTTTGTTTATTTAAAAAGGGTTACTTTAATTCTGCAAAAGTATTTTTGACACAAGTATTTGGATTTCTCAATTAATGACAGTTGAAAATTAATGGTGCTTTAATTTTGCTAGTTTCAAGTAATTGGCACCCATTAAAATTACAAGGAATTCGCAAGGAATTTGAGATTTAACCACTTATTTTGGAAGTACTTTTAAAGTTATAGACTAATTTTGTTTATCATTTGTTATTATTTGAAAATATGAATTATTATCAGTAATTGGAATCCATTTAAGCTTCATATGACAATTACTGGGGACAGCATGACAATTACTGGGTATTAATATAAGTATATTGTATTGTTTTAAAGTGTTCACAATTCAGACTAATATGCTGATTTCTTACTCTCAAAAACATGAAATATGGCATCTTCATCTACAATAAATTCATTTAAAGCGATTAAACCCAATGCAAAATGTAAAGTTTTTTTTATAATATAAACTTGTGCCAATTACTGGATCACAAGATGTCATACATCGGTGCTTTAGGTGCCAATTACTGGTGATTTCAGAAACTTTTTATAAATATATTTTTATAAATATAATCTTTAAATTTTTTTTTTTTTTTTTTTTTTTTTTTTTTTTTTTGCTTTTAGTGGGCAAAATAGATTCACAGATATGCATTCTTTGATTTAAAAGTATTTCCAAGTAAATATCTTATTTCTTTGTAATGAAAATTAAAGTAAGTTTAAAGACAAATACTTAAAGTGCCAATTACTGGGGATGTTACCCTATTTTTTTTAAAAAAGAAAACACAGAAATTTTTCTGGGATTTGCGGCAGAAATTTTCCATTAAACTATGCACATATAGTTCTGGTCTCTATATTGGTAATAAAATTTTCATACTTTAACAGAGATTTATTTTACTTTGTATAATAATTAGACAAAAAAAGAAAGAAAGAATTAGAAAACAAAAGTATAAAGTTATAAAATGGCAGCTAATGTCGATAAATGAGAGCTGGTTATACATGGAAGCGATTCAGAAATTTGAACTATCTTAAATTCAGATGCAATTAAAAATTATAACACTTTAATATGTCGGAAAACTGAAAATTCCGTTTAAGACATTTACAGTAAAACACCAATAATTCGGATTAATTGAGATCAGACCCAATCCGAATTATCGAAAATCCGGATTATCCGGAGAATTAGAAAAAAATGAAACATATTTACCGAAAATCACCTTCATCTTAAACGTATTGAATTTTTACACTCAGTAAAAATGTTTACTTTGTTTAATTCTTTTAAAAAGACTTCAGAAAAAGTTTTTTCTTTTAAATTCTGAATCCGACAACCGATGAAACAAGTTAATGTTATGGAAATTAGCCAATCGCTTCTCAAACTTGAAAAAAAATTACCAAACCGATCCGGTTTATCCAGAGATCCGGATTAACGGGGTCCGAATTAGCGGGGTTCTACTGTATGTGTATGAATTTCAGACATTTCAGCTTAAAGTGTAGGAATTTCTGTCTGTTTAAAGAAATATTATCCCAATTCCATTTCCAAAACCTCGGCATGTTGTCTATTAAATATATTCCTTGTCTCTTTTTGGTAAACCTGCCAATATTAAGCAAATCCGTCTGGAAGGTTTTAGTTCAATTTTTAAAGTAGTCTAAGCTAGTTTTAGTTCTTAAGGTCATGGTGATAAAATGCTATACAGATTGCGAAACAACATGGAAAATATTGCACTAATTTAAAAAGCACAAATACCTAATTCAGTGTAACTTACTATACATGAACTTGATAGAAGTTTAGAATGAATTTCAAAATTTTCAGACGATGCTGAAGAATCAAGAAGTAATTTCTATATAGACGTTAATAGTCCAATCTCCAATAGTCGCAATTTCATTAAGAATGTGTGGCAGTAAGAGAACTTCAAACACAACTGATTTGTCCGTGTACCGTGTGGAAAAAAGGATTTTGCTTTATCCATCCCTTTAACTTTTTTTATGACATTAATTTTTTTTTATTACAATTTCATTTTGATAAAAAAATTTATATTAATTTTTTCGAATAATTTAGTTTAAAACAAGTGTTGTTTATCGCATATTTTCAATCTGATTTGTCAATAAAACATGCTTTAAAAAAATACTAACCGACTTAAAAAAAAAAAAAAAAAAAAATCAAGCTTGGCGACAACTTGGCGCTATCGCATACGAAATCATAGTTTTAATATGCTTATGATTTGAAAACGGTTGCAACAATCAAAGATGATTTGCGACAAATCATTATTTTTTTTCTCAAATCCATAATTTTTCATAAAAAAATTCTAATCAACAGAATTTAATGAAATTAAAGTGGGACCACATAGGTATCTTATATTTTCAAACAAAAAAGGAATGATCAAAATCGGTTCATATTTAATGAATTTATGAATGAACAAGAAATGCGTACAGGTCGAAAGCATGACCTTCTCGTTGAAATCAGTTAAGAAAATTATATATATATATATATTTATGTATGTATATTTAAGTACTTCACAGAGTTGGTTGTATAGGGCTTCATGGCTCAAAATCCCTTTAGGAATATGCTGCCTGTTTGATAGAGAACAAATATCCGGACTCTTTTGCATTTTTTAGAAGAAAAAACATATTGGGAAAATAGAATTGTTTCACATTTTAATAGCATATAAAAAATGTAATTGCCAAATATCCCAATATTTTTAACACCACTATTACCAAATACCAATTTTTGTTTCATTTAATCATAAATTTCTGTCATGAAATAAAAGAATATTTATTTCCAAAAAGCATTCAAAATTTGCGAGAGTTCCAAGCTATAAAATTCAATTTTTTAGCAAGCTATTTTTTAGTCCCACATGCTGTTTGTTAAATTAAAAAAAAATAAATAGATAAAGAAAAAAATCCGAAAACTTTTATTTGTTAAGCTTTCGACTCTAAAATGTAAGTTTTTTGTATCTTATAAGGAAATATAAAAAATGTATAGTATCGTTTTATTTTTACATACGAATTTTTATTTAACATACCTGAATATTACTCTAAACCAAATGAAGAAATGTGAAATTAAGACAGTATTACTATCTTAAAAACTTTGACTAAAAGCAGAAAAAAAATCAGAAATATTTTCGTATCCGCCTCTCTGGGAAAAAATAGTAACAAAATTACATTAGAAAACTACATTTGAAGGAGAAAAAATGTAGGGGAAAAATCAGATGCCGGCTTGAAAGCTCCGCTGTTTTATTTAGCACTTTTCTGAAGGAATTATTTATTTGTTGTCAAGGGTGTTCTTATTTTCCTTTTTAATACACCCTCTAGTTTCTTGAATTTCTTTTCTTAGCGTAAATGGTAAAGAAAGGAAATGAAGCAATGGTTTCACAGCTCTACTTTTATTTAATAGTGTGAGGATTTTGCATTACTATATACGTTTTGGTAATTATTTTGGTAGCGATGAAGTGATGCAAATCCTTTTCATCTTAAATAACTTTTATTCAAGATATGATAGAATAAAATACAGTTGTAAGAACTTAGGGTTCTTTATGATAAAATAATCCACACGCCTTTTACAGCGAGCTGCATCCTCGAGAATCATCTCCAACTCCCTTCTCATCCTCATCAAGAGAGCTTCCTCTCCTTCGGGCTCCTCCCAGATCAAAGTTATTGGCTCAGCTGGGATACGCCTCGGCGCCAGGTTGCCATCGTCCGTCTGGACCTAGTGAAACTATTTCAACCGATTTTTAGTTCTCAGGGTGGTCTGGTGATTAGTCAACGGTAGCCGTAACTAATATGCTAACGTCACATGAAAAAGGCCGCGCTAGACTTGCTGTCTACAGGGAAAAAAGGACCTTAATCCTTTTAAGTGCATACACAATTCACGTTTTCACAATCGCCAGACTTCGATGTAGCAGTCCATTGTCTAGCATTAAATAGCCAAATTGTTAAATCCTTACAACCATCCCCTCCTGTGACAGAGATTTTTCACATGTGGAAAATCTTACGTCGAGGTACAGTTACTCTTAACTTAGTTCACTACAGAGGTTAGCACCAGTTAATTTTATTAATTTAACTTGTAAGATAAAACACACAATTTATTACAATACAACATTTTTATAATCCAGATACACATTTTAATTAATAATATAATATAGAAATAATTTGAATGCAAGCTAATTAAGAATTTATATACAAATATTATCCACAGCTCACATTCATTCTTCTCTACTCAAACATTAATGTGTAACTTTCCCCTTACAACCTTTTTCCTGAAAGAGTGATGATAAGCTCGAATTATTTTCGAATTTCTTCGCGTAATTCGGCATCTCCCAGATCGGATTTTCGTTCACCTCTTTCGATGTGAGGAAGGTTTCCTCCCTTTCTGGATTCCAATTAAGTTTAGTTTTCCGATTTTTTTCCTCAAAATCGTGCGTCTCAGATTTTATTACCGAAGCATAATTTTGGATAAGATCGGGCATCAATTTCGAACGACTAAATTTTGACTTACATTCCGGCGAGGAGAATTCCGTTTTATTTCGGGTTTTAACTCCCGTTGAGTTATGACCTCTGTCACCTAGCCTTCGTCTCAACTCATTAATCTTATGCAGTGCTGATTTTCCCTTCGTAACCTTAACTTTCAAATTTTCCTTACGCCTCTGCGAATTCCGACTCGGGCGGAGCCTCACCACTTTGTTATCATTTGATTCTCTTTTTTCCGAGTCAACTTCTTTCGGGATACGGATTAAAGATCTAGTAGCGAAATCATCCCTCGTTACATCAGATTCCGATGCCTTTTTACCCAAGAAGTGAACTTCTGACTCTTTTGGAACACGCATTTTAAGAAAATTTTCCTTATTGTTTTGGGAAAATTCTCTGCGGTTCGACCGACTAGTGACATTATCCGTCTCGGTTAATTTTTCCTCCACCGTACCTACATCATTTTGCTCCGTCTTATTCTCAGACGCCTTTGTCATCGTTTCCCCTAATAATCCCTGATGACCTTTCATGCGGTTCATCAAATCAAAGGCACATTCGATTACCGTATTTTCGGAAATCTCACCTTTCTTCCATCGTTCGTATAATTCTTTCCGCTCCTTTTCGGCATTTGGCCAAAAATAATTATCCCCTATTTTGCTCTCAATTCCTTTCATAATTTCCGGTTTTTCTAAACCATCACGGTCGTCAGATCCGATATTTTTCTCAATATCCATCCGGCTGTGATTAGTTTTTCCTTTTCGCTGATCCGTTAAAACTCGGCATTCCCCTAATTCTCCTTTTTCTCCAACGAGCGATATTTTCTCGTCAAGTTCAAGTTTAGTACATTCTACTTTCGCTTTCGATTTAAAAACACTAACGGCGTTCCGATTGCCCCAGGCCATCGTTCCTCCTAAACCTTCTCTTTCGCTCTGCGAGAAAATTCCCTCCTTCGGACTGACTATCTTGGCGCTCTGGTGTATCGTTCCTCCCGACACAGGGGGGTCGAAATGGGGGGACGCTCTTCCTCCCTCAGCGCTGACAATTCTTTCTACTGCGGAGATCTTGAAACCGGTTCGCTCGTCTAACGATTGGGATTTTCTCTTCTCACGTTCGTTGCTACTTTCGGAATTCGAAAGTGCGTATGGTTTCGGAACGAAATGTCCTTCTAATTTCGCGCTTGTCCTCTGTTTATCGATTAGCGCTTGGGTTTTGTTTCCTAATAAATAATGGATCATATCCGTTTCTTTATCAACTGCAGCCGCTTTAGTGCGTATGAAGCTGCCGTCACTTAGCCTAATTTCAACCTTTACCACTGGTAAACAACGAAGTTTGTTGTCTAAGGCTTGTTTTAGCCAAACCCTTTCTTTAGTAAATTGGTCCTTATTTACATCGTGAGCAGAAATTAGGTCAAAAGTAGATCCTGTATCGCGTAAAATTTTCATCTCTTTCCCATTAATTTTTCCTCGACTGACATAGGGACTAAAATCTTCTTCCAAATTTCGTAGACCCGCGATATGATAAACTGTTTCAGTATTTTCAGTTTTTGGTTCCGTACAATTAATTTTATAGTGACCTGATTTCTTACAATTAAAGCAAGTAATTTCTTTTCTCTTATCGAATATCCCATTTCGATTTTTAGAGTTTTCTTTATCCCTCCAATTTATTTTGGTCTCATCCGTTCTAGTTTCGGTATTAGACTTATTACGCTCAAAAGGTTTAGCGGCGCTATGAATTTTAGGGGATCCTTCCCGCCTAATATTTTTCCTCGCCACCTCGTACGCGTCTAACTTTTTAGCTAACTCAAATGGTGTAATTATCGCGCTCCAAACATCAATAAAATGTTGCTTCGCTTCCGGGTTAATTTTCCGTTTCATTTGATCAGTGATTATCAAATCTCTGAGTTGTTCGAACGTCGTTATTTCTAAACCACTTAACCATTGGTCAAAGAAATTGGAAGCTTCGTACACGAAATCTTTCCATGTTTTGTTCTCGGGCTTTTTAGAATTTACGAATTTTAGCCGAAAGTCTTCTGCTGAAAGTTGAAATCTTTCGAGAAGCATTTTTTTAATGTGGTCGAAATCATCTGAATCAGAGGGAGATTCGCGTAGTATCAATTCCCCTAAATCGGTAGGCAATAGTCCTAACAAATGAGTAACCCACTGATTTTTATCAATTTGAGCTTTGCGTGCTTGTCTTTCAAACAAATTTAAATAAATGGAAATCTCGGAGTTCTCTGAATCAAATTTTGGTAGAACAGACTTTAAAGATATTTTTGGTTCTCTCTCGCTCTGATTAGAGGCCAAACTAATTGTATCCGTCTCCCGTTCTAACCTTAGTTTCGCTAATTCATGCTCCCTTTCCAACGCTTTAGTCTTTTGTTCCCTCTCATAAACTTTCAGTAATTCTCTCTCAGCCCTTTCTTCATTTTCCCTGTCTAGCCTATCCTTTTCAATAATTTTTAGCTGGGCTAATGCCAAGGTCTCATCATAATCAGGTGCTTCAATTAGTTTTTTTATGATTTTAGGAATATTATCCGAATCCTCTACATTTGCGCCAAATTCAACAGCTAATACCTTTAAATCACATTTTCTCTTTCCTGACCACGTCATTCTGAACGGTGCGTGATTATGAAAAAAAAAAAAAAAACAATCTATACTAGGTTCACTCCGTAAATGGATGCCTTTCAATTATTTCCCGTAATGTAAATATTCACAATCATAATACGCGACATGTCAATCACAATACAAAATACACTATGAAAATACAATACAAATACTCAACAATATACTAAATAGCACTTATCATTACTCAAACAGGAAAATATTTCTAAAGCACTTTACCGAACCCAATGTTAAACAATCAACTGATTCTTTAAAAATATTAATTTTGATTAATATGCAAATAAGAGATAGAAATTTCTTTAGTTAATCGCAAAACTCTAGTATAATATTTAAACTTTTACTACACATAAAGATTTAAATCCTAAATCACAGAATTATATTTATTCAAAATTATTAAAATGCATTTCCTATAAATAATTAGTTATTCAAATTACTGCATGCCAATTTGTACCCTATTTAAACTTTTTAATTTTAAACTTTGCAAATTTAATTTAATTCAATTTTGAATAATCATAGATAACTGCCGATGATTTTTTTTTTTTTTTTGAACGAACACACAACCTACAGTGAAAACCTCTGCAATGAACAATTAAAGAGCACTGACCTGTATTCCTTTTTCGGATGTCCACAGCTTCCACACTTAGGGTAATCCACTGTCCACTTTCCCCGGGCGTCCTTTTCTGGATTATCTCGGGCTCCAAGCTACGTCTGTTGATTCTTTTTCGTCTCAGGTCTCCGGCTGCACGTCCGACCTCTCCTCGGCTCTGGGTCACGTCGCTTGCGTCTGGGCTAATTTCCTTCAAGTCCCCGCTGCACGTCTGGAGTCCTCGGCTCTGAGTTACGTCACTTGCGTCTGGGCTAATTTCCTTCAAGTCCCCGCTGCACGTCTGGAGTCCTCGGCTCTGAGTCACGTCGCTTGCGTCTGGGCTAATTTCCTTCAAGTCCCCGCTGCACGTCTGGAGTCCTCGGCTCTGAGTCACGTCGCTTGCGTCTGGGCTAATTTCCTTCAAGTCCCCGCTGCACGTCTGGAGTCCTCGGCTCTGAGTCACGTCACTTGCGTCTGGGCTCTTTCGTTCCGGTCCCCGCTGTACGTCTGACTCTCCTAACTCTCAGTCACGTCGCCTGCGTCCGGGCTCCACTAGCGATTTTCATCATCGTCCGCTGCGTCTGGGCTTCAGTGGCTATTTTTCATAATCTTCCGCTGCCACCACTGTGAGGATTTTGCATTACTATATACGTTTTGGTAATTATTTTGGTAGCGATGAAGTGATGCAAATCCTTTTCATCTTAAATAACTTTTATTCAAGATATGATAGAATAAAATACAGTTGTAAGAACTTAGGGTTCTTTATGATAAAATAATCCACACGCCTTTTACAGCGAGCTGCATCCTCGAGAATCATCTCCAACTCCCTTCTCATCCTCATCAAGAGAGCTTCCTCTCCTTCGGGCTCCTCCCAGATCAAAGTTATTGGCTCAGCTGGGATACGCCTCGGCGCCAGGTTGCCATCGTCCGTCTGGACCTAGTGAAACTATTTCAACCGATTTTTAGTTCTCCGGGTGGTCTGGTGATTAGTCAACGGTAGCCGTAACTAATATGCTAACGTCACATGAAAAAGGCCGCGCTAGACTTGCTGTCTACAGGGAAAAAAGGACCTTAATCCTTTTAAGTGCATACACAATTCACGTTTTCACAATCGCCAGACTTCGATGTAGCAGTCCATTGTCTAGCATTAATTAGCCAAATTGTTAAATCCTTACAATAGCTTATTTGTGAAAAGAATTCCGTTTTCATTTTATAGAGTGCTTGTTTTTGATGGATTGAATTCCTTTTTTTTAACTTCTTCCGTAATTTATTTGAAATTGCTTTAATATAAAAGGTAATTTTTAAAAAGAGATAAGGTATGTTTGAAATTGTGTGATTTTTTTTTTATTCAACGGGATAGTTTTAGGTACTGATTGGAATTTTTAAGGGTGAAAACGACTCTTACTCTGACGTACTGTTATCTAAGCCTTAACGGTCCTATGTCACTTCCCACGTGACATCTAGATTAACGTCAGTTACAAGAATTTTATTCTGCTTTCAGCACTGTTTTTTATTGAACCATTTTTGTGGTATTTCGGTGTTACGTGTAACGACCGATGGTCTGCACGAATGATATAGGTCCTAGGGGAGTGTCCTCCGCGGGAGTCTTTCGAAGAAAATTTAACTCGTACTTAACCAAAGAAATCCAACCCGTAAAGCATGGTGACGTCACTGCAACGTCGTTGTGAAGTCACATTGGGACTTTGCGACCATCGATTGTCGATGTGAAGTCACAGTGACTAAAATGTGAAGTCGTTATGGCCGTTTTAGAGCTCTTTTGTGACGTTTCACAAAGTGGTCACAATGTGACAAATTTGTGAAAAATGTGTCATTTGTGACTAATTTGATGTTAACATTGTGACAAAACTGTGACAAAAGCGACGATACATAAATTTCCAGGAACATGTTTTTTAAAGTAAATAACATGTTTTGAAGGATATTTATAAATTTCTAACGATTTTTAAGATAGTCACATCTCAGTCACAATGTGACGTCACTGAGTGGTGGCATTTTGGTTACAGATTTGATGCGACCAAAGTGACTCACAGTGACGTCACTGTGATGTCACTGTGATGTCAATGTGACCATGCATGCTATTAGGGAATATTCGATGAAAACCACGGAAAACTCCAATCGCGTGGGCCGTAGGGCGACGGGTGCAATTTCTCTCGAACTCAGCACCCCCCGTCAACCAATTTCGAGAACTGAACTTCTCAGCCCCTGGTGGGGTTTTTTGTTATTTCAAAAACAATCACAGGAGAAATTCGCTGTAAAATTTATTTTAAAAAATAGTGGTGTAAGTAGAAAATAGAGAATTAATGATGTAAAATGTTATTGCCTAATGAGTGTTAAAATTCTTCAAACAATTAACAAGTTAATTTAAATCTTATTTGAAGAAAAAAAATCAGTCTACAATTTTTCAATTTATTCTTTATGGGTAAGATTAAATGTTTTTTTCTCTTTCTTGGGTAGTTTATTTAAATTTCTATATTCAGAGCTGCCACAGGCAACTTTTTTTTAATTGTAACTCGCACCACTTTCTGATAACAGAAAACCTTAATACACTGTTTCACAACATTTGCAAAAAAAAAAATAATAATAATAATAATAATAATAATAATAATAATAATACTTTAAAATTTACATTAGAAAAATACTGATGAGGACATAATATGAAAATAGTCGTCTGTGGCAGCCCTATATATTATAAAAGATTGTATTTCAACCTATACATTGTGTTTCAAAAAGACGAAACGTTGGTTACATTATAACTATTGGGGATAAGAAAAGTATAAAAGTTAAAAAGAGTTAGAAAATTTTGTTTCACATAGGAATATGTAATTAACAAGAGCTGCATATTTCTATAAACGAAATGAAGAAATGTGAAATTAAGACAATGAGACTATGTTAGAATCCTTGATGATCTAAAACAATCAAAATTATTTTGGAATGCGAATCTTTGAAAAAAAAATACATTAAAGAACTATATTTGGAAGGGAAAAATCAGTTACAGGTTAAAAGGTGTGTTATTTTTCTAGCACTTTTTTGAAAGAATTATTTATTTGTTGTCAACGTTGGTTACATTATAACTATTAAGGATAAGAAAAGTATAAAAGTTAAAAAGAGTTAGAAAATTTTGTTTCATATAGGAATATTTAATTAACAAGAGCTGCATATTTCTATAAACGAAATGAAGAAATGTGAAATTAAGACAATGAGACTATGTTAGAATCCTTGATGATCTAAAACAATCAAAATTATTTTGGAATGCGAATCTTTGAAAAAAAAAATACATTAAAGAACTATATTTGGAAGGGAAAAATCAGTTACAGGTTAAAAGGTGTGTTATTTTTCTAGCACTTTTTTGAAAGAATTATTTATTTGTTGTCAACGTTGGTTACATTATAACTATTGGGGATAAGAAAAGTATAAAAGTTAAAAAGAGTTAGAAAATTTTGTTTCACATAGGAATATTTAATTAACAAGAGCTGCATATTTCTATAAACGAAATGAAGAAATGTGAAATTAAGACAATGAGACTATGTTAGAATCCTTGATGATCTAAAACAATCAAAATTATTTTGGAATGCGAATCTTTGAAAAAAAAAATACATTAAAGAACTATATTTGGAAGGGAAAAATCAGTTACAGGTTAAAAGGTGTGTTATTTTTCTAGCACTTTTTTGAAAGAATTATTTATTTGTTGTCAACGTTGGTTACATTATAACTATTGGGGATAAGAAAAGTATAAAAGTTAAAAAGAGTTAGAAAATTTTGTTTCACATAGGAATATTTAATTAACAAGAGCTGCATATTTCTATAAACGAAATGAAGAAATGTGAAATTAAGACAATGAGACTATGTTAGAATCCTTGATGATCTAAAACAATCAAAATTATTTTGGTATGCGAATCTTTGAAAAAAAAAATACATTAAAGAACTATATTTGGAAGGGAAAAATCAGTTACAGGTTAAAAGGTGTGTTATTTTTCTAGCACTTTTTTGAAAGAATTATTTATTTGTTGTCAAGGTTTTCAACGTTGGTTACATTATAACTATTGGGGATAAGAAAAGTATAAAAGTTAAAAAGAGTTAGAAAATTTTGTTTCACATAGGAATATTTAATTAACAAGAGCTGCATATTTCTATAAACGAAATGAAGAAATGTGAAATTAAGACAATGAGACTATGTTAGAATCCTTGATGATCTAAAATAATCAAAATTATTTTGGAATGCGAATCTTTGAAAAAAAAAATACATTAAAGACTATATTTGGAAGGGAAAAATCAGTTACAGCTTAAAAGGTGTGTTATTTTTCTAGCACTTTTCTGAAAGAATTATTTATTTGTTGTCAAGGGTGTTTCTACTTTCCTTTTTAACACACCTTCTAGTTTTTTTAATTTCTTTTCTTGGCATAAATAGTAAAGAAATAAAATGGATCAACGGTTTCACAGCTCTACTTTTATTTAATAGCTTATGTCTAAAAAGAATACCATTTTCATTTTAGAGAGTGCTTTTATTTGATAGATTGGGTTCTATTGTACAACTTCTAGGGTACATTAATTAAAATTGCTTTATCGGGAAAACGTGATATTTTAAAAAAGAGATATGGTATGTGTGTAAATGTTTTCAGAGATTTTTATTTCATGGTATAGTTTTAGGTTCTGGTTTGAATTGGTTATGGTGAAATGAGGCTAACGAAAAATACTGACTACCACGCTACATTCCACATGTGTCTTTCACACACTGCAAGAGTGGCATGATGCTCTTTTCGTACACCTTCATTTGGTGTGTTCGAGTATTACGTGACTCCACCGGTCTGTAAAAAAAAGTGCTTAGAATAGTTGGAATACACAAAGGTAACCTGTATTTTTTGTAAGTTCTGGGGATGAAAGCAGTGACGTAACATCAGGGGATGGGGCCTTATTTAACCCTTTGAGCACTGATGGTTGAATTTTCTACCACTTAATTTTAATTCCGAAATGTCACAACAGCACCAGAAAATACGATCAGATCTATTTTAAAAAGGTTTAATGCATTTTTTTTTCGTGTATATAGATAACCGATTTTTTTTCTTCGCAAAATACTGGTACCAATGTGACATTTGGAATTTCGAAGAAATTTACCCATCAGAGGATCAAAAAGATTTGCTCAAGGGATTAAAGATATAGTATCATTGGAGTTATGGAAAATTTTGGGAGTAAACATATTGTGTATTGTCTATCAGTAGCGACTGAAGTATCTAAGGGGGTTGTCACAAGATGGCAGCTGTGATAATCCTTTTAATCCACCGGGGTAAATGTCCACCAATAAACTTGAATAGAAAATTTCGTGCTATTTTACCGCCTTTTTGGTGGGAAATATTTCACATACATGTGGCTAAAATGTTCTATTTATTTCTGCTTCTGTCAGCTTGCCTGGGTATTATAATCTTTTGATTAACACTGACAGGAGGTTGTCCCAGAGTGGCAGAATTACTACTGCCGAAGTAAACTCCCACCAAAAAAATTAATACAGTTTTTTGCATAATTTTTTTTTGACACTGTACATTAATGATGCGTTTAAATAAAAAGAAATTTTCTACATAAATTTACTAGTGGAATTTTCCCATGTTAGTAATGAACCCCTGCGAAAGCAATAGCAGTTGAAGCTTCACTATCTTAAGCATGTATCAGTTCATCTTATTTAATAGCACCATAATAACACCCAGTGATTAACCCTTTGCGGGGCGCTGGTTTCATAAATATACCACTTAATTTTACTCCCCAAACGCTACATTGGCACCAGAATTTTGTAGAAGAGAATTACGATTTGTTGAATGCGTGAAACATAGCGTTTTCTTATTTACAAATAAAGTTGTTTTCTAATTCCGGTGTCAGTCATTTATTTCAATACTTAAGCAATGAATTTGCCGTGCCCCGCAAGGGTTAAAATACAGCCTAATTTTCTGTATAAAATGCTGGCATCAAACTAATTCAACCTCCTATGATTTAACATACTTGGTTAAAAGGGACTCTTGCATTAATGTAATATCCAATTCTTATCAGAATGTTAAATATCATCTTTATAATAAAGAAATTTTAAATGAATTATCCGTAAGTTATAAAATAGAGCCCAATCCGTCAAAAACAAGCGCTGTGTAAAAGGAAATGCAATTTATTTGCAAAAAAATCTCTTAACCCCTTGCAGGGCGGTGGTTTCATAGATATACCATTTAATTTTAATTCCCAAACGCCACATTCGCACCGGAATTTTATTAAAGGAAATTAGGGTTTATTGAATGAGAGAAGTATAGCGTTTTCTTATTTACAAATAAAGTTGTTTTCAAATTCCGGTGTCAGTCATTAATTTCATCACTTAAGCAATGAATTTGCCCTTCAGGGTAATCCGTTCGGTACTGGCACGAACTTAATCATTTTGCACCACTTTTTGTGAATTATTTGTCGCTTATCGGTCTACGTCTCTTTCAATGTGACAAGACCAATCGAGTCAAGATCTCTTATAGAAATTTCATTCGATTGGCACCAATGTTTTTAAAAGACACTTTTTTGTTGTATCAAGTAGGCTATAAAAAGGGACGATTTTACGGAAATTATACTGGCAATTGGAAGACAGTAGAATTTACTGTTTTTCAACGGAAAAATTTCAGTAAATTCCAGATATTTTTCCGTTTTTTTCTAGAATTTACGGACGGATTTACCTAAAAACAGTAAATGCACCTGCACCCGATTAGCAGTACAATTTTCTTTAAAACGTCCGTCTGTTTTTTTTTTTTTTTTTTTTTTTTAAGAAAATAATTTTTAACTTTTCAACCGGTTTATCTTTGATAGGCTTATTTAAATGTGTTTCACCTTCTTATGGGTGATACCCATTAAAATGTAAAGTTCTTTTACTCTAAAAAAATATTAATTTCAAATATACAAGATGTCTTAAAACAAATGAAACCATTAATTTTTATCTGTTGAAACTAAAAAGGCAATGAAAGAGGCTAAAGAATTTTAAAAATATGCACTTTCACATACAAATATTTATTTATAAATAACTATATATTTCTCGATGTAAATTGAAAAACTGTGAAATTCAGAAAGTGACTATTCTAGAAATCTTGATAAAAAATAAACAAAAATAATCAGAAATATTTTCCCATGCACCTCTCTCAAATAAAAAAACAAATATATATATATAACTATATTAGTGAATTATATTTCGAAAGCAAAATCGCAAGGGAAAAACTAAGTTGCAGGCTTGAAAGCTTCGCTACTTTATTCAGCACATTTCTGAAAGAATTATTTATTTGTTGTCAAGGGTGTTTTATTTTAGTTTTTGACGCACATTCTAGTTTCCTGATTTTTTATGAAATGAAATGAAGTAATGGTTTCTCAGATCGGAACCATGTTTGCATAAATGAACCCTCGAAAAGTGCTTGAAGCGCTTGAGTTTGATGCCAGTAAAATAGAATAAGGAAACTGATATTATTTAAATACTACTCATTAGTTGTTTTTTTTTTTTTTTTTGAGTCAAACAAGTAACAAAAAGTGGTGTCAAAAAATAAAATTTGTGCAAATGATGCCGGACCTGAACGAGTTAAATTGCTTATTTGCGAATAAATTCTACTTCTTTTAATACTGTGCTTGTTTTTCACTGACTGTGTTCTATTTTTTAACTTCTTGAGTAATTTATTTAAAAAAATTTTATTATAAAAGAGTCTATTTAAAAAAGAAGTATCGTATGTTCAAAACTATTGCCTTGCTTTTTGATTCCATGGGTAAGTATTAAATTCTGGTTAGAATTGCAAAAGGTGAAGGATTCCTTTGCACTTATGTACTACCAAACTTTGAGGCACTGTCACTGATGTACTGTCGGTTTGATGTCACTTTCCACACGACATCGAAATCTGCATTTATTACACGATTTTTATTCAGTAAATTTCATTTTTTAAGAAACACTTTTTATTCTATCTTAAAGCGTCCGCAATAGTCCTATTTCAAAAACTTATGCACAGAATTCCATGCCTTTAGAATCATCACGATGGGAGCGGATTGTCATTTATTTTTGGATTGCATGAGATGGAAGAAAGTTTTGGAATTGAAATTGCGTTTTTTCAAAATTTCTTTACTATAAAAGATAATATTTCCAATTACACTTGAAACAACAAAAAGTGTTTTAACTTTTCTTTTATGTAGAAATAAGAAAAATGTGGGTGCAAAAGATTTAAAAAATTAGGTACTACTTGGTTATCCCGTCGACCGTTTTTGCCAAATTATAAAAATCGCCAAACTAACAGCCAAGTTATACATGTTGGCACAATTTTTACTTTAAATAACGAAATAACAAATAAGTTATAAAACATAAATAAAAATGCAAATAAAAAGTGAAATTAAAAAATATTTCATGTCGTTTAAAACATGTGTACCGTATTTAATGTCATTGAATGTGGCATTCACAATCATCGATTTTAAGCTTTAAACTTATAATTTGGCGATAGTTTTTTGGTCGACGGATAACAAAGTAGTACCAAAAATTATGTACTTTAATGTACTAATTTTTATTTAATAAAAATTGCATATGTTGCATATTGCTAAACAAAATGAAGAAATGTTAAATAAGGCCAAGGGGGCGATTCTAGAAAACTTAACAAAACAGCATGAAAAAAAAAGAAATACTTGAAATATTTTCGTACTATCTGAAAAAAAAACTACAAAATACAGCTATATTTATAAGGGGAAAAAATGAAAAAAAAAATCAAGTACCGGTTTGAAAACTGAGCTGTGTTATTTAGCATTTCTTTTTTTAATTCTGCACATACGAATGTTTATTTTGTAATAGCTGCATATTTCTCTAAACAAAATAAAAAATTTTATGGAACTAGAGAGTGTGACTTTTCTATAAATATTGATGAAAATTAAGCAAAAATATCAGAAATATTTTCGAATACACCTCTCTGAAAAAATAAAATAAAAACTGCATTAGAGAATTATAACTAAAAGGGAACTAATGCAGGGAAAAAAATCGGAATGCCGGCTTGAATGTTTTGAGATTTTATTTAGCACTTTTCTGAAAGAATTATTTATTTGCTGTCGAGGATGTTTCTAAGTTCCATTTTAACACACCCTCTAATTTCTTGAAATTCTTTTCTTAAATGGTAAAGAAATGAAATCAAGTAATGGTTTTACAGATCTACCTTTATTTAATAGCACATTTGTAAAACGAATTCCGTTTTCATTTAATAGAGTACTTGTTTTTGATGTCTGGATTCTATTTTTAACTTTTTTGCAAGTTTATTTAAAATTTCTTTATAAATAAAGTTGATATTTAAAAAAGAGATAATGTATGTTTGGAATTATTTTATTTCATAGGCAAGTTTTAAATTTTGGTTAGAATTGCTAAAGATTAAAGGGACTCATTTACTGATGTGCCATTTAATTCTTGTCCTTTTCCACGTGACATTCAGATGAGCATCTGTTACATGATTTTTATTCAGTGGGCGCCACCATTTTTTTTTCTTTTGGGAAAACTTTTTTATAGTATTTTGATAAGGACATACAACGAAAATGGATTCTAAAATATATTTTTTAACCCCTTGGGGACGAGCGACGCATATACGTGCCGCAAAAAGGCTTAAGAATCCTTGCGTATTCCCACCGGTAAAATTATGCTGTAAAATTTGTTTTTTCAATTGGAGCATTTTCTCGATTTTAGAAGTAACAAATTTCTGTTTTTTAAACCCAGTGACTAATCAATAAAAAATCAAAACGATCAAAACAGACATATTGCATTAAAATATATCATTTGACGAGTCAAAAATTCTTGATATATTAAAAGATGAAATACTAGCGTATTTGAGGGGAAGGAGTGATCAGTTACTAATTTTTCAATCTATTTATTTTTTTGTAGGGGGACATGAATGTGTTTCACCTTCTTGGGTAATTTATTTAAAATTACTTTACTATAATAAATAATATTTTCAAACATACAAGATGTTCCAAAAATAATGAAAACGTTTTGACCTTTTAAATGCTGGAAATAACAATGCAATACATGTTGAAAAGATTTAGAAAATATTGTATGCTTTCACATATTTAATAATCACTGCATATTTCTCTGAAAAAATAAAAAATTTCGTTGGGGGGGGGGGTGTAATGACTGATGATGTGTTTTTTTGTTTTATTTATCGGCGCCCGCTCTTGGGTCACGTGACCAGCGGAGGAGAGTGTGGGAGAAAAAGGGGTTACGAACGCGGAGAGAGAGAGGTGTGTGTGCGGAGGTAAGAGGTAGACCTGCGAATGTCTGATGCAGGTAAACAGAATAAAAATATTATCCAAAAAATTGGGATATGTATGTGCTTCGGGCACGAGATTGATCTGTTGTGAAAGAAGAGTAGTTAGAAGTTCTTGTAAGAAATACGAAATCCGGATATTTACATATATATATTTAATTGTTCGTGTGTTTGTGTTCAAGTCTTGCTGTATTCGTCCCTGTCATTTGTGTTCCGTGTGTTTAATTAAACTTTTATTTCATCAAAGCTTGATTCCTTGGATTATTTTGGATTACTTTAAAGCACACAGCCCTCATAGCATACATGTTCACAGTGACGTCACAATGACGTCACTGTGAGTCACTTTGGTCACATCACATCTGTGACGAAAATACCACCACTCAGTGACGTCACAATGTGACTAAGATGTGACTTTCTAAGAAAATTTTCACAGCTCGTCACAATGTTAATGTCAAAGTAGTCACAAATGACACACTTTTCACAAATTGGTCACATTGTGACGTCACAAAGTGGTCACAATGTGACGTCACAAAAAAGCTCTAAAACGGCCATAACGACCTCACATTTTAGTCACTGTGACTTCACATCGACGTCACGTGACGTCACATCGACAATCGATGGTCACAAAGTCACAATGTGACTTCACAACGACGTTGCAGTGACGTCACCATGTCTTACGGGAGGTGTTTCGCAAAAAAATTTATGAAGAAAATAGGAAGAGCGTATATCACACGCTGTCTTCGCAAGAACCAGTGGTAAGTGAAACCACTTTTTATAGTTTTGGAAATAAAGTTGAAAGTTATAACTTTTGTTTATTAACTGATTCATGAATATTAGATTAATGAATATGTTTGCAATGATCTAAAGAGATAATCGTATTAGAATTGAAAACAAGTATTGTTCTGAGTATATTCTAGTGTATGATTATAAGGAATGATTATATTATTTAGTGATTATAATTATTGATAAAGATAGTAATAGTTAAAAAAAAAAAAAAAAAAGATATGTTCAGCATTAAAGGGTTAAAAAAAGAAGACCTGGTCATTATAGCCACAGAATTAGGCTTAAAAGTAGAGCCAGATCATAGAATAGTGGATTTAAAGGCATTAATCGAAGGAAGCGAACAATACGATAAGGATTTCGATTTTGTAAAAGAATTCCTTGTTACAACGGTATCAGACCGCATTTCAAAAGAGAAACAAGCGGCAGAGGCCCTTAAAAATGAAAAAAAATATGTTAATTCTGAGCAGAAAACAGCGTTAGAATTAGAAAAAACGAAATTAGAAGTTATCAAACACCAATTAGAAATGGCTAAACTGCAGTCTGAGAACAGAAATTCTGATGGTGGGGGGGATGGACAAAATCCCAAAACTAATTCGTTAGAAGCTCTAATTAAAAGCGTTAAAACTTTAACTATTGCGATTCCTACCGAACCTGAATCATGGAATTTATTTTTTTCTTCGCTCGAAAGGGCGTTTGAATTAAAGAATGTCGCGGAAGATTTGAAAGTTGAAATACTGTTTAATTTAGTAGGGGAAAAAGCTGCGCATTTATTAGTATATGCAAATTCAGATGAAATGAAGGATTATCAAAAGGTTAAAGCTTTAATTTTAAAAGAATTTCAACCCACTCCTGAAGCTTGTCTTCAAAATTTTCTTTCGGCAAAGAGGGCGAAAAATGAAAATCATATGCAGTTCGCATCTAGGTTAAGAGCGAATTGGGATTTTTATTGCGAACTTAGAAAGGTAAATGATTTTGATGCACTTAATGAATTAATAGTTAGTGATAGATTAATGGATGCGTTAGACTCAGAGGCGCGAAGCTATGTCAAAATAAAACAATTAGATAATTGGTTAAAAGCGCGGGAAATTGCGGAATTATGCGATAATTGGTTTACATCAAAAGGTAGAACCTTTTCTGAGTTATATGATAGATCGACAAATTGTCGCGGTTCTGATGATTTCGGATCTGGCAAATATATTCCACCGCATCTAAGAAATAATTTTAATTCGCGTAATGATAGGAAAAGGTCTGTGTGTAAACTGTGCCGTCAAATCGTTCATTTACGTTTTTGTCCTAATAATAAAGAAAAAGAGAGGTCGGGAAATTCTCATTATCAAATGAAAAAAGATTCTACAGGAAAAAATAAAGACGAAAGGTTGATAGCGAAAGTGACAGCTTTATGCTTTGAAAATGACGCAATAAGTACTCAACCATTGCAATACGATGAAATTTGGGTGGGGAAACAAAAAATAAAAACATTAATTGACAGCGCTGCTGAGATTCCCTTTATAAATTCGAATGAAATACCAGAATCATTTAAAAATAATGAAAATTCATCAATTCAGTTGATTTCAGCTTTTGGCGAGCAAATTACTGCTGATCTTGTAACGTTACCGGTTTCTCTAAACATGAGTGAATCAAATTGTTTATTTAACAGTGTGGATGTATTATTTGCAGTGACAGATAGATTATGTAGGTCATGTATTATTACTCCGAAGGTTTATGAGTTATTACAATCATTGCAAATTGGAGAAGGGAAAAGAATAGCCGACAGTCTGGCACCAACAAGTGAGACGAAATCGAAAAGGGGGGGATGAAAATTTATCGTTGGAAAAGAAAAAAGAACAAAATACGAGTGATAAATATTTATGTTTGCAGGTTGAAAATGAATCTTTTGGAGAGAATTTGATTATTAATTGTATTGGAACGAAAAATGATTGCGAGGATTTAAATTCGAATCAGCATTCGGAAACGACCATTTACAGGGAGCAACAAAAGAATTTCGAATCTTTACAGGGGGCATTTAAAGATGCAAAACAAGGGAAAAATGGGTTTGTTATGGTGGATAATTTACTTTATCATAGGGAAAAGGTTTCGGGAGATCAAGTCATGCAATTAGTAGTGCCTAAAATTAGGAGGGAGGAAATTTTAAGGATTGCACATGAATCAATCTTTGCGAACGATCTTGGTATAAGGAAAACGAAAGAAAGAATTCGATATTCATTTTTTTGGCCAGGCGTGTCGCGGGATGTAGAGGAGTATTGTAAATCGTGCAAGGACTGCCAGTTGCGAAGCCGGGAGAGAGCCAGTGATCAGATACCGATTCTTCCGATTGAAAGACCGGAGCTCCCATTTGACGTTGTAAATATTGATATAATTGGGAAAATTGAACCACCTTCGGCGCGTAGACATCAATATGTACTTACTTTGGTTGACCAACACAGTAGGTGGCCCGAAGCGGTTCCGTTAAGAACAATTTCGGCTAAGGCTACTTGTGATGCGCTGTTAGAAATATTTATGCGGACAGGGATACCCCGCGTAATAGCAAGTGATCAGAGGGGAAATTTTGTATCAGGTTTAATGCAGGAGTTTCATGCTAGGCTAGGGGCGGCTCCTAGATTTGCAACACCGGGACATCCACAAAGTTCGGGATTGGTTGAACGGTATAATCAGGTATTGAAACGCATGTTGCACCATATTATTCGGAGCGATCCTAAAAATTGGGATAAACACATCCCTTATTTATTATTTGCGTATAGGGAGATTCCTAACTGTACGACGGGGGTGTCGCCATTTAAGTTGATGTATGGAAGGGAGGCCAGGGGACCATTGGCGGTATTAAAATCTACATGGTCGGGCGAAATTCCACTACCTATAAATCTCGGGAAAAGTGCAACCGAATACCTTCAGGATTTAAAAATTAACTTAGAAAAGGCGGCGGAACAAGCTTCACTAGTAGCGGAGGTTAAACAGGGCGCGTATGCGAAGTATGCGAATCGAAGAGCAATTTATAAGGAATTTATACCGGGGGAGCAGGTATATTTATTAATCCCAGACTCTAGTAATAAACTTTACGCTAGATGGACAGGGCCAGCCGAAATAGTGGCGAGGTGTAATCCCGATTCTTACAAAGTCAGGTTGACGAACGGAAACATTAAAAATGTTCACGTGAATAAGATAAGGAAATTTACTCCTAGGGTACAAGCAGTGGGGGTAATTTTTGAGAATGAAGAAGAATTAGGGGAAGTCCATCCCACCCCTAGTACAAAGGATAACTCGAACTATTTTAAAATCGAAGAAGTAAATTTAAATCATTTGGAAAACGTAGAAAGAGAAAAGATGCTAGATTTATTACTTAGATATAAAGAATTATTTTCAAAGAAAATACAAATAGCAAAAGTTGGTGCACACAAAATAAGATTAAATGATAATGAGAAGAAGAAATCTTATGTTTATCGAATTCCAGAGCCCCTAAAACCTCAAGTAGACAAACAAATTCAAGAATTACTAGAATTAGGTTTGATTGAAGAAAGTGATGAAGAAGCACCGCATCCGGTAGTGTGCGTGATGAAAAAAAATGGAACGCTGCGACTTTGCGTAGATTTTCGGGCACTGAACGCAATCACCAAGGTTGATGATTTTCCTATGGAAAACTCTACTGATCTATTATTTAATATTGGCAGGGCCAACGTCATTTCCACTTTGGACTTACTCAAAGGCTACTGGGCTATACCATTAGAAGAAGAGAGTCAAAAATTAGCGTGTTTTAAAACGCACAGAGCTCAATATCGCTTCAAGGTCATGGCTTTTGGGTTGAGGAATGCTGCTGCGACGTTTCAACGAGAAATCAACTGAGCGCTTTCTGAATACCAGGACTTTGCTAGAGCATATATCGATGACATAGCAGTATTTTCCGAAACGTTCGCGGAACACCTGGTGCATTTAGAGAAGATATTTTCCAAACTATCACAGTTACGATTCTCCGTCAATTTGAAAAAATGTGAATTTGCAAAACCCCGAATAAAGTACTTAGGCCATATCATTGGGTCCGGCAGCCATCGGACCGATCCGGAAAAAGTGGAGGCCATCCGTAAGTTAGCTGTGCCTCAAACCAAGAAGCAACTAAAAAGTGTCTTAGGATTGTGCAATTACTATAGAGATTATATACCAAAATATGCTGAAACAGCATATCCCCTCACTGAACTGACAAAAAAGGACAGTCCAGAGAATTTGTGCTGGTCAGTAGAGCATGACCAGGCGTTCAACGCGTTAAAAAGAGGTCTCATCGAAGCGCCCAGTCTGCATACTCCTATTATCGGGTTACCTTTCATCATAAAGTGTGATGCATCTGCAATCGGCATCGGAGCCTGTTTATCGCAGAAAAGAGATGGAGTAGTGTATCCAGTAAGTTACGCCAGTCAAAAACTCACCAAAACTCAACAGGCATGGCCAACAATTGAAAGGGAGGCCTATGCAGTGATCTGGAGTTTGAAAAAATTTGAAACGTGGATTTTCGGTTCACCTGTGGAACTTATTACGGACCATAATCCATTAACTTTTATCACCAAAAATGCCCCTCAATCTTCAAAACTGCAGCGATGGGTATTAGCCTTACAAAAGTATGATATTAAGATTTCGCACCGCCCGGGTGCCAAACTAATTAATGCTGATGCATTATCACGCTTGGACACTATGTAAGACATTCAACAACTTTTGAAGCACCCAGTGTTTGAACATTCCTTGAAGAGTGTGGAACAATATACATTTTTTTTTCAGCAGCTCTTAGTGTCCTGTTTAATGTTTACTAAGTTTTGTGTATTGCCTTTTGTTAATTGTATGTTATATTGTGTATATGAAGTATTAATTTAATTCTATTTTATATTAGCAGATAGGAAGAATCCCGGAAGACGTGCCTTCTCCGGATACGGCTGTATTTGTGGTGTTATTTTTTTTATATACATATTATAATTTGGGGAATCATTGTTAAATAGTGTAACATCATCAGTCGAATTTCAGATTTAAAATAAGTGTGTACCATATTTTCAATCTTGCGTGGGGGGTGTAATGACTGATGATGTGTTTTTTTGTTTTATTTATCGGCGCCCGCTCTTGGGTCACGTGACCAGCGGAGGAGAGTGTGGGAGAAAAAGGGGTTACGAACGCGGAGAGAGAGAGGTGTGTGTGCGGAGGTAAGAGGTAGACCTGCGAATGTCTGATGCAGGTAAACAGAATAAAAATATTATCCAAAAAATTGGGATATGTATGTGCTTCGGGCACGAGATTGATCTGTTGTGAAAGAAGAGTAGTTAGAAGTTCTTGTAAGAAATACGAAATCCGGATATTTACATATATATATTTAATTGTTCGTGTGTTTGTGCTCAAGTCTTGCTGTATTCGTTCCTGTCATTTGTGTTCCGTGTGTTTAATTAAACTTTTATTTCATCAAAGCTTGATTCCTTGGATTATTTTGGATTACTTTAAAGCACACAGGTGTTTCGTAAAAAAATTTATGAAGAAAATAGGAAGAGCGTATATCACAGGGGGTACCGTAATACTTACCCATCATATGTATTTATAATGTATGAAAATAAAACATGTGTAAACTATTTATAAAATGCATTGCAATTCCAAAACAAAATTTAATCGTGTATTTAAATATTTTTATTATGCATAGTAATGCTCTATTAATGCGTTTCTGGTGAATCTATTTCGACAAACTATACAACACGCCAAACTACTCAAGTAGTACCAAATTGCGAAAAAAACATCCTATTAATTCAATAAATAATAATCTTATTAACTAACAGTTTATTGCGTCGAATTAAGTGTCTCATTTCAAATTAAAATATATCTTTGAATTGAAATTTGAATGAAATACAGAATCATTGAAAATCGAAGAATGTGGAAAACAGGATTACAGATATCTCGACAACTAATAATCCAATTGACTTCGTTGTTTAAGCAAAATTGGTGTTATTTTATTGCCTTTTACGATAATTCCTTAAAATAAAAAAATTCGAAAGTTTTTATATACCTTTCATCAGAACGAATTTTTCGAGAGTCTGAAAAAAATAGTTCCAGATAATCGAGGTTACTGATATTAAATAGGCTTCGTCCTATTCTTACATACTAAGTACATACAAAATTTCAAGTCTCTATCTCAATTTGTTCGAGAGATAGAGCTTTTACAGACACACACACAGAGACAGACAGACGGACAGCAATTTATTTTCTAAAAATATGTTTTTCGAAATCTACAGTGTCTGAAAATTGTAAATCCGTCAATTTTTTTTCGATTTTAAAAACGATTGCAAGACGTACCCTAAACTACGTATGATGGGTACGTAAAAATTGGAAATGAAGACAGTATGACTATGCTAGAAACCTTGGTGAAAAAATCAGCAAAATTAATCAGAAATATTTTTGCATGCGCTTCTCTGTAAAAGGGAAAAAAATCTACGCCAGTAAACCATATTTGTAAGGGGAAAAAATGCAGTGAAAAAAATCAGTTGCCGGCTTGAAAGCTCCGCTATTTTATTTAGCATTTTTTCTGAAAGAATTATTTATTTGTTGTTAACCCCTTCGCGACGGCAGCCTTATACGAAACTTTTAATGCTTTGTCACCGGTTTTTAAAAACAGAAATTTTTGACTTATTAAATCGAGAAATAAGCTCCGATTAAATAAGGCAAATTTTTCAGTAAACTTTTTCTGGTGGAGATAAACAAGAATTCTCAAGCCTTTTTCCGGCACGTATACGTGTCGCTCGTCCCCAAGGGGTTAGGGATATTTCTATTTTCCTTTTTACACATTCTCTAGTTTCTTTTTAGGTGCGTTCATAATTATGTAAATACGTAGCGCCTATTGTTGTCGCTCAGTCCGTCCGTCTGTCCGTCTGTCTGTCTGTCTGTCTGTCCGTCCGTATGTCCACATATAACAACGTAAAAACTACCCAACCGAATCGTTTGAAATTTAAAATAAATAATTATTACATAATTTTGTCGAGTCATTTCAAATTTTATGAAAATCGGATGGATAGATCAATTACAGGGACAATCAAAAGGATTCCGTCACATTACGATCAATGGTAAAAAAAGTTTCAAATGCATTTTAATCGTTTGAAATTTAAAACGTATAATTATTACATAATTTTGTCGAGTCATTTCAAATGTTATGAAAATCGGATGCATAGATCAATTACAGGGACAATCAAAAGTATTCCGATACATTACGATCAATGGGGAAAATGTTTCAAATGCATTTTAATAGTGTTACACTCATTTGAACATAATAGAATTGACATGAATCTATGAAGAATGTACTAAAATATACATTCTGTACAATCTGGGATGCAAAGAATATTTATTATTAAATTACAGGGCCACACAAATGTATTCCACTAAATAATGTTATACGGGGAAACAGTGTTTGGGGCGTGTTTTTATTATATTAAACTACTTCACATTTTATGAGTAAGATATACGTTAATGAAGTATAATAATAATTACTCCCTGCGTATTTACAGGAACACAAAGATTTCTACCACTATAATGTATCCAAAGTACGCTCTACTATACCAGCAAGATCTGAATATTTTAAAACTTCGTTATAGTACGAACGCACCTCATTTGCTACGCTTCACGTGCAATTTCCAACTTGTTTTAAATTTCAAATAATTGAAATGGAACTCCGGTTTCACAGCTCTACCTATATTTAATAGCTTATTTATGAAAAGAATTCCGTTTTCCTTTTATAGAGTGCTTGTTTTTGATGAATTGGATTCTATTTTTTAATATTTAATTTTTCTATTCGTTACACATTTATTGTATTTTGGCAAAGACTTGCACTAGAATTGAGTTTTAAAATTTATTTTTAAATATAGGGGTGAAAATAGGACACATGAGCATAAAGTAATGTATAAAAATCATTGTCGGCTTGGCCTATAGGCGGAGGTAGATTTCGAAGAGTGCTCATTTCAACAACAAAAATTAAATTTGATTACAGATAAACCCAGTTTAACAACTTTATTTGTACTCTTTTGAAAAATTTTTAATTTCATTTTTCTGTAAGAACTGGTTTTCAGAATCAACTTAAGCTAAATTCGGATCAAATGCCCATTTTGACAACATATTTTGAAATAATTCTGACTTTATTAAAAAATCGACTAATACAGCACATTATATAGTTCCTAAATAACAAAAGATTGTCAATTGAATGCGTTTGAGAGCAAAATGGAATTTAAAAATGAGTTATAAAGTAACCAATTTTGAATACAACCTCAATTCCTAATCATGATAGCTTCGGGAAATTTTGCGCGAAGTGCTCACTTTGACAGCATTTTTAAAAATATATTCAGCCTTTATCAAAAAACTGACCAATACGGAACATTATACAACTCCTATATAAGAGAGCCTGTCAATCGGATGCGTTTGAGAGCAAAACTAAATTTAAAAATGAGTCAGAAAAAACGCAATTTATTATTTCAATGCTTCCTCAAATTTTCAATCACAACTTCTCGAAATTCTGTTCAAAATACCCTTTTGGCAGGCTTTTTTGAAATATATTCTGTCTTTATCAAAAAATTGACCAATGCGTCACATTATACAATTCCTAAATAACGGGACTTGTAAATTGGATACGTTTGACAGCAAAAATGGATTTAAAAATGAGTCAGAAAAAACGCAATTTGTTATTTGAATACTTCCTCAAATTTCCTATCACGGTCACTTTGGAAAATTCTGTTCAAAATACCCTTTTTGGCAGCCTTTTTAAAAATATATTCTGTCTTTATCAAAAAATTGGCCAATGTTTCACATTATATAGTTCCTAAATAAGATGATCTGCCATTTGCATGCGTTGAAAAGAAAAAAATAATTTAAAAAATGATTCAGAAAGTAAGCAGTTTAGATTAGAGGTTTTTCCTCCAACTCTAATTTTTGTTTAATTTATTTTTGCTATACGAATTGGTCCTATGAAAACTTTTCAGTGTAAAAATTGTAGGTATTATTGAGGACATGTAAAATAAATTTAATTGGATTTGATAGTTTAAGAATTGACAAAGTTATGGATTTTGTTCTTTTTCCAAACCTCTTTTTATTTTCGTTTTTAATTTTTTTTACCGTTAAGTCTAATCAAAAACTTGTATATACAAAAGTTTTAGATAATTTTGAGAATATTTATAAAAAATTTAGATGGATTTTATATCTGGAAAATTGACAAAGTTATAATTTTTTCCCCCAAAACCCTATTTTTTTCGCCTCTTGAGCCCATTTTTAACGTTATCAAAAATCTGTCATGCATAAACTTTTGGCCCATTATTTAGAAGTAATATAAACTTTAAACTGATTCAATATCTATTTTCATTAAGAAGTTATGGGTTTTTTTCTGTTTTCACAAAAACGCCCCCTATTTCGACCCCCTTAGTCCGATTTTGTCCATTAACGAACTTAGCCGAGATTTTATCCCATTTGATTTTATGTACCAGTTTGGTGGAGATTGGTGAAGAATTATAGAAGTTATCGTGTCCATAAAAAAGTGATATATATATATAGAGAGATAGATAGATAGATAGATAGATAGATAGATAGATAGATAGATAAACTGGTGCGAATGCAATAGGTAGTATTTCATACGAAATCTACCTAAAAAGCTACCATCCAATGAGTGCTAAAATTCAAAATATTATCAAGATGATGATTTAAAAGCTTATTTGAAAAATGGGAAATCAGTTTTTAATTTTTAAAACTTTTTTTTATTGGTAGATTTAAATATGTTTGACTTTCTTGGGTATTTAATTTAAAATTGTTTTAAATAAATAATATTTATAAGTATACAAGACATCTGAAAAAGAATGGAAAAAACTTTTAACTGTTGGAAAAAAGTATGCACAGTAAGTCGCAAATATTTAGAAAATTATGAATTATTTCACATACGAAACTTTATTTAATAATCACTGCATATTTCTCGAAAGAAATGGAGGAAATATGAAATTAAGACAGATTCACTATTCTAGAAACTTTTGCAAAAATTCAGTAAAATAATTAGAAATATTTTTCTATACGCTTCTCTGAAAAAGAGGAAAAAAGAACTTTGCGTTAAACAACTATATCCCGAAGTGGAAAAATTAAGTGAAAAATAAAATTCAGCTGCCGCATTGAACACGCCGCTATTTTATTTAGCACTTTTCTGAAAGAATTGTTTATTTCTTGTCCAGGGTATTTCTATTTTCCCTTTTTAACAGACCCTCTGATTTCCTGAAATGGTAAAGAAATGAAATAACTTAACGGTTTCACTGCTCTATCTTTATTTAATAGCATACTTGTGAAAAGAATTCTATTTTTAGTGCTTCTTTTTGATGGACTTTTATCTATTTTTTAAATTCTTTGGTAATTTATTTAAAATTTCTTTATTATTAAAAGTGGTATTTAAAAAAGAGTTGCTATATACTTGAAATTGTTGTCTGAATTTTTCGATTTCATGGGTACGTTTTCAATTCTGGTTGGAATTACTGACGGTGAAAGTGACTTTTACATTGATGTACTATCTAAACCATATCGGTAAATGTAATTTCCGATGTGACAGTGATATCAACATATGTTACATGACTTCATTCAATAGGCGATATACATATATATTTAAATACTATTCATTGTATTTTGGAAAGGACATATCCAGAGAAATGCATTCTGAAATGAATTTTTTAAATATAGTGGTAAAAGTAGAAAATATAAACAGAAAAATATATAAAAAGTCCTTCCGGCAATGCTGGGAGGAAGAGGTAGCTTTCATATACTTATTTATTTATTTTAAATTAAGTTATATAAATCAAATATACCAAGCTCAAAATAGTGGAACACTATTATATAAGATTGAATACTAGTTTTTGTCAATACTGAATATTAATAGAAATTTTTAGAAATTAGTCATCTTTTATTCAACCTGGTTTTATGTTAAGCGATTTATAGGGTCACCAAATTCCACGATATCCATTTTAAAGCAGCATGATAGATAAAAAAACCCAATGAGTTTAATCGAAATCTTAATTCATGTGAACATGCACACTTACATTGAAATCGATTAATACGAATGCTCTCGCTGGCAAATTGACTTTTAAAAAAAATGTCACCCACATTAGAAATTCAAACTGCTTTATCCCAGGCGTTTTTTAAGGTAAAGACAAAGCAAAAAATACTCCGGAATTCATTATTAAGATAAATAGTTTAGAAAGAACCTTTTTTCAATTTCTAACTTTTTGTTTATACATCATTATACATTTAAAAGGTTTTTAACAAATTTAAATGGCCGCCATTTTGAAACAAGATGGCGGATAAAGTTGGCCTGTAAACTCGGTCAAGACATTGGTAGGTACCATGAACATACGGAGTTATATCGAAATCATTTTATAAATATGCGTATTAACGCGCGACAAATTTCAGACCGTTTCAAAATGTCAATCACACTGGAAATTGAGAGTGCTAAAACTCAGCCCTTTTTCAAGATATAGATGAAACAAAAAATGCTCTGAAATTTTTGTATCAAGGTCAAAACACAAAAGAAAAATCTTTTTCAATTCCTTACTTTTTTGCACCTAATTTTAAAATTTAAATTAAAAAAAATAATATTCCTCCATTTTGAAACAAGACGGCGGTTGGAACTGGCCAACGAACTCGGTCCAGGCATCAGTATGTCCTATCTACGCACCACGTTTCATCCAAATCGTTGTATAAATACTCGTGTTATCACGTGACGAAAAGCAGATCATTTCAAAATGTGAGCAACATTAGAAATTAAAAGTACTATAACTCAGACATTTTTAGGTAGCTTTCATTACAAAAAGTAAAAAGCTACCTATTGCAGCCGTAAGGAGGAAAGCACTTCTGGAAAATTTTGGTATATTTTCACCGATCATGACCCCCAGACACCAAAACCACCCTCCGTTCAAATGTTGACATATATATACATATATATATATAACCATATATATATATATATATATATATATATATATATATATATATATATATATATATATATATATATATCTGATTTTTGTCATGCGATAACTAACATATTTATGAACCGATTTGAATGAAATTTGATATGTACACAGTACATACAAATGTCCCGACCGAGTTCGTTGGCCAGCATCAACCGCCATTTTGTTTCAAAATGGCGGCCATTTTAAATTTGTAAAAAAAATTAAAATTTAAAATTCAATGAAAAAAAATAAAAGTTGAAAAATATTTTTCTTTTACGTGTTAGAACTTAAAACAACAATTCCAGAACACTTTTTATTTTGTCTATATCTTAAAAAATGATTGAGTTATAGCACATTGAATTTTTCTTATGGCTGACATTTTGAAACTATCTGTTTTTCTCACGTGATAACACGCGTATTTATGAATAGATTTGGATGTAACTTGGTATGTACATAGTATATACTGAGGCGTGAATCGAGTTCGATACCCAGTTTTATCCGCCATCTTATTTCAAAATGGCTGCCACTTAAAAAGTTTTCTAAATTTTAAAATTTTAAATTAGGTACAAGAAAGTGAGAAATGGAAAAAGATTTTTTTTTTATGCGTTTGACCTTGATACAAAGATTCCATTTTTTGTTTCGTATGTATCTTAAAAAATGGCTGAGTTATCGCATATATATATTAATCGATTTCAATATGAGTGTGCATGTGCACCTGAATTAAGGTTTCGACCAATCTCATAATCAGGTTCTGTTAATTTGAGCTTAGTATTTTTGAATAATATAAATTAACTTAAAATAAATAAATAAATATATAAGTATATGAAAGCTGTCTCTTCATCCCGGCACTGCCGGAAGGACTATTTAAGATACAGACGAAACAAAAAATGCTTTGGAATCTTTGTATCAAGATCAAATGCATGAAATAAAAATCTTTTTCAATTTCTCACGTTTTTGTACCTAATTTCAAATTTTAAATAAAAAAAAATTTGAAAGGCCGCCATTTTCAAACAAGATGGCGGATGGAACTGGTTAACAAACTCGGTCCAGGCTTTATTATGTACTATGTACACACCAAGTTACATCTAAATCGATTTATACATACAAATGTTATCACTTGACTAAAATCAGATCGTTTCAAAATGACAGCCATAAGAAAAATCCAAAGTGCTATAACTCAATCATTTTTTAAGATATAGACAAAGCAAAAAGTGTTCTAGAATTGGTGTTTTAGGATCTAACACATAAAATAAAAATATTTTACAACTTTTAATTTTTTCGTATTTAATTTTAAATTTTAAATTTTTTTAAAAATTTTAAATGGCCGCCATTTTGAAACAAAATGTCGGATGATGCTGGCCAACGAACTCGGTCGAGATATTTGTATGTACTATGTACATACCAAGTTTCATTCAAATCAGTTCATAAATACGTTAGTTATAGCATGACGAAAATCAGATCGTTTCAAAATGTCAGACATAAGAAAAATTCAAAGTGCTATAACTCAATCATTTTTTAAGATATAGACAAAGTAAAAAGTGTTCTGGATATGGCGTTTTAAGATCTTACACATAAAATAAAAATATTTTTCAACTTTTAATTTTTTCGCATTTTATTTTAAATTTTAAATATTTTTAAATTTTTTAAATGGCCGCCATTTTGAAACAAGATGGCGGATGATGCTGGCCAACGAACTCGGTCGAGATATTTGTATGTACTATGTACATACCAAGTTTCATTCAAATCTGTTCATAAATACGTTAGTTATAGCATGACAAAAGTCAGATCGTTTCAAAATGTCAGCCATTAGAAAAATTCAAAGTGCTATAACTCAATCATTTTTTAAGATATAGACAAAATAAAAAGTGTTCTTAAATTGGTGTTTTATGATCTAACACATAAAATAAAAATATTTTTCACCTTTTAATTTTAAATTTTAAATTTTTAAATTTTTTTTAAATGGACGCCATTTTGAAACAAGATGGCGGATGATGCTGGCCAACGAACTCGGTCGAGATATTTGTATGTACTATGTACCTACCAAGTTTCATTCAAATCGGTCTATAAATACGTTAGTTATCGCATGACAAAAATCAGATATATATATATATATATATATATGGTTATATATATATATATATCAACATTTGAACGGAGGGTGATTTTGGGGTCTGGGGGTCATGATCGGTGAAAATATACCAAAATTTTCTGGAAGTGCTTTCCTCCGGACGGCTGCAATAGGTAGCTTTTTACTTTTTGTAATGAAAGCTACCTAAAAGCTACCTTCCGACGAGGGCTGAAATTGTATAAATATTAACAAGATGATTTACAAGCTTGTTTGAGAAGACGGGGGGAAATCAGTTATAATTTTTTGAATTTCTTTATTTTTTATTTTTATTTTAGATATATTTAAATGTGTTTCACTTTCTTGTGTAATTTATTTAAAAAACATTTGCTTTACAATAATAAACAATATTTTTAAGTATACAAGATATTCCAAAAATATTAAAAAATGCTATTGGAAATGAGAATGTAATGCAAGCCTCAAATATTTAGAAAATTATGAATACTTTCACATACGAATCTTTATGTAGTAATCCCTTCATATTTCTCTAAACAAATTGAGGAAATATGAAATTAAGATAGTGTGACTATTTTAGAAATCTTGGTAAAAAAAAAAAAAAAAAAAAAAAAAAAAAAAAAAAAAAAAAAAAAGAAGAAGAACAAAAATAATCGGAAATATTTTTGCATGCGGTTCTCTGTAAAAGGGAAAAACAAAACTGTACATTAGAGAACTATATTTGGAAGAGGGTAAAAAGCATTGAAAAAAAAAATATCAGTTGTTTGCTTGAAATATCAGCTATTTTATCTAGCATGTTTCTAAAATAATAATTTATTTGTTATCAAGAGTATTTCTATTTTCCTTTTTAACACACTCACTAGTTTTTCGAAATTCTTTTAGTATATCTGGTAAAGAAATGAAATGAATTAACAGTTTAACTGCTCTACCTTTATTTAAAAGCTCATTGGAGAAAAGAATTTCGTTTTTATTTTATAGGGTGCTTTTTTGATGGACTGAATTATATTTTTTACTTTCAATGTTAATTTGTTTGAACTTTCTTTATTATTAAACGTGATATTTAAAAAAGAAATAATGCACGTTTGAGATTATTGTCTGAATTTTGTGATTTCATGGATAAGTTTTAAATTCTCGTTAGAATTCTTAAAAATGAAAGGGGCTTTTTCATTGATGCACTATCTAGCTCTTATCAGTAAACTTTACTCCCTATGTGACATTGAGATCAGCAATAGTTGCATAAATTTTATTGAATAGGCGCCACATTTTTTAGAAAGCATTTTTTATTGTATTTTGACAAGGACATGCAAGAGGAATGGAATTTAAAATGAATTTTTTAAATATAGTGGTAAAAATAGAACATATAAATAGAAAAAAAAAATGTATTAACAGCTGTCATCTGGTGAGAGCTAAAGTTTTAAAAATATTAACAAGATGATTTGCAAGCTTATTGGAAGAGACGGGGGGAAATCAGTTATGTTTTTTCAATCTCTTTATGTTTTATAGGTAAACTTAAATATGTTTCTCCTTCTTGGGTAATTTACTTAATATTTCTTTATAGCAATAAATAAAATTTTCAAATATCAAGATATCCCAAAAATAATGAAAAGTGCTTTTACTTTAAACTATTGGAAAAGAAGAATACCATGCAGGTTGCAAAGATTTAGACAATTATGTATACCTCCACTTACGAATCTTAATTTAATAATTTCTGCATATTTCTCTAAACACAATGAGTAAATATATATGAAATTAAGATAGTGTAACTATTCTAGAAATCTTGGTGAAAAATCAGAAAAAGTAATCAGAAATAATTTTATATGCGCTTCTCTAAAAAAAGGAAAAAAACAAAACTACATTAGAGAACTACATTTGGAAGGTTAAAGAAAGCAGTGGAAAAAATCAGTTGCCGGCTAGAAATATCAGCAATTTTATTTGGCACTTTTCTTAAATAATTATTTATTTCTTGTCAAGGGATTTCTATTCTCCTTTACAGCACACTCTCTAGTTTCTTGAAATTTTTTTTTTTAGTGCAAATGGTAAAGAAATGAAATGGAGTAACGGTTTCACAGCTCTACATTTATTTAATAGCATATTTGTAATGTGAATTCTGGTTGCATTTTGTAGAGTGTTTGTTTCTGATGGATTGAATTCACTGATATACTAGCTACCCGTAAGACATGGTGACGTCCCTGCGACGTCGCTGTGAAGTCACACTGTGACTTTGTGACCATCGATTGTCAATGTGAAGTCACAGTGACTTAAATGTGAAGTCGTTATGGCCGTTTTAGAGCTCGTTTGTGACGTCACATTGTGACCACTTTGTGAAGTCACGGTGTGATAAATTCGTGAAAAATATGTCATTTGTGACTACTTTGAGATTAACATCGTGACAAAACTGTGACAAAAGCGACGTTGTGACAAAAGTTCTTTTTAAATTAAATAACATGTTTTGAAGAATTTTTGTAATTTTCTAAAGATTTTTAAGAAAGTCACGTCTCAGTCACAATGTGACGTCATTCAGTGGTGGCATTTCGGTCACATATTCACATCTGTGATCACAGTGATTTACAGTGACGTCATTGTGACGTTACTGTGACCATGAATGCTATGAGGGTAGCCCTTAGCTGTCCGATGTCACTTACCACGTAATAAGTAGACAAGCATTTGTTGCATCAATTTTATTCACTGGTTTCCATTTATTTTTAAAGGAAACACTTCTTATAGTATTTTGACAAGGACATGCAAGAGCAATAGATTCTAAAATGCATTTTAAAATTTAGTGGTGAAACTTAGAACATATAAATTAAAATAAATTACTAAAAACTACCGTCCGACGAAGGCTAAATTTCTCAAAACATTACAAGATTATTTACAAGTTTATTTGAGAGGGGAGGAGATTTAAATGTGTTTAATTTTCTTGGTTGATTTATTTAAAATTGTTTTACTATTATAAATAATGTTTTTATGTATACAAGATATCCCAAGATCCCAAATACAAGATCCCAAAAGGAATGAAAAGTGCTTTAAATTTTAATTGTTGGAAACAAAAATGCAATGAGATTTGCAAAGATTTAGAAAATTATGTATATTTTCACAAACGAATGTTTATTTAATAATCGCTGCATATTTCTCTAAACAAATTGAGGAAATGTGAAAATAAGACAGTGTGACTATTGGACAAAAAAATCTACTAAAGTAACCAGAAAAACTTTTGCATGCGCTTCTATGAAAAAGGAAAAAATATCTCTACATTAGATAACTATATTTGTAAGGGGGGAAAATGCAGTGAAAAAATCAGTTGCGGTCTTGAAAACTACGCTATTTTATATAGCACTTTCCATAAAGAATTTTTATTCATTTGTTACCAAGGGTGTTTCTATTTTCCTTTTTAACACACCCTCTAATTTTTTGAAATTCTCTTAGTATAAATAGTAAAGATTTCAAATGAAGTAACCGTATCACTGCTTTACCTTTATTGAATAATTATTTGTGAAATTAATTCCTTTTTTATATAGTGCAAGTTTTTGATGGATTAGGTTCTATTTTGTTTTTTGTTTTTTTTTTTTTTTTTACTTTTAGGGTAATTTGTTTAAAAACGATTTATTAATAAATGTGATATATTAAAAAAAAAGATAATGTATGTTTGAAATAGTTGTCTGACTTCGATCAGAAATTTTTTATGCGCTTCTCTGAAAAGGGGGAAAGAAGTCTTCTTTGGAGATTTATATTAGGAAGGAAGAAAAAAATAAAAATAAAATGCAGTGAAAAAAACCCAGGTACCTGCATTTTTCTGAAAGAAATATTTATTTGTTGTCAAGGGTATTTTTATTTTCCTTTTTAACACACTATCTAGTTTCTCGAAATTCTTTTCTTAGTATAAATGGTAAAGAAATGAAATGGAGTAATGTTTTCACTGCCCTGCCTTTATTTAATAGCTTATTTGTGAAAAGAATTCCGTTTTTATTTTTATAGAGTACTTATTTTTGAAGGATTGGTTTCTATGTTTTAACTTCTCTGATAATTTATTTATAATGTCTTTATTGTAAAAGATCCTATTTTTTAAAAGAAATATTGTACGGTTGAAATTGTTGCCTGAATGTATAACTTTATGAAATAGACTTATGTTGTGATTTGAATTGTCTAAGCATCTCAGAACCCATTGAATTTTCTTTTAATTTAAGCATTTTTTGGCGTACGAATAAAAGATGCATTGAAGGGAAATATTTCTTTCAAAAAATTGCACCATTTTTATGGCAAAATTAAAAAAAAAAATAATTTTTTTTATTTGAAAAATTTAAGTAAATTTTTAAGTGTATTTCTTCGTACAATTTTAAATATTTTGATTTATTATTGTTTTTTACTATTTGTAAAGATGTGATGCATAATTTTAAGAATTAGATTTATCGTATGTCAATTAGCTTGGAAAAAATAATAATAAAATTACAAATTGAAATATGTCTGAAGATAAAGTAAAAACTGAATTTATTTAACATTTTGTGTGCAAATAAATAAATTTTTATCTTATTGAAAATGAGATACATAGTTTATTAAATAGATTATAATAAATAGCCAATAAATAAATAAATAATCGATTCTATTGAACAATATACAGAAAAACTTCTTTGAATGGTCGCCTCTAAACAATGATAACCTCTGGATACCAGCTACACATTAATAGAACCAAACGTGTTCCATAGTATTAACATTACTACGCACCTTTAAATAAGGAAGATATTCTGATATGTTATATACATAGGTTAGATATTCTGATCGACGGTCGCTCAAAATTCATAACGAAAAAAAATTAGCATCTCCTGATCCAATTCCATATTTATTTGCAAACCGGGATGTGAAGTATACTAAAAAAATGACATTCCAAGAAAAAGTCCTTTAATTTCTTAAATATTTAGCATTTTTCAAATGAAGACATTAATAATGATGCAGAAATTCTAGATTATATTCTTAGAGCGGAAAGCATAGCTAAGATGAAGGCCAACAAATTTGTATGTCTGAACAAAGATTTGGCAGTTATTTCCACATTTGGTTCCATATAGCAAATGGTGGAAGATAGGAGAAAGGAAGAGGAAAGTGACAAGTGAAGGCAAATGGCATAGATCAGGGGTTCTCAAACTTTGTTAGACGTACCAGTTGTCGTCCGTAACTTTCTGTTTACTAGTACACAAAACTCCGATACTGGCACACGAAATAAAAAATACAGCACATGAAAAAAATAGTTTCTGTTTTTTTTTTTCCTTGATTTGTCAGTTCACAGGCTCAGTGTTGACTGTTCTCTATTATTATTGATTTGACAGTGTTTTGCTTTCTCTTATTTTAGTGTAATTTTGATTCGAATTTTTTGACAATGGAGCTAATGCTTCGGTAGATGTTGAGTTGATTTTTCATCCTGAATCTTTTTCCATGTTTAACAAAGAGCATTTATGTTATCAATTTAAATGCATTAATATTTATTAAAATAAATGATATTCTTCATATTAGTTTTTCTGCGTTAGATTTGAGATTTTTCTTTTCGTGGTGCATGGAAGTATGAAATTTTATTTAGTGGTACGCCGGTCTAAAAATCTGGGAATCCCTGGAATAGATTATAGGATTATCCAAAATTTCGACAATTTTTCGTGAAATCCAAAGTTTTGCATTAAATCATAATGATGTGTTAAACAGCAAAAAACTCATACTGCTATTTTCTTGGAGAAAGATATTAGCAGCACAAAAACGAAGCAACTGCAAATTATTGTTCATTAATGTATTAAAATAATGAGGATTAATTAAAATGAGTGTGTGCTTCTAGTTTAAATTGTGTATTTTAAGAATACAACCTTTGAATAACATATCTACGTCTAAAGAGTAGTCAATTTTTACCCTAACGTATATTTTAGCCGTAATTCAGGGGTTACACAGCAAATTAAAGTTTTATTACTTTGAACATGCTTATTCGTCGAAAAATCACAAAATGAGAAAAGTCCTTTTTCTGTTAAGTGAAATGTTGCATTTAACGTGACAGCGAAGCTATAAAATCACCTTAAACTGTTGTTATAATAATAGTATCATTATGTAACTTCATCAGAATGTATTAGGAATAATTAAGTACAATTTAAGCAAATACTAGAAAATTGATATTGTCGTTATTTTTCGCTGAATGAAGGGTAACTAATCATTTTAAAGATGAAAGGGACTGTTGTATTGATGCACTGCCTAAACTCGTATTAGTCTGGTTTTACTTCCCTCTGTTGCACGAATTTTGTTCAATTGGTACCACTTTTTTTTTTTTTTTTTAAGAGGCAACTTTTATTGTACCTGGAGAATAAAAGGAAGTAAAAAGGTAAAACTCACTTTAAAATTTATTTTTATTTTTGAATGAAAATATAGGCAAAATAAAAAGAAAATTATGATTAAAAAAACTAGCTTCAGACGAAATCAGAAATTCTTCAAATATTAACGATATAATTCAAAAGCTCAAATGGAGAAATAAAAATTAATTTACAACTGCACAGTGTGCTTATTTTTTGTAGGTAGACTTAAATGTTTTTCCCCGTATTAGGTAATTTATATAAAATTTTATTTACCATAAAAGATACCGTATTTACTCGTGTATAACGCTCTATTTTTTTTTGCAAAAAACTAGGGCAAAACTCCTAGGTGCGCGTTATACACGGAATAATTTTTTACTGTTGCATGCAATCACAAGATATACATATGAAACAAGAAATTATTCAAAGACGGGATTAAAAATCAGAAAATGTTACTTAATTGAAGTCTTACTGCATCTTTATTTCACTCCTTGCAGTTTTTTATAAACAGAACTAGTAACAATATTTAAACGCTAACTAGCAATTCTCATTATCGTTACTCAGTCCTATTTCCCGTCATTCACTTACTACCCGCAGTCTAAAAATGCATTTTCGTCTTATTTTCTGGCCTGATGAAATGTTTGTCTCGAATTTCTTTACTGAAATTCCTTTGGTCATTTATTCCCTTGCATATCAAATTTATGGGGCGCGTTATATCACTGCCCCCTCTACAATGCCTACTCACTGAGCAGACGACAAACGTGAAACGTCATGAAGTGGAGGCGAAGTCACTAACCCTACTGGTTCCACAATTGCCAAGAAGCTCAGAACACGACCGTTGTCAGGGAAACCGCCTACACTACGTCACAAGCGAGAAGGCATTGTAGAGGAGGCAGTGGTTATATACGAGACTTTGAAAAATCGCCATTTTTTCTTGTAAAATACAGGGTGCGCGTTATACACGCGTGCGTGGTGGACTCGAGTAAATACGGTAATAATTTTATAAAAAGTCCTTCCGGCAGTACCGGGAGGAAGAGGTAGCTTTCATATACCTTATTTATTTATTTTAAATTAAGTTATATTATTCAAACATACGAAGGTCAAATTAGTGGAGTCGGATTATATAAAATTAAATGCTAGTTTTTGTCAATACTGAATATTAATAGGTATTTTTAGAAATTAGCCATTTTCTATTTAAGCTGATTTTATTTTAAGCGATTTATAAGGTAGCCAAATTCCACGATATCATGAAGTGCCTGCCATTTTAAAGCAACATGATGGGTAAAACAAGCCAATGAACTTGATCGAAATCTTACTTCATGTGCACATGCACACTCACATTGCAATCGATTAATATATACGAGTGCTGTCGCGGGCAAATTGATTTAAAAAAAAACTGTCACCCACATTACAAATTTTAACGGATATATCTCAGGTGCTTTTTAAGGTAAAGACAAAGCAAAAAGTACTCTGGAGTTCATTATTAAGATCAAACACTTTAGATATTCAAATTCTAATTTTCTGTTTGTACATCATTATACATTTTAAAGATTTTTGACAAACTCAAATGGCCGCCATTTGAAACAAGATGGCGGGTACAGTTGGCCAGTAAAACTCGGTCAAGACATTGGTATGTACTATGTATACACGGAGTTATATCCAAATCAGTTAATAAATATGCATATTATCTCGTGACAAATTTCAGACCGTTTCAAAATGTCAACCACACTGCAAATTGAAAGTGCTATAATTCAGCCATTTTTTAAGGTATAGATGAAACAAAAATGCTCTAGAATCTTTGTGTCAATGTCAAACACACAGAAGGAAAATCTTTTTCAATTTCTTACTTTTCTGCACTTAATTTTAAAATTTAAATTTTTTTAAAAAAATTAATATTCCGCAATTTTGTAACAGGATGGCGGATGGAACTGGCCAACGAACTCGATCCAGACATCGGTATGCACTATATACGCACAAAGTTACATCCAAATTGGTTTATAAATACGCGTGTTATCACGTGACGAAAATCAGATCATTTCAAAATGTGAGCAACATTAGAAATTAAAAGAGCTATAACTCAGACATTTTTTAAGTTGTAGACGAAACAAAAAAGGCTCTGGAACCTTTGATTCAAGGTCAAATGCATAAAAGAAAAATCTTTTTCAATTTCTCACTTTTTTGTACTTAATTTTAAATTTTAATTTTGTTAAAAAAAAATAAATGGCCGCGATTTTGAAACAAGATGGCGTATGGAACTGGCTAACGAACTCGGTCCAGGCTACATTATGTACTATCCACACACCAAGTTACATCCAAATCGATTCATAAATACGATTCATCACGTGACAAAATATCAGACCGTTTCAAAATGTCAGCCATGCTAGAAATTCAAAGTACTATAACTCAGTCATTTTTTATGATATAGACAAAATAAAAAGTGTTCTGGAATCTTTGTTTTAAGTTCTAACACATAAAAGAAAAATATTTTTCAACTTTTAATTCTTTCGCATTTAATTTTAAATTTAAAATTTAAAAAAAAATTAAATGGCCGCTATTTTGAAACAAGATGACGGATAATGCTGGCCAACGAACTCGGTCAAGACATTTGCATGTACTATGTATATACCAAGTTTCATTCAAATCGCTTCATAAATACGATAGTTATCGCATGACAAATATGAGATATATCTATATATATGTCACATTTGAACGGAGGGTGGTTTTGGGGTCTTGGGGTCATGATCGGTGAAAATATACCAAAATTTTCCGGAAGTGCTTTCCTCCGGACGGCTGCAATAGGTAGCTTTTTACTTTTTGTAATGAAAGCTACCTAATACAAGATAGCTAGAAATCGACGTAAACTGCTTTCACTTGTTTTTTGAAATAAAAATGCACTGCAATCTACTAAAGTGTTAAAAATTATGTACTTTTATGTAATAATCTAGATTTAATAATAGCTGCATATTTCTCTAAACAAAGTTATGGAATATGGAATTAAGACTATTTGACTATTCTATAAACCTTGACAAAAAAAAAAAAAAAAAAATTATCAAAAATAATCTGAAATATTTTCCCATGCGCCTCTCTCTCTAAAAATTAAATAAATAGTAATAATAATAAACTGCATTAGAAAACTCTATTAGGAACAGAAAAATGCAAGAAAAAAAAATTCGTTGCCGGATTGAAAACTGTTATTTTATTTAAAACTTTTCTGAAAAAAATGTTTTATTTGTTGTTAAGAATGTTTCTATTTTCCTTTTTAACGCACCTACTATTCCCTTGAATATCTTCTTTTTTTTTTCTTATTTTAGTATAGCTGGTAGAGAAATGAAATGAAGCAACGGTTTCATAGCTCTACATTTATTTAATAGCTTATTTGTGAAAATAGTTCCGTTTTCATTTTAAAGAGTGCTTGTTTTTGATAGATTGAATTCTAGGTAATTTATATAATATTTCTTTATTTTAAAAGGTGTTATTTAAAAAAAAAGAGATAGTGTATGTTTGAAATTGTTGTTTGAATTATTGATTTCAGGAAATAACTTTAGGTTTTAAGGTTAAATTATTGTACTGATGTACTTTCTTAATTTATACAATGTTCCTTACCTCTGTTACACTAATTTTATTCCGGTTGACACCACCTTTTTTTTTTTTTTTTTTTTTTTTTTTCCCCTTAAGAGACATTTTTATAATATCTTGACAACAAATGCAAGAGAAGTATATAAGAATTTTTTTTTTAATATAATGAATATAAAACGAAAACTATGTACAAAAAGCTAGAGTTCAATGAGGGCTAAAATTCTGCATACGTTAGCAAGATGACTTAGAAGCTCAAATGAGGTGAAAAAATCAGTTTTAAATTTTTTCAATGCGTTTATTTATTTATTTATTTTTTAGTTAGATTTAAAAGTTTCTTCTTGGGTAGGTTATATAACTGTTTTTACTGTAAAAGATAATATTTATACAAAATATCCCAAAACAGATAAAAGTGCTTGAACTTTTAACTGTTGGAAATTGAAAGGCAATTTAGGGTGCAAATGTCTAAAAAATAATTATTTCTACATACATTGTAAAAAAAAAAAAAAAAAAAAAAAAAAATCTTGTAAGATGGAACAGGTGGAAAGTCTGTAAAAGTAGGAAACTGGAATTCCTTGAACTTTTTATGTAACGGTAAGAACAAAATTCATGTATCCAATTCTTTTACGTGAATTTTTTCTGTTATCTTTACATGAAAAGTTCTAGGAATCGTTTAGTAACTTTACAGATTTTTTTTTTTTTACAGTGTATGGATATTTATGTAATATTGGCTGCATAGTTCTCTAAACAAAATGAAGAAATCTGAAATTAAAACAGTGTAACCATTCTAGAAACCTTCACAAAAAATCATCAAAAATAATTTGAAATATTTTCGTATGCACTGTAAAAAAATATGTAAAGTTATAAAAGTTTTTTAGGAAACTAGGATTCTTAGACCTTTTTATGCAATGGTAACAGCAAAAATTCATGTAACAAATACGGATTTACACTGAAAATCAAAAAAATCTGTAAGGTTACTGGCAATTTCTTAGGAAACTGAGATTCCTAAAAAATTTTATGTAATTGCAGCCTAGGTTGTGAATTATTTATTTATTGTTTAGGGTGTTTTATTTTCCTTTTTAATATCCCTCTCCTAGTTTCTTGAATTTTCTTTTTTAATATTACTGGTAAGGAAGTAAAATGCAGTAACGGTTGACAACTCTAACTTTATTTATTAGCTTCCGTTTGTATTTTATAGAGATGTTGTTTTTGGTAAATTGGATTCCATTTTTCCTTAGCTTTTTAGGTAATTTATTTAATATTGCTTCATTATAAAAGTGATTATTAAATAAAGAGAACTTGTACGTCGGAAATTTTGATTTCGTGGGTTAGTTTCAAATTCTGGTTAGAATCGCTGAAGGTGAAACGGTGTCTTGCACCGCTGTACCATCTAATTCTTATTAATCTTACACCGTAAAAAAAAAAAAAAAAAAAAAAAAAAAAAAAAAAAAAAAAACAAGTAAGAAAAATCATGCGTTAAGCATAGATTATGAAGCACTTTCCAACACTTAATGAATTCTATAACAAAACTTTGTTATTTAGGGAAATAATAGTGTATAGCCAAATATACCCAAATATTTATTCCAGTACATTAGAACAACCCTGTATTTCATATGTCAGTTCATATAATAGGAAAAATTAGCTCAGAAAGAAAATACCTAGTACTTTGAAATTTCTTTTTCAGCAATTCTTACTATTAGATGGAAACATACTTGAATACTTTTGTTCAGCCCTGTAGTTTACATTCTACCTTTATTACACGTCAGCATTAGGCTAAAATTTATTGTAAACTAAAACACTTTAAAAACAACTGAAATCACATTCTCAAAAATTATCATTCATATGCGTCCATGTAAAGAATTCTTTGCGTGGCCCTGTATATCCCTTTATCCATATTCTGCAAACATTTCTCAGTAAATTGAATGCAGCTCAGAGTAAAAATGCATAGCTTATTTAAGAACCACGTTTAAATAATTTACGCTCATATTCAGTAACGTTCGTGAGCTCTTTTGGGTAGCCTTATATATCAACTATAACATTTATACACACCATATAATGTGCATATATTTAGCGAAATACAAACGCGAATATCATAATTAAAATGCATTTCATCCCTTCATCAGCCATCATCGGACACATGTACGGTACTTCGGAAAGAATATACTATTTGAAATCTTTTGTATGGCCCTGTAAATGCTATGTACTTCATATTATGCAAGACAGTAGCGTATAATTTATATTAAGCTTCAGTGACATATATCAATTTTATTATACATGAAAAAGCTCAATATATTTAAAATATGTCACACAAAATTCCCCCTTTTACATTATCTAATGGAATTCTTTTGTGTGGCCCTGTAAATGAATAATAGCTACATTTTCACCTTATATTTTATAGAATGCATATTTTAATACGTTTGACAGGGTATAACATCTTTAAAATTCCTTTGAAACGATTTTCCCCCATAGGTCGTAATGTAATAGGAAACTTTTGATTCGCCCTGTAGATAAACTAATCATGGTAGAGACTTCATTTTCGATAGGACTTGTGCTAGGGTAAACGTCAATAACGTCCTAAAATTTCATGGCAATCCGAGTATATTAACGATTTTTCCCCATGGGCCGTAATGTAATGGAAAACTTTTGATTCGCCCTGTAGAAAAACGAATCATAATAGAAGCTTCATTTTCAATAGGGTTCGTGCTAGGGTAAACGTCAATAACGTCCTAAAATTTCATGGCAATCCGAGTATATTAATGATTTTTCCCCATAGGCCGTAATGTAATGGAAAACTTTTGATTCTCTCTGTAGATAAACTTATCATGGTAGATATTTCATTTTCAGTAGTGTTCGTGCTAGGGTAAACCTCAATAACGTCCTAAAATTTCATGGCAATCCGAGCATATTAACGAATTTTCTCCATACGCCGTAATGTAATGGAAAACTTTTGATTCTCTCTGTAGATAAACTTATCATGGTAGATATTTCATTTTCAGTAGTGTTCGTGCTAGGGTAAACCTCAATAACGTCCTAAAATTTCATGGCAATCCGAGCATATTAACGAATTTTCTCCATACGCCGTAATGTAATGGGAAACTTTTGATTCGCCCTGTAGATAAACTAATCATGGTAGCAACTTCATTTTCAATAGAACTTGTGCTAGGGTAAACGTCAATAACGTCCTAAAATTTCATGGCAATCCCAGTATATTATCGATTTTTTCCCATAGGCCGTAATAAACTTTTGATTCGCCCTGTAGATAAACTAATCATGGTAGAAACTTCATTTTCAATAGGACTTGTGCTAGGGTAAACGTTAATAACGTCCTAAAATTTCATGGCAATCCGAGTATATTAGCTATTTTTCCCCATAGGCCGTAATGTAATGTGAAACTTTTGATTCGCCCTGTAGATAAACTAATCATGGTAGAAACTTTATTTTCAATAGGACTTGTGCTAGGGTAAACATTAATAACGTCCTAAAATTTCATGGCAATCCGAGTATATTAGCGATTTTTCCCCATAGGCCGTAATTTAATGGGAAACTTTTGATTCTCTCTGTAGATAAACTAATCATGGTAGATACTTCATTTTCAATAGGGTTCGTGCTAGGGTAAACCTCAATAACGTATAAAAATTTCATAGCAATCCGAGTATATTTACGGGAGTTAGAGCGCGGACAGACGGACAGACGGACAGACGGACAGACGGCCAGACAAACCGAATGCATAAGCACTTTTTAACTTTGTTGGAAAGTGCTAAAAAAAAGATTTTGTATATGTGTTTTTGAATTAAATTTTTCTGAAAGATATGCAAGTGACACCATGTTTTTGAAGAAAAAGCAGCCTCATGTCGCAATGAATCCGTCAACTAACTGACGTTTTGAGAAGATCTGTTTTTCTTTTTTCAAATTATCACAATAATATTTCCAGCCATAGGGACAATTTATATTTCACTTATTTTCATCGGAGAAAATAACCTGCAGCGGTTTGTCGTCCCAAGTCTTCACTTGTGTGCCTGGAAATATTATTGGGAAGATTTAAGAAAAGAAAAAGGGATTTTTTAAAACATCAATTGTGTGGCGGATTCATTGTGACATGGGGCTGCTTTTTGTTCAAAGGCGTGGTGTCACTTGTATGCCTTTCAGGAAGTTTTAATTCAAAAACACTTATACAAACTGACCATCTTTCATTTGTAGCAGCACTTTTTGCAGGAATAGAAAACTGATATAACAACGAGATAATACGCCTCTCCACAAAAACCGTGAGACAAATTATTAGTTCTATTAGAAAAATATTGAAGCTTTGCAATGGCCACTCAAAAATCTAGATTTAAATCCTATCGATAACTTATGGTAAGATCTAGCAAGACAAGTTTATAAAAATGGAAGTAATTTTTAATCAGCGTCGGAACTCAGATCTATGGCAGTCTCGAACAGTGCCAAAAATTAATGTGGTCGAGAAATGATGGAATATTTGCAATAATTAAACTCGGAGATTAGGTGCTTAATATATTAAATATTTGTTTCTTCGGTTGTTATGCCGAATTTGTTTTTCTGTTCTTATAATTTTCACACAAGCAAAAATATTTTTTTTTTTTTTTTTTTTTTTTTTTTTTTTTTTTTACAAGTATTTTATTTTTGTATTAAAATACCCACAGTTGAATTTTATTGAGTTTTTTTATAAATTTTGCAGCTTGATGGTGCATATTAAAAGAAAAAAGTTTTATTTGTTTTGAAATTTATAACAAAAAATTAATATTTTTGCTGTCCATATAGTTTTTAGACGCTTTGTTACTTCAAATAGCATTCACGCATTCACGTTCAAGAAATCACGCTAATATTTTTCATGATAACATGTCTGCCAAATTATTTTTTCTTGCATACTCAGTTAATAAGTTGCTATATCATGTCCTATATTTGTTTGGAAAACAAAAATCTAAAAATAAGCCGTGAAAATAGTAGAACCTGAACTTAAATTTATTACCCTTGGACACGTTATATAACTCGAAAGAAATTTCAGTTATTGAAAAAGTAAAGAAAAAAAACGTTGATTTCAAACAGGGAACATATAATGTTTAAGCTTAAATTTATTTCAATTTTCGAGAAAAATCGAGAAAAGGAAGAAAATTTTACTTTCATGATTTATTACTTATGTTGCATAATGTTTGTCCTAAAGATACATAAATAACCTGACCGATTATTATGTTTTATGACAATCATATTTATTTTATTACTACAACTGCAAATGCACTTTATACTATAAACATTATTTAAAATTTCTTTTTTATAACTAACTAGAATACTTTAAGAATACATCTCGTTTGACTCATTATCGTTAAAATCAAAACATTTATAGCATGTAATGAAAAGCAACACCATTTCAAATTTTATTTCATTGACGAAAAATTGTTCTGAATATAGAAAACGGAAAAAGAAGGAAATACTTTATTTAAAATTGTTTCTGTCACGTATGATAAACAAGCCAAAGTGAAATTCATTTTTTTGTTTTGAGGAAATTTCTAAATATTTAGCGCTTTTATTAAAAACTTTTGTTTTGAACATTTCTTAATATTATTTTCAAAAACCATTTCACTTTGCGTTTTATTTGAAATCGCTCTAAAATATAGGGATATTCATTTCTGCTCTATCTTCGATTTTTATGTATTGCATTACTTATCATGAATATGATTATTTTGGAATATGAAAATGAAACTGATTTTGAACTACAACATTTTTCAAAAATATACAATTTCAATGTGTTGTGCTAATAAATGTTGTTTTAAATGTACAAATAAATAAGGTCGAATTTAATAAACTTTATTTCATGTTCAGTCCAACTGAATTATTAGACTGGATTTCATGTAAATGATGAAAATTGGTAAAATTTTCTTTAGTTTTTAGAAAAAGCGTTTTCTCAAAAACTATGAGACCGACAAATTTAAAAAGATGTCTTTGAAAGAGTTGCCAAGAAAAAATTCTCGAAATTCAAAAATATGTCTTTGAATATCAAAGAAAATTGTCATTTTGTTTCCTTTACATATAGTACAGTATAACAATTCATCTTTTGAATTTTGTCACATATACCCCTTGGTGTCGGGTGGTCCTCAAATGTATATTTGGCTTTTTAATTTTTTTTGTGTGTTTTAGTATACTTTTTAAAAAATCTACTTTAGATAAACAGTTGAAATTTTCAGAAAGTATGTAACTAACTTGTTTCTTAAAAAATAACTAACATTATAAATAAAAATCTTTTTTTTTCTAATAAAGAAAAATGTGTCTTTATAAATTATAGGATTTTCAAAGTTTTTTAATAAATATTTCTATTTTCTATATCATATGAGGACCCCAGAAGCCGAGGGGTATAAAATACTCCTAAAAATGAACTGTTTGCACAGGCGATCTGGAAATATGCTATTTTTTTCAGGTAAAAAAATATAAGGGACTTTCTAATTATGTGATGCGTTCTAGAGGTAAACCACATTTGCCGAATAAAAATCAATTCAAATAAATTATAAGTTTAAAAAACATTTTACTCTACTTTTTTTACAGTTATTGAAATTAAAGTTCAAAGACCACAATTAAACAAGCGGCAGTTTCCTATTTCAATTCAGTCAAATGTTATTGATTTTCAAATTGAACACCAATTATCTTTAACTCAATTTATTCCAAATCAAATTTTTCTCACTTCTACCCCTTGGCTTCTCAGGTCCTCATATTAATGTATATGTATACATATATATACAGGGTGTTCAGCGAATGAGATCCTGATTTCAAAATTAAATTTCTCAAAAACAAAATTCGACAGAATTATGCTGTAAACGGTTTGTTCATTAGGTAAGCTCTAAAAGTGTTATACATAAATTTCGAATGGTGAACATTTTAAAGAGATTGTGTTCTAATTGCAAAGAATGTTTGACTTCACATTTTCTTGTTTTAGATTCCTTGCAGCGAACGAGTTTTTTGTGGTACAGTGCCATATTTCAACGATTTTTGGAACGAACTTTTTGGAATCTCTGAAATTCGAAAAATTTTGTTCCAAAAGTTGTTAAAATATGGCACTGTATGCCGAAAAACTCGTACTCTGCAAGTGCCATAACCTTTAAGGTACATACCATTTGGTACGATAGTCTTTTAGCTGTATTGTTTAGCCGCTGTTTAAAATCTCAAAAAATTGAACAATTTTATTCCATGTGCACTTAAATCATCTTTAACATTTTTAGAATGTGATGAAACAGCACCATAATTTCAAACTCATTTTAAGTGCAGAAAAAGTGTTAAACAAATATAAAATACCAAAAATTTAAATACAGTGTTTATTTAAGATCGTTTTTATCATGTTCGATAAATAAGCAAAAAAAAAGTAAAAGATATTAGTAGTTTGTTTAAACAGATATTCTAATATTCTGTATTTTAATTTAAAAAAAACTATTGTTTTCAATTTTAAGTAATTTTGCATTCAAATAAAATTTCATGTAGGGTATTATTTTATATCATTCGAAGTAAATGAATTTATGCTGTTCTTCTCCTATTTTTTTCCATGCTTCTCTTCCGTTTTATAATATGGCATTTTTTGCACGGAATAGCCAAAGAAGTATTATTAAAATTGTCCCATTTCTCACTTACATTCTTAAACTATTATGCTGATTTCATATACGAGGGTAAATAAAAACGATTTTTTCATAATATTTTTCTCTGTTTCCTGACATTGATCTGAAATTGTTTAAATCATTCATAGAGATAAATATTTTCAATTTTTTCAATATACAAAACAAATTTCGCTATTATTCCATATCTTTTTACATTTATTCATGTTTGCGATACGAGAATAGAACGAAATTAATTCCATGCTTGATTATTTTTCAAAAGCTAATTAAATTTTTACATTTTTTTTCTAACGTTTTTTTCTAAATTTTTACATATTTTTTTGTCTGTACGATGCATTTTTTCTTAAAAACTGCGGAATGCATCATCTTCATATTCATTGTGGTGTCAAAAAAACCTATTGTGAAATAATAAGATGCAGGTTTTTATTTCGGTTTAAAAAAATAAAATTAGAAATATTTTACTCAAAACCGCTGAAAATCCTATAAATTTAAAGAATACATTTTTCATTATTTAAAAAAATTACTATCAAAATAAAATTTTAAAAAATATACTAAAACATAAAAAACATAAAAAAAAAACAAATATATGCATATAGATAGCTAGATAGACAGACAGACATCTAAAGATAGAGGTAGATAGAAAGACAGACAGAGAGATGGATAGATAGATATATCCGCCCATAGTGCTTAAAATATACTATTTAATCCCTCTCCCCCCCCTGGGTACCATAATCTTTGAGGTCCATAATCATTTAGTGCCTATTTTTTGACCCGATAATTAAGATCTCAAAAATATGAATCATTTTATTCCATGTACCCTATTGTATCATCTTTAACATTTTAAAAATGTAATAAAATAGCACAACCATTTAAAATCCACTTTCAATACAAAAAAACGTGTTAAACAAATATAAAATACAAAAAATAGAATTAAAGTATATATATTAGGTTGTTTTTGTCATATATGATAAATTGGCAAGAGAGGATATTAGTATTTTGTTTAAACAGATTTTCTAATAATCTGTATTTAGATAAGAAACTATTTTTTCAGTATTAAGTAATATTGCGTTCAAATAAAATTTCACGTAGGGTGTTATTTTATATCATTCGAAGTAAATGAATTTATGTTGTTATTCTCCTTTTTTTCTTTCCATACTTCTCTTCCATTTTATAACGTGGTATTTTTTGGCACGGAATATTCAGATAAGTAATATTAAAATTGTTTTATTTTACACGTACATTCTTTAACTGTTATGCTGATAAAAATTGCTGGTCATATACGAGGGTAAATAAGAACGATTTTTTTATAATATTTTTCTCTGTTTCCTGGCATTGATCTGAAATTGTTTAAATCATTCATAGAGATAAATAGTTTCAATTTTTTCAATATACAAAACAAATTTCGTTATTCATCCATTTCTTTTTACATTTATTCATGTTTGCGATACGAGAATAGAACGAAATTAATTCCATGCTTGATTATTTTTAAGAGCTAATTACATTTGTACATATTTTTTTCTAAAAATATGTCTGTACAATGCACTTTTCTGAAAAACTCCGGAATACATCACATTCAAATTTGTTGTGGAGTCAAAAAACATACTATTTTTAAATAATAAGATGCAGGTTTTTATTTTGGTTTAAAAAAATAAAATTAGTAATATTTTACTGAAAACCGCTGAAAATCCTATAAATTTAAAGAGTATATTTTTCATTATTAAAAAAATACTACCTAAAATGAAATTTTCAAAGAGTACTAAAACATAAAAAACACATTTCAATATATATATATATATATATATGTACACTGGTGTGCAAAATTTAAGGACGGAGTCCCAAAATGCCAATTTTCAAGGGATTTTCAAGCGATAATTTTCACCCGAATATTTAAAAGGAAGTAGTATAATTTGAATAATTACTATCCCTGCATAACATCTAGTCCATATAACCTTTCGTTCAGGTCACACATGGTCACAAGAGTCACAATCACTATGGTGAAACAAAAAAATAGGAAATTTCATAAGTCTCAAATGACTACTATATGTGACTCCACTGTCAGGTGACTGCGACTGCTGCTTTGTGACGAGTCACCAGATGACTTTACAGTGTCGTTTTATTGAGATTCTCGTATGACTGTCATTTGGAGACTCAATTTCAAAGTCATCGTGAATGTTGCATTATGATAAATCACCAAACAATGTCCCATTAAAGTCACATGGTGAGTTTTCACCATTTTTTCACAGTTGTTACTTCACAGTAGGGTCTCTGTTACCATTTTACAAAGTCTTGTGCAGAAAGTCACCATGTGACTTTAATATGTCATTATTTGGTTATTTATAATAATGAAACATTCACAATGACTTTGAAATTGAGCCTCCAAATCACAGTCCCATGAGAGTATCAATAAAACGATACTGTAAAGTCACCTGGTGACTCGTCACAAAGCAGCAGTCGCAGTGACCTGACAGTGGAGTCACATATAGTAGTCATTTGAGCCTCATAAATGAGACGCATGGAATTTCCTATTTTCTGTTTCGCCGTAGTGACTGTGAATCTTGTGACCATGTGTGGCCTGAATGAGATGTTATATGATCTAGCTGTTAGGCAGAGATAGTAATTATTCGAATTACATTACTTCTTATTGAATATTCGCGTGGAAATTATCGCTTGAAAATCCCTTCGACCTGAAATTTTGCTCACCAATGTATATATATATGTATAAGATAGATAGATAGATAGTTAGACAAACAGATAGATTGATAGTTGGATATATCCGCCAATAGTGCTTAAAATATATTATTTAATCCCCCCCGGCACTATAATCTTTCAGTTCCATAATCATTTAGTACCTATTTTTTAGCCCGATAATTAAGATCTCAAAAATTTGAACCATTTTATTCCATGTACCTTTATATCATCTTTAAAATTTTTAGAATGTAATAAAATAGCACAACTATTTCAAATTCACTTTCAATACAAAAAACGCATTAAACAAATACATACAAAAAATAAAATTGAAGTATATATTTTTGATCGTTTTTGTCATATTCGATAAATTAGCAAGAGAGGATATTAGTATTTTGTTTAAACAGATTTTGTAATATTCTGTATTTAAATTAGGAACTATTGTTTTCAGTATTAAGTAATATTGCATTCAAGTAAAATTTCACGTTGGGTATTATTGCAAACCATTTAAAACAAATGAATTTCTATTGCTATTTTACTATTTTACTTTCCATGCTTCTGATCTGTTTTGTACATTCTTAAACTCTTATGCTGATAACAATTGTTATTCATACATTTAAATAAGAACGATTTTTAGTAATATTTTTGTTTGTCTATCGACATTGATCTGAAATTATTTAAATCATTAATAGAGATTAATGTGAATAAGTCCATGGCGACAAGCTTGCTCCTGGATTCAATCACTGACTCAGCATTCTCTCACGAGCATAGCCTGTGTCAGCCTGTTACGTGTTTAAGATTCACCAATTAAAAACTAAATAACTCAGCACATTTGGTGCTGAGAAAATGTAAAATTTAAGCGTAGAAGCAGTGATGCACTGACTGTGGTAAGAGACAGACGTCTTGAAAATCACGGCTATGATTTGGCTAAAAAGCCGCACTTGTTATCTTCCCTTTGTAAATAACCCCATATTTAGTCCAGATAGTAATTAAACTGAATTATAATCAAGCCTTTAGTCCGATATTATTTTGCTTCAGTACTCACTAGTAGTACTTGTTATTAATATTTTCATTTTTTTTCCAATTTACAGAAATAATTTCGTTATTAATCTTTAAATTTTATATTTATTCATGTTTGTGAAAGGTGCTATAAAATATAAGCAAATAATAATTTTTTGTTACGTAGAAAATATCAATTACATAGCAATTTTGTTTTCAAATGAAACACGTAAGTTCTAACAAATAATTGAATTCTTTTAAAAAACCTTGATTATAAAAAGTAGAAAACTAATAAATTGGTAGGAATTGGTACAATGTTTGATTTCAATGGAAATAAATCATTGATTACTCCATTAAAATATAGTGATTACAGAGCATTTGTAATGTTTTAATTTCCAATTTCTTAAAAATCTGTTGCCGCGAGACGCAGGAGCAAGAACAAAAAGAAACGGAATCAAGAGCAAATGAAAATTTTTCCAATGTCAGAAAAATGATAACAATAAATGAAGAAAATAACCAATCAAGCGGAATTGACATATGAAGTAAAATAATAACTAGACAAAGATTTATAATTAAACAAAAAAGAATTAGAAAACAATGAGAAAAACTGATATTAACAGAACAAATAATTTAGTTTTAAAATTTTCTTTAGAAATATAAATGCAACATCGGAAGTTAGGAACTGTGTTTATTTTGTTAAATCTTAACTTATGATGTCACATTCTATAAAAAAAGTTAATACTGATTAAATATTACGAAAAAAATATACCGTATCTTTAATCCATTTATTTATTTTATTCACGAGAGTTATATTGGCTGACATCTTTATACCAAAAAAGGAAGCGAAAAGATGAGGGGCTATACAGAAATATAGTGATACATGCAATATTGATAAGCTGTATTGCCATTTATCAATGGATATACAGATATAGTCCTTTACGAATGCTCAGTGAAACATTTAGTAAACCTGCTCATTATTCATACAATTTTTATTATTTTTTAATTTTTATTCCATGGTATTATGTGAAATGTTGTTTGTCATATTTTATGAAAAGAATATTTTTTTATATATTAAGAACAATGCAAATTATAAGCAAAAAAAAAGCAGAATTTTGGTCTGTTTTTATTAAAACTTTAATTTCTCTATGAGTATACATGCTATCCTCATAAAAATGATTACAGTATATTACAAAAAGTCACTTAATCATAATCTGCTTCTTGAATGTTTTGCTACATTAGTTTTGACAGGATTATCAAAAACGTATTAATTATTTTTCAATTTGTTGATGCTTCCCCCACGAGGTTTAGGGAAAACATTTTCGTAGAAATATATGAATTGTACTACAGTAGAACCTCGATTATCCGAACCTCGATTATCCAAACTTCAATTATCCGAACCTCGATTAACCGAAACTCTCTGTTAACCGAAGTCGATTTCTTCTGCACTTTTTTTTCATTTTCTTCTATCATCCAAATTTTTTTCTTGACAAACATCTATTTTTAAGGGTTTTTTTTCCATATTCTTTTTGTATGCAAGCCATCCATTCCAAACCACGAGTGCTGATACATATTTTGGAATTCCCTTTTTTAGAATTCCTTCTCGCAAGCTCAATTCTCGATATGAATGTACTCTTCCCCACTTTCAGACGTCCCTGCACTGAAAAAAAAAAAAAAAAAAAAAAAAAAAAAATTCAAGAGTTTACTAAAAAATGTTTAGTAACTTTTTATTCCACAGAATTTTTTAGTAACCATTACAAACTTTTTTTTGCAAGTGAAACAAACATTTTTTTGTAAACTGAACAAAAGAATTTTTTGTATAACTAACTTAAAACTTTTTAGTATGAGCCACCAAGCAAATTTTACTAATAGCTCCAAAATTATTTTTAGTAACCATTACATGTGCCTGAAGGGCAGGAGCTTACTTCGAGCTGCATCCAGTGGGTAAAAAGACAGACTTCTGAAGCGGAAGATTTTCGGCAAAGCCGCAATAGATGGCAGCACCAAACATTGCTACCTGCTCTATTTTGACATGTTTTCAAAGGTGAGGAAATGTCCAGAGATCATTACCCATGGTAACTGCTATGACAGGATTTTCATAATCTCTTTATTTAACGAGTACTTACATTGCATACATTCGGTGCACATTTGGTGGCTTCCAGCATCGAACCCGGGTACTTTCAGCCTGGAGTTCGGTGCTATGACTACTAGACTATCACGGTCACACCAAGTGAGTTTTAGTAATAGCTATTAAAAATGTAAAACTATTAACTCTATTCGTTGCTAGCTTTTTTCTAGTAATTCTTACAGATTCCTTGTAAATGAATAAGATTACAAAAAAAATTTTAGTAATTACAAGGATCAATAATTTTTTTTTTTAGTAGATCGACCTTTTTTTACAGTGTGTTCTAAACAAAAACACACCCCATTTCGAAATTTTTAAGGTCATACTGCCGAGTCCCAGAACAATTGAATGTTACTACATTCTCTTATTGTAAGCAAGTGCAAAGAACCTAACCGAACCTGAGAAATTTTCATTGTAGCTGAATTTGAAATTGGGCGAAAGTCACTTTGTGTCACTTATCCTTTGTGCACAATTCTATTAAAGAAAAGGGAAATGGAAGAAAGCAAGGAAAAACCCGCTTGCTATTCTCTTTCTACCCCTATTGGGACATTCTTTCAGGTATGGTAATTTTTGTCAGCCGGCCAGAATTCCTGTTTGTTCTCTACTTCTGCTGTTACATTTCCAATCAGAATTTTTATGAGTGCTATCATATAGGGCTTACGCATTAGCCATCTTTTTTTTTATACTCCAATTTTCTTTTTTATCATGGCTTTCATTAAGAGAAAAGAAACGTATTAAACATACAGGAAAAATATGATATTGTTACGCGACTATTGTTACGACTATTGTAGCGCGCTGCTCTGAACTCATGCTTTTAAGAAAACTTCGGGGCAGAGCTGCACGGGAAAGGATGGCCAATTTACACCAGATGAAGTTTGTATTTAAACCAATATAAGTGTTTGTTTCAGAAATAAATTTATTTTCATTTATATATGTAATTTAGTATTTAACAGTTAAAATAAGTCATAATAACAGTTCAATGAAGATACAACATATTAAACTAGATGATTATTGATGAATTCTCGATTATCCGAAAATTTCGATTATCCGAAGTAGCGTCGGTCCCATTTACTTCGGATAATCGAGGTTCTACTGTATTTTGCTTCCACACCTGAAGTTTCAAGATAATTCTTCATGTTTTTCTCTAAATACCTAACAAAACGTCAAAAAATCGCGAATGGTCGGTCACTTTTGGCCATATAGTGTATAATGCGACCCCTGCTTTTGTAAAACTTAATTTGCAACTCAAACACATTTTATTTCGATCGACATTTTTTTGGTGAATTCAGCTATTTATAAACTTTTTAAAGATAATCATATCCTCCATAAATCTTTTTATAATAAAGGGTAACTAAAAGTATATTGCCAATTTTTTATTTTAAATTCTTGTAATCTAAGTAATCAGGATTCGTAAATTGCCGTAATCATAGTCGATTACAAACAGTAAGAATTAAAAGTATTATGACGTAATCCTGATTGAAAGTAATTATGATTATTTGGAATCGCTATTACTTTAATCGTGATTGTTAAACTTTATACAAAAGCAATTGATTAGGCCTAGCATTTATATCACATTTCCCACAAAACAAAATAAGTCTTTAAAAAAGTAACTAAAAGTATGTCAAATATTGTTAAAACAAAGGATTCTGCTTGGAGCAAGAGGAGTTTTTCCAGAATAAGTTCTGTGCGACACTGAATAACTTTGCAAAATATACTTGCCTTGCTGACTATTATTGCCTTTATTATCTAATAAACACAGCTCACGAACGCACTATGTAAACTAAACAGACTTTAATTTGCGATTGCAAAAATTTCATGTAATACACACCAAAACATTTTATTCGTTTTAACTAGTCTAAATAAGATTTTAAAAAAATGTATCATTCATTTTTCCAAGTTTATGACCAATAACTGCTCTTGAAATAAAGAAAAGCCATAAATTTATTATCCCGAAAAAATTCCTAATCTTTTGTAAACTAATGAATATTTCCTTTGATTTCGTTTTTTTATGTTTATTGATCCCTATTCAAGAATAAAGATATTCAATTTTTTTTATGACTTACGACCATTTTCTTGAGAAAAATAAAAATAATATATAAACAAGATATTTCAAATACAAAGATCATTGTAATTCAAAGAATGATTCGTTTTAAACTCAATAAAAACATTCAACGAAATTTCATAAAAAAAAGTTATTTGTTCACATAAAGTACACGTTGTTCATTTTCAAAATCAAATGAAATAAATTTAATTCTGTTTTCCCTCCGGATAATATGCTAATCAAATTTTTACTGCGATTTTTGTTTCAATCCATTTGGCATGTCAAACAATGTAGAAGCCTCAAAAAGTTAGTTTTTGATTTAAAAACAAAGTGGATTCTTTATGTATGATAAATTTTGATTTTTCTGAATTGTAAGGTTTGCGAATATATGAATAAAAGTATAGATATAGTGCGTTTGGTAGACAGTTAAATGTGTGGTTTTTTATTCATTTATTATTTTTATTTTTACTTATTCATCATACGAAGCATAGGGTAAATCTTACAATCGTTTTGAAAACCGAAAAGAATGTTTTGACGGATTTACACATTTCAGACACTGGAAATTCCGAAAAATATACTTTTCGAAAAAAAAAAAATTGCCCTCTGTTTGTGTATCTGTCTGTGTATTTGTAAACGCTCTATCTCCTAAAAAATTGACATAATGAATTGAAATTTGGTATGTACTTAGTTTGTAATAATGGAAAAAAATCGTATGAAATATCAGTAATCTTGATTATTTGGAACTTTATTTTTCGGACTCGCGAAACATTCGTTCTGATGAAAGGTAAATAAAAAATTTCGATTTTTTTTGTAAGGAATTAATATAAGAGGCATAAAAAATATAAATTTTGCATAAAAATTGAAGTTGATCGGATAATTAGTTACCAAGATATTTGTAATCCTATTTTCCACACTCTTCAATTTTTCATGACCCTGTGTTTCATTCAAATAAATATTTTAATTGGAAATGAACCGCTTAATTTGACGCAATAAACTGCTAGTTAATGTATTTATTATTTTTTGAGTTATAAAGATGTTTCTTTTACGCTATTCGGTACTACTTAATTACTCCGCCGACACGAAAAAACTATCGCCTGACTATAAGACTAAATGCCAATAATGGCTTATGTATGTATAATTATGACTATGCATCAAAAATATTTAAATATACATTTAAATTATATTTTTGAATCGCGATGCATTTTATAAATAGTTCACACAAGTTTTATTTTTATGTTTTATATTGTGCATTTCCATGATAGGTGAGTATTACGGTGGCTCACAACGACTAGTTTTATATACCAATTCTTTCGTAAAAAAGCAAAAATAAATCTATAGGAGTTGTGCATATATTATGTTATCATTTTTCGAGGGGAGAAAGGATCTACCACATGATATTGTCTGATTTTTCTAGGGGGGGGGGGAGATGTCTTTTAATATCCATATCATTTTTGATTCAATCAAGAATGTTTTTTTTTCTATCTGAAACAAATTTGTTCAAAATAATATATTATCTTTTTATAAAAATACAAAGCTATAATTAAAATCACTTAATTATTTTGAAATTATCTAATTCTAAAATATGGAATATATATATCCCAGCGTTTGGTATTTCTATTCTCCAAATTTGTATCCATATATATATGCACAAGGTTTGGGAAACACATGCGAAGCACTTTTGAAATGAAGCTTGTGTTTACTTATAAATAAAAGAGGAAGAATGTTTATCCACTTGCTTTGTTGGTAAAAACTTCTATCTACTCTCATTCTTTCCTTTGTTCGGGGCAAGTGCAACAAGACTTTATTACTGTTGCGTCCCTCATAGCGCGCATGGTCACAGTGACGTCACTGTGGTCACATCACATCTTTGACCAAAATGCCACCACTCAGTGACGTCACATTGTGACTGAGATGAGACTTTCTTAAAAATCTATAGAAAATTACAAAAATTCTTCAAAACATGTTATTTACTTTAAAAAATACTTTTGTCACAACGTCGCTTTTATCACAGTTTTGTCACGATGTTAATATCAAAGTAGTCACAAATGGCACATTTTTCACAAATTTGTCACACCATGACTTCATAAAGTTGTCACAATATGACGTCACAAACGAGCTCTAAAACGACCATAACAACTTGACATTTTAGTCACTGTGTCTTCATCGAAATCACTTGACGTCACATCGACAATCGATGGTCACAAAGTCACAGTGTGACTTCACAACGACGTCGCAGTGACGTCACCATGCGTTACGGGATGTATAATGTAACAAAAAGCTATTATAAAATATTTTTAAATATTATTTATTAAATTTAAGTGTTATTTCATATAAATCGCTATATTATTGACTTCTTTCACTTGAATCAATAAAGTACATTCGAATAAATATAACCAGTTTTGTATATCACGCCAAATAAAAGAAATAAATTCTAAAAAAGAAAGAAAATAATTACACGTTTGTAACGATATCATTGCCAGGGGTGGGGGTGTTAAAGGGATGAAAATGCAATATCCGAAGCGGAGGAGAGGTAGTCCAAAATTACTAAAAAGTTGGTAACGTTATATTTGCACAGACCCATACGTGTAGTATTAATTGGAAATGCCTGTCTATGTATGTCTGGTAGCGATAGTTAAGGAAATATATACTATATAGAGATACATAATTTTTGTTTCGGATAAAGGAAGACATGTCCTAATACAAGAGCAACTCAGTTTCTCAGTTTTGAGGTAGATTTTGTAATAAATACGACTTACTACATTCACCTTTTTATTATAATTTATGAAAAATGTTTGCAGATCTACTCCTATAAAGATCAATGTTACTCGGAAATACCCCCCTAGAAATACCCCTCAGAAATAACAATATTTTTTATCAATATTTTTGAAAAACTTTCAAATAATGACTATATTTTTTATTTCTTTTGCAAAAGTTTTTAACTTTTATCACCGGTTTTTCAAAACAGAAATTTTTGTCTAATTAAATCAGAAAACTGATCGGATTAAAGAAAGGAAAATTTGCAGTCAAAATTTAGTGGCGCGAATAATAAATCATGATCGGAATATGGATGCCCGTAAGTGGTACGGGCAAATCATGATTGGCAAAAATAGGTTGCCCGTATAACGAGCGGGAAAATAAGGGAAGTGGTTAAAAAAGTTCTATCTGTCTATCTATCTATTTACATATCACACATTTATGTATACGATAATATCAATAACTTTGGTCAAATCTGTTCCAAACAGTATATAAAATCAAGGAGCGGAAAATCTCCGTCGTGATCGTAAACCTCCAAAATCAAACGAAAAGAGTGGGAAATGGGAAGGGTTTTTGTAAAAACAGGAAAAAACCCATAACTTCTTAATAATTATACATATCGAACCAATTTAAACTTATAATTACTTCTCGAAAAAAGGACCAAAAGTGTACGTAAGACAGATTTTTATATACATTAAAATGGTTTCAAGAAGCAAGAGAAAAAATAGGCTTTTAAGAAGACAACAATTATTACACACAATGCATTAAATATAATTGAAAATCGCAAAAATTTTGAATTTCATGAAAAAAAAAATTGCGAATTTGAGATTTAAAAATCTTATGTGACACTTATGAAGACATTTCATTCATTTGAACAAATGTAAACAAGATTATATATAGGATGGTCATAAAAAAAAATACCGATATATGGAGCTCTAGCGGCCAGTCCGTTCAACCGATCGTGGTGAAATTTGAGATATAGCTAATCAGAGGTATGAACTTGAGATTCCGTGAACGGCAACAAAATGACGCTCACGGTTACGATTATAGTTACAAAAACCCGAAATTTTCCATTAGCAACCAGCATTTTTTCCATCGCAAAATGCTCAGCGCATGCGAAAAGCCTAAAGAGCTTTGGAAAGGTATGGTTATTGCAATAAACGGACGCGTTATGCTCGCACAAAATCAGCTCTACGAACAGCTCCCAAAAATCCCGACCAAGGCGCACGAAGAAAATTTGAATATGACACAGGCAAAATACCAATCACAGAGCGTCGTATACCAGATACTCAGCGTAGAAAACGGATGAAAAGTGGGGTGGGAGTGTTAGTTCTTCAGTCGGAGCTCGCAGATGCCAACAAAATGACTTCGTTCGTGGTGAGTTGGAAAACCTATTATCAAAATTAGATGAATGTTGCGAAAACCTGGGCGCGTTTACCGTCGCCAAACCATCGCCAAATACGTGGCCTATGCATTTCTCAAGCTCTTCGTGATTTAGTAATGAAATTCGAAAAAATCGGCTGCACCTGTGATAGTACACGATCCGGACGACCAACTGTTCCTGAGAATGCTGTTATGAAAGTGCATCAGATAGTAACCAGAGGACGCTTGCAAACTACAAAAGGTGCATCTCGTGTATTTGATATACTGAAATCAATGGTCTTAAAGTTACTGCGCTCTGTAATCCGCATGTTTCCTTACCGGTACTAGCGCGCCTAGATATTGGAAGTGAGAGACCATCAACAACATATAGACTTTGTTAATGAATTTCTTATCCAATATGATGGAGATAACGATAGGCCTCTTCGCATACTATGAACGGACGAGGCACATTTCACCTTAACTGGTAACGTCAATGGCCTCCGCTATTCCCCGATCTCACTCCTATAAATTTCAGGTTCTGAAGACATTTAAAATCTAGAGTGTACATGTGCAATCCTCAAACTTTGCCGGATTTGAAATATTCTATCAAACGTGAGATTGCAAACATCCCTAATGCAATGCAACGTTTGGCTGTATTGTCCAAAGTCGCTACCACGCAATGTGTACTTGCCTGTAACGGCACCCATGTGGAAATGTGTAATGAAAATAAAAGTTTTCTTTTCTCCGATCTGTGTTGTAATCAGAGATTAGTGTACTGACTCTGTGCGATATCGAAATTTCCTCCTTCCTTCCCAATCGTGTTTTTTATGGGAGGGGGGAGATTCGCAGAACAGTTTTTTTTTGCTTGCATAACGTGTCCGCTTCTTGCGATACACGTACGGTTCCAATGATCTTTAGGGTTTGCGCATGCGCTGAGAATTTTGCGATGAAAAAAAATGGGTGTTGCCACTGGAAATTTTTGAGTTTCTGTAACTATATCCATAACCGTAAGCGCCATTTTGTTTCCGTTCACAGAATCTCGAGCTCATACCTCTGAATAGCTATATCTGACATTTCACCTAAATAGGTTGAACGGACTGGCCGCTAGAGCTCCATATACCGGCAAAGTTTTTTTATGACCACCCTGTATATAAGAGTGAGTCGACAAAAAAAAGAAATATTTATAATCAAAACGTAATTGCGCAGAAAAGTTTCCTTTTGCAATAAAGAATAAATTCGCAAAATACACTATTTACCAATTAGTATTTGGAAACTTTCAATTTTTGACATTTTTTTCAAATATTTAAAACTATGCTTGTCGGATTATTCTGAAACTTCAGAATTATGAAGATTATGTCTGACCTCATATTTATAAACATCCATTTGATAAGCAGGGCAATTAGGGGGGCGACAAAAAATTAAAGAATAGCAGAAATATTTGGGATCACCCTGCACATGAAAATGCACGAAATGATTTATCGTTGCAGAATACAAATATGTGGATACTGCACAACATGTACACTGATTTTTGTAA